>OX451738.1:338013105-339340605 GCA_948472305.1 Vicia faba | reverse complement strand
TTTACTCTTTATTCAAGACGGCTGGTTCGTTGACCACGATGAGAAACTTCGTCAAAAGGATGCTTTACTGAAGAAATATGCTAGTGAAAGGAAGAGAAAGAAGGAAGGTTCGGTAAGCGTTGCTCTTGTTCCTAATCCGCAGAAGGAAATCATTGATCGACTGGTAGTTGAGAAGAAAGAGATGGAAGACTTTTATGAAGAGAAGATCAAGAAGCTCCGGTTACAGTTGGTATTTGGTCCTTCATCCGGTGATTCTGAGTGATCTTTAGCTTTTAGTTTTATTTTATTAATGTCATTTTGTAAAACTATGTAAAAGGGCTTCATGCTCCGAAGTTGTAATTTATTGCTTTATTAAGGGCTTCATGCTCCAAAGCTGTAATTTATTGCTTTATTATGGGCTTCATGTTCCAAAGTTGTAATTTACTGCTTTTATTATTGGGTTGTTATCCCAAAGTTGTAATTTTTTATTTTGTTGTTTCAAAGTTGTAAGTTGTAGTTTACTGTTTTTGATTAATGGATTGAGTTTTTGTTGTTCCAAATTCCTTTACCATTGATATGTGCAAGATTATCGAAGTTCCTTGAAAAACTATTAAAATGAATCATCATTTGCATCGCACATCATACATCATTCAACATTTCACTTCACACTTTTTTAGAGTCTTATCCTTGTTTCTTTTTCCACTCCAAAGGTTGTCAAGCTGTCTCACCAATACGACACTCGAGCCAATTGTCAGAGGAAAATGGAAGATCTGGAACAGAAAAACCATGAGCTTCGTGGGGAGGTTACTACCCTTCGTATCGAGATGGAAAAGTTAACTGCGTTAGTGGAAAGTTTGGTGGCTGTTCAGAATCAGCCACCGACTACAGTTGCTGAGATTCAGACTTCAACTCTAGTGGTTTCCGAGATTGTCACCGTTCCAACATCCGTGACTCAAATCAACTCCCCGCTTCAACATCAGATGCCGAAAGGTTTTCCGTGGGGAATGCCTTACAACTTTGTGCCAGAGGGGTATCAGCCTGCCGTACAACCTTTATTTCAACCTGCTTTGTCTCTTCCTCAGCCAGAGACAACTGCCATGCCGCCGGTAGTCCCGTCTGTAACACCTTTTCCGCAACCGATTATGACAATTGTCGCTCCTGTGGTTCACTCTGTGCCATACTTGAATGAACCTACTTATCCTGCCGAGCCTGCTGAAAGTTTGGGTCTTTTTGATAGAATGGAAGAATTTCAGGATCAGTTCCAAGAAATGCAGAAGGAGCTCAGAGCGTTAAAGGGGAAGGATTTGTTTGGGAAGAACACGCATGACCTTTGTTTAGTTCCGAATGTCAAGATTCCAGCAAAATTCAAAGTGCCAGACTTTGAGAGATATAAGGGTGATTCGTGTCCTCGAAGTCATTTGACTATGTACGTGAGAAAGATGTCTACGTATTCCGATGATCATGACTTGTTGATTCATTATTTTCAAGACATTTTGACAGGTGTTGCTCTAAAGTGGTATATGGGTTTAGAAAACATTCGGATCCGTAACTTCAATGATCTTAGCGAAGCTTTTGTCCACCAGTATAAGTACAACATTGACATGGCACCGGACAGGGATCAACTCCGGGCGATGTCGCAAAGAGACAGAGAATCTTTTAAGGAATACGCCCAGAGGTGGCGTGAAATTGCTGCTCAAATCTATCCACCTCTTGAGGAGAAAGAGATGACTAAGATATTTTTGAAGACTTTAGGTTCCTTTTACTATGAAAGAATGATCGCCAGCGCACCCAGTGACTTCACCGAAATGGTAAGCATGGGCATGCGGTTAGAGGAAGGGATTCGTGAAGGGCGTTTGGTTAAAGAAGGAAGTCCGTCTAGCAGTACTAAGAAGTTCGGAAGTGTTTTCCCGAAAAGAAAAGAGCAGGATGTCAGCGCATTGTTCCCAGGGAGACCAAGGAGAGGTTACTCTCACGTTGCGGCAATCACTCCGTCTGTCCGCCCAGCTTTGATGACCCCAGCTCATCAAACCCCACCAACTCAACAACGGCCATTTCAGCAGCAGCCTCGACAACAGGCTTATCCATTCAACAATCAGAACCGTTCACCCAGAAAACCGCAGTTCGATGCCATTCCTATGACTTATACTGAATTTTTCCCTGCTCTTATCAGAAAGAACCTCATAACGACAAAGCCTCCTCCTGTCGCACCGAATAGTACTTCTCCGTGGTACAAGGCGGATCAGTTTTGTGAATATCATCAAGGGTCGCCAGGGCACAACCTTGAGAACTGTTTTGCTTTGAAGGCGGACGTGCAGAGATTGATTAGGAATGGTATCTTGTCTTTCAAGGATGTTAATCCAAATGTTAGAGATAATCCTTTGCCTCGACATGGGGCAGCTTCGGTGAATATGGTGGAAGGTTGTCCGGGAAAGTTTCGAGTTTTTCAAGTTGAACACATAAGAGAGTCGTTGATCAGGTTATATCAGAGTTTGAGAAGACTTGCCTTTATTAAGCATCAGCATAATTATGATGTTTGTGAATTTTGTTCAAGAGAGGTTGATTGTCCTATTGTGAAGGAGGATATTCAGAAGTTGTTAGACCAGAGAGTTATCACTATTACGTATGACAGAGATCCGGAGGATGAAGTGAATGTTATAATACCACAATTCAATTTGCCTGAATCAGTAGAGATCGTTTACGACAGTCAGACTGCACCTGTTGCTCCTTTGACCATTTACCCGCCTGGTCCTGTGCCTTACAACTCGGACCAAGCTGTACCGTATAAGTATAATGCCACAATGATTGAGAATAGGGTAGAAGTCCCTATACCGACGAGGCCGTCTTTTGTTAACATTGCTGATGTGAGTAGAGTTACGAGAAGTGGACGTGTCTTTGCAGCAGTACCTTTGAAGAGACCAGAAGTTCAAGTCAGGAGACCCATACCTGCAGAAATTCCAGTGAGAAATTTTGAACCAAGGGTTGAGATAGGCCGATCCAGTGAACCTATCCCTCGCCCTGAGGATGATGAGATTCTGAAGCTTATCAAGAGAAGTGAATATAAGATTGTGGACCAACTTTTGCAAACTCCTTCCAAGATTTCCTTGCTTGCTTTACTGAGAGATTCTGGTGCCCATAGAGAGGCTTTGATGAAGGTCTTGGACCAGGCGTTCGTGGATCATGATGTGACGGTTGACCAATTTGATGGAATTGTGGGAAATATTACTTCGTGTAACAATCTTGGTTTCAGTGATGAAGAACTCCCGGAGGAGGGGAGAAACCATAATATGGCTTTGCATATCTCAGTAAGTTGTGGAAATGATACCTTATCAAGTGTGTTGGTGGATACAGGTTCGTCGTTGAATGTGATGCCCAAGACTACATTATCTCGGCTCTCATATCCAGGTGCTCCCATGAGACCTAGTGGAGTAATTGTCAAAGCATTTGATGGTTCTAGGAAGACTGTCATTGGTGAAGTGGATATCCCTATAGTAATTGGTTCCCATACTTTTCAAATCACTTTCCAAGTAATGGATATTCGTGCTGCCTACAGTTGCTTATTGGGTCGTCCATGGATCCATGATGCAGGGGAAGTCACCTCCACGCTCCATCAGAGACTGAAGTTTGTGAAGCATGGGAAGCTAGTAATGATTGGGGGAGAGCAGACTATGGTGGTAAGCCATTTATTATCCTTCTCTTTTATTGATGTTGATGAGGATGTTGGAACCCAGTTCCAAGGTCTATATGTTTCCAAGAATGAAGTGAAGAATCAAGGGGCATCCATTTCTTCGTTTGAGGATGCGCGACGAGTGGTGGAAAGTGGTTCGGCCGAAGGATGGGGCCAGGTGTTGACTTTGCCCGAAAACAAATCTGGAGAAGGTCTTGGCTTTCATCCAGTGTCTGCAAGAGTCAAGAAGGAAGTGGTTGTTCGTCCGATTCAAGAGGTTTTCCGAAGTGCAGGTTTTATACATCCTGATGTTGATGCTATCATAGAGAATGATTCCGAGGAAGATTTGCCCGATTTTGTGACGCCTGGATTGGCTTGCCAAAACTGGATAGTTGTTGATGTTCCTATTGTTATGCACATTTCCGAGTAATGTTTTGTTTTGTTTTTCTTTGAAAAAATTCGCTCTGCCCAAGGCGAAGAGTATTTTGTGTCGGGCTATGAAAAATAATTCCTTTTGCTCTGCCCAAGGCAAAAGAGAAATGTCTGGGCCCTTTGTTTCAAGTATTTCCCGCCAATGAATAAAATGTTATTTTGTCCACTACTGTTTTATTTTTCACATTTTTTTTGGGAAATAGCAATGAAAATTAATTGGTAGTAATAGGAAATATAATAACCTTTTGTTTTATTTGCACAAATCGATTTCTAAAATAAAGCATAATCATATGTGCAGATTAATCCATGAGTTAACCATTGAAAACAATGATCCTATGCCCTCTCCCAACTTTGAATTCCCTGTGTTCAGAGCCGAAGAAGAGGATAGTGAAGAAATTCCTGTTGAAATTTCCCGTTTGCTTGAGCATGATGAGAAGATCATTCAACCGTTTGAAGAACCTTTAGAGTTGGTCAATTTGGGTGATGAAGAAGATAGGAAGGAAGTCAAAGTCGGAGCATTGCTTATCCCCGAAGTCAAAGAGAAAATATTGGAGCTTCTCAAAGAGTATGTTGATGTGTTTGCTTGGTCCTACCAAGATATGCCGGGTTTGGACAACGATATTGTGGAGCATCGTTTACCGTTGAGACCTGAATGTCCGCCGATCAAGCAGAAGCTGAGAAGGACTCGTCCCGATATGGCTGACAAGATCAAGGAAGAGGTTCAAAATCAGATTAATGCAGGTTTCCTTGTTACATCGGTCTATCCTCAGTGGTTAGCCAACATAGTGCCTGTTGCAAAGAAAGATGGCAAGGTTCGGATGTGTGTAGACTATCGAGATCTAAACAAAGCTAGTCCGAAGGACGACTTCCCATTACCGCACATTGACGTATTGGTCGACAGTACCTCCAAGTTCAAAGTCTTTTCTTTCATGGACGGTTTCTCTGGTTACAATCAAATCAAAATGGCACCAGAGGATATGGAGAAGACCGCTTTCATTACACCTTGGGGAACTTTTTGCTATCGGGTTATGCCGTTTGGTTTGAGGAATGCTGGCGCAACATACCAAAGGGCCATGACTGCTTTGTTCCATGACATGATGCATAAGGAGATAAAAGTGTATGTGGATGACATGATTGCCAAATCACAGACTGAGGAAGATCACTTGGAACATTTGTTGAAGTTATTCCAGCGTTTGAGAAAGTACAAACTCCGTCTGAATCCCAACAAGTGCACTTTTGGTGTTCGATCTGGAAGACTTCTGGGGTTCATTGTCAGTCAGAAAGGTATCGAGGTAGATCCTGATAAAGTCAAAGCTATTCAGGAAATGCCCGCACCCAAGACGGAAAAACAAGTAAGAGGATTCCTTGGGAGACTGAACTATATCTCTAGATTTATATCTCATATGACTGCTACCTGTGGGCCGATTTTCAAGCTTCTCCGAAAGAACCAAGGATGTGTGTGGATAGAAGATTGTCAGAGAGCTTTTGATAGCATCAAAGAATATTTGCTTGAACCTCCCATTTTGATTCCTCCGGTGGAAGGAAGACCTTTGATTATGTACCTGACTATATTGGAAGATTCCATGGGATGTGTGCTTGGTCAACAAGATTAGACTGGAAGAAAGGAACATGCCGTATACTATCTGAGTAAGAAATTCACAGACTGTGAGTCTCGATACTCATTGCTTGAGAAAACCTGTTGTGCTTTAGCTTGGGCTGCTCGCCGTCTGCGCCAGTATATGATTAACCACACCACTTGGTTGATCTCCAAAATGGATCCGATCAAGTATATCTTTGAGAAGCCCGCCTTATCTGGAAGAATAGCCCGTTGGCAGATGTTGTTATCTGAATATGACATTGAGTATCACACTCAGAAAGAAATCAAAGGGAGTATTTTAGCCGATCATTTGGCTCACCAACCAATTGACGATTATCAATCCATCAAGTTTGATTTCCCAGATGAAGATGTTATGTACTTGAAAGCTAAAGATTGTGAAGAGTCGTTACCTGAAGAAGGACCTGATCCTGAATCGCATTGGGGTTTGATATTTGACGGAGCTGTGAATTCCTATGGAAATGGAATTGGGGCAATCATCGTCACTCCCCGAGGTACTCATATCCCGTTCACGGCGAGATTGAAGTTTGACTGCACGAACAACATGGCTGAATATGAGGCATGTATTATGGGTATCGAAGAAGCGGTGGATCTAAGGATTAAGATTCTTGATATTTACGGAAATTCGGCATTGGTGATTAATCAAATCAAAGGAGAATGGGAGACTCGTCATCCTGGTTTGATCCCTTACAGAGACTATGCTAGAAGATTGTTAACTTTCTTCAACAAAGTGGAATTACATCATATCCCTAGAGACGAGAACCAGATGGCTGATGCTTTAGCTACTTTGTCTTCAATGTTTCAAGTGAATGGTTGGAACGATGTGCCTACAATCCGGGTTATGCGCCTCGATAGACCTGCTCATGTGTTCTCCGTAGAAGAGGTCACCGACGACAAACCGTGGTTCTATGACATTAAACGTGTTCTTCAAACTCAAGAGTATCCGCCTGGGGCATCCAATAAAGATAGGAAGACGTTGAGAAGATTAGCAAGCAGTTTCTTTCTCAATGAAGAAGTTTTGTATAAGAGGAATTACGACATGGTCTTGCTCAGATGTGTAGATAGACGTGAAGCCGACATGCTGATGCAAGAAGTACATGAAGGATCTTTTGGCACTCATGCCAATGGACATGCAATGGCTAGAAAGATGTTGAGAGCTGGTTACTATTGGATGACAATGGAATCTGATTGCTGCAAGTATGTGAAGAAGTGTCATAAATGTCAGATTTATGCGGACAAGATACATGTGCCACCGACTCTCCTCAACGTTATATCTTCACCTTGGCCTTTATCTATGTGGGGCACTGATATGATTGGGATGATTGAACCCAAAGCTTCAAATGGTCATCGTTTCATCTTGGTAGCGATCGATTATTTTACTAAATGGGTGGAAGCAGCATCTTATGCTAATGTAACCAGACAGGTGGTAGTCAGATTTATCAAGAATCAGATCATTTGTCGATACGGCATCCCGAGCAAGATCATCACTGATAATGGTTCGAATTTGAATAACAAGATGATGAAAGAGCTTTATGAAGAGTTCAAGATCGAACATCATAATTCTTCTCCTTACAGACTGAAGATGAATGGGGCTGTTGAAGCTGCTAACAAGAACATCAAGAAGATTGTCCAGAAGATGGTGGTAACTTATAAAGATTGGCATGAAATGCTTCCGTTTGCTTTACACGGGTACCGTACTTCAGTTCGAACTTCAACAGGTGCAACCCCATTTTCCTTAGTTTATGGTATGGAAGCAGTACTCCCCGTGGAGGTTGAGATTCCGTCTCTGAGAGTGTTGATGGAAGCTAAACTTTCTGAGGCCTAATGGTGTCAAAGTAGATATGATCAGTTGAATTTAATCGAAGAAAAGAGATTGACAGCGTTGTGTCACGGTCAATTATATCAGCAGAGAATGAAGAAGGCTTTTGATAAGAAGGTTCGACCGCGCGAGTTCAGAGAAGGTGACCTTGTGCTCAAGAAGATATTATCTTTCCAACCTGATTCAAGGGGCAAGTGGGCTCCGAATTATGAAGGACCATATATCGTTAAGAAAGTTTTCTCTGGAGGTGCTTTGATTCTCACCAATATGGACGGTGATGATCTCCCGCGTCCCTTGAACTCCGATGCAGTCAAGAAGTATTTCGCTTAGGCAAGCTTTTGGTCAGACCAGTCTTGGCATTTGAACACATTTTGGAATTCGAAGTTGTTAGGGAGAATAATGATCATGGTTTTTGGTGTAACCTTTTTATTTCATGTACTATTTCCCAAACTTTTGTAAACCGTTGGAGTCGCATTGTTAGTGAACCACCATATTATTAATGAAATTTGAGCATTTACCTTGTGGGCAAAATTTTAATTTTTATGGAAATACTTGAAACAAATTTACTTAAAATATTCTTATTTTAAAAATGTGTCGTGAATAACGAAAGGAATATTAACAGTTTGTTCCAAGGATGGTCAAGCCATGAAATGCAAAACAATACAGTAATTTATCCTTGCATGATGAACATGTCTCGTTGCAAAATCGTCATGAGGTGTTGGTTGTGTAAGCTTGTGTTTCTGGTGGTACTAAGTTTGTTGACTCCCCAGCTTTTCCAGTTAAGTGTTGTTTTGGCTGCCTTTATTCGAGCAGATTTCGGAAGTGTGGTACGCTTTGTCTCCTGCCAGTGGTCTATTGGTATTGTAAGATTGGATTTTAATGCTTTTCTCCTCAGAAGACTTGAGACTTGTAGCGTGATACGCTCTGACGTCGCTTTGTGTTTCCAGTTCCGGTTATTTTCCGTCTCTTTTAAGATTGGCCGAGTATCTATTATGTCGTGACATCTTATTGTCTTCAAGTTATTCCATCTGTTTGTTTTGTCAGCATAACATTCATTTACTCATTCACACTCATATCAGCATGCATATTCGCATCTGCCGTTGATTTTGGGTTGTACTTTGTTTATTCAAACAGCGTACATGTTTCTTTCCAAGTAGAAGGTTAGCTCAAGCAGAAAATGTGTTTCCTTTCTAAAGTTCCCCAACTGAGCTAATCCTCATGGATGATTTTTGATTTAGATTACCTTGTCCATTTCTGGATAGGATGAATTCCCCAATCGAGTTACTTTCTCATTGGTTGGAGTCTTATTTGACTGTTTTCTCTCTGGTTTATCCCTGGATGAAGTTGTTGTCTCTTGCATAGGCTATCTCACGATTTTCCCCAGTGAGGTCGCGACCAAGACGAATGGTGAATTTATTTTGCACATTTAAGTATATGATCTCCTCGGGAAGGATTGATTCATGTTTCTCTTTGACGAAGATTTTATTCTCTGCCAGTGACATCGCAATTTCCTTCTGAGTTATTCTTTGGAAAACGACAAGCGGCAGCTCTTCATGAGCAACTTGTACGTTATAGACATCATTGGAAAACGACAAGCGGCAGCTCTTCACGAGCAACTTGTGCGTTATTATTTTTCGGAAAACGACAAGCGGCAGCTCTTCACGAGCAACTTGTGCGTTATTATGATTTTTGGAAAACGACAAGCGACAACTCTTCACGAGCAACTTGTGCGTTATTATGATTTTTGGAAAACGACAAGCGGCAGCTCTTCACGAGCAACTTGTGCGTTATTATTTTGGAAAACGGCAAGCGGCAGCTCTTCACGAGCAACTTGTGCGTTATTATTTTGGAAAATGGCAAGCGGTAGTCTCTTTATTTGAGCAACTTGTACGTTATTATTTTTCGGGATTACAGCAAGCGGCAGCTTCTTTATTTGAGCAGCTTGTATGTTATGGGTATTTTCTTGGAAAAACAGCAAGCGGCAGCTTCTTTATTTGAGCAGCTTGTATGTTATGGGTATTTTCTTGGAAAAACAGCAAGTGGCGGCTTCTTTATTTGAGCAGCTTGTATGTTATTGACATCCCTGGACGACAGCAAGTGGCGGCCTCTTTATTTGAGTAGCTTGTATGTCATAATATTTTTGGCAAGACAGCAAGTGGCAGTTTCTTTATTTGAACAACTTCCGTATCTACAATCTTATTATTATCTCAACATTAGTGAGTATATCTCCGGAAATCTCGCAGAGAAATTTTGTTATGAATCTTTACCTGCAGAAGTCGGTAATCTGTCGCCAGCAAATTTGATACTCTCTGTCTATCTTTGACTTTGAGTTGTGAACTCACTGTTTTGGGTCAATAATCTGTTTTATGGCCTATGCAAGATGCCTTCTTTGTTAGGGTCGGAGGTCGTATCCCCTCAATTTTATTCGCTGTCAAGAGTCTGTCGTTTGAAGTCGATAGCTCGTTTCCCCAGTAGTGTATAATCCACGTCTCTGTGTTTTGTTGGTGCTTGATTCCTCCAGCATTGTCTTGTTTCATACAATACCTTTCTCTGTTGAATTCAATCACTGCATTCATATCAAACATAATGGCGGTATCTTAGGGTAAAAATTTGCGTATTATGTATTTAAGTACCTTCAATCTCGTCGAAACGAAGATTTTAATCTTCATATCTCCGGATAGAAGAAACTTAAATAGGGGCAGCTGTTGTACCCCAAATTTTGACCTAAGATACCATCTCCCATCTGCATCATTACATTGCAAGCGTTTTGATCTGTTGTTTTTTTGAAAATTCATAACTTTTTCAGGTCGAGAGCTGTTTATTTTTGAACGCTGAATTTATTAAACGATCAATGATCAAACAATGTTTATTAATTATTTATTATCTTAAATTTAAATAATTGGAATCTATTTTCGGTTATTATATAATTTAAAAATTTATGAATAATGAAATAAACATTTGGAAAGAGGTTTATTAATTGGTCAACAATGATTATTTAATTATTTATCATTCTAAGTTAAATAATTAAAATTCTATTTTTAATTATTATAATTTAGAGAATTATGAATAATGAATTAAATAATTGAAGTTATTAATTGATCAATGATGTTTATTTATTTGTTTATTATTCTGAATTTAAGTAATTGAAATTGATTTTCAGTTATTATACAATTTAAAGAATTATAAACGATAAATAAATAATTGGAAAGAAAAAGAATTAATTGGGAAATAATAGAATTTTATTCACTCTATTCTATTTATTACAATTGTTATTTAAATATTGTATTATTTACAAAATATTTATAATGACAATTATATAAAAAATTTAAAGTAAAATAAAAACTATTTTTTCTAAAATTCTAATTCTTCATGTTCTATCCAATGCTTCTTTGTCTGCTCATTTAATTTTACCTGCAAAAACAATTAAAAGAAAAAGTTAGAAATAAATAAATAATTAAAAGCAGGAAATTATTTTAGTGTTCATCATTAAAAGCAAACGGCTGGAATCAGTTTTTTACCCTTTTTGCAAATCGCGGAATTTCTCCCGGTTCACAAAAAGGGATGGATTTTTATTTTCAAAATGAATGCACAATTTAAAAAAAGGATGCACAAATTCATTTTTGTTTTCAAACTGCATAATTAAAATCAATTGCATTGTCAAAAAGTCCACTGCATATTTCAAACAGCATATGCATCAATTCAATTGTTTGTCAAAATAGCATACAAAGAATTAACATCATATGCATAGCAACAACATATGCAAGTTACATATGCAAGAAAGCCAACGTAAACATGCAGCAACATAGGAAGAAGTCAAAAACTTAGGCTCCCATGCAGTAGACAAAAAAAGTGTGCAATTTTAAAACCAATTTGCAAGCAAAGCATTTTTCCATTTTTACATCATTTCCCAGCCCTGTGCTCTTTCAGAACAGTTAGTACATAGCATCATTTTATGTAAAAATGTACCTATGAGAGAGAAGAGAGATAGAAGTTTGGTTTTACAGGTTTTGGTTTAGGCAGAAGGAGTTACAAAACAACTACAGCAGCATCTCATAAGAAAAAAAGAAGCATGAAATAGGAATACAAACAAACTGTTGGAGCAGTATGGTGCAGAGCATCAAGAAAGATACCAAAATATACCAAGCCTGTAACGTAAACTAAGCCAGCATATTGATATATACAACATTACAAACCCCTTCAAATACCAAGAGTTCATAACCTGCAAAAGAGGCCTTCCACATTCAAACTGTAAAAAAAAAATACAAAACCATTTTTTCCCCAAGTCTAAAAACAAGAAACCAGTAGAACCTACTGTCAAACCTGCATATAACCATAAACACCATGGCCTAAAACCAAATGCTAAACCTGCATAAAAACCAGTAAAACCATAGCCTACTGCATAAACCAGTAGAACCAGCATACACCATACAAACCAACATGTCAAACCATTCCAAACCAGCATAAACACCATCAAACATCAAACCATATCAAAACCAATTAACCTGCTATCTCAAAAACCATATCAAGTACTATGGCCTAAAAACCATTAACCTGCTATCTCATAAACCATCAAACCATATCAAAACCGATAAACCTGTTTCAATAACCTGTCACACAACTTTGGCCAAACCAAAAAAACCAGTGCAACCTGTAATAGCCTAAAACCATAACCCCTTGTCCATCCAACCAAAGCAAAACCCAGAACAACACAAGCCTTAACCTCAAACCAATGTCAAAACAATAACATGTCCAATACCGTCAAGACCTCAGATACATCATCATAGGCCAAAAAAATCCGAAAAGGCAACAAGCAAAAGAAGAAGAAGAAAAGATATCATGCAAAAGGGTTTTCAACTGTCATAAAACCCTGAAAAGCATTAAAGAAGACAAACCAGGGTCTCCAAGTTCATAGCCCACTGTGTTTCTCCCTCCGCCAGCAAGCCTCCATAACACCCTTCATTCCTCCTTCATAAAAGGTAGTTTTCGTTGCTCCTTTTTTTTCTTTTTCCTCAACAATAATCACACATAAAACGAAGTCAGAATCGAAAATGAACGAAATCAGAAACATGCAACAAAAATCATAAAACATAGCGCACTGTAAGAACGAAGCATCACCTTCACTGTGTCGCTGAGCAACGCACGGGGAAGAAGGCACGTTGGTGGCTCGGGCAAAGGGAGGTCAGAAGCTTAGACATGTTGGTGGTTCGAGCAAAGGATTCGGAAGCTCACAGCGAAGAGGATGAGACGAATAAGAACACGAAACGATGAGCGCCGCTCTGTCCAGAACCCTAATCCCTTTTTCCAAATTACCAAAACGCGTTTAACCCTAAAACAGAATTATGAAATGCATATTGGACTAACCTCAAATGCCAAAGCCCAAACGAAACTGCTTGCACCCCCCTTCCATGTCTCTTTGTCTTGGGCCTCCCTTAAGCCTTTGGCCCATTTGCTTTGTCTTTATTTTTTACCCCACTTTTATTTCTTGACTTTTATTTGTTTTCTTTAGTTTTTTAGTTAATTAGTAAAACTTAATTAAATAATAGATAATTTAATGAAAACATTTTAATATTTGATTAATTTTATTAGTTTAACATTAGGTTTAATCTAGTAATTTTAGTATCTTTTTAGGTTTAGCTAAATAACTTTTAAAGTTTAATATAGTTTAGATCTATTTACTAAATAAATACTTTATATTAATACTAATACAAATATATAAAAAATAGAAATTTTAAGAACTAAAAAACATTTTTATTTAATTCTCATTGCTTTTGTCCATATTAAAAATACATAATAAAAAACTTAAAAAGAAAACATTTTTATTAATTCCCTCGCTTTAATATTAGATAAAAAACATAAAAATACATGTTCACACACTTAGTCTTTTATTTAAGTTGTTGTATATCATTTATTTATCATAATTTTCTGTTTACTTGATTATTCTGTTTACGTTTAAATCCAAGGGAAAAAACGATTAAATCTGTTGACTTCATGTCCTCAAATCTAATCGCGCGAACATTCGCATTTCATTAAAACTTAGGATAATTTTTTTCCTCAAATATTCAATCTTTTTTAAACTTATACCTTTTAAGCAAAAACTTCGATATTAGGTCGTCGTATCTTCAAAAACCCGTCCGTACCCCTTTTTCGCCCAAAACAATTTATTTTTCAATCAAACGAACAATTTTAATAAACAGATATTTCAAAAGGTTCCTATAGAGTACTATAGATACATTGGGTGCTAATACCTTCCCACTGTATAACCAAACCCCGAACCATAGATCTCTTTTCAAAACGCCTTGTATTTTTACTTTATAAAAGTATTATTTTACATTGCATATTTAGGGTTTTATTTCGCTCTTTTCCCTTTTCCCTTGGAAATAATAAAGCGCGGTGGCGACTCTTGCTTTTTGTGAGACGAATTAATCAATAATTCGATCTCCGATTTACCCCGCTACATTTTTTATCGCTACAGTAAGGACCTAAGAATCTTTCTGACCAGCTTTTCTTCTGACATCTTCTCTCCCAAGGCACTTGATGCACTAGCAATTTCAAAAATCTTCATCTGATATTCCTGAATTGTCTCATCATCATTCATCTTCAAATTCTCAAATTTGGTAGTAAGAAGCTGAAGTCTTGAAATCTTCACTTTAGAGATGATTTTATAAGTTGTCTTGAGAATCTCTCAAGCATCCTTGACTACAGTACATGTATTAATCATCTTGAAAACATTTTTGTCTACTCCATCGAATAGAGCATTTAAAGCCTTGGAATTTCCAATGGCTTCTTTATCATCATTTTCATCCCAATCTTCTTCAGGTTTTACAGATTTTTTCCATCTTTGTCCTTCACAACTAGATGCTCCAATCCTTTTAAAACAACCTTCCAAGCTTTGTTATCCATAGATTTTAGAAAATATATCATTCTGACCTTCCACCAGTCATAGTTTGAACCATCCAACATAGGTGGCCTATTGTTATATCCTCCTTCTTTCTTCATAGTGCCAGAAAGTATGTCCCTAGATCTCACCCAATAAACAGAACTAAGTTCCAGCTCTTGATGCCAATTGAAATTCTAGAACTTAGAATAACAGAAGTTAAGACTGATGTCTCAACAACACACAATGTCACGACATATGTTATAACATTTACTGACAGAAAAATAGACTTGCTAACAATAGAAAGATTATGTAGAAAAGTATATTGCAGAAACTTAAAGAACACAATCAATTGTTAACCCAGTTCAGTGCAACTCACCTACTCTAGAGGATACCAAGCCATGAAGAAAATCCACTATCAGTAGTATCAATTTGAAGCTAAACAATCCTACTTTACAACTTCTCACTTAATCCCTATTCAATGCAATTTCTACCTAGGAACCTCCTAGATATGAGAATCCCTCTCACTCCCAATCACTGCACTGATATCAAACAATCACAATCCCAGAGAATGTCTCAAGAAACTAAAAAGAAGATTAAACTTCCAATATAAAAATACTTAGTTTGCTTAAAAGATTCACTAAGAACAATACTCAAATCTTTGCTTAAAAGCTTAGAGGAGAACAATAACTTGATCAACAAGTAACAATCAGTAAACTCAAATGCATCAAAAGATACATGATGACGTAGAAAAACACACAGAGAAACTAAGGAACTCTCAAACCATATGCTACTTCAAAACTAGGTCTTCGATGTCTCCTTATATAGACTTCTGTAATTGGGTGTGGACTCTTCAAACAAATTCAATCTTCATCTTTAAATCCCTGCAGAATATTCTCCATAAAAATAGAAAGAAAAAAAACAAATATTTCAAATATTTCCTAAAAAGTCTCAAAGATCCTTTTTATGAAACAAATAAAATCTAAAATTGTTCTTAAATATTCTTGATTGCCTGTTCCTGTTATGAGCACTAAAACCTCCAGAATCTCATTTTTTTCAATCAAATCTTCAAGGATATTATCCAGATGTACTGTCACGATGTTCTATTACAACATGTTACAACATCTGATAGAACATCAGACAAATACGTACCAACAGACTCTGTTGTACTAGTTGGTCAAGATGTTATGACATCTTGCTTAACATTAGGCTGCAATACATGTTTTTCCCAATGAAACATGTTTTGATAAAATTGTTGCCAAGTATATATTTTACCAAAATTGTTGCCAACTGTTGTACCCCAAAATTTGCCCTCTCATTCTTCAGGAAATCATCCTGGATTCTCAGAGTTTCCCTTAAACAAATCCAAGCCCTGAATTATCATTCCTTTCCAAGTAAACCATTTACAAGAGCAAATTGGTCATTTGCAAATTCAAAAAGTCAAATTTTACCTTAAAAAAGTTAAATTCTAAATACTTAGAATTTTTCTAAAGTATTTAAGAAAAATGACACTTTAGAACTTCTGAACCAACCTCCAGGCAGAAACGGTCAGAAGTTGCAAACTTGGCTCAACACATAACATTCAGTCAGAAGGTGGCTCTTCAGCAGCTACACCAACTCAGTTAGAGATTGTAAACGTGGTTCAACATGTAATCTTTAAACAAAACATGGCTCTTTCAGCAATTACGCAAGTTCATCCAGAGTTTGCTAGAGAAATGCAAAGAAATCAACGACGCCTGAAAACTCCTTCAGAACATGCTGTGATCAGAAGATTGGGTGTAACACTGAAGCAGAATCTCTAAGTCCAGAGTTTTCAGAGGCAGATCAAAAGAACATGCTGGAAAATCTAGAAAACCCTCAGAATTTGCTGAAGCAGCAGAAGGCCGAGGTCGGAGCTTGGTTTGCGTTGTTTTTTGGTGAAGCAAAACTGCTGGCTCAGGTTTTAGGTTTAGGCATGGATCTATGCGCCACTTTTCTCCTATGGGTGTCACTTTCCCTTAATCTTCGCTTACTGTTCTAGCCTAGGCTGAAAAGCTGCCCACCATCACAACTTTCCATAAACTTCCTTCAAGAAGAAGTCAGCACCTATTGCATGGTATTGGCGCCACTTAAACGTTTAAAAAATCCACAAAGCCTTGCCTATAAATAGAGCACCATTGTCCACTAAAAAACCCCGGTCCAAAACCCGGAAAAATTGCTAGAAGAGAAACAGAAAATTCTAGCAAGAAAACATTGTGAAACTCTGCCAAAATTCCTAGTGTTTCAAAGAGTTTTGAACACAACCTTGGAATCTCTTTGCCTCCAAATCTCATTTGTGCCCAATTTGTTTCTTGACCAAAGAAATACGCCCATACAGTTTCTGACCATATATATATACTCTCCATCCACCCATCTAAAAAAGGAACCTGTCCAGAATACCATCAGAGCTAAAGCTAGCTCCAATTCACAGATTTTCTTCCAACAACAAGGTAAGCACCTGCTGACTCTCGTCACGCTGCTAAGCATCATCAGATTTGCATGCTCAATAAACACAATATAGATATCATGCTGCTGCTGTACATGTTTTGAGATTTTTCACGCCTCTGTATGCTTAAGTAGGAAGTGAATTAGTGTAGAACTTGCCTGTGACCTTTTTGGTTCTGTCTTCTGAAACGCTATGACACTTGTTGAGACTGTCCTACGCATGCCTTCTGTTTTGTGGAGAAATAATCAAACTGTAGATGTTCTGACTAGCACAGGGGGAAACCAAGCTCTGACTTTGACGCCAGCACTTCTGAGGCCTGTTTTGCTATCAATAATATCAGAACTTCTGAAAATTATTGTGCTTCCAGCAGGGTCAGAACTTCTGACTTCCCCACTAACAGATTTTTGTTTTGCAGCGCATGGGAGTCAGAACTTCTGACCTCCCCACTAACAGGTTTTTGTTTTGCAGCGCACCAGGACCGGAAGTTCTGACCCACACAGTTTCACTAACAGGTTGATATCCTGCAGCAGGCCTGGGTCAGAACTTTTGACTTCCTCTCAGCAGCGCACTAGCCCTCTCTCTCTTTCTCTTTTTCTTCCCCTTGTTATTTTTTATTTTTATTTTTTATTAATTTTATTTTTCTCGTTGAACCATCCCCATGTATAAGTGTGTATCCCCCACCCCCCTAATTATTGTAATAGCGTAGGATTTTACATTTCCACGTTTTTATTGCTTTCAAAATGTAAACGCTAGTAATTAGGATATGTATGGCAAGATAAAATCAATGAAATAGAAAATCCTAATTCAAGATAAAATCATGCATGCAATGAAACACGCTTGCACATAAACACCCTTAGGGTTTCACCCACTTGGTTGCCTAAACAAAAATGGCCATGGTATGCATGCTAAGTATCTTTGGCAAAATAAAACAAAACAAAAGATCATAGTCCCTCGATGACGCTATCAAAAGGTTGCCTAAACAAATGATATTGGTCCCTCAAAATGCTAAATATACTTGGCAACATTGCTATCATGGTCATACGATGACCCACACCCGTCCCGTTTAACATCCAAAGATAGAGTTATTTACCAAATCAATGGTAAAACAACAATGTCAAAGGAATAAAAATGCATAGGAAAGACATTTGAGTAGGGTAGACAGTTCTAAGTTACTTGCTCTTTTCCAAACAATCCTTGCTATTTTCCAAACAAACACACACATTTCAAAAACAATTTCAAACACCTTTTCAAAGCATTGAAACATTTTTCAAAAGACAAACATCTTTGTATACATTCTCACGAACGAGAATCATTACAAAGATTGCCTAAACGATGGCCTCTTTTCAAAATATTTTCAAAACCACACTAAGCACCATTTCAAACAATTTCAAAAGCAAAGCAAGTGATCTAAACAAGTAACTAAGAGCCCATGGAAAATCATGGATGAAAAGGGTGCTAGCACCTTCTCTTTTCATAATCTACCCCCCGAACTCAAGAAAACATCTCAAAGGTCTTTACTGTGCTTTTTTACCTTTCCTTTTGGATAAAATAAGTCGATGGTGACTCTTGCTAAACCGCGACATTTGCGACAAAACGCAAAAACCTCAAGTAAGTTCTCCCACCGCATCACAGAACTGGCGACTCTGTTGGGGAAAATTGTAAAAGTGGGGATACCTTAGGGCTTAGATCACCTTTATTTGCTTACCTTGTTTGACTTGTTTGCTTTACACTTTGGTTCTATTGTTTGGGTTTGAATCCTCCACCCGATATAGGTAAATAGCAACATGTTATGGAAACTGTGCGGGGTATACCGACACGGTCTAAGCAATAGCTATGTTAGTGTGACATATTTGTGGGTACCGGTAGCCTTTGAGTTAATCAAAGAGAATACGGGGCCGTTGAGTGATGTCGTGAGGCACTAACGAACTTCTAGAACCTTTACTTGACCAACTTGGCCTTTTAGGATGTAGTGAGATGACCGGCTTTGGTGCAGTCCGAAGTTGGTAGATACTCGATACTACACTCATTGAGGGTTGGTTTCTTGGAATATTTCGGTCGCCAGTAAAGAGGCTGAATTGAAACAATGAACAAGGAAACAATCCAGTGATATTGAGCTCCTTAGAACCCGGTTACTATTTCTAGGACAGGTTGAGCCAACTAAACTTCAAGAGGGTACTTACCTATGAAACTCCATGCAAGCCTAAACTAGGAACTTGTGTGATTTGCTTGTACATATATACTTGTGCATAACATCATGGACATCATAAAATATCATGTGCATCCACTAACCATTTCAAGGATTTTGGAATTTCATCTTTGTTCCTGTTTTGTAGGTTATGGATTCACTTCGCAGGAAAACTATCCAAGTCAACCTTGTAAGAATTTCTCCATAACTCAAGGAGCTAGCTTCAAGGATTCCTTAGAATTCTCCATTCACCGAGAGACATGATCGTCTACTCAACTTGGTCACTTCCAACACAGAGGAGGACATGATAAAAGTTCTCTTCCAGTTCTTTGACCCTTTGCATCACTACTTCACATTTCCTGACTACTAGCTTGTGCCCAATTTGGAAGAATTATCTCAATTCTTGAGGATTCCTATTCTCAATCAACTACCCTTCAACGGTACGGAAAGAGATCCAAAGCTAGAAGAGATTTATCAAGCCTTGCACTTGCACTCATCTGATGTCACAACCCATTGGGAAACTAGAAGTGGTGTCAAAGGCTTCTTGGCAAAGTTCTTGTTTGAGAAGGCCCAAAGCTGTTGGGACTCCTTGGACTTACAAGCTTTTGAGGAGATTGTAGCTCTTCTCATCTATGGGTTGGTCTTGTTCCCTAATCCTGACCAACTCATAGATGCGAGTGTTGTAAAAATCTTCATGTCTCGCAACCCAGTGCCTACATTACTTGGAGATATCTTGCACTCTTTTCACACTCATACAATGTGGAAAAGAGGTGTTCTCATGTGTTGCACTCCTCTCTTGGCAAGATGGTTTATTTCTCATCTTCCCCATTCAGTCTTGAAGAATGATCAAGGTTTGAGGTGGCCACAACGATTGATGACTCTTATACATTCAGATATTCATTGGTGTTCTCGATCCAAAGAGAATGTTATCATCGTCGACCATTGTGGGGAATTCCCTAATGTCCCTCTACTTGGCATTAGGGGAGGCATCACCTATAACCCCTGCTTGGCTCTAAGACAGTTTGGTTATGCCCAAGGGATGGCCCACATGATATGCTGATTCAAGGCTTGGTTTTCGACTTCGACAATGACAATCAAGGACTTCGTCAAAGGTTCATCCGAGCTTGGAGGATGCCAAACAAGGTAGACAGTAAGACCTTGGGACACAAGAATTCCATCCATCTTGAGCCTTACCTCAAGTGGGTACGAACCCGCGCCCAAAGTCTTATGATGCCTTACCCCTCCATTCTCCCTATGATTATAGAGCCTGTTAAGGAAGGAGAGGTTCCATACACCCTCCTACATCCTGACATGCCAACATCACTCGAAGATCTACAAAGGAGTTGGATACAGCTCAAAGGAGAACACGATACTTTTGAAGCCCAATTCTACGCAAGCGAGAAGAAGATTTTGGAACTCACTCGATTACTTCACGAAGAGCAGACTCTCAACACCTACATTACACCAAAGAGGATGCGCAACGTCTTTTTATCTTAGAATTTTGTATTATCTTGCCCTAAGGACATTGATATACTCAAATTCTATTTTATTAATATAACGTGTGTTCCTTTTGTTTGAAACAAATTTGATTTTTTTTTAAATCCTTGAAAGCATTGCATGAATACATATCATTCATCATAAAACATAAACATGTCTTTGCAATAAGTCTCCTTATCTTCCTATTGTTTATTTCAGTAGAGATGGCTCTAGAATAGACTATCAAAGGCATCCAGGCTCAAAGTGCTCAACTTCAAGAGATGTTCTTGAACCTATCCAAGGGGCAAGAAGAGGTGAAGGCTCTCCTCACAAGGGGCATGGTCATGGGGAATCCAGAGGGCACCAGGAATGATCAGTTGGAAAGGCTACAAATTGAAATGGCAACGATGAAAGTCCAGATGATGGGACAACTGGTGGGCCAGATGGCTCTTATTCAAAACCTGGCTCAAGGACAAGAGGAGTTAAGAGTCCTCATCAACAAGCTTTGTCAAGACGGATGTAACCAAATGGGGAAAACATCTAGAATTAGGGATCAGGTCATCATTCAGCCTCCTATGAGACAAGAAGTCGGTTTAAGGGAGAGAAGACCTTCCCAGTTTGCTCCCACGTCACGAGCCCAACAACGACTTTGTCAACATCAACTAGAAAATCAGCAAAGGAAAAGCGAGCCCAAAAGGCAGTTTACCAACATCAACATACTGCTGTCCCAAGCTTTGCAACACATGATGAGGATGAATTTGATTACACCAATAAGACCTACTCTAAAACCCAAAACTTCTTCACCCAGCTACAATCCGGATGCCAGGTGTGCCTATCATTCTGATAGTCCTGGACATGATACAAACAATTGTTGGGCATTGAAATACAATATTCAAAACCTGGTCAACGAGGGAATGCTAGAGTTCACACCGGATGGCCAGATTGAATTTTTCTGTCATCCTTCGGGGGCTCACCACCTAAAGTGACAAGTTCGGACGGAGAGGCTTCTTTTCATTTGAATTTCTTAAGTTGTAATCTCTCTTTTGTTGTTCAAACAATTATCTGTTAATGTCAAACTTTATTCCATTAATGCATTGCATATGTTTGTCTTGAATTATTTCATTTGTTTTCAGTCCATTTAAACTATGCTTTTTACTCTCTCTATGACATTCAACTCTTGCTAAAAGTTACAAGCCTTTAGAGGGAGGATGACGAAAACAATGCCATAATCTCATACAGTATGCTTTTGAACAGACCTTGCTGACGATGTACAGGCTTTATTTCAAATCCTAAACACTTGAGTTATAAAGAAGATAATCCATAGTCAACCCCTTCGAGCCAAAGAAATAGAAGTTTTTGTTTTAACACAAATTGAAACCTTTAATCAAAACCTGGGGCAGGGTAGGCTCTCAGTTAATTCAAACGCGCATTAAGCCGCAAACTCTCATCTCGTAATACAACGAATGACATCAAAAATATTCCTCTGAAATCAAAAGATGGTGATGGTTCCCTATCACATAGGCAGTCATTATCTCTCAAAAAGAAAAACCCACTAAGTCAAAACCTATAAAGGAGACTTAAGAAAACTGGGGCATCCTGCTGACTGTAATCATAAAACAAGAACAGTCAGGTAAAGGTCAGGGATAATAAATCAAAAAGAGTTCACTGAAAATCCTCAACAAAAAAAATGTTGCAAAAAATGACTGCCTTCTGACAAACTTAACTTGTCTGAGCCATCACCAAAACGTCATTCCAGACTCAATTGGAGTTCAAACGTACAATTAACTGAGCTTAGGATTGAAGAACATTACGAAGAATGGGCGGGTACAAATACACTTTGAGCCTTTATCCTTTGTTTCTTAAACCGTGAACCAAGCCACGTTACAACCCTTCAAAAGTCCTAATTGAAGCATGTGTTAGTTCAAAAGCATACTGTTATAAAAGGTATCCTGACTCCTGTAGGGCTTTACTCAAAATCCTGAGTTGATTTTTTTCGTACAAAACTTCTTTACTTGCTAAAAACACATTTTTCAAAACTACAAGGCAAGCATAAACTTTGCATTATTTGAATATCACTGTTTGCATATGGCTATTTGTTTGACAGCGGAGAAATTCACACAATGAATGTCCAGTGAACGAAACTCTCTCAGTAAACAAAATCAATTCCAGAAGGATGACACTCCTCCTATCAACAGAGGGACATGACATGTCATTATCCAGTACACCTGGGACAGTCCAGTCAAGATTCCAATAAATCTCTCAAGGATTGAAGAGTAACCAGGGGCAGGTCTCCATCTCCATTACTTGGGATATTAAACGCCAATCTCGACAAAGTGTTATGTATAGTCAAACATTTCCTGGCAAAGCCGCAAACACTCGCTACTAGGGGCAATGACAAATCTCTCCAAAGTCCTTCTCATAGGATGATTTCCCAGCAAGAGTTCAACCTTTGAAAACCTTTCCCCAACTTGAGTTTTGTCTCTCTGACTACTACAAATCAAAGGACTACAACTCCTATTCCCCTGCAGACTTCCCTACAATCCCCATATTAAGCTTTTTTCACAGAGTTTTTATTACTCCCCGACAGAACAAAAGACTCCCGTCATTAATCCCCAGTGGAAACCATTCAGTTTCTCCAAATTCCCTAGCAAGTTATCTTGAAATTTGAAAACCAACCAGACAACAACTTCTGATAACTCCCCAGTAGATTGGTAGACAATCCAAAACCTACTCTCCAGCAGTAAGCCTTCTTCCCCACAGGTTTTTTATTTTTCAACAGAATGAAGATTCTCATTCTTAATTCCCCAGTGAAATCGCCAGAGTTTTCATTGCTCTCCAACAGAATGAAGATTCTCATTTTTAATTCCCCGCAGATGTCGTCAAAGTTTTCTTTATTCCTCAGCGGAACAGGGATTCCCATTGTGTAATCCCCAGTAGAAGTCAGCAAAATTCTCTGGATTTCCCAAGCAGATTACTCAGGCAGTATATGACATTTCTCACAGCAGACTTATGTCAATACTTCAAGACATGAAAGATACTTATATCCCCAGTGAAGTCATCAAGAATTTTTAATCCCCAACAGTCGCCAAGGATTTCTTATCCTCAACAGTCAAGGATTTATTTTCCCCGACAGCAGTCAAGGATTTATTTTCCTCAGCAAATCAGCTTATATGCGCATACATTACATCCATATATCATAAACATTGATAAAGCACATTTATTGCATCATACATTTCATACAACATAACTTTGTGTTTCAGCTAACATTTTACCCTTTTCAGGATAAGATTAAAGAGCTACCATTATCAATATGCAATCTAGAGATAGTTCAGATACGCACCAAATACGAATGACATTCTGATACTTATTCCAGATTTCCTTCTAGAGATAGTTCAGATACGCACCAGATACAGATGACATTCTGATACTTATTCCAAATTTCCTTCTAGAGATAGTTCAGATACGCACCATATACGGATGACATTCTGATACTTATTCTATATTTCCTTCTAGAGATAGTTCAGATATGCACCATATACGGATGACATTCTGATACTTATTCCAGATTTCCTTCTAGAGATAGTTCAGATACGCACCATATACGGATGACATTCTGATACTTATTCCAGATTTCCTTCTAGAGATAGTTCAGATACGCACCAGATACGGATGACATTCTGATACTTATTCCAGATTTCCTTCTAGAGATAGTTCAGGTACGCACCATATATGGATGACATTCTGATACTTATTCCAGATTTCCTTCTAGAGATAGTTCAGATATGCACCAGATACGGATGACATTCTGATACTTATTCCAGATTTCCTTCTAGAGATAGTTCAGATACGCACCAGATACGGATGACATTCTGATACTTATTCCAGATTTTCTTCTAGAGATAGTTCAGATACGCTCCAGACACAGACGCCATTTTGGCCCTTATTCAGATTTTAAGTCTCCATATACAGCCCAGATAAGTTCCAGACGCGGACATCATTCTGATACTTTTTCTCCCGACATACAACTCACAATTCAGCAAACATTCTTGGATGGCATCTACGAGCCCATCTCCAACAAGACTCTGTCACCTCTCCAAATGGCATCTTTAAGCCCATTCCCTCAATTACACTTTGTCGAGTGCAAATTCATGGGCACTCTAGTGTCCAATCATCTTTTACCTTCGAGTCACAAACGACAAAGCTCGCCAATCTAACTCTTCAGGTTCAAGAAGATTGGATAAGGGGAGCTGTTGTACCCCAAAATTTGCCCTCTCATTCTTCAGGAAATCATCCTGGATTCTCAGAGTTTCCCTTAAACAAATACAAGCCCTGAATTATCATTCCTTTCCAAGTAAACCATTTACAAGAGCAAAGTGGTCATTTGCAAACTCAAAAAGTCAAATTTTACCTTGAAAAAGTTAAATTCTAAATACTTAGAATTTTTCTAAAGTATTTAAGAAAAATGACACTTCAGAACTTCTGAACCAACCTCCAGGAAGAAACGGTCAGAAGTTGCAAACTTGGCTAAACACATAACATTCAGTCAAAAGGTGGCTCTTCAGCAGCTACACCAACTCAGTTAGAGGTTGTAAACGTGGTTCAACACGTAATCTTTAAACAAAACATGGCTCTTTCAGCAGTTACACAAGTTCATCCAGAGTTTGCTAGAGAAATGCAAAGAAAGCAACGAAGCCTGAAAACTCCTTCAGAACATGCTGGGATCAGAAGGTAATGGGATCAGAAGATTGGGTGTAACACTGAAGCAGAATCTCTAAGTCTAGAGTTTTCAGAGGCAGATCAAAAGAACATGCTGGAAAATCTAGAAAACCCTCAGAATTTGCTGAAGCAGCAGGAGGCCGAGGTCGGAGCTTGGTTTGCATTGTTTTTTGGTGAAGTAGAACTGCTGGCTCAGGTTTTAGGTTTAGGCATGGATCTATGCGCCACTTTTCTCCTATGGGTGTCACTTTCCCTTAATCTTCGCTTACTGTTCCAGCCTAGGCTGAAAAGCTTTCCACCATCACAACTTTCCATAAACTTCCTTCAAGAACAAGTCAGCACCTATTGCATGGTATTTGCGCCACTTAAAAGTTTAAAAAATCCACAAAGACTTGCCTATAAATAGAGCACCATTGTCCACTGAAAAACCCCGGTCCAAAACCCAGAAAAAATTGCTAGAAGAGAAACAGAAAATTCTAGCAAGAAAACATTGTGAAACTCTGCCAAAATTCCTAGTGTTTCAAAGAGCTTTGAACACAACCTTGAAATCTCTTTGCCTCCAAATATCATTTGTACCCAATCTATTTCTTGACCAAAGAAAGACGCCCATACAGTTTCTGACCATATATATATATATATATATATATATATATATATATATATATATATATATATATATATATATATATATATATATATATATATATATATATATATATATATATATATATATATATATATATATATATATATATATATATATATATATATATATATATATATATATATATATATATAATTATATATATATACTCTCCATCCACCCATATAAAAAAGGAACCTGTCCAGAATACCATCAGAGCTAAAGATAGCTCCAATTCATAGATTTTCTTCCAACAACAAGGTAAGAACCTGCTGACTCTCGCCACGCTGCTAAGCATCATCAGATTTGCATGCTCAATAAACACAATGTAGATATCATGATGCTGCTGTACATGTTTTGATATTTTTCACGCCTATGTATGCTTAAGTAGGAAGTGAATTAGTGTAGAACTTGCATGTGACCTTTTTGGTTTTGTCTTCTGAAACGCTATGACACTTGTTGAGACTGTCCTAGGCATGCCTTCTGTTTTGTGGAAAAATAATCAAACTGCAGATGTTCTGACTAGAACAGGGGGAAACCAAGCTCTGACTTTGACGCCAACACTTCTGAGGCCTGTTTTTCTATCAATAATATCAAAACTTCTGAAAATTATTGTGCTTCCAACAGGGTCAGAACTTCTGACTTCCCCAGTAATAGATTTTTGTTTTGCAGCGCATGGGAGTCAGAACTTCTGACCTCCCCACTAACAGGTTTTTGTTTTGCAGTGCACCAGGGCCGGAAGTTCTGACCCACACAGTTTCACTAACAGGTTGATATCCTGCAGCAGGCCTGGATCAGAACTTCTGACTTCCTCTCAGCAGCGCACTAGCCCTCTCTCTCTTTCTCTTTTTCTTCCCCTTGTTATTTTATTTTATTTTTTATTTATTTTATTTTTCTCGTTGAACCATCCCCATGTATAAGTGTGCCCCACCCCCCCTAATTTTTGTAATAGCGTAGGATTTTACATTTCCGCGTTTTTATTGCTTTCAAAATGTAAATGCTAGTAATTAGGATATGTATGGCAAGATAAAATCAATGAAATAGAAAATCCTAATTCAAGATAAAATCATGCATGCAATGAAACACACTTGTACACAAACACCCTTAGGGTTTCACCCACTTGGTTGCCTAAACAAAAATGGCCATGGTATGCATGCTAAGTATCTTAGGCAAAACAAAACAAAACAAAAGATCATAGTCCCTCGATAACGCTATCAAAAGGTTGCCTAAACAAATGATCTTGGTCCCTCAAAATGCTAAAGATACTTGGCAACATTGCTATCATGGTCATACGATGACCCACGCCCGTCCCGTTTAACATCCAAAGATAGAGTTGTTTACCAAATCAATGGTAAAACAACAATGTCAAAGGAATAAAAATGCATAGGAAAGACATTTGAGTAGGGTAGACAGTTCTAAGTTACTTTCTCTCTTCCAAACAATCCTTGCTATTTTCCAAACAAACACACACATTTCAAAAACAATTTCAAACACCTTTCAAAGCATTGAAACATTTTTCAAAAGATAAACATCTTTGTATACATTCTCACGAACGAGAATCATTACAAAGATTGCCTAAACGATGACCTCTTTTCAAAATATTTTCAAAACCACACAAAGCACCATTTCAAACAATTTCAAAAGCAAAGCAAGTGATCTAAACAAGTAACTAAGAGCCCATGGAAAACCATGTATGAAAAGGGTGCTAGCACCTTCCCTTTTCATAATCTACCCCCCGAACTCAAGAAAACATCTCAAAGGTCTTTCCTGTGTTTTTTTACCTTTCCTTTTGGATAAAATAAAAGTCGGTGGCGACTCTTGCTAAACCGGGACATTTGCGACCAAACGCAAAAACCTCAAGTCAGTTCTCCCACCGCATCACACCAACCATAAACTCACATACCTAACACCTTCATTGGCAAGCTTTGAAAGCCACAGAAACTCTGAAATTTTTGCTCCCGATACCTCCCAAAAACCAGAAAACCTAAACTCAGTTTCTCTCCATTTCAAATCCAAATCTCCACCCATAAACCTTCAACGACATCTTCTAAAGGTGATTGAACATTTATAAAAGCTTGAAGCTCCTTGCAAGTACCAACTCGAATCCACCATTTTTAGACCTTGAAGCTTCACTTCGAAAAGGTAGTTACGAGTAAAATCCTTGAACAAAAAAGTCACCATTCTCTTCGTCTTGCTTCACTTATCAAAAGCCATCACTCACCATTCATTTATCTTTTATATTTGTCATTTAATTTTACTTTGAAGCTCTTAGGGTTTCTGCGTATTTTTGCAAATTCTTTCTACTCAGAGTGAACCAATGGCTCCTGAGCAAAGAGACATGAATGAGATGTTAGTTGAAGATAAAACGTATGGTGTTTAAGCTTAAAACAATGAATTCATGAACCTACAAAATCAAGTGAACGGAGGTTGAAGATGAAGGTGTTCGTGCACAAGGGTGGGAAATTTGAATTTCCAACCAATCAGGTTGCGCCACGCCTACCTATCAGTTGAATTTTAATTTTCTTTTTATTTTAAATTCTTTTTTATTTATTTTTCTTTCTTTTTCTTTCAAATTAATTTAAAATAGCTCCAAAATGATTTTTCACTTCAATTTTTTTCTATAATTTTCTTAAAAAAATTTCTACATGTTTTTTTTCTTCAGAATTTTAAAATGATTTTTAGCATTTTTTTTCTATTTTGTCTTTATTTTTTAATTATATTCAAATAATTATTTCTCCATCATTTTGAAATATTATTTAGTCCAACTTTTGAGATCTTGATCCTTGGAGTTTTTCTAACCTTCTCAAATTTTTGTGGCTTTTTATTTGATGTTTTGAGGCATCTTGTGTATTTTCTCTTAAATTTTCATTTTAAACCATTTAAAATTCAATTTAAATATTAATTTGATTGTGTTTTATGATTGGTGGTTCTTATTTTTGGTTGACTTGGTCAATTGTATTTGATTGAACCTCATCTTGTTCAATTGGACTTTAGATTGGTGCTTGATGAACTTTCTTCATTTCAAATCTATCATTAAATGATCATTTGATCATTTTTTATACTTTGAATTAATGATAAGTTTATCTCAAGGTATCATGAAGGAGATGAATTGAAGTATTGATTCAATCTCATTCCCTTAGTGCTTGATCAACTCTTCATCTCTTTCTTCTTCTTTTTCTTCTTATTTTGTTTTGACGTGTGTTGCATTGTTTTAGTAGAATGATTTTGTGTCATTTATCTAACATGCAAGACACATACATTGTTATTGTCTGGCCTCAGATAGTGGTGACTTCTACATAAGTCCAATTACAGTTGTTTAACACAACGTTAAATTTTCCTGGATCGTTTGATTAACTCTAACACTAACATTAACTTCATATTATTGTGCTAACTTTTATTTTATGCCCTTTACATTAATGTAATTTAATTTCTTGCCATTTGTGAAAATTTAATTTCTTGCCATTTATCATTCAAGTCATTTATCATTTCACGTCATTTTTATCTTTTGATTTTATTTTATTTGCTTGCCTTCAAAGGCACAAAAAATTAATAAATATGAAACCCTAAAAACTTAATTGATCCATGGACTTGATGTTACTATCCTTAGCTTAGAATTGGACTTTTGGACTTAGATCTAGGGTTTTTGTTCTCATGCTTGGAGTTTGTACCAGAGACCTTGGAAATTAATCTGCAACACCGATCAACATTTGAAAACTTGGCTTTGCTTTGGTTATTTTCACTTGATACTCTGTTGGTTCATCTAAGACTTGGCTTTTGTCTGGAGAAATTTTGAGCTTTGTAATTTCATATGGATCCTTGAGTCTTCATCTGATGCTTGGTTTGCTTGTGGCTTAATTCAAAGGAATGGAATGCTATGCTTGATTTGACTTAGGTCAAAATGCTTGCTTCATCCTGGTCATCTCACTTGCACACACAAAGACTTTCTCTTGGGCTACCTTAAAATGAAACTATTTATTTATTGTCCTTTAATTTATACTTTAGAATAGTCTCTTCATCTCTTCCCATTCTTAAATTTTCAAAATCTTCTTTCTTTTTCAAAACCTTCTTGTTTCAAACTTAAAACCACTTTCAGAATAAACCTTGACTTTGTCAAGTGATTTTCAAAACAAAAAAATATTAATAAATGTTAACACACTTAAGCATATCAAACACTTTCAAAAACTCTAAAAAACACAATCATCAAATCAATTTTTTGCTCTTGCACTTCTTTTTCTTTTCAAATTTTTCAGAAATATTAGACATAAGTCATCCCCTTGTTGTGATGTAAATATCATGTTCCCATAGTATGATTGAGAGATGTTTACATTTTACACTTTAATGTTGAGACATGCTTGTTGATTTCATCCAAGTTAAAAGTTCTCCATCAAGATGATGCAGATGTCCACTTTCTCATACTTGTGGTTGATAAGTTGAGTTTTCCATTTTAAAATGACGAAATGTTTTCTCATTAAAATCAAACAAACACCATTTTGTTTTTTAGAAGAAATAAGGGTTCTGACTTCTTCATTACATGCAAAGCCTCATTGGCGACATCCTCCTTCGTCATCGCTAGGCTACTATGATAACACTCCAGGGAAATTTTACGATCTCTTTGGACTGTCACGACTCGCCTGCTAGGTAACCGATATTTCAGGAGGAGGGAATTTGGTGGATATAATCTCCCCTAAAAAATTGATGGTTGGTCTACCAAGGATGACATTATGGTAATAAGGCATCCACCATGAGGTAATTGGCTTAGATCTCCTTGGAATCTTTTCATGCATCACAAGTCATTTCCAGGGTTATGTGACCCCTTGCGTGCACCTGCTCGCCTGACAAGCCTACTAGTGAGCCCTATAATGCCTTAATTATGTCAGAACTAAGTTAGAGCTTCTATAATATGCTCTAGAATAGGATATTTATTGAGCTTTTTGGGTCTATCAAGACTCGCTTGATATCCCAATTATCGTATTGTACATGGATGGCCATAGAGATGTTGTCTTGGTAGACTCTAATGTATTTGTTGTTTAAGAAAAAAATTATGGCTCATAATCCTCTCCACTTGGCTTTGGATAGGTCTAACGATATTACATTCACAATCAACATATGCATGTCGTATTTACTTCAGAAGGAGGTGGAACTTCCTCCACCAGCAGTGGTGTTTACCATGAAAATTGGATCTTTCTTAGTCATTTTCGAGAGAAAGTGGTGAAATGGTGGTGATAATGAAAGGTGTAGCTCTCATCGACTTTATTGGGATCCCAGGATGGGAGCCTCTGTATTTGCTAAAAATTATAGACGCAAGATACCTTATGCTAGTAGGGGTATCCAGAGGCATTCGAGCCTGTGGTTATTAGAGCAAGCTCATACAAATGAGAAGCCTTGTTATGATGGGGTTTTATGCCTGATTATAGCAAGCTCGCGAGGGTGAGGAGCTATGTATTTTGAGGTAATTCATGGTTAATTCAGAATATCCCCTTCAACCCTAAGATTGATATATTTATAGAAGTCAATTGTTCTAGTTTTAGGGTGTGGACCGTTGAATCCATATTTCCTTGACCCCTTTTCTCCATTATCTCTGACCAAGAAACATCACTTCCCACATTTTCCTATCCTGGGTGAGTGAGGTGTGTCTTGGGAAATATCTTCCCCTCGTGAGAGATATTATCATGTCTCCCCTTGTGGGCGGTAAGATATTAACGCCCCTTGTGGGTAATAAATAATATATCATTGCAAGTTGCAATGCTAGAAGATCAAGTTTTAGACCCTATATGTGAAAGACAACACCTTATGTCAAGTATCATTTGGTGAAGTCAACAGAGATCTCTGATCAAGCGATTTGTCTGAGGATGGAGGTTATCATGAAGAGTTATCTCAAACATAATTAAAAGAAGATTTAAGATTCCAGTGAAGTGGAAAAGTCAAAGATAATGTGGAAATGAACTAGAAGCTTCATAGATGTGAAAGAGAGGAACTGTGAAAGCTCACTGAGTCTGTGTCGAGTGATTAGTGTTTGTAAAGGTCTAAGACTAACACTCGACTTTAATAAGGAAAATCACACACATACACACACTTTTAATCCTTTGAGAAACCTATCTCCTTTGATGAAAATCACCAGAAAATGTTTTTGTGCCTAGTTAAATTGGCTAATAACTCAACATTTTTATGGAGGCTTTTTACATTGTATAATCAATTATCCATTAGGCATAATCGATTATTACCTTTTGTAATGCCCAATAATCATATATTAGAGTTAATATTAAATCAAGTAACTGATTTATTGAACACCTTCCTTTTTAATACCTCATAATTAGGAGCTTTAAAAATTCCATAGATTGTTTCCATATTCGAGCCACCTTCTGTCCTATAAATAGATGACTCTTTTTTCATTTAAAACACACCAGAAAATATATTTGAGATACCTATATCTCTATTTCTATATCTTTCTCTCCCCCCCTCTCTCTCTCTCTCTCTCTCTCTCTATATATATATATATATATATATATATATATATATATATATATATATATATATATATATATATATATATATATATATATATATATATATATATCCCTCTCTTATTTTCTCACATTTGCTTTAGTGCTTTAGAGAGTGAAATCCTTATATCTGTGAGGTATTTTGGTCTGGCGTAAGGGAGAAACTGAAAATTTTTATCAGGATAAATTTTATTTTAGTTGTGAGCTTAACCAAGTTAAAAATTCATTGTTTGATTATTGTGGTAAACCAACTAAAACCTATTTTTGGTTGGAGAGGTCTACGTAGTTATGAATCTCAGTTGGTTCGTGAGCTTAGGATGTTGTTGAAAGCTCTCGGTTACCAACATACTAACACCCCAGTTAGGCCTATTGTTAACAAGTCTCATTTAGTATGTCATTATTGCGATCGACATGGTCATATTTGTCCTTATTGTAATAGATTGTATGGGAGAAATCTTTATGAAAACCAATTATATCTACGACAGAGTATAAAGTCTCACCCTTGTCCTAAACTATTCTAACTTTTCAAGCATAAGTATCAAGTCAATATTTCTTCACCTCTCTTAAAGTTTCATCTAGAGAAGACTAGTATTTTGACATCGACTATTCTAGATACATGATTGTTGAAAGAAGCTATATGAAGAATATCAAGCCCTACTCCAAGGATATGTTACCTTTGGTGATAGTGCAAAATGAAAAATGTGGGTAAGGGTCACTTGAACTATTCTGGCCTTCCGCGTCTTAATGATATTTTGGTTGATGGTCTTACCGCTAATTTCATAAGTATTAGGCAACTATGTGATTAGGAATCAAGTGTCAACTTTACAAGAGAAGAATATACTATAATCGACAAATAACACACACTTCATTCATGAAGAGTGCTTGATCCAATGACATGACAACAATTACATGTGGTTATCCTCTGTTGGGAATCAACTTTGATCCTCTTTAATCATGTCAAATTTCAGTATACTTGATCTAAGGATTGAAGAATTGAAAATTTGTGGAGACTGTCAAGTTGAGAAGAAAAACAAAATGTCTCACAAGATGGTGCAAATACTTCGTGTTCTTAAATTGCTTTATATGAATCTTAAGGGTCACATGCAAGTTCATATTTATGTAGGAAAGAGATATGTTTTTGCCTTTGTTGATAACTCTTCCAGATACACCTGGTTTGAGTTTATTTGTGATAAGTCTGACACATTTGTTCTTTTTAAAACTGTCATTATCTACAACGCGATCATTGCAAAAAATTAGAGAACTCTAACTTCTCGTTCAATGGCACTACATAAGATATTACTCATGAATTATGTATCTTTATCATCGCACCTCTTGAAAACGAGATTATTGAGATGAATAACAATACCTTACAACCCATTACTATATCATTTTTGGACAGAAACAAAAAAATACTTTTTAGAATCAAACACGACATAAATATAACAATTAATGTGAAGTGGAGGTGGCCATGAATTCTTTCCATGTTCATTTTATAGATACAATGGATCACATTAGTCATATAGTTGACTCTAGGTCCATTCTGGTCCAATATTATTATCATCCATTTTAGTAAATCGAGAAATCAATGCGCACTCCATGTGGTCCTGAAATAGAAATTCACATTTCCAAAATCCAAGTTATTTAAAAGCTCTTTCCTTTCCTATATGCATATATAGGTTAACTGAATCCACAAGACCTGCCTGCAATTCTACCATACCTTGCAATCACATGGTTAGATCAACTGCCCATCTCTTCGTACCCCCAACTCCACCAAAATATTCAACGACTCCATACTATAAAAAACATATTATAATTGCACTCAATTAAGCCAAAACATTTCTTACAAATTAATGATTTTATTAAATAAACTTAAGCTTGAATCTATCTATTTTACTTAATTATTATAGTTTCTAAACTTCAGAGTCGTAAAATTTCATGGATAGATTGAATAGAAGTCTAATGTTTAACCAAACAGCCAAAGTTAATATGTTGCTTTTGTTTGAGTTTTGTAGGACATTTGTCCTTTTCTTCCTAATTCTTAAGCATATTTTACTAGAAACACAATGTATATAGTTAAATTTATATAGTTACTCATAAGCATGACAACAAAATTAGAAACTAAATGAAATAGATGTTAATTGAAAATCTTAAATTTAAGTGTTGTAACCGATTAACACGGGAACGTAATTGGTTAGAGTTAGAGTATAAATACTTCGGCGATTTGAAAAATTGCATTTTAAATTGTAATAACTAATTAACGAAACACGTTAACCGGTTACACTTGATATGTATTATTTTTGTTTGTTCAGTGATAACCGGTTAACCGTTTGTGTTAACCGGTTACAAGTACAAAATTTTAGTTTTTCTTGTATTTTGATATTTTGTTTTAGGTTCCAATTGTTATAATACACTTGTATAAATGTCTTGGAGGCATTCTCATCTCAAACTAATGCAATTAAACCTTCTCACCCTCAATTATCTTTCTCTAATTTTCTCTTCTCTCTCTCTCTCTCTCTCTCTCTCTCTCTCTCTCTCTCTCTCTCTCTCTCTCTCTCTCTCTCTCTCTCTCTCTCTCTCTCTCTCTCTCTAATTTTCTCTTTTCTCTCACTCTCTCTTCTTCACATACTCCATTGTACATCAATTGTGTGATTGTATGTTCTAATATTTGGCATCAAGAGCCTAGTTCTGATCCATAAACACATAGTGTGCACAATGAATCCTCTCTCCAATGATAGAATCCCTACAAACCTATCAACCCTTGATGCAAAGGATTACAACAAATGGTGCAAGCAAATAAAGTGTTATTTGGCTACCAAGATGTTCTTAAAGTGATCAAGAATGGGGTGAATCCCCTTGTCGAAGGTGCAACGAATGCATAACGAGAAACACACAAGGAAGAAAATAAGAAAAATTACTAAGCGTTGTTCTTAATCCATTCATGTGTGGATGATGACGGCTTTGAGAAAATCGGTAAAAGAAGCGTGGGAAATCTTGAAAAAGGCATATGCAGGGGCTGATAAGGCAAAGGTGGTGACGTTACAAATTCACAAACAACAATTTGAAATGACTCAAATGGAAGAGAAGGAGACAATCAACTATTACGTAACATGAATTACGCGATTGGTGAATCAAATCAAATCTTGTGGAGAAACTGTTTCGGAGCATAATGTTGTCTCAAAGATCTTACGTTCTTTGACGGTAATATTTGACAACATTGTGGTGGCGATTGAAGAGCCAAAGGATCTTGCTACGTTGAGCAAATATGAGCTTCAAAGCTCTCTTGAGGCTCATGAGAAAAAAATGGAGGAGAGAAATAACGATAAGACAAAGACAGAGGTCGCTTTGCAAGCTTGGTTCAATGAGAAGAACAAGAAGTCGAAAGGAAAATGGCCCATGAAAAGTATAGTGAATTTTCATAATTTTGGTGGAAAAGAGTTCTAAAATGCGAAGAATTCAACTTGCAAAAAAGTGAGAGCCACTACAACAAAAATAGTGGTCAAGACATCTATAGAGGCGAAAGAGTGAAGTATAACAAGAGTAAGGTGCAAGAGATTGCAATGCAAACAAGAAGAAATATCAAGGAGATGAAGCCAATGTTGTAAGACAAGAGTTTGTTGATGATGATATACTTTTGGTCATGATCACGCAAGGAGAACACATCAGTAGTAGGTTGCAGGGCAGCAGTAGTAGCAGTTCCCGGAGCGCTGCAGAAACGTATTTGGAAGAAAATGTTATGGTCACTATGAGAGAAAGAGTCTAGTACGATGAGGAATGGTATTTATATCTGGTTTTTCTACACATATGACGAGTAGGAAGGACCGGTTTGTCAAAATCAATCAAGTCACGAAGAATAAAGTGAAATTCACGAATGACACCATTTTAGCGATCAATGAGATCTGTGATGTTTTGATCATGGGAAGGGATGGTGGAGATTCCTTGATCAAAGATGTATTGTAAATTACTAGAATCAAATGTAATCTTCTAAACATTGGCCAATTACTTTAGAAGGATTACAAGAATCGCATGGAAGACAAGACTTTGCATGTTATGAATGCAAACATGTTTTTGGTCCTGAACGCTCCTATGGCAGCTTTCAAGATTCTGTTGAAAGTGAAGGAGCATAAGTGTCTTGCTACAACGACAAGTTTAGAAGAGTGGTTGTGGCACTACCATCTTAGACATTTTAATTTTTGAGATCTCAATGTGTTGCAAAGGAACGGTATGGTAACCAGGTTGCCATCCATCAATTTGTGAAAAGTGTGCAAGCGAAGCAATACAAAGGTAAATCCAACAAGGATGCAGGTTGTAGAACCAAGCATCACCTTGAATTGTTATATTTTGATGTGTGCAGACTGATGCAAGTTGAGCTGTGTGGTGGAAATATGTATTTTGTCACGTTTATTGATGATTACAGTAGAAAACTATGGACATACCTAATCAAGATAAATGATGATTTATTTGAAGTGTTTAAGAAGTTCAAGTACATAGTTGAGCTGCAAAGTGGTCACAAGCTCAAAGTTCTCAAAACGGATGGTGGAGGAGAGTATGTCTCAAATGACTTTGGGAAGTATTATGATGAAGATGGATAATGCATGAGGTTGTACCACCCTATATACCATAAAAAGCAATGTTTCTGAGAGAAAGAATTGATCGATTATGAACATGGTGAGAAGCATGTTAAAACGGAAAAACTTACCAAAAGAGTTGTAGGGAGAAGTGGTATCCACAACTACCTATTTGTTGAATATGTGTCCTACAAAGAAGCTTGAGAAGCTAATACTAGAAGAGGCATAGTCTGAGTTCAAATCGAATCTAAAACATTTGAAAGTTTTCGGTTCCGTGATGTATAAACATGTTTCAGACCAACTTAAAAAGAAGTTGGATGACAAAGGAGAGATGATGTTACTTGTTGGATATAACCCTACTGGAGGTTACAAGTTATTTGATGTTACAAATAAAAGGATTATGATCAATCGGGATGTTGTAATCGATGAAATGAAGTAGGTGAAGAAGCATGTAACCGGTTACACTCAAATGTTAGCGATTACATGGACGCGTTGACGGGTTACAAGAAAGCATTAATTGGTTACACGCACGATATTTTTAATTGTGGAGAAAAAGAAACTACAGAACAACCACGCATCGAAGCCAGAACAAATGAAAATGTGAGACGACCAACTATGCAAAAAGTTTTGCCTCAAAGACTACAAGATTGTGAGATATTCTGGGATAACAAAATCAATGGTGATGATGATTTCATTTATTTTGCTATTATGGCAGAATCTGAGCCCGTTAAGACGAAAGAGACCTTGAATGATCCAAAGTGGATTTTTACAATGAAAGAAGAGATGGAAGCGATTGAGAAAAATAGTGCGTGAGAGTTGGTTGATTTACGAGAAGGGAAGAAGCCAATTGATTTAAGATGGGTCTGTAAGGTGAAGGTAAATCCCAAAGGTGAGCTAATCAAGCATAAGGCTCAATTAGTTGCAAAGGGATTTTTGCAAAGAGAAGGTATAACTTTGATGAGGTATTTATACTGGTTGCTAGGATTGAGATCATAAGTCTAGTTGTTAGTATTGTGAAAAGCAAAAATTAGCCTATCTAACACATGGATGTGAAGTCTGCGTTTTTGAACGGTCCGCTTGAGGAGGAAGTGTATGTGTGGCAGCCCCCTGGTTTTGTTGTGAAAAACTAAGAGGGTGTAAGTCTCAGAGTGCCTAAGAGGGGGGGGGGGGGTGAATTAGGTCTTATAAAATTTATTCGATTTTATGAGAATGCTTGGTAGTAATTTTGGTTAAGTGTTTGAAGGTTTTGTTTATATCTTTATCTTTTCCTGATTATGGTGATGAAAGCGATAAATGCGGAAAAGTAAAGAACACGGTGATATATCCTGGTTCCCCTCACAATCCGAGAGTACTCCAGTCCCCTTTCCAACACGAAAGAGATTTCACTATAGTTAGAATGATTGTACAGCCTATGCTTACTATCTAACCTATAGGGTGATCAAAGGTTCTTAACACCTTTAAGACCAAACAAACACTAATGTGAATGAAGAACAATCCTCTTCAAATCACAACACTTACTTCCAACAATCCTGGATAGTAAGGGAAAATCTTTAAGTAATACAATGATTAATTTTGAAGTATATGGAGAGCTTTATCAATCTTCAATTGATCTTCTTCTTCAAGATAAAAACAATTCTCAACAATGTATATAAATGTTCACAATGTATGAATGAAACTTGAAATGATAATGAAAGTGTATATGGCAAGTTTCACAAAATTATGAACACATGAAAGTATAATTTCAAATGTGAGTAAATGAGAAAATTGTTAATGAAGAAGGATATTTGTTAATTTGAAAATTGAAGTATTGAACATTGAACATATATGAAAATGTTATTGTGTTCTTGTTTTTAAAATCTGAAAAATTCTGCATTTTATAAAGTTGTAAGAACCTCTTCATTCATGCCAATTCATATGAAAAGTTGCAATGCATTCATGAAAAGATACCACTTGAAAAATGTTCAAAAAACAAAGTAAAAGCTGCATTGGTTCGCTAGGAACCGGTTCCGACACTCACAGAACCCGGTTCTTAGTGAACGTTATAAGTTGAAATTCAAATTTATCATGCAGGAACCGGTTCCCCTATTGGTACAACCCGGTTCCTGGTACAAAATCCAGGGACATGTTTTTTGAGAAATTCTGGAACCCGGTTCCCTGTTAGGGAGGAACCGGTTCCTAAAGGTTTATTTTCAAAAATACATTTTGAAAGATATTTCAAACAAAGTTTTTCTTGATGTTAAAGTTATGGAATATGTATATGTTGATGAATGCATATTGTGAACATCTATATTCAAGATTTAAAGAATTATTTATACCATTTTGACATTTGATGATTTCTTCAATAATTCTTCAATAATCTTCAATAATCTTCAATAATCTTCAAGACTTTTTATTTGATGTTGATAAGCTTTTTGCACATCCTTTGAAACTTGATGTCCATGTTGTCTTCATCAAAACACATGCTTTAAATATGACTTGAGAAGCTTGCAATTACATTCTCCCCCTTTTTGATGATGACAACCAAGTCTTGAAAACGATTTCTTGAAATGTTCATGTTGTTTTGTGTAGCGAACATGTTGAGCAAATGTAAGGCTCCCCCTAAGTCCATGATTCTTTGAATTTTGGAGAGAGTTTGATATTTATTTGGACCTGCAATTTCTTGAAACAAAACAACATACATGCATACTCTTCTCCCCCTTTGTTAACATCAAAAAGGATGGGGAAAAAGAGTGAAATAGATACATTTAAAAATTAAGACATGCATCTTAAGAGAAACATTAGATATCACCTTCATCCAAAATACCAAGATCTTTTCCAAGCTTTTTGTTCTTGATGGACCAAAGAGATCCATGTGTAACAATTGTAGTGGTCTTGTAGTAGACACCACATTCTTAGATTTGAAAGTTGTTTTGGTCTGTTTGCCCTTTTGGCATGCATTACATAATTTTTCCTTGATGAACTTCATCTTTGGTAGACCAATAACTAAGTCATGCTTAACCAATTTGTTCAAGTGCTCCATGTGAATGTGAGCGATCCTCTTGTGCCATAACCAAGCGTCATTGTTGTTTACCATAAGACATTGTACCTTCAGAGACAAATCATCTAAAGTAATCATAAAAATATTGTTAGTTCTTATACCTTTGAGTTTTACCTCATCGGTTGCCTCATCCATAATGAGACATTCATCTTTGTTGAATTTGATCTTGAACCCTCTATCGCAAAGTTGACTTATGCTAAGAAGATTGTGCTTTAATCCTTCAACATAGAGAACATCCTCAATTTGAATGGATGGAAGTGTGCCAACTATTCCAACGCCAAGAATCTTTCCTTTGGTGTTGTCTCCATAGGTGACATACCCTTTGGCTTTATGTACTAGATATGAAAATTGGTGTACATCTCCTGTCATATGCTTTGAACATCCACTATCAAGATACCAAACATTTGATGTGGATTTCAATCATACCTACACAAACAAATTATTCTTTGTTAGGTACCCAAGTTGCCTTGGGTCCTTCATAGTTAGTTCCCTTTTTCACCGACACATAATGCCCACTTGCTATACTAAAGTTTCTAACATAGCAAGCATTAGGTGTATGGCCTTTAATACCACAATAAAAACAAGTAGGTTCAAAGTTACTTCTATATCTAGAAGGACAAGATTTCTTCTTAGGAAATGTTTTCTTTTTCGATACATTAGGCTTTTTCTTTTGATGATTATGAACAACTTGCTTCTTTTCTACTTTCTTGGGATTGGAACTATTACTAGCCTTTACAAAAACAGTGGGATTGTTACTTGGTTTCTTAGAATTCACATAACCAAGACCCCTTTTATCATTTGGATAACGTTGTTGGCTTAGTAATCCTTCCAATCCTATTTGTCCTTTTTCATATCGTTCAATGACTCTTTTTAATTGAACAATTTGAAAGACATTTGATTCACACTTGGAGCATGCAAAGTTTTCTTTTTCTTTAATAAAATTCTGTTTTTGAAGATCAAAATCTTTAGTCATGGTGTCAATTTTTTCTAAACAACTTAGAAGTTCTTTTTCTTGATTTGACACCTTTTTGTATAAACTTTTGCATTCTTTCAAGAGTTCATCAATAGCATCTTGAACATCATCATCAAAAAGATTAAGTTCATTACTAACCTCTTCTTCATTGTCGGAGTGACGTGAAGCCATTAATGCTAGATTTGCACATTCCTCGCTTTCCAAATCGGATGAAGAACTTATCTCATTATCTTCCCATGCAACATAAGCCTTTTTGTTCTTGAACTCCTTTTTGCCTTTGAATCCATTTTTCTTGGAGAGTTTTGGACAATCCGGCTTTATGTGACCTTGCTTTCCACATTCATAACATGTGACATCTTGTGTTGATGTGGAGGCTTCTTTATCTTTATGATTATAAAATTTCTTCCTCTTGACAAAGTTAGCACTATGAAGATTATTTTTATGACCAAAATATTTTCCTAACCTTTTTACAAGAAGCAAGAAGTTTTCATCTTCCTCCGATGCATCTTTATCTTGACTTTCCTTTGAATCAACTTTCAAGGCAATGCCTTTGGATTTCTTCTCTAAATTTTCATGTTTTTCAAGTCTACCGAGTTCCGTTTTATATTCTTGAAGTTTGCCAAATAATGTAGCGGAAGTCATTGCGGAGAGACTCTTCTTTTCCGAGATTGCCGTTACCTTTGGTTGCCATTCCCTAGTTAATGATCTAAGGATTTTCAAGTTGAGTTCATCATTTGTCAAGGTTTTACCAAGAGCATTTAAGTGATTTGTCAAATGCACAAATCTCTTTTGTAAGTCAAGAATGGATTCTCCGGGCTGCATCGAAATAGTTCATATTCTTGACTCAAGGTATTTAGCCTTGATCTTTTTACTTCAGCTGTTCCTTCATGAGTTTGAACAAGGGTATCCCATATTTCTTTTGTTGTCTTACAGTTCGAGACACGGAAAAATTCGTCCATACTGAGTGCACCTTGAAGAAGGTTTATTGCCTTTTTGTCATAGAGAACTTTCTTTTTATCATCGTCGTCCCATGCAGTTTTGGGCTTTACAGAACCAATGCCATTGATAACAGATATCGGGATAAATGGACCATTTTCAACAGCATCCCATACTTCCTCTCCTTGTGCTTCTAAATGCGCCTTCATGCGTATTTTCCAGAAGTCAAAATATTCACCACAGAATAGAGGAGGCTTGTTGTTACTACCACCATCTCTGAAGACTGGTTGATGATTTGCGGAAGCCATTCTGGATCTTTAGGAACAAGTTACCTATAACTTGCTCTGATGCCAATTGTAAGTCTCAGAGTGCCTAAGAGGGGGGGGGGGGGGGGGTGAATTAGGTCTTATAAAATTTATTCGATTTTATGAGAATGCTTGGTAGTAATTTTGGTTAAGTGTTTGAAGGTTTTGTTTATATCTTTATCTTTTCCTGATTATGGTGATGAAAGCGATAAATGCGGAAAAGTAAAGAACACGGTGATATATCCTGGTTCCCCTCACAATCCGAGAGTACTCCAGTCCCCTTTCCAATACGAAAGAGATTTCACTATAGTTAGAATGATTGTACACCCTATGCTTACTATCTAACCTATAGGGTGATCAAAGGTTCTTAACACCTTTAAGACCAAACAAACACTAATGTGAATGAAGAACAATCCTCTTCAAATCACAACACTTACTTCCAACAATCCTGGATAGTAAGGGAAAATCTTTAAGTAATACAATGATTAATTTTGAAGTATATGGAGAGCTTTATCAATCTTCAATTGATCTTCTTCTTCAAGATAAAAACAATTCTCAACAATGTATATAAATGTTCACAATGTATGAATGAAACTTGAAATGATAATGAAAGTGTATATGGCAAGTTTCACAAAATTATGAACACATGAAAGTATAATTTCAAATGTGAGTAAATGAGAAAATTGTTAATGAAGAAGGATATTTGTTAATTTGAAAATTGAAGTATTGAACATTGAACATATATGAAAATGTTATTGTGTTCTTGTTTTTAAAATCTGAAAAATTCTGCATTTTATAAAGTTGTAAGAACCTCTTCATTCATGCCAATTCATATGAAAAGTTGCAATGCATTCATGAAAAGATACCACTTGAAAAATGTTCAAAAAACAAAGTAAAAGCTGCATTGGTTCGCTAGGAACCGGTTCTGACACTGACAGAACCCGATTCTTAGTGAACGTTATAAGTTGAAATTCAAATTTATCACGCAGGAACCGGTTCCCCTATTGGTACAACCCGGTTCCTGGTACAAAATCCAGGGACATGTTTTTTGAGAAATTCTGGAACCCGGTTCCCTGTTAGGGAGGAACCGGTTCCTAAAGGTTTATTTTCAAAAATACATTTTGAAAGATATTTTAAACAAAGTTTTTCTTGATGTTAAAGTTATGGAATATGTATATGTTGATGAATACATATTGTGAACATCTATATTCAAGATTTAAAGAATTATTTATACCATTTTTACATTTGATGATTTCTTTAATAATTCTTCAATAATCTTTAATAATCTTCAATAATCTTCAAGACTTTTTATTTGATGTTGATAAGCTTTTTGCACATCCTTTGAAACTTGATGTCCATGTTGTCTTCATCAAAACATATGCTTTAAATATGACTTGAGAAGCTTGCAATTACAGAGGGAAGGTTCTACAAGTTGAGAAAAGTGTTATACAGACTTAAGCAAGCTCCGAGAGCTTGGAATAAGAGGATAGACATGTTCCTAGTTGATGTTGGCTTCAAGAAATGTGCGTTCTAGCATGGATTTTATGTGAAGACAGATACAAGTGAACATGTGATTATACTTTGTCTATATGTAGATGATTTGTTGATCACATGCAACAACGAGATGAGTATTTCTAAATTCAAGAGTGAGCTTATTAAAGAATTTGAGATGAGCGACCTTGGTATAATGACATACTTCTTTGGCATAGAGTTCCATAAGTCCAAAAGGGGAATACTTATACATCAAAAGAGATACACTCTTGAGAAAATGAAAAGGTGTAATATGGAGCATTAGAACCAAGGTTGCAATTGTCTAAGAATGAGGATGAGAAGAACGTATATCCTACTCAATATATGAGGTTGATTATATCGTTACGTTAATTGTGCAACACGCAACCAAATTTAGTGTTTAATGTCGATATTGCGAGTATATTCATTGAGAGACTGAAGGTGTTTCACTTGACAGCAATCAAGAGGATCCTAAGATACGTCAAAATGTCTATTGGCTGCGTAATTCTCTTTCCCGTAGGGAACACGGGCAGAAAATGATTTTGCTTGGTTTTACCGATTCTAATTAGTGTGGAGATAAAGATGATCAAAAGTCTACAGCTGGATACATCTTTATATTCATGGAAACACCATTCTCATGGTGTTCGAATAAGGAACTGGTAGTTGCACTCTCGTCTTGTGAGGCCGAGTATATTTCCGCTTTGTTATGTGTGTGCCAAGTCTTATGGCTAATGAATCTACTGTAGGAACTAGGCAATAATAAGGGTGAGGTTATCACACTTTTGGTTGATAATGTTTCGGCTATTAATCTTGCTAAAAATCCAATTGCACATGGGAGAAGCAAACACATTGAGATGGGGTTTCACTATTTGAGGGAGCTTGTTAGTGAAGACAAGTTAAGATTGAAATATTGTAGAAGTGAGGACCAAATGTTGATTTATTGACTAAGGGAGTCACAAATGATGTGTTCAAGAGGTTGAAGATGATCCCGGACATGGAAAACTTGGAACACTTGAATTAAGGTGGTGTGTTGATTGAAAATCTATTATTCAAGTGTTGTAACTGATTAACACGAAGTGTAACCGGTTACAATTGTAGTATAAACACTTATGGAACCTGAAAAGCTACATTTTGAGTTGTTGTAACTGGTTAACGAAATACGTTAACCGGTTAAACCAGATACATATTATTTTAGTTTGTTCAGTGGTAACCGGTTAACAATTTGTGTTAACGAATTACGAGCACAAAATTTTAGTTTTTCTTGTATTTTGATATTTTGTTTTAGGTCTCAATTATTGTAATATATTTGTATAAATATTTTGAAGGCATTTCTCATCTCTCTCCACATACTCTATTGTTCATCAATTATATGATTGTATGTTTCAAATTCTAACGATTAACCGTCTCAAATTTAATGAGAGCAAAATCTATTTATTAAGAAAAAAGTGGATGCGAGAAAAATAGCAGAGTGTTGTTAGTCTCTCCACATCCGTGTGATATACTCCAAATTCTTAAGTTGTGTCTCTATTTATTAATCTTATTATAGATTCATCTTTACTAAAATATTATGTTGTTTTGATAGTTTAATATTAAAAAATTTAATTTTTGAAAATCTAAATTATTTGAATAATACTACTCCATTTAATTAATTATTAACTTTTTATGTTAAAAGAAATGAAGCACGGTGAATTGAAAACATACAAATATGTTTAATTTTAATGAAAAATTAAAATTTTTAAGATCATAAATGTTCAATAATAATCTCTCACAAAATTTGTACTGTAATTTTGATTATTAATAATTTCATTAGCTTTTTTAATTTTTTAAGTAAAAAGACTAATGGCTAACTAATTCACCTATCCTAATTAAATAACAAATCTATAACAAATATCAAAATATATAAGAATATAATTCCAAACATTAGGTCATAGAGTCGTTCAACTAATCTCATTCTTGAGCCTCTAATATCTACATAGACGAAAACATTAATTCATCCTCAAAACAAACCTACGACCATCTCTAAACGCATGACTTCCCCCGACCACAAATTACAATGTCTTTAAGGATCTCTGATTTCATTCGTTTGTACATGCACTTCACGACACAGTGGCCTCTACTAATATATGCTGTCACTTGGGTTACGGCACTGACATTGACAGTAGCGGTGGCCTCATTTTCCTCAGAGGTAGCTTTTGTCTTTGCCATTTCACCCTCTAACAAGTGCGAAGGTAATGAAATTAGAGTTCCCTTGGATGTTCCAGGAGACACATTCTGTATCCCCGCTCATCTCTTTGTCAAGTCTAAAATTGATCTCATAGTTCCACCCGTCTTTGCAGCACTCATTGTAGCTTCATCAGCTTGCGTTGTTCGAGCTGCGGGCTTCTGGGAGGATGGATGATTACGACTTTGTTTCATCTAATTAGTTATATTTAAATACATTTATCTTCGTATCAAAGTTAATGAAAAATTTAAAAGCAACTGTTTCATTTTCTTAGATAGATTCAAATGATTGTTACAAATGAATTGATTTATTTTTATCGCTAAAATGTTAAGCAACATTATTGTGAATAAGCAAAATGAATTATGAAAGGAAGAGGAATGAAGACTAAGAGGATTCAATAGCAAATCTTCATTGATTACTCAGCTGGACAAATTGAAAAGAATAGAATAAAATATTATCTCTTAACAACCAATGAGAGCTAAGCTATCTCAACTAACTACCAATAACAAAATTAATTCTAACCAATAAGAACTAAAGTGATTAACAAGCTAATGAGAGTTATTAAATTGATAATCACAACAGCCCCTCTCAAACTAAGTATAATATATGTTAAGCATGTCAAGTTTGGATACAAATTTATTGAAGGTTGTTGTGGGTAGCGCCTTGGTCAAGAAATTCGTAAGCTGATCATGAGTTGAGATTGGAAGTAGACGAAATAAGCATTGTTGAATCTTCTCTCTCACCAGGTGATAATCAATTTCCAGATGTTTAATGCGGTCATGGAAGACGAGATTGGATGCAATATGCATCACGTTCGGGCTATCATAGTACAGAACAAGCATCCTTGAACAAGTGATGTTTAGTTCCTTCATCAGAAAAGTTAACCAAAGCAGCTCACAAGTGGCAAAAGATAATGCCCTATACTCAGCTTCTGATGATGATCTGGAAATTATCTGCTGTTTCTTGGCACGCCAGGAGATGAGGGAGGAGCTAAGAAAGAAGCAATATCCCGAGATAGATTTTCGTGAGTCAAGACATCCTGCCCAGTCGGCATCTGAAAATCCTAGGAGTTGTGGTTCTGAGTTTCTACGAAACATGAGACCTCTGCCAGGGTTGTTCTTCAAGTATCTAATAACCCTGCAAGCAGCATGGAAATGTGCCATGATAGGGTTGTGGAGAAACTGGCTAAGTTGCTGAGTAGCATATGTAATGTCAGGCCTTATGGTGTTGAGATACATCAATCGACCAATCAACCTTCTATATGCTCCAATGTCTTTGAAGGATTTTCCATTGTCAGCATGAAGCTTGATGGAGGAATCAAGAGGAGTTGCAGCTGGTTTAGAACCAAGTCACCCAGAGTCTTGCAATAAATCAAGACAGTATTTCCGTTGAGACAAGAAAATACCTTCTTTTGAGTGAGCAACCTCTAACCCCAGAAAATATTCCAGTACTCCTAGATCTTTGATGCTGAAATTCTCATCAAGAGAAGTTTTGATTCTATCAAACTCATGCATTTAGTTACCAGCCACTATGATATCATCAACGCATACCAAGATAGCAGTAAAATGTGTGTTAGTTTTCAAAGTAAATAATGAGTAATCAGATGTAGATTGAGTGTATCCCCGTTGAATCAACACTGCAGTCAATTTCTCATACCATTTTCGATTTGCCTACTTTAAACCATAAAGGCTCTTCTTAATTTTGCAAACCTTATGTGGTTTTGCAGGAAACTCCTTCAGGGATAGTCATACACACATATTCTTGCAAGTCTCCATGTATAAAGGCTTTGTTGACGTCTAATTGATGTAGGAACCAATTATTGATGGATGCAGTTGCAAGAAGTGTCCTGACAGTGGTGAGCTTTGCTATTGGAGAAAATGTGTCAAAAAATCTAGTTCTTCAATCTTCTTATACCCTTTGGCGACAAGCCTCGCCTTATATCTCTCTATTATGCCATCTGCCCTGTATTTTACTTTGAAAACCCATTTGTTCCCAATAGGTTTGACATGAGGTGGCAGATCAACTATGTCCCAAGTTCCATTCTTATGTAAAGCAGCTAACTCAGAATTCATGGCTTGGGTCCAATGTTCAGACAAGCACGCCTTTTTAGAATTCTTTGGCTCATGTGCGTGTATAATAGAGGATGCAAAAATGCGATGAGAAGCAGACAAATGAGATAGAGAATCATAGTTAGATATGGGATAAACTATAGTAGGTTTACTTGAAGATGATGTGGCTGTTGAAACATTGGAAATGTTGCATACATAGTCTGAGAGATAATGAGGTATTTGTTTGGTCCTAACAGGTCTAGTTTGTGTGGCAGGTTCATGAGTTATGTCCGGATCAGGGTCATGAAGGCTATGGTGATTGTCATTTATCTCAATGTTGTCCAACATGTCATGAACTGACTGTGGAACTAAAAGTTCGGAATTGGTATTGGAAGAATTAGAGACATATGCATCATTAATAATGGGAATAGAGGTGGGTGGGTCAGTAGGGATATATTTGGAATCAAATGGTGGAACATAGTTATCTGTGTTCCTAGAGTCATTTTAAGGATGGTATTCCCAAGTAGAGGGTGTATTACTAGAATAAGGGAAAATGTGTTCATGGTGTGTTACATTTCTAGAGACAAACACTTCATAATTGTTGAGGTCATAAAGGATTGATCCCTTCATACCATTTTTATATCCAAGAAATACACATTTACTACCTCTTGGTTCTAATTTGGTTTTGTGCATATGATGGGTTGATGCATAGGCTAAAGATCCAAAAACTTTGAGGTTATGCATGTCAGGAACCTTATTATGCAGTACAAAATGAGGTGAAAGATTATTAAGGACTTGTGTGGGAAGTCTGTTTTTAATGAAAGTGGCATGTATAATGACATAAGACCATAATTTCTTTGGAAGTTTGGACTGGAAAAGGAGTGCTCTACCTACATTTAAAAGATGTTGATGCTTCCTTTCCACTCAACTTGTTTGATGTAAGATACCCTTGGAGGCGTAAAATCCAGGCATATTGAATTCAAGACCATTATTAGTTCTAACAACTTTAAATTTTGTGGAATTTTGGTTTTCAATGAGTTTAACAAAGTTTATGACATGTTGTCTAGCTTTAGACTTTGACTTCATAAGTGTTATCCACGTATATCTACTACAATCATCAACAGGTGTTAGAAAATATGCATGGCCATGTAAAGACTTAACGGCAAGAGGGCCCCAAATGTCAAAATGAATGATATGATAAGGATTGACAGCTCTACTATAGCTAACACTATAAGGAATTTTTCTCTGTCTAGCAAAGTGACACACATCACAAACATCTTTATTATTGACTGTGACAAAAGGAAATTGAGAATGTAAGTACATAAGTCTGTTTTGTGATAAGTGTCCTAATCTAAAATTCCAAAGGGCTCTATCAGGTAAAGCTATACTGGATGTTAAAGTAAATATGTGTTCAGTATTGGCATGGGAATCATTATCTCCTAGCGTTAAGTAATACAGGCCATCTCTTTTCAGCAAAACCAATCATTTTCAGTGAGTTGGTGTCCTGTATGATGCTTTTTGAATCAACAAACTTAACAATGCAGTTAGAGGATTCACACAGTTTAGCAACAAATAAAATGTTTAAAGAAAATTCAGGGATGAATAATATATTTATAATAGAGAAAAAGGGGGGAAATTGAATTGTTCCTGAGTGTTTGGCTATTAGACGTTGTCCATTAGGCAGTTTGACATTGATAGGAACAATTTCTTTATATGAATGAAACCATTTAATGGAACTACTTATATGATCATTAGCTCCTGAATCAATAATCTAAGGCTTTAAGTTGTCACTATATGAGATGTTATGCATGTTACCTAATGATGAATGACCAACGACAACTTGATTGGAAGAGGCTTGTTCTGAACCTTTCCCAAGATTATATTTCTGAAGCAGTTCCATCAACATAGTGAATTAGCCTTGAGTTATAGGTGAATTGTCAACTCTAGTGTCATTCCTATAAGGGATAGTATCATCATTAGTTCCATCTCATGCAACATTGTTGGCTGCATTTGGAAATTGCTTATACATATGTGGTGGAACACCATGTTTCTTGAAGCAATTTTCCACAGTGTGGTTAGTCTTACCACAAAATGTGCACACACGAGCTCCGTGCTTGGAATAACTTTGTCTTGTTCCATATTTCCTGGAATCCACAACATTGATTAAAGACTGAGACTCATCGTTTTATGGATGGAGCTGTATTTGTCTTTCATGTTAAATCACCATTGAAAATATTATGTTTATAGGAGGTAATGGATCCATCAATAAGATTTGTGAGTTCACCACATCAAATTGTTCATTCAAACCAGTCAAAAATCGAACAACATGTAACAATTCATGATTAGACCTAGCATTATGCACGGCTTCACAAGAACAATTTATACGACACGTTCACATTGGTATTGGCATATACAAACCTAACTCTTCCCAGAGAATCTTGATATTATAAAAGAAATCAGTTACTGGCTTTGTTTCTTGCTTGAGATTGTAAACTTCTTGCTGCAATTCAGAGATGCGAATAAGATCTCATTGAGAGAATCTTTTTTTAGATCATTCCACACATCGTGAGTGTTCTCCATGAATATAATTAATTGAGCGATTGAATCTGAAACTGAATTCATGATCCATGAATGAACCAACATGTTGCAACGATTCCATGCATTGATTGAAGGATCAAAAGAATCAACTCGAACAGGGATCGATCCATCAATGAACTCTATCTTCATCTTGCCACCAAGTGCCCTCTTCGTTGATCAAGCCCAAGAATGATAAATGGATCCGGTGATATTGGGAAGCATAGTGATGGATTCAGGACCTTCACTTGGATGGATGAAAAATGGATAGGTTTGATCTATGGCAGGATCAACCGGTGTTATGCACGGAGGAGCCATCGAAGCAGAAAGATGGAGTTAGACGAAGAATGGAAGAAGTAGGATCGGATTGGCGAGTGATACCATATTGTGAATAAGAAAAATGAATTATGAAAGTAAGAGGAATGAGGACTAAGAGGATTCAATATCAAATCTTCATTGATTACTCATCTGAGAAACTGAGGTTTATATAACAGTCTAGCTGGACAAATTGGAAGGAAGATAATATTTGTTTATCTCCTAACAAACAATGAGAGCTAAGCTATCTCAACTAACTACCAATAACAGAATTAATTCTAACCTATTGTACCCCAAAACTTTCCCTCCCATTTTACTCAACATATGTTCATTGAGATCCTCAATTTGCTCAAGGATGCCCAAGAGTTGACCAGACAAACTCTCTCCTAAAAGCAATGAACCTCCAACTAGGGTTTCCATTTTCATCAAGATGGGTGAGCTCCACGGCCTCATATGCTCTACATAGTCCTAATATGTTCTCAAGACCATCCATGCCAAGTTTCATGCCTTGCACAAGAAGTTTGCCCAGTCAACTGCTCAGATGTTTGAAAATCAACTATATTAAGTCAAAAGTCAATTGTGGCCCCCATACAGTCAAACTTCAAGATTTTTGGTCAACATCAACATTTTGAAGTGATATCCATCATTTGATTAAGGGTTGATCATTACTCCCCAAGGAATGCTCCTAATTCATCAAAACTCAAAAGTTGCTAAATTAGGGTTTCTCAGGAAAAAGTCAACCAAACTTTGACCAAGCATAAATTTCTCATACTTTATCAGAAATTTCTCATCCAAGGCTCATTTTGAAGAGAATTCAATTACCTACAACTCATCCTCATTCCTCAAGTTCAAGAAATGCACTCATGAAAAGATATAAATTCAGACATTATAGGTCATTCCAAAAAGTCAACAAAAACACCTTTTGGGTCAAAGCTTCTAACATGAGTATGAAAGATCCAATTGAAATCAAACCATAAAGGTTGTTTAGGGGACACCCTAAGCTTTCTAAAAAGTCCAAGAACACCCTCTTAGGGTCAAAATTGAAGGAGATGTGCATTTTCAAAGTTGTCCATTTTTGGAGAATTGTCAAAAGTCAACAATGCCCAAAATTGCATTTTTTGGCAAATGGGCCTAACTTTTTATGCTTGCATCTTACTTTTAACAATGTCCAAGACGTAAAAACTCTTCCATATTTTATTGAATTTATTTATTTAATTTATTTTGATTTTAATCATTTAAAAATCAAATTAAATCAAATAAAAGATATAAAATATGGAAGATTTGTTTTTGATCTGATTTTTAATGAAAATGAAATCCATTTATGCTTCCAAAACAGAATCAAATCGTGCCAAGGTTGATTGGAGTAAGAATGTAATGATTTAGTTTGATTTGGAAAGAAATAATGCAAATATGGAAGGAAATCAAATCTTGATAATTGGCAAGGATTTGAAGCCTTTTTGTTAACCTAATTCAAAGAGATACATATACAGAACAAATCCCAAGCACAAGGTGAGAAAAGAATCGTGTGAAAACGGCCAAGAACAAATTGCACTTTTGTCAAAAAATCTCAATTGGAATTCCAGATTACAGCCATTCTCAAGGAGGTTTAAAGATTGCAACACGTTCCTGGACGCGTCTGGAAGCTTTTCCAACCCTTTCCAAGCTCTGAAGCATCAAGAATCACACTCCATACACATCACATTTTGACATTATTTTTTATTTTGATTACGTGCATACAGGCTTTTTCCATGAAATTTAATCATGTATTCTGGTTTTTCACAAAGGTTCAATGCTTACTGAATGCTTTAATTGAGTTTTGAGTGAAGGGATGGAAGATTGCCATTCTTAGGGTTTCCAAGCTTCATTTTGGGGCTTCCCTATATAGGCAAAACTAGATTAAATCATGGGCACCATTGAACCCAAGGCATGATTTTTGACTGTCCTATACCTTAGGTTAAAATTTATTTGGCTTGTGTTGCGTTTTCAATTATTGCAGGTTTGTAGCCATGGACGGAAACTGTCACTATAACCTTCAGTGACAGTTTTGTCCATAGGTAAAAGGTGGGCACCTAAAACAACAGTCCTGAGAAAAGAGGTGATCACGTGGCTGACTCCCACTGGCCCATTTGAATTCACGCGCATGTTCTGGGCAAGAAGCATTATTTATCATTATTTTGTCATGTATATAAATGAATGACAAGTTGGCCTAGTGGTATGGAGGAACGTATGGGAGGTGAGAGTCCTGGGTTCGAGACCCAGGTTTGATATTTTTATTTTCTAACAATCTGATTGCAGATCCGGTGTGTCTCACCTTCCAAACACCTGGTACGCGCCCCAAATCCTTCCATTGGATCATCACCATCACAGATCCAAGGTCCCATGCAGACGAGCCCCATGGTACACCCTCAGAAGGAGCCACCACTGAATCATGCGCAAGGCAATTGGGCCCATTCTTCTGGGCTTCAGCAATTGGCAATACACCCCCCTGGACTGCTAACTACATCATGCCCATTTTCTTTTTCTTTCTATTTTTCTTTATTTGTTTTTTTTTAATTTGTTATTTTAATTATTTTCACAAAAAAAAATCATTTTTTTTAATTAAATCATAAAATCATAAAATCACTAAAAAAATTAGATTTAGTTTTTTTTTCATAAAATATTTAATTGCAATTAATTAATTAGTTTAATTAGATTAATTCAAATTCTTTTTTATAATTAAAATTCAATAGAAAATTAGGTTAATTTAAAAACTTTTTTTTACATAATTAAAAACAAATAGAAATTAGGTTAATTTGCAAGATTAATTGCTTTTCTCAAAAAATCCAAAAAAATATCTTTTCCTCATTCCCGTCTCAATTCTTCGCGCGCGTTTTTATTTATTTTCAGATTATTGTAACTGTTCCGAGTTTGTAATAGATTAATAAGGATTTTAAATTTTTGCATCTTTATTTTTCAGTCAAATATTGGTGTATCTGTCCAAAAGCCCTGTAATAGCGTAGATTTTTCTTTTCCGCTTTTAATTTCTGCAACTATTAAAATGCTAGATGTATGGATAATAGGATTGAATGGCAAGACAAATAACTTTAAAATGGTAGATAACCCTAATTGTGCAAAGATAATTAACTGGAAAAAAAGCACACTTGCACATGCTCACTCCTAGGGTTTTCCCCACTTGGTTGCCTCAGAAATAATGGTCGTGTCCCTCGAACATAGGGATACCTTAGCAATGACCCGCGATTCAAAATCGTCATAAAGATCATAGTCCCTACTTATCCCTCGAGTTGCCTACAAATTGATCTTATGACGATAGTCCCTTCGAAATGCTAAGGTATCCTTACTTGTTTCCTTCAGAGACCATTTCGTCCATTCGAACGTCCTTTTAAAATTCCAAAGATAGGGCTATCTACTCCTTAATAGTAGGATAGCGCTGTCTAAAGGAAACGAAAACAAACAGACTTTTTTCGAGTAGGTAGAAAACTCTTAATTACTTGCTCAAAACAAAAACTTTTCACACAAACACTTTTCAAAAACAGTTTTCCAAACAACTTCGTCACACTCTTGAGGACCGATACAAGGGTTATCACGAAGTAAATAGAACTTTTCAAAACAAGCACACACAAGTAATTTAAAAAATGAGCAAGTACTTAAGAGCCCGTGGGAAACCACAGATAAAAAGGGTGCTAACACCTTCCCTTTCTATAATCTACCCCCCTCCCCCGTACTCAGAAACATCTCGAAAAAAAGGTTTTTTTCTGTTCTTTTTCCTTTTCCTTTGTTGGATGAAATAAAAGTCGGTGGCAATTCTTGCTTACCGCGACATTTGCGAATACAAAATGAAAACTAGTATTAATAGTCGGTTCTGCCACCGTATCACATAACCAATCCGAAATAAAGTGATTAACAAGCTAATGAGAGTTATTAAATTTATAATCACAACAAACATGTCAAATAAGTTGGTGAGACATTTTGAATATGTTATCTTTGAGAACGAATCATATCTTAATAAACATTATTTTGTTATGGATTCTGAAAGATTTTTTTTTCAAATGATTTATTTTGTTTTAGAATAAGTATTACTAATTTTGATTTTTTTTTGGAAAAAATTACTTTGTTCAAGATTGGATATGATATGAATTTTTTTAAGAAAATCTAATTGGTTTGCTGGCCTAATTGACTTTTTACAAAGAGAAAACACATGGTCATCACATGCACTTGTAGTGGATGTTTTGTTGATTAAGAAACAAAATGTGTCTTCGTTGTGTTCAACTATGCTCTATGTTATTTTTTACCATTATTCAAGAAACATAGATTTGGTTTTCTTTTGTGGAGTTTATCATTTTCTTATTACCGGAGACTTACAAACAATTAAGAGAATGCTTGAGTGGAAGTGAGTGGATCTCAGATTTAGGGGGAGTATAACTTGAAATTTACATGTAATTTTTAAAAAGAACTCTGAATTGGGGATAATTCAGATAAGACCATTGTGTACTATTGACTACTCATTATTAGTAAATTTCCTTTCCACAAGGATATTATCCTCGATACGTATCTGACAATTGCACCAAACTAGGTAACAATTTCTTGTGTATTTTATTTATTACATTGTATATTCGTTCACATATTATTTTAGACCATCTTGTCTCAAACATTGATTTAACATTATGTGTTACACCTTGTCTCTCATCAAATAGAATTTCAATTTCCATCAGAGTAGGGCATCCTGCTCCGTTTGGGTGTTTTATAATGAGACTACACTTTTTATTTAATATGGACAATATCAAAAAGGAGGATTTGTTTACCGTCTATCAATTGTTGATTGAACAAATTATGACTACTGGAAGGTGAAATACCCCAAAATTTGCCCTCCCATATTCTTCAAGAAATTGCCAAGCCAAGTCACAAAATTCCCCAAGGGTTGCACAGTCCAACTGTCTCCTATACAGTCAAAACTAGGGTTTGTGTTCTGACCAAGAAAAGGTAGTTTTAAAAGGCTCAATCAAGTCTCATATGCTTACAAACATGGTCAAGCATCCTCATATCAAGTTTCAAGGCATTCAGCTCAAGATTGCACAGTCAAAACCCTAAATTGCACTACAGTCAATTGTAGGGGCAAAATGGTCATTTGACAGTCAAAAGTTCAAATTTTTGGTCAACATATCATTTTGAAGCCACAAACATCATTTGATCAATGCTTGATCATGATTCTCAAAATTTGGCTCAGAAAATCATCAAGATGCAAAGTTTCCTTATTTGGACAGCTGAAAAAGTCAACTGAAATTGACCAGGGCATAACTTTCACATGGATTATCAGAAAAATTCCATCCAAAGCTCATTTTGAATAGAAAGACATTTCCTACAACTCATCTTCATACTTCAAGTCCAAGAAATGCTCTCACAAAAAGTTATCAATTTCAACATTATAGGTCATTTTCAAAAGTCAACAAAAAGGGACTTTAAGTCAAAGGCCATAACTTGAGATTGGAAAATCAAAATGACATGGGACCAAAGGCATTGGTTAAAGGACTCAAATACCTTTCCAAAATGTCCAAGAACATGAGAAAAGCTTAAAAATTGAGCAAGTTATGCCTTGTAGACGTTGGGAAATGTTTGTGAAATGGCAAAAGTCAACTATCCTTGAAACTTCAATTTTTGACAAAAGGGCCCACTTTCTTCCACTTGATTCAGCCTTGTCATGCCACACACGTGTCCCATGATTAATTTCAAGATCAAACATTGATTTTTCTATTTTATTTAATTTTTGATAATTTAATTCATTTTAAATCTTTAAAAATTCAAATAAAATTTAAAAGTCAATGGAATAGTGTCATTTGAATTGGAATAGCTTCCATATATCATGTGCCAGCTCACAAACTCATGCTAGGGTTAGGTTGTACACCAAGTCTTGGTTTTGCTTAAAAAAGGGAAAGTTTGTTAATGGTGAAAAACCTAAGACTAATTCTTCTCATAGGCATGGATCAAGGCAAGCTAATGACCTAATTCCCTTCCCTCATAAGTGCTGAGTCAAAACCTAATGCCCACACACTGAATGCTGCGCAGGAGACACCATTGCCAACTTGAAAAATTCTCCATAAAACTCAAAACTGAAATCATTGATAGAGGTTGATTCAAGTCCTAATATTGATTCCAAAAGCTTCCTTGTGGTCCCCTGAACGCATTCCAATCATTAACATCCATCAAAACGCCCAGAATTGGTACCATGGATTCAAGCTGTGTCAAACAAAATGCATAATCGTATCTTCACATTCAGACATTTTCATTATGTTTTTTCTATGCATTCATGTTAACTAACGTATTCTGAAGCTAATCATGTAGTTTAATTTTGTTTTCATGCCATATTTGGAGATTTGCCATTGACAACTGTTAGGGTTTACAGAAGCTTGAAATTGGGGTTTCTCAAATTAGGAAAAATCAGGACCCCAGACCACCACCATTGCAATCAGCAGACTTAGACGAAGAAGAAGCCATGGTCGCGATTAATTTATGAGTCGTATAGCGCTAGTCGCTATTTTCTCTAAAGCAACCTTGAACCACGCTTAAGAAACCGTTGCCATATGGTTTTGTTTTCAGGGAAGGTGGAGAAGACGATTACATGTCACACGCTGACTGGCTCATTTAAAATCTCGCGCGTTTTCCAGCACTAATCTTGTTTTTCTTTTATAATATTTCTTTGCTTATTATATAACAAAGTGGTTAAGTGGCACAGATGGCAAGCGAACGTATGGGCAATGCACAAGACCTGGGTTCGATCCCCAGGTCTTCAATAATTTCAATATTATTTTCTTGTTCACATTCACATGCAGGTTCATCATTGGAGTGCACCATACATCCCCATAATCTAAGCATACACGCGTCTCATGAAGTCAAATCAAAGGCAGAGATTCAAAGGGCACAATAAACCCTAGTCAACGTTGCCACATGATGTCTGGGAGGGTCAACGACTCTGAATGCTATTGGGCTCAATTTACTGGATCCACACCTCCACTTTAGGGCCTGAACCCCCTGGTTTGCAATTCTTTTTATTTTTTATTTTATTTTTAATTGCTATTTTATTTCCCTGATTTGTTTAATTTCACAAATATAAAAAACATCATAAAAAAATCAGAAAAGACAAAAATGTGATAAATTTTAATTATTTCCTTATACATAAATTAGCATGTAAATAAATTCAATTTAAATTAGGGTTTGCAATATTAATTCTTTTTTCATAAAAAATCCAAAAATATAGCATTAGGTTTAATGACTTTTTATTCCTTTTAATTTTCCTTTTTTTTTTGCCATAATATTAGTGATTTATTTATTTTCATAATTAAACTTGTAAACTAATTAGGGTTGCATTTAGGTTAAATTTTAATACTTTCATAATAAACTTAAAAATAATTAGAACTAGGTTTAACATTTCATTTTGGTTTTTAATTAATTCTTTTTTATTAAATCTCAAAAAACACAAAAATACTAAAAAACATTTTCTTTTAATGCTTAATTTTAATTCCTTATTAATAATATTTTGCAAAAGGGTCCAACGCCCTCGTTCGTAATTTATTTAATTTGCGTATTTATTTTATTTCGCTTAAATAATTATGTATCTGTCCCGAAGCATTGTAACTTAAACTTTTCGCACTTTATTTTGCTTTCTTTATCTTTCCGTCAAATCGGGTCCGGTTTAATTTTGGCGATGTGGACCCGCGCCGTTGTAATAGCTTTAGATTTATTTTTCCCGCAAATATTTTTTAACTGTTAATACATGCATGCAAGAATGAATGGCCATAATAAAATCAAGCGTAGATCACAATGAACATGACAAGACAAACATCAATGAAAACGACACATAAATCACACACCACTCCTAGGGTACGCCTCACTGTTGCCTTGCCTCGAAAGGTGATCGTCGAGTAGAGGACGTCTTAGTAAGTCCTCATGATCCGGGAACCTGGCATGAGGGTAGCTTCTAAGGTGTCTTCCCATTGCTCCGGTGATCACCATGTCCCTACAAACTCGAGTTGACCCGAACACCTCCAACGGTGGTGCTACCTACCTCTCAATGGTAGGATGGCATTACTTTAAAAGACATTTATACAGACGAATTCCTTAGGGTAGGTAGGTTCTCGTAGATACTTGCTCTCTTCAAAAACAAACAAAATCTTTTCACACCAACACATTTTCAAAAGCTTTCAAAACAATTTTTTCAAACACTCTGACGTACGAGTCGAACTGAAATTTTTCAAAGAAACTTTTTTAAACCCACAATTGAAAAGCAAGCAAACATTTTTGAAAACACAATGAGCAAGTATCTAAGAGCCCATGGATAACCATGGATAGAAAGGGTGCTAACACCTTCCCTTTCTATAACCTACCTCCCGAACCGAGAGCAATCTCTTTAAAGGAATTTTTCTGTGCTTTTGTCCTTTCCATTTGGAGAAAATAAAAGACGGTGGCGACTCTTGCTTCCGCGACATTTCGCGAACCAGCGTTAAACAGTCAGTTCCAGATCCACCGATCACAGAACTGGCGACTCTGCTGGGGAATTAAACTTAAAGTGAGGTATACCTTAGGGCTAGGTCATAACTATGTTTTCAATTGTCTTCTTTGCTTGCTTTATTATTGTGGGTTGCTTGGGAGTTCTATAGATCCTAACCCGGATCTGGGGATACCTTTCTTAGAAAGTAGCAACAAGGCTGTGAGGGAACTGTGCGGGGTATACCGACATGGTTGAAACAGTCTGCTACGTTGATGTGGCACTTTGGTGTGTACCGGTAACCCTTGAGTTCAGTCAAGGAGAGTACGGGGCCTCCGCGTGGTGTCGTGAAGCATCAACAGACCTTAGGAACCTTAATTGAACCATCTTGGCCTCTTTAGGGTAGTGAGATAACTGACTTTGGTGCAGTCCGAGGTTGGTTGATACTCGATACTACACTCAATTGAGGGTTGCTTTCCTGGAATATTTCGGTCGCCAGTTCAGTGGCTAAATCGAAACGATGAACAATGAAAGCAATCCCGTGATATTGGGAACCTTAGAACCCGGTTACTTTGATTAGGACAGGTTGAGCCCACCAACTTCAAGAGGGTAATACCCAAACTTCAGGCTGGCCTAAACTCTAAGGGCTCTTGTGTGACTTGTGTGTCTTTGTACTTGCCTACTTGCATGCTTGTTAGCTGACACATGAACTACTTGCAGGTTTTGTTTATAGTCCTTAACTAGGACTCATAACAGGGTTTACTAGATCTCTTGCAGGTTTCGTTTATAGCCCTAATTGGGACTCATAACAAAGTATACTGAATTCCTTGCAGGGTCTGTTTATAGTCCTTAATTGGGACTCATAACAGGGTTTACCTACATCACCCCATGCATAGCATGACATCATACCATCATACCATTGCATACATCCTAACCCATTTCAAGGATCTCAGGGGCTTGTGATGCAGGTCATGATGAACCAACTGTCTAGCCAGGGGCAAAGAGGATTTACTTTCCTCTAGCCAAGGTTGTCAGGGGCTATGACCCACTGGATATGGTGAGCCTTTGACCCTTGACGAAGGACTCTCAACAAAATGAAGTTCTTACAATCAAGCTACCGGTTCCAAATGCTAACAAAGTTTCTCTGTTTACCCCGCGAGGTCCTTGAAAACATTACATGCATGTCATACATCTCATTGCATTGCAGGTATCCCTTTGACAGGTTGCTTACCCTTCTCCGCTGTTTATTTCAGCCGATTGTCATGAATCCCGAATCATCAGCCGAGCAGACTATCAAGGACCTCCAGGCTCAGAACGCCCAGTTCCAAGAGCTGATCATGAATTTGACCCAGGGGCAACAAGATCTGAAGGCTCTGCTCTTGAAGAAGGACAAGAAGAAGAAGAGGACTGTCTTGTTCAACCCTAGGCGCAGATCTGGGAATACACCGCAGACTGAAACTGAGAGGACTACCCCATCTGTGAGGGAAAGCAGTCACCATGAGAGAGAGGTGCCTAGTCCAGTGGTCTCCGACAACGAGACAGATTTCAACGACGAACAGTACCCTCCTGCTGAGGACAAGTACAAACAGTTGGAGGATAGGCTGAATGCTATGGAGATCCAACAGGTACCTGGGCTGGATCTTGGAGATTTGGGTTTGTCAACTGGTGTGGTTATTCCTCGGAAGTTCAAAGCACCATCCTTTACTAAGTATGACGGGGCGTCTTGCCCCAAGCTGCATCTAAGGTCCTATGTTCGGAAGATTCAACCATATACAGTGGACAAGAATTTATGGATCCACTTCTTCCAGGAGAGTCTTTCAGGGACTCATCTCGAATGGTTCTATCAGCTAGATGGGACCAAAGTTCGTAACTGGGAGGAGTTGGCTACTGCTTTCTACAAGCAGTATCAATATAATGCCGACCTTGCCCCTACGCGTACCCAACTCCAGGGTATGTCGTTAGGATCAAGTGAAGGTTTTAAAGAATATGCGCAGAAATGGAGGGATCTTGCTGGAAGAGTACAACCACCTCTGACTGATCGGGAACTTGTCGATATGTTCTTGGGGACCCTGTCTGGTCCATTCTACAACCACCTAATTGGGAATTCGTCTGCTGGATTCACAGATCTTATCTTGACTGGAGAGCGAATAGAAGCTGGTATCCGGTCTGGGAAGATTCAAGAGGCTGCACCTTCTGATAAAAAGCCTCATCAGGGAAAGAAAGAATCCAATGCTGTGCACGGTAAAAAGAGCCGTCATGAGGTAGGGGCAATCCAGATCTCCAATCCTGGACCTGCTCAACAAGGACAGGGGCAACAGCGAAAGGAGAAACGACAGTATACCAAACTCAACATGTCGCTGGATCAAGCACTGCAACAAATGTTGAAGGCAGGGCTGATCACCTTAAGGGCTCCTCTCCGGAATCCGAACACTTCTGCTCCCAACTATCATCCCAATGATAGGTGCGCGTATCATTCTGATAGCCCGGGGCATACTACAGACAACTGCTGGCCTCTCAAGAACAAGATCCAAGATATGATTGACGCCGGAGAAATTCAGTTTGAAGTGCCAGAGACTCCGAACATAATCACTGCTCCATTACCCAATCGTTGAAGCCTTTGTTTATTTGAATTTTTGAGTTGTATTTTTCTTTGCTTATACAAACAATTACTGTCATAGCAAACTCTTTTATTCTATTAATGCATCGCATACGTCTGTTTTGGGAATTAATACAATTGTTTTCATTATATTCAAAATTTCTTTTCATATTTTTTCTGATGATCAACTCTTGGTTAATAATTCTGAGCCTCTTGAGGGAGGATGACGAAAACGATACCACGATCGCTACAGTATGCTTTTGAACAGACCCCGCTGGTGAGGTACAGGCATTGTTTCAATCCCTAAACACTAGAGTTATAAGGATGATAATCCCTCGTCAACCCCTCTGAGCCAAAGAAGTAGGAGTTTTTATTTTCGAAAATCAAAACCCTCAATCATAACCTGGGGCAGGGTGGTCTCTCAGTTGATCCGAGTGCATAACGAATGGAACCAAAAAGAGATCCTTACAAAACGAAGAAAGACAGTGATGGTTCCGAATAATCATAAGGACAGGCAGTCATTATCAACAAAAAATCATAAATGAAAAGCCCAAAAAGTCAAAGCCAACGAAGAAGACTTACAAAACTGGGGCATCCCGCTGACTGTAATTCCAAAAAAGGAAACAGTTCAGGCAAAAAATAGGGATAACAAAATCAAAAAGGAAGAGGTCCCACAAACCCCCGACAAAAAATGATGACTGCCTATTCAGAATAAATCATCAATATTCGAACCATCACTGGAAAATCAGAACAAAGACTCAAACTAGGTCTAACGTATGATCAACTGAGTTTAGGTTTGGAGAACATCACGAAGAGCGGGTGGGTACAAATAAAATTTGAGCCTTTATCCTTTGTTTCTTAAACCGTGAACCAGGCCACGTTATAACCCTTAAAAGTCCTAGCTGAAGCATGGGTTAGCTCGAAAGCATACTGTCACGAAAGGTATCCTGACTCCTTAAGGCCTACGGTAAATACGGGTTGACATCAAGTTTTACAAACATTCACTTGTTTTATGAAAAAGAATACCTTTTCAAAATCTTCGAGACAGACATAAGCTTTGCATTTTTAACATAACTTTGTTTGCATATGACTTTTTGTTTGAACAACATAGAAATTCGCATGACGAAAGTCTAATGAACAAGAGTATCTCCAATCAAGGGGCACGGCACGATCATGGTCTACCATCTGGGGCAATTAAGTCAAGATCCAGAGAATCTCTCAAAAGGCCAAAAAGCCTGGGGCAAATCTCTGCCTGAGTCACTTGGGGCACTCCAGCAACGAATCTTGCACGATCAGACACCTTCTGGTAATATGGCAACACAAGCAGCCAGGGGCACCTACCTGCATTCTAAGAGCGCGGACATAGTCGAAAAATACTACGCAAAATCAAAGACCCGCTAGGTTGACACACCTAGGCAAAAATAAGGGGCTTCCCGGCGAACCAAAAGGGTTCGGGCAAAATGAAGGGATGAAATGAAAAAAATCTGTACACCCGGCAAGTCGAAAACCTGAAAAGGCGGCTTGAGCAAAAATGGGTATCCCGGTGGACTGAAAACCCGAAAGGGCGGTCCAAGCAAAAAAATTAGGGATCAAAGCGTACGACTATGTCCTGCCATCTTGTCACCTGCCTACCAGAAGAAGGTTCACCCGTCAACAACAATCAACACCTCATAGGTCTTCCTCCCCCATAGAAACAGGGGCAATGAAGAGTGGTCTAAGCAGTCTGATTGTTCTATCCTTCAAGGCATCAGGGTAAGTTCCGTTGAAGAACATAACCAATACAGTTCAATACTCCCCCGAGAGAGTCCAATCCAGTTTCCCCAAGAAAAATTGGAATCCATATCCCCAAGCAATAAGCTTATCCCCAGTAGATTCTGGAAGCTTATCCCCTCGCAGAACACGAACGCGTCTCCCGGCTTTATTCAAAGATTTATTTCCTTAACAGGATATAACTAGGTTATCCTCAGCCAAAAGCCACGGAAAGAGCGTCGTCGACAAAGTCTTCCTATCCCCAGCGAAGTCTATTGATACTTCCAACAACAAGGATATCCTCAGCAGGTTACTATTAACACTCAGCAAGGCATCTCTCTTCCCACAGAGTATTACTCCTCAGCATGGTCACTAGAGTATCTTTTCTCCCCGCAGAATCCGTCATTTGCCAAGTTTATTCCCCAACGGAGTTATCTTCTCCCACCGGTATACTTGCAACTATCATCCCCAGCGGAGGCAAAAAAACTATTCTTCAACATCAGCCCAGGATACGACTTCCCGGCACCCGTCAAGGATTTATTTTCTTAGACAAAAATACAGTCATAAACATCGCACTTCCATACATTATAGCATGCATATACGCATCATATCTTACAAATCTCATCAATTTTGAGGACATCTTGAAATCATGCAGTTCATGCATCATGATCTTGCATACAACTGATGCTTTACCTTTTCAGGAAAAGTCAATACAAAGATGATTACTATCAACTATCGCGACTCCTTCTAGATATAGTTTCAGATATGACCCAGAGATGGCGACGTTCTGATGCTGCTTCCAGATATCCTTCTAGATATAGTTTCAGATATGACCCAGAGATGGCGACGTTCTGATGCTGCTTCCAGATATCCTTCTAGATATAGTTTCAGATATGACCCAGATATGGTGACGTTCTGATGCTGCTTCCAGAGTTCCTTCTAGATATAGTTTCAGATATGACCCAGAGATGGCGACGTTCTGATGCTGCTTCCAGATATCCTTCTAGATATAGTTTCAGATATGACCCAGAGATGGCGACGTTCTGATGCTGTTTCCAGATATCCTTCTAGATATAGTTTCAGATATGACCCAGATATGGTGACGTTCTGATGCTGCTTCCAGAGTTCCTTCTAGATATAGTTTCAGATATGACCCAGAGATGGCGACGTTCTGATGCTGCTTCCAGATATCATTCTAGATATAGTTTCAGATGTAAACCAGATATGGTGACGTTCTGATACTGCTTCCAGATTTCCTTCCAGATATAGTCCAGATGTAAACCAGATATGGCGACGTTCTGACACTTATTCCAGTTGAAGATATTCCAAGACCTTCTCTGGTTCAGTCAGATCGACCCTAAGATCTCCCTGATGCTTATCCAGTTGAAGATATTTCAAGACCTTGTCCAGTTCAGTTAAATCGACCCTAAGATTTTCCTGATGCTTATCCAGTCAAAGGCCTTCTCTGGTTCAGTCAGATCGACCCTAAGATCTCCCTGATGCTTATCCAGTTGAAGATATTTCAAGACCTTGTCCGGTTCAGTTAAATCGACCCTAAGATTTTCCTGATGCTTATCCAGTCAAAGGCCTTCTCTGGTTCAGTCAGATCGACCCTAAGATCTCCCTGATGCTTATCCAGTTGAAGATATTTCAAGACCTAGACCAGTTCAGTTAAATCGACCCCAAGATTTTCCTGATGCTTATCCAGTCAAAGGCCTTCTCTTGGTTCAGTCAGATCGACCCTAAGATCTCCCTGATGCTTATCCAGTTGAAGATATTTCAAGACCTAGACCGGTTCAGTTAAATCGACCCCAAGATTTTCCTGATGCTTATCCAGTCAAAGGCCTTCTCTTGGTTCAGTCAGATCGACCCTAAGATCTCCCTGATGCTTATCCAGTTGAAGATATTTCAAGACCTAGACCGGTTCAGTTAAATCGACCCCAAGATTTTCCTGATGCTTATCCAGTCAAAGGCCTTCTCTGGTTCAGTCAGATCGACCCTAAGATCTCCCTGATGCTTATCCAGTTGAAGATATTTCAAGACCTTGTCTGGTTCAGTTAAATCGACCCCAAGATTTTCCTGATGCTTATCCAGTCAAAGGCCTTCTCTGGTTCAGTCAGATCGACCCTAAGATCTCCCTGATTCTTATCCAGTTGAAGATTTCAAGACCTTGTCCGGTTCAGTTAAATCGACCCTAAGATTTTCCTGATGCTTATCCAGTCAAAGGCCTTCTCTGGTTCAGTCAGATCGACCCTAAGATCTCCCTGATGCTTATCCAGTTAAAGATATTTCAAGACCTTGTCCAGTTCAGTTAAATCGACCCTAAGATTTTCCTGATGCTTATCCAGTCAAAGGCCTTCTCTGGTTCAGTCAGATCGACCCTAAGATCTCCCTGATGCTTATCCAGTTGAAGATATTTCAAGACCTTGTCCGGTTCAGTTAAATCGACCCTAAGATTTTCCTGATGCTTATCCAGTCAAAGGCCTTCTCTGGTTCAGTCAGATCGACCCTAAGATCTCCCTGATGCTTATCCAGTTGAAGATATTTCAAGACCTTGTCCGGTTCAGTTAAATCGACCCTAAGATTTTCCTGATTCTTACCCAGTCAAAGGCCTCTCTGGTTCAGTCAGATCGACCCTAAGATCTCCCTGATTCTTATTCCAGTAGAAGACACCCAAGATTTTTCTCAACGAGCGTTGTTGAAGTTAAAGTCGCCCAAGGTTCTCTTACCATTCATGCTAAGGTAGTAACCATCCCTGGTTCTTTCATCGCTGTTTGAAGCTCCAGACTCAGCTCCTGTAACCAGTCAGGACACATCTATACCAGGCATCTAAAAATCAGCTCCTGCAACGTGTCAGGTACTCATTTTCTGTTTTGCAGGTATGCAGGTTCTCGCCAAGGAATCTCTTACGCAATCAAACATCCAGATGGCATCTATAAGCTCATCATCCTATCCAGCGACCTCCAAATGGCATCTATAAGCCCATTCCCCCATCATTGCTAACATGTGAGCGCAAATTTCTGGGCACTCTAGTGTCCAATCATCTTCTACCCTCGGATTACGAAAGGCACGTCAGCCAATCTGCATCCTCAGGTCTAAGAAGATTGAACAGGGGCAACTATTATACCCCAAAATTTGCCCTCCCATATTCTTCAAGAAATTGCCAAGCCAAGTCACAAAATTCCCCAAGGGTTGCACAGTCCAACTGTCTCCTATACAGTCAAAACTAGGGTTTGTGTTCTGACCAAGAAAAGGTAGTTTTCAAAGGCTCAATCAAGTCTCATATGCTTACAAACATGGTCAAGCATCCTCATATCAAGTTTCAAGGCATTCAGCTCAAGATTGCACAGTCAAAACCCTAAATTGCACTACAGTCAATTGTAGGGGCAAAATGGTCATTTGACAGTCAAAAGTTCAAATTTTTGGTCAACATATCATTTTGAAGCCACAAACATCATTTGATCAATGCTTGATCATGATTCTCAAAATTTGGCTCAGAAAATCATCAAGATGCAAAGTTTCCTTATTTGGACAGCTGAAAAAGTCAACTGAAATTGACCAGGGCATAACTTTCACATGGATTATCAGAAAAATTCCATCCAAAGCTCATTTTGAATAGAAAGACATTTCCTACAACTCATCTTCATACTTCAAGTCCAAGAAATGCTCTCACAAAAAGTTATCAATTTCAACATTATAGGTCATTTTCAAAAGTCAACAAAAAGGGACTTTAAGTCAAAGGCCATAACTTGAGATTGGAAAATCAAAATGATATGGGACCAAAGGCATTGGTTAAAGGACTCAAAGACCTTTCCAAAATGTCCAAGAACATGAGAAAAGCTTAAAAATTGAGCAAGTTATGCCTTGTAGAAGTTGGGAAATTTTTGTGAAATGGCAAAAGTCAACTATCCTTGAAACTTCAATTTTTGACAAAAGGGCCCACTTTCTTCCACTTGATTCAGCCTTGTCATGCCACACACGTGTCCCATGATTAATTTCAAGATCAAACATTGATTTTTCTATTTTATTTAATTTTTGATAATTTAATTCATTTTAAATCTTTAAAAATTCAAATAAAATTTAAAAGTCAATGGAATAGTGTCATTTGAATTGGAATAGCTTCCATATATCATGTGCCAGCTCACAAACTCATGCTAGGGTTAGGTTGTACACCAAGTCTTGGTTTTGCTTAAAAAAGGGAAAGTTTGTTAATGGTGAAAAACCTAAGACTAATTCTTCTTATAGGCATGGATCAAGGCAAGCTAATGACCTAATTCCCTTCCCTCATAAGTGCTGAGTCAAAACCTAATGCCCACACACTGAATGCTGCGCAGGAGACACCATTGCCAACTTGAAAAATTCTCCATAAAACTCAAAACTGAAATCATTGATAGAGGTTGATTCAAGTCCTAATATTGATTCCAAAAGCTTCCTTGTGGTCCCCTGAACGCATTCCAATCATTAACATCCATCAAAACGCCCAGAATTGGTACCATGGATTCAAGCTGTGTCAAACAAAATGCATAATCGTATCTTCACATTTAGACATTTTCATTATGTTTTTTCTATGCATTCATGTTAACTAACGTATTCTGAAGCTAATCATGTAGTTTAATTTCGTTTTCATGCCATATTTGGAGATTTGCCATTGACAACTGTTAGGGTTTACAGAAGCTTGAAATTGGGGTTTCTCAAATTAGGAAAAATCAGGACCCCAGACCACCACCATTGCAATCAGCAGACTTAGACGAAGAAGAAGCCATGGTCGCGATTAATTTATGAGTCGTATAGCGCTAGTCGCTATTTTCTCTAAAGCAACCTTGAACCACGCTTAAGAAACCGTTGCCATATGGTTTTGTTTTCAGGGAAGGTGGAGAAGACGATTACATGTCACACGCTGACTGGCTCATTTAAAATCTCGCGCGTTTTCCAGCACTAATCTTGTTTTTCTTTTATAATATTTCTTTGCTTATTATATAACAAAGTGGTTAAGTGGCACAGATGGCAAGCGAACGTATGGGCAATGCACAAGACCTGGGTTCGATCCCCAGGTCTTCAATAATTTCAATATTATTTTCTTGTTCACATTCACATGCAGGTTCATCATTGGAGTGCACCATACATCCCCATAATCTAAGCATACACGCGTCTCATGAAGTCAAATCAAAGGCAGAGATTCAAAGGGCACAATAAACCCTAGTCAACGTTGCCACATGATGTCTGGGAGGGTCAACGACTCTGAATGCTATTGGGCTCAATTTACTGGATCCACACCTCCACTTTAGGGCCTGAACCCCCTGGTTTGCAATTCTTTTTATTTTTTATTTTATTTTTAATTGCTATTTTATTTCCCTGATTTGTTTAATTTCACAAATATAAAAAACATCATAAAAAAATCAGAAAAGACAAAAATGTGATAAATTTTAATTATTTCCTTATACATAAATTAGCATGTAAATAAATTCAATTTAAATTAGGGTTTGCAATATTAATTCTTTTTTCATAAAAAATCCAAAAATATAGCATTAGGTTTAATGACTTTTTATTCCTTTTAATTTTCCTTTTTTTTTGCCATAATATTAGTGATTTATTTATTTTCATAATTAAACTTGTAAACTAATTAGGGTTGCATTTAGGTTAAATTTTAATACTTTCATAATAAACTTAAAAATAATTAGAACTAGGTTTAACATTTCATTTTGGTTTTTAATTAATTCTTTTTTATTAAATCTCAAAAAACACAAAAATACTAAAAAACATTTTCTTTTAATGCTTAATTTTAATTCCTTATTAATAATATTTTGCAAAAGGGTCCAACGCCCTCGTTCGTAATTTATTTAATTTGCGTATTTATTTTATTTCGCTTAAATAATTATGTATCTGTCCCGAAGCATTGTAACTTAAACTTTTCGCACTTTATTTTGCTTTCTTTATCTTTCCGTCAAATCGGGTCCGGTTTAATTTTGGCGATGTGGACCCGCGCCGTTGTAATAGCTTTAGATTTATTTTTCCCGCAAATATTTTTTAACTGTTAATACATGCATGCAAGAATGAATGGCCATAATAAAATCAAGCGTAGATCACAATGAACATGACAAGACAAACATCAATGAAAACGACACACAAATCACACACCACTCCTAGGGTACGCCTCACTGTTGCCTTGCCTCGAAAGGTGATCGTCGAGTAGAGGACGTCTTAGTAAGTCCTCATGATCCGGGAACCTGGCATGAGGGTAGCTTCTAAGGTGTCTTCCCATTGCTCCGGTGATCACCATGTCCCTACAAACTCGAGTTGACCCGAACACCTCCAACGGTGGTGCTACCTACCTCTCAATGGTAGGATGGCATTACTTTAAAAGACATTTATACAGACGAATTCCTTAGGGTAGGTAGGTTCTCGTAGATACTTGCTCTCTTCAAAAACAAACAAAATCTTTTCACACCAACACATTTTCAAAAGCTTTCAAAACAATTTTTTCAAACACTCTGACGTACGAGTCAAACTGAAATTTTTCAAAGAAACTTTTTTAAACCCACAATTGAAAAGCAAGCAAACATTTTTGAAAACACAATGAGCAAGTATCTAAGAGCCCATGGATAACCATGGATAGAAAGGGTGCTAACACCTTCCCTTTCTATAACCTACCTCCCGAACCGAGAGCAATCTCTTTAAAGGAATTTTTCTATGCTTTTGTCCTTTCCATTTGGAGAAAATAAAAGACGGTGGCGACTCTTGCTTCCGCGACATTTCGCGAACCAGCGTTAAACAGTCAGTTCCAGATCCACCGATCACAGAACTGGCGACTCTGCTGGGGAATTAAACTTAAAGTGAGGTATACCTTAGGGCTAGGTCATAACTATGTTTTCAATTGTCTTCTTTGCTTGCTTTATTATTGTGGGTTGCTTGGGAGTTCTATAGATCCTAACCCGGATCTGGGGATACCTTTCTTAGAAAGTAGCAACAAGGCTGTGAGGGAACTGTGCGGGGTATACCGACATGGTTGAAACAGTCTGCTACGTTGATGTGGCACTTTGGTGTGTACCGGTAACCCTTGAGTTCAGTCAAGGAGAGTACGGGGCCTCCGCGTGGTGTCGTGAAGCATCAACAGACCTTAGGAACCTTAATTGAACCATCTTGGCCTCTTTAGGGTAGTGAGATAACTGACTTTGGTGCAGTCCGAGGTTGGTTGATACTCGATACTACACTCAATTGAGGGTTGCTTTCCTGGAATATTTCGGTCGCCAGTTCAGTGGCTAAATCGAAACGATGAACAATGAAAGCAATCCCGTGATATTGGGAACCTTAGAACCCGGTTACTTTGATTAGGACAGGTTGAGCCCACCAACTTCAAGAGGGTAATACCCAAACTTCAGGCTGGCCTAAACTCTAAGGGCTCTTGTGTGACTTGTGTGTCTTTGTACTTGCCTACTTGCATGCTTGTTAGCTGACACATGAACTACTTGCAGGTTTTGTTTATAGTCCTTAACTAGGACTCATAACAGGGTTTACTAGATCTCTTGCAGGTTTCGTTTATAGCCCTAATTGGGACTCATAACAAAGTATACTGAATTCCTTGCAGGGTCTGTTTATAGTCCTTAATTGGGACTCATAACAGGGTTTACCTACATCACCCCATGCATAGCATGACATCATACCATCATACCATTGCATACATCCTAACCCATTTCAAGGATCTCAGGGGCTTGTGATGCAGGTCATGATGAACCAACTGTCTAGCCAGGGGCAAAGAGGATTTACTTTCCTCTAGCCAAGGTTGTCAGGGGCTATGACCCACTGGATATGGTGAGCCTTTGACCCTTGACGAAGGACTCTCAACAAAATGAAGTTCTTACAATCAAGCTACCGGTTCCAAATGCTAACAAAGTTTCTCTGTTTACCCCGCGAGGTCCTTGAAAACATTACATGCATGTCATACATCTCATTGCATTGCAGGTATCCCTTTGACAGGTTGCTTACCCTTCTCCGCTGTTTATTTCAGCCGATTGTCATGAATCCCGAATCATCAGCCGAGCAGACTATCAAGGACCTCCAGGCTCAGAACGCCCAGTTCCAAGAGCTGATCATGAATTTGACCCAGGGGCAACAAGATCTGAAGGCTCTGCTCTTGAAGAAGGACAAGAAGAAGAAGAGGACTGTCTTGTTCAGCCCTAGGCGCAGATCTGGGAATACACCGCAGACTGAAACTGAGAGGACTACCCCATCTGTGAGGGAAAGCAGTCACCATGAGAGAGAGGTGCCTAGTCCAGTGGTCTCCGACAACGAGACAGATTTCAACGACGAACAGTACCCTCCTGCTGAGGACAAGTACAAACAGTTGGAGGATAGGCTGAATGCTATGGAGATCCAACAGGTACCTGGGCTGGATCTTGGAGATTTGGGTTTGTCAACTAGTGTGGTTATTCCTCGGAAGTTCAAAGCACCATCCTTTACTAAGTATGACAGGGCGTCTTTCCCCAAGCTGCATCTAAGGTCCTATGTTCGGAAGATTCAACCATATACGGTGGACAAGAATTTATGGATCCACTTCTTCCAGGAGAGTCTTTCAGGGACTCATCTCGAATGGTTCTATCAGCTAGATGGGACCAAAGTTCGTAACTGGGAGGAGTTGGCTACTGCTTTCTACAAGCAGTATCAATATAATGCCGACCTTGCCCCTACGCGTACCCAACTCCAGGGTATGTCGTTAGGATCAAGTGAAGGTTTTAAAGAATATGCGCAGAAATGGAGGGATCTTGCTGGAAGAGTACAACCACCTCTGACTGATCGGGAACTTGTCGATATGTTCTTGGGGACCCTGTCTGGTCCATTCTACAACCACCTAATTGGGAATTCGTCTGCTGGATTCACAGATCTTATCTTGACTGGAGAGCGAATAGAAGCTGGTATCCGGTCTGGGAAGATTCAAGAGGCTGCACCTTCTGATAAAAAGCCTCATCAGGGAAAGAAAGAATCCAATGTTGTGCACGGTAAAAAGAGCCGTCATGAGGTAGGGGCAATCCAGATCTCCAATCCTGGACCTGCTCAACAAGGACAGGGGCAACAGCGAAAGGAGAAACGACAGTATACCAAACTCAACATGTCGCTGGATCAAGCACTGCAACAAATGTTGAAGGCAGGGCTGATCACCTTAAGGGCTCCTCTCCGGAATCCGAACACTTCTGCTCCCAACTATCATCCCAATGATAGGTGCGCGTATCATTCTGATAGCCCGGGGCATACTACAGACAACTGCTGGCCTCTCAAGAACAAGATCCAAGATATGATTGACGCCGGAGAAATTCAGTTTGAAGTGCCAGAGACTCCGAACATAATCACTGCTCCATTACCCAATCGTTGAAGCCTTTGTTTATTTGAATTTTTGAGTTGTATTTTTCTTTGCTTATACAAACAATTACTGTCATAGCAAACTCTTTTATTCTATTAATGCATCGCATACGTCTGTTTTGGGAATTAATACAATTGTTTTCATTATATTCAAAATTTCTTTTCATATTTTTTCTGATGATCAACTCTTGGTTAATAATTCTGAGCCTCTTGAGGGAGGATGACGAAAACGATACCACGATCGCTACAGTATGCTTTTGAACAGACCCCGCTGGTGAGGTACAGGCATTGTTTCAATCCCTAAACACTGGAGTTATAAGGATGATAATCCCTCGTCAACCCCTCTGAGCCAAAGAAGTAGGAGTTTTTATTTTCGAAAATCAAAACCCTCAATCATAACCTGGGGCAGGGTGGTCTCTCAGTTGATCCGAGTGCATAACGAATGGCACCAAAAAGAGATCCTTACAAAACGAAGAAAGACAGTGATGGTTCCGAATAATCATAAGGACAGGCAGTCATTATCAACAAAAAATCATAAATGAAAAGCCCAAAAAGTCAAAGCCAACGAAGAAGACTTACAAAACTGGGGCATCCCGCTGACTGTAATTCCAAAAAAGGAAACAGTTCAGGCAAAAAATAGGGATAACAAAATCAAAAAGGAAGAGGTCCCACAAACCCCCGACAAAAAATGATGACTGCCTATTCAGAATAAATCATCAATATCCGAACCATCACTGGAAAATCAGAACAAAGACTCAAACTAGGTCTAACGTATGATCAACTGAGTTTAGGTTTGGAGAACATCACGAAGAGCGGGTGGGTACAAATAAAATTTGAGCCTTTATCCTTTGTTTCTTAAACCGTGAACCAGGCCACGTTATAACCCTTAAAAGTCCTAGCTGAAGCATGGGTTAGCTCGAAAGCATACTGTCACGAAAGGTATCCTGACTCCTTAAGGCCTACGGTAAATACGGGTTGACATCAAGTTTTACAAACATTCACTTGTTTTATGAAAAAGAATACCTTTTCAAAATCTTCGAGACAGACATAAGCTTTGCATTTTTAACATAACTTTGTTTGCATATGACTTTTTGTTTGAACAGCATAGAAATTCGCATGACGAAAGTCTAATGAACAAGAGTATCTCCAATCAAGGGGCACGGCACGATCATGGTCTACCATCTGGGGCAATTAAGTCAAGATCCAGAGAATCTCTCAAAAGGCCAAAAAGCCTGGGGCAAATCTCTGCCTGAGTCACTTGGGGCACTCCAGCAACGAATCTTGCACGATCAGACACCTTCTGGTAATATGGCAACACAAGCAGCCAGGGGCACCTACCTGCATTCTAAGAGCGCGGACATAGTCGAAAAATACTACGCAAAATCAAAGACCCGCTAGGTTGACACACCTAGGCAAAAATAAGGGGCTTCCCGGCGAACCAAAAGGGTTCGGGCAAAATGAAGGGATGAAATGAAAAAAATCTGTACACCCGGCAAGTCGAAAACCTGAAAAGGCGGCTTGAGCAAAAATGGGTATCCCGGTGGACTGAAAACCCGAAAGGGCGGTCCAAGCAAAAAAATTAGGGATCAAAGCGTACGACTATGTCCTGCCATCTTGTCACCTGCCTACCAGAAGAAGGTTCACCCGTCAACAACAATCAGCACCTCATAGGTCTTCCTCCCCCATAGAAACAGGGGCAATGAAGAGTGGTCTAAGCAGTCTGATTGTTCTATCCTTCAAGGCATCAGGGTAAGTTCCGTTGAAGAACATAACCAATACAGTTCAATACTCCCCCGAGAGAGTCCAATCCAGTTTCCCCAAGAAAAATTGGAATCCATATCCCCAAGCAATAAGCTTATCCCCAGTAGATTCTGGAAGCTTATCCCCTCGCAGAACACGAACGCGTCTCCCGGCTTTATTCAAAGAGTTATTTCCTTAACAGGATATAACTGGGTTATCCTCAGCCAAAAGCCACGGAAAGAGCGTCGTCGACAAAGTCTTCCTATCCCCAGCAAAGTCTATCGATACTTCCAACAACAAGGATATCCTCAGCAGGTTACTATTAACACTCAGCAAGGCATCTCTCTTCCCACAGAGTATTACTCCTCAGCATGGTCACTAGAGTATCTTTTCTCCCCGCAGAATCCGTCATTTGCCAAGTTTATTCCCCAACGGAGTTATCTTCTCCCACCGGTATACTTGCAACTATCATCCCCAGCGGAGGCAAAAAAACTATTCTTCAACATCAGCCCAGGATACGACTTCCCGGCACCCGTCAAGGATTTATTTTCTTAGACAAAAATACAGTCATAAACATCGCACTTCCATACATTATAGCATGCATATACGCATCATATCTTACAAATCTCATCAATTTTGAGGAAATCTTGAAATCATGCAGTTCATGCATCATGATCTTGCATACAACTGATGCTTTACCTTTTCAGGAAAAGTCAATACAAAGATGATTACTATCAACTATCGCGACTCCTTCTAGATATAGTTTCAGATATGACCCAGAGATGGCGACGTTCTGATGCTGCTTCCAGATATCCTTCTAGATATAGTTTCAGATATGACCCAGAGATGGCGACGTTCTGATGCTGCTTCCAGATATCCTTCTAGATATAGTTTCAGATATGACTCAGATATGGTGACGTTCTGATGCTGCTTCCAGAGTTCCTTCTAGATATAGTTTCAGATATGACCCAGAGATGGCGACGTTCTGATGCTGCTTCCAGATATCCTTCTAGATATAGTTTCAGATATGACCCAGAGATGGCGACGTTCTGATGCTGTTTCCAGATATCCTTCTAGATATAGTTTCAGATATGACCCAGATATGGTGACGTTCTGATGCTGCTTCCAGAGTTCCTTCTAGATATAGTTTCAGATATGACCCAGAGATGGCGACGTTCTGATGCTGCTTCCAGATATCATTCTAGATATAGTTTCAGATGTAAACCAGATATGGTGACGTTCTGATACTGCTTCCAGATTTCCTTCCAGATATAGTCCAGATGTAAACCAGATATGGCGACGTTCTGACACTTATTCCAGTTGAAGATATTCCAAGACCTTCTCTGGTTCAGTCAGATCGACCCTAAGATCTCCCTGATGCTTATCCAGTTGAAGATATTTCAAGACCTTGTCCGGTTCAGTTAAATCGACCCTAAGATTTTCCTGATGCTTATCCAGTCAAAGGCCTTCTCTGGTTCAGTCAGATCGACCCTAAGATCTCCCTGATGCTTATCCAGTTGAAGATATTTCAAGACCTTGTCCGGTTCAGTTAAATCGACCCTAAGATTTTCCTGATGCTTATCCAGTCAAGGCCTTCTCTGGTTCAGTCAGATCGACCCTAAGATCTCCCTGATGCTTATCCAGTTGAAGATATTTCAAGACCTAGACCGGTTCAGTTAAATCGACCCCAAGATTTTCCTGATGCTTATCCAGTCAAAGGCCTTCTCTTGGTTCAGTCAGATCGACCCTAAGATCTCCCTGATGCTTATCCAGTTGAAGATATTTCAAGACCTAGACCGGTTCAGTTAAATCGACCCCAAGATTTTCCTGATGCTTATCCAGTCAAAGGCCTTCTCTTGGTTCAGTCAGATCGACCCTAAGATCTCCCTGATGCTTATCCAGTTGAAGATATTTCAAGACCTAGACCGGTTCAGTTAAATCGACCCCAAGATTTTCCTGATGCTTATCCAGTCAAAGGCCTTCTCTGGTTCATTCAGATCGACCCTAAGATCTCCCTGATGCTTATCCAGTTGAAGATATTTCAAGACCTAGACCGGTTCAGTTAAATCGACCCCAAGATTTTCCTGATGCTTATCCAGTCAAAGGCCTTCTCTGGTTCAGTCAGATCGACCCTAAGATCTCCCTGATTCTTATCCAGTTGAAGATTTCAAGACCTTGTCCGGTTCAGTTAAATCGACCCTAAGATTTTCCTGATGCTTATCCAGTCAAAGGCCTTCTCTGGTTCAGTCAGATCGACCCTAAGATCTCCCTGATGCTTATCCAGTTGAAGATATTTCAAGACCTTGTCCGGTTCAGTTAAATCGACCCTAAGATTTTCCTGATGCTTATCCAGTCAAAGGCCTTCTCTGGTTCAGTCAGATCGACCCTAAGATCTCCCTGATGCTTATCCAGTTGAAGATATTTCAAGACCTTGTCCGGTTCAGTTAAATCGACCCTAAGATTTTCCTGATGCTTATCCAGTCAAAGGCCTTCTCTGGTTCAGTCAGATCGACCCTAAGATCTCCCTGATGCTTATCCAGTTGAAGATATTTCAAGACCTTATCCGGTTCAGTTAAATCGACCCTAAGATTTTCCTGATTCTTACCCAGTCAAAGGCCTCTCTGGTTCAGTCAGATCGACCCTAAGATCTCCCTGATTCTTATTCCAGTAGAAGACACCCAAGATTTTTCTCAACGAGCGTTGTTGAAGTTAAAGTCGCCCAAGGTTCTCTTACCATTCATGCTAAGGTAGTAACCATCCCTGGTTCTTTCATCGCTGTTTGAAGCTCCAGACTCAGCTCCTGTAACCAGTCAGGACACATCTATACCAGGCATCTAAAAATCAGCTCCTGCAACGTGTCAGGTACTCATTTTCTGTTTTGCAGGTATGCAGGTTCTCGCCAAGGAATCTCTTACGCAATCAAACATCCAGATGGCATCTATAAGCTCATCATCCTATCCAGCGACCTCCAAATGGCATCTATAAGCCCATTCCCCCATCATTGCTAACATGTGAGCGCAAATTTCTGGGCACTCTAGTGTCCAATCATCTTCTACCCTCGGATTACGAAAGGCACGTCAGCCAATCTGCATCCTCAGGTCTAAGAAGATTGAACAGGGGCAACTATTATACCCCAAAATTTGCCCTCCCATATTCTTCAAGAAATTGCCAAGCCAAGTCACAAAATTCCCCAAGGGTTGCACAGTCCAACTGTCTCCTATACAGTCAAAACTAGGGTTTGTGTTCTGACCAAGAAAAGGTAGTTTTCAAAGGCTCAATCAAGTCTCATATGCTTACAAACATGGTCAAGCATCCTCATATCAAGTTTCAAGGCATTCAGCTCAAGATTGCACAGTCAAAACCCTAAATTGCACTACAGTCAATTGTAGGGGCAAAATGGTCATTTGACAGTCAAAAGTTCAAATTTTTGGTCAACATATCATTTTGAAGCCACAAACATCATTTGATCAATGCTTGATCATGATTCTCAAAATTTGGCTCAGAAAATCATCAAGATGCAAAGTTTCCTTATTTGGACAGCTGAAAAAGTCAACTGAAATTGACCAGGGAATAACTTTCACATGGATTATCAGAAAAATTCCATCCAAAGCTCATTTTGAAGAGAAAGACATTTCCTACAACTCATCTTCATACTTCAAGTCCAAGAAATGCTCTCACAAAAAGTTATCAATTTCAACATTATAGGTCATTTTCAAAAGTCAACAAAAAGGGACTTTAAGTCAAAGGCCATAACTTGAGATTGGAAAATCAAAATGATATGGGACCAAAGGCATTGGTTAAAGGACTCAAAGACCTTTCCAAAATGTCCAAGAACATGAGAAAAGCTTAAAAATTGAGCAAGTTATGCCTTGTAGAAGTTGGGAAATTTTTGTGAAATGGCAAAAGTCAACTATCCTTGAAACTTCAATTTTTGACAAAAGGGCCCACTTTCTTCCACTTGATTCAGCCTTGTCATGCCACACACGTGTCCCATGATTAATTTCAAGATCAAACATTGATTTTTCTATTTTATTTAATTTTTGATAATTTAATTCATTTTAAATCTTTAAAAATTCAAATAAAATATAAAAGTCAATGGAATAGTGTCATTTGAATTGGAATAGCTTCCATATATCATGTGCCAGCTCACAAACTCATGCTAGGGTTAGGTTGTACACCAAGTCTTGGTTTTGCTTAAAAAAGGGAAAGTTTGTTAATGGTGAAAAACCTAAGACTAATTCTTCTCATAGGCATGGATCAAGGCAAGCTAATGACCTAATTCCCTTCCCTCATAAGTGCTGAGTCAAAACCTAATGCCCACACACTGAATGCTGCGCAGGAGACATCATTGCCAACTTGAAAAATTCTCCATAAAACTCAAAACTGAAATCATTGATAGAGGTTGATTCAAGTCCTAATATTGATTCCAAAAGCTTCCTTGTGGTCCCCTGAACGCATTCCAATCATTAACATCCATCAAAACGCCCAGAATTGGTACCATGGATTCAAGCTGTGTCAAACAAAATGCATAATCGTATCTTCACATTCAGACATTTTCATTATGTTTTTTCTATGCATTCATGTTAACTAACGTATTCTGAAGCTAATCATGTAGTTTAATTTCGTTTTCATGCCATATTTGGAGATTTGCCATTGACAACTGTTAGGGTTTACAGAAGCTTGAAATTGGGGTTTCTCAAATTAGGAAAAATCAGGACCCCAGACCACCACCATTGCAATCAGCAGACTTAGACGAAGAAGAAGCCATGGTCGCGATTAATTTATGAGTCGTATAGCGCTAGTCGCTATTTTCTCTAAAGCAACCTTGAACCACGCTTAAGAAACCGTTGCCATATGGTTTTGTTTTCAGGGAAGGTGGAGAAGACGATTACATGTCACACGCTGACTGGCTCATTTAAAATCTCGCGCGTTTTCCAGCACTAATCTTGTTTTTCTTTTATAATATTTCTTTGCTTATTATATAACAAAGTGGTTAAGTGGCACAGATGGCAAGCGAACGTATGGGCAATGCACAAGACCTGGGTTCGATCCCCAGGTCTTCAATAATTTCAATATTATTTTCTTGTTCACATTCACATGCAGGTTCATCATTGGAGTGCACCATACATCCCCATAATCTAAGCATACACGCGTCTCATGAAGTCAAATCAAAGGCAGAGATTCAAAGGGCACAATAAACCCTAGTCAACGTTGCCACATGATGTCTGGGAGGGTCAACGACTCTGAATACTATTGGGCTCAATTTACTGGATCCACACCTCCACTTTAGGGCCTGAACCCCCTGGTTTGCAATTCTTTTTATTTTTTATTTTATTTTTAATTGCTATTTTATTTCCCTGATTTGTTTAATTTCACAAATATAAAAAACATCATAAAAAAATCAGAAAAGACAAAAATGTGATAAATTTTAATTATTTCCTTATACATAAATTAGCATGTAAATAAATTCAATTTAAATTAGGGTTTGCAATATTAATTCTTTTTTCATAAAAAATCCAAAAATATAGCATTAGGTTTAATGACTTTTTATTCCTTTTAATTTTCCTTTTTTTTTGCCATAATATTAGTGATTTATTTATTTTCATAATTAAACTTGTAAACTAATTAGGGTTGCATTTAGGTTAAATTTTAATACTTTCATAATAAACTTAAAAATAATTAGAACTAGGTTTAACATTTCATTTTGGTTTTTAATTAATTCTTTTTTATTAAATCTCAAAAAACACAAAAATACTAAAAAACATTTTCTTTTAATGCTTAATTTTAATTCCTTATTAATAATATTTTGCAAAAGGGTCCAACGCCCTCGTTCGTAATTTATTTAATTTGCGTATTTATTTTATTTCGCTTAAATAATTATGTATCTGTCCCGAAGCATTGTAACTTAAACTTTTCGCACTTTATTTTGCTTTCTTTATCTTTCCGTCAAATCGGGTCCGGTTTAATTTTGGCGATGTGGACCCGCGCCGTTGTAATAGCTTTAGATTTATTTTTCCCGCAAATATTTTTTAACTGTTAATACATGCATGCAAGAATGAATGGCCATAATAAAATCAAGCGTAGATCACAATGAACATGACAAGACAAACATCAATGAAAATGACACACAAATCACACACCACTCCTAGGGTACGCCTCACTGTTGCCTTGCCTCGAAAGGTGATCGTCGAGTAGAGGACGTCTTAGTAAGTCCTCATGATCCGGGAACCTGGCATGAGGGTAGCTTCTAAGGTGTCTTCCCGTTGCTCCGGTGATCACCATGTCCCTACAAACTCGAGTTGACCCGAACACCTCCAACGGTGGTGCTACCTACCTCTCAATGGTAGGATGGCATTACTTTAAAAGACATTTATACAGACGAATTCCTTAGGGTAGGTAGGTTCTCGTAGATACTTGCTCTCTTCAAAAACAAACAAAATCTTTTCACACCAACACATTTTCAAAAGCTTTCAAAACAATTTTTTCAAACACTCTGACGTACGAGTCGAACTGAAATTTTTCAAAGAAACTTTTTTAAACCCACAATTGAAAAGCAAGCAAACATTTTTGAAAACACAATGAGCAAGTATCTAAGAGCCCATGGATAACCATGGATAGAAAGGGTGCTAACACCTTCCCTTTCTATAACCTACCTCCCGAACCGAGAGCAATCTCTTTAAAGGAATTTTTCTGTGCTTTTGTCCTTTCCATTTGGAGAAAATAAAAGACGGTGGCGACTCTTGCTTCCGCGACATTTCGCGAACCAGCGTTAAACAGTCAGTTCCAGATCCACCGATCACAGAACTGGCGACTCTGCTGGGGAATTAAACTTAAAGTGAGGTATACCTTAGGGCTAGGTCATAACTATGTTTTCAATTGTCTTCTTTGCTTGCTTTATTATTGTGGGTTGCTTGGGAGTTCTATAGATCCTAACCCGGATCTGGGGATACCTTTCTTAGAAAGTAGCAACAAGGCTGTGAGGGAACTGTGCGGGGTATACCGACATGGTTGAAACAGTCTGCTACGTTGATGTGGCACTTTGGTGTGTACCGGTAACCCTTGAGTTCAGTCAAGGAGAGTACGGGGCCTCCGCGTGGTGTCGTGAAGCATCAACAGACCTTAGGAACCTTAATTGAACCATCTTGGCCTCTTTAGGGTAGTGAGATAACTGACTTTGGTGCAGTCCGAGGTTGGTTGATACTCGATACTACACTCAATTGAGGGTTGCTTTCCTGGAATATTTCGGTCGCCAGTTCAGTGGCTAAATCGAAACGATGAACAATGAAAGCAATCCCGTGATATTGGGAACCTTAGAACCCGGTTACTTTGATTAGGACAGGTTGAGCCCACCAACTTCAAGAGGGTAATACCCAAACTTCAGGCTGGCCTAAACTCTAAGGGCTCTTGTGTGACTTGTGTGTCTTTGTACTTGCCTACTTGCATGCTTGTTAGCTGACACATGAACTACTTGCAGGTTTTGTTTATAGTCCTTAACTAGGACTCATAACAGGGTTTACTAGATCTCTTGCAGGTTTCGTTTATAGCCCTAATTGGGACTCATAACAAAGTATACTGAATTCCTTGCAGGGTCTGTTTATAGTCCTTAATTGGGACTCATAACAGGGTTTACCTACATCACCCCATGCATAGCATGGCATCATACCATCATACCATTGCATACATCCTAACCCATTTCAAGGATCTCAGGGGCTTGTGATGCAGGTCATGATGAACCAACTATCTAGCCAGGGGAAAAGAGGATTTACTTTCCTCTAGCCAAGGTTGTCAGGGGCTATGACCCACTGGATATGGTGAGCCTTTGACCCTTGACGAAGGACTCTCAACAAAATGAAGTTCTTACAATCAAGCTACCGGTTCCAAATGCTAACAAAGTTTCTCTGTTTACCCCGCGAGGTCCTTGAAAACATTACATGCATGTCATACATCTCATTGCATTGCAGGTATCCCTTTGACAGGTTACTTACCCTTCTCCGCTGTTTATTTCAGCCGATTGTCATGAATCCCGAATCATCAGCCGAGCAGACTATCAAGGACCTCCAGGCTCAGAACGCCCAGTTCCAAGAGCTGATCATGAATTTGACCCAGGGGCAACAAGATCTGAAGGCTCTGCTCTTGAAGAAGGACAAGAAGAAGAAGAGGACTGTCTTGTTCAACCCTAGGCGCAGATCTGGGAATACACCGCAGACTGAAACTGAGAGGACTACCCCATCTGTGAGGGAAAGCAGTCACCATGAGAGAGAGGTGCCTAGTCCAGTGGTCTCCGACAACGAGACAAATTTCAACGACGAACAGTACCCTCCTGCTGAGGACAAGTACAAACAGTTGGAGGATAGGCTGAATGCTATGGAGATCCAACAGGTACCTGGGCTGGATCTTGGAGATTTGGGTTTGTCAACTGGTGTGGTTATTCCTCGGAAGTTCAAAGCACCATCCTTTACTAAGTATGACGGGGCGTCTTGCCCCAAGCTGCATCTAAGGTCCTATGTTCGGAAGATTCAACCATATACGGTGGACAAGAATTTATGGATCCACTTCTTCCAGGAGAGTCTTTCAGGGACTCATCTCGAATGGTTCTATCAGCTAGATGGGACCAAAGTTCGTAACTGGGAGGAGTTGGCTACTGCTTTCTACAAGCAGTATCAATATAATGCCGACCTTGCCCCTACGCGTACCCAACTCCAGGGTATGTCGTTAGGATCAAGTGAAGGTTTTAAAGAATATGCGCAGAAATGGAGGGATCTTGCTGGAAGAGTACAACCACCTCTGACTGATCGGGAACTTGTCGATATGTTCTTGGGGACCCTGTCTGGTCCATTCTACAACCACCTAATTGGGAATTCGTCTGCTGGATTCACAGATCTTATCTTGACTGGAGAGCGAATAGAAGCTGGTATCCGGTCTGGGAAGATTCAAGAGGCTGCACCTTCTGATAAAAAGCCTCATCAGGGAAAGAAAGAATCCAATGCTGTGCACGGTAAAAAGAGCCGTCATGAGGTAGGGGCAATCCAGATCTCCAATCCTGGACCTGCTCAACAAGGACAGGGGCAACAGCGAAAGGAGAAACGACAGTATACCAAACTCAACATGTCGCTGGATCAAGCACTGCAACAAATGTTGAAGGCAGGGCTGATCACCTTAAGGGCTCCTCTCCGGAATCCGAACACTTCTGCTCCCAACTATCATCCCAATGATAGGTGCGCGTATCATTCTGATAGCCCGGGGCATACTACAGACAACTGCTGGCCTCTCAAGAACAAGATCCAAGATATGATTGACGCCGGAGAAATTCAGTTTGAAGTGCCAGAGACTCCGAACATAATCACTGCTCCATTACCCAATCGTTGAAGCCTTTGTTTATTTGAATTTTTGAGTTGTATTTTTCTTTGCTTATACAAACAATTACTGTCATAGCAAACTCTTTTATTCTATTAATGCATCGCATACGTCTGTTTTGGGAATTAATACAATTGTTTTCATTATATTCAAAATTTCTTTTCATATTTTTTCTGATGATCAACTCTTGGTTAATAATTCTGAGCCTCTTGAGGGAGGATGACGAAAACGATACCACGATCGCTACAGTATGCTTTTGAACAGACCCCGCTGGTGAGGTACAGGCATTGTTTCAATCCCTAAACACTAGAGTTATAAGGATGATAATCCCTCGTCAACCCCTCTGAGCCAAAGAAGTAGGAGTTTTTATTTTCGAAAATCAAAACCCTCAATCATAACCTGGGGCAGGGTGGTCTCTCAGTTGATCCGAGTGCATAACGAATGGAACCAAAAAGAGATCCTTACAAAACGAAGAAAGACAGTGATGGTTCCGAATAATCATAAGGACAGGCAGTCATTATCAACAAAAAATCATAAATGAAAAGCCCAAAAAGTCAAAGCCAACGAAGAAGACTTACAAAACTGGGGCATCCCGCTGACTGTAATTCCAAAAAAGGAAACAGTTCAGGCAAAAAATAGGGATAACAAAATCAAAAAGGAAGAGGTCCCACAAACCCCCGACAAAAAATGATGACTGCCTATTCAGAATAAATCATCAATATCCGAACCATCACTGGAAAATCAGAACAAAGACTCAAACTAGGTCTAACGTATGATCAACTGAGTTTAGGTTTGGAGAACATCACGAAGAGCGGGTGGGTACAAATAAAATTTGAGCCTTTATCCTTTGTTTCTTAAACCGTGAACCAGGCCACGTTATAACCCTTAAAAGTCCTAGCTGAAGCATGGGTTAGCTCGAAAGCATACTGTCACGAAAGGTATCCTGACTCCTTAAGGCCTACGGTAAATACGGGTTGACATCAAGTTTTACAAACATTCACTTGTTTTATGAAAAAGAATACCTTTTCAAAATCTTCGAGACAGACATAAGCTTTGCATTTTTAACATAACTTTGTTTGCATATGACTTTTTGTTTGAACAACATAGAAATTCGCATGACGAAAGTCTAATGAACAAGAGTATCTCCAATCAAGGGGCACGGCACGATCATGGTCTACCATCTGGGGCAATTAAGTCAAGATCCAGAGAATCTCTCAAAAGGCCAAAAAGCCTGGGGCAAATCTCTGCCTGAGTCACTTGGGGCACTCCAGCAACGAATCTTGCACGATCAGACACCTTCTGGTAATATGGCAACACAAGCAGCCAGGGGCACCTACCTGCATTCTAAGAGCGCGGACATAGTCGAAAAATACTACGCAAAATCAAAGACCCGCTAGGTTGACACACCTAGGCAAAAATAAGGGGCTTCCCGGCGAACCAAAAGGGTTCGGGCAAAATGAAGGGATGAAATGAAAAAAATCTGTACACCCGGCAAGTCGAAAACCTGAAAAGGCGGCTTGAGCAAAAATGGGTATCCCGGTGGACTGAAAACCCGAAAGGGCGGTCCAAGCAAAAAAATTAGGGATCAAAGCGTACGACTATGTCCTGCCATCTTGTCACCTGCCTACCAGAAGAAGGTTCACCCGTCAACAACAATCAGCACCTCATAGGTCTTCCTCCCCCATAGAAACAGGGGCAATGAAGAGTGGTCTAAGCAGTCTGATTGTTCTATCCTTCAAGGCATCAGGGTAAGTTCCGTTGAAGAACATAACCAATACAGTTCAATACTCCCCCGAGAGAGTCCAATCCAGTTTCCCCAAGAAAAATTGGAATCCATATCCCCAAGCAATAAGCTTATCCCCAGTAGATTCTGGAAGCTTATCCCCTCGCAGAACGCGAACGCGTCTCCCGGCTTTATTCAAAGAGTTATTTCCTTAACAGGATATAACTGGGTTATCCTCAGCCAAAAGCCACGGAAAGAGCGTCGTCGACAAAGTCTTCCTATCCCCAGCGAAGTCTATCGATACTTCCAACAACAAGGATATCCTCAGCAGGTTACTATTAACACTCAGCAAGGCATCTCTCTTCCCACAGAGTATTACTCCTCAGCATGGTCACTAGAGTATCTTTTCTCCCCGCAGAATCCGTCATTTGCCAAGTTTATTCCCCAACGGAGTTATCTTCTCCCACCGGTATACTTGCAACTATCATCCCCAGCGGAGGCAAAAAAACTATTCTTCAACATCAGCCCAGGATACGACTTCCCGGCACCCGTCAAGGATTTATTTTCTTAGACAAAAATACAGTCATAAACATCGCACTTCCATACATTATAGCATGCATATACGCATCATATCTTACAAATCTCATCAATTTTGAGGACATCTTGAAATCATGCAGTTCATGCATCATGATCTTGCATACAACTGATGCTTTACCTTTTCAGGAAAAGTCAATACAAAGATGATTACTATCAACTATCGCGACTCCTTCTAGATATAGTTTCAGATATGACCCAGAGATGGCGACGTTCTGATGCTGCTTCCAGATATCCTTCTAGATATAGTTTCAGATATGACCCAGAGATGGCGACGTTCTGATGCTGCTTCCAGATATCCTTCTAGATATAGTTTCAGATATGACCCAGATATGGTGACGTTCTGATGCTGCTTCCAGAGTTCCTTCTAGATATAGTTTCAGATATGACCCAGAGATGGCGACGTTCTGATGCTGCTTCCAGATATCCTTCTAGATATAGTTTCAGATATGACCCAGAGATGGCGACGTTCTGATGCTGTTTCCAGATATCCTTCTAGATATAGTTTCAGATATGACCCAGATATGGTGACGTTCTGATGCTGCTTCCAGAGTTCCTTCTAGATATAGTTTCAGATATGACCCAGAGATGGCGACGTTCTGATGCTGCTTCCAGATATCATTCTAGATATAGTTTCAGATGTAAACCAGATATGGTGACGTTCTGATACTGCTTCCAGATTTCCTTCCAGATATAGTCCAGATGTAAACCAGATATGGCGACGTTCTGACACTTATTCCAGTTGAAGATATTCCAAGACCTTCTCTGGTTCAGTCAGATCGACCCTAAGATCTCCCTGATGCTTATCCAGTTGAAGATATTTCAAGACCTTGTCCGGTTCAGTTAAATCGACCCTAAGATTTTCCTGATGCTTATCCAGTCAAAGGCCTTCTCTGGTTCAGTCAGATCGACCCTAAGATCTCCCTGATGCTTATCTAGTTGAAGATATTTCAAGACCTTGTCCGGTTCAGTTAAATCGACCCTAAGATTTTCCTGATGCTTATCCAGTCAAAGGCCTTCTCTGGTTCAGTCAGATCGACCCTAAGATCTCCCTGATGCTTATCCAGTTGAAGATATTTCAACACCTAGACCGGTTCAGTTAAATCGACCCCAAGATTTTCCTGATGCTTATCCAGTCAAAGGCCTTCTCTTGGTTCAGTCAGATCGACCCTAAGATCTCCCTGATGCTTATCCAGTTGAAGATATTTCAAGACCTAGACCGGTTCAGTTAAATCGACCCCAAGATTTTCCTGATGCTTATCCAGTCAAAGGCCTTCTCTTGGTTCAGTCAGATCGACCCTAAGATCTCCCTGATGCTTATCCAGTTGAAGATATTTCAAGACCTAGACCGGTTCAGTTAAATCGACCCCAAGATTTTCCTGATGCTTATCCAGTCAAAGGCCTTCTCTGGTTCAGTCAGATCGACCCTAAGATCTCCCTGATGCTTATCCAGTTGAAGATATTTCAAGACCTAAACCGGTTCAGTTAAATCGATCCCAAGATTTTCCTGATGCTTATCCAGTCAAAGGCCTTCTCTGGTTCAGTCAGATCGACCCTAAGATCTCCCTGATTCTTATCCAGTTGAAGATTTCAAGACCTTGTCCGGTTCAGTTAAATCGACCCTAAGATTTTCCTGATGCTTATCCAGTCAAAGGCCTTCTCTGGTTCAGTCAGATCGACCCTAAGATCTCCCTGATGCTTATCCAGTTGAAGATATTTCAAGACCTTGTCCGGTTCAGTTAAATCGACCCTAAGATTTTCCTGATGCTTATCCAGTCAAAGGCCTTCTCTGGTTCAGTCAGATCGACCCTAAGATCTCCCTGATGCTTATCCAGTTGAAGATATTTCAAGACCTTGTCCGGTTCAGTTAAATCGACCCTAAGATTTTCCTGATGCTTATCCAGTCAAAGGCCTTCTCTGGTTCAGTCAGATCGACCCTAAGATCTCCCTGATGCTTATCCAGTTGAAGATATTTCAAGACCTTGTCTGGTTCAGTTAAATCGACCCTAAGATTTTCCTGATTCTTACCCAGTCAAAGGCCTCTCTGGTTCAGTCAGATCGACCCTAAGATCTCCCTGATTCTTATTCCAGTAGAAGACACCCAAGATTTTTCTCAACGAGCGTTATTGAAGTTAAAGTCGCCCAAGGTTCTCTTACCATTCATGCTAAGGTAGTAACCATCCCTGGTTCTTTCATCGCTGTTTGAAGCTCCAGACTCAGCTCCTGTAACCAGTCAGGACACATCTATACCAGGCATCTAAAAATCAGCTCCTGCAACGTGTCAGGTACTCATTTTCTGTTTTGCAGGTATGCAGGTTCTCGCCAAGGAATCTCTTACGCAATCAAACATCCAGATGGCATCTATAAGCTCATCATCCTATCCAGCGACCTCCAAATGGCATCTATAAGCCCATTCCCCCATCATTGCTAACATGTGAGCGCAAATTTCTGGGCACTCTAGTGTCCAATCATCTTCTACCCTCGGATTACGAAAGGCACGTCAGCCAATCTGCATCCTCAGGTCTAAGAAGATTGAACAGGGGCAACTATTATACCCCAAAATTTGCCCTCCCATATTCTTCAAGAAATTGCCAAGCCAAGTCACAAAATTCCCCAAGGGTTGCACAGTCCAACTGTCTCCTATACAGTCAAAACTAGGGTTTGTGTTCTGACCAAGAAAAGGTAGTTTTCAAAGGCTCAATCAAGTCTCATATGCTTACAAACATGGTCAAGCATCCTCATATCAAGTTTCAAGGCATTCAGCTCAAGATTGCACAGTCAAAACCCTAAATTGCACTACAGTCAATTGTAGGGGCAAAATGGTCATTTGACAGTCAAAAGTTCAAATTTTTGGTCAACATATCATTTTGAAGCCACAAACATCATTTGATCAATGCTTGATCATGATTCTCAAAATTTGGCTCAGAAAATCATCAAGATGCAAAGTTTCCTTATTTGGACAGTTGAAAAAGTCAACTGAAATTGACCAGGGCATAACTTTCACATGAATTATCAGAAAAATTCCATCCAAAGCTCATTTTGAAGAGAAAGACATTTCCTACAACTCATCTTCATACTTCAAGTCCAAGAAATGCTCTCACAAAAAGTTATCAATTTTAACATTATAGGTCATTTTCAAAAGTCAACAAAAAGGGACTTTAAGTCAAAGGCCATAACTTGAGATTGGAAAATCAAAATGATATGGGACCAAAGGCATTGGTTAAAGGACTCAAAGACCTTTCCAAAATGTCCAAGAACATGAGAAAAGCTTAAAAATTGAGCAAGTTATGCCTTGTAGAAGTTGGGAAATTTTTGTGAAATGGCAAAAGTCAACTATCCTTGAAACTTCAATTTTTGACAAAAGGGCCCACTTTCTTCCACTTGATTCAGCCTTGTCATGCCACACACGTGTCCCATGATTAATTTCAAGATCAAACATTGATTTTTCTATTTTATTTAATTTTTGATAATTTAATTCATTTTAAATCTTTAAAAATTCAAATAAAATTTAAAAGTCAATGGAATAGTGTCATTTGAATTGGAATAGCTTCCATATATCATGTGCCAGCTCACAAACTCATGCTAGGGTTAGGTTGTACACCAAGTCTTGGTTTTGCTTAAAAAAGGGAAAGTTTGTTAATGGTGAAAAACCTAAGACTAATTCTTCTCATAGGCATGGATCAAGGCAAGCTAATGACCTAATTCCCTTCCCTCATAAGTGCTGAGTCAAAACCTAATGCCCACACACTGAATGCTGCGCAGGAGACACCATTGCCAACTTGAAAAATTCTCCATAAAACTCAAAACTGAAATCATTGATAGAGGTTGATTCAAGTCCTAATATTGATTCCAAAAGCTTCCTTGTGGTCCCCTGAACGCATTCCAATCATTAACATCCATCAAAACGCCCAGAATTGGTACCATGGATTCAAGCTGTGTCAAACAAAATGCATAATCGTATCTTCACATTCAGACATTTTCATTATGTTTTTTCTATGCATTCATGTTAACTAACGTATTCTGAAGCTAATCATGTAGTTTAATTTCGTTTTCATGCCATATTTGGAGATTTGCCATTGACAACTGTTAGGGTTTACAGAAGCTTGAAATTGGGGTTTCTCAAATTAGAAAAAATCAGGACCCCAGACCACCACCATTGCAATCAGCAGACTTAGACGAAGAAGAAGCCATGGTCGCGATTAATTTATGAGTCGTATAGCGCTAGTCGCTATTTTCTCTAAAGCAACCTTGAACCACGCTTAAGAAACCGTTGCCATATGGTTTTGTTTTCAGGGAAGGTGGAGAAGACGATTACATGTCACACGCTGACTGGCTCATTTAAAATCTCGCGCGTTTTCCAGCACTAATCTTGTTTTTCTTTTATAATATTTCTTTGCTTATTATATAACAAAGTGGTTAAGTGGCACAGATGGCAAGCGAACGTATGGGCAATGCACAAGACCTGGGTTCGATCCCCAGGTCTTCAATAATTTCAATATTATTTTCTTGTTCACATTCACATGCAGGTTCATCATTGGAGTGCACCATACATCCCCATAATCTAAGCATACACGCGTCTCATGAAGTCAAATCAAAGGCAGAGATTCAAAGGGCACAATAAACCCTAGTCAACATTGCCACATGATGTCTGGGAGGGTCAACGACTCTGAATGCTATTGGGCTCAATTTACTGGATCCACACCTCCACTTTAGGGCCTGAACCCCCTGGTTTGCAATTCTTTTTATTTTTTATTTTATTTTTAATTGCTATTTTATTTCCCTGATTTGTTTAATTTCACAAATATAAAAAACATCATAAAAAAATCAGAAAAGACAAAAATGTGATAAATTTTAATTATTTCCTTATACATAAATTAGCATGTAAATAAATTCAATTTAAATTAGGGTTTGCAATATTAATTCTTTTTTCATAAAAAATCCAAAAATATAGCATTAGGTTTAATGAATTTTTATTCCTTTTAATTTTCCTTTTTTTTGCCATAATATTAGTGATTTATTTATTTTCATAATTAAACTTGTAAACTAATTAGGGTTGCATTTAGGTTAAATTTTAATACTTTCATAATAAACTTAAAAATAATTAGAACTAGGTTTAACATTTCATTTTGGTTTTTAATTAATTCTTTTTTATTAAATCTCAAAAAACACAAAAATACTAAAAAACATTTTCTTTTAATGCTTAATTTTAATTCCTTATTAATAATATTTTGCAAAAGGGTCCAACGCCCTCGTTCGTAATTTATTTAATTTGCGTATTTATTTTATTTCGCTTAAATAATTATGTATCTGTCCTGAAGCATTGTAACTTAAACTTTTCGCACTTTATTTTGCTTTCTTTATCTTTCCGTCAAATCGGGTCCGGTTTAATTTTGGCGATGTGGACCCGCGCCGTTGTAATAGCTTTAGATTTATTTTTCCCGCAAATATTTTTTAACTGTTAATACATGCATGCAAGAATGAATGGCCATAATAAAATCAAGCGTAGATCACAATGAACATGACAAGACAAACATCAATGAAAACGACACACAAATCACACACCACTCCTAGGGTACGCCTCACTGTTGCCTTGCCTCGAAAGGTGATCGTCGAGTAGAGGACGTCTTAGTAAGTCCTCATGATCCGGGAACCTGGCATGAGGGTAGCTTCTAAGGTGTCTTCCCATTGCTCCGGTGATCACCATGTCCCTACAAACTCGAGTTGACCCGAACACCTCCAACGGTGGTGCTACCTACCTCTCAATGGTAGGATGGCATTACTTTAAAAGACATTTATACAGACGAATTCCTTAGGGTAGGTAGGTTCTCGTAGATACTTGCTCTCTTCAAAAACAAACAAAATCTTTTCACACCAACACATTTTCAAAAGCTTTCAAAACAATTTTTTCAAACACTCTGACGTACGAGTCGAACTGAAATTTTTCAAAGAAACTTTTTTAAACCCACAATTGAAAAGCAAGCAAACATTTTTGAAAACACAATGAGCAAGTATCTAAGAGCCCATGGATAACCATGGATAGAAAGGGTGCTAACACCTTCCCTTTCTATAACCTACCTCCCGAACCGAGAGCAATCTCTTTAAAGGAATTTTTCTGTGCTTTTGTCCTTTCCATTTGGAGAAAATAAAAGACGGTGGCGACTCTTGCTTCCGCGACATTTCGCGAACCAGCGTTAAACAGTCAGTTCCAGATCCACCGATCACAGAAGGCTCGTGTGATTATTTTTCTCAAGCCATTAGCAACTTGATCTAGAAAGTTATTATCAATAGATTGACACCTCATACGATCAAAGTTGATGATGGTTCTGAATCCGTGAAATCTGAAAAGAATTAAAGATCCTGCTTAAGATGAAGTTTCTCTTGGAAACTCTCGTGCTCTTAATATTATTTACAATATAGTTGACAAGAACATTTTCAAGACCATTAACACCTGCATTATTGTTAAAGAGTCATGGGAAACTCTTGAAGTGACTCGTGAGAAATCTTCCAAAGAGATGTCAAGGTTTTACTCCTCACTACCAAATTTTAAAACTTGAAGATGCTTGAGGAGGAAATTATTTTTGATTTCAATGTTCATCTATGTGACTCTGCTAATAACTCTTTTGCTCTTAGTTTAAATATGTTATAAGAGAAGCTTGTAAGAAAGATTTTGTGATCTTCTCCGAAGAGATTTTACAATAAGGTTATTACCATTAAGCAAGTACACGATCTCCCCACAATGAATCCTTTGGCTCCTTGCTCACTTTTGAGATGACTATTATTGACAAATCTAAGAAGGAAAATAAATTGAGGAGTGAAGTTTAAATAAAATAGGATTGATCATGAAGACTAGGTACTCAATGGCATTGATGAAAATATTATTGAATCTAATGCTATGCTTGCAACAAAATATTATCAGGTTATGAGAAGACTTAACAGAAGATCTAGTAGCAATGCTTCTCCCAATGTCAAATACAATCAACAACAAACTCAATGAAGTGGTAAATTTCATCATAAAGGTAGAAATGGTGAAAGACAAAAACATATATATCGTAACATATTCAAAGGAATACAATACCGTAAATACGAAAGAATTGAGCATATTAAAGTTAAATGTTCTAATTTTCTGAGAAAGAAAAGAAAATTCTACAACATCACCTTTTCGAATTATGAGTCTAACGAAGAAAGTGAATCAGATCAAATAAGTAGTGTTCTTATGTTTACTACTCGTATCAAAGAGAATTATAATACATAGTTACCTATTAATAATGAGCCTATAACCAATGAAGATGAGCTACTGATGATATCCTTATTGAATCATATAAAAACTCTTTATTTAAAGTGGATTGAAGAATCTCAGGTGAATAAGAAGCATAAGGAAAATATGAAACTCTTCTTGAAGACAAAACCCTACTCATAGTAACTTTTTCTGAGTTGAAGTAGGAAATTGGACATCTCAAATTTTAACTTGAAAGAATGACCAAATTTGTCCATATGTTGAATTCTGGAGCTGATGATCTTGATTTTATTTTGAGTATTGGTAAACTTGAAAAAACATTAAAGGAATTGGATATACTAACAATATATCCACCCCAAATACTATGTCTGTTCCTCTTACTCAAAAAGTTGAAACCAAAATGTCACAGTAACTTTTCACATATTATTTACCAACATATTAATGCCCTAATCAGGCCTCCAATCAACAGACCTTACTGGGTGTGTCATCACTATGATTGACATGGTCGTATTCATACTTACTGCTATAGATTATAAGGGAAAAATCTTCATCAAAACAAATTATATCCACGACAGAGTATAAAGTATCCCCTTCTTCCTCAACAATTATGGCGTGTCAAGACTAAGTATGAAGCCAACATTTTTTGCACAAGTCTCAAAGTTTCATCTAGAGAAAATTGGTATTTTAAGAGAAGTTGTTCTAGACACATGACTGGTGAAAGAAATTATCTAAATAATACCAAGCTCTATTACAACAAATATGTTACCTTTGGTGATAATACAAAATGAAAAATTGCTGGTAAGGGTTGTTGTACCCCAAAATTTGCCCTCCCATTTTTATACAAAACATACTCCTCAAGGTTCTCAATTGCTCAAGTTGACTAAGGATTGACCAGACAAATCCTCCTCTTAAGACAATGAGCCTCAAACTAGGGTTTCACTCCTCATCAAGATGTTTGAATTGCATAGGTCCTAAATGGTTTCCATTACCCTAATATTTTTCAAGATCATCCATGTCAAGTTTCATGCCTTGCACAAGAAGTTTGCTCAGTCAACTGCTTAAATGCCTGAAAATAAACTGTACTAGGTCAAAAGTCAATTGTGGCCCACATACAGTTAAACTTCAAGATTCTTGGTCAACATAAACATTTTGAAATAATATCCATCATTTTATCAATGGTTGATTATGATTCCTCAAGGAATGCCCCAAATTCATCAAAACTCAAAAGTTGCTAAATTAAGGTTTCTATAGGAAAAGTCAACCAAACTTTGACCATGCATAACTTTCTCATACTTTATCATAAATTTCTCATCCAAGGCTCATTTTGAAGAGTATTCAATTCCCTAAAACTCATCTGCATCCCTCAAGTTCAAAAAATGCACTCATGAAAAGATATGAATTCAGACATTATAGGTCATTTTCAAAAAGTCAACAAAATCACCTTTTGTGTCAAAGCTTCTTACATGAACATGGAAGATCCAATTGAGATGAAACCAAAAGGGTTGTTTATAGGACATACTAAGATTTCCAAAAAGTCAAAGAACATCCTCCTAGGGTCAAAATTGAGGAAGATATGCATTATCAAAGTTGGCCATTTTTGGAAATTTGCACAAAGTCAACAGTGCCCAAAATTGTATTTTCTCCACATGGGCCTATCTTTTCAAGTTTGGAGCTTGTTCCTAACATGGTCCACGACCCATGAACCACTCCGTTCCTCATTCACTTATTTATTTAATTTATTGTGATTTTATTCATTTAAGATTCAAATAAAATCAAATAAAATCATAATAAATCATATAAGTTGCTTTTGGAATGATTTTGGCATTGAATGAAGATGATATATGCTGTCAAACAAAGATCAAATCGTGCAAAGGCTGATTGGAATAAAAATGGCATGATTTGGTTTGTTTTGGAAACAAATAATGCAAGGAGCAAATCAAATCGTTTCTCCATGATTGTTCAAGATTGAATATGTTTTTGTTGAGCTAATGCATTCTAATACATATACATAATATGGCTAGACCAAAAAGGACACGAAAAAACTGCCTCCACAAGTCCAGAAAAACTCCCATTTATGAAAAAAAAGTGTGGTTTGAATTCTGATTTAGAGGGTGATTCAAGGTGATTCAAGGCCACCAATCCACTCCTGGGAACCTCCTGAAGCTAACAGCACCGTTTCATGCATAAAAGCTCTAGGAATCATCACCTTACAGCCTCACGATTTTCCCTTATTCTTGAATTCGATTTTGACTATACACGCATGTTTAAAAATTTCTAAGCATACCTTCATGTTTGTATCATCATTTAGAATGTATTTGTATGATTAATTATGAGTTTTGACGCATGTATGGATAACTGCCATTGTTAGGGTTTAAGGTTGCGTTTTAGGGCTTTTTTATACAGGTAAAATCAGGGCAAAGGATGGATACCATCATACTCACGAGATCAAAACGAGTTGATATATATGTTTGGATTTGATTTATCTTGCCTGGTATTAATTTTTGAGATTTGCAGGGTTATAGTTACAACTTGTGTCCGTTGGTAAAGGTCATTAGCTAAAACGACAGTTCCTTTGGAGAAGACGATGATGTGGCTGATAACCATTGGAGGATTTGAAATTGCACGTGTTTTCTGGACATAAGGCGTTTCTTTCCATTATATTATTATTTGTTCATTATATTAATTGATGAGTCACGTAGCACAAATGGCAAAGGGTAACACTGGTGAAAGAAAGGACCTGGGTTCGATCCCAGGTCCAAGGATCTTCTGATTTTATTTTCTTAACGTGTTTTACAGGATCCCATGTGCTTCCCAACCAAGCGTCTGTCATGCATCCTCAAATCCATGCCATCAGATCATGTCCTAGCCAGATCTAACGCCTTAAGCATGCAGACACGTGGTAGACCTCCTGAAGACTCGTTGCACTGAATCACACGCAGTCCTTGGGTCAACCATCTTGGGCCTGGAAAAAATCAGTAATGCACCCCCCTGATCACCACTTCACAGCAGGCCCATTTCTTTTTTCTTTTTTTTTGTTTTCATTTAATTTTTATTTGCTTTAATATTTTTACAAAAAAACAATTTTTTTTATTAAATCAAAAAATCACAAAAATGGATTTAGGTTTTTATAATTAAAATTAATTTTTGAAAATTAATTATTTTAGTTATTTCAACATTGATTATTTTGTTAAATAAAATTAATTAGAAAATTAGGTTTAACTTGCAAATTTCAATTATTTTTCTCAATAAAAAATACAAAAATATTTTTTTAATTAATTAGATTCATTAGGATATTTAATTCCCGTGTCCCTCCTCGCGCGCGCTTTATTTATTTATTTAATTTTCAAATTATTGTAATTTCTTAGAGATTGTAATAGTTTAATTAGGTCATTTATTGTCATTCCCTATTTACTGTTTTCATTCCCCAAGTTTTGTTTATGTAACCCCTTCCCCGAGGTCTTGTAATAGTTTGGACTTTAATTTCTCGCACTTTACTTTCTGCTATTATAAACTGCTAGATGATTGATAATATGATTGTATGCGAAAGACAAATGAAATTAAAAAGGTGGATAACCCTAATTGTGCAAAGATAAATAAACTGAAATCAAACACACGCACATGCTCACTCCTAGGGTTTGCCTCACTTAGGTTGCCTTCGGTAAACGGTCGCGAAGTATAGGGAATTTTAGTGGTTGCCCTATAGTCCCAAAAGATCAAAATGACTCGTTCGAATGTTGCCTCGGAAAGATCTTTAGGACTTTAGGGTAATTACTAAAGTTTCCTAACCATTGCTTTTGTGACCGTATTTGTCCCTTTGAATGTCCCTTAAAACTCCAACGATGGGCTACCCACTCCTTAATAGTAGGATAACGCTGTCTAAAGGAAATGAGAACGGACAGTCTTTTTTCGAGTAGGTAGAAAATCTTAAGTACTTGCTCAAAACAATAAAAACTCTTTCACACAAACACTTTCAAAACAGTTTTCAAAAACAACATCGCCACACTCTTGAGGACAGATACAAGGGTTATCACGAAGTTAAACATAATTTTTTTCAAAACACACACAAGCAATTTCAAAACAAGCAAGTACCTAAGAGCCCATGGAAAACCATGGATAGAAATGGTGCTAACACCTTCCCTTTCTATAATCTACCCCCTACTCAGAAACATCTCGAAAAAAGGTTTTTTTTCTGTTCTTTTTCCTTTTCCTTTGTTGGATGAAATAAAAGTCGGTGGTAACTCTTGCTTACCGTGACATTTGCAAACAAAAAACCCAAACCTGTATAACAGTCGGTTCTGCCACCGTATCACAGAATTGGTGACTCTGTTGGGGAATGAACTAAGTGGGGTATACCTTAGGATCTAGGTCATTTTTTAAAATTGCTTTCTTGTTTTGCTTTGCCTGCTTTATATTCAAGGGTTTTGTTTGGGTATTATTGAAGATCCTACACCCGGATCTGGGAACACCTTTTAGGTAAGTAGCAATAAACTGTGAGGGAATTGTGTAGAGTATACCGACACGGTTGAAGCAACAGCTATATTGATGCGACACTTTGGTTGGTACCGGTAGCCCTTAAGTCAATCAAGGAGAATACGGGGCCGCTGCATGGTGTCATAAAGCATGAAATGACCTTAGAACCTTTAATTGCACAACTTGGCCATTAGGACGTAGCGATATGGCCGACTGGTGTATTCCCAAGGTCGACAGATATTTGATGCTACACTCATTGAGGTTTGACTCTTGAGTTTTGTTTGGTTGCGAGTCAATCGCCTATTGAACGAAGCTTAGGGGAAAGATCAATGATATTGAGATCCCTTAGAACTCGGTTACTATTTATAGGACAGGTTGAACCAATCTAGCTTCAAGAGGGTATGACCTTAAAACTCATGCAAGCTTTAAACCTAAGGACTTGGTGTGACTTGTTTGTTGCTTGTTATACATGTGATTTCTTAGCTTAATCATGACATCATAAACATGGCATATCATACTAACCATTTCAAAGATTTTCTAGGGTTCATCTTTGCTTTGTTTTGTAGGACATGGCATCCTCCCGCAGAAACACTATCCAGATTAACCTTGTGAAAGTACCTCCTTAACTAAAGGACTTGGCATTAAGGATTCCTGAGAGCTCTCCCTTCACTGAAAAACATGGTCGGCTGCTCAACTTGGTCACCTCAAAACCTGATGAAGAATTGTTAAAAGTGCTATTTCAGTTCTTTGATCCTTTGCACCACTGCTTCACCTTCCCGGATTACCAGCTAGTGCCTACTATGGAGGAATTTTCTCGGTTATTAGGGGTACCTATTCCGGATCAGTTACCTTTCATCGGTGCGGAAAGACATCCAAAGCCTGAAGATATTGCTTGAGCTCGATCCTTACAACAGTCCGATGTAGTGACAAATTGGGAAACTAGGGGAAGTATCCAAGGAATCTCGGTTAAATTTCTATTCGAGAAAGCTCACTATTTTTTGGATACCCTGGATTTACAAGCTTTTGAAGAGGTATTGGCACTCCTCATCTACGGGATGGTACTATTCCCTAACGCGGACCAACTCATAGATGTGAATATGATTAAGGTTTTTCTGTCCCATAATCCGGTGCCTACATTACTTGGGGATATTCTACACTCTCTGCATGCTTGCACTCTAAAAAGAAGGGGGACCCTCATGTGTTGCACCCCTTTATTGGCTAGGTAGTTTATTTTGCACCTACCCAGGTCTATTTTGAAGAATGAGCAGGGTATGAAATGGTCTTATAGGCTGATGTCCCTCACACATTCACACATTATTGGTGTTCACGGTCCTTGGAAGATGTTACCATCATAGATCGCTGTGGTGAATTCCTTATGTCCTTCTCTTAGGCATTAGGGGAGGAATCACTTATAACCTTTGTTTGGCACTGCGACAGTTTGGTTATGCAAGAAGGGATGGTCCTCATGATACACTTATTCAAGGAATCGCCTTCGACTATGAGAATGATGCCCAAGGTTATCGTAAGAGGTTCATGCGAGCTTGGGAAATGGTACATAGAGTTGATAGAAAGACACCCGAGAACAAGAATTCCATCCCTCTTGAGCCTTATCTCAGATGGGTACGAGCCCGCGTCCAAAGTCTTATGATGCCTTACCCTGCTGTCCTACCAACGATTGTGGAACCAGTTACTGAAGGAGACACTTCTTATCTTGTTCTCCATCCTGACATGCCAACTGATCATGAGGAGTTACAAAAATCCTGGGTTCAACTTAAAGAAGAGTGGGATATGTTTGAAACTTAATTCTATGCCAGCAAGAAGAAGGTCCTGGAACTCACTAGGCTACTTCATAAGGAAAGGAATATAAACGCCTACATTGCACCAAAGAGGATGCGCTCATGTGAGACCTAATTTTCTTTTGGCTTTAAGTTTTTTTTTGTTTAATTGTAAGCCTGAAGGGCACCCTTTGTAAAAATTCGAACTTATTAATACAATTAACGTGTGTTTCTTTTGGTTAAACAAATTTGAGCCTTTAAGAATCCTTGAAATCATTGTATATGCATACCATCCATGACATTGCATAAACAAGTATCATTACAGGTTTCTCATCTTCTTCGCTGTTTATTTCAGCAATAATGTCTTCTGAACAAAGCATCAAAGATCTCCAGGCACAAAATGCCCAATTTCAACAAATGTTCGTAGCTTTGGAAAAAGGGCAGGAAGATCTGAAAGCCCTCATTCTGAAGGAGAAGAAGAAGAAGAAGAAGACCTCTGGTGTTCTGAATCTGGGCAGAAGATTCAAAGGACCATTGAAGCAACTGGTGGATCTGACTTCCTCATCCAAAGAAGGGGAGAATCAAGAGAGAGAGAGACAAGGGAGGAGGACCCTAGCCCTGAAGTTTCTGATAATGACACATACTACAATGATGAAAAGTATCCTCCCACTGAGAATAGACACAAACAATTAGAGGATCAAATGAGCGCAATGGAGATCTAGAGAATACCAGGGCTGGATTTCGAAGAGCTGGGTTTGGTATCTGGGGTAGTCACCCCACAAAAGTTTAAGGCTCCGGTTTTTGTGAAGTATGATGGGGTGTCTTGTCCGAAGCTTCATCTTCGTTCCTATGTGAGGAAGATTCAGCCTCACACTGCTGATAGGAACTTGTGGGTCCATTTCTTTCAGGACAGTCTGTCTGAGACTCAGCTTGAATGGTTCTATCAACTAGAGGGAACCAATGTCCATAATTGGGAGGATTTGGCTGCTGCTTTTTGTAAGCAGTATCAATATAACACTAACATTGCCCCTACCCGTACTCAACTCCAGAGTATGTCCATGGGTACAGGTGAAGGCTTCAAGGATTATGCACAGAAGTGGAGAGATCTGGCAGGGAGAGTCCAACCCCCTTTGTCTGATAGGGAGTTGGTTGACATGTTTCTTGGGACGCTGTCTGGTCCATTCTTCAATCACCTGATTGGTAGCTCCTCAGCTGGTTATATCGAGCTGATATTAATTGGAGAAAGGGTAGAAGCTGGGATCCGGAGTGGCAAAATATAGAAAGATACCTCGTCAAGTTCAGTGAAGAAGCCCTTCACGGGTAAGAAGAAGGTCAGTTCCATTTATATCCCAAGAGGTCAGAGCAGAGCTGAACGCCGTCCAACGATAGGTGCTATGATGATACCCAGGCTTGCGGCTACCCCACAACGAAACAATCAACAAAGGGTAAAAAGACCACAAAGGAAGTTTACCTGGATTAATATGACATTGACTGAGGTTTTACCCCATCTGCTAAGATCCAACTTGGCAACCTTGAAGGAGGCTCCCAAGAATCCTAACACCACATCTCCTCGATATAATCCAAACGCTCGATGTGCTTACCATTCTGAGAGTCCTAGCTACGATACAAATGACTGCTGGGCTCTGAGAAATAAGATACAAGATCTAATTTAAGCCAAGGAGATTAAGTTTGATGCTCCGGAGAAGCCTAATGTCATAACTGCTCCAATGCCCAAGCACAACCGTGGAGTTAATGCCATCGATACTGATATATTTGTTACCTCTGTTGATGAAGTTTCCACCCCTCTCATGACTGTCAAGAATAATTTGTTGTTGGCCAGTTTATTGCCAGGTTGTGGTGAATTTTGCCACATGTGTTCATCTCTGCCCTTTGGTTGTTATTTGCTGAAAGCAGGTGTTCAACGCCTGATGGACAGTAGAGAGATTTTGTTTGAAAAGACTATGATTCCGACTGTTCCATATGAAGATGTTGCCATCATAACCATTTCTTCCAATCCTTCCAAGGTCTCCTCTAAAATTCATGTTAGGATTACACCTGCTCCAAGAATTGCTCCGTTGATAATCACTTTTCCTAGTCCTGTACCGTACTCCTCGGAAAATCTGTTCCTTGGAACTACAGTGCTAATGTCTACTACCATGGTGTCAAGCAGGATTTGAAGACTGAAGAGGCTGATCCCGATATCAGTAATATTGTCAGGACTAGTAAAGTTACCCAAAGTGGAAGGGTTTTCTCTCCCGAGATCTCCCCGAAGATTGTTGGTAAGCCTGTTGTTATTCCGTCTATTGTTCCTGGTAGTACTTCAGCTACTACTCCTATCCTTACTCAAGTTGTAACCCCTGTCGATGAGTCATCTGGAACTCGAGGCAAAGAAGCTATAGGTGAGCCTGCCCGGACATAGGCACCTAGAAAAATTATTGTGGAATCCTCTAAGCAAGAAATAGAGGAAATCTTAAAAATAATCAAGAAAAGCGACTACAATGTGGTTGAGCAGCTAGGGAAGACCCCTTCGAAGATATCAATGTTGTCTCTGTTGTTATGTTCAGAGGCTCATGCAAAGGCTTTGATTGCATTCCTCAAGACTGCGCATGTGCCACAAGAAACCTTCGCCGACCAATTCAAAGAATGTGTGGCCATTTTGACTGTTGACAATGGGTTGGGTTTTTCAGATGCCAATTTGACGCCAAAGGGGAGAAAGCATAATGATGCTCTGCATGTCTCGATTGAATGCAGGGGCACTATTATGGCTCATGTGGTGGTGGACACCAGATCTTCACTAAATGTTCTGCCTAAGAAGGCTCTTGATCAGCTAGATTGTGAAGGCTTGACCCTAAAGCCCAGTAACATTGTGGTGAGGGCCTTTGACAGGTCAAAAAGAATGGTGCATGGGGAGGTGGACATCCATGTGAAAGTGGGTTCCCAGACCTTTGAGTCCACCTTCTACGTGATGGACGTCGGGCCATCATACTCTTGTTTGTTGGTCCGCCCTTGGATCCATGAAGTTGGGGTTGTTACTTCTATGCTGCACCAAATGTTGAAGTATCCGGTGAAGGGGAAGATTGTCACTGTGCATGGTGAAGAGGAGTATATGGTAAGCCACCTGAACTCCTTCAGGTATGTGGAGATGGACAGGGAATTCATAGAGACTCCTTGTTAAAACTTTTAAGAGGTTCCCCAGATTATGGCATCAACCGAGACTATCACCAGCACCAAACCTCCTTTGAAAATGGCTTCTCTCAAGAACGCCAGAGCAGTAGTTGAAGAAGGTGGGTGTAACATTTGGGGACAGCTCCCTGATTTTACTCATAAAACTGACAAATTTGGTTTGGGCTTTACTTCAGGAGCTCAAAGGGTTGTTCGACGTACTCGGGCCGGAGGACCTCCCCTACGAATCAGCAATCGTGGGGTCAACGCTATTGAAGACAGTGAGGAAGATTCTGACATCGACAGTTGGATCTACCCGACTACCAACTGGACAGCCAAAGATTTTGTACCAATTTCTTTTGTTTAGCAGTAATTGTCTTACTTGTTTTTCGAATTTGTAATAAATAATTTAAACTCTACAACATTATGTCTTACCCGAGGCACAATGATTTTGTTTGTGAGGGCTATTATATGTTATTTTCACATGTCATCAATAGAGCTATGCTCTTACACACACTCACATACCGAACTGCAGATCCATATCCACTATGGATCCCATTGATAACAATTCTGCTATTGCTAGTTATAACTTCGAAAATATGATCAACCAAGCCGAGGACGATGGTAAGGAGGATTGTGAGGTTCCTGGAGAAATTGCTAGACTGTTACAGCAGGAAGAGAGGGCTATACAGCCTCATGAAGAGCCAATTGAGACGATAAACTTGGGCACGGAGGTAGACAGAAAAGAAGTCAAGATCGATGCAAGTCTGGAGAATAGTGTCAAACAGCGGTTGATACAGATGTTGCACGACTATATTGAGATCTTCGCCTGGTCATATGAAGACATGCCTGGTTTAGACACTGATTTTGTGGTACATCATCTTCCTACTAAAGAAGAGTGTCCCCCGGTTAAACAGAAGGTCCATCGTATGCGCCCTAAAATGTCAGAGAAGATCAAAGTAGAGGTTATGAAACAGTTCAATGCTGGATTCTTAGTTGTCACCTCTTATCCGCAGTGGGTTGCTAACGTCGTCCCGGTATCTAAGAAGGACGGTAAGGTACAGATGTGTGTGGACTACAGAGACCTGAACAGGGCTAGCCCCAAGGATGACTTCCTGCTTCCCCACATCGATGTTCTGGTTGACAACACCGCACAACATAAAATTTTCTCCTTCATGGATGGTTTCTCTGGCTACAACCAGATCAAGATGGCTCCTGAAGACATGGAGAAGACAACCTTCGTCACACAGTGGGGCACCTTCTGTTACAAGGTGATGCCTTTTGGGTTGAAGAATGTTGGGGCAACTTATCATTGAGCCATGGTCGCCTTGTTCCACGATATGATTCACCATGAGATAGAGGTTTATGTTGATGACATGATAGCCAGATCCCAAACCGAGGAAGAGCACCTTGACCATTTGCAAAAGTTGTTTGACAGGTTGAAGACATACAAGTTGAGGTTGAATCCGAACAAGTGCACCTTCGGGGTAAGGTCTGGTAAGCTTCTAGGGTTCATCGTCAGTGACAAAGGTATTCAGGTAGACCGCGCAAAGGTAAAGGACATACAAGAGATGTCTGCTCTCCGTACATAGAAGGAGGTTAGAGGTTTCTTGGGACGCCTAAATTATATTGCCAGGTTCATTTCACATTTGACTGCTACTTGTGAGCCAATCTTCAAGCTTCTGAAGAAAGATCAAGTGGTAAAGTGGAATGATGAATGCCATACTGCTTTCAAAATAATCAAGGAATACCTTCAAGAACCACCAATTCTGATGTCTCCGGTTGAAGGAAGACCTTTGATATTGTACTTAACATTGCTAGACAATTCAATGGGGTGTGTGCTGGGGCAGCATGACGAGTCTGGTAGAAAAGAGCACGTAATATACTACCTTAGCAAAAAGTTTATCGACTGTGAAACACGATACTCACTGCTCGAGAAAACTTGTTGTGCTTTGGCATGGGCTGCTCGATGACTAAGACAATATATGCTGACCTGCACTACTTTGTTGATATCCAAGATGGATCCAATTAAGTATATCTTCGAGAAGCCCGCTCTCTCCGGAAGAATAGCAAGATGGAAAATGATCTTAACTGAATATGATATCCAATATACAACCCAGAAAGAGATTAAAGGAAGTGTATTGGCTGATCATTTGGCTCATCAGGCCGTGGATGACTACCAATCCATGAATTTTGAGTTCCCAGACGAGAATATTATGCTAGTAACTGACTACGAAGAACCTGGACCGGATGAAGGACCAAAAGAAGGATCCCGATGGACCATGGTTTTTGACAGAGCTTCGAACGCACTCGGTAATGGCATTGGTGCTGTAATCATATCTCTTGAGGACTGTCATACTCCTTTCACTGCCTGACTATGTTTCAACTGTACTAACAACATGGTGGAGTATGAAGCCTGCATCATGGGTCTCAAAGCCGCTATCGACCTGAGGATCAAGTTCTTTGACGTTTTCGGGGATTCAACCTTGGTGATAAGCCAAATCAAAGGAGAGTGGGATACGAAGCATCTGAATCTCATCTCGTACAAAGAGCACGTACTGACATTACTCCTGCATTTTGAGGAGGTAACCTTTGAACATTTCCCACGAGAGAAGAATCAGTTAGCGGAAGCGCTAGCTACCAAGTCTTCTATGTTCAAGGTCAGGTGGGACAACGAAGCTCCCCGAATCACCATTGAGAGGTTGGATGAGCCAGCACACTGTTGTGAGATTGATACTGAAGAGGTAGCGGATAAACCTTGGTTTTACAAAGTAAAAAAGTTATCTTGAGACTCAAGAGTATCCCGAAGGGGCATTTGTCAATGATAAGAAGTTTCTGAGAAGGTTCGCTGCGAAATTCTTCCTTAGTAATGGAATCCTCTACAAGCGCAACCATGACTCTACCTTAATGCGGTGTGCAGACAAGAGCGAGGCAGAGAGGATTATGACAGATTTACATGAAGGTACCTTCGAAACCCATTCCAGTGGACATACTGTGATACGGTGGCCAGAACCGGGACTGTTTTTTAGGAATGCTGGTTTGCGTTTGTGTTTGCAAAATGTCGCGGTAAGCAAGAGTCGCCACCGACTTTTATTTTATCCAATAAGGAAAGGAAAAAAGCACAGAAAAATTCCTTTTTCGAGATATTTCTGAGTACGGGGGGTAGATTATAGAAAGGGAAGGTATTAGCACCCTTTATATCTGTAGTTATCTACGGGCTCTTAGATACTTGCTCATCATTTTCAAAATTACTTCTTTGTGTTCTTGTGTGATTTGAAAAGTTTTTGTTTTGACTTCGATTTAACTCTTGCTTCTGTCTTCAAGAGTGTAATGAAGTGTTTTTGAAAACTTTGTTTGAAAAGGAGTGTAAGTGTGAAAAGTTTGTTTAGATTGAGTAAGTACTTCAGAACTAATCTACCTACTCGAAAAAAGAATCATTCTATGTTCGTTTCCTTTAGACAGCACTATCCCACTATTAGTGAGTAGGTAGCACCGTCGTTGGAGTTTGAGGGTCAATTCGAAAGAGACGTACGGTCACTAAAGAAATGTTAGGACGTCTTAGTAATAACCCTAATGTCTTAGATCAATTATTCGAGGCAACAATATCCGAGGCAACCATTCCGAGGCAACTTTGATCTTTGAGACAAAAGGACGACCACTAAAGCATCCTATACCTAATGACCGTTTACCGAAGGAAACCGAAGTGGGAGTGTACCCTAGGAGTGCGCATGTGCGAGTGATTCAATTTCAAATTATTATCTTTGCACATTTTAGGGTTATCTAACCGTTTTAAAGTTAATCATACTGTTGTACCCCAAAATTTGCCCTCCCATATTCTTCAAAGTTTTGACAAGCATCATCTCAATTTGCTCAAGTCTACTCAAGGGTTGCACAGTCCAAATGCCTCCTAAGGCAGTCAAAATTAGGGTTTTGGTTCCTTCAATGAATTTGAGCTTTTCAAGGGTCCAATCAAGTCCCATATGCCTATAAACATTGTCAAGCATCTACATGCCAAGTCTCAAGGCTCACGGCATCAAATTACATAGTCAAAAGCTTCATTTGCTTCACAGTCAACTGTAGGGGTAAAATGGTCATTTTACAGTCAAAAGTCAAAAATTTTAGTCAACATCTTATTTTGAAGCCACAATCATCATTTGATCAAGTCTTGATCATGATTCCACAAGAATGGCTCAAAAATCATCAAAGATGCAAAAGTTACTATTTTGGGACAACTGAAAAGTCAACTGTAACTTGACCAAGGCATATCTTTTTCATGGTTCATCAGAAAAATCCCATCCAATGCTCATTTTGAAGGGGATGACATTTCCGACAACTCATCTTCACATTCCAAGTCCAAGAAATGCTCCCACAAAAAGTTATCAATTTCTACATTATAGGTTAATTTCAAAAGTCAACAAAAAGGCACTTTAAGTCAAAGACCATAACTTGAGATTGGTAAATCCAAATGACATGGGACTAAAGGCATTGGTTAGAGGACTTCAAGACATTTCCAAAATGTCCAAGAACATGTTCATATGATCAAAATTGAGCAAGATATGCATTGGAGAAGTTGGGAAATTTTTGGGAATTTGCAAAAGTCAACTTTGCCTAAAACACCTTGTTTTTGCTAATGGGCCCCAAATTCCTTCTTGAATCTTTACCCAAGGCTTATGCACGACCCATTGAGATTAAATTGAATTATTTTATTATTTCTATTAATTATTTGGATTTTTAATTGATTATTAATTCATTTAATTCATTTAATTATAGGAAAATATCAAGATAGGGTTTTCAAATCTTTTATGAAGCAAATATGACCAAGACAAGCTGGAGATTTCGTGTACACATCAAGGGGACAAAATCTCCCAATTTGGAAAGGTTTTTCAATCAAAAAGATGCAAAATTATTTGATTGAAAATCAAATATTCAAACATTAATGCCATGGATTTTTGGACCAAGATTTACCCTAGTTTTCATTCCATTACATATACTGAAGCCAAACCTAATTCCTGACACGTGAGATTGCTACAAGAAACACCATAACCAATTCCAAAAAATATCAAAAAAACTCAAAGCTGAATTCAACCTTCCAGGCCAATTCAAAGCCTTTTCTTGATTCCAATACATTGCTAGGCCTCCCAGGAACGATTTGCAATCAAAACCAAGCTTCATAGCTCAAGAAATCGTGGCAAACAGTTTTACGGTTTGAAGCTTTTTTCCATAATTTTATATATCGATTCTTGCATATTTAACATATTATTGTGGTTGTTTTGTGCTAATAGGACTCATACAAAGCTGTTGGTGTGATTTAATTGCATTAAAATACCCTGAAACAGAAACTGCCATTGAAGGATTCTAGGGTTTCCAAGCTCTCGAATTAGGGCTTTACAGCATAAGCAAAATTAGGACTAATGACGCCTATGGTTGAATTCGTCAAGGCCAGACGAATTCAACCCAACCATCGCGCCATATTTATATGCATCAGGGACCTAATCGCTATTTTTCCTTTTTGCATTTTGTGGGGGTTAAAAACCCCCGCTATCTCTTTGTCCTTTTTGCAGGAAAACGAAGAAGACGGTGAGCTGGCAATACCCCAGTGGCTTATTCAAAGGAGCGCGCGCTTTTGATTGTTTATAGCATAAGCAATTAATTATCCCATATAATATTTGGCCAGTATTATACTAACAAAGGCGTGCAGTTGGCTCAGTGGTTGTTGCGTTGTCCAAGGATCATTGGGACCTGGGTTCGATTCCCAGGTCCACCCAAATCTCAATATTATTTTTTCTAATGTATTCCTATGCAGGCTTCCAAACAGCAAACACCATATGCTTCCAGCTCCCAGCACGCCATGTGGCCTTATGCACAGATCTAAGGGCTACAAGGGAAGGAACATCATGATCCTCAGTCAACCATACGCATAGCTGATTCCAGAAAGTCAACGTGGCTTTGTGCTTAATGGGCCTGGAATTTACAAACAAACCTCCAAACAAGGCCTGGCACCCCCCTGGTTTCTATTTTCTCTTTTATTTTCTTTCTTTTTATTTTCTTTTAATTATAATTATTATTATTATTATTAACTAACAAATTATTATTTATAATAAATTCAGATAATCAAAAGACGTAAATATTTTTATTATTTATTATTTTTGTAAATAAAAATGTAAATTAATTAATTTAGTTAAATTAGGTTAACTTTAATCTTTTTTCATAATAAATAAAAATAAACTTAGACTTAGGTTTTTCTAACTTTTGACTTTTAATTTCTTTTTGTTTTATTTCATTAAAAATATAAAAAACCACAAAAATACTTTTTCTTGTAAATAATTAATTAATCAATTATTAGGTTTAATTTTAATTTAATTGCAAAAAAAGGACAAATTCAATTCTTTTCTCAAAAAGGGTCAAAACCCTAAGGACGTCCCGATTCAATCTTTCGCGGCATTTTTATTTTAATTCACTATATTTATGTATCTGCTCCGGAAATGTAATAGTTAATTAGGATTTTATTGCTTTCTTTTACTTTCTCGCACTTATTTTCCAAACGGGTTATGTTTTTGGCGATGTATAATCCTGCGCCTTGTAATAGCGTAGATTTACCTTTCCGCAATTTATTTTCCGCACTCTTAACTGTTAATATGCATGAAAGACTTGTATGACAAATAAAATCAATCCGTAGCTCACAAATGCATGATCAAAGATAAACATAAACTGAAACAACACACATGCACATGCCACTCCTAGGGTACGCCTCACTCGGTTGCCTCGATGTGGTCGTCAAGTATAGGGTGTTTTAGAGGTCGCCCTCCTGTCTAAAGATCCAGTTGCCTCGAAACGGTTGCCTCGGATAAAAAGGATCTAGGACATTAGGGTTACCGCTAAGGTGTGCTACTATTGCTTCGGTGACCACATTGTCCCTAATAATCAAATTGACCCGAATACCTCCAACGACGGTGCTACTTGCTTCTCAATAGTGGGATAGTACTGTCTAAAGGACTCTTACACAGCCTAATTCCTTAGAGTAGGTAGATTTCTCCTGGGTACTTGCTCTTTCAAAAAAACAAAAAAACATCTTTTCGCACCTACACTTTCAAAAGGTTTTCAAACAAATATTTCATACACTCTTGAGGACAGATACAAGAGTTACTTAGAAATTTTTCAAACGAAACTTTTTCAAAGCCCACACACACTTGAAAAGCAAACAAATTTTTGAAAACGTAGAGTGAGCAAGTACCTAAGAGCTCATGGATAACCACGGATAGAAAGGGTGCTAACACCTTCCCTTTCTATAACTCTACCTCCCGAACCGAGAGACATCTTGAAAAAGGAATTTTGTTGTGCTTTTGTCCTTTCCATGTTGGAGAACATAAAAGACGGTGGCGACTCTTGCTTACCGCGACATTTCGCGAACCAGCATTTCAAAACAGTCAGTTCTATTTCTACCGATCACAGAACTGGCGACTTTGCTGGGGAAAATTAATAAGTGAGGTGTACCTTAGGATTAGACCACTCTTGTTTTCAATTGCTTGCTTTGTTTGCTTTTATATTTGTGGGCTTTGCAGTGGAGTTTCATAGATCCTAACCCGGATCTGGGGAATACCCTTTAGGTAGCATAAGCTGTGAGGGACCTGTCCGGCATAGACCGACACGGGTGAAGCAGTGGCTACGTTGGTGTGACACCTTGGTCTGTACCGATATCCCTTGTGTTGCAACGAGGAGAATATGGGTCTTATGAGGAGTCATTAAGCACCAACCGACCTTAGAACTCTAAATTGACCCAACTTGGCCATAGAACAGTAGCAGTATGCTACACTCATTGAGGCTAAACTCTCGCGATGGTTCTGGCCGCAAGAAAAGATTGCGATGCTGGAGTTATGACCGATTGAGGGTAGTCGATGATATTGAGATCCTCTAGAACCCGGTTACTATTTTCTAGGACAGGTCTTAACCAACGAAACTGAAAGAGGGTAGTACCTAAACTTCATGCTGGCCTAAACTCTAAGGGTTGTCTTGTGTGACTTGTGTGCCTTCAAACTTAACTACTTGCATGCTTGTTATCTGACACGTGAGTTCCTTGCAGGTTTTGTTTACAGTCCTTAATCTGGGCTTATAACAGGGTTTACTTATGTCACTCCACGCATAACATAACATCATACCATCATACCATTGCATACATCCTGCATAAGGATTAACCCATTTCAAGGATCTCAAGGGCTTGTGATGCAGGTCATGAGGAACCAACTGTCTAGCAAGGGGCAAAGAGGATTTATTTTCCTCTAAGCCAAGGTTGTTTGGAGATTAAAACATGACAACTTGAGTCAGGGGCTATGACCCACTCGATATGGTGAGCTTTTACTCTTGAAGAAGGACCCTCAACAACATGAAGTTCCTTCAATCAAGCTACCAGATTCTAAAAATTTTCTTGTTTACCCCGCGAGATTCTTGAAAACATCACATGCATACATACATGTTGTTGTACCCCAAAATTTGCCCTCCCATATTCTTCAAGATTTGCAAAGAGCATGCTTCAAAATCTCTCAAGGGTTGCACAGTTCAAGGGCCTCCTAACAGTCAAAAACTAGGGTTTTGATTCTGACAAAGAAATTGAATTTTCCAAGGGTCCAAACAAGTCCCACATGCCTACAAACATGGTCAAGCATCCCCATGCCAAGTTTCAAGACTTACAGCCCAAAATTGCACAGTCAAAAACCCTAATTGCTCAATAGTCAACTGTAGGGGTAAAATGGTCATTTGACAGTCAAAAGTCCAAATTTTTGGTCAACATCTTATTTTGAAGCCACAAACATCATTTGATCAATGCTTGATCATGATTCTCAAGGCATGGCTCAAAAAGTCTCAAGATGCAAAAGTTTCCATATTTGGACAGTTGAAAAAGTCAATTGTAACTTGACCAAGGCATAACTTCCACATGGTTTATCAGAAAAATTACATCCAAAGCTCATTTTGAAGAGAATAACATTTCCTACAACTCCTCTTCACACTTCAAGTCCAAGAAATGCTCTCACAAAAAGTTATCAATTTCAACATTATAGGTCATTTTCAAAAGTCAACAAAAAGGCACTTTAAGTCAAAGGACATAACTTGAGATTGGTAAATGAAAATGACATGGTACCAAAGGCATTGGTTAGAGGACTTCAAGACCTTTCCAAGATGTCCCAGAACATGATCAAAGCTTAAAAATTGAGCAAGATATGCCTTGTGGAAGTTGGGAAATTTTTGGGAATTTTGAAAAGTCAACTTTACTTCAAATGCCTCAAAATTGCTAATGGGCCACATTTTCTTCCAAGATTTATCATCCAAAGGCTATGCACGACCATTTGGCCCAAAAGGGATTTATTTCATCATTTTTATTATTTATTTGAATTTTTAATCACCATTAATTCATTTAATAAAATAAAATATGAAAAAAATACTAAACAAATGCATTTGAATCTTTTTATGCAGCCTATGCCCTCATTGGTTACTCAAGATTTCGTGCACTTCAAAAAAGGGAAGATTTGGTGCAAATTGGCATGATATTCATGTGGAAAAGATTTGAAAATATTCATTGAAAATCAAATATTTCTTTCATCAATGCAAAAGGTTTTTGGACTTGATTCTTACCCTAATCCATTCCCATACATATACAGAGGCAAACCCTAAAGCTCACAACCTGGAAGCTGCGCCCAAACCTGAGAACAAAACTTGGAATTTTTGTGAAAAAAGTCAAAACTGAAAACGGAATTAGAGGACGATTCAAAGCTTCTAATCAATTCCAACAGCTTGCCAAGGCTTCACTGAACCTGACTGAATCTTTTTCCACGCTCATAGCATCAAGAATTGGTATATAGAAGTCGAAATTTCTCATACTTTATGCATAATCGTATTTCAATTCCTGGGCATTTTCCATACAATTTAATTGTTGTTTTGCACTAATATGGACCTTCTGAGTCTATTGACATTGTTTAATTGAGTTTTCATAGCCTATATGCAAAGTTGCCATTGATGCTTTTTAGGTTTTCAGAGATGTGAATTTAGGGCTTCCTTATTATGGAAAAATTGAGACACGAGACCAGGGCCATTAGAATCAAAAGCTTCATACGAATCCATTGCACAGGTCGCGCTCAATTTATGAGCAACCAGGGCCTATTCGCTATTTTCATGTTTGCCACTTAGTGGGGGTTTAAAACCCCCGCTATCTCTTTTTATTTTGCAGGCAGCATGAGGAAGATGGAGGACGTGTCCATGGCTTACAGGCGCGTTTGAATTTCGCGCGAAATACACCACTAACCTTCGTTTTGCGTTATGTTGTTTACTTGTCATATTATGTTACAAACGCGCAAATGGCACAGTTGGTGGACAAAGCACTTGGTAAGTATTGGGACCTGGGTTCGATCCCCAGGTCCCCCACGTTATTTCAATATTTTTCTTGCTAACATAATTCCATGCAGCGTGTTCTCAAGGGAATACCATAGGCCTCCATATCCTTGCTTTCCATCTATACACTGAGATCAATCCAAAGGCCAAGGCATGAGTTCCATGGTGTACCTCAGTCCAGGGGTCCACACGTGACCACCAAAAGTCAACCAGGCCTCCAATAATTGGGCCTAATTGCTGGCAATAATACCTCCCAATTGGGGTCAACACCCCCAAGTGTTTGTATTTATTTTCTTTTTTCTTTTTTTTTATTTGTTTTAATTTAATTATTTCCTTTTAATTCATAAATTAATATTTTCATAACATAAAAAATACCCAAAAAATTCAGAAACTATAAAAAATAAAAAAATATATTTTATTTAATGTTTTCTTTGTAAATAAATTGTACTAATTAATTTAATTAATTCTAGGTTTAGAGTTTAATATTTTTTGTAATAAACTAAAAAAATGTAGAATTAGGGTTTTAAATGCTTTTATCCTTTTTTCTTTTTTCACCATATTTAATTATTAATTATATTTTGTAAATAAATTGCCATATAAATAATTAATTTAAACTAGGTCTAATTTAAACATTTTCTTAATAAATTAAAAACAATTTAGAATTAGGGTTAATTAACTTTTCTTTTTAATTCCAATTTAATTTTCTCATTAAAATCCATAACTACAAAAACTCAAAAATAACTTCCTTTCACATTTAATTTAATTAATTTCGTAATCTTAATTCAATTTCTTTAAAAGGGTCCAACGCCCTCGCATTCCCGACTTTAATTCTCTTCGCATTTTTATTTCTTTTTGTGAATATTCATGTAATTCTCCCAAAGCTATGTAATAGATTAATTAGATATTTATCTTTCCGCTTTATTTTATTTCAAATCGGGTCTTGGATTAATTTGGCGATGTAGACCCGCGCCTTTGTAATAGCGTAGGACTTTTAATTCTCGCATCTTTTAAACTGTTAATTAATTTGCATGAAAGAATGAATGTCAAAAATAAAAACAACACGTAGATCACCAATGCCTAAACAAGACAAAAATATCTGAAAACGACACACAAATCACACACCACCCCTAGGGTACGCCTCACTGTTGCCTTGCCCCTCGAAAGGTGGTCGTCGAGTAGAGGATGTTTTAGTAAGTCCTCATGTCCATGAACATGGCATGAGGGTAGCTTCTAAGGTGTCTTCCCATTGCTCTGGTGATCACCATGTCCCGAACCCTCGAATTGACCCAAACACCTCCAACGGTGGTGCTACCTACCTCTCAATGGTGGGATGGCACTACTTCAAGGATATTTACACAGACGAATTCCTTAGAGTAGGTAGACGACTCTAGATACTTACTCTAATCTCAAAACAAATCAAAAATACTTTTCACACCGACACTTTTCAAAAAAGCTTTCGAAAGCAACTTTTCAAACACTCTTGAGGACTGATACAAGAGTCGAACTGAAATTTTCAAAGAAACTTTTTTAAACCCACAGTTGAAAAGCAAGCAAACATTTTTGAAAACACAATGAGCAAGTATCTAAGAGCCCATGGATAACCATGGATAGAAAGGGTGCTAACACATTCCCTTTCTATAATCTACCTCCCGAACCGAGAGCAATCTCTATAAGGAATTTTTCTGTGCTTTTGTCCTTTCCATTTGGAGAAAATAAAAGACGGTGGCGACTCTTGCTTCCGCGACATTTCGCGAACCAGCGTTAAATAGTCAGTTCCAGATCCACCGATCACAGAACTGGCGACTCTGCTGGGGATTTCTTTTAAAGTGAGGTGTACCTTAGGACTAAGATCACTTGTGTTTTCAATTGTCTGAATTATTTGCTTTAAATTGTGGGCCTGTCTTGGGAGTTCTATAGATCCTAACCCGGATCTGGGGGATACCTTCTTAGAAAGTAGCAACAAGGCTGTGAGGGAACTGTGCGGGGTATACCGACATGGTTGAAGCAGTCTGCTACGTTGATGTGGCACTTTGGTGTGTACCGGTAACCCTTGAGTTCAGTCAAGGAGAGTACGGGGCCGCCGCATGGTGTCATGAAGCATCAACTGACCTTAGGAACCTTAATTGAACTATCTTGGCCTCTTTAGGGTAGTGAGATAACTGACTTTGGTACAGTCCGAGATTGGTTGATACTCGATACTACACTCAATTGAGGGTTTCTTTCCTGGAATATTTCGATCGCCAGTTCAGTGGCTAAATCGAAACGATGAACAATGAAAGCAATCCAGTGATATTGGGACCCTTAGAACCCGATTACTTCTAATAGGACAGGTTGAGCCCACCAACTTCAAGAGGGTAATACCTAGACCCCATGCTGGCCTAAACTCTAAGGGTTTCTCTTGTGTGACTTGTATGCCTTCGTACTTGCCTACTTGCATGCGTGTTATCTGACACATGAACTACTTGCAGGTTTTGTTTATAGTCCTTAATTGGGACTCATAACAGGGTTTACTAAGTTTCTTGCAGGTTTTGTTTATAGTCCTTAATTGGGACTCATAACAGAATGTACTGAGTTTCTTGCAGGTTTTGTTTATAGTCCTTAATGGGGACTCATAACAGGGTTTACTTACATCACTCCATGCATACCATAACATCATACCATTGCATACATCCTAATCCGTTTCAAGGATCTCAAGGGCTTGTGATGCAGGTCATGATAAATCAACTGTCCAGTAAGGGGCAAAGGGGATCTATTTTCCTCCAGCCAAAGTTGATGACTTGAGTCAGGGGCTATGACACACTTGATATGGTGAGCTCTGGACTCTTGAAGAAGGTTCCCCTAGCCAGGTTTGTTTGGAAATCAAAACAAAGTTGATGAGTTGAGTCGGGGCTATGACCCACTGGATATGGTGAGCTTTTGACCCTCGAAGAAGGACCCTCAACAACATGAAGTTCCTTCAATCAAGCTATCGAACCCGAATTCTAACAAATTTTCTTGTTTATCCCGCGAGGTCCTTGAAAACATTACATGCATATCATACATATCATTGCATTGCAGGTACCCTTGTTGCAGGTCACTTACCTTTCTCGCTGTTTATTTCAACAATGGCTTTCCGACCAGACAACCAGGACCTTCATGCTCAAGAAACTCGGTTCGAGGAAATCCTCCTGAATCTATCCAAGGGGCAGGAGGAGCTGAGGACACTTCTCATGGAGACTTTGGTCAAGAACAGCGCTGAGGACGAACGGCTGAAACATCTGCAAGCTGAAGTGGATGCAATGAGAGCCCAGATGTTGGGGCAGGTGACTATCATCCAAGACTTAGCTCAAAGACAAGATGAGCTCGGGGTTCTCGTCAACCAACTGCTTCGGGGTAACCAACTGGGGCAAACATCTAAGGTTGAAGGGCCAGTCATCATTCAACCACCTTTGAGGCAAGAGGATAAGAGAGCTCCTCGAATGGCTTCAAGGTCACAAATTCAGCATCAACCTCACCAGCTTCAGACAGACAAGCCCAGGAGGCAATTCACTCAGCTCAACATGTCGCTGTTTCAAGCTTTACAATGCCTGTTGAGATTGAATCTAATCACATTAAGGGCTCATCCCCGAAACCCCAACACAACATCTCCTACCTATCATCCCAATAAAAGGTGTGCCTACCACTCTGCCAGTCCAGGACATGATACAAATGAGTGTTGGGCTCTGAAGAACAAGATCCAGGATCTGATTGATGAAGGAGCATTGGAGTTCACACAAGATGGTCAGACTGAGTTTTTCTACCATCCCTCCAAGGCTCACCATCTGAAGTAACAAGCCCTGAGACTAGAAAACTTTTGTTCATTAGAATTTTTCAAGTTGTAATTTTCTTGTGATTGTTCAAATATTTTGTTCATGATTAAACGTTGTTATTTCATTAATCCATCGCATATGTCTGTTTTGAAGCAATATATTCGTATTCACTATGTGCAAATTATTTTCATATTTTTCTGATGATCAACGCTCGATTAATAATGCTAAGCCTCTTGAGGGAGGATGACAAAAACGATACCACGACACTTACAGTATGCTTTTGAACAGACCCCGCTGATGAGGTACAGGCATTGTTTCAATCCCTAAACACTAGAGTAATAAGGAAGATAATCCCTCGTCAACCCCTTCGAGCCAAAGAAGTAGGAGTTTTTCTTTTCGAAATTTAAAACCCTTAATCATAACCTGGGGCAGGGTAGTCTCTCAGTTGATCCAAGTGCATAACGAATGGCACCAAAGAGGTCCTTACAAAAAAAAAGAAGACAGTGATGATTCCGAATAATCATAAGGATAGGCAGTCATTATATCTCAAAAAATAAAAACCCAATAAGTCAAAACCTACGAAGGAGACTTACAAAACTGGGGCATCCCGCTGACTGTAATCACAAAAGAAACAGTTCAGGCAAAATTTAGGGATAGTGAAATCAAAAAAAAAAAAAAAGAGGTCATATAAACCCTCAACAAAAACCAAAAAATGACTGCCTATTCAGAATAAATCATCAATATCTAAACCATCATTGGAACATCAGGACAAAGACTCAAACAAGGTCTAACGCACGATCAACTGAGCTTAGGTTTGAAGAACATCACGGAGAGTGGGTGGGTACAAATAATTTGAGCCTCTATCCTTTGTTTCTTAAACCGTGAACCAGGCCACGTTATAACCCTCAAAAGTCCTAGCTGAAGCATGGGTTAGTTCGAAAGCATACTGTTACGAAAGGTATCCTGACTCCTTAAGGCTTGCCGTGAAATAACGAGTTGACATCACAGTTTACAAAAATTTTTTTTGCTTGTTTTACAAAAAATTCATTTTTCAAAAACTTCAAGACAGACATAAGCTTTGCATTTTTAACATAACTTTGTTTGCATATGACTTTTTGTTTGAACAGCAGGGAAATTCGCACGATGAATACCTAGTGAACAAAAGCACTTCCAATCAAGGGGCAGACATGATCAGTGTCCGTCATCTGGGGCAGTCCGGTCAAGATTCGGAGAATCTCTCAAAGGCTAAAAAGCCTGGGGCAAATCTCCGCCTGAGTCACTCGGGGCATTCCAACAACGAATCTTGCCTGATCAAACACCTTCTGGTGGCATGACAAAACACTTCTAACAGGGGCAACTCCCTACATTCTGAAAACACGGACATAGTCGAAAAAATACGCATAATCAAAGACCCGCTAGGTTGACGTATCTAGGCAAAATAAGGGCTTCCCGACGAACCAAAAGGGTTCGGGCAAAAATAAGGGATGAAATGAAAAAAATCTGTACACCCGACAAGTCAAAAACCTGAAAAGGCGGCTTGGGCAAAAATGGGTATCCCGGTGGACTGAAAACCCGAAAGGGCGGTCCAGGCAAAGTTAGGGATCAAAGCGTACGACTATGTCCTGTCATCTTGTCACCTTCCTACCAGAAGAAGGTTTGTCCATCAACAACTATCAGCATCTCACAGGTCTTCCTCTCCCACCTCAGAAACAGGGGCAATAAAGAACTGTCTAAGCAATCTAATTGTTCTGTCCTCCAAGGTACCAAGGTAGGTTCAGCTGAAGAACATAGCCAGCATATCTTAATTCCCCAGAGAGTGAGCCAGCGAGTCAGTGCACTCTCCCCAAGCAAAGCTATTATCAGCCTTAAGGAAGTTGGATATCCTCCAGCAGATCTCAACATTCCCCAGCAATATACATGTATTCTTAACAAGCATCCCCGACAGTCTTGACCTAAAGGTTATTCCCCGACGGTATATCAAACATTCAATGGGGTCACTTCCCCGATACAGTTCAAAACTTCTCCAGGAGAGTCTAACCCAATTTCCCCAGGAAAGTTAGAATCCATCTCCCCAAGCAGTAAGCTTATCCCCAGTAGATTCTGGAAGCTTATCCCCGCAGAGCACGAACGCGTCTCCCGGATTTATTCAAAGGTTATTTCCCTACCCGGATATAACTGGGTTATCCTCAGCCAAAAGCCACGGAAAGATCGTCCTCGACGCGGTCTTCTTATCCCTAGCGAAGTCTATTAACACTTCCAACTTAACAATGGTATCCCCAGCGAAGTTACCATCAACATTTCAGTAAAGTACCTCTCTTCCCACAGAGTATTGTTCCCCAGCAAGATCACTAGAGTACTTTCCTCCCCGCAGAGTAATCTAGTCGCCAAGTTTATTCCCCAACGGAGTTATCTTCTCCTACCGGTATTCTTGCAACTATCATCCCCAGCGGAAGCAAATATCTATTCTCCAACATCAGCCCAGGAGTGACTTCCCGGCACCCGTCAAGGATTTATTTTCCTAAGACAAAAAGATACATTCATAAACATCGCACTTCCATACATTATAGCATGCATATACGCATCATATCTTACAAATCTCATTTATGTTGAGAACATCATTGCTTGATCCATATCATGCATTGCATATGACTGACCTTTACCTTTCAGGAAAGATCCAGTTAAGTTCCCAGCTATATTCAAGACCTTGACCGGTTCAGTTAAATCGACCCTAAGATTTTCCTGATTCTTATCCAGTCAAAGGCCTTCTCTGGTTCAGTCAGATCGACCCTAAGATCTCCCTGTTTCTTATCCAGTTGAAGATTTCAAGACCTTGTACGGTTCAGTTAAATCGACCCTAAGATTTTCCTGATTCTTATCCAGTCAAAGGCCTTCTCTGGTTCAGTCAGATCGACCCTAAGATCTCCCTGTTTCTTATCCAGTTGAAGATTTCAAGACCTTGTCCGGTTCAGCTAAATCGACCCTAAGATTTTCCTGTTTCTTATCCAGTCAAAGGCCTTCTCTGGTTCAGTCAGATCGACCCTAAGATCTCCCTGTTTCTTATCCAGTTGAAGATTTCAAGACCTTGACCGGTTCAGTTAAATCGACCCTAAGATCTTCCTGTTTCTTATCCAGTCAAAGGCCTTCTCTGGTTCAGTCAGATCGACCCTAAGATCTCCCTGATTCTTATCCAGTTTAAGATTTCAAGACCTTGTCCGGTTCAGTTAAATCGACCCTAAGATTTTCCTGTTTCTTATCCAGTCAAAGGCATTCTCTGGTTCAGTCAGATCGACCCTAGGATCTCCCTGTTTCTTATCCAGTTGAAGATTTCAAGACCTTGTTTGGTTCAGTTAAGTCGACCCTAAGATTTTTCTTGATTCTTATCCAATCAAAGGCCTTCTCTAGTCCAGTTAAATCGATCCCTAAAAGATTTTCCTAATAAAGACTCAGTAGAAGACATCTAAGATTCTCTCAGTGTTACTGTTGAGGTTGAAGTCGCCCAAGATTCTCTCAGCGTTACTGTTGAGGTTGAAGTCGCCCAAGATTCTCTCAGCGTTACTGTTGAGGTTGAAGTCGCCCAAGATTCTCTCAGCGTTACTGTTGAGGTTGAAGACATCCAAGATTCTCTCAGCGTTACTGTTGAGGTTGAAGTCGCCCAAGATTCTCTCAGCGTTACTGTTGAGGTTGAAGTCTCCCAAGATTCTCTCAGCGTTACTGTTGAGGTTGAAGACATCCAAGATTCTCTCAGCGTTACTGTTGAGGTTGAAGTCACCCAAGATTCTCTCAGCGTTACTGTTGAGGTTGAAGTCGCCCAAGATTCTCTCAGCGTTACTGTTGAGGTTGAAGTCGCCCAAGATTCTCTCAGCGTTACTGTTGAGTTTGAAGTCGCCCAAGATTCTCTCAGCGTTACTGTTGAGATTGAAGTCGCCCAAGATTCTCTCAGCGTTACTGTTGAGGTTGAATTCGCCCAAGATTCTCTCAGCGTTACTGTTGAGGTTGAAGTCGCCTATGGTTCTCTCCCCGTTACTGCGGAGGTAGTAATCGTCCAAGGTTCTCTCAGCGTTCCTGTTGAGGTAGTAATCGTCCAAGGTTCTCTCACCGTCCCGTTGAGGTAGTAATCATCCCTGGTTCATTCATCACCGTTTGAAGCTCCAGATTCAATTCCTGTGACCAGTCAGGACGCATCTATACAAAGAGTTGAAGACCAGCTCAGGTAACAGGCCAGGGATTCATTTTCTTTTTCAGGTACGCAAGTTATCGCTAAGGAATCTCTTATGCGATCGACATCCAGATGGCATCTATAAGCCCATCCACCTTCCATCATCTCTTAGCATGGCATCTATAAGCTCATCATCCTATCCACCAATCTCCAAATGGCATCTATAAGCCCATTCCCACCACCACACTACTATGTGAGCGCAAATTTCTGGGCACTCTAGTGTTCAATCATCTTCCACCTTCGGACTACGAAAGGCACGTCAGCCAACCTACATCCTCAGGTCTAAGAAGATTGAACAGGGGAAACTGTTGTACCCCAAAATTTGCTCTCCCATATTCTTCAAGATTTGCAAAGAGCATGCTTCAAAATCTCTCAAGGGTTGCACAGTTCAAGGGCCTCCTAACAGTCAAAAACTAGGGTTTTGATTCTGACAAAGAAATTGAAGTTTCCAAGGATCCAAACAAGTCCCACATGCCTACAAACATGGTCAAGCATCCCCATGCCAAGTTTCAAGACTTACAGCCCAAAATTGCACAGTAAAAAACCCTAATTGCTCAACAGTCAACTGTAGGGGTAAAATGGTCATTTGACAGTCAAAAGTCCAAATTTTTGGTCAACATCTTATTTTGAAGCCACAAACATCATTTGATCAATGCTTGATCATGATTCTCAAGGCATGGCTCAAAAAGTCTCAAGATGCAAAAGTTTCCATATTTGGACAGTTGAAAAAGTCAATTGTAACTTGACCAAGGCATAACTTCCACATGGTTTATCAGAAAAATTCCATCCAAAGCTCATTTTGAAGAGAATAACATTTCCTACAACTCCTCTTCACACTTCAAGTCCAAGAAATGCTCTCACAAAAAGTTATCAATTTCAACATTATAGGTCATTTTCAAAAGTCAACAAAAAGGCACTTTAAGTCAAAGGCCATAACTTGAGATTGGTAAATGAAAATGACATGGTACCAAAGGAATTGGTTAGAGGACTTCAAGACCTTTCCAAGATGTCCAAGAACATGATCAAAGCTTAAACATTGAGCAAGATATGCCTTGTGGAAGTTGGGAAATTTTTGGGAATTTTGAAAAGTCAACTTTACTTCAAATGCCTCAAAATTGCTAATGGGCCACATTTTCTTCCAAGATTTATCATCCAAAGGCTATGCACGACCATTTGGCCCAAAAGGGATTTATTTCATCATTTTTATTATTTATTTGAATTTTTAATCACCATTAATTCATTTAATAAAATAAAATATGAAAAAATACTAAACAAATGCATTTGAATCTTTTTATGCAGCCTATGCCCTCATTGGTTACTCAAGATTTCGTGCACTTCAAAAAAGGGAAGATTTGGTGCAAATTGGCATGATATTCATGTGGAAAAGATTTGAAAATATTCATTGAAAATCAAATATTTCTTTCATCAATGCAAAAGGTTTTTGGACTTGATTCTTACCCTAATCCATTCCCATACATATACAGAGGCAAACCCTAAAGCTCACAACCTGGAAGCTGCGCCCAAACCTGAGAACAAAACTTGGAATTTTTGTGAAAAAAGTCAAAACTGAAAACGGCATTAGAGGACGATTCAAAGCTTCTAATCAATTCCAACAGCTTGCCAAGGCTTCACTGAACCTGACTGAATCTTTTTCCACGCTCATAGCATCAAGAATTGGTATATAGAAGTCGAAATTTCTCATACTTTATGCATAATCGTATTTCAATTCCTGGGCATTTTCCATACAATTTAATTGTTGTTTTGCACTAATATGGACCTTCTGAGTCTATTGACATTGTTTAATTGAGTTTTCATAGCCTATATGCAAAGTTGCCATTGATGCTTTTTAGGTTTTCAGAGATGTGAATTTAGGGCTTCCTTATTATGGAAAAATTGAGACACGAGACCAGGGCCATTAGAATCAAAAGCTTCATACGAATCCATTGCACAGGTCGCGCACAATTTATGAGCAACCAGGGCCTATTCGCTATTTTCATGTTTGCCACTTAGTGGGGGTTTAAAACCCCCGCTATCTCTTTTTATTTTGCAGGCAGCATGAGGAAGATGGAGGACGTGTCCATGGCTTACAGGCGCGTTTGAATTTCGCGCGAAATACACCACTAACCATCGTTTTGCGTTATGTTGTTTACTTGTCATATTATGTTACAAACGCGCAAATGGCACAGTTGGTGGACAAAGCACTTGGTAAGTATTGGGACCTGGGTTCGATCCCCAGGTCCCCCACGTTATTTCAATATTTTTCTTGCTAACATAATTCCATGCAGCGTGTTCTCAAGGGAATACCATAGGCCTCCATATCCTTGCTTTCCATCTATACACTGAGATCAATCCAAAGGCCAAGGCATGGGTTCCATGGTGTACCTCAGTCCAGGGGTCCACACGTGACCACCAAAAGTCAACCAGGCCTCCAATAATTGGGCCTAATTGCTGGCAATAATACCTCCCAATTGGGGTCAACACCCCCAAGTGTTTGTATTTCTTTTCTTTTTTCTTTTTTTTTATTTGTTTTAATTTAATTATTTCCTTTTAATTCATAAATTAATATTTTCATAACATAAAAAATACCCAAAAAATTCAGAAACTATAAACAATAAAAAAATATATTTTATTTAATGGTTTCTTTGTAAATAAATTGTACTAATTAATTTAATTAATTCTAGGTTTAGAGTTTAATATTTTTTGTAATAAACTAAAAAAATGTAGAATTAGGGTTTTAAATGCTTTTATCCTTTTTTCTTTTTTCACCATATTTAATTATTAATTATATTTTGTAAATAAATTGCCATATAAATAATTAATTTAAACTAGGTCTAATTTAAACATTTTCTTAATAAATTAAAAACAATTTAGAATTAGGGTTAATTAACTTTTCTTTTTAATTCCAATTTAATTTTCTCATTAAAATCCATAAATACAAAAACTCAAAAATAACTTCCTTTCACATTTAATTTAATTAATTTCGTAATCTTAATTCAATTTCTTTAAAAGGGTCCAACGCCCTCGCATTCCCGACTTTAATTCTCTTCGCATTTTTATTTCTTTTTGTGAATATTCATGTAATTCTCCCAAAGCTATGTAATAGATTAATTAGATATTTATCTTTCCGATTTATTTTATTTCAAATCGGGTCTTGGATTAATTTGGTGATGTAGACCCGCGCCTTTGTAATAGCGTAGGACTTTTAATTCTCGCATCTTTTAAACTGTTAATTAATTTGCATGAAAGAATGAATGTCAAAAATAAAAACAACGCGTAGATCACCAATGCCTAAACAAGACAAAAACATCTAAAAACGACACACAAATCACACACCACCCCTAGGGTACGCCTCACTGTTGCCTTGCCCCTCGAAAGGTGGTCGTCGAGTAGAGGATGTTTTAGTAAGTCCTCATGTCCATTAACATGGCATGAGGGTAGCTTCTAAGGTGTCTTCCCATTGCTCTGGTGATCACCATGTCCCGAACCCTCGAATTGACCCGAACACCTCCAACGGTGGTGCTACCTACCTCTCAATGGTGGGATGGCACTACTTCAAGGACATTTACACAGACGAATTCCTTAGGGTAGGTAGACGACTCTAGATACTTACTCTAATCTCAAAACAAATCAAAAATACTTTTCACACCGACACTTTTCAAAAAAGCTTTCGAAAGCAACTTTTCAAACACTCTTGAGGACTGATACAAGAGTCGAACTGAAATTTTCAAAGAAACTTTTTTAAACCCACAGTTGAAAAGCAAGCAAACATTTTTGAAAACACAATGAGCAAGTATCTAAGAGCCCATGGATAACCATGGATAGAAAGTCTGCTAACACCTTCCCTTTCTATAATCTACCTCCCGAACCGAGAGCGATCTCTATAAGGAATTTTTCTGTGCTTTTGTCCTTTCCATTTGGAGAAAATAAAAGACGGTGGCGACTCTTGCTTCCGCGACATTTCGCGAACCAACGTTAAACAGTCAGTTCCAGATCCACCGATCACACATGTCATTGCATTACAGGTACCCTTTTGACAGATCACTTATCTTCTTCGCTGTTTATTTCAGCAATCATCATGAATCCTGAATCATCCAATGAACAAGCTATCAAGGCCCTCCAGGCCCAGAACGCCCAGTTTCAAGAGCTGGTCATGAGCTTAGCTCAGGGGTAACAGGAGTTGAAGACTCTGATACAGAAGAAGAAGAAGAAGAAGAAGACTGTTTTGTTCAATCCTAGACGCAGATCTGGGAATGGATCACAAAACGAGGCTGATCTGGCTACTTCCTCTGTAAGGAAAGACATTCCTCGAGAGAGAAGGGTTCCTAGTCCCGTGGTCTCCGACAACGAGACAGATTTCAATGATGAACAGTATCCTCCTGCTGAGGATAAGTACAAACAACTCGAAGACCGGCTAAGTGCTATGGAGATACAGAAAGTGCCCGGCCTGGACTTCGAAGATCTAGGTTTATCCTCTGGGGTGGTGATCCCACAAAAGTTCAAGGCACCTACTTTTGCAAAATACGACGGGGCTTCCTGTCCTAAGCTGCATCTTAGATCATATGTAAGGAAGATCCAACCTTACACTGTTTACAAGAATCTGTGGATCCATTTCTTCCAGGAAAGTCTTTCAGGGACTCAACTCAAATGGTTCTATCAGCTGGATGGAGCCAGTATTCGTAACTGGGAGGACTTGGCTACTGCATTCTACAAGCAGTATCAGTACAATTCCGACCTCGCTCCTACACGTACCCAACTCCAGGGTATGTCGCTAGGTACGGGTGAAGGTTTTAAGGAGTACGCACAAAAGTGGAGAGACCTGGCTGGAAGGGTACAACCACCTTTGACTGACCGTGAGCTCGTTGAAATGTCCTTGGGGACCCTGTCTGGTCCGTTCTTCAACCATCTGATTGGGAATTCTTCTGCTGGGTTTACAGATCTGATCTTGACTGGTGAGAGGATAGAAGCTGGTATCAAGTCTGGGAAGATACAAAAGGGTGACTCCTCGAGCACTGAGAAGAAACCATCCAAGAAAGAATCTAGTGCTGTCTATGGTTCAAAAGGGCCAAACAAATCTGAACACCGCCAAGCTGTCAACACAGTGGTTATTTCAAATCCTGTTGGTGCTCCTCAACATCGCAACCAACAAAGGGAGGGGAGACCTAAGAGGCAGGTCACTCGACTCAGTATGACCTTGTCCCAGATATTGCCACAGTTGCTGGAGACCAATTTGGTAACTCTAAGGGACCCTCCTAAGAATCCCAACAAGACACCTTCAAGGTATAACCCCAACGCCCGCTGCGCTTATCATTCTGACAGCCTGGGGCATGCTACAGATGATTGTTGGACTCTGAGGAACAAAGTTCAGGATCTAATCGATGCAAAGGAGGTCCAGTTCGAAGCGCCCGAGGCTCCCAATGTGATCACTGCTCCCTTGCCAAAACATGGCTAGGATTGAAAAACTTTTGTTCATTCGAATGTTCAAGTTGTATTTTTCTTTGATTGTTCAAACATTTTATTCATGTTAAATGTTGTTATTTCATTAATGCATTACACGTGTCTGTTCTTAAGTAATTATGTTCACTATGCTTAAAACTGCTTTCATTTTTTGATGTTCAACTCTCGATTAATAATTCTAAGCCTTTTGAGGGAGGATGACGAAAACGATACCACGATCTTTACAGTATGCTTTTGAACAGACCCCGCTGACGATGTACAGGCATTGTTTCAAATCCTAAACAGTGGAGTTATAAGGAAGATAATCCCTCGTCAACCCCCTTCGAGCCAAAGAAGTAGGAGTTTTTATTTTCAAAAATTAAAACCCTTAATCATAACCTGGGGCAGGGTAGTTCTCTCAGTTGATCCATGTGCACAACGAATGACACCAAAGGAGTCCTTCCAAAACAAAATATGGGGATGGTTCTGTATAATCATAAGGACAGGCAGTCATTATCTCTCAGAAAAAAAAGCCCAATAAGTCAAAACCTATGAAGGAGACTTACAAAACTGGGGCATCCCGCTGACTGTAAAATCACAAAAGAAACAGTTCAGGCAAAAAACAGGGATAACGAAATCAAAAGGAAAGAGGTCCAACAAACCCTCAACAAAAAATAAAATGACCGCCTATTCAAAATAAACTGTCAATATCTGAACCGTCCCTGGTATATCCGAGCAAGGATTCAAACAAGGTCTAACGCACGATCAGCTGAGTTTAGGTTTGAAGAACATCATGAAGAACGGGTGGGTACAAATATAATTTGAGCCTTTATCCTTTATTTCTTAAACCACGAACCAGGCCCCGTTATAACCCTTAAAAGTCCTAGCTGAAGCATGGGTTAGTTCGAAAGCATACTGTTACAAAGGTATCCTGACTCCTTAAGGCTTGCTGTGAAATACTGAGTTGACATCACATTTTTACAAAATTTGCTTGTTTTACTGAAAAATGCATTTTCAAAAACTTCAAAACAGACATAGGCTTTGCATTCTTGATATGATATTGTTTGCATATGACTATTTGTTCGAACAACAGAGAAATTCGCACGAAGAATATCTAGTGAACAAAAGCACTTCCAATCAAGGGGCACGGCATGATCATTGTCCGTCATCTGGGGCAGTCCAGTCAAGATTCAGAGAATCTCTCAAATGCCAAACAGCCTGGGGCAAATCTCTATCTGAGTCACTCGGGGCATTGGACATGGATTCCAGCAATGAATCTTGCATGATCATACATCTTCTGGTAGCATGACGACACAACACTACTGACAATGACAACTCCCTGCATTCTGAGAGCGTGGACATAGTCGAAAAAATACTGCGCATAATCAAAGACCCGCTAGGTTGACTGGCCTAGGCAAAAATAAGGGCTTCCCGGCGAACCAAAAGGGTTCGGGCAGAAATAAGGGATGAAATGAAAAATCTATACACCCGGCAAGTCGAAAACCTAAAAAGGCGGCTTGGGCAAAAATGGGTATCCCGATGGACTGAAAATCCGAAAGGGTGGTCTAGGCAAAAATTAGGGATCAAAGCGTACGACTATGTCCCGTCATCTCATCACTTGCCTACCAGAAGAAGATTTGTCAATCGGAAGGTATCAAGACTTCCACAGGTACCTTCTCCCACAGAAGCTGGGACAATAAGAAGTGTCTGAACTGTACAAGCTGCTCTGTCCACCGAGGTACCAAGGTAAGTTCGGCTGAAGAATTTAACCAAGATACCTTCACTCCGCGCAGAGTAAGACAAGATTCAGCAATACTCTCCCTCTAGCAGAGTTGGTCTACCCTCAGCCCTGAAAAGGCACAATATCTCCAGCAAGTCAACGATACTCTCCCCAAGCAGAGTTAGCCTACTGTCAGCCTTAAGGAAGTTGGGTATCCCCAGAAGATCTCAACATTCCCCAGCGGAGTATGCAGATGTTCCTGAGCAAGCATCCCCGACAATCTTAATATAAGATTGTTCCCCGGCGGAATACCAGACATCCAGTGGAGCCACTTCCCCAGTACAGTCCAAAAGATTCCCCAGGAGAGTTGAATCCATATCCCCAGTAGATTCTGGAAGCTGGTCCCCTGCAGAGTACATGCATCTCTCCCCGACCATGTTCAAAGGTTATTCCCCACCAGGGTCTAACTGGGTTATCCTCAGCTAATTACCACGGAAAGATCGTCCTCGGCGAAGTTCTTCCTATCCCCCAGCGGAGTTCATCAAATCTTCCAACATAACTTATCAATGGAATTCCCAGTGGAGATATCATTAAAACCTCAGCGAAGTATCTCTTCCCACAGAGTAATTCCCCGCAGAGTAATCCCTTCGCCAAGTTTATTCCCCAACGGAGTCATCTTCTCCTACCGATTTATTCTTGCAATTATCATCCCCAGCGGAAACGAAGAACGCTACTCTTCAACATCAGCCCAGGATTTAACTTCCCGACATTCGTCAAGGATTTATTTTCCTAAACGAAAACACATTTACATCATATTGCCATACATCATGATACATGTATATACGCATCATATCATACAATCTCGTTTATGTTGAGAACATCATTGCTTGATCCATATCATGCATTGCATATGAATGACCTTTACCTTTCAGGAAAGATGCAGTTAAGTCTCAAATTTCAGTCAATAAAGACAAATCCAGTCAGAAGAGACAAATCCAGTTAAATTAACTCCTAAAGTCGTTGAAGACAGCCTGTCATCGTAGACACCCGTCGTTATAGACAACCCGTCATTATAGACACCCGTCGTTAAAGACAACTCGTCGTCATAGATACCCGTCATTATAGACACCCGTCGTTATAGACACTCGTCGTTATAGACACCCGTCATTTTAGACACCCGTCGTTATAGACACCCGTCATTTTAGACAACCCGTCGTTATAGACACCCGTCGTTATAGACACCCGTCGTTATAGACACCCGTCATTTTAGACAACCCGTCGTTATAGACACCCGTTGTTATAGACACCCATCGTTATAAACACCCGTCATTTTAGACAACCCGTCGTTATAGACACCCGTCGTTATAGACACCCGTCGTTATAGACACCCGTCGTTATAGACACCCGTCGTTGAAGACAACCCGTCATTAAAGACATCCTGTCATTAAAGACAACCCGTCCATGAAGACAACCCGTCCATAGAGACAACTCGTCAAGAAACTTCCCCTGGTTCAGTTAAATCGATTCCTGAAGATTTTTCTGAGATAACCTGTCAGTAGAGACAACCCATCAACCTTTTGAAGTTCCAGATTCGGTACCTGTATCTAGCCAGGGCATATCTATGAGTGATTGATTGTAGATTCGATACCTGTATCCATCCAGGGCATATCTACACAAAGAGATTGAAGATCAACACCTGTAGCAAGCCAGGAAACCATCTTTCTTTCTCAGGTACGCAAGTTCTCGCTAAGGAATCTCTTACGCGATCGACACCCCTAGATGGCATCTATAAGCCCATCCTCCTATCCATCATCTCTCCAAATGGCATCTATAAGCCCATTCCCGACATCACACTGCTGATATTCTACTATGTGAGTGCAAATTTCTGGGCACTCTAGTGTTCAATCATCTTCCACCTTCGGATCACGAAAGGCACGCAAGCCAATCTAAATCCTCAGGTCTAAGAAGATTGAACAGGGGCAACTGTTGTACCCCAAAATTTGCCCTCCCATATTCTTCAAAGTTTTGACAAGCATCATCTCAATTTGCTCAAGTCTACTCAAGGGTTGCACAGTCCAAATGCCTCCTAAGGCAGTCAAAATTAGGGTTTTGGTTCCTTCAATGAATTTGAGGATTTCAAGGGTCCAATCAAGTCCCATATGCCTATAAACATTGTCAAGCATCTACATGCCAAGTCTCAAGGCTCACAGCATCAAATTACATAGTCAAAAGCTTCATTTGCTTCACAGTCAACTGCAGGGGTAAAATGGTCATTTTACAGTCAAAAGTCAAAAATTTTGGTCAACATCTTATTTTGAAGCCACAATCATCATTTGATCAAGTCTTGATCATGATTCCACAAGAATGGCTCAAAAATCATCAAAGATGTAAAAGTTACTATTTTGGGACAGCTGAAAAGTCAACTGTAACTTGACCAAGGCATAACCTTTTCATGGTTCATCATAAAAATCCCATCCAATGCTCATTTTGAAGGGGATGACATTTCCTACAACTCATCTTCACATTCCAAGTCCAAGAAATGCTCCCACAAAAAGATATCAATTTCTACATTATAGGTCAATTTCAAAAGTCAACAAAAAGGCACTTTAAGTAAAAGACCATAACTTGAGATTGGTAAATCCAAATGACATGGGACCAAAGGCATTGGTTAGAGGACTTCAAGACCTTTCCAAAATGTCCAAGAACATGTTCATATTATCAAAATTGAGCAAGATATGCATTGGAGAAGTTGGGAAATTTTTGGGAATTTGCAAAAGTCAACTTTGCCTAAAACACCTTGTTTTTGCTAATGGGCCCCAAATTCCTTCTTGAATATTTACCCAAGGCTTATGCACGACCCATTGAGATTAAATTGAATTATTTTCTTATTTTTATTAATTATTTGGATTTTTAATTGATTATTAATTCATTTAATTGTAGGAAAATATCAAGATAGGGTTTTCAAATCTTTTTATGAAGCAAATATGACCAAGACAAGCTGGAGATTTCGTGTACACATCAAGGGGACAAAATCTCCCAATTTGGCAAGGTTTTTCAATAAAAAAGATGCAAAATTATTTGATTGAAAATCAAATATTCAACCATTAATGCCATGGATTTTTGGATCAAGATTTACCCTAGTTTTCATTCCATTACATATACTGAAGCCAAACCTAATTCCTGACACGTGAGATTGCTGCAAGAAACACCATAACCAATTCCAAAAAATATCAAAAAAACTCAAAGCTGAATTCAACCTTCCAGGCCAATTCAAAGCCTTTTTTTGATTCCAATACATTGCTAGGCCTCCCAGAACGATTTGCAATCAAAACCAAGCTTCATAGCTCAAGAAATCGTGGCAAACAGTTTTACGGTTTGAAGCTTTTTTCCATAATTGTATATATCGATTCTTGCATATTTAACATATTATTGTGGTTGTTTTGTGCTAATAGGACTCATACAAAGTTGTTGGTGTGATTTAATTGCATTAAAATACCCTGAAACAGAAACTGCCATTGAAGGATTCTAGGGTTTCCAAGCTCTCGAATTAGGGCTTTACAGCATAAGCAAAATTAGGACTAATGACGCCTATGGTTGAATTCGTCAAGGCCAGACGAATTCAACCCAACCATCGCGCCATATTTATATGCATCAGGGACCTAATCACTATTTTTCCTTTTTGCATTTTGTGGGGGTTAAAAACCCCCGCTATCTCTTTGTCCTTTTTGCAGGAAAACGAAGAAGACGGTGAGCTGGCAATACCCCAGTGGCTTATTCAAAGGAGCGCGCGCTTTTGATTGTTTATAGCATAAGCAATTAATTATCCCATATAATATTTGGCCAGTATTATACTAACAAAGGCGTGCAGTTGGCTCAGTGGTTGTTGCGTTGTCCAAGGATCATTGGGACCTGGGTTCGATTCCCAGGTCCACCCAAATCTCAATATTATTTTTTCTAATGTATTCCTATGCAGGCTTCCAAACAGCAAACACCATATGCTTCCAGCTCCCAGCACGCCATGTGGCCTTATGCACAGATCTAAGGGCTACAAGGGAAGGAACATCATGATCCTCAGTCAACCATACGCATAGCTGATTCCAGAAAGTCAACGTGGCTTTGTGCTTAATGGGCCTGGAATTTACAAACAAACCTCCAAACAAGGCCTGGCACCCCCCTGGTTTATTTTTTCTCTTTTATTTTCTTTCTTTTTATTTTCTTTTAATTATAATTATTATTATTATTATTAACTAACAAATTATTTTTTATAATGAATTCAGATAATCAAAAGACGTAAATATTTTTATTATTTATTATTTTTGTAAATAAAAATGTAAATTAATTAATTTAGTTAAATTAGGTTAACTTTAATCTTTTTTCATAATAAATAAAAATAAACTTAGACTTAGGTTTTTCTAACTTTTGACTTTTAATTTCTTTTTATTTTATTTCATTAAAAATATAAAAAACCACAAAAATACTTTTTCTTGTAAATAATTAATTACTCAATTATTAGGTTTAATTTTAATTTAATTGCAAAAAAAGGACAAATTCAATTCTTTTCTCAAAAAGGGTCAAAACCCTAAGGACGTCCCGATTCAATCTTTCGTGCGCATTTTTATTTTAATTCACTATATTTATGTATCTGCTCCGGAAATGTAATAGTTAATTAGGATTTTATTGCTTTCTTTTACTTTCTCGCACTTATTTTCCAAACGGGTTATGTTTTTGGCGATGTATAATCCCGCGCCTTGTAATAGCGTAGATTTACCTTTCCGCAATTTATTTTCCGCACTCTTAACTGTTAATATGCATGAAAGACTTGTATGACAAATAAAATCAATCTGTAGCTCACAAATGCATGATCAAAGATAAACATAAACTGAAACAACACACATGCACATGCCACTCCTAGGGTACGCCTCACTCGGTTGCCTCGACGTGGTCGTCAAGTATAGGGTGTTTTAGAGGTCGCCCTCCTGTCTAAAGATCCAGTTGCCTCGAAACGGTTGCATCAGATAAAAAGGATCTAGGACATTAGGGTTACCGCTAAGGCGTCCTACTATTGCTTCGGTGACCACATTGTCCATAATAATCGAATTGACCCGAATACCTCCAACGACGGTGCTACCTGCTTCTCAATAGTGGGATAGTACTGTCTAAAGGACTCTTACACAGCCTAATTCCTTAGAGTAGGTAGATTTCTCCTGGGTACTTGCTCTTTCAAAAAAACAAAAAACATCTTTTCGCACCTACACTTTCAAAAGGTTTTCAAACAAATATTTCATACACTCTTGAGGACAGATACAAGAGTTACTTAGAAAATTTTCAAACAAAACTTTTTCAAAGCCCACACACACTTGAAAAGCAAACAAATTTTTGAAAACGTAGAGTGAGCAAGTACCTAAGAGCCCGTGGATAACCACGGATAGAAAGGGTGCTAACACCTTCCCTTTCTATAAATCTACCTCCCGAACCGAGAGACATCTCGAAAAAGGAATTTTGCTGTGCTTTTGTCCTTTCCATGTTAGAGAACATAAAAGAGGGTGGCGACTCTTGCTTACCGTGACATTTCGCGAACCAGCATTTTAAAACAGTCAGTTCTATTTCCACCGATCACACATATATTCTTGTCATGCATCCTAATATCATACATCTAACAGTTTAAAATTTTGCGGAAATTAAACTACGCTATTACAAGGCTTCGGGTATTTACATAGCCAAAAACAAACCCTTAAATAATAAAGCGATAAATGAAAATAAAAGTCCTAATTAAACTATTACAAACTTGTGAGCAATTACATTAATAGGGTAAAAATAAATGATAAAGCGCGCCCAAGGAAATTTAGAACGAGAGCAAACTAGGGTTTTGACCCTTTCTAACCTAATCGAGAGAAAAATATTTTTTTTGTTGTTTTTAATTATTTTTAAGAAAAGAATTAAGTTCTAAAATTAAATGTACAATTAATTGGCTAATTAAATTAATTAATGAAAATAATTAAATGGCCTATTTTTGTGTTTCGTTATTTTAAGAAAAAAGAAAATATAATTAAGTTAGAAATAAAACCCTAATTGTTCTAATTAATTTTAATTTATTTACAAAAAGAAATTAAAGTTTACCTAAAATTAAGATCTAATTAAATTAATTAATTTATTGACAAAAAATAAACCTAAGTCTAATTGGGTGAAAAATATTTTTATGTGATTTTTTTAATAAAAGAAAAATTAATTTTGTGTTAGTAAATAAATTAAATAAAACAAAATGTAAAAGAAAAGAGAAAGAGATAATGGGCCTGAAAAAAGATTTTGGGGGTGCAAACAGCAGCTACTGGGCCCAAAACAAAGTTGTCCACGTTGACTTCCTGGATCTAGTGCGTTGCCTTGACTGAGGCATACCATGGTCACCACATCATGGCCATCAGATCTGGCTTCTTGGATACCTGGATGGTTGGATCTTGAGGGAGCATGGTGCTCCTTGGCTTTGTATGCACGCTGAATCATGAAAAAAACAAATTATATGAAATAAGGGGGACCTGGGATTCGAACCCAGGTCCTGAAACACTTTCCAACGCTCCACTTCCCAACTGTGTTGGCTGTCTTTGTTGTATATAACATAAACAATAATTATTATATAATAAGAAAGCGAAATAAAGAAATATGCGCGCGAATTTTCAAACGGACGAGTGAGGTGATGCCACGCCATCATCCCTGTCCTTGGTCTGTTGCTAAAAGTGGAACACTTTTACCTACGGACGTTATCCGTCACTGCAAACTGAGCTCGTTCCAAAATCCTCCATGAGCAATATAAATGAAATCTAATTCCATGGATCAAACCGACTTGTCATCCTGAACATGATGGTACCCTTCATGAAGGCTAATTTTGCCTGCACACAAAAACCCTAAAATGGAACCAAAAAACCTAACAATGGTAGTTCTTGATTCAGTCTATGAAAATTCAATTAAATAATACAGGAAGCTTGCAAATGTGATGGTGAACAAGTATATATCATTATATCATGCTATATGTGCCAGAATTATGCAAACCGAATTCAAGAAAAGTTCAGTATCGTGAATGCCTTACAGCGAGTTTCAGGGCCTCGAAATGCTTGCTCTCGATTGGTTTTGCTTGCTGGGGATCCCAGGAAGCGATTGGGATGGTTAAAGGGTCTTGAATTAGCCAGGAACTATGAAGAATTGCTACTTTTCTTTGTTTTTTGCAAGTTTGCTCTAACGTTATGCGCCTCCCTCTAGCCCTCTTTTTGGTCTGCAATGGTTCAATATATATCAAGGACTGAATTAGGGTTCAAAAACTGATCTCAATCTTCCTCCATCAATGTCTTTGATTTGGATTTGATTCACTTTGAATATCTTTTTAAAATTAGGCAAATTCAATCTTTTTGTCCACACCAATGCTTTGCACGATTTCAAATACTTGCCAACTGGATTTGAGACCTGAAACAAGTACAAAATCTTGAGTTTTCAATGCTTTAGATTTTTTCATGATTTGTTTTAATTTAAATTGATTAAATAAAAATCAAAATAAATAATAAAAACAAGATAATGACAAGTGGAAAAGGCTAGGGCTCGTGGACCATGTTGCCAACTCAAAACAAGTGCAAAAGATTGGGCCCATTTGGCAAAAATTGCAATTTTAGGCATAGTTGACTTTTGACAATTTTACAAAAAGGGTCAACTTCACTAATGCATAACTTCCTCAATTTTGACTCTTTGAAGGTGTTATTTGACATTTTAGAAATCTTGAGATGTCCTCTAATCAACCCTTTTGGTCTCATATCAATTTGATATTCCATGCTCATGTATGAAGCTTTGACAAAAAAGGTGTTTTTGTTGACTTTTCAAAGTGACCTATAATGTCTAAATGTATAACTTATTGTGAGTGCATATTTTGAACTTGGGAGCTGAAGATGGATTGTAGAGCATGGCATACTCTTCAAAATGAGCTTTGTATGGGTCATTTCTCATAAAGTATGAGAAAGTTATGCTTGGTCAAAGTTGAGTTGACTTTTCCTGCAAAAACCCTAAGTTAGCAACTTTTGGTTCTTGATGAATTATGAGCAATCCTTGATGAATCATGATCAACCCTTGATCAAATGATGAAATATACTTCAAAATGAGGATGTTAACCAAAAATCTTGAAGTTTGACTGTATGTGGGCCACAGTTGACTTTTGCCCTAGCACAATCGATTTTCAGGCCTTTGAGCAATTGATTGAGCAAACTTTCTCTGTAGGGCTTGAAACTTGACATGGATGATCTTGAGAACATATTAAGATAATGTTGATAATTTTTGATCTCTTGGACTCAAGTATCTTGATGCAACATGAAACCCTAATTTGAGGTAGACTGCCTTAGGAGGGAGCTTGTCTGGTCAACCCTTGGACTTCCTTGAGCAATTTGAGTATCTTTCTTGAAATGTTTTGAGAAACATCGGAGGGAAAATTTTGGGGTACAACAGCTGCCCTTGTTCAATCTTCTTAAACCTGAAGATTTAGATTGGCTTGTCTGCCTTTCGTAATCTGAGGGTGGAAGATGATTGAACACTAGAGTGCCCATAAATTTGCACTCGCATGAAGTGGTAATTGTCTTGTGATGTCGGGAATGGGCTTAAAGATTCCATTTGGAGATTGATGACGGGATATGGGCTTAAAGATGCCATCCGAAGAAGTGTCGATCTCATAAGATATTCCTTAGCGAGAGCTGGTATTCCTGTTGTTGAGGAAGATTCCGCTGGGGAATGTTGATCTCTGTCTTGAGAGAAATAGAATTTTAGGAGCTTCGATCGTCCGTTATCTTACTGGGTAATCATCTTTGTTTTGAATTTTAGGAACTTCGGTCGTCCGTTATTCTACTGAGGAACCGTCTCTTAGCCGAGGAGGTGAAAATGAACTACTATCTGGTCGTGATCCAGGCTTCATAGTGACTTACTGGGGAGATGAGATTGAACTTGCTATCCAGTCGTAATCTGGGCTTCGCAATTTCTCGATTCTTATCTGGTCGTAATCCAGGCTTCAGAAGGAAATGAGTTGTTATCCGGTCGCATCCGGGCTTCAACTTGAATTCAGGGCACACTAATATTCGGTCGACTCTGGGCTTCTTAGTAATTGTCCAGGTGAAATTGCTATTTGGTCGAAATCCAAGCTTCGCAATGTCTTGTACCGCTATCTGGTCGTAATCCAGGCTTCACGATGTGTTATACCATTATCTGGTCGAATCCAGGCTTCATGGTGTTATGTACTATTATCTGGTTGAATCCAGTCTTCACAATACCTCACTTCTTATCTGATCAAAATCCAGGCTTCATAAGAAATCAAGTGGTTATCCGGGCGCATCCGGGCTTCCCTTTGACTATTGAGCCTACCAATATCCGGTCGAATTCGGGCTTCATAGTAATTGGCCGGGTAAACTTCTATTTGGTCGTAATCCAAGCTTCAAAGTGTCCCTCACTATTACCTGGTCGTAATCCAGGCTTCAGTGTCTCTTACCGCTATCTGGTCGTGATCCAGGCTTCACGATGTATTATACCATTATCCGATCGAATCCAGGCTTCATGGTGTTCAGGGGAATCGAGATATTATCCGGTTGAATTCGGGATTCATAACTTGTGTTAAAGATATACCACTATCTGGTCGTAATCTAGGCTTCGTAGTATTCTTGGTTGCTATCTGGTCGTAATCCAGGCTTCACAACATCTTCTACCATTATCTGGTTATAATCCAGGCTTCATGGTCTTGTATTGCTATCTGGTCGCAATCCAGGCTTCACAATAACTTGCTGAGCTGTTATCCAGTCGTAATTCGGGCTTCACGACTTGTGTTTATGATATACCACTATCTGGTCGAATCCAGGCTTCATGGTAACTTGCTAAGTTGTTATCCAGTCGTAATCTGGGCTTCACGGCTTGTTGGGGATTAAACTATTATCTGGTCGAATCCGGGCTTCATAGCTAGCTTTTAAGAGATACCACTATCTGGTCATAATCCAGGCTTCACGGTAGTCTGATACTGTTATCCGATCGTTCTCCGGGCTTCACAATATGATGGAGTAATCAAGATACTATCCGGTCGGATCCGGGCTTCATAACTTGAACTTTGTGAGAATTTGATTGTATCTTTCCTGAAAGGTAAGGGTTAGCCGTATGTAATGCATGATATGTATCAGGCAGTGATGTTCTCAAAATGAGACGGTGTTGTATGATGTGTATGCACATGTCATGATGTATAGACATGCAATATTTTTATGATGTTCTCTAACTGGGGAAAATAAATCCCAGATTGCTGTTGGAGAATATGAAGAGTTTTCGCTCGCTGGGGATAACGACCGAGGATGATTGGGAGAATAATCCTGTTGGAGAATACATTGGTGAGAGAATGACTCTGTGGGGAAGAGATGCTCTGCTGAGGATTTGCTGATCTTGGAGAAATACCCTCGGCTGTGGATGAATTACCGTTGTTGGCCATGATAAATTCTGTTGGGGATTAATTTCCTGTTTGTGAAAGAAACAAACTCCGCTGGGGATAATCTTCTAGTGGCGACTTCACTGGGGATAATCTTCCAGACTCTACTGGGGATAATCTTCCAGTGTTGGTGATAGATAAACTCTGCTTGGGGAGAATCTTACTGACTCATTCGCGGTTGCGAACCTCAGTTGGGGAGAGTTGATAGTACTGTATTCTGGTATTTTCTACTCTGCGAAGAGTGAATGTATTTTAGTCATATTCTTCAGCTAGATCTATCCCTGTACTTGGTGAATAGAGCAACTGTAAGGTTTGGAAATTTCTTGTTTGCCCCTGTTTATGATATTACGAGTAATCGTCTTTTGTTTCGCACGTAAATATTTATGAGTAACAATTATTGTCAAATGCATATATCAAAAATGAACCATTGGACGTTCTTGCAAAACAAAACAGAAAAAGAAAAACAATTTGAAATTTCTTTGTGAAAATGAATTGTATTGATCTTGAAGTTTGGCCTGTAAATAGGCGTTTTTTTGTACAAGAGGCTGACTTCCTAGTAAGAGTATGCCACCGAAATGATAGAGTTTACACAATTTGTGAAAAATAAAGAAAAACAGCTATGTGAACAATCCCACTGGGTTCCAACTTTGCTATTGCCTTTATATCCTCGAGCATCTCATCACTTTTCTACTTGGTTGAAGGTAAATCAGATTGATTAGTGTCGTCCGAGCTTGATAGTTGATACTGAAGTCTTGTTGCAAGGTGATCCAATGAGACATAGTGTTACGCTCTGATCCCTAATTTTTGCCTGGACCGCCCTTTCGGGTTTTCAGTCTACCGGGATACCCTTTTTTGTCCAAGCCGCGTTTTCAGGTTTTCGACTTGCCGGGTGTACAGTTTTTTTCATTTTCATCCCTTACTTTTGCCCGAACCCTTTTAGTTAGCCGGGAAGCCCTTATTTTTACCTAGGCCAGTCAACCTTGCGGGTCTTTGATTATGCATAGTATTTTTTCACTATGTCTGCATTGACGGGGTGAGGAAGGTCGTCACCATCTGTTGTACCCCAAAATTTGCCCTCCCATATTCTTCAAGAAATTGCCAAGTCAAGCTTCAAAAATCCCCAAGGGTTGCACAGTGCAAGGGCCTCCTAAACAGTCAAAATTAGGGTTTTGGTTCTGACCAAGTAAATGAAACTTCCAAGGGTCCAATCAAGTCCCACATGCCTATAAATATGGTCAAGCATCCTCATATCAAGTTTCAAGACTTTCAGCACAAAATTGCACAGTCAAAAACCCTAATTGCACTACAGTCAACTGTAGGGGCAAAATGGTCATTTGGCAGTCAAAAGTTCAAATTTTTGGTCAACATCTCATTTTGAAGCCACAAACACCATTTGATCAATGCTTGATCATGAATCTCAAAGCTTGGCTCAAAAATCATCAAGATGCAAAAGTTTCCTTATTTGGACAGTTGAAAAAGTCAACTGTAAATTGACCAGGGCATAACTTTCACATGGATTATCAGAAAAATTCCATCCAAAGCTCATTTTGAAGAGAATGACATTTCCTACAACTCATATTCATACTTCAAGTCCAAGAAATTCTCTCACAAAAAGTTATCAATTTCAACATTATAAGTCATTTTCAAAAGTCAACAAAAAGGGACTTTAAGTGAAAGGCCATAACTTGAGATTGGTAAATAAAAATGACGTGGGACCAAAGACATTGGTTAGAGGACTCAAAGACCTTTCCAAAATGTCCAAGAACATGAGCAAAGCTTAAAAATTGAGCAAGTTATGCCTTGTGGAAGTTGGGAAATGTTTGGATATTTTGAAAAGTCAACATTGCTTCAAATGACCTAAAATTGCTAATGGGCCTCTTTTTCTTCCACAATTCATTATCCAAGGCATGTGCACGACCATTTGGCCCAAAGGGAAGTTTTTCTTCATTTTTTATTTATTTATTTGGATTTTTATTATTAATAATTCATTTAATTAATTAAAATACATGAAAAATACTAAACCTAGGTTTTTCAATCTTTTTATGCATATAATATCTCCAAGATTTCGTGTCTAACCAAATATAGAAAGAATCAATGGAATTGGACATGATTTGTATCAAAAACATGTGAAAAAGATTGCAAAATAATGGCTTGAAAATCAAATATATTTTTCATCAATTCATGGATTTTGGATCAATTTTCTTTGACCTAATCACTCATATACATATAAACAAGCAAACCCTCGTGCTCACTGACTGAGAAGCTGCATAACCAAGCCATACAAGAACTCAAGAAACTCACATATTTTTGAAATTCGATTTTGGTTTCACAGGTGAATTCAAGGTGCAAGAGCTGTTCAAACACCTTCCTTGAGGATCATAGAACGTTTTCCAATCCCTCACTAAGTCCCATACTCAAGAGAACACGAAATCACCATTGAAGTTGGTGAGAAAAATTCCAAAATCGTTTTCCATCATTCATGCATTTTTAACATATTTCATTGTTGTTTTTGTGTTTAGAATGATGTTTGCAAGCTAACTGCATAATTTGATTAGAGTTTCATGCTAAAACGAAGGATCCACCATGAGAGCATATTAGGGTTTCGTGAAAATTGATTTAGGGGTTTCCAAACCTTGAACAATTAGCACATGGGACCTAGACCATCCAACTCAGCGCGCTTGGACGAAGAGAACGAGACCCTCGCGCCCAATTTATATGGCCAGACGGCCTAATCGTTATTTTTGGTAATGTTGCCTTTTGGAACGGTTCAAAACCGTTGCCAATGTTTTGTGTTTCAGAAGAAAAAAAATAAAGCCAAGGAAGAAGAAGACGAGGTGGCCATCAACGATTGGATCGTTTAAACTTTCGCGCGCAAAGAGCACTAACGCGTTGTTTTATGTTATAATGACTATTTGTTATTTAATATACAGAAAGTACAAGTGGCACAATTGGCAAGCATAGGAGTTGGTAATGTTCAGGACCTGGGTTCGATCCCAGGTCCCCACCCCTTTCATATTATTTTTCATTTAATATTTGTATGCAGTTTCAACGTTATGGACCACCGTGCATCATCAAAATCAAGCCGTCCACTTGGCCAATGAAAGCGATCAGAGGGCCATGATCTGAAGTCCATGGTAGACACCAGTCAACCACCTCACACGCTGGCATGAAAGTCAATCAGGCCATGAACAATTGGGCCCTAAAATGCTGATGTACACCTCCAAATTAGGGGCAGAACCCCCTAGGTTTGCAAACTTTTTTTATATTCTTTGTTTTTTATTATTTTTACTTTCTTTCAATTATTGTTTTTTAATTAATTTAATATTTTCACAAATAATATAAAAAACAAAAAAAAATCATAAAAGGACAAAAATTAATATTTTTATTTAATGTTATATTTTTTGTAAATAAATTGCATTAATTAATTTAGTTATTAAATTAGGTTTAATTGTAATATTTTCCTTAATAAAAATCTAAAATTGGTAGAATTAGGGTTTATAATCATTTTTATCCCTTTTTCTTTTCTCTCGTAATAATTAAATATTTCCTATTATTTATTTTTGTAATTAAATGGCATGTAAATAATTAGGTTAAATATTAGGTTAAAATTTAATACTTTCTTAATAAACTAAAAAAAAACAATTAGAATTAGGGTTAATATTTTATTTTAATTAATCTTTTTCATTAAGGTCATAAGATACAAAAAAACCAAAAATAATTTCTTTTTCTTTTTAATTTCAATTAATTTAACAATAATTTAATTTAATCAAAAAGGGTCCAACGCCCTCGTTTCAATTTAAATTTCAATTCGCGTATTTATTTCTATTTCTTTTAATATTTATGTATCTCTCCCAAGGCCGTGTAATTATATTCCTCGCCATTACTTTTCATTATTTCTTTATTTTTCTGTCAAATCGGGTTCTGGAAATTTTGGCGATGTGGACCCGCGCCTTTTGTAATAGCTTAGAACTTTACTTTTCTCGCACTTTTAACTATTAATCAAGGCATGCAAGAATGAATGACAAATAAAAACAAGCGCATAGATCACTAACCACATGACAAGATAAAATAAATGAATCTGATACACAAATCACACACCACCCCTAGGGTACGCCTCACTGTTGCCTTGCCTCGAAAGGTGATCGTCGAGTAGAGGATGTCTTAGTAAGTCCTCATGATCCGGGAACCTGGCATGAGGGTAGCTTCTAAGGTCTTCCTATTGCTCTGGTGATCACCATGTCCCGAACCTCGAATTGACCCGAACACCTCCAACGGTGGTGCCACCTACCTCTCAATGGTGGGATGGCACTACTTTAAAGGACATCTACACAGACGAATTCCTTAGGGTAGGTAGACGACTCTGGATACTTGCTCTAAATTTCAAAACAAAACAAAATACTTTTCACACCAACACATTTTCAAAAAGCTTTCGAAAGCAATTTTTCAAACACTCTTGAGGACCGATACAAGAGTCGAACTGAAATTTTCAAAGAAACTTTTCAAACCCACAGTTGAAAAGCAAACAAACCATTTTTGAAAACACAATGAGCAAGTATCTAAGAGCCCATGGATAATCATGGATAGAAAGGGTGCTAACACCTTCCCTTTCTATAATCTACCTCCCGAACCGAGAGCAATCTCTTTAAGGAATTTTTCTGTGCTTTTGTCCTTTCCATTTGGAGAAAATAAAAGACGGTGGCGACTCTTGCTTCCGCGACATTTCGCGAACCAGCGTTAAACAGTCAGTTCCAGATCCACCGATCACAGAACTGGAGACTCTGCTGGGGATTTAACTTAAAGTGAGGTGTACCTTAGGGTTAGTTCATAACTGTGTTTTCAATTGCTTTCCTTGTTTGCTTTAAATTGTGGGACTGTCTTGGGAGTTCTATAGATCCTAACCCGGATCTGGGGGATACCTTCTTAGAAAGTAGCAACAAGGCTGTGAGGGAACTGTGCAGGGTATACCGACATGGTTGAAACAGTCTGCTACGTTGATGTGGCACTTTGGTGTGTACCGGTAACCCTTGAGTTCAGTCAAGGAGAGTACGGGGCCTCCGCATGGTGTCGTGAAGCATCAACAGACCTTAGGAACCTTAATTGAACTATCTTGGCCTCTTTAGGGTAGTGAGATAACTGACTTTGGTGCAGTCCGAGGTTGGTTGATACTCGATACTACACTCAATTGAGGGTTGCTTTCCTGGAATATTTCGGTCGCCAGTTCAGTGGCTAAATCGAAACGATGAACAATGAAAGAAATCCCGTGATATTGGGACCCTTAGAACCCGGTTACTTCTAATAGGACAGGTTGAACCCACCAACTTCAAGAGGGTACTACCCAGACCCCATGCTGGCCTTAAACCCTAAGGGCTTGTCTTGTGTGCCTTGTGTGCCTTACATGTTTGTCTTTGTAAATATCTGTGGTGTGTTTAATCATAGCATCATGACATCATCCAGCATCATATGCATTGACTAACCATTTCAGGGGTTCGAATCTTCATCTTTGTTCTTTGTTTTGTAGGACATGGAAACTGTTCGTAGAAAGACAATTCAAGTCAGCCTTGTAAGGGTCCCTCCTCAACTTAAGGAGCTTATATCCAGGATTCCCGAGAACTCATCATTCAGTGAAAGACATGGAAGTCTCATCAGCTTGGTCAATACCAACATTGAGGAAGATATGATCAAGGTCCTGTTCCAGTTCTTTGACCCTCTGCATCACTGTTTCACCTTCTTGGATTATCAGTTGGTACCTACATTGGAGGAGTTCTCCCGGCTCCTGAAGATCCCTATCCTTGATCAGCTACCCTACAACGGTACGGAAAAGGAACCCAAGCTTGAAGAGATTGCTAAAGCCTTGCACCTACAGTCATCTGACCTCAAGGGACATTGGGAAGTTAGAAGTGGTATCAAAGGGTTCTTAGCCAGGTTTCTGTTTGAAAAGGCCCATGAATGTTGGAACTCCCTTGACTTACAAGCTTTTGAAGAAGTTGTGGCCCTCCTTGTCTATGGTTTGGTGTTGTTCCCTAACCCAGATCAGCTTATAGATATCAGTGTTGTCAAGATCTTTATGTCCAGGAATCCTATACCTATGTTGCTGGGGGACATCCTTCACTCATGTTACACTCGAACCATGAGAAAAAGAGGTGTCCTTATGTGTTGCACTCCCCTCCTGGGAAGGTGGTTTATTTCGCACCTTCCACAATCAGTCTTGAAGAATGAGCAGGGTGTGAGATGGTCACAACGGTTGATGACTCTTACACATGCGGATATACATTGGTGCCCTAGGTCCAGAGAGGATGTCACTATCATTGATCATTGCGGAGAGTACCCTAATGTTCCTTTACTTGGAATCAGAGGAGGTATTACTTACAGCCCATGCCTGGCTTGGAGACAGTTTGGTTATGCTCGGAGGGATGGTCCTCATTACATGTTAATTCCTGACATAGTTTTTGACTTCGACAACGATACTCAAGGACTTCGCCAGAGATTTATCAGAGCCTGGAGGATGCCAAGTCGGATAGACAGCAAGACACTGGGGCACAGGAACTCCATCCCGTTGGAACCTTATCTCAAGTGGGTACGAGCCCGCTCCCAGAAGTTAGTGATGCCTTATCCCCATATGCTCCCTGTGATCAAAGAGCCAGTCTTGGAAGGAGAAGTGTCCTACACTATTCAGCACCCTGATATGCCCACATCCTGGGAAGAGATGCAGAAGAGCTGGATCCAGCTCAAGGAAGAACGGAATTCTCTTGAGACCAGTCTACATGCTAGTGAAAAGAAGGTCTTGGAGCTCACCTGCCTGTTGCATGAGGAGAGGAATCTCAACACTTACATAGCTCCAAAGAGGATGCGTAGTATATTTTGGGATTGATTTGCTTTTGTATTATTTTGCCCATGAGGCTTTGATGTACTGAACAATTATTTCCTTAATGATAACGTGTGTTCCTTTTTGTCTACAACAAATTTGAACTTTCGAACCCTTGAATGCATTGCATAAACACATATCATTCATCATGTGCATAGCAGGTTTTCCTCTTTTCAGGTTGCTTACCGTTCTTCGCTGTTTATTTCATCATCATGAATCCTGACTCGTCATCAACTGAGATGTCCATCAAAGCTCTTCAGGCATAGAATGCGCAATTTCAGGAACTAATCATGGGTTTGGCTCACGGCCAAGAAGAGCTGAAGGCTCTGCTCCTGAAGAAGGAAAAGAAGAAGAAGAGAAGGACTGTTCTGTTCAGCTCGGGCTGAAGGTTTGGCAATACTCTGCAGAATGAAGAGGCTGGTTCTTCTATTGGCAAGAGTACTCCTCAAGCAGAAAAAGGTCCTAGTCCGGTAGTCTCCGACAACGAGACTGATTTTGATGAAGAGCAGTATCCTCCTGCAGAAGACCGTTACAAGCAGTTGGAAGACAGGTTGAATGCTATGGAGATACAACAGGTGCCTGGGCTGGATTTTGGAGATCTGGGTTTGTCTACTGGTGTGATCATTCCTCGGAAGTTCAAAGCACCATCTTTCACTAAGTACGACGGGGCGTCTTGTCCCAAGCTACATCTCAGGTCCTATGTTCGGAAGATTCAACCGTACTCAGCGGATAAGAATTTGTGGATCCACTTCTTCCAGGAGAGTCTTTCAGGGACTCATCTCAAATGGTTCTATCAGCTGGATGGGACCAAGGTTCGTAACTGGGAGGAGTTGGCTACTGCTTTCTATAAGCAGTATCAATATAATGCCGACCTTGCCCCTACACGTACCCAACTCCAGGGTATGTCGTTAGGTTCAAGTGAAGGTTTTAAGGAGTACGCTCAGAAGTGGAGGGATCTGGCTGGCAGGGTGCAGCCTCCGTTGACTGATCGGGAGTTGGTAGACATGTTCTTGGGGACCCTATCTGGGCCATTTTTCAACCATCTTATCGGGAATTCGTCTGCAGGGTTCACTGATCTGATTCTGACTGGAGAGAGAATTGAGGTTGGGTTGAAGTCTGGTAAGATCCAGAAGGGTGTATCGTCTAGTTCTGAGAAGAAACCCTTCAAGAAGGTGGCTAGTGCTGTATATGGCTCTAGAAGACAAGAAAAATCTGAGCGCCGTCAATCTGTCAGTGCGGTAATGATTGCTAAGCCTGCTGCCGCTCCTCGGCCAACCAATCCTCAAAGGGCTGAAAGACCCCGGAGAGAGTTTACCCGTTTGAGCATGACCTTATCGCAGATCTTGCCACAGTTGCTATCCACCAATCTAGTAACTGTTAGAGAGGCACCCAAAGGTGTGAACACTGCCTCTCCGAAATACAACCCAAATGCTCGCGGTGCTTACCATTCTGATAGCCCGGGGCATTCCACTGATGACTGTTGGGCATTAAGGAATAAGGTGCAAGACCTTATTGACGCGAAGGAGATACAGTTCGAAGCGCCTGAGAGGCCGAATGTGGTGACTGCTCCTATGCCTCAGCATGGGATAAATGCTGTTGATGAAGAAGTGTACGCTGTTTCTGTGGATGATCTGGCTACTCCTCTGAAGACTGTCAAGAGGAACCTACTGCGGGCCGGTTTATTTCCGGGTTGCAGTGAGGGTTGCCTGTTCTGTGCTGTTTCCCTATCTGGTTGTCCCTTGCTGAAGTTAGGCATCCAAAGCCTAATGGATAGCAAGGAGATTCTGTTTAAGAAGTCTGCTGTTCAATTGGTTCCGGTAGAAGAAATTTCTGTGGTTACCATCTTCAATAATCCAATCAAGGCTCTCCCGAAGAAGCCTGTTCAAATCATGACTGTTGCACCTGTGGTTATTACTATTCCGAGGCCTCTTCCCTACGTATCTGATAAAGCTGTCCCCTGGCATTATGGGGCAGACATATATGTGAACGGAATTAAACAAGAGTTCAACACTGGCGCCAGTATCTGCGATATCACTGGTCCAGCCAAGGTTACCCGCAGTGGCAGGCTCTTCTCGCCTGACATTGCACCGCCCGCTACTCGAAGACCCCTCCTCATAACACCTACAAGTGTACCTGTTCCTGTTGCTGATCAAGTTGTTTCCCCTGCCGCCGAGTCGTCTAATGCTCGGGGAAAAGGAATTGAAGAGGAGCCTGCCCGGATGGAGGCACCAATACCTATAAATGCTGAGGCCTCCCAACAAGAGATGGAGGAAATCCTGAAAATAATAAAGAAGAGTGACTTCAATGTTGTGGAACAGCTGGGGCACACGCCCTCCAAGATCTCCATGCTCTCCTTATTGCTATGCTCCGAGGCCCATGCTAAGGCCTTGATCTCATTTCTCAAGACGGCCCATGTGCCACAGGAGACATCTGCAGTCCAGTTCACTGATTGTGTAGCAAATCTGACAGCGGACAATGGCTTGGGTTTCTCAGATGCTGACCTAACTGCAAAAGGAAGAGACCACAATGATGCTCTGCATGTCTCTATCGAATGCAGGGGAACTACTCTGGCACATGTATTGGTGGATACTGGTTCTTCCTTGAATGTTCTACCAAAGAAGGCTTTAGACCGTTTGGATTGTGAAGGCCTGGAATTAAAACCCAGCAATATCATCGTCAGGGCCTTTGACGGTTCAAAAAGGATGGTTCATGGAGAGGTTGACATTCCTATTCGTGTGGGCTCTCAGGTGTTTGACTCTACTTTTTATGTGATGGATATCCGTCCATCTTACTCTTGTCTATTGGGTCGACCTTGGATCCATAAAGTTGGGGAGGTAACCTCTACCTTGCACCAGAAGCTGAAGTACCCCGTCAGAGGGAAGATCGTCACTGTGCAAGGAGAAGAGGAGTATATGGTGAGCCATTTAAATTCCTTCAGATACATTGAGATGGACGGGGAGTTTATTGAAACCCCCTTTCAGCATTTCGAGGAGGTGCTTCCAATTTCAGCAGCAGCAGAAACAGCGGTCGAAGAGAATGTTCCATGGAAGATGGCTTCCCTGAAGGATGCCCGGGCTGTGGTTCAGAAAGGTGAATGTGTCAACTGGGGCAGGCTTCCCGACTTTACACAGAAAACTGACAAATTTGGACTGGGTTTTACTGCAGAGGGTCAGAAAGCTATGCGGAAGGCGAAGACCAGAAGACCTCCTGTGTTCATTACAAATCCAGGAGTGAATGCTGTTGGGGAAGACAATGAAGTGGATGAAGCAGAATTCAATAGCTGGATCTACCCGACAACCGAAGGCGGATTGACCAATTGGATTGCCAAAGACCATACTCCTGTTACTTTTGTTACGCAGTAATAAACTTCTTTGTTTCGTTATTTGTAATAAACAATAAATAAACTCTATGGCCCAGTGTCTTACCCGAGGCACCGTGGTTTCATTTGTGAGGGCATATAAATTGTCATTTCATATATCATAAATGAAAATCTTGGACGTTTTCTCGCATTTCAAATCTTATGCTCCTTTTCTGTCTTTCCTTCCTTTACATATTTTTCAAAACAGTTGTATTTACACACACACTCACTCATACAGGTTTCAATCCACTCTGGATCTCACTGGTAACGACTCTGCTACTGCCAATTATGACTTCGAAAATCCGATCAACTTAGCCGAAGACGAAGGTGAAGATGATTGCGAAGTTCCTGGCGAGCTTGCAAGACTGTTACTTCAGGAAGAGAGGGCAATTCAAACACACGAAGAGCCAGTGGAAATAATAAACTTGGGTACTGAAGAAGACAGGAAAGAGGTAAAGATTGGTGCCAACCTAGAGCTCAGCGTGAAGCAACGGTTGACTCAGATGCTACATGATTATATGGAGATCTTTGCCTGGTCCTACGAAGACATGCCCTGGTTAGATACCGATATTGTGGTCCATCACTTGCCAACTAAGGAAGACTGCCCTCCGGTTAAGCAAAAGGTCCGCCGTATGCGTCCAGAGATGTCTGAGAAGATCAAAGCCGAGGTTATGAAGCAGTTTGATGTCGGGTTTCTTGCAGTGACTTCTTACCCTCAGTGGGTTGCTAATGTGGTGCCGGTACCTAAGAAGGACGGTAAGGTCAGAATGTGTGTCGACTACAGGGATCTGAACAGGGCCAGCCCCAAGGATGACTTCCCCCTACCTCACATTGATGTCCTTGTGGATAATACAGCTCAGCATAAGGTGTTCTCTTTCATGGATGGCTTTTCAGGTTACAATCAGATCAAGATGGCACCCAAAGACATGGAAAAGACTACATTTGTTACTCAGTGGGGCACCTTCTGCTACAAGGTCATTCCTTTTGGACTAAAGAACGCTGGGGCAACCTACCAACGTGCCATGGTTGCTTTATTTCATGACATGATCCATCATGAGATAGAAGTGTATGTCGACGACATGATCGCAAGGTCCCAGACTGAGGAAGAGCACCTAGATCATCTGCAAAAGTTATTTGACCGGTTGAAACTATACAAGCTGAGGTTGAACCCGAACAAGTGCACCTTCGGGGTAAGATCTGGAAAGTTGCTAGGCTTCGTGGTAAGTGATAAGGGTATTCAAGTGGACCCTGCTAAGGTCAAAGCTATTCAAGAGATGCCAGTCCCTAAGACAGAGAAGGAAGTCAGAGGCTTTTTAGGACTCCTGAATTACATTGCTCGCTTCATCTCGCATCTAACCGCTACCTGTGAGCCAATCTTCAAGCTGCTGAAGAAAGATCAGGTAGTACGTTGGAACGATGAATGTCAGGCTGCTTTTGACAGAATCAAAGAGTATCTCCAAGAACCACACATCCTTATGCCACCGGTTGAAGGGAGACCTCTGATACTATATCTGACAGTGCTTGACAACTCAATGGGGTGTGTGTTGGGGCAGCATGACGAGTCTGGCCGAAAAGAGCATGCCATTTATTACCTTAGCAAAAAGTTTACCGACTGTGAGACCCGATACTCACTGCTCGAGAAAACTTGCTGCGCTTTGGTATGGGCTGCTCGCCGGCTGAGACAGTATATGCTGACTCACACTACCTTGTTGATCTCAAAGATGGATCCTATAAAGTATATATTCGAAAAGCCTGCTCTGTCTGGGAGAATAGCAAGATGGCAGATGATCTTGACGGAATACGATATTCAGTATACGACCCAGAAAGCCATCAAGGGAAGTGTATTGGCAGACCACTTGGCACATCAGGCCGTAGACGACTATCAGTCAATGAACTTCGAGTTTCCAGACGAGAGTATCATGATTGTGACTGATTGTGAAGTACCTGGACCGGATGAAGGACCTGAGGAAGGATCCCGATGGTCTATGCACTTTGACGGAGCCTCCAATGCTTTGGGAAACGGTATCGACTCTATAATCATATCTCCTCAAGGCACTCATACTCCACTCACTGCCCGACTATGTTTCAACTGTACCAATAACATGGCAGAGTATGAGGCGTGCATCATGGGTCTTCAAGCTGCGATCGATCTAAGGATCAAGTTTCTGAGTGTCTTCGGAGATTCCGCTCTTGTGATCAATCAGATCAAAGGAGAGTGGGATACGAAACATCCGAACCTTATTCCTTACAGAGAATGTGTGTTGACGTTGATCCCTCACTTCACGAAGATAACCTTTGAACATTTCCCAAGGGAGGAGAATCAGCTGGCGGACGCGTTAGCTACAATGTCTTCTATGTTCAAGGTCAAATGGGATAATGAGGCTCCCCGGATCATCATCTGGAAACTGGACGAACCGGCATACTGTTGTGATCTCGAGACTGAATTGGTGACTGAGAAGCCTTGGTACCATGAGGTGAAGAGATATCTGGAAGCTCAGGAATATCCCGAAGGTGCCTCTGTCAATGATAAGAAGTTCCTGAGAAGATTCGCAGCAAAGTTCTTCCTTAGCAACGGCATCTTGTACAAGCGAAACCATGATTCAACCTTACTGCATTGTGTGGATAAGACTGAAGCAGAAAGGATCATGGAAGAGCTACATGAAGGGACCTTTGGTACACATTCCAGTGGACACACTATGGCTAAAAAGATCCTTCGGGCAGGGTATTACTGGTCCACAATGGAAGCTGACTGCTACCAACATTCCCGGACATGCCATAAGTGCCAGATTTATGCAGACAAGGTGCATGTTCCTCCAGTTCCTCTGAACGTTCTGACCGCGCCTTGGCCATTTGCAATGTGGGGCATAGACATGATCGGTGAGATTAAACCTACGGTATCTAACGGGCATCGCTTCATCCTAGTGGCAATTGATTATTTTACAAAGTGGGTCGAAGCAGCTTCCTATGCTACGGTAACCAAGACTGTTGTGGCACGGTTCATTCGGCATAATCTGATCTGTCGGTACGGCGTCCCAGAAAGAATTATTACAGACAACGGTACCAATCTGAATAATAAGATGATCACTGAGCTCTGCGAGCAGTTCAAGATACAGCACCACAATTCTTCTCCTTACAGACCGAAGATGAATGGGGCTGTAGAAGCAGCAAATAAAAATATCAAGAAAATCGTGCAGAAGATGACAGTGACTTATAAAGATTGGCACGAGATGTTACCGTTCGCTCTACACGGGTACCGTACCTCAGCTAGGATGTCAACCGGGGCAACTCCTTTCTCTTTGGTTTATGGTATGGAGGCAGTCTTACCGATCGAAGTACAAATACCCTCTCTCCGGATAATGAAGGATGCAAATCTGAATGAAGATGATTGGATCCAGACACGACTTGATCAGTTAAACCTTATTGATGAGAAGAGACTTGCTGCTATCTGCCATGGTCAGGCGTATCAGAAACGGATGATCAGGGCATTTAACAAAAAGGTCAGACCACAGGAATATCAAGTTGGGGATCTGGTAATCAAACGAATCATCCTTCCTCAGAGTGATCCAAGGGGCAAATGGACCCCTACGTACGAAGGGCCATTTGTGGTTAAGCATGTGTTCTCAGGAGGAGCCATGATTCTAACCAACATGGACGGGGACGACCTTCCTCACCCCGCCAATGCAGACATAGTAAAAAGATACTACGCATAAAAAGACCCGCTAGGCTGACATGCCTAGGCAAAAATTAGGGCTTCCCGGCGAACCAAAAGGGTTCGGGCAAAATGAAGGGATGAAATGAAAAAAATCTGTACACCCGGCAAGTCGAAAACCTGAAAAGGCGGCTTGGGCAAAAATGGGTATCTCGGTGGACTGAAAACCCGAAAGGGCGGTCCAGGCAAAAGTAAGGGATAAAGCGTAATACTATGTCTCATTGGATCACTTTGCATCCAGAATCCGGTATCTACATCAAGTTCAGACGGCATCGAGCAGTCAGCTTCACTTTCAACCAAGGTCATCAAGTGATGAGACGCTCGGAGTTATAAAGGCAATAGCAGAGTTGAAACCCAGTGGGATCATTCATTTCACGCAGCTGTTTTATTTTCTCTTGTACAAAATTTGTATAAACTCTTTCGTTCGGCGGCGTTCTCTTACTAGGACGTCAGCCTCTTGTACATAAAACGCCTATTTACAGGCCAATCAAAAATCAATACAAATATATTTTTCAGTTAAAAGTGCCAATTGTTTTTTCTTTTCTGTTTTGTTTTGCGAAGAACGTCCAAGGTTCAATTTGTGATATATGCATTGACAATAATTTGCTAACTCATGAATATTTGCATACGAAACAAAGGATTAATTACGGGTAACATTAGAAACAGGGGCAATAAAGAGTTGTCTAAGCAATCTAATTGTTCGGTCCTCCAAGGTACCAAGGTAGGTTCAGCTAAAGAATATAACCGACATATCTTAATTCCCCAGAGAGTGAGCCAGCAAGTCAGTACACTCTCCCCGAGCAAAGTTACAATCAAACTTAAGGAAGTTGGGTATCCTCCAGCAGATCTCAACATTCCCCAGCAGCATATATACATATATTCTTAACAAGCATCCCCGACAGTCTTGATCTAAAGATTGTTCCCCGGCGGTATACCAAACATTCAAAGGAGTCACTTCCCCGGTACAATTCAAAACTTCCCCAAAAGAGTCCAGTCCAGCTTCCCCAGGAAAGTTGGAATCCATCTCCCCAAGCCGTAAGCTTATCCCCAGTAGATTCTGGAAGCTTATCCGCACAGAGCACGAACGCGTCGTCCGGATTTATTCAAAGAGTTATTTACTTACTAGGATATAACTGGGTTATCCTCAGCCAAAAGCCACGGAAAGGTCGTTGTAACACCCTCTAAAACCCCGCATATAATTTTCGCAAATATTAAAAATTATAAACTCAGAGTACATGTAATAATCGAGGAATGCTACAATTCTCTTTTAATAAAATAAATTCCTGTCATGCATAATTTTAGTGGTAACTCATACATGTCTACACAGCGGAATAATTTATTTAATAAATCAAATGTTATAATATTTTCCAAAATCATCAGGGATTAACACCTGGAAAAGTCAACGTCATATTATAACAATTAACAGAAAATAAACGAGTCTGACTAAAGCAGCTCGACAACCAAACGTTCCCGGAGTTACAACTATCAGAGCATGACCCGGACATACTAAAACGAAACTAAACTAGACACGATAAGCCTTCGCCAAGCACCTGAGCGAAGCTCCTCAATCTGAAATATTCAACAGTAAGGGTGAGCTTCTCAAATATACATTTGGTTATACATTCATAACAATCAATTCACGAAATCATAAGCATCACCCAATAATTAGCATATTTCATAGTTTACAAAACCTTTACAATTCATATATCCATGACATATTGCCTTTCATATTTGCAAATATTCATCAAACATCATCAACCATTTATCAATCATACGTGCATACAAACAATCAAATACAACATTGGAAAAATCATCCATTCATGTTATATTCGAGTAATGCAACACACCCATGCATGTGGTACCACTTCACCGCCCCATTAAATCGCGGGTCACGGATAACTCACCGTTCCATTATATCGCGGACACGGCTACCACCTCAACGTTCCATTATATCGCGGACACGTATATTGGCCACCATGTTAATTCCACACAATGGGAATTAACAAATGCAACATGATATGTAAGTATGTAACACTCAGCATACTATGAACATCAATCAACATATCATGCACATCAACAATATCAAACATAACATGATAGGAATAGCATGTAACCACTCAGCATACTATTAAACATCAATCATATCAAGTTATATCATAATTCATGCTTGATAACATCATCTAAAAGCATGACAATAAGATCCACATAGTGTTGGTATCATAACATACAATCGTTATTCGATACACACATCAATCAACACTAGGAATTCAATAAACACATATTCAAAACATGTCAAACACTGCACATCAAAACCGGATCAATCCGTACTTAACAACATGCATGGAAAGCATAGTTTAAAAACCAACACAGGAGGTTTAACACGGGTGCCCGTGTAAAACAACACTGCCCGTGTGGAAATGTGTCCAGAAAACACGTTTTTTTGACAAAACAGGGGATCAACACGGGCGCCCGTGTAAATCAACACGGCCCGTGTTGAATTGTGCCCAGAAAACCCATTTTTATGCCAACACAGTGAATCAACACGGGCGCCCGTGTTAATCAACACGCCCGTGTTGAATTATGGCCAGAAAACACATTTTCATCAGCATACAGTGAATCAACACGGGTGCCCGCGTAAATCAACGCGCCCGTGTTGATGAGTGCGAACCCAATTTTTCTGTTTTTGCAACAGCTCATATACCCATTTTTTTGCACGAAAATACCTCTCTACGGCGGTGCAATATAGTACAAAGACATCCAATCCATCATAGGAACCTAAAGTCTCTAATTGATTCATAAAATCGGGAACTTAAACCTTTTCTAACAAAGTTCAATCCTAAGGTTATCGATCCCTAGAAACATCTAACAATTGGGATTTCCTACGATTACCCGAATCAACCGTACATAAACCCATAAACAAATATAAATCGAGTATAAACCCCCCTTACCTTATCAATTAGCAGCTTTGAGTTCTTGAGCGATGTTCTTCGTTCTCCGTTCTTCAGAGCTCTATTTTCCCAAATTCCAACTTCTGTTCTTACGTGAAAACCAAAAATGAGAAAATGGCCTAAGTCCCAAACATAACTTTATTTCTCTGCACCCCCACTCTTTACTAACAACATCTAAGCCCAATAACATAAAAATCCCAATATTCCTTATTTCTTTTATTTTCCTCAAATACTCCAAAATAAATAATTCTTTTTATTTTATTAATTCTAATAAAATAAATTCCCAAATTTAAATAAATCAATTAATTGAAAACGGGGTGTTACAACTCTCCCCCACTAAAAGAGTTTTCGTCCTCGAAAACATACCTTAGACGAACAGCTCCGGATAAGCCTCTTTCATCTGGCTCTCCAGCTCCCAAGTGATATTTCCATCTGCTGGACCTCCCCAAGCAACCTTCACTAATGCTATCTCTTTACCTCTTAACTGTTTCACTTCCCGATCTTCTATCCTCATAGGCAATGCTTCTACTGTCAGGTTATCTCTTACCTGTACATCATCTATTTGGATTACATGAGATGGGTCTGGAATGTATCTCCTCAACTGAGAAACATGAAAAACATCGTGCAAATTCGCAAGTCTCGGAGGTAAAGCAATGCGATAAGCAACTTCTCCAACTCTTTCCGTAATCTGAAACGGACCAATAAAACGCGGAGTCAACTTCTTAGACTTCAACGCCCGACCAATACCCGTCATCGGAGTAACCCTCATAAACACATGATCTCCAGCACTGAATTCTAAATTCTTTCTCCTCTTATCATGATAACTTTTCTGACGACTCTGAGAAGCTCTCATCTTCTCTTGAATCAATTTGATCTTTTCGGTAGTCTGCTGAACAATCTCTGGCCCAATTACCGAACTCTCTCCAGATTCATACCAACACAAAGGCGTCCTACACCGTCTACCATACAATGCCTCAAACGGAGCCATACCAATACTCGAATGGTAACTATTGTTATAAGTAAACTCAATCAATGGCAAATAGCTATCCCAAGCTCCACCTTTTTCTAAAACACAAGCACGCAATAAGTCTTCTAACGATTGAATCGTCCTCTCCGTCTGTCCATCAGTCTGAGGATGGTAAGCTGAACTCAATCTCAACTTAGTACCCAAAGCCTTCTGCAATCCTTCCCAAAATTTCGAAGTGAACCTCGGATCTCTATCTGACACAATACTAGAAGGAACTCCATGCAAACTCACTATTTTCTCAATATACAACTGTGCCAATCTCTCCATCGAGTAATCCATTCGCACCGGTATAAAATGAGCAGACTTAGTCAACCTATCCACAACGACCCATATCGCTTCACAATTCATAGGAGTCCTTGGCAACCCAGATACGAAATCCATAGAAATACTATCCCACTTCCATTCTGGAATAAACATCGGTTGCATAAACCCAGACGGCTTTTGATGCTCAATCTTCGATTTCTGACAGATTAAACATGCATACACAAATTCAGCTATTTCCTTTTTCATTCTCGGCCACCAAAACAATTTCTTCAAATCATGATACATTTTCGTGGCACCCGGATGAATGCTCATCCCACTGCGATGTCCTTCCTCTAATATACTTTTCTTGATTTCTGCGACATCAGGAACACAAACTCTATCGCCAAATCTCATAACATCATTTTCATCAATCCTAAACTCACCACCTTGACCTTGGTTGATCAATGTCAATTTATCAACTAAATTAACATCGGATTTCTGCCCGATCCTGATCTCTTCTAGAATACCACTAGTAAGTTTCAACATACCCAAACGAACACACTTCGGAGTACTTTCACAAACCAAACTCAAATCTCGGAATTGCTCAATTAAATCCAATTCACGAACCATCATCATAGACATATGCAAGGACTTCCTGCTCAAAGCATCTGCAACTACATTTGCCTTACCAGGATGGTAATTCAAACCAAAATCATAATCTTTGAGGAATTCTAACCACCTTCTTTGCCTCATATTGAGCTCTTTCTGATCGAAAAGATACTTCAAACTCTTATGATCACTATACACTTCAAACCTCGAACCATACAGATAATGTCTCCACAATTTCAAGACAAACACAACTGCTGCCAACTCTAAGTCATGAGTAGGATAGTTCCTTTCATGAACCTTCAACTGTCTCGAAGCATACGCAACTACCTGCTGATTCTGCATTAAAACACCACCTAAACCCAACAGAGATGCATCACAATAAACCACAAAAGATTCCACCGGATTCGGCAAAATCAGAATAGGAGCACTAGTCAATCTCCGCTTCAGTTCTTGGAAACCTTTCTCACAATCAGAATCCCAAATAAACGCTTGTCCTTTACGAGTCAACTTCGTCAACGGCAATGCTAACTTTGAGAATCCTTCGATAAATTTTCTGTAATAACCTGCAAGACCAAGAAAACTTCTAATTTCAGAAACAGTCTTCGGCGCTTCCCACTGAGATACCGCTTCTACTTTCGCAGGATCCACTGCAATACCATTCTTAGAAATCACATGTCCAAGAAAACTAACTTCATTCAGCCAGAACTCACATTTGGACAACTTTGCATACAACTTCTTATCTTTCAACAACTCTAACACAATTCTGAGATGTTCCGCATGTTCTTCGTAATTCTCGGAATAAATCAGAATGTCATCAATAAAAACCACAACAAACTTATCCAGATATGGGTGAAAAATCCTATTCATATATTCCATGAAAACACCAGGTGCATTAGTAACTCCGAACGGCATAACAGAATATTCATAATGCCCATACCTCGTTCGAAAAGCAGTCTTTTGAATATCTTCCGCTTTCACACGAATCTGATGATATCCAGATCTCAAATCAATCTTACTGAATACACTGGCTCCAATTAACTGATCCATTAAATCATCAATCCTCGGTAACGGGTACCGATTCTTAATGGTTACCTTGTTCAATTGCCTGTAATCAACACACAGTCTCATAGAACCTTCTTTCTTCTTGACCAACAATACCGGAGCACCCCAAGGCGAAACACTTGGACGAATAAACTTCTTCTCCAGTAAATCTTCCAACTGACTCTTCAATTCAGCCAATTCAGACGCAGACATACGATATGGCGCCATCGACACCGGTCTCGTACCAGGAATTAAATCTATAGAAAATTCCACTTCTCTCTCAGGAGGTAACTCGCCAACATCATCAGGAAAGACTTCTGGAAAATCACACACCACTGGCAATTCACTACTCCTGACCTTTCCTGTTGCATCTAACGAAGCAAGTAACATAAACACATTAGCACCATCTTCCATTGCTTCTTGCACCTGCCTAGCAGTCATGGTCAAATTCTCGACACCAACTGCTTCTGGGAAAATCACCGTCTTAGCAAAGCAGTTCAGATGAACCCGGTTAAATTCCAACCAGTTCATCCCAAGGATAATATCAATTTGTTCAAGCGGTAGGCACACTAAATCCATACCGAAACCTCTACCAAAAATCTCAATAGGACAATTCCTACATACGAGTGAAGTTGTCACTGAACCCGATGCAGGAGTATCAACAACCATGCTACCTCGCATACCAGATATGTCCAGTTTCAACCTCTCAGCACAATCCAAAGAAATGAAAGAATGAGTTGCACCAGTATCAATAATTGCAACTAAAGGTGTGCCATGAATAAAACACGTACCTTTAATCAATCGATCCTCTGGGGTAGTCTCAGATCCAGACAAAGCAAACACTTTTCCACCTGACTGATCCTTCCTAGGCTTAGGACACTGCGGACGAATGTGACCTTCTTCGCCACAATTGTAACAAGTAACAGACTTCCCTTTGCAATCAATAGACAAATGACCAGCCTTTCCACATTTATAGCACTTCTTCTCATCACTCTTGCAATCTCGAATGTGATGACCAGACTCACCACACCTGTAGCATCTGATAGGAGCCTTAGAATCTCCCCCACTAGGCCTTTTCCAACCGCCTGATCTCTGGTTATCTCTACCATATGCCTTGCCACGGTCCATATGTTGCTTCCCTCTTTTATCAACAACTCCACGAGAGTGAGACGACCGATTCTTGGTAATATCTTCTTCCAAGATTCTGCTACAATCCACCAGATCAGAAAATCTACGAATACGCTGGTACCTGATTCCCTGCTTAATCTCATCTCGGAGACCATTCTCAAATTTGATACATTTAGAGAATTCTCCAGCCTCATCATTGTTGTAGTGTGCATAATACTTTGCCAGCTCAGTGAACTTAGTAGCATACTCACTAACAGTCAGATTGCCCTGCTTAAGCTCCAAAAATTCAATTTCCTTTCTTCCCCGAACATCTTCAGGAAAGTACCTCCTCAGAAAAGCCCTTCTGAAGTTAGCCCAAGTCAGTGCCTCTCCATCCTGAACCATTTCAGTCCTTGTGGCAACCCACCAGTCGTCGGCCTCTTCTGCCAACATATGCGTACCATATCTGACTTTCAGATCTTCAGCACAATCGATCACACGGAAAATCCTTTCGATTTCCTTCAGCCACTTCTGAGCACCTTCGGGGTCATGTGTACCTTTGAACAACGGAGGATTGTTCCTCTGGAAATTTCCCAATTGCCTATCAGCACCAATCACGCCTCCAGTTGGGTTTCCAGCAAGTACACCAGCTAACATCCCCAAAGCCTCAGCTAGTGCAGCATCATTTCGTCCATTACCTCTTCCAGCCATATTCCTGAGAATTAAAACATACTCCACATCAGAATACAGTATCGACAGTGTTACCTTGCACTAGTCGCATACGAAAAGGAATGACTGACTCAAGACTCTGGTCACAACGACCGACTATGCTCTGATACCACTATTGTAACACCCTCTAAAACCCCGCATATAATTTTCGCAAATATTAAAAATTATAAACTCAGAGTACATGTAATAATCGAGGAATGCTACAATTCTCTTTTAATAAAATAAATTCCTGTCATGCATAATTTTAGTGGTAACTCATACATGTCTACACAGCGGAATAATTTATTTAATAAATCAAATGTTATAATATTTTCCAAAATCATCAGGGATTAACACCTGGAAAAGTCAACGTCATATTATAACAATTAACAGAAAATAAACGAGTCTGACTAAAGCAGCTCGACAACCAAACGTTCCCGGAGTTACAACTATCAGAGCATGACCCGGACATACTAAAACGAAACTAAACTAGACACGATAAGCCTTCGCCAAGCACCTGAGCGAAGCTCCTCAATCTGAAATATTCAACAGTAAGGGTGAGCTTCTCAAATATACATTTGGTTATACATTCATAACAATCAATTCACGAAATCATAAGCATCACCCAATAATTAGCATATTTCATAGTTTACAAAACCTTTACAATTCATATATCCATGACATATTGCCTTTCATATTTGCAAATATTCATCAAACATCATCAACCATTTATCAATCATACGTGCATACAAACAATCAAATACAACATTGGAAAAATCATCCATTCATGTTATATTCGAGTAATGCAACACACCCATGCATGTGGTACCACTTCACCGCCCCATTAAATCGCGGGTCACGGATAACTCACCGTTCCATTATATCGCGGACACGGCTACCACCTCAACGTTCCATTATATCGCGGACACGTATATTGGCCACCATGTTAATTCCACACAATGGGAATTAACAAATGCAACATGATATGTAAGTATGTAACACTCAGCATACTATGAACATCAATCAACATATCATGCACATCAACAATATCAAACATAACATGATAGGAATAGCATGTAACCACTCAGCATACTATTAAACATCAATCATATCAAGTTATATCATAATTCATGCTTGATAACATCATCTAAAAGCATGACAATAAGATCCACATAGTGTTGGTATCATAACATACAATCGTTATTCGATACACACATCAATCAACACTAGGAATTCAATAAACACATATTCAAAACATGTCAAACACTGCACATCAAAACCGGATCAATCCGTACTTAACAACATGCATGGAAAGCATAGTTTAAAAACCAACACAGGAGGTTTAACACGGGTGCCCGTGTAAAACAACACTGCCCGTGTGGAAATGTGTCCAGAAAACACGTTTTTTTGACAAAACAGGGGATCAACACGGGCGCCCGTGTAAATCAACACGGCCCGTGTTGAATTGTGCCCAGAAAACCCATTTTTATGCCAACACAGTGAATCAACACGGGCGCCCGTGTTAATCAACACGCCCGTGTTGAATTATGGCCAGAAAACACATTTTCATCAGCATACAGTGAATCAACACGGGTGCCCGCGTAAATCAACGCGCCCGTGTTGATGAGTGCGAACCCAATTTTTCTGTTTTTGCAACAGCTCATATACCCATTTTTTTGCACGAAAATACCTCTCTACGGCGGTGCAATATAGTACAAAGACATCCAATCCATCATAGGAACCTAAAGTCTCTAATTGATTCATAAAATCGGGAACTTAAACCTTTTCTAACAAAGTTCAATCCTAAGGTTATCGATCCCTAGAAACATCTAACAATTGGGATTTCCTACGATTACCCGAATCAACCGTACATAAACCCATAAACAAATATAAATCGAGTATAAACCCCCCTTACCTTATCAATTAGCAGCTTTGAGTTCTTGAGCGATGTTCTTCGTTCTCCGTTCTTCAGAGCTCTATTTTCCCAAATTCCAACTTCTGTTCTTACGTGAAAACCAAAAATGAGAAAATGGCCTAAGTCCCAAACATAACTTTATTTCTCTGCACCCCCACTCTTTACTAACAACATCTAAGCCCAATAACATAAAAATCCCAATATTCCTTATTTCTTTTATTTTCCTCAAATACTCCAAAATAAATAATTCTTTTTATTTTATTAATTCTAATAAAATAAATTCCCAAATTTAAATAAATCAATTAATTGAAAACGGGGTGTTACAGTCGTCATCAACACAGTTCTTTCTTATCCCCAGCGAAGTCTATCAGCACTTCCAACACAACAAGGGTATCCCCAGCAAGTTATTATCAACAATTCAGCAAAATATCTCTCTCCCCACAGAGCATCTCTCCCTAGCAAGATCGTCAGAGTACTTTTCTCCCCGCAGAGTTATTCCATTCGCCAAGTTTATTCCCCAACGGAGTTATCTTCTCCTACCAGTATTCTTGCAACTATCGTCCCCAGCAAAAGCTTATTCTCCAACATCAGCCCAGGAGTGACTTCCCGGCACCCGTCAAGGATTTACTTTCCTAGACGAAAAACATACATTCGTAAACATCACATACATCATTATAGCATGCATAGACGCATCATATCTTACAAATCTCATTTATGTTGAGAACATCATTGCTTGATCCATATCATGCATTGCATATGACTGACCTTTACCTTTCAGGAAAGATTCAGTTAAATTCTCAATCATATTTCAAGACCTAGACCGGTTCAGTTAAATCGACTCCAAAGATTTCTCTGGTTATTATCCAGTCAAAGGCCTTCTCTGGTTCAGTCAGATCGACTCCAAAGATCTCCCTGTTTCTTATCCAGTTGAAGACATTTCAAGACCTAGACCGGTTCAGTTAAATCGACTCCAAAGATTTCTTATCCAGTCCAAGGCCTTCTCTAGTCCAGTTAAATCGACCCCAAACAGATTTTTCTGATAAAGACCCAGTTGAAGACATTCCCAGACCTAGACCGGTTCAGTTAATCGACCCTAAGATGCTCTGTTTCTTATCCAGTCCAAGGCCTTCTCTAGTCCAGTTAAATCGACCCCAAACAGATTTTTCTGATGAAGACTCAGTAGAAGTTATCCAAGGTTTTCCCAATAATTGCTATTGAGGTTGTAATCGCCTATGGTTCTCTCCCCGATACTGCGGAGATGATAATTCCATCCAAGGTTTTCCCAATAATTGCTATTGAGGTTGTAATCGCCTATGGTTCTATCCCCAATGCTGCTGAGATGATAATTCCATCCCAGGTTTTCTCAATGATTGCTATTGAGATTGTAATCGCCTATGGTTCTCTCCCCAATGCTGTGGAGATGATAATTCCATCCAGGGTTTTCTCAATGATTGCTATTGAGATTGTAATCGCCTATGGTTCTCTCCTCGATACTGCGGAGATGATAATTCCACCCAAGGTTTTCTCAATGATTGCTATTGAGATTGTAATCGCCTATGGTTCTCTCCCCGATACTGCGGAGATGGTAATACCCACCAAGATTCTCTCAATGTTTGCTGTTGAGGTTGTAGTCGCTTATGGTTCTCTCCCCGATCCTGCGGAGGTGGTAATCCCAAGATTTTCTCAACGATTGTTGTTGAGGTTAAAGTCACCCAAGGTTCTCTCACTGTTCCTGTTGAGGTAGTAACCATCCCTGGTTCATTCATCACCATTTGAAGATCCAGATCCAGCTCCTGTAACCAGTCAGGACATATCTACACAAAGCATCTGAAGACCAGCTCCTGCAACATGTCAGGTATTCATTTTTCTTTTGCAGGTACGCAAGTTCTCGCTAAGGAATCTCCTATGCGATTGACATCCAGATGGCATCTATAAGCCCATCCACCTTCCATTATCTCTTAGCATGGCATCTATAAGCTCATCATCCTATCCCTTAACCTCCAAATGGCATCCGTAAGCCCATTCCACATCACACTGCTACTATGTGAGCGCAAATTTCTGGGCACTCTAGTGTTCAATCATCTTCCACCTTCAGATTACGAAAGGCACGCCAGCCAATCTACATCCTCAGGTCTAAGAAGATTGAACAGGGGCAACTGTTGTACCCCAAAATTTGCCCTCCCATATTCTTCAAGAAATTTCCAAGTCAAGCTTCAAAAATCCCCAAGGGTTGCACAGTGCAAGGGCCTCCTAAACAGTCAAAATTAGGGTTTTGGTTCTGACCAAGTAAATGAAACTTCCAAGGGTCCAATCAAGTCCCACATGCCTATAAATATGGTCAAGCATCCTCATATCAAGTTTCAAGACTTTCAGCACAAAATTGCACAGTCAAAAACCCTAATTGCACTACAGTCAACTGTAGGGGCAAAATGGTCATTTGGCAGTCAAAAGTTCAAATTTTTGGTCAACATCTCATTTTGAAGCCACAAACACCATTTGATCAATGCTTGATCATGAATCTCAAAGCTTGGCTCAAAAATCATCAAGATGCAAAAGTTTACTTATTTGGACAGTTGAAAAAGTCAACTGTAAATTGACCAGGGCATAACTTTCACATGGATTATCAGAAAAATTCCATCCAAAGCTCATTTTGAAGAGAATGACATTTCCTACAACTCATCTTCATACTTCAAGTCCAAGAAATGCTCTCACAAAAAGTTATCAATTTCAACATTATAGGTCATTTTCAAAAGTCAACAAAAAGGGACTTTAAGTAAAAGGCCATAACTTGAGATTGGTAAATCAAAATGACGTGGTACGAAAGACATTGGTTAGAGGACTCAAATACCTTTCCAAAATGTCCAAGAACATGAGCAAAGCTTAAAAATTGAGCAAGTTATGCCTTGTGGAAGTTGGGAAATTTTTGGATATTTTGAAAAGTCAACATTGCTTCAAATGACCTAAAATTGCTAATGGGCCTCTTTTTCTTCCACAATTCATTATCCAAGGCATGTGCACGACCATTTGGCCCAAAGGGAAGTTTTTCTTCATTTTTTATTTATTTATTTGGATTTTTATTATTAATAATTCATTTAATTAATTAAAATACATGAAAAATACTAAACCTAGGTTTTTCAATCTTTTTATGCATATAATATCTCCAAGATTTCGTGCCTAACCAAATATAGAAAGAATCAATGGAATTGGACATGATTTGTATCAAAAACATGTGAAAAAGTTTGCAAAATAATGGCTTGAAAATCAAATATATTTTTCATCAATTCATGGATTTTGGATCAATTTTCTTTGACCTAATCACTCATATACATATAAACAAGCAAACCCTCGTGCTCACTGACTGAGAAGCTGCATAACCAAGCCATACAAGAACTCAAGAAACTCACATATTTTTGAAATTCGATTTTGGTTTTACAGGTGAATTCAAGGTGCAAGAGTTGTTCAAACACCTTCCTTGAGGATCATAGAACGTTTTCCAATCCCTCACTAAGTCCCATACTCAAGAGAACACGAAATCACCATTGAAGTTGGTGAGAAAAATTCCAAAATCGTTTTCCATCATTCATGCATTTTTAACATATTTCATTGTTGTTTTTGTGTTTAGAATGATGTTTGCAAGCTAACTGCATAATTTGATTGGAGTTTCATGCTAAAACGAAGGATCCACCATGAGAGCATATTAGGGTTTCGTGAAAATTGATTTAGGGGTTTCCAAACCTTGAACAATTAGCACATGGGACCTAGACCATCCAACTCAGCGCGCTTGGACGAAGAGAACGAGACCCTCGCGCCCAATTTATATGGCCGGACGGCCTAATCGTTATTTTTGGTAATGTTGCCTTTTGGAACGGTTCAAAACCGTTGCCAATGTTTTGTGTTTCAGAAGAAAAAAAATAAAGCCAAGGAAGAAGAAGACGAGGTGGCCATCAACGATTGGATCGTTTAAACTTTCGCGCGCAAAGAGCACTAACGCGTTGTTTTATGTTATAATGACTATTTGTTATTTAATATACAGAAAGTACAAGTGGCACAATTGGCAAGCATAGGCGTTGGTAATGTTCAGGACCTAGGTTCGATCCCAGGTCCCCACCCCCTTTCATATTATTTTTCATTTAATATTTGTATGCAGTTTCAACGTTATGGACCACCGTGCATCATCAAAATCAAGCCGTCCACTTGGCCAATGGAAGCGATCAGAGGGCCATGATCTGAAGTCCATGGTAGACACCAGTCAACCACCTCACACGCTGGCATGAAAGTCAATCAGGCCATGAACAATTGGGCCCTAAAATGCTGATGTACACCTCCAAATTAGGGGCAGAACCCCCTAGGTTTGCAAACTTTTTTTATATTCTTTGTTTTTTATTATTTTTACTTTCTTTCAATTATTGTTTTTTAATTAATTTAATATTTTCACAAATAATATAAAAAACACAAAAAAATCATAAAAGGACAAAAATTAATATTTTTATTTAATGTTATATTTTTTGTAAATAAATTGCATTAATTAATTTAGTTATTAAATTAGGTTTAATTGTAATATTTTCCTTAATAAAAATCTAAAATTGGTAGAATTAGGGTTTATAATCATTTTTATCCATTTTTCTTTTCTCTCGTAATAATTAAATATTTCCTATTATTTATTTTTGTAATTAAATGGCATGTAAATAATTAGGTTAAATATTAGGTTAAAATTTAATACTTTCTTAATAAACTAAAAAAAAAACAATTAGAATTAGGGTTAATATTTTATTTTAATTAATCTTTTTCATTAAGGTCATAAGATACAAAAAAACCAAAAATAATTTCTTTTTCTTTTTAATTTCAATTAATTTAACAATAATTTAATTTAATCAAAAAGGGTCCAACGCCCTCGTTTCAATTTAAATTTCAATTCGCGTATTTATTTCTATTTCTTTTAATATTTATGTATCTCTCCCAAGGCCGTGTAATTATATTCCTCGCCATTACTTTTCATTATTTCTTTATTTTCTGTCAAATCGGGTTCTGGAAATTTTGGCGATGTGGACCCGCGCCTTTTGTAATAGCTTAGAACTTTACTTTTCTCGCACTTTTAACTGTTAATCAAGGCATGCAAGAATGAATGACAAATAAAAACAAGCGCATAGATCACTAACCACATGACAAGATAAAATAAATGAATCTGACACACAAATCACACACCACCCCTAGGGTACTCCTCACTGTTGCCTTGCCTCGAAAGGTGATCGTCGAGTAGAGGATGTCTTAGTAAGTCCTCATGATCCGAGAACCTGGCATGAGGGTAGCTTCTAAGGTGTCTTCCTATTGCTCTGGTGATCACCATGTCCCGAACCTCGAATTGACCCGAATACCTCCAACGGTGGTGCCACCTACCTCTCAATGGTGGGATGGCACTACTTTAAAGGACATCTACACAGACGAACTCCTTAGGGTAGGTAGACGACTCTAGATACTTGCTCTAAATTTCAAAACAAAACAAAATACTTTTCACACCAACACATTTTCAAAAAGCTTTCGAAAGCAATTTTTCAAACACTCTTGAGGACCGATACAAGAGTCGAACTGAAATTTTCAAAGAAACTTTTTAAACCCACAGTTGAAAAGCAAACAAACCATTTTTGAAAACACAATGAGCAAGTATCTAAGAGCCCATGGATAACCATGGATAGAAAGGGTGCTAACACCTTCCCTTTCTATAATCTACCTCCCGAACCGAGAGCAATCTCTTTAAGGAATTTTTCTGTGCTTTTGTCCTTTCCATTTGGAGAAAATAAAAGACGGTGGCGACTCTTGCTTCCGCGACATTTCGCGAACCAGCGTTAAACAGTCAGTTCCAGATCCACCGATCACACCATCCATGGTGGTTAGAATCATAGCTCCTCCCGAGAAAATGTTCTTAACCACAGATGGCCCTTCATAAGTAGGGGTCCATTTACCCCTGGGATCACGTTGTGGCATTATGATGCGCTTGATAACCAGATCCCCGACTTGATATTCTTGTCGTCTAACTTTCTTGTTAAATGCCTTGATCATCCGCTTTTGATACGTTTGACCATGAAAAATAGCAGTAAGTCTCTTTTCGTCTATTAAGTTCAGTTGATCAAGCCGGGTCTGAATCCAATCGTCCTTGTTCAAACCTGCATCCTTCATAATCCAAAGAGAGGGTATCTAGACTTCAATGGGTAAGATTGCCTCCATGCCATACACCAAGGAATAAGGTGTTGCCCATGTTGAAGTCTGTGCTGAGGTACGGTACCCATGAAGAGCGAATGGTAACATCTCGTGCCAGTCTTTGTATGTCACCGTCATCTTCTGCACAATCTTCTTGATGTTTTTATTAGCCGCTTCAACAACCCCATTCATCTTCGGCCGGTAGGGAGAAGAGTTGCGATGCTGTATCTTGAAATGCTTGCATAGCTCGGTGATTATTATATTGTTGAGATTTGTACCATTGTCCGTAATGATCCTCTCTGGTACACCATATCGACAGATCAGATCGTGTCGAATAAACCGTGCCACAACGTTCTTGGTCACTGTAGCAAAGGAAGCTGCCTCAACCCACTTTGTAAAATAGTCAATTGCTACCAGGATGAAATGATGCCCGTTGGACGCAGTAGGTCTGATCTCACCAATCATATAGATACCCCACATTGCAAAAGGCCAAGGAGCTGTCAATATGTTCAGAGGAACGAGAGGTATATGCACCTTATTAGCATAGACTTGGCACTTATGACAGGTCCGAGAATGCTGATAACAATCGGCTTCCATAGTAGACCAAAAATATCCTGCCCGTAGGATTTTCTTTGCCATGGTATGTCCACTGGAATGAGTTCCAAAAGTACCTTCATGTAACTCCGACATAATCCTTTCTGCCTCGTTCTTATCCACACACTGCAGTAAGGTTGAATCATGGTTACGTTTGTACAAGATACCATTACTGATGAAGAACTTCGCCACGAACCTCCTTAGGAACTTCTTATCATTAACATATGCACCCTCGGGGTATTCCTGAGCCTCAAGATACCTCTTTACCTCATGAAACCAGGGTTTATCTGCTACTTCTTCAGTCTCAATGTCACGGCAATGTGCGGGTTCTTCCAATCTCTCAATGGTAATCTGGGGAGCCTCATTGTCCCACCTGACCTTGAACATAGAAGACATCGTAGCTAGCGCGTTCGCCAAGTGATTCTCCTCTCTTGGGAAGTGTTCAAAGTATATCTCCTCGAAGTGTGGAAGCAATGTCAATACATATTCCTTGTAAGGAATAAGATTTGGGTGTTTCGTATCCCACCCTCCTTTGATCTGAATGATCACTAGAGCGGAATCTCCGAATACACTCAAGAACTTAATCCTCAGGTCAATAGCTTCTCGGAGGCCCATGATGCACGCTTCATACTCCGCCATATTGTTGGTGCAGTTAAAACATAATCGGGCGGTGAACGGAGTATGACAGCCTTCAGGAGATATGATCATGGCACCAATGCCATTACCTAAAGCATTTAAAGCTCCATCAAAGTACATAGACCATCGGGATCCTTCCTCAGGTCCTTCATCCGGTCCAAGTTCTTCACAGTCGGTCACCAACATGATGTTCTCATCCGGGAATTCGAAGTTCATGGATTGGTAGTCGTCTACAGCCTGATGCGCCAAATGATCTGCCAACACACTTCCCTTGATTACTTTTTGGGTCGTGTATTAGATGTTATACTCAGTCAAGATCATCTTCCATCTTGCTATTCTTCCGGACAAGGCAGGCTTTTCGAAGATATACTTGATAGGGTCCATCTTTGATATCAATAGAGTAGTGTGAGTCAGCATATACTGTCTCAGTCGGCGAGTAACCCATGCCAAAGCGCAACAAGTTTTCTCAAGCAGTGAGTATCGGGTCTCACAGTCGGTAAACTTTTTGCTAAGGTAGTAAATAGTGTGCTATTTTCGGCCAGACTTGTCATGCTACCCCAACACACACCCTATCGAATTTTCAAGTACTGTCAAGTATAGGATTAAAGGTCTTCCTTCAAATGGATCCATCATAATAGGAGGCTCTTGGAGGTACTCTTTGATCCTTTCGAAAGCGGCCTGACATTCATCGTTCCATCTTACCACTTGATCTTTCTTCAGCAGCTTGAAGATCGGCTCACAAGTAGCAGTCAAATGTGAAATGAATCGGGCAATGTAGTTCAGTCGTCCCAAAAAGCCTCTAACTTCCTTTTTTGTTTGGGGATCTGGCATCTCCTGTATAGCCTTCACCTTTCCAGGATCCACTTGAATACCTTTATCACTAACAACAAAACCCAACAGCTTACCAGACCTTACCCTGAAGGTGCACTTGTTCGGGTTTAACCTCAGCTTATACAACTTCAACCTGTCAAATAACTTCTGAAGATGGTCAAGATGTTCTTCCTCAGTCTGGGACCTTGCAATCATGTCGTCAACGTATACCTCAATCTCATGATGAATCATGTCATGGAACAAAGCGACCATGGCGCGCTGATACGTTGCCCCATCATTTTTCAACCCGAAAGGCATGACTTTGTATCAAAAAGTACCCCACTGCGTAACGAAAGTCGTCTCCTCCATGTCTTCGGGAGCCATCTTAATTTGATTGTAACCAGAAAAACCATCCATAAAAGAGAAAACCTTGTGTTGTGCGCTGTTGTCGACCAAAACATCGATATGAGGCAGAGGGAAATCATCCTTGGGACTTGCCCTATTTAGATCCCTATAGTCCACACACATCCGAACTTTACCATCCTTCTTCGGTACCAGAAACACGTTGGCAACCCACTACGGGTAAGAAGTGACAACTAGAAAACCGGCATCAAACTGTTTCATAACCCCAACTTTGATTTTCTCAAACATCTCGGGGCGTATTCGGCGAACTTTCTGCTTCACTGGAGGATAATCTTCTTTAGTTGGCAGACGGTGAACCACGATATCGGTATCCAACCCAGGCATATCTTTATAAGACCAGGCAAAGATCGCAACATAGTCATGCAACATCTGTATTAACCGTTGTTTGACACTAGACTTCAGATTTTCACCGATCTTGACCTCTTATCTTCTTATGTACCCAGGTTCACTGATTCCACTGGCTCTTCATGTGGCTGTATGACCCTCTGTTCCTGTAGTAACAGTCTAGCAAGTTCACCAGGCACTTCGCAATCATCCTCACCTTCGTCCTCGACTTGGTTGATCGGGCTTTCGAAGTCATATTTGACAGTAGCATAGTCGTTATCAGTGGGATCCAGAGTGGATGTGGACCTGTATTATGATATGTGGGTGTGTGTAAGACAAATAGCTGTTTTGATAAAGTGCAAGATAGAAAAGAAAAACAAGGAGCACAAAATTTGTAATGCAAGAGAACGTCCAATGCTTTATTGATGATATATGGAAATGAAAAATATAAAGCCCTCACAAACAAAGCCAAAGTGCCTCGGGCAAGGCACCGGGCCGTAAAAGTTTCAAATTTTCTGTTACAAGTCTCAAAACAAAAGTCTATTACTGTGTAATAAAAGAAACGGGCACAAAGTTCTTCGTCGTCCAATTGTTCAAGCCACCGTTGGTAGTCGGGTAAATCCAGCTGTCGAACTCTGACTCTTCATCATTCTTGTACCCCAAAATTTTCCCTCTCATATTTCTCCAAACATTACAAGAAAAACCTCCAAGTGGCTCAAGATTGCTCAAGAGTTGGACAGTCAAGCTATCTCCTAAGGCAGTCAACCCTAAATTAGGGTTTTGTGTTGCATCAAGATCCTTGAGTCAAAATGACCTCAAGTTCTCCCCAATGTCCTAATATGTTCTCAAGGTCATCCATGTCAAGTTTCAAGCCTTGCAGAGGAAGTTTGCTCAGTCAATTGCTCAAAGTGTCCAAAATCGACTATGCTAGGGCAAAAGTCAAATGTGACCTACATACAGTAAAACTTCAAGATTTTTTGCCAACATTCTAATTTTGAAGGATATTTCATCATTTGATCAAGGGTTGATCATGATTCATCAAGGATTGCTCAAAATTCATCAAGACTCAAAGGTTGCTAAATTAGGGTTTTGTAGGAAAAGTCAACTCAACTTTTACCAAGCATAACTTTCTCATACTTTGTGAGAAATGACCCATCCAAAGCTCATTTTGAAGAGGATGAAATTTACTACAATCCATCTTCACACACCAAGATCAAGAAATGCATGCACAAGAAGTTATAAATTTGGACATTATAGGTCATTTTTGAAAGTCAACAAAAACACCTTTTTTTTCCAAAGCTTATAACTTGAGCATGGAATATTAAAATGAGATGAGACCAGAAGGGTTGGTTAGAGGACATCTCAAGCTTTCTAAAAAGTCCAAGAATACCTCCAAAAGTTCAAAATTGAAGAAGTTATGCATTATTGAAATTGGACATTTTTGCAAAATTGCCAAAAGTCAACTATCCCCAAAACTTCAAGTTTTGTCAAATGGGCCCATTCTTTTCCACTTGATTTGAGCTTGCATCATTGTCCACGTGTCCTAGCTTCAGCCATGAGCTCATATCTTATTCTTATTATTTTATTTGATTTTTTATTGAATTATTTCATTTTAAATCAAATTAAATCACAAAAAAATCCAAAGATTTGATTACAAGATATCTTTTGGCTATTTCAGGATTTAATCATCATCATTAAGAGCAACAGATTCGTATCACACAAGATCATGTGCAAAAGGATTGATTTTTGACAAATTTGGCAAGCTTTCAAAAGTGAATCAAATCAAATATGCAATGCATTGATGTGGAAGATTCAAGCCATATTTGTTACCCTAGCACATTCCACAATACATAAGGAAGGGAAAGACACGAAAAATAGGGTTAGAGGCTGCAAGAACAGGCAGAACCAAGTTTGAAAAAAGTGACAAAAAAAGTTGGAATTCAAAATCATAGCAAGAGAGGTTTTCAGGAGCCAAAAGCTATCTCAATCGATTGTTGGGTGTTCACTCAACCTTCTTGGATCAAAAGCACGTGTCCTCAAGCCTTCAAAAGCTCTGTAAGTATCACGATGCCAAGCTCTGTTCTTGAAACCATAAATCCTCATTCTTGCATCATTTGAACAAATTCTTGGCATATTTATAATCCTTATAGCATTTCTAAACTTTTGGCAATATTCAATTTGGTTTATATGGACTGTAACCTCAAAATACCATGGCTAGGGTTATGTTTTGGTTTTTAGGGATTTTCGTTTCAGGTAAAATTGATTCCTATAATAGGCATGGTTGCACTCAGGAGAGGGAGACGAACCTAACCATGTCTTAGAAGGTCGTTTTTATGGCCTGGAGTTGATTTTTGGATCGAGCTGCGCATTTAGCTGCGGATCCAAATCCGTAGGAAATATTACAGTGGCTGGAGGTAAGGGACGATGGCGTGTCGCTTCCCCAATGGCCAATTCAAATAATGGCGCGTTTATTTTATTTTCTGACCAATTAATATTGTTTTATCATATTATTATTTTTGTGAAATATATGTACAAATGAAGCAAAGCGCCCCAGTGGCAAGCAAGCACTCCAAACGCCTACAGGACCTGGGTTCGAATCCCAGGTCCCCCATTCTCTTTGTTATTTTTCTTCTTCATGTAATCAGGTACAAATCTAGGCTTGCAGCTCACCATATGCCCTCACATATCAAAGTGCCAGATGGCCCAAGGCCAAATCTGGTGATCCAGGAGTGAGGGTCCATCATAGATCCAGTCAATGTGCACACACCAAATCCAGGAAGGTCAACCAGGCCGACGCTTAATGGGCCATAGAATTGCTATTCTGACCCCCAAAACAGGCCCATACCCCTCTCTCTCTATATATATTATTTATTTTGTTTTAATTATTTATTTTATTATTTCTATTTAATTATTAACCAACCAAAAATTCTTTTTTCTATAAAATTAAAACCACAAAAATATTTTCTTCATAAAATCGATTTTAATTTTTTTATTAATAAACACTAATTTAATTAATTTAGGCTTTAATTAGAAATAACTTTAATATATTTTTGTAAATAATTAAAATTAAACTAGACTTAATTAGGTTAATTATTAATATTAATTATTTTACTTCTTTCTTTAAATACCAAAAAAATCCAAAAAATATTTTATTTTACTAACTTATTTAATTAATTTAATTTAATAATTAATTTAGGATAATTTCTTTCTTAATTCAAAAAACAACAAAAAAGGATACTTTCTCTCAAAAAGGGTCAAAACCCTAAACTTGCACCCATTTTAATTTCCCGCACGCGATCTATTTATTCAATATTGTACTTGTTCCCGGTTTGTAATAGCTAATAGGACCATTTAATTATCTTTATCACTTTATTTATTTTTCCGCATTTAAATTTCAAAGGGTTGTTTTTGGCGATGTAAATACCCGACGCCGTGTAATTTAATTTCCGCAATTTATTTTATGCAAAATATAACTGTTAGATGTTTGATAATAGGGATGCATGACAAGATTGAATGTTTTAACCTAAAATCAACATAGACCACCATTAACATGTACAAAGATAAAATAACTGAAACGACACACTCGCACATGCACACTCTTAGGGTACACCCCACTTGGTTGCCTTCGTACACGGTCATTGAGTATAGGTCACTTTAGAGGTCGTCCTCTTGTCTAAAGATCATAGTCGCCTTGAAACGGTTGCCTCGGATATTGTTTCCTCAAAACAAATGATCTAAGACATTAGGGTTACCGCTAAGGCATCCTAACATTGCTTTAGTGACCGTAAGTACCTAAAATCGAATTGACCCTTAAACTCCAACGACGATGCTACCTGCTCATCAATAGTAGGATAGCATTGTCTAAAGGACATTAGCATAGAACGATTCCTTTTTCGAGTAGGTAGATGGTTCTTAGATACTTGCTCTTTCAAAAACAAAAACTCTTCACACTTACACTTTTCGAACTAAGTTTTCAAAAACACTTCATACGCTCTTGAGGACAGAAGCAAGAGTTACATCAAAGTTTCAAACAAAAACTTTTTCAAACCCACAAGCACAAAGAAAGCAAATTTTGAAAACAATATGAGCAAGTATCTAAGAGCCCGTGGATAACCATGGATAGAAAGGGTGCTAACACCTTCCCTTTCTATAATCTACCCCCCGAACCCGAGAAATATCTCGAAAAAGGAATTTTTCTGTGCTTTTTTCCTTTCCTTGTTGGATAAAATAAAAGTCGGTGGCGACTCTTGCTTACCGCGACATTTTGCAAAAACAAACGCAAAACGCAAACCAGCATTCCAAAAAATAGTCAGTTCTTCCCACCGTATCACAATCATCATCTTCAATTGCATTCACTCCCAGATTACTGATACGCAGGGGAGGTCTTCCAATCCGTGCACGCCGAACAGCCCTTTGATCTTCTCCAGTAAAACCCAAACCAAACTTGTCAGTCTTGTGTGCAAAGTCAGGGAGTTGGCCCCAATTCGCACACCTACCTTTTTCAATAACAGCCCGGGCATCCTTGAGGGAAGCCATCTTCATTGGAGGTTCGTCAGCAGCAATTTCAGTCGATGCCAGAGTCTGGGGGACTTCTTCAAATTTCTGACATGGGGTTTCAATGAACTCCCCATCCATCTCCACATATCGAAAAGAGTTAAGGTGACTCACCATGTACTCCTCTTCACCCTACACCGTAACAATCTCCCCCTTTACTGGATATTTTAGCATATAATGGAGCGTAGAAGTCACTGCCCCAGCCTTATGAGTCCATGGGTGACCCAACAAACAAGAATAAGATGGTCGAATGTCCATCACATAGAACGTAGACGCAAAAGTCTAGGAACTAACCTTAACTGGGACATCCACCTCTCCATGTACCATCCTTTTGGACCCGTCAAAGGCCCTAACCATAATATTACTTGGCTTCAGAACCAACCCTTCATAGTCCAACCGATCTAACGCTTTCTTGGGTAAAACATTTAACAAGGAACCAGTATCCACCAGCACGTGAGCCAGAGTAGTGCCCCTGCACTCGATTGAAACATGCAGAGCGTCATTGTGATTCCTTCCTTTGGCAGTCAGATCTGCGTCGGGGAAACCTAACCCGTTGTCAGCGGTCAAACTAGCCACACAGTCTTTGAATTGATCAGCAGATGTTTCCTGCGGCACATGCGCAGTTTTAAGGAAAGCAATTAAAGCCTTAACATGGGATTCTGAGCACAACAATAAAGACAACATAGAGATCTTCTACGGGGTTTGCCCTAGCTGTTCAACTATGTTGTAGTCGCTTTTCTTGATAATTTTCGAAATTTCCTCTATCTCCTGCCTAGAGGTTTCAACAATGACTTTTTTATGTGCCTCCATCCGGGCAGGCCCACCTGTAACTTCTTTTCCCCGAGTGTCAGATGACTCGGTGACAGGGGTGATAACTGGAGTAAGAATTGGAACAGCAACTGATGTACTGGCAGATGGGATGACAACAGGCTTTTGAACAGTTGGAGGAGAAATATCAGGAGAGAAGAGTCTTCCGCTTCGGGTGACCTTTCTAGACCCGACAATATTACTGACATCAGTATCAGCCTCTTCAACCTTCAAGTCTTGTTTGATCCCATGATAATACACATCAGACCCATAGTGCCACGAGACAACCTTATCCGAAGTGTAAGGGATAGGACCAGGAATAGTAATGATCAATGGAGCAACTCTCGGAATAGATGTAATCCTAACAGGCTTTCTCGAGGAAGCCTTGGAAGGATTGGCGAAAATGGTTATTATGGAAACATCTTCAACATGAATCAATGGAATCAAAGTCTTCTCGAACAAGATCTCTTTGTTATCCATCAGGCGCTGAACACCTGATTTCAGTAAATAGCAACCAGCAGGTAGGATGGAACATAGGTGGCAACCTTTGCCACAACCCGGAAATAAACCGGCCAACAATAGGTTCTTCTTAACGGTCAGCAACAGAGTAGAAATGTCTTCCACGGAGGTCACAAATGAATCATCGTCCACAACATTTACTCCATGCTTGGGCATAGGAGAAGTCATGACATTAGGCTTTTCTGGTGCGTCAAACTCAATTTCTTTAGCTTCAATCAAATCTTGCACCTTATTCCTCTAGGCCCAGGAGTTGTTTGTATCATGCCCTAGGCTATCAGAGTGATAGGCACAACGAGCGTTCAGATTATACAGCGGAGAGGTGGTACTGGGATTCTTCGGAGCTTCCCTCAGAGTTACCAGGTTGGTCTTCAACAATTGCGGCGGAATTTGAGACAGGTCATACTGAGCCGAGTATATTGTCTTTGCGGTCTCTCTACTCTTTGCTGATTGTTGCGTTATGGGGCAACAGTAGGTCTTGATATAACCACCGCATTCACTGCTTGGCAGCGTTCAGGCCGATTTTGGCTCCTTGAGCTGTAAACTGCACTAGATTCTTTCTTGAAAGGCTTCTTTTCTGAACTTGATGAAGCACCTTTCTGTATCTTGCAACTTCTGATACCAGCCTCTACTCTCTTCCCAGTCATGATCAATTCAGTGAACCCAGACGATGAACTACCGATCAAATGATTGAAATACGGACCTGACAAAGTCCCAAGAAACATATCCACCAACTCCTTATCAGACAGAGGGGGTTGGACTCTTCCAGCAAGATCTCTCCACTTCTGAGCGTAGTCCTTAAAACTTTCGCTCGCAACCATAGACATACCCTGAAGTTGAGTACGTGTGGGAGCAAGGTCAGCATTATTCAAGTATTGCTTGTAAAAAGCAGCAGCAAGGTCCTCCCAGTTGCGGATATTAGCTCCTTCCAGTTGATAGAACCATTCAAGCTGAGTCCCTGACAAACTATCTTGAAAGAAATGAACCCACAGGTTTCTATCAGCAGTATAGGGTTGAATTTTTCTAACGTACGAGCGAAGGTGAAGCTTCGGGCAAGATACTCCATCATACTTAGCAAAGATATGAGCTTTAAACTCGTGAGGGATCACCACCCCAGATGCCAAACCCAAATCTCCAAATTCCAAGCCATGTATCTTCTGGATCTCCATTGCACTCAGCCAGTTTTCGAGTTTCTTGTACCTATCCTCGGCAGGAGGATACTGGTCTTCATCAAAATCTATGTCATTATCAGAGACCACATGACTAGGCCCCTTCCTTTCCTCTTGATTCACTCCTCCACCAGATGAATGAGACAGATCAACTTCCTGTCGCAAATTATTCCCGAATTTGTGACCCATATTCAGCAGAACCACCCTCTTCTTCTTCTTCTTCTTCTTGTCCTTTAATATGAGAGTCTTCAAATCTTGCTGCCCTTTGGCCAGGTTCAGGAACATCTCCTGGAACTGAGAATTCTAAGCTTGAAGAGCCTTAATTGCTTGATCAGTAGGTGTTTCAGAAGACATTCTGTGCTGAAATAATCAACGAAGAAGATAAGAAACCTGTAATGGTACCTGTGATGAGGTGCATGGTAATGGAATGCATATGAAATGATTTCAAAGACTTAGGGAGATTCAAATTTGTAAACCAAAATAAAACACACTTTATTAGATAAAACTGGTAACAATGTTTAATAAATGCCTTTAAGGCATTACAAAAGAAATAAACTGAAAAGAAAATCTAAACTAGAAACAATAAAAGACATCAGAAGTCCCATGGTCGCTTTCCCTTCGTGCTGACATAATTGTTGATTGTCCTCTCATTCTCAAGCTGCCTTGTAAGCTTCAAGATCTTCCGTTCCTGCTCATGATACTTCTCCCTGTAGGTATCCCTTTCTTCCTTTAACTGGATCTAAGATCTCTTCAATGCCCCCATATCACTAGGCATATAGGGATGAAGGACTGTATAAGGAACCCCTTCTTCATTAGTATGCTCTATAGTCACTGGCAAAACAGCTTCATATGGCATCCCCAACTTTTGAGCACGGGCTCGAACCCACTGGAGATAAGGTTGCATCGGGAGGGAAGTCTTTAGACCTAGCTCATGTGGGCCAGACCTGTTCACCATGCCCCAAGCTCGTATGAACATGCGGCGATGCCCATTGACGTCCCCCTTGTAGTCAAAGACAATATCTGTAAGCAGCAGCTCACGAGGACCATCTCTCCGAGCTCGTCCAAACTGTCGTAAAGCCAAAAAAGAATTATAGGTTATTCCCCCTCGAATTCCAAGCAAAGGAACATTAGGGTATTCCCCACATCGATCAATGACAGCTACTTTTTCCATATCCTTAGTACTCCAAAGGATGTCCGTATGAGCAAGGGACATGATTCTGTAAGCCCAACCTACACCTTCCTCATTCTTCAATACAGACTTGGGGAGGTGAGAAATAAACCACCTCGCCAGCAGCAGTGTACAGCACATGAGAGTTCCCCTTCTCCGCACAGTACGTGTATAAAGAGCATGCATAATGTCACCTAGAAGAGTAGGCACTGGGTTACGAGACATGAAGGTCTTAACTGCGTGCACATCTATGAAGGAATCTGAATTTAAGAACAGAACCAAGCCGTAGATGAGGAGAGCCAGGATGTCTTCAAATGCTTGAAAGTCCAAACTATCCCAGAACTGTTGAGCTTGATCAACCAAAAACTTAGCCAAGAAACCTTTAACCCTGCTCTGAGTCTCCCAGTTAGATACTACATCAACCCTTTTTAGATGTAAGGCTGAAGCAATATCCTCAGGTCTAGGAACCTCCTCCAAACCTATGAAGGGTGTCTGCTCGAGGATAAATATTCCTAGTAAATCAGAAAACTCCTCCAAAGTAGGGACTAGCTGATAATCCGGGAAGGTAAAACAATGATGCAACAGGTCAAAGAACTGGAACAACACGCTCATCATTTGCTCATCCAACTTTGAAGTGACCAGGCTAAGGAGATGACCATGTCTTCTAACAAATGAAGAAGTATCAGGAACCTTTGAGACTAACTCTCTAAGCTGAGCGGGAATTTGCACGAAGTTGACTCGAATGGTATTTTTGCACATAGAAGTCATAATCTGCAAAATAGAACAAAGATGAATCCCCTCGGTCTTTGAAATGGTTAGTCTAATGAAATATGCATGCGATGTCATGATGCATGATGTCATGATAAAACACACAACAAGTATAGCAAGTAACAAACATGGTAAAGGCACACAAGTCACACAATAGCCCTTAAGTCTCGGGCTTGCATGGAGTCTAGGTACTACCCTCTTGCAGTTTAGTTGGTTCAACCTGTCCTAATAATAGTAACCGGGTTCTAGAGGTTCTCAATATCACTGACCATCCTCCATCGGTCATAGTTTCAGCTCACACAATATTTTCTTGCAACCGGAACCATCTCGAGAGTATGGTCTCAATGAGTGTAGCATCGAGTATCAACCGGTTCCCAGCTCTACACCGAGACCGGCTACCTCACTACTTCCTATGGCCAAGTTGGTCAATTATAGGTTCTAAGGTCAGTTGATGCTTAACGACCCATACAGCAGCCCCATATTCTCCTTGTTCCTCCACAAGGGATATTGGTACCAACCAATGTGCCACATCAACATAGCTACTTCTTCAACTGTATCGATCTATGCCGTACAGTTTCCTCACAGTTTATTGCTACTTACCTAAAAGGTGTTCCCCAGATCCGGGTTAGGATCTATAGTAACTCTGATATAAAGCACACAAAGATAAAGCAATCAAATCAAACCATAGAAAACAATATGATGAACTAATCCTAAGGTATACCCCACTTATTAATTCCCTAGCAAAGTTGCCAGTTCTGTGATACGGTGGCCAGAACCGGGAATGTTTTTTAGGAATGCTAGTTTGTGTTTTGCGTTTGTGTTCGCCAAATATCGCGGTAAGCAAGAGTCGCCACCGACTTTTATTTTATCCAATAAGGAAAGGAAAAAAGCACAGAAAAATTCCTTTTTCGAGATATTTTTGAGTACGGGGGATAGATTATAGAAAGGGAAGGTATTAGCACCCTTTCTATCCGTAGTTATCTACGGGCTCTTAGATACTTGCTCATCATTTTCAAAATTGCTTCTTTGTGTTCTTGTGTGATTTGAAAAGTTTTTGTTTTGACTTCGGTTTAAATCTTGCTTCTGTCTTCAAGAGTGTAATGAAGTGTTTTTGAAAACTTTGTTTGAAAAGGAGTGTAAGTGTGAAAAGTTTGTTTAGATTGAGCAAGTACTTAAGAACTAATCTACCTACTCAAAAAAAGAATTGTTCTATGTTCGTTTCCTTTAGACAGCGCTATCCCACTATTAGTGAGTAGGTAGCACCGTCGTTGGAGTTTGAGGGTCAATTCGAAAGGGATGTACGGTCACTAAAGCAATGTTAGGACGTCTTAGTAATAACCCTAATGTCTTAGATCAATTATTCGAGGCAACAATATCCGAGGCAACCATTCCGAGGCAACTTTGATCTTTGAGACAAAAGGACGACCACTAAAGCATCCTATACCTAATGACTGTTTACCGAAGGCAACCGAAGTGAGAGTGTATCCTAGGAGTGCGCATGTACGAGTGATTCAATTTCAGATTATTATCTTTGCATATTTTAGGGTTATCTAACCGTTTTAAAGTTAATCATAAATTCTTGTCATGCATCCTAATATCATACATCTAACAGTTTAACATTTTGCGGAATTTAAAGTGCAGAAATTAAACTACGCTATTACAAGGCTTCGGGTATTTACATAGCCAAAAACAAACCCTTAAATAATAAAGCGATAAATGAAAATAAAAGTCCTAATTAAACTATTACAAACTTGTGAGCAATTACATTAATAGGGTAAAAATAAATGATAAAGCGCGCACAAGGAAATTTAGAATGAGAGCGAACTAGGGTTTTGACCCTTTCTAACCTAATCGAGAGAAAAATGTTTTTTTTGTTGTTTTTAATTATTTTTAAGAAAAGAATTAAGATTCAAAATTAAATGTACAATTAATTGGCTAATTAAATTAATTAATGAAAATAATTAAATGGCCTATTTTTGTGTTTTGTTATTTTAAGAAAAAAGAAAATATAATTAAGTTAGAAATAAAACTGAAATTCCAGGAATGTCACAGACACAGAATGTCTAATGGAATGTTAAGACCTCTAATCTGACATTAAGCGCTGTACAAGTAGAATAGGTTGTACTTTTGATATCTGTTCTACAACAGTCACTGGACTAACAGAGCCAGCAACACGCAGGTTCTGATTTAATGAAGTTCAGAACAGTTAAGGTTAATCTTATACATTGATGTTACGAGGAATGCTGTGACATCAAGGTAAATAACCAATACAGAAAGTAAATAACACACAGAATTGTTCACCCAGTTCGGTTCAACCAACCTACATCTGGGGGCTTCCAAGCCAGGGATAAAGTTCACTATTAGTAGTATCAATTCAAAGACCCTACAGCCAACACACCCGTTGACAGCCTTCTCACTTAATCACTACCTAATGACACTTTTACCTAAGATCCAATCCTAGATATGAGACCCCTCTCACTCCCCCTCAATCACCGCAGTGATAACTTTCTATAGTACTTAAACTGTTCAGAAGATACACTTCCATTACACATCTTGATCATGCTTAAAAGCTTCAATCAAGTACAATGCATACATCCTTTAACCTACAGGTTTCAAGGAGTATGGTGACCATCCCACAGCCCGGGTGGTTCACAACTAGCCCTAAGTGATTACATCTTGTCAATCAGCGAACACCTTAAATTAGGTTACAATGCTTCTATTTATAACCCTCTTTACCCAGCTGGATTTGAGCCTTCACATGACAGCAATGCAGCTCTAACAACCTGCATAAAATAAGCAGAAAACTTCTGCTACAAGTTAGGTCTTCAATCGAGCTTTTCTCCTTATCCTTAGCTTCTGATTGAATCTTCTAGGGCTCCACGTATGCCTTCAATTTTCGCTACTTATTATGCATTCTATTTGGCAGAATATTCTGCATAACTTTAGGAACAGAACTGCATCAGTCTTGACAGTTCAGTAGCTTGATGTCTGGTATGATGTTATGACATCTCTTGAGACATGTTGTTCCAGAGCATGTTTAGGCATTTACAATAGAATTTTCAGGCTGTTCCTATTGTACATTACATTACATTATTGTTGCTATTTGTTTTACAAGAGATGAGCCAATCCCAAACGAAGGCACTTACAATCTCCCCATTTGGCTAATTTTGGCTAAAACAAATACAACAATAATACTCACCATTCAGGACCTCTTGTGGCACAGGAGGAAGAGGATGCACCTTATTCCCTTTTAGACCACGAACCATTTCTTGTCACTGATGGTGGAAAAAGAGGACCGTGGGAGATAAACTATCCTTTCAGAGGCATCAGAGAACCTTTAAGGAGTGACCAGAATATCTCCCTTGTAACTCAGAACACAGGTCACAACTGTGTTCATAACTCAGATCACAAGTCACAAAGAAATTCACGCCATTTGAATTTCTGCTGAGTTTGTGACAAGTCTTTGTGATCAAAATTTTGAGTAGTAGCTGCTGCAACGAGGACAGTTTCTAACAGTACTCCTTTCTCCCCCTTTTTGGCCAAAAATTGCCAAAGAAAGCCCTCACAAAACCAGATCCAAGAACAGTTTTCCCAAATCCGTATAAACCCCATGATGGTTGTGAGAGAAAAGAATGTGTGACAGGAGGTTATATAAGGAGATACCAGGTTAAAAAAAAGATGGTAATATAAAATCTTGGTCAAGGATACCTGTTAGAGCATGTGCACATTTCAGACTGACTGTGCATGTATTGTTTGTTTCTGTCAATACCACAAAAAAGATCCAGTCCTAATACATGCATAAATTTTGGTCAAAGTAATTCCTGAATAAAATCAGCCTTTGACCCATTTTCGGGACTGAAGATTTATTCCTTCTAGGAAACAGACTACCAATGACGTGGCGAAGTTATTTTCCCGTATTCTTCTTGATTTCCCCAAGGTTGCAATGTCGTTGATAATGTCATGACACTTACTTAGACATTACCTTGCATTTTTCAACAGCAGCCTTCTTTTTACTTCTCTCATTTAGGCACAGAGAGGGGCACTTTAACCAGCTAGTAGCAAGAGATTTTAAGCATGGCCATCACTCATGATTTGTGTTGCTGAGATTCAATACACCCAAAAGACTCTAAATTCTTCTGATCTTCCATTCACTAGTAGTTGTTGGAGCTAGTGAAGTCTGATTTGCTAGACCAATTTGCTATTGATAAGAGCAATTCTTCAATCTCCTGTTGTTGAGACATTATCCATGACTTCACAATGTCATATTATCAGAAAACATCAGCATACCACTGCCCTCTTCTGACTTCTGATCTTCAGATTAAGTCCAACATTACAGAATCTCCCTTCAATGTATATTGTAATTGGAAAAGTGTAACACTCAGTGACTTCCCTTGTTAAGGCCAATCAAAACAGTGGCGTGGAAACCAGTAGCACTAGCTCTGAGGTGGTAACTTCAAGCACCCTGAACTAGTCTTAGAATAGTAAGAACATCTCTGATTCATGCCCTTGCGCTTCCACACTTATCATGTCTCTCATGTAGCCATAGTCTGAAACCAACCTCCAACCTTCTTAGTGTGCTTACAAGCTTTACTAAGATTTAGACTTTCTAGAAGGATTATCCTTTGATCATGTCATCCTTCTGTATAATATATTTACTAGTAGTTGCTAATACTAGTAAATTTCTTCAGACCACAACAGTAGTTATGCGTTGTTAAGCATACTTCTTTTAAACACAAGTATAATCTACTTATTCCAAACCAACAATAAAACTGCCACACTAGAATATTAAGATTCACAGTTCCAAGTCTCTGCCACGGACTTCTAACAATAAATGATGTTACAGCATGAACCTATCTGCTTGGATTCTGAAGTTAACATCCAGGGGATTGATGCCCTTTTATATTCCCCATAAGAAAGGTGTGATTACTCACCAGAATATTCTTAGAGAGAAATAAACTCTCTACCAAGTTCTGAGTAATAGGTTCAGAATATAGCCTTGCATACATATTAGACACACAATTAGTCTCCCATCCAAGTGCTTATATATATCTTTATGCAAGATCCTAATGAATACTTAGTCTCCCGTCAAAGTATTCATTATTAGTTAGATTATGCCATCTTCTCAAGGTAGGATAATTATTCTAACAATCTTCTGCTCCATGCATGAAAAACCAACTGCTGAAGCGGCCCTTCGTTTGAGATGATGTTGCACCATCAAATCTGACATTGATCTCAACCATATGAACCTGGCTTATACTATGGTTTTGGATGAACATCCAAAGCAATCAAAGCACACTTTTCTTACATCCTTTATGATCAGACCCACAACAACCACATAACCATGCAGCAACTAGCATGAATCACCTTCACCTTGACCCTTGAACAGTACAAGGAGTTAATCGTACCATACTCAACTAACAAGTGCATCCTAGGTGATGGGGATGACTTGTCAAAGTGTAGATATCCACCATTTGACTTTGTAGAGACTTAAGTGAATTCTCCTTCACATGCTGCAGTTTATGTGATTGGTAGACATACCCTGTTCTATTCCTATCCTCTTAGGAAATCACTAAGATCATGAGAAATAAACTCAAGCATCTTATAGAACAAGGTAAGATGAACTCCCTTTCATATCAGCTTGATCATACAGTGTTGAGCTCTTTACTTTAGACACATAGTAAGTACTCTTCATTTGGAATTTGCCACAGGTTTCAAATTAAGAGTCCTTAGTTTACTTGCTGTACAAGTTTCAGGTTGCCACATTCTGTAACTTGTACTAGAAGAAACTTCATTATCAATCATGAGGATGTTCACTAAATCTGGAACTTATCTGTCTTTCCTCAACAACTGATGTCTTCACATATTTATCACATAAAGATTCTGCTTCCATTATCTAATCATACTAGATGATCATGACTGATTACTTCTTCATATTTGTTAAGTATATTTACTTGGCTGAAGACACAGAAATCATATGAGGGGAAACCTGGAAATCACACTTTAAAGTCCTTTTAAGTGCTTTTAGCTCAGTACATATACTCCCTTGATCAATTATTTCAAACCAGATGTCTCCTCTTCCAGATCAGGAGTAGGTTCCAAACATATGTATTCGCACTACAAGTGTTTAGCACCCAGAACATCTGTTCTTCAACTGGCAGTTGCATGATGTTCTAACATCCTCAAGCATATCAGTTCCATCTCCTTGGAACACATCATCCTTGATAATCTTCAAGCAGCGAGAATCATTGATCAATTGATACTCATCAACACTAATAATAAATGCCTTGCCTTTATGAGTGGACTTGAGGACATTATTGATAGATTGCAAAATCTGCTTACAAATTCTGTTGAAAATAATAACCCTAGAGTTCTTCTTTTACTTTAGGCGTTGTATCAGAAGCTATGCAGCGGAATAGCAGTACTTCAACAGAACCTACACAATGCTTACTCCATATAGCAAGCATGACACATAAGGATTGAAAATAAATCAATCCTACAAGTTGTTTGCTTCTTCACCAAGCAACTTCCTAGACCCAACTCTACAGCCTGGTTAAAAGGAAGCTTTATACACACAGATGATACCTTATCAATATCTTCACTCCCGCATGAAGGTTTTGATAATATTCTTCTTTGTACAGGTTGAACAATGCACTCCAAAATCTTCACTCCCACATGAGGTCTTTGAATTTGTTCAAACACTTTCATCTTCCTTCAACATTGCTGATCAGATTGATCTACTTTCTCCCAAATTGGTCCATCCTCCACTCCTAGGGACCAAACAATATGAACACTACTGGTTCAAACAATATTCTACCTTGTACACAACCGGAAAGTATCCCCCATGGATCTCATCCAGAGACAGACAGGATGCCAGCTCTGATACCAATTGAAATTCCAGGAATGTCACAGACACAGAATGTCTAATGGAATGTTAAGACCTCTGATCTGACATTAAGCGCTGTACAAGTAGAATAGGTTGTACTTTTGATATCTGTTCTACAACAGTCACTGGACTAACAGAGCCAGCAACACGCAGGTTCTGATTTAATGAAGTTCAGAACAGTTAAGGTTAATCTTATACATTGATGTTACGAGGAATGCTGTGACATCAAGGTAAATAACCAATACAGAAAGTAAATAACACACAGAATTGTTCACCCAGTTCGGTTCAACCAACCTACATCTGGGGGCTTCCAAGCCAGGGATAAAGTTCACTATTAGTAGTATCAATTCAAAGACCCTACAGCCAACACACCCGTTGACAGCCTTCTCACTTAATCACTACCTAATGACACTTTTACCTAAGATCCAATCCTAGATATGAGACCCCTCTCACTCCCCCTCAATCACCGCAGTGATAACTTTCTATAGTACTTAAACTGTTCAGAAGATACACTTCCATTACACATCTTGATCATGCTTAAAAGCTTCAATCAAGTACAATGCATACATCCTTTAACCTACAGGTTTCAAGGAGTATGGTGACCATCCCACAGCCCGGGTGGTTCACAACTAGCCCTAAGTGATTACATCTTGTCAATCAGCGAACACCTTAAATTAGGTTACAATGCTTCTATTTATAACCCTCTTTACCCAGCTGGATTTGAGCCTTCACATGACAGCAATGCAGCTCTAACAACCTGCATAAAATAAGCAGAAAACTTCTGCTACAAGTTAGGTCTTCAATCGAGCTTTTCTCCTTATCCTTAGCTTCTGATTGAATCTTCTAGGGCTCCACGTATGCCTTCAATTTTCGCTACTTGTTAAGCATTCTATTTGGCAGAATATTCTGCATAACTTTAGGAACAGAACTGCATCAGTCTTGACAGTTCAGTAGCTTGATGTCTGGTATGATGTTATGACATCTCTTGAGACATGTTGTTCCAGAGCATGTTTAGGCATTTACAATAGAATTTTCAGGCTGTTCCTATTGTACATTACATTACATTATTGTTGCTATTTGTTTTACAAGAGATGAGCCAATCCCAAACGAAGGCACTTACAAAAACCCTAATTGTTCTAATTAATTTTAATTTATTTACAAAAAGAAATTAATGTTTACCTAAAATTAAGATCTAATTAAATTAATTAATTTATTGACAAAAAATAAACGTAAGTCTAATTGGGTGAAAAATATTTTTATGTGATTTTTTTGATAAAAAAAAAATTAATTTTGTGTTAGTAAATAAAATAAATAAATTAAATAAAACAAAATGTAAAAGAAAAGAGAAAGAGATAATGGGCCTGAAAAAAAGATTTTGGGGGTGCAAACAGCAGCTACTGGGCCCAAAACAAAGTTGTCCATGTTGACTTCCTGGATCTAGTGTGTTGCCTTGACTGAGGCATACCATGGTCACCACATCATGGCCATCAGATATGGCTTCTTAGATACCAGGATGGTTGGATCTTGAGGGAGCATGGTGCTCCTTGGCTTTGTATGCACGTTGAATCATGAAAAAACAAATTATATGAAATAAGGGGGACCTGGGATTCGAACCCAGGTCCTGAAACACTTTCCAACGCTCCACTTACCAACTGTGTTGGCTGTCTTTGTTGTATATAACATAAAAAATAATTATTATATAATAAGCAAGCGAAATAAAGAAATATGCGCGCGAATTTTCAAACGGATGAGTGAGGTGATGCCACGCCATCATCCCTGTCCTTGGTCCGTTGCTAAAAGTGGAACACTTTTACCTACGGACGTTTGTCCGTCACTGCAAACTGAGCTCGTTCCAAAATCCTCCATGAGCAATATAAATGACATCTAATTCCATGGATCGAACCGACTTGTCATCCTGAACATGATGGTACCCTTCATGAAGGCTAATTTTGCCTGCACACAAAAACCCTAAAACGGAACCAAAAAACCTAACAATGGCAGTTCTTGATTCAGTCTATGAAAACATAATTAAATAATACAGAAAGCTTGCAAATGTGATGGCGAACAAGAATATATGATTATATCATGCTATATGTTCCAAAATTATGCAAACCGAATTCAAGAAAAGATCAGTATCGTGAATGCCTTACAGCGAGTTTCAGGGCCTATAAATGCTTGCTCTCGATAGGTTTTTCTTGCTGGGGATCCCAGGAAGCGATTGGGATGGTTAAAGGGTCTTAAATTAGCCTGGAACTATGAATTTGAATTGCTACCTTTCTTTATTTTTTGCAAGTTTGCTTTGACCTTATGCACCTCCCTCTAGCCCTCTTTTTGGTCTGTAATGGTTCAATATATATCAAGGACTGAATTAGGGTTCAAAAACTGATCTCAATCTTCCTCCATCAATGTCTTTGATTTGCATTTGATTCACTTTGAATATATTTCTAAAATTAGGCAAATTCAATCTTTTTGTCCACACCAATGCTTTGCACGATTTCAAATACTTGCCAACTGGATTTGTCCACACCAATGATTTGTTTTAATTTAAATTGATTAAATAAAAATCAAAATAAATAATAAAAACAAGATAATGACAAGTGGAAAAGGCTAGGGCTCGTGGACCATGTTTCCAACTCAAAACAGGTGCAAAAGATTGGGCCCATTTGGCAAAAATTGCAATTTTAGGCATAGTTGACTTTTAACAATTTTGCAAAAAGGGTCAACTTCACCAATGCATAACTTCCTAAAATTTTAATATTTGAAGGTGTTATTGGACTTTTTAGAAAGCTTGAGATGTCCTCTAAGTAACCCTTTTGGTCTAATCTCAATTTGATATTCCATGCTCATGTATGAAGCTTTGACAAAAAAGGTGTTTTTGTTGACTTTTCAAAGTGACCTATAATGTCCAAATTCATAACTTCTTATGAGTGCATATTTTGAAATTTGGAGATGAAGATGGATTGTATATAATGGAATCCTATTCAAAATGAGATTTGGATGGGTCATTTCTCATAAAGTATGAGAAAGTTATGCTTGTTCGAAATTGAGTTGACTTTTCCTACAAAAACCCTAATTTAGCAACTTTTGATTCTTGATGAATTATGAGCAATCCTTGATGAATAATGATAAACCCTTGATCAATTGATGAAATATACTTCAAAATGAGGATGTTGACCAAAAATCTTGAAGTTTGACTGTATGTGGGCCACAATTGACTTTTGCCCTAGCATAGTCGATTTTCAGGCCTTTGAGCAATTGATTGAGCAAACTTTCTCTGTAGGGCTTGAAACTTGACATGGATGATCTTGAGAACATATTAAGACAATGGTAAGAATTTGGGATCTCTTGGAATCAAGCATCTTGATGCAACATGAAACCCTAATTTGAGGTAGACTGCCTTAGGAGGGAGCTTGTCTGGTCAACCCTTGGACTTCCTTGAGCAATTTGAGTATCTTTCTTGAAATGTTTTGAGAAATATGTGAGGGAAAATTTTGGGGTACAACACATACCATGGCTAAGAAGATCCTACGGGCAAGATACTACTGGTCCATTATGGAAGCAGATTGTTATCAGCACTCCCGAACTTGTCATAAGTGCCAAATCTATGCTGATAAGGTGCATGTGCCTCCGGTTCCTTTGAATGTCTTGACGGCTCCTTGGCCCTTTGCAATGTGGGGCATTGACATGATCAAAGAAATCAGACCTACCGCTTCCAATGGGCATCTCTTCATCCTGGTGGCCATTGATTACTTCACAAAGTGGGTGGAAGCTGCCTCCTTTGCTACTGTGACTAAGAACGTTGTGGCGCGGTTTATCAGGCATAACTTGATCTGTCGGTACGGTGTGCCAGAGAGAATCATCACTGAAAATGGTACGAATATCAATAACACTATAATCACCAAGCTCTATAAGCAATTCAAGATACAACATCATAACTCTTCTCCTTACCGGCGGAAGATGAATGGCGTTGTTGAAGCGGCTAACAAGAACATCAAAAAGATTATACAGAAGATGATGGTGACATACAAGGACTGGCACAAGATGTTACCATTTTCTCTTCATGGGTACCGCACCTCCGCACGGACGTCAATAGGGGCAACACCCTACTCTCTGGTATATGGCATGGAGGCAGTCCTACCCATTGAGGTCCAGATCCATTCTTTAAGGATTATGAAAGATGCGGGTTTGAACAAAGACGACTGGATCCAGACTCGACTTGACCAACTGAATCTGATCTATGAGAAGAGACTTACTGATGTTTGTCATGGTTAAATGTATCAAAAATGGATGATCAAGGCTTTCAACAAAAAAGTCAGATGCCAAGAGTATTAAGTCGGGGATCTAGTGATCAAGCGCATCATATTGCCGCAAGGTGATCCCAGGGGCAAATGGACTCCCACATGCGAAGGGCCATTTGTGATCAAAAACATTTTCTCAGGTGGAGCCATGATTCTAACCACCATGGACGGTGACGACCTTCCTCACCCTGTCAATGTGGACATAGTGAAAAGATACTATGCATGATTAAGGACTCGCTAGGTTGACTGGCCTAGGCAAAAATAAGGGCTTTCCAGCGAACCAAAAGGGTTCGGGTAAAAGTAAGGGATGAAAATGAAAAATCTGTACACCTGGCAAGTCAAAAACCTGAAAAGGCGGCTTGGGTAAAAAGGGGTATCCCGGTGGACTGAAAATCCGAAAGGGCAGTCCAGGAAAAAGTTAGGGATGTAAAAGCGTATCACTATGTCCCATTGGATCACCTTGCGATCAGACCTCAGTACCAACTGTCTAGATCGAACGACACCAATCAATCTAATCAGCTTTAGACAAGCAGCAAAGTGATGAGACGCTCGAAGACATAGCGGAAATAGCAGAATTCAAACTCAATGGGATTGTTTCACATAGTTGTTTTCTTTTTGTTGTACGCAATATTATATAGCTTCCATTTTTACGGTGGTGTTCTCTTACTAGAGCGTCAACTTCCTTGTACAAAAACGCCTGTTATAGGCAAACTTCGAAAATTAATACAAGTCATTTTTATAAAACTATTTGTTTTTATTTTTCTGTTTTGTTTTTGCAAGAACGTCCAATGATTTATTCTTGACATATGCATTTGAATATGATTTTTCATAAATATTTGCATAGGAAACAGAAAGACAATTGCTCGTAACTTAAGAAACAGGGGCAAAAAACTAAAAAAATGTCAAACCCGATAATTACTCTGTCCAGCAGGTACCGGGGCAGAGAAAGCCTTGAAACACAGTCACAAGTACATACGACCCCGTGACATATGTACTCCCCACAGAGTAAAGGTAATCAAAGCATTGATATCAGCTTCCCCAAAATAGAAATTACTCTCTCCAGTCGGGTCCCTTCAAAAAACTGACATCTATATTCCCCAGCCAAATTTCATAAATCACAAGTGGGTCATAAAGTTTTCTCCCGAACAGAGTTTATTTCTCTGAATACAGAAGCTCAATCCCCGACAGAGTTTATCCCTTCAGCTATGGAAGTTCATCCTCCAACAGAGTTAGCTCCTCGCAGAGTTATTCTCAAGCAGAGTCTCTTCCCCAGCAGAATATATGTAGACAAGGAGCAAATCTCCAGCATAGTCATCTTTGTTCACCATCCCTAGAAGAAGTAGAAGAACTACGGGTTTCTACAACAGTCAGGAATGTTATACCCTCCAGCAGCAGTCAGGGATTTATTTTCCCAGACTCGGATATGTCACAATAGCATCTCATGTTCATACATCATGACATACGCATACATATCGCATACAACATAATCTCATTTATTTTGAGAACATCATCCCACAATGCATTTCATGCATCACATATAATTAACCATGTTATCTTTTCAGGAAAGACAATTATCATCAACGATCCTAGCAGTTGTACATGTCACATCTACAGACAATTAATGGAAAATCAGTTCCCGAAACCAAATGGGTCAACCAACCCACGTGATTAAACGAAGCAACCTTACCCAGGTTCCTTCTCGGTCCAAATACAGTTTTACCCAAACTCCTCTCGAAGTAACACTACAATTCAGGTTCCTTCCCATAAGCCCTACTATCCAGGATTTCATCTCGAAGTAACCCTACGACCCAGGTTATTTCTCATAGCCCTACTATCCAAGATTTCATTTCGAAGTAACCTTACGATCCAGGTTCCTTCCCATAGCCCTACTATCCAGGATTTCATCTCGAAGTAACCCTACGACCCAGTTTCCTTCTCATAGCCCTACTATCCAGGATTTCATCTCGAAGTAACCCTACGACCTAGGTTCCTTCTCATAGCCCTACTATCCATGCTTTCATCTCGAAGTAACCCTACGACCCAAGTTCCTTCTCATAGCCCTACTATCTAGGCTTTCATCTCAAAGTAACCCTACGACCCAGGTTCCTTCTCATAGCCCCACTATCCAGTCTTTCATCTCGAAGTAACCCTACGACCCAGGTTCCTTCTCATAGCCCTACTATCCTGGCTTTCATCTCGAAGTAACCCTACGACCCAGGTTCCTTCTCATAGCCCTACTATCCAAGATTTCAGTTCGAAGCAACCCTACTATCCAGGTTTCTTCTCTCTTATCTCCAGACAATAGTTTACAACACTGTAAGACCTGGACCCGACCAGATTCAGTCGATTTCACATTTCCCTAGTAAGTCGTTGTGCAGCCTGGACCCTGACCAGATATGCAGTTTACTCCCACCTCCTCAATCATGAGTTAATTCCTCAGTATAGTAATGGACAACCAAAGCTCCTATACTCTATTTCCCAGGACATAAATCAACACTCCCCGGTGAAGTACTCAACGGCAGGTACATGAATTCTCACAAAGGAAATTCTTATGCAACCGATATCTTTTCTGGATGGCATATTTAAGCCCATCTCCGATGATTCTCTGCCTACTTCCAAATGGAATCTGCAAGCCCATTCCCGATATCACCAATCAGTATCACTTCATGCGAGTGCAAATTTCTGGGCACTCTAGTGTTCAATCATCTTCCACCTTCAGATCACGAAAGGCAGACCAGCCAATCTACATCCTCAGGTTTAAGAAGATTGAACAGGGGAAGTTGTTGTACCCCAAAATTTTCCCTCCCATTTTTATACAAAACATACTCCTAGAGGTTCTCAATTGCTCAAGTTGACTAAGGATTGACCAGACAAATCCTCCTCCTAAGACAATGAGCCTCAAACTAGGGTTTCACTCCTCATCAAGATGTTTGAATTACAAAGGTCCTAAATGGTTTCCATTACCCTAATATGTTCTCAAGATCATCCATGTCAAGTTTCATGCCTTGCACAAGAAGTTTGCTCAGTCAACTACTTAAATGACTAAAAATCAACTATACTAGGTCAAAAGTCAACTGTGGCCCACATACAGTCAAACTTCAAGGTTCTTGGTCAAAATCAACATTTTTAAGTAATATCCATCATTTTATCAAGGGTTGATCATGATTCCTCAAGGAATGCCCCAAATTCATCAAAACTCAAAAGTTGCTAAATTAGGGTTTCTATAGGAAGAGTCAACCAAACTTTGACCAGACATAACTTTCTCATACTTTATCAGAAATTTCTCATCCAAGGTATATTTTGAAGAGGATTCAATTCCCTACAACTCATCTTCGTCCCTTAAGTTAAAAAAATACACTCATGAAAAGATATGAATTCAGACATTATAAGTCATTTAAAAAAGTCAACAAAAACACTTTTTGGGTCAAAGCTTATTACATGAACATGGAAGATCCAATTGAGATGAAACTAAAAGGGTTGTTTATATGACATCCTAAGATTTCTAAAAAGTCCAAGAACATCCTCCTAGGATCAAAATTGAGGAAGATATGCATTGTCAAAGTTGACCATTTTTGGAAATTTGCACAAAGTCAAAAATGCCCAAAATTGTATTTTCTCCACATGGGCCTATCTTTTCAAGTTTGGAGCTTGTTCCTAACATGGTCCACGAACCATGATCCACTACATGCCTAATTCACTTATTTATTTAATTTATTGTGATTTTATTCATTTAAAATTCAAATAAAATCAAAATAAATCATATAAGTTGCTTTTGGAATGATTTTGGCATTGAATGAAGATGATATATGCTGTCAAACAAAGATCAAATCATGCAAAGGATGATTGGAATGAAAATGTCATGATTTATTTTGTTTTGGAAACAAATAATGCAAGGAGAAAATCAAATCTTTTCTCCATGATTGTTCAAGATTGAATCTGTTTTTGTTGACCTAATGCATTCTAATACATATACATAATATGCCAGATAAAAAAGGACACAAAAAAGCTGCCTCCACAAGTCCAGAAATACTCCTATTTTTGACAAAAAAGTGTGGTTCAAATTCTAATTTAGAGGGCGATTCAAGGTGATTCAAGGCCACCAATCCACTCCTGGGAACCTCCTGAAGCTAACAACACCGTTTGAACGCATAAAAACTCCAGGAATCATCACCTTACAGCCTCACAGTTTGCCCTTATTCTTGAATTCGATTATGACTATACACGCATGTTTAACAATTTCTAAGCATACCTTCATGTTTGTATCATCATTTAGAATGTATTTGTTTGATTAATTATGAGTTTTGACGCATGTATGGATAACTGCCATTGTTAGGGTTTAAGGTTGCGTTTTAGGGCTTTTTGATACAGGTAAAATCAGGGCAAAGGATGGATACCATCATACTCACGAGATCAAAATGAGTTGATCTGTATGTTTGGATTTGATTTACCTTTCCTGGTTTTGATTTTTTAGATTTGCAGGGTTAAATTTACAACTTGTGTTCGTTGGTAAAGGTCATTAGCTAAAATGACAGTTCCTTTGGAGAAGACAGTGATGTGGCTGATAACCATTGGAGGATTTGAAATTGTGCGCGTTTTCTGGACATAAGGTGTTTCTTTCCATTATATTAATATTTGTTCATTATATTAATAGATGAGTCACGTAGCACGAATGGCAAAAGGTAACGCTGGTGAAGGAAAGGACCTGGGTTCGATCCCAGGTCCAAGCATCTTGTGATTTTATTTTCTTAACGTGTTTTACAGGATCCCATGTGCCTCCCAACCAAGTGTCCATCATGCATCCTGAAATCCACGCCATCATATCATGTCCTGGCAAGATCTAACGCCTCAAGCATGCATGTGCGTGGTAGACCTCCTGAAGACTCGTTGCACTAAATCACACACAGTCCTTGGGCCAACCATCTTGGGCCTGGAAAAAGTCAGCAATGCACCCCCCTGATCACTACTTCACAGTAGGCCCATTTATTTTTTCTTTTTTTATTTTGATTTCATTTAATTTTTATTTGCTTTAATATTTTTACAAAAAATCAAAAATCATTTTTTTTATTAAATCAAAAAATCACAAAAATAAATTTAGGTTTTTATAATTAAAATTAATTTTTGAAAATTAATTATTTTAGTTATTTCAACATTGACTATTTTGTTAAATAAAATTAATTAGAAAATTAGGTTTAACTTGTAAATTTTAATTATTTTTCTCAATAAAAAATACAAAAATATTTTTAATTAATTAGATTCATTAGGATATTTAATTCCCGTGTCCCTCCTCGCGCGCGCTTTATTTTTTTATTTTTCAAATTATTGTAATTGCTTCGAGATTGTAATAGTTTAATTAGGTCATTTACTGTCATTCCCTATTTACTATTTTCATTCCCCAAGTTTTGGTTATGTAACCCCTTCCCTGAGGTCTTGTAATAGTTAGGACTTTAATTTCTCGCACTTTACTTTCTGCTATTATAAACTGCTAGATGAATTATGATAGGATTGTATGCGAAAGACAAATGAAATTAAAAAGGTAGATAACCCTAATTATGCAAAGATAAATAAACTGAAATCAAACACACGCACATGCTCATTCCTAAGGTTTACCTCACTTCGGTTGCCTTTGGTAAATGGTCGCGAAGTATAGGGAATTTTAGTGGTTGCCCTCTAGTCCCAAAAGATCAAAATGACCCGTTCGAATGTTGCCTCGGAAAGATCCTTAGGACTTTAGGGTAATTACTAAAGTTTCCTAACCATTGCTTTTGTGACCGTATTTGTCCCTTCGAATGTCCCTTAAAACTCCAACGGTGGGGCTACCCACTCCTTAATAGTAGGATAGCACTGTCTAAAGGAAATGAGAACGAACAGTCTTTTTTCGAGTAGTTAGAAAATCTTAAGTACTTGCTCAAGACAATAAAAACTCTTTCACACAAACACTTTCAAAACAGTTTTCAAAAACAATTTCGTCACACTCTTGAGGACAAATACAAGGGTTATCATGAAGTTAAACAAAAAACTTTTCAAAACACACACAAGCAATTTCAAAACAAGCAAGTACCTAAGAGCCCATGGAAAACCATGGAAAGAAAGGGTGCTAACACCTTCCCTTTCTATAATCTACCCCCCGTACTCAGAAACATCTCGAAAAAATGTTTTTTTCTGTTCTTTTTCCTTTTCCTTTGTTGGATGAAATAAAAGTCGGTGGCGACTCTTGCTTACCGCGATATTTGCGAACAAAAAATGCAAACCAGTATAACAGTCGGTTCTGCCACCGTATCACAAGGGTCAATTGAATTATTTATGGTTTTACCTCTAATTTCATCAATATTATCCAATTATGTGATCAGGAATTGAGTGTCAATTTTATAAGAGAATAATGCACTTTAACAGACAAACAACACCTCAACTCATGAAGGGTACTGCATCCACTGATAAATCTTACATGTGATCACCCTATGTTGGAAATCAACTTTAATCCTGTCTAATAAGAAACTATGTTATGGAAAGAAAGCTTAGCCCTTTGAATCTAAGTTAATTCTAAAAAATGCTATTTTCGGTATACCCGTTCTCAGGATTGAAGAAGGGAAAATCTCTGGAGACAGTTAGGTTGGTAAGAAAACCAAGATGTCTTAGATGACCGTGTAACATCTCTATAAAATCACTCACATTCTAATCGACCATGGAAAAATTTGAGAACTCTAGTTTCTCGTTCTACTACACTACTGGATGGGCTGCTCATAAGTTATTTCCTTTATCACCCCTCAACATAACATGATTATTAAGAGGAAGAACGTTATCTTACAAGAAATGGTGAAAGTTATGATTCCCTCTAAACACTTACCATATCATTTTTGGGGTGATGCAATGAATACTATGTGGAATCATGTTTTACATGTTTAGAAATATTCGAATAACATACTCTTGGATATTCTTGTGATGATGAAAACTAACAACTTAAATTCAAGCTTAACAAGCGGTTAAAGATGCAATTAGAAAAAGCTACTAAATTATGGTTTAATGATTACTTTAAGTCCTCTAATGATGGCACTAAACAAGAATACATCTCGAGCCTTATCTTCAAGAAGAATTCTAAAAAGTGTTTGTATGATAGTTTTATCTTACAAGTCTTGAAGTTTCAAAGTGTGAAAGAGAATAAGTGTGAAAGCTCTCCCTATTGCGTATGAGTGAACAACATGTTTTAAAGTTATAAAGTCTTTCTAGTAAAGCTATATGGATAATCACACACACACACACACACACACACACACACACACACACACACACACACACACACACACACACACACACACACACACTAAAACAAGTTTTATAACTTATTTTTCTTAAGAAAATATTTCTAAAAATATTTTAAAGTCATACCAGTTGAATCACGAGTTGTCAGAAAATTCATGTGAATATTTTGTACTCGACAATCAATTAGCGTTTATACCTAATCGATTGGGTTAGTGCAAAAATGTGCCCTAAACATTTAGGATAGTATATTACTAATGGTAGTGGCTATATATCTTTTATTACCTTTTAAAATTTTCTAAGAGATTAATTTTAGGCCAACTAATAAATTGGTGCTTGATGCCAAACGATTGGCTCATCAATTATGGCCCCTAAGAATTTCCTTTTTTGTGCCTACCTCTAGCCTATAAATAAAGATCCATTCTCTCATATTTTTACATCCAGGAATATGAGTTCTCATACCTTACACCTCATTCTCTTTTTAAAAATATTTTCTCACTTTCTCACACTTAGAAATTTAGTCGTAATGTTTCTGAGAAAGGTCTTTTGCAAGTGAGGCATCTTTCTAATTTTGGAAGCGTAGTATTGTAAATTCACCAAGGAACATTTTTACCTTGGTGGAATAATTTTTCCAATTAGGGATTCTTTATTTGGGTTCAAAGCTAAACCCTTTAAATGCTTTGGTTTGGGAATTTAGTTAAAAAGTCGTTGTTCTGGTTCAAAGTCTTAGCTCGTTCAAAAGCTTTCATAGGTTTGAGATTAACCCGATATAAATTTCTGGTTATCCTATGCAAAACCTTGGTTTGGTTTGTAAGCTCGGCTCAGTTACAAGCTTGCTAAGGTTGGAGATAAGCCTAGTATAAAATCTCATAGGTTTGTTATCTTCCCGTCAAAACTCTGGTTTGGTTCATGAGCTCAACGTGGTATAAAATATCTCATATGTTAAAGATAAGCCTATGTATAATCTTGGTTCACTTTGAGGACTAACCTCTTCAAGTTTTTGTTTGTAAAGAAGACTACTCGCTTCAATTTATCGTTTGGAAGGAAGACTAACCATTTCTCTCCGTTGTTCACAATTTGGTTGGAAGTTAGCTAGAAAGTGAATTTTTCTTGTATAAGGGAATTCAAGAGTTCAACCTACTAAAAACTGTTTAGTTTATTGAATACTCTCAATATCAAATCTTGGGGACATGACTAAGTCTTCTTGACTGAACCTGTATAATTCCAAGTGTTTTCTCTCTTCCCCAAACTTTTACTTTACGCACTTTAATTTTGTTTTTGATTTCCAAAATCTTTTAAAATGAATTTAAACACTGAAAGTAATAATAAAAGTTTTTCAAACTACAATTTTCATGAAACATATAATTTTCTCCTTCTTGTGTATGGAGTCACGTGTCCAACAAGTGGCATCAGAGCCTGACTCCTGTTTAAGGACTAATCGTATCAAAAGGAAAATGACTTCCAACACATTTTGAAACAAAAGCTATTTCTTAAACACCATTAAATGGTGCTAGATTTGACATATGGAAAGCTAAATTTAAAATTTTAATTCAAATTTTTAAGAGTGAATTGTGGGAAACAATAATCAATCGTCCATTTATTTCTACTTTCCAAGTAAATGGAAAAGTAGTAAATAAACCTAATTTCCTTTGGACAAAAGGGGAAAAGAGAAATTTTGAAATAAATTTCAAAACAAAAAGTTTTATAGTAATGTCTCTAGATGATAGTAAATTCCTATATGTTTATAATTACAAAATTTCCAAGGAAATATAGGATACTCTTGAAATGATATATGGAGTTTCTCCTAGTATAAAACAATGGGAGATGAACATACAATGCAAAGAAGATTAAGATATTATTCATCAACGTTTTTCAAAGTTTAGAATTTACAAAAATTATATTGGAACATTTATCACTACTAATCAATATCTAATAATTAAGAACTGGAAACATAATCTAATCCTTAAATCAAAAGATGTGAGTGTTTGTAAATTTCAAGAAAAATGAAATAAGGGGGAAATAATTAATAAATTGATTGAACTATTTCAATTACTTAAAGATGAAGGTATAAGCTTAAAAGTTGAAGAATCATCAACTTCATCAAATTCCTATCAAACAACTCTCATGACTTCCTTCGAAAGAACATACTAAGTAATTGAACGATCCTCGGAAGATTCCATATTGAATTAAGGAATCTCATGTGTAAGTGGCAATGAAGAAGAAGTATCGTCTTGTGGAATCTTCGAAAGAAGAAGAGAATACAAAGCACTTACAAACAAGGAGGAATCTACCTCGGGGAGAACTATAGAACAATCTTCTTCCAACGAAGAATATGAAGTATTCTTAAAGGAATACTATGATGAAGATGACTTTTAGGCAACTAAACCATCCTATAAAAAACTATTTAAAATCAGTGCTAAGTTGATTGAAGAAAATGATAAAATTACAAAATGCAACTTATACCTTAAGGAATATTTATGGTTTCTTGAATAAAGAAATATGTCACTTCATTTAGAAATAAATAATATTAGAAAATCAAGTAAAACATGTGAGACATGCGTCTCTTTCAAAAATGAAGTGATAGACCTACATGAAATCCTAGGTAAATGTACCAAAAGGAAAGAAAATTATGACTTAATCCTATCAAGTCAAATGTATTTCTTAAATAAAAATGGATTAGAATTCAAGAGGTATAGAAAAACTATTAAAGTTTTAGATCATAAGAAAAATAATCATCTGGTTTATAAGTGCACACACTGCAAAAGATTTGACAATTTAGAGCCCTCATGTTTTGACGAATTGAAAAGGTCTGAAGGTAATAACCCTAGACCTTTTGGAAAAACTAACAAACCTAGAATCAAGAAAACTTGGGTACCAAAGTGAACCATTAGGGTTTTGTAGGTATGCTTTGTAGCTCAAATCTTTAAGGGTTATTAATGAATCCGACTAAAGCAAAGAGTATACTTTCGAGTATACATTATTTATGAAGTCTTTGATAAAAAATAATCGATGATGGTGAATATCAATGACAATGATCAAATCAAGTATTTTTGAGATATCTCAACATTAATGATCCTTAATGATCAGTTAACCTCATGGTAGGTTGAGTAGATATGTCTGTGATGGACTTACCCATCTTGATCTTTGAACTAACTCTCGCATCCCACGTTATGTAGAGAAGGACACACCATAATAGGATTGGTGTTCCCTTTAATGGAAGTTGTATAGAGGCCTCTTAATGATAGAGGTAGTACACTATTTTAAGATTGAGATTATAACAAAACTCTAATCAATCATTTAAAATAGTGGATTTAATTTTTCTCATCTCGATAAATCATGTTTGCTAACCAAGGGGTGTAGAAAAGCTAAACAGGGGTGCAAAAAATATTGAAAAACCATACTCTTGAATAGGCTTTTGATGATGACAACTAAAAACTTAAGTGCAAGCATGACAAGCAATTAAAGATGCTATCAGACTAAGCTAATAAACTAGGGTTTAATGATCACTATGAGTCCTCTAATGATGACAATAAACAAGAATACATCTCAAGCCTCTTCTTCAAGAAGATTTTAAGAAAGTGTTTGTATAACGATTTTATTTGACAAGTCTTAAAGCTTTAAAGTGTGAAAGAGAAGAAGTGTGAAAGCTCTTTGTTGTACCCCAAAATATTCCCTATCCTTTCTCAAGAAATTTCTCACCAAATATCTCAATTGCTTAAGGGTTCTCAAGGGTTTGATCAAACAAGCTCACCTCCCAAGCGCTGAGCCTCCAAATTTGGGTTTTGACTGAGAATGATCGATCATTGACTTGTGACTTAGTACATGACCTTATGGATTGAAGCATAATCACTATAACTCAAACTCAACATGTTGACCTAATTTCATGGCTCGAATCAGTTCTCGTGATCAAAGGTTTGATAGTCGAAATCTAGATCAACTGACAAAAAGTCAATCGATACACAAAAAGTCAAACTTTGACTTTTCGGCCAACATTAAATTTCAAAGATAAAAATTCATCAAGACCTACAAAATATCAAACTTAATCATCAAGAATAAATAAAGTCAATAAAGTCAACAAAAAGTCAAATTTCCAATACTTAGAAATTTTCTAAGTGTTTTTACACTTGATAATTTCAATACTTCATGACATTTTTTCACCAAGATGCCAGATGATTCAAAGAAAACTTTCAACATGAAAGTTTTAGATCTTGATGAATTATATAAATTTGTATTAGAGGGTTGATGTCCAAAAATTCTTAGATTTGAAGATACAGGCTCATGAAGTCATGACATTTTTTATCTAACACTTAGAGAAATTTTCAACAGGTTTTCGTCAGGTTTTTGTCCCAACTTCTTGGTCAGTTTTCATCAAGTTCCAATTGGATTTAGACAAAATGGTCAACATGAAATTTGTATACAATGTTTCAAGCTTTCCAAAACATTCACGATCATGAATTTATCATACTTGAGCTAGGAGATGCAAAGGTATAAAGTTGGGCATCAATTATTGAATTACAAGCCATTTTGGTGAAGAACACATAATGCAATCTATATGCTATGCTGCATAATCTTGTGTTGCAGGCCTTCTAACTTGAAAATCTCACCATATTTTAATGTTTACACAAAACTTTGAGCTACGGTCCATTTGGTTTAAACATTGTCCAAGTGATCTTTCCATTTTTGGCACAAAGGCACCATTGCCATTCTTGAAAAGCATGCTTTAATCACAATGTCAACTCCTCGAGCCTCTCAATGGTTCCTTCTGCATATACACAATGTCAAAGAAAGAAGCAACCATCTACAACCTGCAAATCACTCCTAAAAAACACGCCATGCCCACATTGGAACTATGAAAAGTCATGAACTCTCACTTACAACCCAACCTAGTCACAACATGTGATTTTAAAAAATATGATCAACCCTTGTCTTAAAACCTCTTGCCTACAAATAGAGAGATCATTTGAAATATAAAAGAGATGATCAAGCCCTCAAAAACTCATATACTCTCAAAAAACATGAATTATCCACAAAACCTCCACTTTTGAGTTTTGAAGTCCAAATCTTTTAACCTCTCACACCTTGAAAGTTTTGCCAAAACAAACTATCCAAATACTTCACATAGATCATATATAATTTTTTCAAACACAAGAATAACTTATGTAAAATCACTATCACCATCTTCCAAACTCAAAAATAACACATTGCAACTTGAATGGTTTGGAGTGATTCAACAAACTTTCAGCATAATGTGAGGATTGGAACAACTTCAAGAAGGTCTAAAGGAGCTCAACCAATCACCACTTTGCACCTGGAAACGTTCGTACGTGTTCTAAAGTTTTTCACTTTAAGAGGTAAGGTTCCTCAAACTTTGATATTTTTATCCATACATCATTTGTTTTTGTTTTCAAAAGGATACAACAGGACAAATCAAAGAGAAAACCTAGCAAAGAGCCAGGCCATGGGCTGACACGGGTGCCCATGTCACACGACACGGCCAGTGTCAGTTCAACTGGGTGGAAAACTTAACAAAAGTGCAAGGCAAGTCTTGACACGGGTGCCCATGTCACACAACACGATTCATGTCAACTCAACTGGTTTATACACGTGCAAAAAATAGGCAGGCAGGGGCTGACACGGGTTTCCGTGTCACACGACACGGCCCGTGTCATTTTGGCTGGAACAAGAAATATGCATAAGATTTGGGATAGGTCTTGACACTGGTTCCTGTGTCCACTGACACGACCCGTGTCAACTCAGGCACCAAATTTCTTGATTTTGAGATTTTTTAGGTTATTTTAGACATATTTCATGACTGAGAGATGAACTAACACCATAAAACCTTTTCCTAAAATGAGACATCAAAAACATTTTCCTAAACAATTTGTGTTCTTTTAAGTAAACTTAGACCTAGGTTTTTTCTTCAAGTAAGTAAAACTACAAAACCTTTCTATCAAAAAACCCTAAAAAGAAAATTTCCTTTTCACTTTACATTTTCTTGCGCATTTTACTATTTCACATTATAATTTATGTAATTTCCAAAGCCTTGTAATAGTAATTAGGGTTTATTTTTACTTGTCTTCCCCATTTGTAAATTTGTACCCCCATCCCCTCAAGTATTGTAATAGCGTAGGATATTTAATTTCCGCAATTTATCGCTTTCCATATTATTTCTAGTAATTAGGGTTTGTATGGAAAGACCTAAAATCAATAATAGACAACCCTAATCAAGACAAATGCATGAAAACAAAAACACTTTGCACACTTGTACCTCTAGGGTAACCCACTCTTGTTGCCTCGAATACAATAGTCATGTCCCTCGAACGTGGGATACTTTTGCAAAGAACTTCAATTACAAGATCGTAGTCCCTCGATGACCCTTTGAAGTTGCCTTCGGTAAATGATTTTAGTCCCTTACTAAAAATTGCTAAGGTATCCTACAATGTTGCCTTCAATGATTGTACGATGACCCATGCTTGTCCCTTCACATCCAATGATAAGGCTCTCTACCAATCAATGGTAGACAAGCACTATCTAAAGGAGGAGGAAAAGAACAAAGACTTATTTTGAGTAGGTAGAACGTTCATAGTTGCTTTCTCACAAACATTTCAAAACAAAACATCTTTCAAACACATCAACACTTTCATGAAATATTTTCAAAAGTCAACACTTTGTATACATTCTTATAGAGACGAGAATCATTACAAAGTTCTCCTAAACAAGGGCACTTTTCAAAAATACTTTCAAAACAAACACAAACACATTTTTTTGCGAAGCATTTCAAAATGAGCTAGAAACTAAGAGCCCGTAGATAACTACGGATGAAAAGGGTGCCAACACCTTCCCTTTTCATAACCTACCCCCCGAACTCAAGAAAAATTCTCAAAAGGTCTTTCCTGTTCTTTTCACCCTTTCCTTTGTTGGATAAAAGAAAAGTCGGTGGAGACTCTTGCTATCCGTAACATTTGCGATAAAACGTAAAACACCCTAGTCAGTTCTCCCACTGTATTACAAAATTGGCGACTCTGCTGGGGATTTATAGAATAAAAGTGGAGTTACCTTAGGATCTAGATCACCTTTTTTGCTTTAATTGCTTGACTTGTTTGCTTTACATTTGTGGGTTATGCTTGGGTTTGTTAATTGTAAAAATCCTACACCCGGATTTGGGGGCATTTTAGGTAAGTATCAATAGATCGTGGGGACTGTGCGGGGTATACCGACATGGTTAAAGCAATTTCTACATTAGTGTGACACATTTGTTGGTACCGGTATCCCTTGAGTCCAGTCAAGGAGAATACGGGGCCGCTGTGTGGTGTCATGAAGCACTAACTGACCGTAGAACCTTAGTTGAACAACTTGGCCATTAGAAAGTAGTGAGGTAGCCGGCTTTGGTTCATACTTAAGTTGGTTGATACTTGATACCACACTCATTGAGATCAGACTTTCAGGATATTTTAGCCGTAGTTTGGATGCTTGAGCTAAAACAATGTCTGATGAAGAAAGATCAGTGATATTGAGGCTCCTAGAACCCGATTACTTTTTATGATAGGTTGAACCAACTAAACTTCAAGAGGGTACTTACCAATAAACCCCATGCAAGCCTAAACCTAAGGCCTTGTATGCTTTATTTGTGTGTGATTATTTGCCCATAACATCATAGCATCATGCCATAGCATTTTACTAACCATTTCAAGGACCTATGGATTTATTTTTGTTCTGTTTTATAGGATATGGCTTCCACTCGCAGAAATACCATCCAAATACACTTCGTAAGAGTGCCTCCTCAACTCAAAGAGTTAGCATCAAGGGTTCCTGAAAATTCTCTGTTCACCAAAAGATATGGTCGACTTCTCAATCTGGCTACCACAAGCTTTGATGAAGACATGTTGAAAGTGCTCTTTCAGTTTTTTGATCCCGTACATCATTGTTTCACCTTTCCCGATTATCATTTGGTGCCCACAATGGAAGAATTCTCTCAACTATTGGGAATACCATTCCTTGACCAAATACCATTCACTGGTTTAGAGGAAACTCCAAAGCCTAAAGTTATTGCCAAGGCCTTACATTTGAAGAGTTATGACATTATAGCTAAATGGGAAACAAGAAGCGGGGTCAAAGGCTTTTTGGCGAAATTCCTGATGGAGAAGGCTCGTTCATTTTTGGATGTTTTGGATTTACAAGCTTTTGAAGAAATGTTGGCCCTTCTAATCTATGGTTTAGTTCTCTTTCCTAACCCTGACCAACTCATAGATGTGAACACTGTCAAAATCTTCCTTACTCGCAACCCGGTGCCTACATTGTTTGGGGATATTTTGCACTCTCTTTATACTCGCACTATGGGCAAGCGAGGGACCCTCATATGTTGCCCGCCTTTGCTGGATAGGTGGTTTATTTCGCATCTTCCTAGATCAATATTGAAGAATGAGCAAGGCCTAAGGTTATCTCAAAGGTTGATGTCACTCTCTCATTCGGATATCCATTGGTGCTCTCGATCTCAAGAAGACTTTACTATCATTCATCATTGTGGGGAGTTCCCTAATGTCCCACTCTTGGGAATTAGGGGAGGTATTACTTGTAACCCTTATCTGGCTCTACGACAATTTGGCTATGCTCGAAGAGATGGTCCCCATGACGCGCTTGAAACAACCGGCTGAAAATCATCAAACAATGAAGTCGCCATCGAACGTCTTTTATCCCATATGGAGGGAAAGGTAAACATCGAGAAAACATGAGAAGGGAGAAGTCACGTTCTTGCGACCGAGAGATCGGGTAAGGGAGTCTGTTACGCAAGGGAAAGGTATTAGCACCCCACACGCCCGTAGTACACTATGGTATCCACTCTTGTTGTTCTATATTATGGGTGTGTCTAATCTATGCTTATTTTTTATTATACTACTAAAGGGAGAATGCATTCAAAAGAAAGAAGAAAAGAATGTAGGGAAAATAAAGTTGTACTCTCTTGGGCCCTACACCAATGCCTACGTATCCTTTTTGAGGAATCAGAGCTACCGTAGTTCGGGTCATATGTTTTTGTTTGTTTTGTGTTTTTTATGGACAATGTTAATTCCGCCTTCTGCTACAGCTCGAACTTTGGAGACTTATGCGTTGGCACAGAAGTAAATTAATCATGTCCTTACCTGAAAAGGGTTTTAGAGAAAAGGTGCTCGAGCGCACAAAATGGTTTGAATTGTTTTGTGTTTTATTACCTTGAAAAAAGGGTTTAGGTATGATTAGCATGTTTTTTATTTTCTAAGAAAAGAAGTTTTAGTTTTAGATGCAAGGATGCAAAAAGGGGAAGAAAAGAGTCTAAGGGAGACTGGCCTATTTCTAAACCTAATGTTATCATACAATGGTAGTCCTAAGGTTTAGGATGAAAGGGGAAATTTCTACCTAATGTCAGCATGCATGGCTTACAAACTAAAGTCTAACTTGCATACGAACGGAGAAAGCGCATCCTAAGGGAACATGGTATGTACAAGGATAAAGCAAACAAGCCAATAAATTTAAGAGAGCACACCTAAAGAGATCATATCTAGGTCAACATGCCAAAGAAAGCCTAACAAAACTATCCTATAGGGAACATGCAATGAGAGCGAAGTCGTGATCTCAATTTCTAAATTAAGTGACTCATTGATCAACAAGAAATAAAGGAAAGCGATAAAATCCTATAGGGAGCATGCACTGAGATCGAAGTCGTGATCTAAATTTCTAAATTGAGTGACTCATCAATCAATAAGAAATAAAGGAAAGCGATAAAGTCCTATAGGGAGCATGCACTGAGAGCGAAGTCGTGATCTCAATTTCTAAATTGAGTGACTCATCGATCAACAATCACAGAAACAAACACAAGCATAACACATATAGCAAATGAAGTGCGGAATGCCTGCTACAGGTCTTTAAACAACGACTTTGAGTGCACACTCTTTATTTCCTACTTCTCATGGTATCTAGAAAAACAGTAAAGAAATGCGATAAAGTGCGAAGAAGTACAAAAGTAATAATGGCGACTACCAAAGCAAGCAAATCGTCAAGAGCGGACGAAAGCAGTGGAGAAGCAAGGAGTACGCGTCGAGAAAGCTTCACCAAGAAACAAATAGTCAGAAATAATATCCAACTAATATAAAGGCAAACGCGTGTTGTGAATGCAACGTGTAATCAAAAGTTCCTGCATAAAGCATCTCAAAGCATCGTATGTATCAGGACAACATATAATATAATATGAATTTCTCAAGACAATGAGAAATAAGGTGTGTCGCATCAGGCGCGAGCATAAGCCGCATGCTTCGGTCACATAACTACCTGTTATGTTACATGATCAAAAATACTAAAATGTACCTTGCACAGTGAACAAACACATCAAAAATAACTGGCAAAGCGGTATGAAAATATGGATAAAAAACTAAGAGAAAAATGTATATTTTTTATTATTTTTTTATGTGAAGAAAATTCTATCGAAAAAAACAAAAATTAATTCCTAAAATCGTTTAAGAAAACTAACAAATTTTATTTGGTTTTTTTATGTCCTTTTTATTGCAGTTTAATTTGCAAGAGTCAAGTAATTAAAATGAAAATTAAAACTAAGCATGGGGTTGAAGTAAGGATTTGGTGTATGATATAGCAAATAGGCGCTAGGCCCATTATCTCTAAGGTCCTTGAACCAGCTTTTTGGTTCAATACTCAGCTTCCAAAAACGGGCCTAGGGGAGAGTAATCTGATCCACAATGTTGATTCAAATTTCATATAGTCTAAACTATTTATCAGCATTTTCTGACTATTACACTGAGCAAAAAAATTAAAAAAGGTAAAACAATTAAATGGAAAAAAAAGGATATGATGTCGTATGGGGCCTAGGGTTCAAAATTGGGCAAATTCCTCCTGTCTTCCTCAATCTGCGGTGCACTTCACTTCATCTTCTCCAATTGCTCCGTCGCAAGCTCATTCTTCCAACGTCGTCATAAATTCATCACCGTTTTCATCGAATCCGTTCGTTCCTCACTCAACTTCTTCTATTTTGTACAAGAACGTCATCACAAAATCATCATCATCTTCTCTCAACCTTTTTGTATTTTGCTCCGTCCATTCCCTCATCACATATCTATTCGATTTCACCTTACTCGCTCTCTCTTTGTCTCGTCACCTCATCCTTACAGTATGCTCGATTCCACAATTTGACTCAACATTCGTACACTAAACACAGAAGAAAATCCAATAGCATAGATAAAGGAAAAGGCAGAGGTGTTTACCTCCCAGAGAACTCTGGTGGTTCTTCAACACGTCGAAGCTTCGCTACGAGCGGAGAATTTATCCAAGTGTCGTTGTTGATCAGTGATACGGTTTCTACTGTTGCAGTTGATGCATCATTAATGGTGAAGATTACTAATGTTGTTGCGGTAGGTTGAAGAACAAAAGGTGAAGATAGTGGATGCTCTCGGGAGATCGCGGGGAGAGAGGAGGTGAAGGTGGTTGAAGACTTGAAGCTGAGAGAGTAAAAACTATGGAGATTATGCCGAGAATCTGTATATTGAATCAGAGAGAGATGAAGATTTCTGTTGTTTCTTCAGAGAGTGTCAAGGTTAGTTTTCTGGTTTTTTCCTCACCTTTTTCTGAGTCGTGAATCCTCCATCCCCCTTTTCTGTTCTGTTATCTGAGTTTGTTGAATCCTCTTTTTGAAAACCGTTAGAGGTTAGTTAGAGGGTTAGGATGCAGTTAGAGGATAGTTTTCTGTTATTTTTCTATTTGGATGGTTTGGGAGTTAATTGGGAAGTTTGTTACCGCAGTTAGAGGGTTGGAATTCTGTTAGTTTACAAGTTAGTTATGGAATAATATCTCAGCCCTTGGATTAATAAAATCTGTTATAGAATTGAAGGGTCTAGATTGAGGAGGTTGCAAACTGTTGGAGAGTTTGTTATTGGGGGTTAAGAATTATGTTATTTCAGTTACAGCTAGGAGGTTAGTTTTTGTTATGACAGTTATTGCTTTGACAGCTGGGGGCGGTTCTGAAAGTTAGTTGCAGTTTGTTTTTTTCTGTTAGAATATGTTGTTTTCAGAGAAAGAGAGAGAGTTATTCTGTTATAGCTGTTTTGAATGGGTTAGAAAAGAGGTTAGGAAATTCTGGATAGAGAGATAAGTTAGAGGTTTATAAGGTTTTCTGTTTCTTGACAGTGGGTTAGGAAATGGTTAACTATAAAGTTTCTGTTTAATTGGTTTTTCTGTTATAATCTATTTGGAACTTACTGGAGTTAGAGGCGTTACGGTGTTAGAGAAGTTTGCAAGGCTGCTGTTTGGAGACGGTTTAGTTAGAGGGAGTTACAAGCTGAGTTCTGTTATGAATTCTGTCAGGATTAGTTTTTTGGAAGTTGGTTCTTGACAATTAGAATTATGTTATGGACAGTTGGTTATGGTTAGAAGTTAGCTATGCAATGGGAATCAGTTAATGGTTGTTTTGGTTTATTTGTTATGGAATGATTTTATGTTTTTTTGTGACTAATATGCAGGGCTTGTTTATGGAAAAGGGAGGTGCGGACGGTGCAGACAAGTTTTAGTTCATGAAGATTTTGAGGCATGGCTCATGGTTATGAAGGCAAAGCATGGTTCATGGTTATGAATGAGTAAAGATTCAAAACATGTCATGAAGATGAAGATGAACGGCGCATAGGTTTAGGATAGTGTTCTTTTGTGAAATTTGTAATCCTTCCCGTCGATGTAATGTAATAATGTCAAATGATGTAATAGTAACCGAACTTGTATTTATGTGATGTTGTAATATTTGGAACTTGGATGAATTTTAATGAGATCTTGGTATTTGCTTTTCGATATATTATGCTTTCCAAAACTTGAATCCAAAAAATTCATTAGAAGCTTGTATCAATTTTACACGTCACACTTGCAATTTTAAGAGACTTCAATCCCCATGTTCCAATCTCCAATTCTCACTAACTTGCCGTTGAAGCAAACTCTTAGTTGAAGAATCATGCACAAAACTTTGAGTTTGAGTTACTTGGACTTTAAATCAAACTCAACCTTTAAATTATCCCTTGAATGCATCATTGCGCTTTGATTATCCCAAAATGACTGAATGATCATTATTATAAGAACTTCAACCCTTAACTCAGCATCTAATCCTTCATAATAAGCATTGAGTCTATGGCTTAATGTAATTCAGAATGAACTCAAAAGAATCTCGTAACACAAGTAAACCAAGCATTCAGATGAAATATCTTGTATTAAGATATCCACAAACCCTAATTTCCCATGGATGGGATCCTCTAAAGATATCGTTGCCTTGTGTTGCATATTGAAACTTCTTGAACCAAAACCCTAACATACCATAAGTACACTAAGATCTCTCCATGTATTATGCTTTTTGAATCATGGATTGAATCCTTGAGAATGTAAGACTTAACTGATGAACAACTCTTAGTGCAATCCCTCCTTAAAGTCCACATGCTTAGGAAAACAAAGCCTTATTGAGTGGTGATGATGATAAACATAAGAAGATGCTAAATACCTGAACTGGTAACCTTTAGGCGACCTTATAGAATGACTTATGTAGTAAGCAATCACAACCGCCTCATATGCTGAAGAACACAACAACAATATTGAGGAAGTGGAGCTCTAGATGATGTGTCAAGCCTTGCAATTTGATGTTAGGAAGAGGAGAATAACCTTATAGCTTGGTGATAAAGAAATCCATGAATTGAACCCCTAGATTCAAACAAAACCTGATTGATGAAAGAACCAATTGATTTAAACCTGAGTGAAGATAAGAGCTTAAAAGCATAAAGAGACCCTAATTCCTCAATATCTTTGATCACATGCCATGCTTTATTGATTAATGAATGAATGATGTGTTAGATTACCTAATGGGAGTTATGAACATGAGAAAAGTGCAAAATGCATAAGCCAGATAAGAGTGAAAGGGTAGGACAAATTTGGGGTATTACAGCTGCCCCTATTTAATCGTCTTAAACCTGAAAGTACGATTGGCGCGTGTCTTTCGAAAGTTCTAGGTAGAAGATGATTAAATATAAATGCCAAAAATTTGTTCTGAGAGAGAGTGTAAGTGTTTTTATTTTTGTGATATCCACTGGGGAATTAAAAGATGTGGGACTAAACCGGAGGTATACGTCGATCAAGACATGACGACATCAGAGTACATCGATCATGACACGATGATTCACAGGGTGGCATTGATCAGGACACGGTAATTTGCAGGGTGGCACCGATCAGGACACAATAACCAAAATGAAGACATCGATTAGGACATGATGAATGTTTAGAAATAGACACGACGAGTGTTTAGAAGCTGACACGATTAGTGTTTAGAAGCTGACGATGAGTGTTGGAAGGTAGCATGATGTAAACACAAAGGCATAAAAGACTTGTAACATGGCGTGATGCCAATACAAGGAAGAGATATGACTTGTAACGTAGCACGATGCCAATACAAGGAAGAGATCTAACTTGTAACATAGCATGATGCCAATACAAGGAAGAGATCGAACTTATAACGTAGCACGATGCCAATACAAGGGAGAGGTCGAACTTGTAACGTAGCATGATGCCAACACAAAGAAGGTATAACACAGACGAGTGTTCGAATCGATACAGACGAGTATCAAAAGAAGATACAGACGAGTATCAAGGAAAGGTTAAACACGGGCGAGTGTTTGAATCAATACGGACGAGTATTGAAAGAAGATACAGACGAGCATCAAGAGAGGTTAAACGCGGGTGAGTGTTTGAATTAATATGGACGAGTATTGAAAGAAGATACAGACGAGTATCAAAAGGTTAAATACAGACGAGTGTTTGAATCAATATGGACGAGTATTGAAAGAAGATACATATGAGTATCAAAAGGTTAAACACAAACGAGTGTTGGAATCAATACAGACGAGTATCGAAAGAAGATACAGACGAGTATCAAAGAAGAGATAAAACAGATGAGTGTTGGGATCAATATGGACGAGCATCGAAAGAAGATACAGGCGAGTATCAAGGAAAGGTTAAACACAGACGAGTGTTTGAGGGGATGACACGGATGAATGTTTAGGAGTTGACACAGACGAGTGTTTAGGAGTTGACACAGACGAGTATTGAAAAAAGATACGGACGAGTATCAAGGAATAGTTTATACAGATGGGTGTTGGAATCAATACAGACGAGTATCTAAAGAAGATACAGACAAGTATCAAAGAAGAGATAACACAGATGAGTGTTGGGATCAATACGGACGAGTATCGAAAGAAGATACGGGAGAGTATCAAGGAAAGGTTAAACACGGACGAGTGTTTAAGAATTGACACAGACGAGTGTTTAGGAAACCGACACAGACGAGTGTTGGAAGACTGAATTATTTGTCAGATGGGAACTGACTACCAGACGAGAACTGGGTTTATAATGACAAGGTGTATTGATTTTATTGGGAATATGTGGAGGTGAAGGTCACTAGTTGGGTATTTTGGGACGTGATACCCTCTTGTGGGGATGTATTATTGTCTTTAAATGATTCGGGTCTTTCTTGTAAGGTACCTGATATGGCTCATGCTTCGTATGCATGTTTGAACTTCTTTTTCCGCAAAGATCCATTCTGATGGATCGGCTATGCGCTTTTGAGGATGCAATGTTATGAAGTGATAGATATATGAAATACCAACAAATAGACTTCATGGGGATAAGCGAAGGCTCATTGGGAACCGTTGCTCATCACTGGGGATGCCAATACATAGTGGCGCTGGAAACCTACACTACTAAAGATTGCTGGGGATGCTGGGAAGAATTTGCACTGGGGAGCTTACAATACCGCAGATTATTGTTGACTCCGCTAGAGATTGAATTGCTAACGAAGCGAGTCTTCAAGTACGCTGCTGAATTCTGAATCGTACCATTAGGGAAGAGATAATCCGGCTAGACTTCCACACATCCGGAACTGTAGAAGATGGTAGAACTGAATATGCCGAAGAATTGGCATTGAACACCATGTGGATCTCTTCGCATACACGCCCCAAGTTTACGCCACACTGGGGAATTACTTCTTGAATAACTTGGGGATAAGAGACTGTCATATACACCTACGAATGCCCCGGTTTAGCTCTGCAAATGCCCCGGTTTAGCTCTATTGGGGATGCACTTGATTAACTCCTATGGGGATGCACTTGTGCGTGCGAAGTCAAATGGTGACTCCGAACTTTCTAAATTCACTTGGGGTATCAAGTTTGAAGTTGTCTGCAGTAGATGAAAGCGGCTTTGTGTGCTGGATAGGTCAAGGTGACCGTTATAAATTGCCACCTGCAAAGAGAAACAACGCTTGGAATGTATACGACACTCCCTCATGGTTATATATCGATGTAAAGTTAAGTTTTATCTCGGCTTGTGACTTCTTATTCCCCATGTTTCTAATGCAACGTTTAATAACAAATAAAACATGTTTTGTATATGAAAAACATTTTATGATAGTAAGAGACAAATTTTTTATGAAAACAAACTTTATTGATAGGCCCGTGAACAAGCATTTGTACAAGGATGCAACTCCTATATGAGGTATCTGCGAAATAGAAACGAGAATTACAACAAGTATAAATGGAAATGAGAGATGCTCAAATTTCCATTAAAACCGGTATTGCTACAGTTCCCACATCCTAAGTAGTCTCAATGCCTTGCTTCTGAAGAGTAGCAGTTGGACCGGTCAATTCTCTTCCAAGGTGCTATAGATGTGCATGTGTCATTCGTGGAGAGAATTCAGACTACAACCTCTCGCTATAGATCCCTAACTTTTGCTTGGATCGCCCTCTCGGGTTTTCGATCCAACAGGATACCCATTTTTGCCTAAGTCGCCCTTTCGAGTTTTCAACTCAGCGGGCTTGTTGTACCCCAAAATTTTCCCTCCCATTTCTCATTGATTTCTCATCACAAAGCCCTTGAAGCTCAAGATCCAGTTAGGGTTTCATCTGCTCAAGACCTCTCCTTGCACTGATAACTCAAATTAGGGTTTGTGTTTGCACAAAGATGTTTTGACCCAAAATGCCTAAGATGACTTTCATGCTTCATATTGGACTCCCAAGTTTACCCACATCAAGTTTCAAGTCTTGATTCCAAGTTTTGCCCAGTCAATTGGACAGTTGACCTATAAATCAACTATATTGGGGAAAAAGTCAACTGTGGCCAATTGACAGTCAAACCTCATGAAAATTGATCCACATCAACATATTGAACTCACATGAACCATTTGATCAAGTTTGGATCACAATTCCACAAGAAATTTGATCAAATCACCAAAAGGGCAAAATGGTCATTTTTAGGGTTTTGACTGCACAAAGGCAATTTTTGACTGTTTGACCTAGCCAATGGCAAACCAAACTAACACATGGACTCAAGGACCCTATGGAATTATCTTTACATGATCAACCAACTCAAAAGATCCCAAGTACACAAGATTGACAGTTGACTTTCCCAGTCAATTGATCAATTTTGACTGTATACTGAAAAGTCAAACTTTGACTTTTTGGTCAAAATCAAAAGTCAAGATTCATTTTTCATCAAAACATGCCAAATCATGAAACTTGTTCACCAAGAAATCACAAAATGCAAATTAGGGTTAGAAATTTGAATTTTTCATAACTTAGAATTTTTCTAAGTTATGAAAAACCCTAATTTTTCCCCAACCTTTCCCAACTTTTTCACCAAGATCCATTTGGATTCAAACAAAAGTCAAAACATGAAAGTTGTAGCTTGTTTCATAATCTACAACTTTGATTCACAAAGTTTTCTTATTTGAGGCTTGTATCTCAAGTTACAATTTTTTGAATAAGGGCACTAAACCATTTTTAACTTAGTGAAATTTTAACCTATTTTGACAAGGTTTTCTACCCCACTTCCAGGCCATTTTCCATACACTTCCACTTGGAATTTCAATTTGCATTTCAAAGATGGATTGTAGTACACATTCCAAGATTTCCAAAATGTCCAAAAACTCATCAAACAACCTCATAACTTGAGAGATTCGAATTTCACAATATAGCAAAAACTCACTTTTGAATTGGCCATTTTCCATGTTCATAGTTTGTGCAAATTTCTCTAAACCAGCATGCCCTTGATTACAGGTCCTTGAACCATTCCATACTCAATAATTTAATGCATATTCAATGTGTTAAAGTGTTGTTCTTTGAGTGCAAGCATTGTATGAAGGTTTAATCCCAAACTAGATAAAGCATTATTTCCATTTTTGCAAAAGATCACTTTATGTCTAATTGAAAATCCAAGCAGTACAAATGAGATCTAATTGGCACAAGATTATGAGCAAAACACTCTGATCAAGGAGAGATTATGCAGCTCATTAGGGGGCATGTACTGACCTAGAACACAACTTGGGCATTTGTTGCTTAAAGTGTAAGTAACTTGGCATATTGTGACACAACTCTCATATCAGCATAGAAACAGAAGAACAAAGTTATCAAACACATTCAAGACAACATAACCAAGCTAACACACGACCTTTGCACCTCTAAAAACACCCTCCATCTCAGAATCATCCTCAAACTGCACAAACAGGGGAAAGCCTGCAGTTTGAGTGCTACCTTCCATTTCCTTCAAGTTCTTTTGCCAAAATCAGTTCCTACACATTCCCTAGCACATATGCAAGCTAACCATGCCTTGAAACACGACCTGTAATTCCTCTAACAAGTTCCACCATTTTCACTTTTCCACTTTGCAGTTGAAGTTCTACAGCTCAGTTCAAGGTGTTTCAAGGCAAAGTAGATATTGGAACAGCATCACCACACCTCAAGGAAGCTATACCAATCAGTATCTTGCACTGTAAGCTCCCCATTTGCCAGTTGGAACTTCAGCTGAACAGGTAGTTTTTTGAACTCGTATCTCTCTCATTATGCATCATTAGTCTTAGGTTTGTGAAGAAACAAGGTTCTACTCATGCCACTGAACATGTACATATCTTTACTTTTCATTTCTTTTGCCTGAGTTAAGAGAATTTAAGGTTTAAAAATGGCAGAAAAATTAGGTCAGGATTTGGGGGAGAAGAAATTCTCTCTCATTTCTGAGAGTTAGTTTGACTTCTTTATATGTCTAGAACCGTGGCTTCAAGCTCTACAGGTTTCATGTTGGAAGATTTGGCAAAAGATCAAAGGATCAGGAGTTAGGAGCTTGAGAAGCAGGCGCGCGTTTTTTTGAATTTGGTTGTCTGAAGGTTGAAGACAACAGCTTCATGGGCTGGGCTTGTTGTTATTTCTTTTTGCACCCTGATTTTGCTATTACACCCCCTGAGCCCATTTGCTTTATTTTTAATTCTTTTTGACTTTTTCTTTTTTTTGTTTGACTTATTTATTTTTTCTCATGACATTAAAAATTTAAAAATATATTTTCTCACCATTTTGGATTTTATTAGGTATTTATTTGATTTTCTTTTGATTTATACATAAATAGATATATATTGTTATTTAGAATAAATAGGAAAAATAGTGTAAATACATGTTCATTTTCATTTTTATTTTATTTTACCCTCTAAAAATATTTTATATAAAAAATACTATTTTCTAAAAAATTAAATATTATTATTATTTATATATAATACATATTTAAAATAATATAAATATATATATATATATATATATATATATATATATATATATATATATATATATATATATATATATATATATATATATATATATATATATATATATATATATATATATATATATATATATATATATATATATATATATATATATATATATATATATATATATATATATATATATATATATATATATATATATATATTAATGCATTTAGAATAAAAACACCAAAAAAATGTACCTATTTTATTTTTTAATATTTAATACTAAAAATCCCTTTTTTTCAAATATACCATATTTTATTTTATTTTTGTATGTAAGTAATGAATATTATATGAATTAATTAATTAATATACATTTTGATTAAAATTAGAGTTTTTGCCCTAAAATTCAAAAATACTCCAAAATGATATCTTTTTATTCTTTTTATTTCACATAAATAATACTTTTTTTTCATACATAAAAATTCCTTTTACATTTTTGCATATTTATTTCAATTTCCATTTAATTATGCAATCATTTATCTTGTAAATATTCATAAAAATGATGTAATAGTTTTAGGTTTAATTTCTTGTCTAAATAATCCCCATTTGAACATTTGTACCCCCTCCCTATATTATTGTGTTGTAATAGCGTAGGAATTTAAATCTCGCACTTTTAATGCTTTCTAAACTTACCATGCTAGAATTAGGGTTTGAATGCGAATAAAACGAACAAAATAGTTGGACCTAAATACAAGACAAACAAGCATGAAAATGGACACACATCTCACACTTGCACCCCCTAGGGTATTCCACTTGTTGCCTTTCAAAATTGGGCCATATTGCATGTTGAACTTCTTTGGGTAAAGCAAAAACAATCAAATGATCATAGTCCCTCAAAATGTTGCCTAAATAAATGATCAAGTCCCTTTTAAAGAAAAATTGCCCAAAGATATTTAACACTATTGCAATTATGGTCTAAACGATGACCCGCGCCCATCCCTTTCATCTCCTAAAACAAGATTGTCCACCAAATGCAATGGTGGAACAAAATTGTCAAAAGGTTTAAAACATAAACAAAAATCTTTGAGAAAACTTTAGGGTAGATGAACTCTTAAGTACTTGTCAATTTGCCAAGAAAACACTTGCCTTATTTCAAAACCCACTTCACAAACACTTTCAAAACCAACTTTCAAAAAACCTTGAAACATCTTTTCAAAAAGACAAACACCTTTTGTAAAACATTCGAGTAAAGAATTGTTACAAGGGTAGCCTATACAAGGCATCTCTTTTTAAAACCTTTTCAAAGCCACACACAAAGCACCATTTCAAACAATTGAAAATCAAGGCAAGTTGATCTAAGCAAGTACCTAAGAGCCCATGGATAACCATGGATAGAAGGGGTGCTAATACCTTCCCCTTCTATAATCTACTCCCCGAACCCAAGAAAAATCTCAAAGGTTTTTGCTGTTCTTTTTAAACCTTTCCTTAGGATAAAATAAAAAGTCGGTGGCGACTCTTGCTCAACCGAAACATTTGCAAAAACAAACGCAAAACCCTAGTCAGTTCTCCCACCGTATCACAGAACTGGCGACTCTGCTGGGGACAATATTAAAAAGTGGAGTAACCTTAGGGCTTAGATCACCCCCTTGCATGACTAATTGTTTGATTTGCTTGCTTTATACTTTGGCTCTATTGTTTGGGTTTACAAATCCTCCACCCGGATTTTGGGAACATTCATAGATAGCAATACGTTGTGGAAACTGTGCGGGGTATACCGACACGGTCTAAGCAATAGCTATATTAGTGCGACATATTTGTGAGTACCGGTAACCCTTGAGTTCAATCAAGGAGAGTACGGGGCCGCTGAGTGATGTCATTAAGCACTAATGACCTAGAACCTTACTTGACCATCTTGGCCTTTTATTAGGGGTAGTGAGATGACCGGCTTTGGTGCAGTCCAAAGTTGGTAGATACTCGATGCTACACTCATTGAGGGTTGTTTTCTTGGAATATTTTGGTCGCTAGTTAAGTGGCTAAACCAAAACAATGAACAATGAAAACAATCCAGTGATATTGAGCTCCTTAGAACCCGGTTACTATTTATAGGACAAGTTTTTAAACCAACTACACTCAAGAGGGTACTTACCTATGAAACCTCATGCAAGCCTGAAACTAGGGTTTGGTGTGAATTGCTTGTACATATGTTTTGTGCATACATCATAAACATCATAAGACATCATATGCATTCACTAACCGTTTCAAGGGTTTGGATCTTCATCTTTGTTCTTGTTTTGTAGGACATGGAAATTCCTCGCAGAAACACCATTCAAGTCAACCTTGTGAGAATCTCTCCTCAACTCAAGGAGATCACTTCAAGAATTCCGGAAAATTCATCCTTCAGTGAAAGACATGGAAGACTGCTCAGCCTAGTCAACACCAACATTGAAGAAGACATGATGAAAGTGCTATTCCAGTTCTTTGACCCTCTTCACCACTGCTTCACTTTCCCTGATTATCAGTTGGTTCCCACTTTGGAGGAGTTTTCTCAACTCCTAAGAATCCCTATCCTTAATCAACTACCCTTCAACGGTACGGAGAAGGAACCAAAGCCTGAAGATGTTGCTCGAGCACTACATCTACAGCCATCTGAAATCAAGGGGCATTGGGAAACCAGAAGCGGCGTCAAAGGATTCTTAGCAAAATTCTTGTTTGAGAAGGCACAAGAATGTTGGAACTCATTGGACCTACAAGCCTTTGAAGAGATTGTGGCACTCCTTATCTACGGGTTGGTCTTGTTCCCAAATCCTGACCAGTTGGTAGATATCAACGCCGTCAAAATCTTCTTAACCAGAAATCCAATACCAACATTGCTTGGGGACATCCTTCACTCATTTTACACACGAACAATGAGAAAGAGGGGTGTTCTCATGTGTTGTAATCCTGTCCTCGCAAGGTGGTTTATTTCGCACCTTCCACAATCTGTCTTGAAGAATGACCAAGGTACAAGGTGGTCCCAACGATTGATGACTCTTACTCATTCTGATGTGCATTGGTGTTCTCGGTCCAGAGAAAATGTCATCATCGTCGATCGTTGCGGCGAATTTCCTAATGTTCCTTTACTTGGAATTAGAGGAGATATCACCTACAACCCTTGCCTAGCTTTGAGGCAATTTGGATATGCACGGAGGGATGGCCCTCATGATATGTTGATTCCTAGCCTAGTTTTTGACTTCGACAACGATGTGCAAGGACTTCGCCAAAGATTCATCAGAGCTTGGGGGAAACTCAACAAGGTTGATAGCAAGACTCTGGGACACAAGAACTCCATCCCTCTTGAGCCCTATCTCAAGTGGGTACGAGCCCGAGCCCATAGTCTAATGATGCCTTATCCTCATGTACTCCCAGTGATTAAAGAGCCCGTCAATGAAGGAGAGGTTCCCTACACCATCCTGCATCCAGACATGCCTACATCGTGGGAGGAAATGCAGAAAAGTTGGATTCAGCTCAAGGAGGAACGGAACACTTTTGAAGCTAGCTACTACGCCAGTGAAAAGAAGGTTCTAGAGCTTACCCGCCGACTCCACGAGCAAGAGGCCCTCAATACCTACATCGCACCAAAGAGGATGCGCAATGTCTTTCTGCCTTAAGAAGTTTATTTTGTAATATTTGGCCCATGGGGCATTTATGTACTAACGAATTTCTTCTTATTAATATGACGTGCGTTCTTCTTTGTCTGAAACAATTTTGAATGTCCTAAATCCTTGAATGCTTTGCATACATCAGCATACCATTCATCATGTGCATAAGCAGGTCTCACTCCAGGTTTCCTTATCTATCTGTTGTTTATTTCAATAGGATGGATCTCGAACAAACAGTTAAAGACCTACAAGCCCAGAATGCACAGTTCCAGCAACTCTTGATGACTTTGGTTAAAAGTCAAGAGGACATCAAGGCTCATCTGGAGAATAAGGACCCAGTGAAGAAGAAAAAGAGGGTCGGAGTGGCTAATTTGGGGAGAAGATTTGACAGAGAAGCTCGGAGGGTGCTTGAATTTCCTCCTACTTCTGATGAAGGGACTAGTAAAAGAGATCGGGTTGCGGTGCCTTCCGAGTCTGATGAGGAAGAAGAAGAAGTTGAAGAGGATGAAGATTATTCTGACCAGCAATACCCTCCAGCTGATGATAAGTACAAGGGCTTAGAAGACAGACTGGCTGCCATGGAATTGCAAAGGGTACCGGGTTTGGATTTTGAAGACATGGGCTTGGTCGCCGGAATTGTGATTCCCCCAAAATTCAAGGTGCCAGTGTTTGTGAGGTATGACAGGCTGTCCTGTCCCAAAATGCATCTCAGGTCCTACGTGAGAAAAATTCAACCCTATACGGCAGATAAAAACCTCTGGATTCATTTCTTTCAAGACAGCCTGTCGGGAGCCCAGTTGGAGTGGTTTTATCAGTTAGAAGGAACCAGTGTCAGAAATTGGGAAGATTTGGCCACCGCTTTCTACAAACAATATCAGTATAACTCTGATCTTGCTCCTACTCGTACCCAACTTCAGGGTATGTCACTAGGAACAAGTGAGGGATTCAAAGAATATGCACAAAAATGGAGGGATTTGGCTGGCAGGGTGCAGCCTGCTTTAACCGATCGTGAGCTCGTTGATATGTTTCTTGGGACCCTATCTGGGCCGTTCTTCAATCATTTAATTGGTAACTCTTCCGCAGGGTTTACCGATTTGATCTTAACAGGTGAAAGAATAGAAGCTGGCATCAAGTCAGGAAAGATTCAGAAGGGTGTTGCTGCAAGTGTTGAGAAGAAGCCGTTTAAGAAGGAGACAACTATGGTATATTCTCAGAGAAGAGCAGGGAAGATGGAGTGTCGGCCAACTGTGGGGGCCGTAATGATTCAAAACACTCCAAGTGAGCAGCCTCGCTATAACCAATCCAGACCAAATCAGCAACGGGTGGAAAGGCCACAACGGCAGTTCACCCGTATTAATATGACTCCAGCGCAGGTGCTTCCCCATCTATTGAAGTTGAATCTTGCCACCATCAAGGAGGCGCCAAAGAATGTAAATACGTCCTCCCCGCATTATCATGCCAATGCTAAATGCGCCTATCATTCAGACAGTGTTGGACACGACACCAATGATTGTTGGGCACTCAAGCATAAGATCCAGGACCTGATAGAGGCTAAGGAGGTAGAGTTTGACGCTCCAGAGAAACCCAATGTGATATCCGCACCTATGCCGAAGCACGGCCGAAATGTCAATGCCATTGAAGAGGATTTGTATGTTGCCGACGTTAGTGATCTGACTACTCCACTGCTGACCATTAAGTTGAATTTGTTAAAGGCCGGGATCTTCCCGGGATGTAAAGAGGACTGCTACTGTTGCCACTCTCTGCCTTTTGATTGTCCGCTATTGAAGAAAGGCATCCAAGGCCTTATGGATAGCCGACAAATTCTGTTCGAAAAAGTTTCCGTTGTTCCAGTTCAAGTTGAAAATGTCTCAATTATAACCATTCACGCCAATCTTTCCAAGGCCGTCAAAAAGCCTGTTAAGATTACACCAGCTGCAAAATCTATACCTTTGAAGATAACAATGCCGGGGCCTGTTCCCTATGTTTCTGAGAAGTCGATACCTTGGAACTATGGTGGTGACATCTATTACCATGGTATCAAGCAAGTTGAAATAGTTGAAGAAAATTCGGATGATGAAGAAGCCAGCATTAGCAACATTGCGGGCACCAGCAAAATCACCAGGAGCGGGAGAATATTTTCTCCAGAGATTTCCCCTCCAAGAGCAGTCTCTGGACCCTCATCAGCTAAAGAAGTCGTCCCTGCACCAGTAAAACTCTCTGCCAAAACTCCTTTGATCGAAGAGGTTGTTGTTCCTAGTGCTGTCTCTCCTACCATTGCTGATAAAGGAAAGGGAATACAAGATGAGCCCGTCAGGACGAGGACTCCACCCTTGGTGATTCCGGAAGCCTCCAAGAAAGAAATGGACGAGATTTTGAGGATAATCAAGAGAAGTGATTACGATGTGGTGGAACAGTTGGGGTAAACCCCCTCCAAGATCTCCATGCTGGCATTATTGCTTTGCTCAGAAGCGCACGCTCAAGCTTTGATTAGGTTTCTGAAGGCAGCTCATGTGCCCCAGGAAACCTCTGCGGACCAATTTCAACATTGCGTGGCTAGCCTGACTGCGGACAATGGATTAGGCTTTTCTGATGCCGACCTAACCCCTAAGGCCCGAAACCACAATGATGCGTTGCATATTTCAATCGAGTGTCGCGGAACCACCCTTGCACATGTTTTGGTTGATACCGGTTCATCGCTGAATGTTTTGCCTAAAAAGGCCTTGGACCGGCTAGATTGCGAAGGGTTGGAATTGAAGCCTAGTGATATTGTTGTCAGAGCTTTCGATGGGTCGAAAAGAATGGTCCATGGAGAAGTTGAAATTACTGTCAAGATAGGTACTGAGGTGTTTAAATCCACTTTCTATGTAATGGACATCCGTCCATCATACTCTTGCCTGCTGGGTAGACCTTGGATACACCATGCTGGGGCAGTCACCTCCTCCTTGCATCAAATGCTGAAGTATCCTGTAAAGGGAAAGATCATTACTGTGCACGGCGAAGAAGAGTACATGATTAGCGATTTAAATTCTTTCCGGTATGTGGAGGTTGAAGGAGAGTTCATTGAGACACCGTTTCAACATTTCGAAGAAGTTCTTTCTGAAATAGCAGTGGCGAAGCTGGCAGCTGAGACACCAAGACAGATGGCCAGGATGGCATCTCTGGAGGATGCAAGGGCTGCAGTTAAAGAGGGGAAGAATTCAGCATGGGGGCAGTTACCCGACTTTCCACATAAGACCGACAAGTTTGGATTAGGGTTCACAGCTGCTGGTCAGAAAGCTATGCGCCAGTCAAAGATTGAAAGAGCGCCGGTCAAAATTTCTCCTTACGGAATCAACGCCCTGGAAGATGAAGACAAGGAAAGCAACATTGAAGAGTGGATTTATCCAACTGTCAGGGGAGTATTGAGCAATTGGGAGGCTAAAGACTTTGTCCCCATCACTTTTATTCATCAGTAATTTATCTGTTAAACATTTCCTATTTGGTCTGTAATATTTTACTTTCAAACAATCTGTACACTGTCTTTTCACCTCCTGCCTTGCCCGGGGCATGTAGGTCCGCTTGTAAGGGTTTTGATTATTTTTCATATTCATATGCCATGTTTAATGATTCATTGGACGTTTTTCATTTGATAAACTGCTTATGCTCATTTTCTTTCCTTTTGCATTTTTTGTTTAAGGATGGCTATCCCTTACACACACCCACACTCACCAATGCAGGTACCCATCCACTCCGGATTCCATGGGTGACTATTCTGCTATATCTTTCAGTAACCCTGAAGACCTGGTCAATCTAGCCGAGTATGAGGATGACGAAGGTTGTGAAGTACCCGGGGAACTAGCCAGACTTCTGCAACAAGAGGAAAGGGCCATCTTGCCGCATGAAGAGCCATTGGAAACTGTTAACTTGGGAACCGAGGAGAATCGGAAGGAAGTGCAAGTGGGTGCCAATCTGGAACCAAAAGTCAAGGAGCACTTGGTACAGTTGCTGAATGAGTATGTTGAAATCTTCGCTTGGTCCTATGAAGATATGCCGGGTTTAGACACAGACATCGTGGTTCACCGTCTCCCCACAAGAGAAGACTGTCCACCAATCAAGCAAAAGGTTCGTCGAATGAGGCCCGACATGTCTGAAAAGATTAAAGCAGAAGTAATGAAGCAGTTCGACGCTGGCTTTCTGGCTGTTACGTCCTATCCTCAATGGGTCGCTAACATTGTGCCAGTACCGAAGAAAGATGGCAAAGTCAGAATGTGTGTGGACTACCGGGATTTGAATAGGGCCAGCCCCAAAGATGATTTCTCGCTACCTCATATAGACATCTTGATCGACAATACAGCTCAGCACAAAGTGTTTTCCTTCATGGATGGATTTTCGGGCTATAATCAAATCAAAATGGCCCCCGAGGATATGGAGAAAACTACTTTTGTCACGCAATGGGGCACTTTCTGTTACAAGGTGATGCCGTTCGGGCTGAAGAACGCTGGGGCAACTTATCAACGCGCCATGGTAGCTTTGTTTCATGATATGATACATCATGAGATTGAAGTTTACGTAGACGATATGATAGCTCGGTCGCAAACAGAGGAAGAGCACCTTGAGCATTTGGAGAAGTTGTTTGCCAGGTTGAAAGAATACAAGCTCAGGCTGAATCCAAGTAAATGCACTTTTGGAGTTAGGTCTGGTAAACTCCTGGGATTCATTGTAAGCAACAAAGGCATTGAAGTCGATCCAGCAAAAGTGAAAGCGATACAAGAGATGCCTGCTCCCCGTACTGAAAAGGAGGTTAGAGGATTCTTGGGGCGCATAAACTATATTGTCAGATTCATTTCACATCTGACTTCTACTTGTGAGCCAATTTTCAAACTCTTGAAGAAGGATCAGGTAGTTGAATGGAACGACGACTGCCAAGCCGCTTTTGATAGAATCAAGGAGTATTTGCTAGAACCCCCTATTCTGATGCCACCTGTCGAAGGAAGACCATTGATCATGTACTTAACTGTCTTGGATAACTCAATGGGGTGTGTTTTGGGCCAGCATGACGAGTCTGGTCGAAAAGAGCACGCTATTTATTACCTTAGCAAAAAGTTTACCGACTGTGAGACTCGCTACTCACTGCTCGAGAAAACTTGCTGCGCTTTGGTATGGGCTGCTCGCCGACTAAGACAGTATATGTTGACTCATGCTACCTTGTTAATTTCCAAGATGGACCCTATCAAGTATATCTTCGAGAAGCCCGCTTTATCTGGAAGGATAGCTAGATGGCAAATGATCTTAACTGAGTATGACATCCAGTACACCACCCAAAAAGCTATAAAAGGGAGTGTACTAGCTGACCATCTATCTCATCAGGCTATCGAAGACTATCAACCCATGAGATTTGACTTCCCAGACGAGGACATCATGAATTTGGACAACGCTGAAAGTGACGGACCGTATGACGGACCCGAAAAGGGATCCCGATGGACCCTGTACTTTGATGGTGCTTCAAATGCACTTGGAAACGGTATTGGCGCAGTACTCATTTCTCCGGAAGGTTGTCATACTCCTTTCACGGCCCGACTTTGTTTCAGCTGCACAAACAACATGGCCGAGTATGAAGCTTGCATCTTTGGTCTCGAGGCTGCCATAGACTTGGGAATCAGATCTTTGATCGTATTTGGGGACTCAGCTTTGGTCATCAGCCAAATCAAAGGAGACTGGGATACCAAGCATCCTAACCTTATCCCATACAAAGAACATGTCCTGACATTGTTGCCGCATTTCGAGCAAATTACCTTCGAGCATTTCCCGCGAGAAGAGAATCAGCTAGCCGATGCTCTAGCCACAATGTCCTCCATGTTTAAACTCAACTGGGATAACGAGGCTCCCCAAATCACCATCAAGCGAATGGATGAACCGGCACATTGCCACGAGATTAATACTGAAGAAGTAATGGAACAACCTTGGTTCCATGAAATCAAAAGGTATCTCGAGACTAGAGATTATCCTGAAGGAGCTTCCGTAAATGACAAGAAGTTCTTAAGGAAATTCGCTGCTAAGTTCTTCCTGAGCAACGGCATCCTTTACAAGCGAAGCCATGATTGTGTATTACTCCGATGTGTGGATAAAGCTGAAGCAAAACTGATCATGACTGATATACACAACGGCACATTCGGCACTCACTTGAGCGGGCATACAATGGCTAAGAAGATCCTAAGGGCAGGCTATTACTGGTCTACCATGGAAGCTGACTGCCATCAACATTCCCGTACTTGTCACCAGTGTCAAGTCTATGCTGACAAAGTTCATATCCCCCCGGTTCCCCTCAACGTCCTGACTGCTCCATGGCCCTTTGCAATGTGGGGCATTGATATGATTGGAGAAATCAAGCCCACGGCTTCCAATGGAAATCGCTTCATCCTGGTTGCCATTGACTACTTCACTAAATGGGTTGAAGCAGCTTCCTTCGCCTCTGTCACAAAAAATGTGGTTGCCCGCTTCATCAAGCAAAATCTCATATGTCGATATGGTGTTCCAGACAGAATCATCACGGACAACGGTACAAATCTGAATAATACGATGATCACCGCCTTGTGCGAACAGTTCAAGATTTATCATCACAATTCATCTCCCTATCGGCCGAAGATGAACGGTGCTGTTGAAGCTGCGAACAAAAACATTAAGAAGATCATTCAGAAAATGACAGTCACTTACAAAGACTGGCATGAGATGTTACCGTTTGCTCTGCATGGATACCGTACGACGACACGTACTTCAACTGGGGCAACCCCATTTTCTTTGGTTTATGGCATGGAAGCTGTTTTTCCTATGGAAGTCCAGATCCCTTCTCTAAGGATTATGAAGGATGCAGGTTTGAATGAAGATGATTGTATGCAGACCCGACTTGATTAACTCAATCTGATCGATGAAAAGCGACTTGCTGCTATATGCCATGGTCAGACGTATCAAAAACGGATGATCAAGGCCTTCAATAAGAAAGTCAGACGTCAAGTATATCGAGTCGGGGATCTCGTAATCAAGCGGATCATCTTGCCGCAAAGTGATCCCAGGGGCAAATGGACTCCTACATATGAAGGACCATTTGTGATCAAGAGCATATTTTCGGGTGGTGCAATGATTCTAACCACCATGGACGGCGACGATTTGCCGCACCCTGCGAACGCAGACATAGTCAAAAGATACTACGCATAAAATAACCCGACAAGTCGAAAACCCGAAAGGGCGGCTTGGGCAAAAATGGGCATCCCGGTGAACCGAAAACCCGAAAGGGCGGTTCAGGCAAAAATTAGGGATAAAAAACAAAAAAATCTGTACACCCGGCAAGTCGAAAACCCGAAAGGGCGGCTTGGGCAAAAAGGGGTTTCCCGGTGGATCGAAAACCCGAAAGGGCGATTCAGGCAAAAGTTAGGGAATTGAAGCGTATGACTATATCTCGTCGGATCATTTCAAAGGCCATCTCTTCGTCAACCAGTTCCAGGCTTCTGATCAATCCAGTCATCGTCGAACAAAGCATTGAAGGGACAGATATTCAGGGTTGTGAAAGCTATGGCAGAATGGAATCCCATGGAATTATTTCACATAGCCATCCTTTACTTTGTATAAAATCTTTCAATATTCACGACAAAGTCCTCTTACTAGGATGATTGTCTCCTTTGTATAAATATACTCAAAGAAAATCAATACAAATACTTTTCCCAAAATTTGTGCCATTTCCCTTTTCTTTTTCTCTTACACTGTTTGTTTTATATTGAGAAACGTCCAATGTTTTGTTAAATAGACATATGCATTTGAAATATAATCACTTCCTAATTGAACCAAAGAAAGAGGATTACGGATAGGATGAAGGTACAGACGGATATCTTGACACCCCTTCGAAGGAACCCCCCCAAGAGATTTGGAATCCATATCCCTAGCAAACCCCGAGGATTATCTCCAGCAGATTCTCGAAGCTTATCCCCAGTAAGGTTCCAGAGGTATTCCCCGCAGAGCACGAACGTCTCCCCCGAGTTTTATTCAAAGTTATTCCTCACAAAGGCTTATAACTGGGTTATCCTCAGCTAACAGCCACAAAAGATCGCACTCGCCAGAATTCTTCCTATCCCCGACGGAGTTCATCAAAATTCCCCAGCCTAACTTATCAATATGATCCCCGGGGAGCTTATCCTTGTTATCCCCAGCCGAGTTAAAATTTCAAATTATCAACCCCCAGCGGAACCAGACTAATGAGCCTTATCCCCATAGGGTCTTAGAAAGAGAAATCTTGAGTTCCCCAGTAAGATCACCAGAGCTGCTTCCCATTAAGCAGAAGATTCTCAGTCTTACCCCTTCAGCATGAGTCTACTAGATTGATATTCCCCAGTAGAGGTCGTCAGGAATTCTCTTCTCCAGTAGCAACCAAGGATTTATTTTTCCTCAGCAGCCGTCAAGATGTTTTTATCTTCGGCTACCCCGGATCCATTTATCCTCAGCAGTATAGCTCATCAGTTTACATGCACATTCATCACATTCATGTCATAAACATTGATGTCACGTATATCGCATCATGCATCATAACATTGCATACAACTAACTCTTTACCTTTTCAGGAAAGATCAGTCGACAGACTAAAATTATTCAACTTCAAGATTTCTGAAAACAGTTCACGGGTTCTCCAAGTAAACGGATGTTAACCTATCACTTGTTCAGATTCTGCTCAAGACTTCTGAAAACAGTTTATGGATTCTTCCCGAGTAACGGATGTCAATCTATCAGCTTGTTCAGATGCAACCTTCGAAATTAGTTTACGGACGCTTCCCAACAACGGATGCGGCTCTATTGCTGATTCAACTTCAAGATTTCTAAAAACAGTTCACGGGTTCTCCAAGTAAACGGATGTTAACCTATCACTTGTTCAGATTCTTCTCAAGACTTCTGAAAACAGTTTATGGATTCTTCCCAACAACGGACGTTAATCTATCAGCTTGTTCAGAAGCAACCTTTGAAAACAGTTTACGGACGCTTCCCAGCAACGGATGCTGCTCTATTGCTGATTCAACTTCAAGACTTCTGAAAACAGTTCACGGGTTCTCCAAGTAAACGGATGTTAACCTATCACTTGTTCAGATTCTTCTCAAGACTTCTGAAAACAGTTCATGGATTCCTCCCAACAACGGATGTTAATCTATCACTTGTTCAGATGCAACTTCTGAAAACAGTTTACAGATTCCTCCCCAACAACGGATGTCAATCTATTGCTTGTTCAGACCCCCAGTTCAGAAATGGTCCAAAGCTTGGACACCTTCCTGATTTTCCCTTCCAGATGGCATATCTAAGACCATCCCCGACAAGATTTCTGTCACTCTCCCAGATGGCATCGTTAAGCCCATCTCCAAATGGCATCTCTAAGCCCATTCCCGCGTCCAGTGCTTTGACGAGTGCAAATTTCCGGGCACTCTAATGTCCAATCTCCTTCTACCCTCGAGTCACGAAAGGCAAGCTTGCCAATCTAACTCTTCGGATTCAAGAAGATTGAACAGGGGCAACTGTTGTACCCCAAAATTTGCCCTCCCATTTCTCATTGATTTCTCATCACAAAGCCCTTGAAGCTCAAGATCCAGTTAGGGTTTCATCTGCTCAAGACCTCTCCTTGCACTGATAACTCAAATTAGGGTTTGTGTTTGCACAAAGATGTTTTGACCCAAAATGCCTAAGATGACTTTCATGCTTCATATTGGACTCCCAAGTTTACCCACATCAAGTTTCAAGTCTTGATTCCAAGTTTTGCCCAGTCAATTGGACAGTTGACCTAGAAATCAACTGTATTGGGGAAAAAGTCAACTGTGGCCAATTGACAGTCAAACCTCATGAAAATTGATCCACATCAACATATTGAACTCACATGAACCATTTGATCAAGTTTGGATCACAATTCCACAAGAAATTTGATCAAATCACCAAAAGGGCAAATGGTCATTTTTAGGGTTTTGACTGCACAAAGGCAATTTTTGACTGTTTGACCTAGCCAATGGCAAACCAAACTCACACATGGAATCAAGGACCCTATGGAATTATCTTGACATGATCAACCAACTCAAAAGATCCCAAGTACACAAGATTGACAGTTGAATTTCCCAGTCAATTGATCAATTTTGACTGTATACTGAAAAGTCAAACTTTGACTTTTTGGTCAAAATCAAAAGTCAAGATTCATTTTTCATCAAAACATGCCAAATCATGAAACTTGTTCACCAAGAAATCACAAAATGCAAATTAGGGTTAGAAATTTGAATTTTTCATAACTTAGAATTTTTCTAAGTTATGAAAAACCCTAATTTTTCCCCAACTTTTCCCCACTTTTTCACCAAGATCCATTTGGATTCAAACAAAAGTCAAAACATGAAAGTTGTAGCTTGTTGCATAATCTACAACTTTGATTCACAAAGTTTTCTCATTTGAGGCTTGTATCTCAAGTTACAATTTTTTGAATAAGGGCACTAAACCATTTTTAACTTAGTGAAATTTTAACCTATTTTGACAAGGTTTTCTACCCCACTTCCATGCCATTTTCCATACACTTCCACTTGGAATTTCAATTTGCATTTCAAATATGGATTGTAGTACACATTCCAAGCTTTCCAAAATGTCCAAAAACTCATCAAACAACCTCATAACTTGAGAGATTCGAATTTCACAATATAGCAAAAACTCACTTTTGAATTGGCCATTTTCCATGTTCATAGTTTGTGCAAATTTCTCTAAACCAGCATGCCCTTGATTACAGGTCCTTGAACCATTCCATACTCAATAATTTAATGCATATTCAATGTGTTAAAGTGTTGTTCTTTGAGTGCAAGCATTGTATGAAGGTTTAATCCCAAACTAGATAAAGCATTCTTTCCATTTTTGCAAAAGATCACTTTATTTCTAATTGAAAATCCATGCAGTACAAATGAGATCTAATTGGCACAAGATTATGAGCAAAACACTCTGATCAAGGAGAGATTATGCAGCTCATTAGGGGGCCTGTACTGACCTAGAACACAACTTGGGCATTTGTTGCTTAAAGTGTAAGTAACTTGGCATATTGTGACACAACTCTCATATCAGCATAGAAACAGAAGAACAAAGTTATCAAACACACTCAAGACAATATAACCAAGCTAACACACGACCTTTGCACCTCTAAAAACACCCTCCATCTCAGAATCATCCTCAAACTGCACAAACAGGGGAAAGCCTGCAGTTTGAGTGCTACCTTCCATTTCCTTCAAGTTCTTTTGCCAAAATCAGTTCCTACACATTCCCTAGCACATATGCAAGCTAACCATGCCTTGAAACACGACCTGTAATTCCTCTAACAAGTTCCACCATTTTCACTTTTCCACTTTGCAGTTGAAGTTCTACAGCTCAGTTCAAGGTGTTTCAAGGCAAAGTAGATATTGGAACAGCATCACCACACCTCAAGGAAGCTATACCAATCAGTATCTTGCACTGTAAGCTCCCCATTTGCCAGTTGGAACTTCAGCTGAACAGGTAGTTTTTTGAACTCGTATCTCTCTCATTATGCATCATTAGTCTTAGGTTTGTGAAGAAACAATGTTCTACTCATGCCACTGAACATGTACATATCTTTACTTTTCATTTCTTTTGCCTGAGTTAAGAGAATTTAAGGTTTAAAAATGGCAGAAAAATTAGGTCAGGATTTAGGGGAGAAGAAATTCTCTCTCATTTCTGAGAGTTAGTTTGACTTCTTTATATGTCTAGAACCGTGGCTTCAAGCTCTACAGGTTTCATGTTGGAAGATTTGGCAAAAGATCAAAGGATCAGGAGTTAGGAGCTTGAGAAGCAGGCGCGCGTTTTTTTGAATTTGGTTGTCTGAAGGTTGAAGACAACAGCTTCATGGGTTGGGCTTGTTGTTATTTCTTTTTGCACCCTGATTTTGCTATTACACCCCCTGAGCCCATTTGCTTTATTTTTAATTCTTTTTGACTTTTTCTTTTTTTTGTTTGACTTATTTATTTTTTCTCATGACATTAAAAATTTAAAAATATTTTTTCTCACCATTTTGGATTTTATTAGGTATTTATTTGATTTTCTTTTGATTTATACATAAATAGATATATATTGTTATTTAGAATAAATAGGAAAAATAGTGTAAATACATGTTCATTTTCATTTTTATTTTATTTTACCCTCTAAAAATATTTTATATAAAAAATACTATTTTCTAAAAAATTAAATATTATTATTATTTATATATAATGCATATTTAAAATAATATAAATATACACACACAGATATATATATATATATATATATATATATATATATATATATATATATATATATATATATATATATATATATATATATATATATATATATATATATATATATATATATATATATATATATATATATATATATATATATATATATATATATATATATATATATATATATATATATATATATATATATATATATATATATATATATATATATATATATATATATATATATATATATATATATATATATATATATATATATATATATATATATATATATATATATATATATATATATATATATATATATTAATGCATTTAGAATAAAAACACCAAAAAAATGTACCTATTTTATTTTTTAATATTTAATACTAAAAATCCCTTTTTTTCAAATATACCATATTTTATTTTATTTTTGTATGTAAGTAATGAATATTATATGAATTAATTAATTAATATACATTTTGATTAAAATTAGGGTTTTTGCCCTAAAATTCAAAAATACTCCAAAATGATATCTTTTTATTCTTTTTATTTCACATAAATAATACTTTTTTTTCATACATAAAAATTCCTATTACATTTTTGCATATTTATTTCAATTTCCATTTAATTATGCAATCATTTATCTTGTAAATATTCATAAAAATGATGTAATAGTTTTAGGTTTAATTTCTTGTCTAAATAATCCCCATTTGAACATTTGTACCCCCTCCCTATATTATTGTGTTGTAATAGCGTAGGAATTTAAATCTCGCACTTTTAATGCTTTCTAAACTTACCATGCTAGAATTAGGGTTTGAATGCGAATAAAACGAACAAAATAGTTGGACCTAAATACAAGACAAACAAGCATGAAAATGGACACACATCTCACACTTGCACCCCCTAGGGTATTCCACTTGTTGCCTTTCAAAATTGGGCCATATTGCATGTTGAACTTCTTTGGGTAAAGCAAAAACAATCAAATGATCATAGTCCCTCAAAATGTTGCCTAAATAAATGATCAAGTCCCTTTTAAAGAAAAATTGCCCAAAGATATTTAACACTATTGCAATTATGGTCTAAACGATGACCCGCGCCCGTCCCTTTCATCTCCTAAAACAAGATTGTCCACCAAATGCAATGGTGGAACAAAATTGTCAAAAGGTTTAAAACATAAGCAAAAATATTTGAGAAAACTTTAGGGTAGATGAACTCTTAAGTACTTGTCAATTTGCCAAGAAAACACTTGCCTTATTTCAAAACCCACTTCACAAACACTTTCAAAACCAACTTTCAAAAAACCTTGAAACATCTTTTCAAAAAGACAAACACCTTTTGTAAAACATTCGAGTAAAGAATTGTTACAAGGGTAGCCTATACAAGGCATCTCTTTTTAAAACCTTTTCAAAGCCACACACAAAGCACCATTTCAAACAATTGAAAATCAAGGCAAGTTGATCTAAGCAAGTACCTAAGAGCCCATGGATAACCATGGATAGAAGGGGTGCTAATACCTTCCCCTTCTATAATCTACTCCCCGAACCCAAGAAAAATCTCAAAGGTTTTTGCTGTGCTTTTTAAACCTTTCCTTTGGATAAAATAAAAAGTCGGTGGCGACTCTTGCTCAACCGAAACATTTGCGAAAACAAACGCAAAACCCTAGTCAGTTCTCCCACCGTATCACAGGGCTATTATTTTTTTATTTTGTCCCTAATTTTTGCCTGGACTTTCATGTCCACCGGGATGCCCATTTTTTCCTAAATCGCCCTTTCGGGTTTTCGACTTAGCGGGTCTTTTTATGCGTAGTATTTTTTGACTGAGTCTGAATTGACTGGGAGTGGAACGTCTTCCCCATCCATGTCTGTCAGGATTAGAGCACCTCCTGAAAAGGCTCTCTTCACGATGTATGGTCCCTCGTAATTAGGAGTCCATTTGCCCCTTGGATCGGAATGGCTTTGCACGATGACCTTTCTTAAGACCAAATTACCAGGATAAAACTTTCGGGGACGGATCTTTTTTTCGAATACTCTCTTCATCCTTTGTTGGTACAACTGGCCATGACAAATGTCCGCCAGACACTTTTCATCAATCAGGTTGAGTTGGTTGAATCTTATCCGAACCCATTCTGCCTCATCCAGCTTGGTTTCCATCAGAACCCTCAACGAAGGAATTTCTACTTCGACAGGAAGCACTGCATCCGTGCCATAGACAAGCGAAAATGGAGTTTCCCCTATTGAAGTACGCACAGACATTCTGTAGCCATGCATAGCAAAAGGCAACATTTCATGCCAATCTTTATATGTTCTAACCATCTTTTGGATGATCTTCTTTATGTTCTTGTTAGCAGCTTCGACTGCACCGTTCATTTTTGGTCGATACGGCGATGAATTGTGATGTTCAATTTTGAACTCTTCACACAACTCCTTCATCATGTTGTTGTTAAGATTAGAACCATTTTCAGTGATGATTCTGTGGGGAACTCCGTAACGACATATGATTTCTTTCCTGATGAAGTTGGTAACGACCTGTTTGGTTACATTCTTGTAAGAAGCTACTTCCACCCATTCGGTGAAATAATCAATAGCCACTAGGATGAATATATGAACATTAGAAGCACTTGGTTCAATCCTCCCAATCATATCAATTCCCCACATCGCAAACGGCCATGGGGAAGTCATAACATTCAAAGGAGTTGGGGGAACATGAATTCTGTCTGCATACACTTGGCATTTGTGGCACAATTTTGCATATACACAACAGTCGCTCTCCATTGTCATCCAGAAGTATCCTGCTCATAGGATTTTCTTCGCCATATAATTCCCGCTCGAATGAGTCCTGAAAGAACCCTCATGAGTTTATTTTATGATCGACTCTGCTTCGTGTCTATCCACGCATCTGAGCAGAACCGAGTCATAATTTCTCTTATACAGGACGTCTCCTGATAAAAGGAACTTGGATTCTAACCTTCTAAGCATGCGCTTATCACAAATTGTATCATTTTCGGGATACTCTTGCTTCTCAAGGTATCGTTTGATGTCGTAATACCAAGGCTTCTCATCAAACACATCCTTGGTTGAGAGACAATGGGCGGGAAAGACATGTGACCGCTCTTTGTACTTGAGGATGCGTATATTAGGCGTCTGATTTGGAAAGCTCACTGAGAAAATTGATGCTAAAGTGGCTAAAGCATCGGCCAACTGGTTTTCGTCCCTGGGAATATGTTCAAAGGTGATTTCATCAAAAGCGGGTATTAGCTGCAAGATGTAGTCTTTGTACGGAATCAAACTGGGGTGTTTCGTCTCCCAATCACCTCGTACCTAATGTATGACCAAAGCAGAGTCTCCAAAGACTTCAAGGATTTTTATTTTAAGGTAAATGGCTGCCTCTAGACCCATTACACATGCTTCATATTCCTCCATATTGTTTGTACAATCGAAACATAATCGGGCCGTAAACGGTGTATGAGTATAACGTGGAGAAGTCAGTATTGCCCCAATGCCATAACCTGCAGCGTTCAAGGCACCACCAAACGTAAGAGTCCATCGCTCCTTCGGATCGATCCCATCATAATCATCAAGCTTCATAACATCTTCATCAGGGAAGTCAAATTTCATTGATTGGTACTCTTCCAACGGCTGATGAGCGAGATGATACGCAAGAATGCTACCCTTGATAGCCTTTTGTGTAACATACTAAATGTCTTATTTAGATAAAATCATCTGCCATCGAGCAAGCCTGCCTGTGAGTGCTAGTTTTTCAAAGATATACTTTATCCGGTCCATCTTCGATTATAGAAAGGTCGTGTATGTCAGTATATACTTCCTCAGACGTCTAGAAGCCCAAACAAGCGCACAACAAGTTTTTTCAAGTAAAGAATACCTGGATTCTCAATCGGAAAACTTCTTACTCAGATAGTAAATGGCGTGCTCTCTACGTCATGTTTCGTCCTGCTGTTCGAGCACACAACCCATGGATCCTTCTAGCACCATCAAGTACATAATGAGTGGCCTCCCAGGCACTGGAGGGATAAGGACGGGTGGCTCTTGGAGATACTGTTTAATCTTTCCAAAGGCTTCCTGGAAATTATCATCCCATCGGACATCTTGATTCTTGTGCAACAATTTAAAGATGGGTTCATAAGTAGCTGTGAGATGAGAGATGAACCTGGCTATGTAGTTCAACCTCCCAAGGAACCCTCTTACTTCTTTTTCATTTTTTGGCGCTGGCATATTCTGTATTGCTTTTACTTTGTCAGGATCTACCTCAATTCCTCGTTGACTCACGATAAAACCAAGTAGTTTTCCAGATCGCACCCCGAAGGTACACTTATTCGGATTAATCCTTAGCCTAAACTTTTACAGACGCGTAAATAACTTTTGCAGATGGACTAAGTGTTCATCCTTGTTTTATGATTTTGCAATCATATCATCAACATATACTTCGATCTCCTTATGAATCATATCATGGAAGAGTGTCACCATGGTATGTTGATACGTTGCACCAACATTTTTGAAGCTAAAATGCATGACCTTATAACAGTAAGTACCCCATGGAGTAGTGAATGTCATCTTTGTCATGTCTTCCGGGGCCACCTTTATCTGATTGTATCCCGAAAAATCATCCATGAAGGAGAAAACCGAAGACTGAGCCGTATTATCAACTAATATGTTGATGTGAGGTAATTGGAAGTCATCCTTTGGGTTTGCTTTGTTTAAATATCGACAGTCCACACACATGTGCACCTTCTCATATTTCTTAGGGACATGTACGATGTTGGCAATCCAATCTGAGTATTCACATACCAACAAAAATCATGCATTCAACTGATTTTCAACTTCTTCTTTGATCTTGAGAGACATATCTGGACGAGTTCTCCTCGGCTTTTGCTTTACCGGAGGACATTCTGGTTTGAGTGGAAAATGGTGCATGACTATATCTGTATCTAAACCAGGCATATCTTCATACGACAAGGCAAAGATGTCAGAGTACTCTCTGAGAAGCTCAATCAACCCCTTCTTTACATCATCTTGTAAAGCGGCCCCTATCTTGACCTCTCTTTTCACTGTGTCGGTGCTGAGATTAACGACCTCAATAGCTTCTTGATGAGGCAGGATTATTTTCTCTTCTTGTCTCAACAGTCTTGCCAATTCCTCTGGAATTTCACAATCTTCCCCACTATCCTCCTCGGCTTGGTCATTCGGATTTCCAAGGATATTGGTGCAAGGAACTGTAACATCATCGTTTTTAATGGAATTCGAGGCAGACCTGCATGATTGATGAATCATGCCTCATTTTAGAATATGGATGTGAATTGGAAAATGGTTAAAGAGTTAGAAGCAAAAGCATTTCCATTTTTTATTTTACGAAAATAAGAAAAGATAGAGAGTAAAAATTGTATGCAAAAATGCCATTTTATTCACTTTTTAAACAAACATAGAAACATGAGGGGGCTCTTTTCACAAGCTGTCAACATGCTTCGGGAAAAAACATATGACTTATTTAAAACAAGAACATTACATGTAAAATAAAACCACTTCGGGAATATCAGTAGTAGTCCAATTGTCGAGCTCTTGATCAGGTGCAATCTGATAGATGTATTGAGCCATATATGCATCGTCTTCATCATCCACTGCGTGGATTTTTCCTTGCACACTTGGACCAGCACTAACAAATACCTCTGAAAGCGGGGGAACTTGTTTTCCTTTGAGCATAATTGGAATTGTACCAACATGATCTGAAAAAGAGGACCCGAACCCAAGTCCAGACTTGTCCTGCTTTTCACGCAACTCTATCACTTTTCCCCAGTCTTCATTAGGAATCCTAGACTCCACAATAGCTTTGGCATCCCTTAAGGAAACCATTGGAACTCCAGACTTCTTTGTAGTTTCCAGCATGGTGGGGACCCTGTCAACAAAAGTGATTTCCAAGGCCTGGAAAGGGGTTTCATGTACTTCCCTGTCCACTTCGACATAACGAAAGGAAGTAACATTGTTGATCACGACGTCCTCCTCTCCGCCAATGAAGATAACCTTGTCTTGGATGATGAATTTCAAACTTTGGTGCAGAGTTAAGGTAACAGCCCCTGCCATATGGATCCACGGGCGTCCCAGTAGGCAAGTATAATATGGACGAATATCCATGACATAGAACGATAGGTAGAACATGTGAGGTCCAATTTTGATGGGCAAGTCAACTTCCCCTTCCACAGATCTCCTTGACCCATCAAAAGCTTTGAATGTCAGCGTACTGGGTTACATCATAACCTCGTCCATGTTCAGCTTGAATAGAGTATGTTTAGGCATCATGTTAAAAGAAGACCCAGTGTCTACCAGGACTCGAGACATCACAGTGTCTAAACATCTGATGGAAATATGCAAAGCTTTATTATGAGCTCGGCACTCGGGAGGGAGCTCGTCATCACTGAAGCCCAGACAGTTCCCTGCAGAAATATTTGTAACAACCCCTTCAAATTGGGCCACAAAAATTTCAGGATTCACATGAGAACCGTGCAGAATTCTTATCAAGGTGGTTCGATGAGCTTCGGAGTACAAAAGGAGGGATAAGATTGATATCATTGCAGGCGTCTGATTTAGCTGGTCAACCACCTTGAAATCACTCTTCTTGGTCACCCTGATTAGCTGCTCCACTTGTTGTTTAAAATACGTCCCAGGAGAATCATCAACTACTTGTTTCCCTTTATCTTTCATAGGAATCTCTTTGATAACTTCTTCGGGAGGAGGTGGAGCAGGAGCGAAGACTCTTCCACTTCGAGTTATTATGCTAGTTCCGGCAATGTTGGTTACGTCCTTATTCTCAATCGAAGGACAAACAACTTTCTTCCCACGGATGTAAATAACATTATATTCCCATGGCACTGCTCTGCTATCAGCTACTGGAACAGGAGCTGGATTTGGAAGTGTTGATGCTTGCATTAGCAGGGGAGCAACTGGATTCTGATATGGCGCAAGGAGTGCTAGAACCTGTATAACCAACGGAACCCTTGAAGTATTTCTCCGGACGTTGGTTGGGTAATACATAATCTCTAGAATAACAACATCGCCTTCGGGGATAACTTTATCAACTCTAACAACCCCTTCATCCATCAATATCTGAATGGAATTTTTCAAATCATCCCACTCGTCCGAATTGGATAAGCATTTCAAACAAAAGTCGTGAAGCTCTTGTAGAACTTCCTGCTGCAAAAGATTCTCTCTTAGAAATGTCACTGACATCTGAACCTCATCAACCTGAGTCACTAAGTCATGACCATCATCGAACCCGATTGCATTGGCAGTAGCCCCATGATGGGGAGGCATAGGGTTATTTTGAACATTAGGGCCTATAGGAGCGAAGCTTAACTCCTTGGCATCCAAAAGATCTTGCACCTTGTACTTTAAAGCTCTACAGTTTTCGATTGAATGGCTTGGAGCTTCTGAATGAAACTCACAACATGCATTGACATCATAACCCCTTGGAAGTTCTGCTGGTGGAGGGGCTAACACTCAGAGTTGTACCAACTGACCAGCTAGAAATTGTTGAAGCAATTGGGCGTACGACATCGGGATCGGATCCAACTTCCTCTCGGGATACCTTTGCTTCCTTTGTTGACCCCTTTGCCCTTGGGGCCTCTGATTCTGTTTATAGTTTCGTGGTGGCACATATTGTTGTTTTGGAGCAGTAGCAGGAGTTTGATAATACAGAACCTGTACAACAGCGTTCCCCTTATCAACAGAGGAATTGCCTACCTCTCCCTCCTTTTTCTTAACAAAACCGCCAGAATACAGTTTCTTTCCACTACCTGAGTTGTCGTTACCATTCATGCCAGATTCACCTATAATAGTCCCTACTTTAATACACATTTCAACCTGCTCCCCGATGATGACCATATCCGAAAATGAATCAGAAGTACTGCCGAGCATATGTTGCCAATATGGGCCTCGGAGGGTACTCATGAACAGATCTACCAGTTTCCGGTCCAGGAGAGGAGGCTAAACCCTCGCTTCCAAACTGCGCCACCTCTGGGCATACTCTTTGAAAGACTCACTAGTCTTCTGAGACATACTCTGCAACTGTGCACGGCTAGGCTCCATGGTGATGTTGTAATGATAATGTTTTAGGAAAGCATCAACAAGCTCGCCCCAAGTACTAACATGAGTTTTCTCCAATTGCATGTACCATTCTAATGGAGCTTCAGCAAGACTGTCCTAAAATAAATGCATAAGCAACGACTCATTGCTAGCATAAGCAGCCATCTTTCTGCAATAAGATCGGAGATGAGTCTATGGGCATGTAACCCCCTTAAACTTGTCGAAATCAGGTACCTTAAACTTTGGTGGAATCACAACCCCTGGAACCAAACACATAGCAGTGGCACTGAATCCCGGTTTCTTATAAGTCTCCATAGCCTTCAAGCGTTCTTCCAAATCCTTGTACATCTTAGCAGTTTCAGACAAATCAGCCGTAGAATCCTTTAGAGGGTCATCGAGATCGATGACATCATGGTGGTCATCCACAATCAGTCGTGGGTTCTCTTTAGGAATCCCCCCATGGTCATTCATGGGTCCACCATTCTCGGACGTGGAGGCACTGTCAACCAGCTTAGTAACGCTTAGTCTGAGCTCCTCCTGCCCTTGGACAACGGCATGAAGAGTTTCCATGAGCTGATTCATTCGATTGCCCATGGTGTCCATGTCTTTGCAAAGAGCGGCCTCGTTCTGCTCAATCTGTTCCATAATCCTCAACTTATTGGCTCGAGTGCGGTAAGGATGTAGGGAAGTCGTCTTGTGGATTCTGATAATAAGAGGCAAAACCATCAGATAAGAATTCCTGCCAGAAAACCTGTTGTTGTACCCCAAAATTTGCCTTCCCTTTTTCACAAGAAATCACAACTTCAGGGTTTTCTCTGATTTTTCAAATTGGCTCAAGAATCAATCAAACAGACTTTTCTTTATCAGTCAATCCAGAATTAGGGTTTCCATTTTTCAAGAATCGGTCAAACAAGACTTTTCTTTGACAACAATCCAGGATTAGGGTTTGTACGCGCATTTCTCTGAAGAAATTGAATCCACAGTATTTCAATTGACTGTTACATTATTTTTATGCTTGTTCAAGATTTCTGTTTGTTTCTCAAAACCTAAACATCTGGGATAGGAGCTGAGGCTTTTGATTGAAACTTTGAGGCATTGGTTTGATCAGTGAAGTGAAAGGAGTGTGGAATGCTTGTTTGTTTAACTGTACAAAGCATATGATTGATTGGAGTGCCAGGCGTTTTGTGATTAATGCGAATTGCGAGACGACAAAGTTTGTTGATTTATTTATTTCATCTGGATTAAAGTTATCGGGATACATTTCCAGTTATTTTAATTCAAGAGATTTAAATGATTAAATAGATAGTCCAAAAGAAAGAAGGAAATATTTGACAGTAAAGAATTCTTATTTGACAAAGACTTTTTATTTATTTCCAAATATTGTTACAAATGTTATTCGAATATTGTAAATTTATTTACAGTGTTTATAATAATATTTATTACAATAAATGAAAAGAAAATAAATCTAAAGCCTAAGTCTCTTGAAATCTTCTATCTTCTATTGTTTCTTCCATTATCCAACTGGAATTTACCTGCAAAGACAGAAAAAGAAATCAGTGCAGTTAAACTGAAAAAAAACATTTTCAAGCAGATAAATATAAAGTCATCAATAAAGGTTGTTGGCCGAAATCAGATTGTTTTTGGGTTCATCATGTTTTACTTGTCCTCTTTGCAAATCACAAGAAGATTTCTCTTCTTGGTTCACAAAGAGGAAAGATTTTGCAAGCATACAATCAATTAAATGCAAAGATACAAGGCACAAGGCTGCACACAAAGAAGGCACAAGGCTGCACACAATGTCAAACTGAACAACAAACTGAATTAGTCAACCAAAAGCAAACCAAGTTGCACAAAAGCAAACTAAGTACACAAAGTTGTCCAAACCAAGTACACTAACCTGTCAAAGCATAAGCTGTCAAAAGGAACAATGCAGAAAATATGGAAAGAAAGTACAATGCAAAGATAAACCAAAATACAAGCAAGCAGGCTTGTCAAAACTTCTCATCATATTCTGGCCAAAACAAGCTTTTCAGAATAAAAATACATTAAGCAATTTAAAAATGCTTTATGGAGAGAGAAAGAGAAAACCAGAAGGGGTTTTTGCAGTTTGGCAGGCTGTACAAAAACAGTGAGAGAGATGATAAATAGAACAGTCTAATAGTTCAAGAGAGGAGAGAACAAAAAAAAAATGCAAGTCCAAAACCTGCACAATAACTACAGCTCAAGCCACAAACTACAAGCATCAAGCAAAAAATGCCTGTAACCTGCATAACCCATTTAAGCTTAACAAAAGTCTCAAACCTGCCTCCAAACACCAGAAGCAAGACAACCTGCTTTCAACAAAGCAAACTCAAACCTGCAAAACGGCAAGTGACCAAACCTGCCTTTAGCAAGCAAACCTGTAACCTGCTAAAACCTTACCAAACAAACTAAAACCTGAACCTACATCCAAGAAGCAAATCCAACACCCAGGCCTGCCTTACCAAACAAGCCTTCAAGCCTGCCTAAAGCCAGTTCAACCTCCATAAACTGCAAACACCAAGAACCCTTCTGTTGTACCCCAAAATTTGCCCTCCCATATTCTCCAAGAAATTGCCAAGCCAAGCTTCAAAATCTCCTCAAGGGCTGCATAGTGCAAAGGTCTCCTATACAGTCAAAATTAGGGTTTGTGTTCTGATCAAGAAAATGAAGTTTTCAAAGGTCCAATCAAGTCTCATATGCCTACAAATATGGTCAAGCATCCTCATATCAAGTTTCAAGGCTTTCAGCACAAAATTGCACAGTCAAAAACCCTAATTGCACTACAGTCAACTGTAGGGGCAAAATGGTCATTTGACAGTCAAAAGTTCAAATTTTTGGTCAACATATCATTTTGAAGCCACAAACATCATTTGATCAATGCTTGATCATGATTCTCAAAGCTTGGCTCAAAAATCATCAAAATGCAAAAGTTTCCTTATTTGGACAGCTGAAAAAGTCAACTGAAATTGACCAGGGCATAACTCTCACATGGATTATCAGAAAAATTCCATCCAAAGCTCATTTTGAAGAGAAAGACATTTCCTACAACTCATCTTCATACTTCAAGTCCAAGAAATGCTCTCACAAAAAGTTATCAATTTCAACATTATAGGTCATTTTCAAAAGTCAACAAAAAGGGACTTTAAGTCAAAGGCCATAACTTGAGATTGGTAAATCAAAATGACATGGGACCAAAGGCATTGGTTAGAGGACTCAAAGACCTTTCCAAAATGTCCAAGAACATGAGAAAAGCTTAAAAATTGAGCAAGTTATGCCTTGTGGAAGTTGGGAAATTTTTGGATATTTTGAAAAGTCAACATTGATTCAAATGACCTAAAATTGCTAATGGGCCCATTTTTCTTCCACAAATCATCATCCATAGCATGTGCACGACCACTTGGCCCAAAGGGAAGTATTTTCTCATTTTTTATTTATTTATTTGAATTTTTATTTATAATAATTCACTTAAATCAATTAAATATGTGAAAAATATTTAACTTAACCTAACAAATCTTTTTGTACATGTTTTAGCCTCAAGATTTCGTGCATATGCAGATAAGGAAAGATTTGGAGATGGGAGATGATTTGAACCAAAAACACATGAAAAAAAGATTGAAAAAAATCTTAGAAAATCAAATTTCCAAAATCAATGAATGCAATGGATTTGATTGATTTTTCTTGACCTAATGGACTCAATACAAAAGCCTGAATACAACCCTAGTGTAAGAACACATGCAGCTGCTCAACAAAGCCATAACCTAACTTGAAATTTTTCTCAAAAAAGTCAATTCTGAAAACTCTCTTCTAGGGCGATTTAAGGCAGAATTTCTATTCCAATAGCTTCCTTGGAGATTACTGAACATATTCCAATCAAAGACAACCATCAAAACTCAAGGAATTGGTAACACGAATGCAAACTGTACCAAGAAAAATTCATAATCGTGCATCATGATTTACGCATCCTTTGTGATTTTTAATACTTGATTCATGTTCATTATGAAGTTCTGAAGCTAACCAATACATTTAATTGTCTTTTTATTTGCTACACGCGATTATGCCATGTTTGAGTTTTAGGGTTTGCAGAGTTTTAAATTGGGGATTTTGAAACGAGGAAAAATTGGAACCCTTGGCCACCACCATTAGAATCATCATGACTGGACGAAGAAGATACCATGCTCGCGCCTAATTTATGAACCTCCTAGGCCTAATCGCTATTTTCTAGTAGCATGCCTAAGAGAACACATAAGAAACCGTTGCCTAATGTTTTTATATTTCAGGGATGATGAAGAAGATGAGTCCGTGGCAAGACGTGATAGGTTGATTTGAAATTTGCGCGCTTTAACCCACTAACATTCTTGCTTTTATTTATTATATTTGTTTGTTATTATATGTTAAACGTGCAAGTGTTGGTTCAGTGGTAAACGCGTTGGTTGGAAAAGTACATGACCTGGGTTCGAGCCCCAGGTCTTCCATGTTCCCATATTATTTTTCAATAACAATTCCCATGCGCTTCAAGGCTGCAGACGCACCATACACCTTCTCCACCAAGCCATCCACGCGTCCATCAGGATCAGATCAAAGGCTATGAATTGAGAGACACGGTGAGTCCCAGTCAATGCTTCAACATGCTACCTGGCAAAAGTCAAACAGGCCAAGGTTGTTGGGCCAGAATTCTTGGATTAAACCTCCTATTTGGGGACTACCCCCCCCCCCCTGGTTTGCAATTCTCTATATTTTCCTTATATTTTATTTTCAATTATTATTTTATTTTCTTTATTGTTTTGATTTAATTAATTATTTCTACAAAATAAAAAAAAATGCATAAAAATCAGAAAAGATAAAAAATATAATAAATATTTTTATTTTAATATTTCTTGTAAATAAATGCATGTAAATTAATTAGTTTAAATTAGGGTTTTAATTTTAATTCCTTTCATAACAAAATCTAAAAAATATAGAACTAGGTTTAATAAATGTTTTATTCCTTTTAATTTTTCTTTTTCACAATAATATTATTTATTTTATTTATTTTCATAATTAAAATTGTATATAAAAATTAGGTTTAATTTAGGTTAAATTTTAACGTCTTCTTAATAAATTAAAATAAAATAGAATTAGGGTTAGCGTTTAATTGCAATTAATTTTTTCTATTAAATCCTAAAATATTAAAAATACCAAAAACATCTTTTTTTTAATTAATTAACTTCATCATTAATTTGATTTTTGCAAAAGGGTCCAACGCCCTCGTTTCGATTTAATTTCGCATATTTATTTTATTTTGCTTAAATAATTATGTACCTCTCCCGAAGCCATGTAAATTACTTCTCGCACTTTTCAATTCTTTATTTACTTTGTTTATTTATTTTCTGTCAAATCGGGTCCTGGTTAATTTTGGCGATGTGGACCCGCGCCATTTGTAATAGCTTAGAATTTACTTTTCCGCAAATATTTTAATTGTTAATCAAAAGCATGAAAGAATGTATGTCAAAATAAAATCAAGCGTAGAACACCAATAACATGACAAGATAAATGCAAATGAAAACGACACACGAATCGCACACACCACCCCTAGGGTACGCCTCACTGTTGCCTTGCCTTCGAAAGGTGATCGTCGAGTAGAGGATGTCTTAGTAAGTCCTCATGATCCGGGAACCTGGCATGAGGGTAGCTTCTAAGGTGTCTTCCCATTGCTCTGGTGATCACCATGTCCCGAATCCTCGAATTGACCCTGTTGTACCCCAAAATTTGCCCTCGCACTTTTCCACAAGAAATATCAGCTTCAAACATTTCCTGACTTCTCAAACTGGCTCAAGAATCGGACAAATGGACTTTTCTTAACAGTCAAGCAAAACTAGGGTTTTTACTGATTTTCAGAGCTCTGAATTGTTTCATACAGTGGGCTTAGGGTTTGGTTGATTTTTGGTTCAATTTTGATCAAGCGAGCGTGATTTGGCATTTAATCGGGAATTAGGGTTTTATGGGCATATTCTCAGAAGAATTTAAATTCCACAGCACTTTGCGGTTTATTTCAAGATTCGGATTAAAATTCACGTTATCTTGGTTTAATCAGCAAAAGAGACAGTGGTGTAAATTCAGTTTGTTTGGGCCAGTCAAAGAAGGTATGCAGTTTGGATTTACAGTACTTGCAAAGAATCAGTGTTTATGACAAATCAGTAAGAGGAGGCAATTGGTTTGAATTCATCAGTCAAAAGATATGTGCAGTATTGGATTCACAATGTTTATGCGTTTGATCAGTCCATTTGGGTTAATTGCTGCTTTGCTTTGGATGTTGAATAAGACAGGTTTAATTGATCAATGTTGTTTTATTTTAGTTATTTATTATTCTGAAATTGAATGATTGAATTTATTTTTCAATTGTTTTAATTCTAAGAATTTTAAATAAATATATAAACAATAAAGAAAATGGAATTAATGGGATAATTTAGATTTTATTGAATAATTGAATTATTTGTACAAATTGTTGTTTATAATTTAAATTATGAACAATGATATACATTAATTTAAATATTACATAAAATTAAAACTATCCTATTTTCTAATATTCTTCATTCTTCGCTCCGCTCCGGTGCTCCATTTTTATCTACAAAAAGAAACAAGAAAAGTCAGAAAGCAGTTAATAAAAAAAAAAGAGACAGATAAAATATTGCTCATCATTAGGGGCCACTGACTGGGATCAGTTGACCCTCTCTGCAAATCACGGGATTTCTCCCGGTTCACAAAGAGGGAAGAATTCTATTTTTGTTTCATTCATGAATGCCAAATGCATAAGTTACAAAATTCAATACTGCATAGAATCTCAATATAAAGATCCAAAATCCAAACTAAACTGAAAAGATCCAATTTCAACTTTCTATCCAAAGCCAAAGGCAAGTTACTGTCAAAATACCAAAGTCCACTCAAAGAAAATCAAGAAAATACTCAAAAGTTGTCAAAGAAGATTTTTGGAAAAGATATCAAAATGCAAAGTCAGATCAAAGTTGTCAAAAGAGATAAAGATGCAGTCAAGTAGTATGTAGGATGCAAGCAACTTGGATTTTTTCATCATTTCCCATAGTAGGCCCTTCAGAGCAAGTACAGAATAATAACATATAAAATTCTAAACTGTACTAGGAGAGAAGAAAAAAGAGATAAAGCAAGCATAGGCAAGGGTTCAGGCAAAGACAGCAGAAGGACAGCAGAAAAAGATATAACATACAAAGCTCAGTTCAATAGCAGGCAGACAGTAGGAAAGGAAGAGAAAAAGATATAATCAACAAGCAACTCAGTTCAGCAGCAGGTTAGGATAGAGAGGGAGAAACTGTCAAAACACATCAACTCTGCCTCAGTACAGCCAATACAGAAGCCAAGACAGTTCAGAAGAGATAGAAGAAAAAAAGATACAAAAGCTCAGTCCAGCATAGCAGGCAAAGGGAGGAGAGAGGAATATATACAAAACATACCAACTCCTGCCTCCACACAATATACAAAAAGCTAATACAAAAACTTCCCAACATAAGACATCTCAAACCTGAACCTTGTCCAAAACCACCCATGACCTGCTAATGCCTTCACCTGCCTTACCATTAACCTCATACCTGCCCAACCACATAAACTAAACAACCAAACACAGTACCTACAAACCTTACAAGTTATCGAACACTTTTCATCACCAACACCCTGTTCAATCACCAAAACACCATACTGTCAAACTATCCCCTCAAGCATGTCAAAACATTCAAACCAACACTAAGCCTCAGAGCTTTTTCTTTCCTCATCATAGGCAAAACATTTGAGGCAATATAGGCCAAGTTCTAGGCAAGCAACTCAAATCATTCAGAACAACAACTCAAAAGCATAACTTGTCAAAACCTACTGTCAAGCACGAAACCAATTCCTAAGCCCTCAGTACAAGCATCATTGGGCATTAAATCTCAAAAAGGCATCCAGTCCAAGGCAATAACTGTTCAAAATCGTTCAAGAAAGCATTCGACAATTCAAAGGGACGAGAGAAGAAGAGAAAGATAACCCAGGCAACAATTCAAAACAAAGTATCAAAGGCAACCTAGGCCCTCAGATCTTTGAGATCATCACTGGGCATCTCAAAGCACACATAGGCAAATCATCCAAGAAAGCGACCAACAATCCAAAGGCAACACATAGTGGAAGAAGAAGATGAAGAAGTGAACATATCAGGGTTCTCAGTATACATCATCAAACCCTAGAAAAATATCAATCAGATAAAGTTACCAGGGTCACCAAGAGTAAGCGTCTCCCTCGCCGCTCCGGCCTCCTCAACGTTCCCCACCTTTCCTCCATCTCCAAAGATCAGGTAGTATAATCTTCCCCCTCTTCTCTTCTCCTTCATCTCACAAATGAAAAAAATAAGAGTTAAGGTTCAACTTAAAACAACACACGCGAATCCAGAAAAGAGATAAAAACATAACCATTAAAACGAACCTTGTTTCGAAGGCGCTGAGTTCATGTTATGAAGGGAAGAATGGCGTTGGAATAACGCTGGTGGCCGGAGGAAGCTCAGGAAGCCTAATTGGAGAAGACGAACACAAGCACGCCGCTGTTAACCCTAGCCCTTGTTCTGAATGACAAAATGCCAAACAACCCTAATTTCGTTCAAGACAAACATGGGCCTGACCCGTTCTCAATTCCCCTAAAGCCCAACAGTATCACTAACTTTTTATAACAAACAACTAATCTCTTTCTTTTCTTTTTTTATTAAACTATATCTATTTCTAACTTAACATTTTTATCTTATAAATTGAAAATACTTATTTCCTTTTATTTATTTTACTCTTTCATTTAAAATATATTTTGTACATCAATATTAAATATATGAAAACCTTTTATTTTAAAACACCTAATTTAAATGGTAACAAAATACCTTTTACCATATAATATAAGTTGCAAACATTTTTTTAGATATATTTTTGTACATACATTTTTAAAACATTAAATTTGTATATATCATATAATTAAATTTGAAATACACTTTTGTACATAACAATTTAAATACATTTTTCTAATATTGAAATTCACAAACATTTAATCAAAACACTTTCTTTTTTCTTTTGTACATAATTAAACATACAAAAATCAAAGATTCATTTAAAATACATTTATCTAGGTCAAACCCTAATACGACTCAATTTCACATTTCGCACTCGTTACACAATTCACATACATATACACTTGTACACTTACAAATACATTCACATTGCCCTATACACATTTTTATCTTATATTTGTATATTCTATATTTACATTTGATTGCGACATTCGATTTGGTTGTAACTTATTGGATACTATAAGTCTCATCCCCTTGTACATTTATACCCCCACTCCTGGACACTATTTTGTAATAGCGTAGATTTACGTTCCGCAATTTACAGTTTTTCCAATTATACCATGGTTAGACCTAGGGTTTGTATGTACCTAAAATCAAACGCTAGATAACCTAATACAAGACAAATACATGTAATCAATACACAATCACACTTACACCCCCTAGGGTAATCCCACATGTTGCCTTCCAAAATGGGCCATGCTTGCACGTCGAGTATCTTTGGCAAAACAAATCAAATGATCATAAGTCTCAAAGTGTGGCCTAAACGGAATGATCATAGTCCCTTCAAAACAAATTGCCAAAGACACTTGGCATCATTGCATTCATGGTCCATACGATGACCCGCGCCCGTCCCGAATAAACTTCCTAAACGCAAGATTGTCCATCAATTTCAATGGTGGAACAAAATTGTTAAAAGGGGTTAAAACATGACAAAAACCTTTGAGTACAATAGGGTAGACAAAACTCTTAGTTACTTGAGATCAAACTTGCAAAAACACTTGCGTTCTTTTCAAAAACCACAAACCACAACACTTTCAAACAAGCTCTCAAAAACATTTGAAAACATCTTTTCGAAAAGATTCACACTTTTTGTAAAACACTCAAACATGAGTCAAATACATTAGTTGCCTAAGACAAGGCATCTTTTTCCAAAACATTTTCAAAAAGCACCCACACACACACCATTTTCAAAGCAATCGAAAAACAAGGCAAGTGATCTAAAAAACCAAGTAACTAAGAGCCCATGGATAACCATGGATGAAAAGGGTGCTAATACCTTCCCTTTTCATAATCTACCCCCCGAACCCACGAAATATCTCAAAAGGTTTTTGCTGTGCTTTTTTAACCTTTCCTTTAGGATAAAATAAAAAGTCGGTGGCGACTCTTGCTCAACCGCACAAGTGCGAATACGAACGCAAAACACTAGTCAGTTCTCCCACCGTATCACAGAACTGGCGACTCTGCTGGGGATAATTTTTTAAGTGGGGTTACCTTAGGGTTTAGATCACCTTTACTTTCAAATTGATTGCTTTGTTTGCTTTACATTTGTGGGCTTTGTATCGGAGCTTTATAGATCCTAACCCGGATCTGGGGAAACCCTTTTAGGTAGCAACAAGGCTGTGAGGGAACTGTGCGGGGTATACCGACATGGTTGAAGCAGTCTGCTACGTTGATGTGGCACTTTGGTGTGTACCGGTAACCCTTGAGTTCAGTCAAGGAGAGTACGGGGCCGCCGCGTGGTGTCGTGAAGCATCAACTGACCTTAGAACCTTAATTGACCATCTTGGCCTCTTTAGGGTAGTGAGATAACTGACTTTGGTGCAGTCCGAGGTTGGTTGATACTCGATACTACACCCAATTGAGGGTTGCTTTCCTGGAATATTTCGGTCGCCAGTTCAGTGGCTAAATCGAAACGATGAACAATGAAAGCAATCCAGTGATATTGGGATCCTTAGAACCCGGTTACTTTTGATAGGACAGGTTTTAACTAACGAACTGAAAGAGGGTAGTACCTGAACCTCATGCAAGCCTAAACCTAAGGCCTTGTGTGCTTTGTGTGAATATTGGTTGCCTGTATATACACTTACTTGCTTGTGCATACATGAACATAACATCATAACATCATACCATAGCATTTTAGCATTTTCAATAACCATTTCAAGGATCTCGAGGGTTCTTTTGATGCAGGGTTACGTTGAATCAGATATCTATCAAGGGGCAAGAAGTTTCTCCCTTAACCAATCCAGTCAAAATTCAAGTACAACAACTTGAATCAGTGGCTATGACCCACTCGACATGGTGAGCTTGATTCTCGTGGAAAGACATCCGCCGATACAAAGTTCTCCAATCAAAGATCAAGTGCAACAACTTGAATCAGTGGCTATGACCCACTCGACATGGTGAGCTTGATTCTCGTGGAAGGACGTCCACCGGTGCAGAGATCTCCAATCCAAGAGCAGAGTTCAACCTCTAACATTTTTCTTGTGTTTACCCCAAGAGATCCTTGAAAGCATGCATCCACATATCACGCATTTCATTTTGACCATCTTTCCTTTTTCAGGTTTCCTTACTCTCCTGCTGTTTATTTCAGCAAGAGATGGCTCTAGAACGGTCTGTCAAAGACATCCAAGAACAGACTGCTCAGCTGCAGGAGATGTTCCTGAACTTGTCTCTGGGGCAAGAAGAGATGAAAGCTCTCCTCACCAAGGACTTGGGGAGTTCCAACAATTCCAGGAATGATCAGATTGCGGAGCTGCAGTTTGATCTGACAACACTGAGGACTCAAATGATGGGACAGTTGGTGGGCCAGATGGCTCTCATTCAAGACTTATCCCAAAGACAAGAGGAACTCAGAGTTCTTGTCCGCCAACTGCTTCCAAACAACCAACTGGGGCAAACATCTGAGGTCGAAGAGCAAGTCACCGCTCAGCCTCCATCCACTCAAGAGGACAAGGGGAAAGCTCCTCTGCTTGCTTCAGGGTCACAAACCCATCAACAACCTCGCCAGCGTCAGCGGGGTAATCGGCGTAAGCAAGAAAAATCGGGAAGGCAGTTCACGGAGACTGACATACCGTCATCTCTAATTCTGGAGTGCTTGTTGGAGGTTAATCTGACTGCTTTGAAGGATCCTATCCGGAACCCAAATACCTCCGCTCCTAGCTATCATCCCGATGCATTTTGTGTTTACCACTCCTATAGCCCAGGACATGACACCGATAGCTGTTGGGCCTTGAAGAACAAGATTCAAGATCTGATTGACATTGGAGTGCTGAGGTTCACGCCGGACGGCGAGATGAAGATCTTCCGTTAAAGGGTTCTCCACTTGAAGTGATGAAGCTCAAACTGAAAGACTTTTGCTTCTTTTTGAATTTTTCAAAGTTGTAATTTCTTTTTCTGTCAAACAATTATCTGTTGGTATTAAACTCTGTTTTCATTAATGCATTGCATATGTTTGTCTTGAATTCATCCATTCGTTTCACTACTCTTATGCTTTTCTTTATGATATTTGACTCTTGATAAAAAGCTGCAAGCCTTTAGAGGGAGGATGACGAAACAATACCGTGATCTTATACAGTATGCTTTTGAACAGACCTTGCTGATGATGTACAGGCATTTCTTTCAATTCCCAAACACTGGAGTTATAAGGAAGTTAATCCCTAGTCAACCCCTTCGAGCCAAAGAAGTAGGAGTTTCCTGTTCTAAACGATCAAAACCTTTGATATAAACCTGGGGCAGGGTAGTATCTCAGTTAATTCAAGAAATGCGCATTGAAGTCGCAAACTCTCAGTTCGTAATACAGCGAACGACGAATGACAAGAGAAAGCATTCCTTTAGAATCAAAAGACAAGGGTGGTTCCCTATCACATAGACAGTCAATCTCTCAAAAGAGAAAAGCCCACCAAGCCAAAACCTATGAAGGAGGCTTGAGAAAGCTGGGGCATCCCGTTGACAGTAATCCCGAAAACGGTAACAGTCAGGCAAAAGTTAGGGATAACAAATCAAAATCAAAATAGTGAGGTCATTACAAAACCCTCAACAACATGAAAAGTGTTGTAAAAGAAAAAGGAGATGATGACTGTCACCCCAAAAATTCAAACTGGTGAACCATCGCCCAAAAGTCGTTCCAAACTCAAAACAGAATGCAACGCACAATTGACTGAGCTTAGGTTGGAGAACATCACGAAGAACGGGTGGGTACAAATATACTTTGAGCCTTTATCCTTTGTTTCTTAAACCGTGAACCAGGCCACGTTACAACCCTTTAAAAGTCCTAATTGAAGCATGGGTTAGTTCGAAAGCATACTGTTACAAAAGGTATCCTGACTCCTGTAGGGCTTTGCTCTAAATCTTGTGTTAACTTGTCTTGTGAAAAGTTTTCTGCTAAAAAACGCATTTTTAAAAAAAAAAACTTCGAGACAAACATAAACTTTGCATTATTCGAATATCACTGTCTGCATTTGACCCCTTTTGCTTGACAGCGAAGAAATTCATACAGCGAATGTTCGGAGGAACGAAAACTCTCTCAGTAAGTCTAAATCACTTCAAGAGGATAACACTTCCATCAAATCTCCTATCAACAAGGGGCATGACATGTCACAATTAACCTGGGGCAGTCCAGTCAAGATCCAACAGATCTTTCAAGTTCAATTAACCTGGGGCAGTCCAGTCAAGATTTCAAGAAATCTCTCAATATGCAGGGTAATCTGATTCAAGACTCCTTCTTCACCACTTGGGGCATTCGAATGTCAAAAGTGTCCAACAAATCAACTACAACATTTCCAGACTCGATTCCTGTATCTAGCCAGGGCACGTCTGAAGAGTTCGAAGATTCGATTCCTGTATCCAGCCAGGGCATATCTATTGACTACAACATTTCCAGATTCGACTCCTGTATCCAGCCAGGGCATATCTGTTGACCATATTTCCAGACTCGATTCCTGTATCTAGCCAGGGCATGTCTGAAGAGTTTAGAGATTCGACTCCTGTATCCAGCCAGGGCATATCTATCAACTATCACCATTTCCAGACTCGATTCCTGTATCTAGCCAGGGCACGTCTGAAGAGTTCGAAGATTCGATTCCTGTATCCAGCCAGGGCATATCTGTTGACCACATTTCCAGACTCGATTCCTGTATCTAGCCAGGGCATGTCTGAAGAGTTTGAAGATTCGATTCCTGTATCCAGCCAGGGCACATCTATCAACTATCACCTTTCCAGATTCGATTCCTGTATCCAGCCAGGGCATGTCTGAAGAATTCCAGATCAACACCTGCAACAACCCAAGAAACATCTGTGAACGACCGATTGTAGACCAACACCTGTAATAAGCCAGGAATTTATCTACATCACCACTTGGGGCATTCGAATGTCAAAAGTGTTCAAAACCGATGCAGTTTTACACAAAGCTCATCATCAGGAAACCCTACACCGGTTCCCCTTCAAGATTTCTGAAAACAGTTCACGGGTTCTCCAAGTAAACGGATGTTAACCTATCACTTGTTCAGATTCTTCCCAAGACTTCTGAAACAAGTTTACGGATTCTTCCCAACAACGGATGCCAATCTACCGACTTGTTCAGACTCTTCGCAACCTTTGAATTAGTTTACGGACGCTTCCCAACAACGGATGCGGCTCTATCGCTGATTCAACTTAAAGACTTCTGAAAACAGTTTATAGATTCTTCCCAACAACGGATGTTAATCTATCGACTTGTTCAGAGGCAACTTTTGAAAACAGTTTACGGACGCTTCCCAACAACGGATGCGGCTCTATCGCTGATTCAACTTCAAGACTTCTGAAAACAGTTTATAGATTCTTCCCAACAACGGATGTTAATCTATCGACTTGTTCAGAGGCGACTTTTGAAAACAGTTTACGGACGCTTCCCAATAACGGATGCGGCTCTATTGCTGATTCAACTTCAAGATTTCTGAAAACAGTTCCCGGGTCCTCCAAGTAAACGGAGGTTAACCTATCGCTTGTTCAGATTCTTCTCAAGCTAACAACCACGGAAGATCGCACTCGCCAGAATTCTCCCTATCCCCAGCGGAGTTCATCAAAATTCCCCAGCAGTAACTTATTTTTGCAAATCCCCAGCCAGGGAATCCCCCGGAATTCAATTCCCCTCAGAGTTTAAGCTTCAGTATCCCCAGCAGATCAAAAGCTTCAGATGGACAATCCCCAGCGGAGTCAGACTTTTAAACCTTCTCCCCACAGAGTTTTGGAAGGGCAAATCTTGAGTTCCCCAGTAAAGTCTCCAGGGTTACCTCCCATCAAACCGAAGATTCTCCAATCTGACCTCCCCAGCATGAGTCTACTAGTTGGAACTCCCCAGTAGAGGTCATCAGGAATTCTCTTCCCCAGCGACAGCCAAGGATTTATTTTCCCCGGCAGCAGTCAAGATGCTTTTATCTTCAGCCATCTCGGAATCATGTATCCTTGGCAAGATTAGCTCATCAGCTTACATGCGCATCCATCACATTCATAAATATTGATGTCACATACATTGCATCATGCATCATAACATTGCATACAACTAACCCTTTGCCTTTTCAGGTAGGATCAGTCGACAGACACGGATCATCTCCTGAGATTCATCCAAAAATAGTTCAGATGTGACCCGGACACGGCAACATTTTGATACTTATTCCAGATTCATTCAGACGCATCAGCAGAAACCTTACACCGGTTCCTCTTCAACTTCTCAACTTCTGAAACAAGTTTACGGATTCTTCCCTACAACGGATGTCAATCTACCGATTTGTTCAGACTTTTCTCAACTTCTGAAACAGTTTACGGATTCTTCCCTACAACGGATGTCAATCTACCGATTTGTTCAGACTCTTCATAGCTTTTGAAGACAGTTTACGGATTCTTCCCTACAACGGATGTCAATCTAACAACTGATTCGGACTCTTCTCAAACTTTTGAAGACAGTTTACGGATTCTTCCCTACAACGGATGTCAATCTACCAACTGATTCAGACTCTTCACAATTTTTGAAAATAGTTTACGGACATGTCCCAACAGCGGATGCTGCTCTATTGCTTATTCAATCTCAGATGGTTTACAGATTCTCCAGATACGGACGTCAATCTGTTGCTTGTCCGGACCCCAATTCAGAGATGTCCCAAAACATGGAGGCCCCTTCTGATGCTCGTCCACTCACCATTGACGTACAGTTCAACATCACCATATGGCATCTATAAGCCCATTCTCAGATGGCATCTCTAAGCCCATCCCTCGACAAAATTCTCTCGCACCAGATGGCATCTTTAAGCCCATCACCAAATGGCATCTTTAAGCCCATTCACATCCACCGTCACATCGATGAGCGCAAATTTTCTGGGCACATTAGTGTCCAATCTCCTTTTACCTTCAAGTCGCGAAAGGCAAACTTGCCAATCTAACTCTTCAGGTCAAAGAAGATTGAACAGGGGCAACTGTTGTACCCCAAAATTTGCCCTCGCACTTTTCCACAAGAAATATCAGCTTCAAACATTTCCTGACTTCTCAAACTGGCTCAAGAATCGGACAAACGGACTTTTCTTGACAGTCAAGCAAAACTAGGGTTTTTACTGATTTTCAGAGCTCTGAATTGTTTCATACAGTGGGCTTAGGGTTTGGTTGATTTTTGGTTCAATTTTGATCAAGCGAGCGTGATTTGGCATTTAATCGGGAATTAGGGTTTTATGGGCATATTCTCAGAAGAATTTAAATTCCACAGCACTTTGCGGTTTATTTCAAGATTCAGATTAAAATTCGCGTTATCTTGGTTTAATCAGCAAAAGAGACAGTGGTGTAAATTCAGTTTGTTTGGGCCAGTCAAAGAAGGTATGCAGTTTGGATTTACAGTACTTGCAAAGAATCAGTGTTTATGACAAATCAGTAAGAGGAGGCAATTGGTTTGAATTCATCAGTCAAAAGATATGTGCAGTATTGGATTCACAATGTTTATGCGTTTGATCAGTCCATTTGGGTTAATTGCTGCTTTGCTTTGGATGTTGAATAAGACAGGTTTAATTGATCAATGTTGTTTTATTTTAGTTATTTATTATTCTGAAATTGAATGATTGAATTTATTTTTCAATTGTTTTAATTCTAAGAATTTTAAATAAATATATAAACAATAAAGAAAATGGAATTAATGGGATAATTTAGATTTTATTGAATAATTGAATTATTTGTACAAATTGTTGTTTATAATTTAAATTATGAACAATGATATACATTAATTTAAATATTACATAAAATTAAAACTATCCTATTTTCTAATATTCTTCATTCTTCGCTCCGCTCCGGTGCTCCATTTTTATCTGCAAAAAGAAACAAGAAAAGTCAGAAAGCAGTTAATAAAAAAAAAGAGACAGATAAAATATTGCTCATCATTAGGGGCCACTGACTGGGATCAGTTGACCCTCTCTGCAAATCACGGGATTTCTCCCGGTTCACAAAGAGGGAAGAATTCTATTTTTGTTTCATTCATGAATGCCAAATGCATAAGTTACAAAATTCAATACTGCATAGAATCTCAATATAAAGATCCAAAATCCAAACTAAACTGAAAAGATCCAATTTCAACTTTATATCCAAAGCCAAAGGCAAGTTACTGTCAAAATACCAAAGTCCACTCAAAGAAAATCAAGAAAATACTCAAAAGTTGTCAAAGAAGATTTTTGGAAAAGATATCAAAATGCAAAGTCAGATCAAAGTTGTCAAAAGAGATAAAGATGCAGTCAAGTAGTATGTAGGATGCAAGCAACTTGGATTTTTTCATCATTTCCCATAGTAGGCCCTTCAGAGCAAGTACAGAATAATAACATATAAAATTCTAAACTGTACTAGGAGAGAAGGAAAAAGAGATAAAGCAAGCATAGGCAAGGGTTCAGGCAAAGACAGCAGAAGGACAGCAGAAAAAGATATAACATACAAAGCTCAGTTCAATAGCAGGCAGACAGTAGGAAAGGAAGAGAAAAAGATATAATCCACAAGCAACTCAGTTCAGCAGCAGGTTAGGATAGAGAGGGAGAAACTGTCAAAACACATCAACTCTGCCTCAGTACAGCCTACAGAAGCCAAGACAGTTCAGAAGAGATAGAAGAAAAAAAGATACAAAAGCTCAGTCCAGCATAGCAGGCAAAGGGAGGAGAGAGGAATATATACAAAACATACCAACTCCTGCCTCCACACAATATACAAAAAGCTAATACAAAAACTGCCCAACATAAGACATCTCAAACCTGAACCTTGTCCAAAACCACCCATGACCTGCTAATGCCTTCACCTGCCTTACCATTAACCTCATACCTGCCCAACCACATAAACTAAACAACCAAACACAGTACCTACAAACCTTACAAGTTATCGAACACTTTTCATCACCAACACCCTGTTCAATCACCAAAACACCATACTGTCAAACTATCCCCTCAAGCATGTCAAAACATTCAAACCAACACTAAGCCTCAGAGCTTTTTCTTTCCTCATCATAGGCAAAACATTTGAGGCAATATAGGCCAAGTTCTAGGCAAGCAACTCAAATCATTCAGAACAACAACTCAAAAGCATAACTTGTCAAAACCTACTGTCAAGCACGAAACCAATTCCTAAGCCCTCAGTACAAGCATCATTGGGAATTAAATCTCAAAAAGGCATCCAGTCCAAGGCAATAACTGTTCAAAATCGTTCAAGAAAGCATTCGACAATTCAAAGGGACGAGAGAAGAAGAGAAAGATAACCCAGGCAACAATTCAAAACAAAGTATCAAAGGCAACCTAGGCCCTCAGATCTTTGAGATCATCACTGGGCATCTCAAAGCACACATAGGCAAATCATCCAAGAAAGCGACCAACAATCCAAAGGCAACACATAGTGGAAGAAGAAGATGAAGAAGTGAACATATCAGGGTTCTCAGTATACATCATCAAACCCTAGAAAAATATCAATCAGATAAAGTTACCAGGGTCACCAAGAGTAAGCGTCTCCCTCGCCGCTCCGGCCTCCTCAACGCTCCCCACCTTTCCTCCATCTCCAAAGATCAGGTAGTATAATCTTCCCCCTCTTCTCTTCTCCTTCATCTCACAAATGAAAAAAATAAGAGTTAAGGTTCAACTTAAAACAACACACGCGAATCCAGAAAAGAGATAAAAACATAACCATTAAAACGAACCTTGTTTCGAAGGCGCTGAGTTCATGTTATGGAGGGAAGAATGGCGTTGGAATAACGCTGGTGGCCGGAGGAAGCTCAGGAAGCCTAATTGGAGAAGACGAACACAAGCACGCCGCTGTTAACCCTAGCCCTTGTTCTGAATGACAAAATGCCAAACAACCCTAATTTCGTTCAAGAGAAACATGGGCCTGACCCGTTCTCAATTCCCCTAAAGCCCAACAGTATCACTAACTTTTTATAACAAACAACTAATCTCTTTCTTTTCTTTTTTTATTAAACTATATCTATTTCTAACTTAACATTTTTATCTTATAAATTGAAAATACTTATTTCCTTTTATTTATTTTACTCTTTCATTTAAAATATATTTTGTACATCAATATTAAATATATGAAAACCTTTTATTTTAAAACACCTAATTTAAATGGTAACAAAATACCTTTTACCATATAATATAAGTTGCAAACATTTTTTTAGATATATTTTTGTACATACATTTTTAAAACATTAAATTTGTACATATCATATAATTAAATTTGAAATACACTTTTGTACATAACAATTTAAATACATTTTTCTAATATTGAAATTCACAAACATTTAATCAAAACACTTTCTTTTTTCTTTTGTACATAATTAAACATACAAAAATCAAAGATTCATTTAAAATACATTTATCTAGGTCAAACCCTAATACGACTCAATTTCACATTTCGCACTCGTTACACAATTCACATACATATACACTTGTACACTTACAAATACATTCACATTGCCCTATACACATTTTTATCTTATATTTGTATATTCGATATTTACATTTGATTGCGACATTCGATTTGGTTGTAACTTATTGGATACTATAAGTCTCATCCCCTTGTACATTTATACCCCCACTCCCGGACACTATTTTGTAATAGCGTAGATTTACGTTCCGCAATTTACAGTTTTTCCAATTATACCATGGTTAGACCTAGGGTTTGTATGTACCTAAAATCAAACGCTAGATAACCTAATACAAGACAAATACATGTAATCAATACACAATCACACTTACACCCCCTAGGGTAATCCCACATGTTGCCTTCCAAAATGGGCCATGCTTGCACGTCGAGTATCTTTGGCAAAACAAATCAAATGATCATAAGTCTCAAAGTGTGGCCTAAACGGAATGATCATAGTCCCTTCAAAACAAATTGCCAAAGACACTTGGCATCATTGCATTCATGGTCCATACGATGACCCGCGCCCGTCCCGAATAAACTTCCTAAACGCAAGATTGTCCATCAATTTCAATGGTGGAACAAAATTGTTAAAAGGGGTTAAAACATGACAAAAACCTTTGAGTACAATAGGGTAGACAAAACTCTTAGTTACTTGAGATCAAACTTGCAAAAACACTTGCCTTCTTTTCAAAAACCACAAACCACAACACTTTCAAACAAGCTCTCAAAAACATTTGAAAACATCTTTTCGAAAAGATTCACACTTTTTGTAAAACACTCAAACATGAGTCAAATACATTAGTTGCCTAAGACAAGGCATCTTTTTCCAAAACATTTTCAAAAAGCACCCACACACACACCATTTTCAAAGCAATCGAAAAACAAGGCAAGTGATCTAAAAAACCAAGTAACTAAGAGCCCATGGATAACCATGGATGAAAAGGGTGCTAATACCTTCCCTTTTCATAATCTACCCCCCGAACCCACGAAATATCTCAAAAGGTTTTTGCTGTGCTTTTTTAACCTTTCCTTTAGGATAAAATAAAAAGTCGGTGGCGACTCTTGCTCAACCGCACAAGTGCGAATACGAACGCAAAACACTAGTCAGTTCTCCCACCGTATCACAGACCTGAACACCTCCAACGGTGGTGCTACCTACCTCTCAATGGTGGGATGGCACTACTTTAAAGGACATTTACACAGACGAATTCCTTAGGGTAGGTAGACGACTCTAGATACTTGCTCTAATTTCAAAACAAAACAAAATACTTTTCACACCAACACATTTTCAAAAAGCTTTCGAAAGCAATTTTTCAAACACTCTTGAGGACTGATACAAGAGTCGAACTGAAAATTTCAAAGAAACTTTTTTAAAACCCACATTGAAAAGCAAACAAACCATTTTTGAAAACACAATGAGCAAGTATCTAAGAGCCCATGGATAACCATGGATAGAAAGGGTGCTAACACCTTCCTTTTCTATAATCTACCTCCCGAACCGAGAGCAATCTCTATAAGGAATTTTTCTATGCTTTTGTCCTTTCCATTTGGAGAAAATAAAAGACGGTGGCGACTCTTGCTTCCGCGACATTTCGCGAACCAGCGTTAAACAGTCAGTTCCAGATCCACCGATCACAGAACTGGCGACTCTGCTGGGGACTCTTTAAAAAGTGAGGTGTACCTTAGGACTAAGATCACTTGTGTTTTCAATTGTCTGAATTGTTTGCTTTAAATTGTGGGTTGCTTGGGAGTTCTATAGATCCTAACCCGGATCTGGGGGATACCTTCTTAGAAAGTAGCAACAAGGCTGTGAGGGAACTGTGCGGGGTATACCGACATGGTTGAAACAGTCTGCTACGTTGATGTGGCACTTTGGTGTGTACCGGTAACCCTTGAGTTCAGTCAAGGAGAGTACGGGGCCTCCGCGTGGTGTCGTGAAGCATCAACAGACCTTAGGAACCTTAATTGAACTATCTTGGCCTCTTTAGGGTAGTGAGATAACTGACTTTGGTGCAGTCCGAGGTTGGTTGATACTCGATACTACACTCAATTGAGGGTTGCTTTCCTGGAATATTTCGGTCGCCAGTTCAGTGGCTAAATCAAAACGATGAACAATGAAAGCAATCCCGTGATATTGAGAACCTTAGAACCCGGTTACTTTGATTAGGACAGGTTGAACCCACCAACTTCAAGAGGGTACTACCCAGACCCCATGCTGGCCTTAAACCTTAGGGGCTTGTCTTGTGTGCCTTGTGTGCCTTACATGTTTGTCTTTGTAAATATTTGTGGTGTGTTTAATCATAGCATCATTACATCATCCAGCATCATATACATTGACTAACCATTTCAGGGGTTCGAATTTTCATCTTTGTTCTTGTTTTGTAGGACATGGAAATTGTTCGTAGAAAGACAATTCAAGTCAGTCTTGTAAGGATCCCTCCTCAGCTTAAGGAGCTTATATCCAGGATTCCCGAGAACTCTTCATTCAGTGAAAGACATGGAAGCCTTATCAGCTTGGTCAATACCAACATTGAGGAAGATATGATAAAGGTCCTATTCCAGTTCTTTGATCCTCTGCATCATTGTTTCACCTTCTTGGACTATCAGCTGGTACCTACATTGGAGGAGTTCTCCCGGCTCCTGAAGATCCCTATCCTTGATCAGCTACCCTTCAACGGTACAGAAAAGGAACCTAAGCTTGAAGAGATTGCTAAAGCCTTGCACCTACAGTCATCTGACCTCAAGGGACATTGGGAAGTTAGAAGTGGTATCAAAGGGTTCTTAGCCAGGTTTCTGTTTGAAAAGGCCCATGAATGTTGGAACTCCCTTGACTTGCAAGCTTTTGAAGAGGTTGTGGCCCTCCTCGTCTATGGTTTGGTGTTGTTCCCTAACCCAGATCAGCTTATTGATGTCAGTACTGTCCAGATCTTTATGTCCAGGAATCCTATACCTACGTTGCTGGGGGACATCCTTCACTCATGTTACACTCGAACCATGAGAAAAAGAGGTGTCCTTATGTGTTGCACTCCTCTCCTGGGAAGGTGGTTTATTTCGCACCTTCCACAATCAGTCTTGAAGAATGAGCGGGGTTTGAGATGGTCACAACGGTTGATGACTCTTACACATGCAGATATACATTGGTGCCCTAGGTCCAGAGAAGATGTCACTATCATTGATCGTTGTGGGGAGTACCCTAATGTTCCTTTACTTGGAATCAGAGGAGGCATTACTTATAGCCCATGCCTGGCTTGGAGACAGTTTGGTTATGCTCGGAGGGATGGTCCTCATGACATGTTAATTCCTGACATAGTTTTTGACTTCGACAATGATATTCAAGGACTTCGCCAGAGATTTATCAGAGCCTGGAGGATGCCCAGTAGGATAGACAGCAAGACACTGGGGCACAGGAATCCCATCCCGTTGGAACCTTATCTCAAGTGGGTACGAGCCCACTCCCAAAAGTTAGTGATGCCCTATCCTCATATGCTCCCAGTAATCAAAGAACCGGTCTCGGAAGGAGAAGTGTCCTGCACTATTCAGCACCCTGATATGCCCACATCCTGGGAAGAGATGCAGAAGAGCTGGATCCAGCTTAAGGAAGAACGGAATTCTCTTGAGACTAGTCTACATGCCAGTGAAAAGAAGGTCTTGGAGCTCACCCGCCTGTTGCATGAGGAGAGGAATCTCAACACTTACATAGCTCCAAAGAGGATGCGCAGCATATTTTGGGATTGATTTGATTTTTGTACTTTTGCCCATGAGGCTTTGATGTATTAAACAATGATTTCTTTAATGATAACGTGTGTTCCTTTTTGTCTACAACAAATTTGAACTTTCGAACCCTTGAACACATTGCATAAATACATATCATTCATCATGTGCATAACAGGTTTTTCCCTTTTCAGGTTGCTTACAGTTCTTCGCTGTTTATTTCAGCATCATGAATCCCGACTCTGCATCAACTGAGACATCAATCAAGGCTCTTCAGGTGCAGAATGCACAATTCTAGGAATTAATCAAGGGTCTGGCTCAAGGCCAAGAGGAACTGAAGGCTATGCTCCTGAAGAAGGAGAAGAAGAAGAAGAGAAGAACTATTCTGTTCAACTCGGGCCGAAGGTTTGGAAATACTCTGCAACAGGAAGAGGCTGGTTCTTCTGTTGGCAAGAGTAGTCCTCAGGCAGAAGCAAGGGTTCATAGTCCGGTAGTCTCCAACAACGAGACTGATTTTGATGAAGAGCAGTACCCTCCTGCAGAAGACAGATACAAGCAACTGGAGGACAGGTTGAAAGCTATGGAGGTTCAACAGGTACCTGGGCTGGATTTCGGAGATCTGAGTTTGTCAACTGGTGTGATCATCCCTCACAAGTTCAAAGCACCATCCTTCTCTAAGTATGATGGGGCGTCTTGTCCCAAGCTGCATCTAAGGTCCTATGTTCGGAAAATTCAACCGTACTCTGCGGATAAGAATTTGTGGATCCACTTCTTCCAGGAGAGTCTTTCAGGGACTCATCTCGAATGGTTCTATCAGCTGGATGGGACCAAGGTTCGTAACTGGGAGGAGTTGGCTACTGCTTTCTATAAGCAGTATCAATATAATGCCGACCTTGCCCCCACACGTACCCAACTCCAGGGTATGCCGTTAGGTGCAAGCGAAGGTTTTAAGGAGTACGCTCAGAAGTGGAGAGACCTGGCTGGCAGGGTGCAGCCACCGTTGACTGATCGGGAGTTGGTAGACATGTTCTTGGGGACCCTATCTGGGCCATTTTTCAACCATCTCATTGGGAATTCGTCTGCAGGGTTCACTGATTTGATTCTGACTGGAGAGAGAATTGAAGCTGGGTTGAAGTCTGGAAAGATTCCAAAGGGTGCATCATCTAATTCGGAGAAGAAACCCTTCAAGAAGGAGTCTAGTGTCGTGTATGGTTCCAAGAGACCAGAGAGACCTGAGCGCCGCCAATCTGTCAGTGCGGTAATGATTGCTAAGCCTGCTGCCGCTCCTCGGCCGACCAATCCTCAAAGGGCTGAAAGACCCCGGAGAGAGTTCACCCGCTTAAGCATGACCCTATCGCAGATCCTGCCACAATTGCTATCCACCAATTTGGTGACTGTCAGGGAGGCTCCGAAGTTCCCCAATACTGCATCTCCTAAGTACAACCCGAATGCTCGTTGTGCTTACCATTCAGATAGCCCGGGGCATGCCACTGACGACTGTTGGGCATTAAGGAACAAGCTGCAGGACCTTATTGACGCCAAGGAGGTACAGTTTGAGGCATCTGAGAAGCCTAATGTAGTGACAGCTCCCCTTCCTGCTCATGGAGTGAATGCTATTGGGGACCAAGAGTAAGTAGATGAAGCTGAGTTTGATAGCTGGATTTACCCGGCAACCGACAGTGGACTTAATAATTGGAGTGCAAAGGACAACTTATCTGTTTCTCTTGTTACTAAGTAATGAATTCCTATGTTTTGGTATCTGTAATAAACAATAATTTAAACTCTACAGCCCGGTGTCTTACCCGAGGCACCGTGGTTTCATTTGTGAGGGCATATAAATTGTCATTTCATATATCATGAATGAAAATCTTGGACGTATTTTCGCATTGCAAATTTTGTGATCCTTTTCTGTCTTTTCTTTCCTTTACATATTTTTCAAAACAGCTGTATTTACACACACACTCACTCATACAGGTTTCAATCCACTCTGGATCTCACTGGTAACGACTCTGCTACTGCCAGTTATGACTTCGAAAATCCGATCAACTTAGCCGAAGACGAAGGTGAATATGATTGCGAAGTGCCTGGCGAGCTTGCAAGACTGTTGCTTCAGGAAGAGAGGGCAATTCACCCCCATGAAGAGCCAGTGGAAACCATAAACCTGGGTACAGAGGCAGACAGGAAAGAGGTAAAGATTGGTGCCAACCTAGAGCTCAGCGTGAAGCAACGGTTGACTCAAATGCTGCATGAGTATATGGAGATCTTTGCTTGGTCCTATGAAGACATGCCCGGGTTGGATACCGATATTGTGGTCCATCACTTGCCAACTAAGGAAGACTGCCCTCCAGTTAAGCAAAAAGTCCGTCGGATGCGTCCAGAGATGTCTGAGAAGATTAAAGCCGAGGTTATGAAACAGTTTGATGTCGGGTTCCTTGCAGTGACTTCTTACCCTCAGTGGGTTGCTAATGTGGTGCCGGTACTTAAGAAGGACGGTAAGGTCAGAATGTGTGTCGACTACAGGGATCTGAACAGAGCCAGTCCCAAGGATGACTTCCCTTTACCTCACATTGATGTCCTTGTCGATAATACGGCTCAGCACAAGGTATTCTCTTTTATGGATGGCTTTTCAGGTTACAATCAGATCAAGATGGCACCTGAAGACATGGAAAAGACTACATTTGTTACTCAGTGGGGCACCTTCTGCTACAAGGTCATGCCATTTGGATTAAAGAACGCTGGGCCAACCTACCAACGTGCCATGGTTGCCTTATTCCATGATATGATCCATCATGAGATAGAAGTATATGTTGACGACATGATCGCGAGGTCCCAAACTGAGGAAGAGAACTTAGATCACCTGCAAAAGTTGTTTGACCGGTTGAAACTGTACAAGCTGAGATTGAACCCGAACAAGTGCACCTTCGGGGTAAGATCCGGAAAATTGCTAGGCTTCGTGGTCAGTGACAAGGGAATTCAAGTGGACCCTGCTAAGGTCAAAGCTATTCAAGAGATGCCAGTTCCTAAGACAGAAAAGGAAGTCAGAGGCTTTTTAGGACGTCTGAATTACATTGCTCGGTTCATCTCACACCTAACTGCTACCTGTGAGCCAATCTTCAAGCTGCTGAAGAAAGATCAGGTAGTACGTTGGAACGATGAATGTCAGGCTGCTTTTGACAGAATCAAAGAGTATCTCCAGGAACCACCTATCCTTATGCCACCGGTTGAAGGGAGACCTCTGATACTATATCTAACAGTGCTTGACAATTCAATGGGGTGTGTGCTGGGGCAGCATGACGAGTCTGGCCGAAAAGAGCATGCCATTTATTACCTTGCAAAAAGTTTACCGACTGTGAGACCCGATACTCACTGCTTGAGAAAACTTGCTGCGCTTTGGTATGGGCGGCTCGCCGGCTGAGACAGTATATGCTGACTCACACTACCTTGTTGATCTCAAAGATGGATCCTATAAAGTACATATTCGAAAAGCCTGCTCTGTCTGGGAGAATTGCAAGATGGCAAATGATCTTGACGGAATACGACATTCAGTACACGACCCAGAAAGCCATCAAGGGAAGTGTATTGGCAGACCACTTAGCACATCAGGCTGTAGATGACTATCAATCAATGAACTTCGAGTTTCCAGATGAGAGCATCATGATAGTAACTGATTGTGAAGTACCCGGACCGGATGAAGGACCTGAACCAGGATCCCGATGGTCTATGCACTTTGACGGGGCATCCAATGCTCTGGGAAATGGTATCGGCGCCATAATCATATCTCCACAAGTTACTCATACTCCGCTCACTGCCCGGCTATGTTTCAACTGTACCAACAACATGGCGGAGTATGAGGCGTGCATCATGGGTCTTCAAGCTGCGATCGACCTAAGGATCAAATTTCTAAGTGTCTTCGGAGATTCCGCTCTTGTGATCAATCAGATCAAAGGAGAGTGGGATACGAAACATCCGAACCTTATTCCTTACAGAGAATGTGTATTGACCCTGATCCCCCACTTCACAGAGATAACCTTTGAACACTTTCCAAGAGAAGAAAATCAGTTGGCGGACGCGTTAGCTACAATGGCTTCTATGTTCAAGGTTAAATGGGATAATGAGGCTCCCCGGATCATCATTTGGAAACTGGACGAACCGGCATATTGTTGTGATCTCGAGACTGAATTGGTGACTGAGAAGCCTTGGTACCATGAAGTAAAGAGATATTTGGAAGCTCAGGAATACCCTGAAGGTGCCTCTGTCAATGATAAGAAGTTCCTGAGAAGGTTCGCAGCCAAGTTCTTCCTTAGCAACGGCATCTTGTACAAGCGAAACCATGATTCAACCTTACCGCGTTGTGTGGATAAAACTGAAGCAGAAAGGATCATGGAAGAGCTACATGAAGGAACCTTTGGTACGTATTCCAGTGGACACACTATGGCTAAGAAGATCCTACGGGCAGGATATTACTGGTCCACAATGGAAGCTGACTGCTACCAACATTCCAGGACATGCCACAAGTGCCAGATCTATGCAGACAAGGTGCATGTTCCTCCGGTTCCCCTGAATGTTCTGACTGCGCCTTGGCCGTTTGCAATGTGGGTCATAGACATGATCGGCGAGATTAAACCTACGGCATCTAATGGGCATCGCTTCATCCTGGTGGCGATTGATTACTTTACGAAGTGGGTCGAAGCAGCATCCTATGCTACGGTAACCAAGACTGTTGTGGCACGGTTCATTCGGCATAACCTGATCTGTCGGTACGGCGTCCCAGAGAGAATTATTACAGACAACGGTACCAATCTGAACAATAAGATGATCGCTGAGCTCTGCGAGCAGTTCAAGATACAGCACCACAATTCTTCTCCTTACAGACCGAAGATGAATGGGGCTGTAGAAGCAGCAAATAAGAACATCAAGAAAATCGTGCAGAAGATGACAGTGACTTACAAAGATTGGCACGAGATGCTACCGTTCGCTCTACATGGGTACCGTACCTCAGCTAGGACGTCAACTGGGGCAACCCCTTTCTCTCTGGTTTATGGTATGGAGGCAGTCTTACCGATCGAAGTACAAATACCCTCTCTCCGGATAATGAAGGATGCAAATCTGAACGAAGATGATTGGATCCAGACACGACTTGATCAACTCAACCTCATTGATGAAAAGAGACTTGCTGCTATCTGTCATGGTCAGACGTATCAGAAACGGATGATCAGGGCATTTAACAAAAAGGTCAGACCACAGGAATATCAAGTTGGGGATCTGGTAATCAAGCAAATCATCCTTCTTCAGAGTGATCCAAGGGGAAAATGGACCCCTACGTACGAAGGGCCATTTGTGGTTAAGCATGTGTTCTCAGGAGGGGCCATGATATTGACCAATATGGATGGTGACGACCTTCCTCACCCCGCCAATGCAGACATAGTAAAAAAATACTACGCATAAAAAAAGGACCCGCTAGGCTGACATGCCTAGGCAAAAATTAGGGCTTCCCGTCGAACCAAAAGGGTTCGGGCAAAATGAAGGGATGAAAATAAAAAAAAAAAAAAAAATCTGTACACCCGGCAAGTCGAAAACCTGAAAAGGCGGCTTGGGCAAAAATGGGTATCCCGGTGGACCGAAAACCCGAAAGGGCGGTCCAGGCAAAAATTAGGGATAAAAGCGTAATACTATGTCTCATTGGATCACTTTGCATCCAGAATCCGGTATCTACATCAAGTTCAAACGGCACCGATCAGTCAGCTTCACCTTCAACCAAGGTCATCAAGTGATGAGACGCTCGGAGTTATAAAGGCAATAGCAGAGTTGAAACCCAGTGGGATCATATTTCACACAGTTGTTTTATTTTCTTTTGTACAAAACTTGTATAAACTCTTTTGTTCGGCGGCGTTCCTCTTACTAGGACGTTAGCCTCTTGTACACAAAACACCTATTCACAGGCCATTCAAAATCAATACAAATATATTTTCAGTTAAACGTGCCCAGTGTTTTTCTTTTTCTGTTTTGTTTTGCGAAGAACGTCCAAAGTTCAATTTGTGATATATGCATTGACAATAGCTTGCTAACTCATAAATATTTTCAAAAGAATTAATTACAGGTGACACTAGAAACAGGGGCAATAAAAGAGTTGTCTAATCAATTTAATTGTTCTGTCCTCCAAGGTACCAAGGTAGGTTCAGCTAAAGAACATGACCCGTACATATTAAATCCCCAGAGAGTGATTCAGCAAAACAATGCATTCTTCTCCAGGCAGAGTTATCAAATCTCAAGGAAATTGGGTATCCTCCATTAGATATCAACATTCCCCAGCAGCACATATCCTTAACAAGAATCCCCGGCAGTCTTGGTCTAAAGATTGTTCCCCGATGGTATAACAATATTCAAAGGAATCGCTTCCCCGACATAGTCCAAGTTCCCCAAGAGAGTCCAATTTAGTTCCCTAGAAAATTTAGAATTTATCTCCCCAAGCAGTAAGCTTATCCCCAGTAAATTCTGGAAGCTTATCCCTCGCAGAACACGAACGCGTCGTCCGGCTTTATTCAAAGAGTTATTTCCTTAACAGGATATAACTGGGTTATCCTCAGCCAAAAGCCACGGAAAGAGCGTCCTCGACGATGTCTTCTTACCCCAGCGAAGTCCATCAACACTTCCAACAACAAGGGTTATCATCCCCAGCAAATTATTATCAACACTCAGCAAGGCATCCCTCTTCCCACAGAGTATTGCTTCCCAGCATGGTCGCTAGAGTATCTTTTCTCCCCGCAGAATCTTCCATTTTCCAAGTTTATTCCGCAACGGAGTCATCCTCTCCTACCGGTATTCTTGCAGTTATCATCCCCGGCGGAAGCAAAATCTATTCTTCAACATCAGCCCAGGATATGACTTCCCGGCATCCGTCAAAGATTTACTTTCCTAGACAAAAACATACATACATAAACATCACATACATCATTATAGCATGCATAGACGCATCGTATCTCACAAATCTCATTTATGTTGAGAATATCATTGCTTGATCCATATCACGCATTGCATATGACTGACCTTTACCTTTCAGGAAAGATGCAGTCGAAATTCTCAATCATATTTCAAGACCTAGACCGGTTCAGTTAATCGACTCCAAAGATTTCTTATCCAGTCCCAGGCATTCTCTAGTCCAGCTAAACCGACTCCTAACAGTTTTTCTGATAAAGACTCAGTAGAAGTTATCAAAGATGGTTCCCTCTCCGATGGTGCGTGGGGTGATAATTCCTTTTCAGATGGTTCCCTCTCCGACGGTGAGTGAGGTAATAATTCCTTTTCAGATGGTTCCCTCTCCGACGGTGAGTGAGGTGATAATTCCTTTTCAGATGGTTCCCTCTCCGACGGTGAGTGAGGTGATAATTCCTTTTCCCATGGTTCCCTCTCCGACGGTGAGTGAGGTGATAATTCCTTTTCCTTATGGTTCCCTCTCCGACGGTGAGTGAGGTGTTAATTCCTTTTCAAATGGTTCCCTCTCCGACGGTGAGTGAGGTGATAATTCCTTTTCAGATGGTTCCCTCTCCGACGGTGAGTGAGGTGATAATCTCCTATGGTTCCCTCTCCGACGGTGAGTGAGGTGATAATTCCTTTTTCAGATGGTTCCCTCTCCGACGGTGAGTGAGGTGATAATCTCCTATGGTTTCCTCTCCGACGGTGAGTGAGGTGATAATTCCTTTTCAGATGGTTCCCTCTCCGACAGTGAGTGAGGTGATAAATCCTTTTTAGATGGTTCCCTCTCCGACGGTGAGTGAGGTGATAATTCCTTTTCAGATGGTTCCCTCTCCGACGGTGAGTGAGGTGATAATTCCTTTTCAGATGGTTCCCTCTCCGACGGTGAGTGAGGTGATAATTCCTTTCCTATTGGTTCTCTTCCTGATACTGTGAAGATGGTAATTCCCACCAAGATTTTTCTCAACGAGCGTTGTTGAAGTTAAAGTCATCCAAGGTTCTCTTACCATTCATGCTAAGGTAGCAACCATCCCTGGTTCATTCATCATCGTTTGAAGCTACAGATCCAGCTCCTGTAACCAGTCAGGACATATCTATGCCAAGCATCTGAAAACCAGCTCCTGCAACGTGCCAGGTACTCATTTTTTCTTTTGCAGGTATGCAGGTTCTCGCTAAGGAATCTCCTATGCGATCAACATCCAGATGGCATCTATAAGCCCATCATTCTATTCATCAATCTCCAAATGGCATCTGTAAGCCCATTCCCATCACACGGCTTCTATGTGAGCGCAAATTTCTGGGCACTCTAGTGTTCAATCATCTTCCACCTTCGGATTACGAAAGGCACGTCAGCCAATCTGCATCCTCAGGTCTAAGAAGATTGAACAGGGGCAACTGTTGTACCCCAAAATTTGCCCTCCCATATTCTCCAAGAAATTGCCAAGCCAAGCTTCAAAATCTGTTCAAGGGCTGCACAGTGCAAAGGTCTCCTATACAGTCAAAATTAGGGTTTGTGTTCTGATCAAGAAAATGAAGTTTTCAAAGGTCCAATCAAGTCTCATATGCCTACAAATATGGTCAAGCATCCTCATATCAAGTTTCAAGGCTTTCAGCACAAAATTGCACAGTCAAAAACCCTAATTGCACTACAGTCAACTGTAGGGGCAAAATGGTCATTTGACAGTCAAAAGTTCAAATTTTTGGTCAACATATCATTTTGAAGCCACAAACATCATTTGATCAATGCTTGATCATGATTCTCAAAGCTTGGCTCAAAAATCATCAAAATGCAAAAGTTTCCTTATTTGGACAGTTGAAAAAGTCAACTAAAATTGACCAGGGCATAACTCTCACATGGATTATCAGAAAAATTCCATCCAAAGCTCATTTTGAAGAGAAAGACATTTCCTACAACTCATCTTCATACTTCAAGTCCAAGAAATGCCCTCACAAAAAGTTATCAATTTCAACATTATAGGTCATTTTCAAAAGTCAACAAAAAGGGACTTTAAGTCAAAGGCCATAACTTGAGATTGGTAAATCAAAATGACATGGGACCAAAGGCATTGGTTAGAGGACTCAAAGACCTTTCCAAAATGTCCAAGAACATGAGAAAAGCTTAAAAATTGAGCAAGTTATGCCTTGTGGAAGTTGGGAAATTTTTGGATATTTTGAAAAGTCAACATTGATTCAAATGACCTAAAATTGCTAATGGGCCCATTTTTCTTCCACAAATCATCATCCATGGCATGTGCACGACCACTTGGCCCAAAGGGAAGTATTTTCTCATTATTTATTTATTTATTTGAATTTTTATTTATAATAATTCACTTAAATCAATTAAATATGTGAAAAATATTTAACTTAACCTAACAAATCTTTTTGTACATGTTTTAGCCTCAAGATTTCGTGCATATGCAGATAAGGAAAGATTTGGAGAGATGGGAGATGATTTGAACCAAAAACACATGAAAAAAAGATTGAAAAAAATCTTAGAAAATCAAATTTCCAAAATCAATGAATGCAATGGATTTGATTGATTTTTCTTGACCTAATGGACTCAATACAAAAGCCTGAATACAACCCTAGTGCAAGAACACATGCAGCTGCTCAACAAAGCCATAACCTAACTTGAAATTTTTCTCAAAAAAGTCAATTCTGAAAACTCTCTTCTAGGGCGATTCAAGGCAGAATTTCTATTCCAATAGCTTCCTTGGAGATTACTGAACATATTTCAATCAAAGACAACCATCAAAACTCAAGGAATTGGTAACACGAATGCAAACTGTACCAAGAAAAATTCATAATCGTGCATCATGATTTACGCATCCTTTGTGATTTTTAATACTTGATTCATGTTCATTATGAAGTTCTGAAGCTAACCAATACATTTAATTGTCTTTTTATTTGCTACACGCGATTATGCCATGTTTGAGTTTTAGGGTTTGCAGAGTTTTAAATTGGGGATTTTGAAACGAGGAAAAATTGGAACCCTTGGCCACCACCATTAGAATCATCATGACTGGACGAAGAAGATACCATGCTCGCGCCTAATTTATGAACCTCCTAGGCCTATCGCTATTTTCTAGTAGCATTCCTAAGAGAACACATAAGAAACCATTGCCTAATGTTTTTATATTTCAGGGATGATGAAGAAGATGAGTCCGTGGCAAGACGTGATAGGTTGATTTGAAATTCGCGCGCTTTAACCCACTAACATTCTTGCTTTTATTTATTATATTTGTTTGTTATTATATGTTAAACGTGCAAGTGTTGGTTCAGTGGCAAACGCGTTGGTTGGAAAAGTACATGACCTGGGTTCGAGCCCCAGGTCTTCCATGTTCCCATATTATTTTTCAATAACAATTCCCATGCGCTTCAAGGCTGCAGACGCACCATACACCTTCTCCACCAAGCCATCCACGCGTCCATCAGGATCAGATCAAAGGCTATGAATTGAGAGACACGGTGAGTCCCAGTCAATGCTTCAACATGCTACCTGGCAAAAGTCAAACAGGCCAAGGCTGTTGGGCCAGAATTCTTGGATTAAACCTCCTATTTGGGGACTACCACCCCCCCTGGTTTGCAATTCTCTATATTTTCCTTATATTTTATTTTCAATTATTATTTTATTTTCTTTATTGTTTTGATTTAATTAATTATTTCTACAAAATAAAAAAAAAATGCATAAATATCAGAAAAGATAAAAAATATAATAAATATTTTTATTTTAATATTTCTTGTAAATAAATGCATGTAAATTAATTAGTTTAAATTAGGGTTTTAATTTTAATTCCTTTCATAACAAAATCTAAAAAATATAGAACTAGGTTTAATAAATGTTTTATTCCTTTTAATTTTTCTTTTTCACAATAATATTATTTATTTTATTTATTTTCATAATTAAAATTGTATATAAAAATTAGGTTTAATTTAGGTTAAATTTTAACGTCTTCTTAATAAATTAAAATAAAATAGAATTAGGGTTAGCGTTTAATTGCAATTAATTTTTTCTATTAAATCCTAAAATATTAAAAATACCAAAAACATCTTTTTTTTAATTAATTAACTTCATCATTAATTTGATTTTTGCAAAAGGGTCCAACGCCCTCGTTTCGATTTAATTTCGCATATTTATTTTATTTTGCTTAAATAATTATGTACCTCTCCCGAAGCCATGTAAATTACTTCTCACACTTTTCAATTCTTTATTTACTTTGTTTATTTATTTTCTGTCAAATCGGGTCCTGGTTAATTTTGGCGATGTGGACCCGCGCCATTTGTAATAGCTTAGAATTTACTTTTCCGCAAATATTTTAATTGTTAATCAAAAGCATGAAAGAATGTATGTCAAAATAAAATCAAGCGTAGAACACCAATAACATGACAAGATAAATGCAAATGAAAACGACACACGAATCGCACACACCACCCCTAGGGTACGCCTCACTGTTGCCTTGCCTTCGAAAGGTGATCGTCGAGTAGAGGATGTCTTAGTAAGTCCTCATGATCCGGGAACCTGGCATGAGGGTAGCTTCTAAGGTGTCTTCCCATTGCTCTGGTGATCACCATGTCCCGAACCCTCGAATTGACCCGAACACCTCCAACGGTGGTGCTACCTACCTCTCAATGGTGGGATGGCACTACTTTAAAGGACATTTACACAGACGAATTCCTTAGGGTAGGTAGACGACTCTAGATACTTGCTCTAATTTCAAAACAAAACAAAATACTTTTCACACCAACACATTTTCAAAAAGCTTTCGAAAGCAATTTTTCAAACACTCTTGAGGACTGATACAAGAGTCGAACTGAAAATTTCAAAGAAACTTTTTTTAAACCCACATTGAAAAGCAAACAAACCATTTTTGAAAACACAATGAGCAAGTATCTAAGAGCCCATGGATAACCATGGATAGAAAGGGTGCTAACACCTTCCTTTTCTATAATCTACCTCCCGAACCGAGAGCAATCTCTATAAGGAATTTTTCTGTGCTTTTGTCCTTTCCATTTGGAGAAAATAAAAGACGGTGGCGACATTTCGCGAACCAGCGTTAAACAGTCAGTTCCAGATCCACCGATCACACCTTCAAAACTGCAACTTCTCAAAACTGCAACTTACTCAAATCTGTCCAAACTACAGATTCAAGATAAGTTGGCCAAAACAAGGAGGAACCAACAAGTTTCAAGTCTAGCCTCATCAACCATCAAAAATAGTTCAAACATGAGCACCCTCATCATTAACATAGCAAAAGAAGAGAAGAACTAAGGAGCAAAAGTCTCAGAAAACATTCATCATTAACAAATCAGTGGCTAATAGAAAACAGTTCAAAACAAAAGCTTTCAGAATAAAGTTTCATCATCACACAGTCTAGCAAACTCAAAGCCCAAGCTAACAACAAGCCTTTTTTCAGAATACAAATGTTCATCACAGAATAAACAAGGTATTCAAAGAAGAAGAAAGATGCAGAAGCGATAAACGAATCATAAACAAATAAGCAAGTCTCAGAACATACATTCATCACCAACAAGTTTCGACATCAACATGAAGAACAACAACAAATAGGCCCTTTTTTTCAGAATACATGTTCATCATTAAATTAATAGGGTACCCAAAAGAAGAAGAGAGAACTCAAAAGCAAGTGTTTTCAGAGTAACCTCATCACTAAACGATTCAAAAAGAAGCTAAAGATACAAAGTACCAGATAAGCATCATCACGCTCCTCCCTCCGCCTTGGCCACCTGAGAGCGCCGCCGTTCCAACCCTCCACCCGTTCTCCAAGAGACGAAGCCACCAAGGTATCATTTTCTCTCTTTCTTTTTCTGAATCTCATATCATAAACGCCAAAGATTAAACTTTGCAAACCATAAAACATACAAGATTTGAACATGCAAACTGTAAAGAAAACGCGTCAAGAACGAAATTGTTACCTTTCAAATCATTGCCCTATGTAGTCACGGAGAGGAGAGGGTAGAGGTAGTGCTCTGGTGACTGAAAGCTTGGAGAGAGGAATCAAAAGCCCTATGGTTTGAGAAAGACGAATAGGACGAAGACGAGAGGAGAGGAGCGCCACTGTGCAAACTGCAAACCCTAAATTTGATTAACCTTAAAACTGATTAACCCTAACAATTTGTTCAAACCCTTTCAGTTGGGCCTCCTCCCAAATAAAACCTTTAAAGCCCAGTATTTTACTAACGCACCCCTCCCCCTGATCCTTGTTTTCATTTATTTCCTATTATGGGCCAAATACCAAGCTTGGGCCCATCCTCCTACTTATCAAAATAAATTTGTTCTTTTAAGAATATTTGCTTTCTTCTAATTAATTCACATGCTAACTTAACTTGGTTTTAATTTCCTTTTAAACTTATTGTTAATCTTGTTCATAATAAAAAATATACAAAAAGAAAAGAATATTTAGTCTAAATATTTTTGATTTTCTTTAAACCTAGTTATTAATTGATAAAATACAAAAAAAAAAGAAATGTCTTTAAACATTAAGTTAAATAATTCTTTCTTTTTTCTTTAAAACTCTTTGTTTATATATAACTAACAAAAACACAAAAATAATAATAAACATTTAATTTTTATTAGGTTAATATTTTATTTGATCATTTGTAAATAACCACATACATCCCACAATACTTTTGATTCTCTTTATTTTTTATGTCTTGTTACAATTTTACATTGAGAATGCGACAAGTTCAATTTGGTTGTAACATAATACTTGGACATTACTATTCCGATAAGACTCATCCCCATTTGTAAACATTTGTACCCCCATCCCCGGATACTTATTTTTAATATCTTAGACTTTAAATTCCCGCAATTTATCGCTTTCAATACACTGTATAGTAATTAGGGTTTGTATGTGAAAATTCAAAACCAATCGCTAGATGACCTAATACAAATACAAATGCATGAACATGACAAACACCATTCATACTTGCACCTCTAGGGTAACCTCGCTTGTTGCTTCGGAAAATGCAATCATGTCCCTCAAGTATGAGACACTCTAGCAAATGTCCCTTCGATAAACAAAGATCGTAGTCCCTCGATGACCCTCGATGTTTCCTTCGATAAAACGATCTCGTCCCTTACAAAAATTGCTAGAGCATCTCACAAGTTTCCTTCAATGATTATATACGATGACCCGTGCCTGTCCCGTTTAAACATCCTAACGCAAGGTTGTTCATCAAACACAATGGTGAAACAACACTGTTAAAAGGGTTAAAACATAAGAAAAATCTTTGAGTAAAATAGGGTAGACAACTCTTAGTTACTTGATCAAAAAAATCTTGCAAAACATCCTTGCCATTTTCAAACACACTTCACAAACACAACTTTCAAAACATTGAATTATCTTTTCAAAAAGACACACACCTTTGTATATATTCAAACAAGAATCATTATAAAGGTTGCCTAGACAAGGCATCTTTTTCAAAACATTTTCAAAACCACACACACAAAGCACCATTTCAAACAATCGAAAAGCAAAGCAAGTGATCTAAAGCAAGTAACTAAGAGCCCATGGATAACCATGGATAGAAAGAGTGCTAATACCTTCCCTTTATATAATCTACTCCCTGAACCCAAGAAAACATCTCAAAGGTCTTTCCTGTGCTTTTTAAACTTTCCTTAGGATAAAATAAAAAGTCGGTGGCGACTCTTGCTAAACCGAAACATTTGCGAACACAAACGCAAAATCCCAAGTCAGTTCTCCCACCGTATCACAGAACTGGCGACTCTGCTGGGGAATATCTTGAAAGTGGGGTTACCTTAGGGTTTTAGATCACCTTTACATGCTTATCTTGTTTGATTTGATTGCTTTACCTTTTGGGTTATTTGTTTGGGTTTGTTTTAAATCCTACACCCGGATTTGGGGGCACCTTTTAGGTAAGTAGAAATAAACTGTGAGGGAACTGTGTGGGGTATACCGACATGGTTGAAGCAGTAGCTACGTTAGTGTGACATATTTGTGGGTACCAGTATCCTTTGAGTTAATCAAAGAGAATACGGGGCCGCTGAGTGATGTCATGAAGCACTAACGAACTCTTAGAACCTTACTTGACCATCTTGGCCTTTTTAGGTGTAGTGAGATGACCGACTTTGGTACAATCCGAAGTTGGTAGATACTCGATACTACACTAATTGAGGATTGTTTTATTGGAATATTTTGGTCGCCAATTAAGTGGTTAAACCAAAACTATGAACACAGAAAATAATCCAATGATATTGAGCTCCTTAGAACCCGGTTTCTATTTTAGGACAGGTTGAGCCAACTAACTTCAAGAGGGTACTTACCTACAAACCTCATGCAAGCCTAAACCTAAGGACTTGTCCACTTTGTGTGAATATGACTACCTGTATACACTTACTTACTTTTGCATACATATACATAACATCATAACATTATACCATAGCATTTTCAATAACCATTTCAAGGATTTCGAGGGTCTTTTGATGCAGGTTCACGTTGAACCAGACGTCTACCAAAGGGCAAGAGGTTTCATTTTTCTCTAAACAAACACCGTCAAAGATCAAGTGCAACAACTTGAATCGGGGGCTATGACCCACTTGACATGGTGAGCTTGATTCTCGTGGAAAGACATCCACCGATACAAAGTTCTCCAATCAAAGATGTTGATCGAAGTTCAATCTCTAACATTTCTCTTGTGTTTACCCCGAGAGATTCTTGAAAACATGCATCCCCATATCATGCATTGTATCATAACAGGTTTTCCTTTTCAGGTTTCCTTATTCTCCTAATGTTTATTTCAGTAGAGATGGCTCTAGAAAGGACTGTCAAAGATATCCAGGATCAAAATGCTCAACTTCAAGAAATGTTCTTGAACCTGTCCCAGGGGCAAGAAAGAGTGAAAGCTCTCCTCACAAGGGGCATGGTCCTAGGGAATTCAGGCAATGTCAGGAATGATCAGTTGGAAGAACTTTAGATTGAGCTGGCAACAATGAAGATACAGATGATGGGACAACGGGTGGGCCAGATGGCTCTCATTTAAGACCTGGCTCACAGATAAGAAGAGCTCAGGGTTCTCGTCAACAAGCTGCTTCGAGACAGCCAAGTGGGGAAAACAACTAGGGTTGAAGACCAAGTCATCATTCAACCTCCTTTGAGACAAAAAGACAAGGGAAAGGCTCCCCAACTTGCTTCAGGGTCACAAGCCCAGCAACAACCTCGTCAGCATCAACGGGGTAATCGGCGTAAGAAAAATACGTCTGGAAGGCATTTCTCTGAGACTGGCATACCATCATCTCTAATACTGAAACGCTTGTTGGAGGTCAATCTGATTGCTTTAAAGGATCCTATTCTGAAGCCCAATACCTCTACTCCTAGCTATCACCCCGACGCATTTTGTGTATACCACTCCCATAGTCCTGGACATGACATCGATGACTGTTGGGCTTTGAAAAACAAGATCCAAGACTTGATTGACGAAGGAGTGCTGGAATTCATGCCGGATGGAAAGATGAAAATCTTCTGCTAAGGGTTCTCCACCTGAAATGACGAAGTTTGAACCAAGAGACTTTTGTTCCATTTGAATTTTCAAGTTGTAATTTCTTTTGTTATTCAAACAGTTATCTGTTGATGTCAAACTCTGTTTCATTAATGCATTGCATATGTTTGTCTTGAATTCATCCATTCGTCTTCACTATTCTTGAACTATGCTTTCTACTTTATTTATGATATTTAACTCTTGATAAAAAGCTACAAGCCTTTAGAGGGAGGATGACGAAACAATACCATAATCTCATACAGTATGCTTTTGAACAGACCTTGCTGACGATGTACAGGCGTTTCTTTCAAACCCTAAACACTGGAGTTATAAGGAAGATGATCCCTAGTAAACCCCCTTCGAGCCAAAGAAGTAGGAGTTTTCTGTTTAAAACACAAATCGAAACCTTTGATTTAAACCTGGGGCAGGGTAGTCTCTCAGTTAATTCAAAAGATGCGCATTGAAGTCGCAAACTCTCAGTTCGTAATACAACGAATGACATCAAAAAAATTCCTTTGGAACCAAAGGACAATGATGGTTCCTTATCTCATAGGCATTCATTATCTCTCAAAAGAGAAAAGTCCACTGATCCAAAACCTATGAAGGAGGCTTAAGAAAGCTGGGGCATCCCGCTGACTGTAATCTCCAAAATAAGAACAGTCAGGCAAAAATTAGGGATAACAAATCCAAAAGAAAGAGGTCATTACCAATCCTCAACAACATGAAAAATGTTGCGTAAATGACTGCCTTCCCAATAAATTCAACTTGTGTGGACCATCACCAAAATGTCGTTCCAAACTTGAATAGAGTTCAACGCACAATTAACTGAGTTTAGGATTAAAGAACATCACGAAGAGCGGGTGGGTACAAATATACTTTGAGCCTTTATCCTTTGTTTCTTAAACTGTGAACCAAGCCACATTACAACCCTTTAAAAGTCCTAATTGAAGCATGGGTTAGTTCGAAAGCATACTGTTACAAAAGGTATCCTGACTCCTGTAAGGCTTTGCCCTAAAATCTTGTGTTGAATTTGTCTTATAAAAAGTTTTCTGCTAAAAAACGCATTTTTCAAAAAAAATTCGAGACAAGCATAAACTTTGCATAATTTGAATATTGTTGTTTGCACATGGTTATTTGTTTGACAGCAAAGAAATTCATGCCACAAACGTTCCGATGAACGAAAGCTCTCTCAGTGAATAAAATCACTTCAAGTGGGATGACACTCCCGTTGCAAAAATCTCCTATCAACAAAGGGGGACTTGGTATGGTATTGTCCAGCAAATCTGGGACAGTCCAGTCAAGATTTCAACAAATCTTTCAAAGACCATTACACCTGGGGCAGTCCAGTCAAGATTTCAAGAAATCTCTCAATTGCAGGTTAACCTAGGGGCAAGTCTCCCTCACCATCACTTGGGGCATTTGAACGTCAATCTCAACAAAGGGGTTATGTGCAGTCCAAGTTTCCTGGAAATACCACAAACATCTGATACTAGGGGCAGTGATGAAACCTCTCCGAAATATTTCTGAAAAGAAATTCAAGCATCCTCGAGAAGGTTATCATCTCTCTGGAAGACCAGCAGTCATGGGTTTATTTCCCCAACATTTGTCAAGGATTTATTCTCCAAAACAAATTACATTTCAAGTTGAACGGTCGTTAAAAATTTCCTTCACCACCTGCTGGAAGTTACGGTCGTCATCAAAAATTTCTTCATCACCTGTTGGAATTCACGGTCGTTAAAAATTTCCTTCATCACCTGCTGGAAGTTACGGTCGTCATCAAAAATTCCTTTATCACTTGTTAGAATTCACGGTCGTTAAAAATTCCTTCATCACCTGTTGGAATTCACGGTCGTTAAAAATTTCCTTCATCACCTGTTGGAATTCGCGGTCGTTAAAAATTTCCTTCATCACCTGTTGGAATTCACGGTTGTTAAAAATTTCCTTCATCGCCTGCTGGAAGTTACGGTCGTCATCAAAGATTCCTTCATCACCTGTTGGAAGTTACAGCCACCAACAGAATAACGGACAACTGAAGCTCCTAAAAATTTGTTTCTCTCAAGAATGAAGATTCTCATCCTTAAAACCTCAGAAGATTTGTATACTCCCAACTTCCTGATCCTTAACAGAATGAAGATTCTCATCCTTGAAACCTCAAGAGATTGGTATACTCCCAACCTCCTGACCCTTAACAGAATGAAGATTCTCATCCTTAAAACCTCAGAAGATTGGTATACTCCCAACCTCCTGACCCTTAACAGAATGAAGATTCTCATCCTTAAAACCTCAGAAGATTGGTATACTCCCAATTTCCTAACCCTTAACAGAATGAAGATTCTCATCCTTAAAACCTCAGAAGATTGGTATACTCCCAATTTCCTGACCCTTAACAGAATGAAGATTCTCGTCCTTAAAACCTCAGAAGATTGGTATACTCCTAACTTCCTGATCCTTAACAGAATGAAGATTCTCATCCTTGAAACCTCAAGAGATTGGTATACTCCCAGCCTCCTGACCCTTAACAGAATGAAGATTCTCATCCTTAAAACCTCAGAAGATTGGTATACTCATAACCTCCTAACCCTTAACAGAATGAAGATTCTCATCCTTAAAACCTCAGAAGATTGGTACACTACCAACCTCCTGACCCTTGACAGAATGAAGATTCTCATCCTTAAAACCTCAAGAGATTGGCATACACCCAATCTTATGACCTAAGACCTGAATGAAGATTCTCATTTTGGCTTCCCCAGTAGATTGGCATACACCCAACCTCTTGATATTCCCGACAGAATGAAAATTCTCATTTCTCAAAGTGGAATAAGCTTTTTCAGAATACTGAGTTTTACTCTCCAACAGGATAACCACTTTTCAACAGTATGGCTATTCCCCACATAATTCTTATTCCCCAAGAAGAATGAAGACTCTCATTCTCAGTTCCTCACAGAGTATTCAGATGTTCCCCAGCGAAGATCTCCTCAAAACAGGAATCCCTAGTAGATTGGCATACAACCCAAACTCCTGATTCCCCAACAGTGGTCCCAGGACTTCTCATTTTCAACGATCAAAGGATTTTCAATCCCCGACAGCAGTCAAAGATTTCATTATCCAGGATTCATCTTCCTCAGCAAGACAGCTACTCAGCTTACATGCGCATCCAATACATTCATATCATAAACATTGATGAAGCACAGTTCACTGCATCATACATATCATGCAACATGACTTTATATTTTAGCTAATATTTTACCCTTTTCAGGATAAGATTAAAAGGCTATAGTTAACAATTATTCAGATATAGTACAGATACACCCCAGACACGGCGGTCATTCTAATACTCATTCAGACTTCAATTAGCCAGATACAGTACAGATACAACCCAGACACGAAATTCATTCTAATACTCATTCAGACTTCAATTAGCCAGATACAGTACAGATACACCCCAGACACGGCGGTCATTCTAATACTCATTCAGACTTCAGCAACCCGATACAGACTAGATACGCTCCAGACACGGCGGCCATTCTATCTCTCATTCAGATTCAACTATCAACCACAAGTTCAGATACACTCCAGACATGGATTCCATTCTGTCCCTTACACCAGCAGCTTGATTCTCCCCAGTGCAATCGCCACGGAAGTCATTCTGTCACTTATTTAGATCTCAGTTACAGTCTCAGATACACTCCAAACACGGAAGTCATTCTGCTACTCATACAGATCTCAAATTCAGATACAATACAGATACACTCTAGACACGGTAGTCATTCTGATATTCATTCAAAATTCCAATACAGTTACAGTCTCAGATACACTCCAAACACGGAATTCATTCTGCTGCTCATACAGATCTCAACTCCGGTTATAGTCTCAGATATACTCCAGACACGGAAGTCATTCTGCTACTCATACAGACCTCAACTTCTGAAAACAGTTTACGGATTCTCCAAACACGGATGTTAATCTATCGCTTGTTCAGACTAAACTTCTGAAAATAGTTTACGGATTCTCCAAACACGGATGTTAATCTATCGCTTGTTCAGACTCAACTTCTGAAAACAATTTACGGATTCACCAAACACGGATGTTAATCTATCGCTTGTTCATACTCAACTTCTGAAAATAGTTTACGAATTCTCCAAACACGGATGGTAATCTATCGCTTGTTCAGATTCAACTGTTGCAAAAATAGTTTACGGATGCTTCCCAACATAGATGTCAATCTATTGCCTATTCAGACCCCTAGCTCAGAGATGTTCCAAACATGGATACCTTTATGATACTCACCCACTCACCTACGACATACAGTTCAACAAACATTCTTGGATGGCATCTTTAAGCCCATCACCGACAAGAATCTGTCACATTTCCAGATGGCATCTTTAAGCCCATCTCCGACAAGATTCTGTCACATTTCCAAATGGCATCTTTAAGCCCATCTCCGACAAGATTCTGTCACATCTCCAAATGGCATCTTTAAGCCCATTCCCTCAACTATGCTTTGACGAGTGCAAATTTTTTGGGCACTCTAGTGTCCAATCATTCTTTTACCTTCGAGTCGCGAAAGGCAAACTCGCCAATCTAACTCTTCAGGTTCAAGAAGATTGAACAGGGGCAACTGTTGTACCCCAAAATTTGCCTTCCCTTTTTCACAAGAAATCACAACTTCAGGGTTTTCTCTGATTTTTCAAATTGGCTCAAGAATCAGTCAAACCTACTTTTCTTTATCAGTCAATCCAGAATTAGGGTTTCCATTGTTCAAGAATCGGTTAAACAAGACTTTTCTTTGACAACAATCCAGGATTAGGGTTTGCGCACGCATTTCTCAGAAGAAATTGAATCCACAATATTTCAATTGACTGTTACATTATTTTTACGCTTGTTCAAGATTGCTGTTTGTTTCTCAAAACCTAAACATCTGGGATAGGAGCTGAGGCTTTTGATTGAAACTTTGAGGTATTGGTTTGATCAGTGAAGTGAAAGGAGTGTGGAATGTTTGTTTGTTTAACTGTACAAAGCATATGATTGATTGGAGTGCTAGGCGTTTTGTGATTAATGCGAATTGCAAGACGACAAAGTTTGTTGATTTATTTATTTCATCTGGATTAAAGTTATCGGGATACATTTCTAGTTATTTTAATTCAAGAGATTTAAATAATTAAATAGACAGTGCAAAATAAAGAAGGAAATATTTGACAGTAGAGAATTCTTATTTGACAAAGACTTTTTATTTATTTTCAAATATTGTTACAAATGTTATTCGAATATTGTAAATTTATTTACAGTGTTTACAATAATATTTATTACAATAAATGAAAAGAAAATAAATCTAAAGCCTAAGTCTCTTGAAATCTTCTATCTTCTACTGTTTCTTCCATTATCCAACTGGTAATTACCTGCAAAGACAGAAAAAGAAATCAGTGCAGTTAAACTGGAAAAAAAACATTTTCAAGCAGATAAATATAAAGTCATCATTAATGCTTGTTGGCCGGAATCAGATTGTTTTTGGGTTCATCATGTTTTACTTGTCCTCTTTGCAAATCACAAGAAGATTTCTCTTCTTGGTTCACAAAGAGGAAAGATTTTGCAAGCATACAATCAATTAAATGCAAAGATACAAGGCACAAGGCTGCACACAAAGAAGGTACAAGGCTGCACACAATGTCAAACTGAACAACAAACTGCATTAGTCAACCAAAAGCAAACCAAGTTGCACAAAAGCAAACTAAGTACACAAAGCTGTCCAAACCAAGTACACTAACCTGTCAAAGCACAAGCTGTCAAAAGGAACAATGCAGAAAATATGGAAAGAAAGTACAATGCAGAGATAAACCAAAATACAAGCAAGCAGGCTTGTCAAAACTTCTCATCATATTCTGGCCAAAATAAGCTTTTTAGAATAAAAATACATTAAGCAATTTAAAAATGCTTTATGGAGAGAGAAAGAGAAAACCAGAAGGGGGTTTTGCAGTTTGGCAGGCTGTACAAAAATAGTGAGAGAGAAGATAAATAGAACAGTCTAATAGTTCAAGAGAGGAGAGAACCAAAAAAAAATGCAAGTCCAAAACCTGCACAATAACTACAACTCAAGCCACAAACTGCAAGCATCAAGCAAAAAATGCTTGTAACCTGCATAACCAATTCAAGCTTAACAAAAGCCTCAAACCTGCCTCCAAACACCAGAAGCAAGACAACCTGCTTTCAACAAAGCAAACTCAAACCTGCAAAACGGCAAGTGACCAAACCTGCCTTTAGCAAGCAAACCTGTAAACTGCTAAAACCTTACCAAACAAACTAAAACCTGAACCTGCATCCAAGAAGCAAGTCCAACACCCAGGCCTGCCTTACCAAACAAGCCTTCAAGCCAACCTAAAGCCAGTTCAACCTGCATAAACTGCAAACACCAAGAACCCTTTAAAACTGCAACTTCTCAAAACTGCAACTTACTCAAATCTGTCCAAACTACAGATTCAAGATAAGTTGGCCAAAACAAGGAGGAACCAACAAGTTTCAAGTCTAGCCTCATCAACCATCAAAAACAGTTCAAACATGAGCACCCTCATCATTAACATAGCAAAAGAAGAGAAGAACTAAGGAGCAAAAGTCTCAGAAAACATTCATCATTAACAAATCAGTGGCTAATAGAAAACAGTTCAAAACGGAAGCTTTCAGAATAAAGATTCATCATCACACAGTCTAGCAAACTCAAAGCCCAAGCTAACAACAAGCCCTTTTTTAGAATACATATGTTCATCACAGAATAAACAAGGTATTCAAAGAAGAAAAAAGATGCAGAAGTGATAAACGAATCAGAAACAAATAAGCAAGTCTCAGAACATACATTCATCACCAACAAGTTTCAACATCAACTTGAAGAAGAACAACAAATAAGCCCTTTTTTTCAGAATACATGTTCATCCTTAAATAAATAGGGTACCCAAAAGAAGAAGAGAGAACTCATAAGCAAGTGTTTTCAGAGTAACCTCATCACCAAACGATTCAAAAAGAAGATAAATATACAAAGTACCAGATAAGCATCATCACGCTCCTCCCTCCGCCTTGGCCACTTGAGAGCGCCGCCGTTCCAACCCTCCACCCGTTCTCCAAGAGACGAAGCCACCAAGGTATCATTTTCCCTCTTTATTTTTTTTGCATCTGATATCATAAACGCCAAATATTAAACTTTGTAAACCATAAAACATACAAGATTTAAACATGCAAACTGTAAAGAAAACGCATCAAGAACGAAATTGTTACCTTTCAAATCATTGCCATGTGTAGTCCCGGAGAGGAGAGGGTGGAGGTAGTGCTCTGGCGACTGAAAGCTTGGAGAGAGGAATCAAAAGCCCCATGGTTTGAGAAAGACGAAGAGGACGAAGACGAGAGGAGAGGAGCGCCGTTGTGCAAAATGCAAACCCTAAATTTGATTAACCCTAAAACTGATTAACCCTAACAATTTGTTCAAACCCTTTCAATTGGGCCTCCTCCCAATTAAAACCCTTAAAGCCCAGTATTTTACTAACGCACCCCTCCCCCTGATCCTTGTTTTCATTTATTTCCTATTATGGGCCAAATACCAAGCTTGGGCCCATCCTCCTACTTATCAAAATAAATTTGTTCTTTTAAGAATATTTTCTTTCTTCTAATTAATTCACATGCTAACTTAACTTGGTTTTAATTTCATTTTAAAGTTATTGTTAATCTTGTTCATAATAAAAAATATACAAAAAGAAAAGAATATTTAGTCTAAATATTTTTGGTTTTCTTTAAACCTAGTTATTAATTGATAAAATACAAAAAAAGAAATGTCTTTAAACATTAAGTTAAATAATTCTTTCTTTTTTCTTTAAAACCCTTTGTTTATATATAACTAACAAAAACACAAAAATAATAATAAACATTTAATTTTCATTAGGTTAATATTTTATTTGATCATTTGTAAATAACCACATACATCCCACAATACTTTTGATTCTCTTTATTTTTTATGTCTTGTTACAATTTTACATTGAGAATGCGACAAGTTCAATTTGGTTGTAACATAATACTTGGACATTACTATTCCGATAAGACTCATCCCCATTTGTAAACATTTGTACACCCACCCCCGGATACTTATTTGTAATATCTTAGACTTTAAATTCCCACAATTTATCGCTTTCAATACACTGTATAGTAATTAGGGTTTGTATGTGAAAATTCAAAACCAATCGCTAGATGACCTAATACAAAGACAAATGCATGAACATGACAAACACCATTCATACTTGCACCTCTAGGGTAACCTCGCTTGTTGCTTCAGAAAATGCAATCATGTCCCTCAAGTATGAGACGCTCTAGCAAATGTCCCTTCGATAAACAAATATCGTAGTCCCTCGATGACCCTCGATGTTGCCTCCAATAAAACGATCTCGTCCCTTACAAAAATTGCTAGAGCGTCTCACAAGTTGCCTTCAATGATTGTATACGATGACCCGTGCCTGTCCCGTTTAAACATCCTAACGCAAGGTTGTTCATCAAACACAATGGTAAAGCAACACTGTTAAAAGGGTTAAAAACATAAGAAAAATCTTTGAGTAAAATAGGGTAGACAACTCTTAGTTACTTGATCAAAAAAATATTGCAAAACATCCTTGCCATTTTCAAACACACTTCACAAACACAACTTTCAAAACATTGAATTATCTTTTCAAAAAGACACACACCTTTGTATATATTCAAACAAGAATCATTACAAAGGTTGCCTAGACAAGGCAACTTTTTCAAAACATTTTCAAAACCACACACACAAAGCACCATTTAAAACAATTGAAAAGCAAAGCAAGTGATCTAAAGCAAGTAACTAAGATCCCATGGATAACCATGGATAGAAAGGGTGCTAATACCTTCCCTTTCTATAATCTACTCCCCGAAGCCAAGAAAACATCTCAAAGGTCTTTCCTGTGCTTTTTGACCTTTCCTTAGGATAAAATAAAAAGTCGGTGGCGACTCTTGCTAAACCGAAACATTTGCGAACACAAACGCAAAATCCCATGTCAGTTCTCCCACTGTATCACACCTGCAATTCATGAAATGCATGATATGTATGATGTATGAAATGATTGTCCATTCCGGTTTTCCACGACTCAATTATCGTCAACAGTAATCGAGCAACATGATGATAAGAATAAAGAAAATATCTGGTAATAGGAGAAATTCCCACATAATTGAATACAAGAAAGTTGCGAGAGTACAGGATGAGAGACTCCGTCCAACAAGCTTGGCGGTAATCGAAGTAACAATATAATAATCAGTCTGAAGATAGGCTATCATTCTTCCTCTATTTCTATCTCACATCATCAAGGCCCAAATAAAGTGCCTTAGAAATAGATTCAAAATCATGCTCGTTCGGACTAGCAACAAGTATGTGCTCGATAATCTTGAACAAACGAGAGTATTCTTCCGGAGTTGGAACAATCTGACGGTCCTGGAAGATGAAATAGTGTAACTCGTAGTTGTAAAACTGAAGTAGAGTCAAAGCACCACCATGTCTTCCAATAAGATTTTTTTTTTTTTGCATTAGGATGGACTAAACAGTCTTTTAAACTCTTCAAAGAAGGCCAAGAACTTGAGCAGAAAACTTGAGTAGCACTGATAAGTATAATTGTCCATCTTGATCCTCTTGAAAACATCACTATTTCTAGATGTTACTGACGGAAACTATAACTTCGTGAGATAACCCAGAATGGACATGCACATGCAAGGTTAGTATATAGTTTTATTTTTCTGACATCTCTTTTGAAAGAATAAATATGACATGATGTAAGTGCAAATGATCATGGGGTTACTACTTCCATGATACTAATTTCTGTTTTACTGTCCCTGCATAGCCTATAAGTACCAGGATCACAGGTCCGGAACGTAAACCAAAGAACCTCATGAACAGATTCGGAACTTAGAAAATAAATCTGAGAACCTCGCAGTCACTAACATAAATCCAGAGCATAACAATTAGAACCGATAGTCACCGTCTGAGTATAGTCACCATCTGAACATAAGCAACCATCTGAACATAGTCACCATTTGTACCTATGATAAAGCATTCCCGCCCCACTCACGGGTGAAGACTAGGTCAGGGTAAGGAAATGGTAACTAAAAATCATGGGTCCGCTTGAGAGTACTATCATCGTACACCTACGTCATAATGATAACACCTCATTAAAACCTCCTCTGAGCATGGACGACACATCCGTATAGGGAAATCTACATCCCCTATCCGTCATGTTCCACTCTATTCCTAGGATCCCTATGGTTGTCACTTGGCCTGGGTATTGGGCCTTTTACCTCTTGTAACGCCCACCCAACAAGAAACAGATCCAGTACAACAGTAGTATATGGAAAACAGTAAAATGCAATGCATACATATGCTCAAGTATATGAAACATGAATGAATAAACAAAAAGCATAAAAATAAACACCCAAAGAAAGGAAACAAGAGCTAGGAGCGACCCCGAGATGGACCAGCATTTGGTCGACCTATCCCCAGTGAAGTCGCCAGCAGAAATAACCGGCTGAAAATCATCAAATAATGAAGTCGCCATCGAACGTCTGTTATCCCATATGGAGGGAAAGGTAAACATCGAGAAAACCTGAGAAGGGAGAAGTCACGGTCTTACGACCGAGAGATCGGGTAAGGGAGTCTGTTACGCAAGGGGAAGGTATTAGCACCCCACACGCCCGTAGTACTCTATGGTATCCACTCTTGTTATTCTATCTTATGGGTGTGTCTAATCTATGCTTACTGTTTATTATACTACTAAAGGGAGAATGCATGCAAAAGAAAGGAGAAAAGAATGTAGGGAAAATAAAGTTGTACTCGCTTGGGCCCTACCCCAATGCCTACGTATCCTTTTTGAGGAATCAGAGCTATCGTAGTTTGGATCACATGTTTTTGTTTGTTTTGTGTTTTTTATGGACAATGTTAATTCCGCCTTCTACTGTAGCTCGAACTTTGGAGACTTATGCGTTGGCACAAAAGTAAATTAATCATGTCCTTACCTGAAAAGGGTTTTAGAGAAAAGGTGCTCGAGCGTACAAAATGGTTTGAATTGGTTTGTGTTTTATTACCTTGAAAAAATGGTTTAGGTATGATTAGCATGTTTTTGATTTGCTAAGAAAAGAAGTTTTAGTTTTAGATGCAAGGATGCAAAAAGGGGAAGAAAAGATTCTAAGGGAGACTAGCCTATTTCTAAACCTAATGTTATCATACAATGGTAGTCCTAAGGTTTAGGATGAAAGGGGAAATTTCTACCTAATGTCAGCATGCAGGCTTACAACCTAAAGTCAAACTTGCATCCGAATGGAGCAAGTGTGTCCTAAGGGAATAGGGTATGTACAAGGATAAAGCAAACAAGCCAATAAACTCAAGAGAGCACGCCTAAAGAGACCATATCTAGGTCAACATGCCAAAGAAAGCCTAACAAAACTATCCTATAGGGGATATGCAATGAGAGTGAAGTCGTGATCTCCATTTCTAAATTAAGTGACTCATTGATCAGTAATAAATAAAGGAAAGCGATAAAATCCTATAGGGAGCATGCACTGAGAGTGAAGTCATGATCTCAATTTCTAAATTGAGTGAATCATCGATCAATAAGAAATAAAGGAAAGCGATAAAGTCCTATAGGGAGCATGCACTGAGAGCGAGGTCGTGATCTCAATTTCTAAATTGAGTGACTCATCGATCAACAATCACAGAAACAAACACAAGCACAACACATGTAGAAAATGAAGTGAGGAATGCCTGCTACAGGTCTTTAAATAGTGACTTCGAGCGTACGCTCTTTATTTCCTTCTTCTCATTGTATCTAGAAAAACAGTAAAGAAACGCGATAAAGTGCGAAGAAGTACAAAAGTAATAATGGCGATTACCAAAGCAAGAAAATCTTCAAGAGTGGACGAAAGCAGTGGAGAAGCAGGGAGTACGCGTCGAGCAAGCTTCACCAAGAAACAAATGAAGTCAGAAATAATATCCAACTAAGATAAAGGCAAACGCGTGTTGCGAATGCAACGTGTAATCAGAAGTTCCTGCACAAAGCATCTCAAAGTATCGTTTGTATCAGGACAACATATAATATGATATGAATTTCTCAAGACAATGAGAAATAAGGCGTGTCACATCAGGCGCGAGTATAAGCTGTATGCTTCAGTCACATAACTACTTGTTATGTTACATGATCAAAAATACTAAAATGTACCTTGCACGGTGAACAAACACGTCAAAAATAACATGGCAAAGCGGCATGAAAATATGGATAAAAAACTAAGAGAAAAATGTATATTTTTAATTATTTTTTTATGTGAAGAAAATTCTATAAAAAAAAACAAAAAATAATTCCTAAAATCATTTAAGAAAACTAACAAATTTTATTTGGTTTTTTTTATGTTCTTTTTATTGCGGTTTAATTTGCAAGAGTCAAGTAATTAAAATGAAAATTAAAACTAAGCATGGGGTTGAAGTAAGGATTTGGTGTATGATATAGAAAATAGGCGCTAGGCCCATTATCTCTAAGGTCTTTGAACCAGCTTTTTGGTTCAATACTCAGCTTCTAAAAACGGGCCTAGGGGAGAGTAATCTGATCCACAATGTTGATTCAAATTTCATATAGTCTAAACTCTTTATCAGCATTTTCTGACTATTACACTGAGAAAAAAAATAAAAAAAGGTAAAATTATTAAATGGAAAAAAGAGGATACGATGTCGTATGGGGCCTAGGGTTCAGAATTGGGTAAATTCCTCCCATCTTCCTCAATCCGTGGTGCACTTCACTTGCTCTTCTCCAATTGCTTCGTCGCAAGCTCATTCTTCCAACGCCGTCATAAATTCATCATCGTTTTCATCGAATTCGTTCGTTCCTCACTCAACATCTTCTATTTTGTACAAGAACGTCAGCACGAAATCATCATCATCTTCTCTCAACCTTTTTGTATTTTGCTTCGTCCATTCCCTCATCACATCTCTATTCGATTTCCCTATACTCCCTCTCTCTTTGTCTCGTCACCTCAGCCTTACATCATGCTCGATTCTGCAATTTGACTCAACATTCATACACTAAACACAGAAGAAAATCCAATAGCGTAGATAAAGGAAAAGGCAGAGGTGTTTACCTCCCGGAGAACTCCGATGGTTCTTCAACACGTCGAAGCTTCGCTGCGAGCGGACGATTTATCCAAGTTTCGTTGTTGATCGGGGATACGGTTTCTACTATTGCGGTTGATGCAGTGTTAATGGTGAAGATTGTTAATGTTGTTGCGGTAGGTTGAAGAACAAAAGGTGAACATAGTGGATGCTGCCGGAAGATTGCAGAGATAGAGGAGGTTAAGGTGGTTGAAGACTTGAAGCTGAGAGAGTAAAACCTATGGAGATTATGCCGAGAATCTGTATATTGAATCAGAGAGAGATGAAGATTTCTGTTGTTTCTTCAAAGAGTGTCAAGGTTAGTTTTCTGGTTTTTTCCTCAACTTTTTCTGAATCGTGAATCCTCTCTCCCCCTTTTCTGTTATGTTATCTGAGTTTGTTAAATCCTCTTTTTGAAAATCGTTGGAGGTTAGTTAGAGGGTTAGGATACAGTTAGAGGATAGCTTTCTGTTATTTTTTTGTTTGGATGGTTTGGGAGTTAATTGGGAAGTTTGTTACTGCAGTTAGAGGGTTGGAATTCTGTTAGTTTAGAAGTTAGTTATGGAATAATATCTCATCCCTTGGATTGATAAAATATGTTATAGAATTGAAGGGTATAGATTGAGGAGGTTGCAAACTGTTGAAGGGTTTGTTATTGGGGGTTAAGAATTATGTTATTTCAGTTACAACTAGGAGGTTAGTTTTTGTTATGACAGTTATTGCTTTGACAGCTGGGGGCAGTTCCGAAAGTTAGTTGCAGTTTGTTTTTTTCTATTAGAATCTGTTGTTTTCAGAGAGGGAGAGAGGGAGCTATTCTGTTATAGCTGTTTTGAATGGGTTAGAAAAGAGGTTAGGAAATTCTGGATAGAGAGATATGTTAGAGGTTTATGAGTTTTTCTATTTCTTGACAGTGGGTTAGGAAATGGTTAACTATATAGTTTCTGTTTAATCGATTTTTCTGTTATAATCTATTTGGATCTGGCTGGAGTTAGAGGCGTTACGGTGTTAGAGAAGTTTGCAGGGCTGCTGTTTGGAGACAGTTTAGTTAGAGGGAGTTACAAGCTGGGTTCTGTTATGAATTCTGTCAGTATTAGTTTTTTGGAAGTTGGTTCTTGACAATTAGAATTCTGTTATGGACAATTGGTTATGGTTAGAAGTTAGCTATGAAATGGGAATTAGTTAATGGTTGTTTTGGTTTATTTGTTATGGAATGATTTTATGTTTTTTTCTGTGACTAATATACAGGGCTTGTTTATGGAAAAGGGAGGTGCGGACGATGCAAACAAGTTTTGGTTCATGAAGATTTTGAGGCATGGCTCATGGTTATGAAGGCAAAGCATGGTTCATGGTTATGAATGAGTGAAGATTCAAAACATGTCATGAAGATGAAGATGAACGGCGCATAGGTTTAGGATAGTGTTCTTTTGTGAAATTTGTAATCCTTCCCGTCGATGTAATGTAATAATGTCAAATTATGTAATAGTAACCGAACTTGTATTTATGTGATGTTGTAATATTTGGAACTTGGATGAATTTTAATGAGATCTGGGTATTTGCTTTTCGATATATTATGCTTTCCGAAACTTGAATCCAAAATATTCATTAGAAGCTTGCATCAATTTTACACGTCACGCTTGCAAATTTAAGAGACTTCAATCCCCATGTTCCAATCTCCAATTCTCACTAACTTGTCGTTGAAGTAAACTCTTAGTTGAAGAATCATGCACAAAACTTTGAGTTTGAGTGACTTGGACTTTGAATCAAACTCAACCTTTGAATTATCCCTTGAATGTATCATTGCGCTTTGATTATCCCAAAATGACTGAATGATCATTATTATAAGAACTTCAACCCTTAACTCAGCATCTAATCTTTCATAATAAGCCTTGAGTCTATGGCTTAATGTAATTCAGAATGAACTCAAAAGAATCTCGTAACACAAGTAAACCAAGCATTCAGATGAAATATCTTGTATTAAGATATCCACGAACCCTAATTTCCCATGGATGGGATCCTCTGAAGATATCGTTTCCTTGTGTTGCATATTGAAACTGGTTGAACCAAAACCCTAACATACCATAAGTTCACTAAGATCTCTCCATGTCTTGTGTTTTTTGAATCATGGGTTGATTCCTTGAGAATGTAAGACTTAATTAATGAACAACTCTTAGTGAAATCCCTCCTTAAAGTCCATATGCTTAGGAAAAAAAGCCTTATTGAGTGGTGATGATGACAAACATAAGATTCTAAACACCTAAAATGGTAACCTTTAGGTGACCTTATAGGACGACTTATGTAGTAAGCAATCACAACCGCCTCATATGCTGAAGAACACAACAAGAATATTGAGGAAGTGGAGCTCTAGATGATGTGTCAAGCCTTGCAATTTTATGTTAGGAAGAGGAGAATAACCCTATAGCTTGGTGATAAAGAAATCCATGAATTGAAACCCTAGCTTCAAACAAAACCTGATCGATGAAAGAACCAGTTGATTTAAACCTGAGTGAAGATAAGAGCTTAAAAGCATATAGAGACCCTAATTCCTCAATATCTTTGATCACATGCCATGCTTTATTTATTAATGAATGATGTGTTAGATTACCTAATGGGAGTTATGCACATGAGAAAAGTGCAAAATGCATAAGCCAGATAAGAGTGAAAGGATAGGACAAATTTGTGGTATTACAACGCTCATTAAAGGCATTGTATTCGACTATGAGAATAATGTCCAAGGTTATCATCAAAGGTTTGTACATGCTTGGGGAATGGTGAGCAAGGTTGATAGCAAGACTTTGGGGAATAAGAATTTCATCCCTCTTGAACCTTATCTTAAATGGGTACGAGCTCATGCTCAAAGTCTCATAATTCCATATCCTGCTATTCTACCAATAGTTGTGGAACCCATTATCGGAGGGGATGTTCCTCATAACATTCTCCATCCTAACATGCCTATTGTTGTACCCCAAAATTTTCCCTCCCATTTTTCACTCAAGATGCTATCCCAAGTTTTCTCGAATACTCAATTTGGCTCAGAAGTTGGTTAGACAGATTCTCTTCCCAGGCAGTAAGTCAGCATTAGGGTTTTGAGTTAAAGATCAAAAAAGAAACAATCAAGCTTAGCCATTCATGTGAAGAAATTTGAGCATGGATTCATTCAAAGTGTTAAAGTTGAAGGCATTTAGACATGGTTCATTCAAAATAGAAAAGTATAATCAAAATTGGTTCAAGCCTCATTTAATATGACATCCAAATTCCAAGCCAAAGTTACAAATTTAAAATCATGCTACATTGCCATCATATTGATCTTACATCAAAGAAAAAATTATACAAATCCAATTCATGTTTTTTTTAAGTTTCAAATTTTAAATTGCAAGAGATTACACAAGTTCTTTTGTACATGGAAACCTAAAGTCTTCCCTAAGCATATGCTAACTTGCTTCTGAAATTCTCCATTTGGTTTCCAACCATGGCCTTTCATCTTCAATTCTTCATGTTGCTTTGAACCTAGCATCAATCTTTAATCTTCCTTTGTCTTATTCACTTCCAAATCAATACTCATCACATGAAAGAAAATAAGAGGAAAAAATGTTAGCAACATGAAATGTTGGGCATGAAATCAAGATTTTCAAAATAATAATCCATCATTAGGGTTTGCGGCTTGGAATCAGAATGTTTTGTTTGTTTCATCATATCCCATTTTCCCCCAATTGCAAATCACTAGCAAGTTGCCCTTCTTGGTTCACAAAAAGGGAAAAAGAAAAATTTACAAGCAAGTTCAGATGCACAAAATTGCAGCATAAAACAAAAACAACAAGTAACAGCAAACTGCAATCACAGCAGCGTCAGCACAAAACAACAGGCCTGCAAAAAAGCAACAAAATAATAGCAGAACAGCAGGAAAACAGCTGCAAACAAATACAGCAGCCCAAACAAAAGCCACAACAAAACAAAACTGCAATAAGCAAAAACAAACAACATGCAAGCTAGCATTAGCTCATATCTATGACAAAGTGCATCATCATTTTCTAATACTGCAAAACCTTCAGAATGTTAATTAAACTAAGCAACAAAAAAAAAACTGCTTTTGTTTCATAGAAAGATGAAGGAGGAAAGAAGATAGGGACAAGTTAGAAAAATATCACCCAAGCATACAAAGCCAAAAATATGCATAATAAGCCAAGAAAACCAGTCCAAATTTGCTGTAGAAACAACCCTGCTACCCCTGCCCAAACCTGTCCAAATCTGTCCATAATTTGCATAAAAATGGAAAAACCAAAACTGCAACAAAAAGCATTAGAATAGTATGCCACAATTGTTCAAATTCACTAATATTTCCCACCAAATTCCATATACTTTCAGCTATAAAAAAGAGACAAAAAAGACAGGAGGAGGAGATCACAAAACTCAAAAGAAAAACAGAGCCAGCATACCAAGAGATAAAATATCACAGCAAACATACCGACCAAGGGCATACCAGAGAAAGAACCAACAAAACCAAAAAATAACCATACCTCCAACTGATGTCTTGAAACTACTGCAACTTTTTTCATACCTTTGCATTTCCATTCTCAACCTTCAAACTCCAAGGTTCTAATCTTCATATATGACTTCATCATTTCCAAACATCACAACAAAAAACCTTGCCCTGCTAATCCAAATCAGCATCTTCGATCAACTTCAAATCCCTGCATAAAACACCTAGAAAAAAAACTCAATCAAAAAACTCTGATAACAAACTTCATAAACCTGCAACTTCCATCGATACCGGAATGTTACAACCTGTAGAATAACTCACAATTTTCAACATACCCTTCGGCTCAGAGATTCAAAAGCATAGTAGAAGAACAAAGTTGTAGAGATATAGACAAAAGTAGGATGCCATTTACCTAAGGACTTCGCTCCGATAACATTCGGGGAGGTAATCTTTCTTGTCTTCTTGATTTTATGAATGCATCTGAATTGTGTTTCCATTTTGCATTTTTTTTGAACACTATTTCGTTAGATTGAGGGAAATTGAGGGAATTTCTGTTTGAACACTATTTTGTATGAGTGCTCTGTTTGATTGTATGATTGCTCCTGAATTGATTTGGTTGGATTATACTTAAGGAAGATGATACAAGATTCAGATGGGAGAGAGGATCGTATACCTTTTTTTACTGGAAAAGATGATAATAATCAAGTCTGATTTGTTTTTCCTTCCCAAACCCTCCAGCGGCGCTTTGGTCATTAGGGTTCTCAAAAACCAACTCTTCATTTTCAAGAAACCGGGTCCAACCCGGCCCATTGTTTTTTTTACTCTTTTCTTTCTTTTCATTCTGATGGGCCTCCACCTTTTAAAGCTTAAACCAAATCATGAGCCCATTAACAGTTTAACTTAGCTCACCCCAATTTTTTTCTACTTATATCTTTATTCTAATTAGTTTTCTCATTAACACTTTTTATTTTCTTTTGTTTTAATTTTCAGTTTAATTCTTTTTTTAATTTCAATTAATAGTAATATTTTTAATTAGATAATTTTCCTAATTAGTTTAGTTTTGAAATTAGTTAAGGAATTTTGTGAGCAATTTTAGCTAATTAACTTTTTAGTTTACATTTTTTTTACAAATTGTTTTATTCCTTCATGATAAGCAAAATTTCCAAATAATAATAATAGAATAGATCTTTATTTTCTTTTCAAATTTTCTCACAAACAAAAGTATCAGGAACTTTATTTACATACTGTGTCAATTAATTTACTTCATAGATCGCTGTAATTTTTATTTAATTGTTCGATTCAATTTGGTTATGTTGTTTGCTATTTGGACTTCTTAATCGCATTAATCCATCCCCATTTGTAAAAATTGTACCCCCATACCCGAAAATTCTGTAATAGCGTAGAATTTCAATTTCCACAATTTATTGTTTTCTTTATACTATATAGTAATTAGGCGTGTATGGCAAGATTTAAAATCAATCGCTAGATAACCTAATTTCAAAGACAAAATAACTTGAAACGAACACACTTTTTCACACGCGCACCTCTAGGGTAGCCTCGCTCGTTGCCTCGGAAAAAACATTCATGTCCCTCGAATATGGGACGCTTTAGCAATGACCCTTCGATAAAAAAGATCGTAGTCCCTTGATGACTCTCGATGTTTCCTTCGATAAAACGATCTCGTCCCTTACGAAAATTGCTAAAGCGTCTCATAAGTTGCTTTCGATGACTATAAAATTGACCCGCGCCTGTCTCTTTACATCCAACGATGGGGCCTCCTACCAAATCAATGGTAAGATAGCAACATCAAAAGGAGTAAGAAAAGAACACTTGAGACCTTTCGAGTAGGTAGATTCGCTCCTAGTTGCTCGCTTGCTCATGACAAAAACATTTTTACACCAACACTTTTATCTCAAAGCATTTTTGAAAGTAAAGACCTTTTGTATACATTCTTATAGAGACGAGAACCATTGCAAACATATTTTCAAAAACCACTTTCCAAAAACACAATCCACAAATACATCTTTGAACTATCTTTCAAAACAAAACTTTGTACGCGTTCTTATAGAAACGAGAGCCATTACAAAGAGATTTTTTTTCAAAACACTTTCAAAGCCCACACCACAAGCACATTGTCAAAACAAAAGCAAGTGATCTAAGCAAGTAACTAAGAGCCCATGGAAAACCATGGATGAAAAGGGTGCTAATACCTTCCCTTTTCATAATCTACCCCCCAAACCCGAGAAATAATCTCGAAAGGTCTTTTCTGTGCTTTTTTACCTTTCCTTTTGGATAAAAGAAAAGTCGGAGGCGACTATTGCTATCCACACAAATGCGATCAAAATTCAAAACACCAAGTCAGTTCTCCCACCGTATCACAGAACTGGCGACTCTGCTGGGGATAATCTAAAAGTGGGGTTACCTTAGGGTTAGATCACCTTTACTCGCTTTCATTATTTGATTTGTGTGCTTTATATTTAGTTGTTTGTATTGGGCTTGCTTTGATCCTCCACCCGGATTTGGGACACCTTTTTAGGTAAATAGCAATAGATTATGGAAACTGTGTGGCGTAGACCGATATGGTTGAAACAATGGCTATGTTAGTGTGACACATTTGTGGGTACCGATATCCCTTGTGGTGAATCAAGGAGAATACGGGGCCGCTGAATGGCGTCATGAAGCACTAATTGACTTTAGAACCCTAATTGAACAAACTTGGCCATTAGGACGTAGTGAGATAGCCGGTTTCAGTGTAGAGCTGAAAATTGGTTGATACTCGACACTACACTCATTGAGGCTAGACTTTTGGGATATCTCGGCCGTAAGAAAAGATTTTTGTGCTGAGACAATGCCTAAGAGAAAGGTCGGTGATATTGAGATCCTTTAGAACCCGATCACTATTACTAGGACAGGTTGAGCCAACTAAACTTCAAGAGGGTACTTACCTATAAAACTCATGCAAGCCTAAAACATAGGGACTTGTTTGTTGTGTGTGTATGTATTTAATTGTACATAAACATCATAAACTTCATGAACATCATACGCATGCTCAATAACCATTTCAAGGATTTAGAAATTTATCTTTGTTTTTGTTTTGTAGGACATGAATTCTCTCCGAAGAAACACCATCTGAATCAGCTTTGTAAAAGCACATCCTCAACTTCAAGAGCTAGCCTCAAGAGTGCCCGGGGATTCTCCTTTTACTAAGAAATATGGTCGACTCCTCAGTTTGGCTACATCCAACTTCCAAGAAGAGATGATGTGTGTACTACTCTAATTCTTTGATCTCGTACATCATTGTTTCACTTTCCCGGACTATCAATTGGTACCTACACTGGAAGAGTTCTCTCTACTCTTAGGGGTGCATGTGCTTGATCAAATACCGTTCACCGGTCTAGGAGGGATTCTAAAACTTGAAGTCGTCGCCGAAGCTTTGCATATGAAGAGGGCCGACATCATAGCCAATTGGGAGACAAGAAGCGGGGTTAAAGGCTTTCTAGATAAGTTTTATTGGAAAAGGCTCGCTCATTTTGGGACGACATGGATTTCCAAGCTTTCGAAGATGTCCTGGATCTTCTCATTTATGGTTTGGTTTTGTTTCCCAATTCAGACCAATTCATAGACGTTAACACCATCAAAGTCTTTCTCTCTCGCAATCTTATACCTACCTTACTAAGAGATATCTTGCATTGCCTTCATACCCGCACCATGAAGAAAAGAGGTACTCTTTTGTGTTGCATCCCCCTACTCGCTACGTGGTTCACTTTACACCTACCTCAGTCAGCATTGAAGAACGAGCAAAGACTGACTTGGTCTCAAAGGATGATGTCTCTCACCCAGTATGATATCCGTTGGTGTTCGAGATCCTTGGAAGATGTCTCTATCATTGACCGCTATAGGGAGTTCCCTAACGTACCTCTGCTTGGTACTAGGGGAGGTATCACCTACAACCCATGCTTAGCTCTTCGGCAGTTTGGGTATGCCCGAAGAGACGGCCCTCATGAGATGCTCATCCAAGGTCTGGTGTTCGACTACGACAAAGAAGACCAAGGTTACCGCCAGAGGTTTACATGTGCTTAGGGAATGGTGAACAAGGTGGACAGTAGGACTTTGGGACATAAAAACTCTATCCCCCTCGAGCCTTACCTTAGGTGGGTACGGGCTCGTGCCCAGAGTCTCTTGATGCCTTACCCTTCCATCCTTCCTGTCATCATTGAGCCTGTTATTGAAGGAGACGTCCCATACACTGTTCTTCATCCCGATATGCCTACCTCTCTCGAAGACCTGCATAAAGCTTGGGTTCAGTTGAAGGAAGAGCGAGACACCTTTGAAGCCCAGTATTACGCCAGTGAGAAGAAGGTTCTGGAGCTCACCAAACTGCTTCATGAAGAGAAAAACCTGAATGCCTACGTTGCTCCAAAGAGGATGCGTTCAGTCTTTCTGTCTTAAGAGTTTGGTGTATTTTGTTTCTTTCATTGTAAGCCCAAGGAGGCATGATGTATTCAAACTTGGATTTTAATATGACGTGTGTTCCTTTTTGGTTTGAACAAATTTAAATCTCTAATTTTCCTTGAAATCATTTGCATATTGCATCTTCATTCATCATAACATCATACAGGTTTCTCATAACAGGTCACCTTATCCTTCTACTGTTTATTTCAGTGAGATGGATGTTGAACAGACTGTGAAAGATCTTCAGACGTAGAACGCCTAGTTTCAACAAATGCTCTTGGCTCTGATAAAAGGACAAAAGGAGTTGAAGACTCTGCTGGCCAAAGAGAAGAAGAAGAAAACGAAGAAATCAACCGGTGTTATGATTATGGGAAGAAGGTTTAAAGGACAAGCCAGACGGACTTTGGACTTTGAGACATCATCGGGTGAATGAGATAATCAAGGAGACGGGACCCAGGAAGTGAACAATGACTCAGCATCTGCAGAAGAGGAAGAACCTGATTACTCCGAGGAGCAATATCCTCCTGCTGATGATAAATACAAATAGCTAAAGGATCATTTGAATGCTATGGAGATTCAGAGGGTACCCGGTTTATATTTTGAAGAATTAGGACTCATTTCAGGGGTTGTCATCCCACAAAAATTCAAGGTTCTCACTTTCACCAAATACGACGGTGTCTCTTGCCCAAAGCTAAACTAAGGTCATACGTCAGAAAGATTCAACCCCATACGACTGACAAGAGTCTGTGGGTGCATTTCTTCCAAGAGAGCTTATCTGGGACGCAGTTGGATTGGTTCTATCAATTGGAAGGGACCAATGTTCGCAATTGGGAAGATTTGGCTGCCGCTTTCTACAAACAATATCAGTACAATGCTGATTTAGCTCCAACTAGGACACAATTGCAAGGCATGTCTATGGGAACATGTGAAGGTTTCAAAACCTATGCTCAAAAATGGAGGGATCTCGCAGGCAGAGTCCAACCCCCTCTATCTGACAGAGAATTAGTGGATATGTTCCTTGGCACCTTGTCAGGACCATTATTCAACCACCTGATCAAGAGTTCCTCAACTGGATTTACTGAATTAATCATGACTGGTGAGCGGGTCGAAGCTGGTATAAAAAGTGGCAAAATTCAAAGAGATGCATCCTCGAGTATGATGAAGAAGCCCTTTGTTGGAAAGAAGGAGGTTAGTGCTGCATATGACTATAAAAATCAAAACAAAATTGTCTGTCGCCCGGCAGTAGGGGCTGTCATGATTTCTAACCCTGCGCCAAAACAACAGCGAAATTATCAGCGCAAACCAGAAGCGCCCATGAGACGATTTACCCGGATTAACATGACCATGTCTCAAGTTTTGCCACACCTTCTAAAGACCAATCTGGCAACTTTAAAGGAAGCTCCCAAGAACCCCAATACTGCTTCTCCTTGCTACAACCTGAACGCCCGATGTGCCTATCATTCTGAAAGCCCGGGGCACGATAAAAATGACTGTTGGGCCTTAAAGAATAAGGTGCAAGACCTTATCGACGCGAAAGAGATTGAATTTGATCCCCCAGAAATGCCTAATGTAATAACGACGCTAATGCCCAAACATGGCCAAGGTATCAACGCCATTGATGATGATCGTTTTGTCTCCTCCATGAACGACTTAGTTACTCCTCTGTTGACCATTAAACATAATCTACTACAAGCCGGCCGGTTCCCAGGCTGCGATGAAGATTGTCACTTATGCAAGTCTCTACTGAACGGCTGTTTGTTACTAATGATAGGCGTCCAGCGCTTGATGACTAGCAAATAAATCCTATTTGAAAAGCTACCTCTTATCAAAATTTCTTATCAAGATGTTTCAATAATCACCATTTCTGACAATCCTCCCAGGGTCTCCCCCAAAAGACCCGTAAGGATTACATATGTTCCAAGATCTGCACCTTTAATCATCACTATGCCAAGACCAATGTCATACTCCTCGGATAAAGCTGTTCCCTGGAGTTATGGGGCTGACGTTTATTACTATGGCGTCAAATAAGATCAATTGGCTGTCAAAAACGAAGTTGAGAGAGATATTGATCCCGATATCGGTAACATCACTGGGACCAGCAAAATAATAAGAAGTGGAAGAGTCTTATCGCCAGAGATTTCTCCAAAGACCGTTGTTATTCCTGTGATCATTCCTACTGCCACTCCTACCGACACTCCCAACGATACTCCTATTGTTATCCCTGCTTCCAATACAAGGGGCAAAGAGGCTTTGGTTGAGCCTGTCCATGCAAGAGAGCATCCCGAGATAATCCTTGAGGCTTCTAGAAAAGAGATAGAAGAAATACTGAAGATGATCAAGAAAAGTGATTACAACATTGTCGAAAAGTTGGGGCAGACTCCCTCGAAGATATCATTGTTGTCCTTACTTTTGTGTTCTGAAACCCACGCCAAAGCCTTGGTAAAGTTTCTTAAGACCGCCCACATGCCCCAAGAGACCTCCATCGACCAATTTGAAAACTGTGTGTCCAGTCTAACTGCTGATAACGGATTGGGCTTTTCCGACGCTGATTTAACCTCTAAGGGAATGAAGCACAACGATGCCTTACATATTTCCATTGAATGCAGGGGCACCATACTTGCCCATGTTATGGTGGATACTGGCTCATCATTGAATGTCTTGCCCAAAAATGCTATCAACCGACTAGATTGCGAGGGGCTCATCTTGAAACCTAGCAACATCATAGTAAGGGCCTTTGATGGTTCCAAGAGGACAATGCATGGAGAAGTTAGTATCCCCATAAAAATTGGGTCTCAGACTTTTGACTTAACTTTCTATGTGATGGACATCCGCCCTTCATACTCTTGTCTATTGGGTCGGCCTTGGATCCATGGTGCGGGTGCCATCACTTCAACCTTGCACCAAATGCTAAAATACCCAATTAAAGGAAAGATTGTCATAGTTCACGGAGAGGAGGAGTACATGGTTAGCCATCTGAACTCTTTCAGGTATGTTGAAATGGATGGTGAATTCGTAGAGACTCCCTGTCAGAACTTTGAGGAGGTTCCAGCAACGGTCACGACAACCAAGTCTACTCCAAAGGTCCCAAAGATTACCATACCTCCATTGAAGATGGCCTCTTTGAAAGATGCTCGAGCAGTAGCTGAAGAAGGCGGGTGTACCATCTGGGGTCAGCTTCCAGATATTCCCTACAAGTCCGACAAATTTGGGTTGGGGTTCACTTCAGAGGCCCAAACAGCTGTTCGACGTTCTCGCGCTGGGGAACCACCTCTCCATATCAACAATCAAGGAGTCAATGCAATAGAAGACAATGATGGCAGTTGTGACATGGACGAATGGATTTTTCCAACCATCGGCGGAGAGCTCAACAATTGGGAGGCCAAAGATTTCATTCCTATTACTTTTATTCAAGAGTAATCATCTTTTAAAATTTTCAGGCATGTAATATTTAAACAGTTCAGACTTTTAAAACCTTGTGTCTTACCCAAGGCACAATGATCTATTTGTGAGGGTTGTCACTTCATTCTCATATGTCATTAATGAATCATGGACGTTTTTACATCAAATTTTGTGTTCCTTGTCTTTCTTTCTTACATTTTATTTTCTTTCAAAAGTAGTTATGCTCTTACACACACTCACATATTAAAATGCAGATCTACATCCACTCAGGATCCCATGGGTAATAGTTCTGCTATGGCCAATTGTGATTTTGAAAATCCGATCTACCAAGTCGACAACGAAAGAGAAGAAGGTTGTGAGGTGCCAGGGGAGTTGGCTAGGTTATTGCGACACGAAGAAAGGAACATTCATCCGCACGAAGAGCCAGTCAAAACAGTTAACTTGGGAACTGAGGAAGATAAGAAGGAGGTCAAGGTGGGTACCAATTTGGAACCCAGTGTCAAGGAGCGCCTGATTCAGTTATTACACGACTATGTTGAAGTCTTCGCCTGGTCGTATGAAGACATGTCGGGACTTGATACATACATTATGGTACATCGTCTGCCTACAAGAGAAGATTGTCCCCCAGTAAAGCAAAAGGTTCGTCGCATGAGGCCTGATATGTCGGAAAAGATCAAAGCAGAAGTCATGAAGCAATTCAATGCTGGATTCTTGGTTGTCACCTTTTTCTTGTGCCCAAGAAAGACGGTAAAGTGCGAATGTGTGTGGACTACATAGATTTGAATAGGGCAAGCCCCAAGGATGATTTCCCACTCCCCCACATAGAGATTCTAGTTGACAATACGGCACAACACAAAGTGTTTTCCTTCATGGACGGTTTCTCAGGCTACAACCAAATTAAAATGGCGCCTGAGGATATGGAGAAAACAACCTTTGTTACACAGTGGGGCACATTCTACTATAAGGTCATGCCATTCGGACTGAAGAATGATGGGCCAACTTATCAACGCGCCATGGTAGCTTTATTTCATGACATGATAGATCATGAGATAGAGGTCTACGTAGACGATATGATAGCCAAATCGCAAGCAGAAGAAGAGCATCTTGACCACTTATAGAAGCTGTTTGAGAGGTTGAAGAAGTACAAGTTGAGATTGAATCCAAACAAGTGCATGTTCGGAGTACGGTATGGTAAACTCATAGGCTTTGTTGTCAGCAACAAAGGTATCGAGGTTGATCCTGCCAAAGTCAAAGTGATACAAGAAATGCCATATCCTCATACTGAAAAGGAAGTCAGAGGATTCTTGGGACGTTTGAATTACATCGCCAGGTTCATTTCTCACCTGACAGCTACTTGTGAGCCAATCTTCAAGCTCTTGAAGAAAGATCAAGTAGTCAAATGGAATGATGAATGCCAAGTTGCTTTTGACAAAATCAAGGAATACTTACAAGAGTCTCATGTGTTGTTACCACCCGTCGAGGGAAGGCCTTTAATCTTGTATTTGACTATTTTAGAAAACTCAATGGGGGTGTGTGTTGGGGCAGCATGACGAGTCTGGCCGAAAAGAGCATGCTATTTATTACCTGAGCAAAAATTTTACCGACTCTGAAACAAGATATTCACTGCTCGAGAAAACTTGGTGCGCTCTAGCATGGGCTACTCGCCAACTGAGACAGTATATGCTGACCCATACTACTCTGTTGATATCTAAAATGGATCCGATAAAATACATCTTTGAGAAGCCTGCTCTTTCTAGGAGAATAGCGAGATGGCAGATTGTGATACGGTGGGAGAACTGACTTGAGGTTTTGCGTTTGTGTTTGCAAATGTTTCGGTTTAGCAAGTGTCGCCACCGACTTTTTATTTTATCCTAAGGAAAGGTCAAAAAGCACAGGAAAGACCTTTGAGATGTTTTCTTGGGTTCGGGGAGTAGATTATGAAAAGGGAAGGTGCAAGCACCCTTTTCATTCATGGTTATCCATGGGCTCTTAGTTACTTGTTTAGATCACTTGCTTTTCTTTTCAATTGTTTGAAATGGTGCTTTGTGTGTGGTTTTAAAAGATGTTTTGAAAAGAGGTCATCGTTGTGGAAACCTTTGTAATGATTCTTGTTTGAATGTATACAAAGGTGTTTTTTTCTTTGGAAAAGTTTTCAATGTTTGAAAGTTTGATTTGGGAAATGTTTTGAAATTGTGTTGTGAAGTGTGTTTGAAAATAGAAAGGATGTTTTGCAAGCTTTTTGATCAAGTAACTAAGAGCTATCTACCCTATTTTACTCAAAGATCCTTCCTAATGTTTTTAACCCTTTTGACAGTGTTGTTTCACCATTGCATTTGGTGAACAACCTTGTGTTAGGATGTTAAACGGGACAGGCGCGGGTCATCGTATAGACCATGATAGCAATTGTGTCAAGTATCTTTGGCAAATTTTTGAGGGACTTGATCATTTTTGTTTAGGCAACCAAGATAGCGTCATCGAGGGACTATGATCTTTTGTTTTGTTTGGTTTTGCCAAAGTACCCAACATGCATAACATGGCCCATTTTTGAAGGCAACAAGTGGATTATAACCCTAGGGGTGCAAGTGTGCATTGTGTTTGATTTTCATGCATTTTTGTCTTTGATTAAGTCAGGCTATTTGTTGATTTGATTTTTGCATACAAACCCTAATTCTCTAATAATGACATAATTGAAAGTGTAAAGTGCGAGAATTTAAAGTTCTAAGCTATTACAACATGATTATGGGGGTGGGGGGTACAATCTTTGAATGGGGGTATTTGACAAGAAATATAAACCCTAGTTTACTATTACATCCAAATTGAATCTCAAATGCATAAATATTTAAATGTACAATATTTAAATAAACAAAATAAATAAATATTAAATAAAATGTATTATGCAAAAAAAATTTTTTGTTTGTTTATGTATGCAAAAGTATTTCTTAACGTAAAAAAGTATAAAGAAATAAATAAAAAAAGATTAATTTTATTTGTTTTAAGGGTAAACCCTAGTTTCTTTAAGAAAATAAATAAACTATATTATTTATGTACAATAAATATATTAATATGTGCAAAAATGAAATATACTTAAAAAAGGTATTTTTTAGTATAAATAATAAAAAATAAAAATGTAATATTTTTGTACTTTTTATTCTAAGTATTAATAAAATAAAAGTATATATGTATATATATATATATATATATATATATATATATATATATATATATATATATATATATATATATATATATATATATATATATATATATATATATATATATATATATATATATATATATATATATATATATATATATATATATATATATATATATATATATATATATATATATATATATATATATATATATATATATATATATATATATATATATATATATATATATATATATATATATATATATATATATATATATATATATTAAATATATTAAATATGTATAGTATGATATAAAATATGTACAAAAATAAATTATATTTAGGAAAATATTTTTAATATGAATAAAAATAAATAACAAAAATAAAAGTATAAAATGTAAATATTTTCAAGTCTTAACAATATAAAAGAATATTAAAATGCCTTCTATATTAGAAAAAATAAAATAAAATGCTAAATAAATATAAAAAATTATGAAAATATTTTTTGGCATTTTTTATATTTTGAAATAAAACAAAATCGGAAAAGAAAACAAAAATGAAAAAATGTAAAAATATAAGAAATTGGGTCAGGGGTGCAAAAATGAAAGTGGGAGGTGTTAGAAGCAAGCCAGGCCAAGCCCAACCCACCACTTCATCTTCTTCCTCCAGCACATTTGAAAAACGCGCGCCTGTTGTACAAACTTGGACATTCTGTTTCAGTGATCTATTGAAAAAACTCACAACATCAATCTTGTAGAGAATTCCAATACGATTCTAACCATATAAAGCATTAATCCTAACTCTCAAAGACCAGAGAGAATTTCTCTGGCCCTAAAATCTGACCTAGTTTTTTCAGCATGTTCATGGATGAAATTCTCCTAGCACACTTAATATAAATGAAAGCTGAGCATATGTATGGCTTTCTACCAATGAACACTACATTTTTTATTCACAAACCTAAGACTAAATGTTCCTAAATAGAGAGATAGAAAGTGAAGAAAAACCTGTTTCAGTTGGATTCGTGTAGGACAATGCAGTGCTTCTCAGCAAGTTTTGAGGTGTCTGGTAGCTTGCCTAAACTTCACTTGATCTTTTCCAATAGCTAGCTTGCCTTGAATGTCCCTGAATCAGCCTCTAGAACTCAACCTGCACAAGCTTGAAATGAAAATCGTGAACAGTGTAAATGGAGTTACAGTTGGCAATGGAGGTTTGGGATAGCTTGAGTGAGTTGAATGGAAGGTGTTTGAAGCCAAAAGGAGCAAAACGCATGAGCCAAATGAGCTATGGCACTCAAGTTGCAGCACCTGCCCTGTTTTGCCAAAGAAGTGTGATTTTTGGCTATGGGAGGTTTTGGGACTCAAACACTCGTGTATCTTGCTCAAAGGGTTGTGTGAAAGTTGTTTGTAATGTTTGTGTAAGCTAACAATGGCTGGTTTTCAAGTTGTGAGTATTTTGACAAGTTGCTTATTTTTGAAGTAAGAATGTGAAGTTGTGATTTCAGGCTTGTACCAGCCATCACATATGCTGCATACAATCCTCTTGGTCACTGCAATTTGTGGATTTGATTTGGCTTCTGAGATCTTGGCCCTATGCTTCAAAGATCATGTTTTGACATAAAGCATACCTTTTCAAAAATGGAAATGTGCCTTTATCTACTTAGGGCTTAGTTTTGTGTACAATGCCCAAATGGCCAAAACAAATGCTTAGACTGATGGATTTGCATTAAATTAAGGAGTGTGAATTGGTTTAGAGGCCTGCAAACTAGTACAAAGCATTCTGGTTTGAAAATGCCACTTGAGTGAACATGAACTTGCCATGGATACAAAGTGAGTTTTTGCCAACTTCAAGCATTCGATTCTCCCTAACCACAAATGTGTTTGAGGAGTTCTTGGTCAATTTGGAAATCTTGCAACATGCTCTATAATCCATCTTTGAAATGAAACTTGAGACTCCAAGTGGAACTATATGAAAAATGGCCAAGAAGATGGGTCAAAATCCTGCCTAAACTAGGGCAAAAATTCACTAAGTTAAAAGTTTTAGGTACCCTTGTTCCAAAAATCATAACATGAGATCCAAGCTTCTTTTGAGAAAACTTTGTGAATAAAAGTTGTAGACTTTGTGTAGGACTACAACTTTCATGTTGTAAGTTTTGTTTGAATCATTTTGAATCATGGTGAAAATGTGGGATAAAGTTAGGAAAAATTAAGAAAATTTCATAACTTAGAAAAATTCTAAGTTATGAAAATTTTCAATTTCAAACCCTAATTTGTAATTTTGGGTTTCTTGATGAACAAGTTTCATAATTTGACACATCTTGATAAAAAATGACCCTTGGCACTTGATTTTGACCAAAAAGTCAAAGTTTGACTTTTTAGTGTACAATCAAATTTTGATCAGTTGACTGAAAAATTCATCTGTCAATCCCATGCATTTGAGATATTTTGCACTTGTTGAATAGGTCAAGATGATTCCATTGAGTCCTTGAGTCCATGGTTGAACCTAATTTGCCATTGGCTAGGTCAAACAGTCAAAAATTTCCTCTGTACAGTCAAAACCCTAAAAATGACCATTTTACCATTTTGGTGATCTGATCAAATTTCTTGTGGGGTTGTGGTCCAAACTTGATCCAATGGTTCATGTGAGTTCATAATGTTGATGTGGGTCAAAATTCATGAGGTTTGACTGTAAATTGGCCACAGTTGACTTTTTCCCCAATAGAGTTGATTTCTAGGTCAATTGTCTAATTGATTGGGCAAAAATTTGATTCAAGGCTTGAAACTTGGTATGGACAAACTTATGAGTCCAAAATGAAGTATGAAAGTCACTTTGGGCATTGTAAGTCAAAAAATCCCTGTGCAAACTTAAACCCTAATTTAGGTCATCAGTGCAAGGAGATGTCTTGAGCATAGCAAAACCCTAGCTTGATCCTGAGTTCCAAGAGTCTTGTGATGGGAAATGTTTGATAAAATGAGAGGGTAAATTTTGGGGTACAACAGTTGCCCCTGTTCAATCTTCTTGGACCTGAAGAGTTAGATTGGCAAGTTTTCCTGTCGTGACTCAAAGGTAAAAGAGGATTGGACACTAGAGTGCCCGTAAATTTGCACTCGCCAAAAATGTAGCTGAGGGAATGGGATAAAAGATGCCATTTGGAAATGATAAAATCTTGCTGGAGATGGGCTTAGAGATGCCATCCAAATTTTTTTTGTTGAAAATCAGTAGAATAAACCATCATAATGGTATTCGTATTTGGAACGTATCTGAGTTGTATCTGGAGACTGGGTTCGTATGAGAAAAGGAATGGCGTCCGTGTCTAGAGCGTATCCAAGTTGTAACCGTATTTGATTCTTGAATAAATATCAGAATGACTTCCGTGTCTGGAGTGTATATGTATTCTGAATGGGTGACAGAAACATCTGTGTATGAAGCATCTATGTGCTGGGGATAAATTCTGAATGAGTGACAGAATGGCAACCGTGTCTGGAGCGTATCTGGACTGTATCTGAAGTTGAGATCTATATGAGTAGCATAATGACTTCCGTGTCTGAAGTGTATCCGCACTGTAACTGGGATCTGGACAAGTGACAGAATGACTTCCGTGTCTGGAGTGTATCTGAACTTGAAGTTGATAGTTGAATCTGAATGAGAAATAGAATGGCTTCCGTGTCTGGAGCGTATCTGATCTATATCTGATTGCTGAAGTCTGAATGAGTAATAGAATGACCGCCGTGTCTGGGGTGTATCCATACTGTATCTTGACTTGAAATTCTGAATGAGTAATAGAATGACCGCTGTGTCTGGGGATGTATCCCTACTGTATCTGAAATCTTTGAATATTTATTAAAGGTAGCTTTTAATATTATCCTGAAAAGAGTAGAATGTTAGCTAAAGCATAGAGTTTTGTTGCATGATATGTATGATGCAATAAAATGTATTATATCAATTTTTATGATATATGAATGTAATGGATATGCGTGTAAGCTGATTAACTGTCTTGCTGAGGAAAATAAATCCTCGATAACTGGAGATAATGAAATTTTTGACTGCTGCCGGGGAAAGTAAATCCTTGACTGATGTTGGGGATTCCAAAAATCTTTGATTGTTGAAGATGAGAAATCCTGGGACCACTGCTGGGGACTGAAAATCCTTGGTGACTCGTGGGGATTAACAAGAGCTTTGACAACTCCTATGGGGATGTGAGAATTCTTCATGACTTTCCTGGGGAAATAAGGAAAAATCCGACGATCTCTACTGGGGAATTAAAACCTGGGAGGCTTCAAATGGATAAACGGGAACTAGAATCTTCATTCTATTGGGAAATAACTTTGTGGGGAGAGTGCTTATTCTGCCAGGGAAATCAGGATCTTGGGTTGTATGCCAATCTACTGGGGATTCCTTGTTTTGTGGAGAACTCTGCTAGGGGAATTGAGAATGGGGAACTTCATTCTGCTAGAGGAGTCTGGATAGTATTCCACCGGTGTTTAGGTTTTGGAATTTTGACTCTGTTGGGGAAGAAAGTTTCATCTTCATTGGGGATCTGTAGTTCAAAGTTTTTGGGCTCCGCTGGGGATCGGGAGTTTAGAGACTTAACTCTGATGGGAATTTTGAAACTTAACTCCGTTGGGGATATATACTTCAGGGTTTTAGCTCTGTTGAGGATCTGAATGTCATACTGTAGGGGATTTCCTCTTGGAATAGCCTAAAGACGTTTTCCTACACCTTCAAACTCTCAGTAATTACCTTTTCTCATTTCATTTTATTTGTAAGCAGTGATTATATTCAAATGCATATGCCTATTTAACAAACCATTGGACGTTTTCACATAAAACATAAGTGTAAAAAGAAAAGAAAGGCAAGCAAATTTCTGCATTTTGAAGTATCTTTGTATTAACTTTTGTAAGTATCTTTGTACAAAGGAGACAGACATCCTAGTAAGAGAATGTTGTCAAAAAATTGGGAAATAATTTATACAAAAAGAAAGATGGCTATGTGTAACAATTCCATGGGGTTCCCATTCTGCTGTAGCCTTCATAACTCTGAGTATCTTGTCCATTCGTTGCTTCGTCCGCAGATGATTGGATTGATCAGAATCTTGGAGCTTGTTGGTGAAGAGATTGTCCTTAAAGTGATCCGACGAGATATAGTCATACGCTTTAATTCCCTAACTTTTTCCTGGACCGCCCTTTCGGGTTTTCAGTCCACCGGGAAACCCTTTTTTGCCCAAGTCACCCTTTTGGGTTTTCAACTTGCCGGGTGTACATATTTTTTTTGTTTATCCCTAATTTTGGCCTGAACCGCCCTTTCGGGTTTTCGATTCACCGGGATGCCCATTTTTTCCCAAGTCGCACTTTCAGGTTTTCAACTTGTCGGGTTATTTATGCGTAGTATCTTTTGACTATGTCTGCGTTCGCAGGATGCGGCAAGTCGTCGCTGTCCATGGTGGTCAGAATCATTTCCCCACCAGAAAAGATGTTCTTGATCACAAATGGTCCTTCGAAGTAGGAGTCCACTTGCCCCTGGGATCACTTTGCGGCAAGATGATCCGCTTGATTACAAGATTTCTGACTTGATATACCTGACATCTGACTTTCTTGTTGAAAGCCTTGATCATCCGTTTCTGATATGTCTGACCATGAAAAAAAACAGTAAGTCGCTTCTCATCGATCAAATTAAGTTGATCAAGCCGGGTCTGAATCCAATCGTCTTCACTTAAACCAACATCCTTCATAATCCTTAAGGAGGGAATCTGAACTTCCATAGGTAAAACAACCTCCATGCCATATACCAAAGAAAAGGGGGTTGCCCCAGTTGAAGTGTGTGCCGTGGTACGGTATCCGTGCAGAGAAAACGGTAACATTTCATGCAAGTCCTTGTAGGTAACTGTCATCTTTTGAATGATCTTCTTGATATTTTTGTTCGCAGCTTCAACAACACCGTTCATCTTTGGCTGATAGGGAGATGAATTGTGATGTTGAATCTTGAACTGTTCGCACAGAGCGGTGATCACAGTGTTATTCAGATTTATACCGTTGTATGTGATGATCCTGTCGGGGATACCATACCGGCATATGAGGTTCTGCTTGATGAATCGGGCAACCACATTCTTTGTAACGGAGGCGTAGGAAGCTGCTTCGACCCACTTGGTGAAATAATCAATAGCCACCAGGATGAAGCGATGTCCATTGGATGCAGTGGGCTTGATCTCTCCAATCATGTCGATTCCCCACATTGCAAACGACCAAGGAGCTGTTAGAACGTTGATAGGAATTGGAGGAATATGTACCTTGTCATCATAGACTTGGCATTTGTGACAAGTACGGGAATGTTGATGACAATCAGCTTCCATGGTAGACCAGTAGTAGCCTGCCCTTAGAATCTTCTTAGCCATCGTATGTCCGCTTAAGTGGGTGCCAAATGTGCCACTATGTATTTCGGTCATGATCAACTCTGCTTCAACCTTGTCAACATAACGAAGTAGAAAACAATCATGGTTGTGCTTATATAGGATACCATTGCTCAGGAAGAACTTGGCAGCAAATCTCCTTAAGAACTTTTTGTCATTAATGGAAGCTCTTTCAGGGTATTCTCGAGTCCAGAGATACCTTTTGATTTCATGAAACCAGGGTTGTTCCACTACTTCTTCAGTATTAATCTCATGACAATGCGCAGGTTCGTCCATTCGCTCGATGGTGATTTGGGGAGCCTCATTATCCCAATTAAGTTTAAACATGGAAGACATTGTGGCCAGAGCATCTGCTAGCTGATTTTCTTCTCACGGGAAGTGCTCAAAAGTAATCTGCTCAAAATGAGGCAACAATGTCAGGACATGTTCTTTGTATGGGATAAGATTAGGATGTTTAGTGTCCCACTCTCCTTTGATTTTACTGATAACCAAAGCTGAGTCCCCAAATACGACCAACGATTTGATTCCTAGGTCAATTGCAGCCTTGAGACCAAAGATACAAGCTTCATATTCAGCCATGTTGTTGGTGCAGCTGAAGCAGAGTCTTGCAGTGAAAGGTGTATGGCAACCTTCCGGAGAAATAAGTATCGCACCGATACCGTTGCCAAGTGCATTTGAAGCACCATCAAAGTACAGGGTCCATCGGGATCCTTGTTCATGTCCGTCATACGGTCAGTTACCTTCAATGTTGTCCAATGTCATGATATCCTCGTCAGGGAAGTCGAATCTCATAGATTGGTAATCTTCGACGGCTTGATGAGCTAGATGGTCAGCTAGTACACTCCCCTTTATAGCTTTTTGGGTTGTGTACTAGATATCATACTCTGTCAGGATCATTTTCCATCTAGCGATTCATCCAGATAGAGAAGGCTTCTCGAAGATGTATTTAATCGGATCCATTTTAGAAATCAGCAAGGTGGTATGTGTCAACATATACTGCCTTAGCCGGCGAGCAGCCCAAACCAAAGCGCATCATGTTTTCTTGAGCATTGAGTAGCGAGTCTCACAGTCGGTAAACTTTTTGCTAAGTTAAAATGGCATGCTCTTTTCGGCCAGACTCATCATGTTGGCCCAGTACGCACCCCATTGAGTTATCCAAAATAGTCAGATACATGATTAACGGCCTTCCTTCGATGGGTGGCATCAAGATAGGAGGTTCCAGCAAATACTCCTTGATCTTATCAAAAGCAACTTGACAATCATTATTCCATTCGACCACCTGATCTTTCTTCAACAGCTTGAATATTGGCTCACAGGTAGATGTTAGGTGAGAGATGAACCTTGCAATATAGTTTAAGCGTCCCAAGAAACCTCTATCCTCCTTTTCAGTGCGAGGGGTAGGCATTTCTTGTATAGCTTTGACTTTAGCAGGATCAACCTCAATGCCCTTGTTACTGACATTAAATCCCAAAAGTTTACCAGACTTGACTCCAAAAGTGCACTTGCTAGGGTTCAGTCTGAGCTTATATTCCTTCAATCTGACAAACAGCTTTTGCAGATGATCGAGGTGTTCTTCTTCTGTCTGTGAACGGGCTATCATGTCGTCTACGTAGACTTCGATCTCATGATGTATCATATCATGAAACAAAGCTACCATGGCTCGCTGATAGGTTGCCCCGGCATTCTTCAGTCCGAATGGCATCACTTTGTAGCAGAAGGTACCCCACTGCGTGACAAAAGTAGTCTTCTCCATGTCTTCGGGGGCCATTTTGATCTGGTTGTATCCCGAGAATCCATCCATGAAGGAAAATACCTTGTGTTGAGCTGTGTTGTCAACCAAGATGTCAATATGTGGTAGTGGAAAATCATCTTTAGGTCTAGCCCTGTTTAAATCCCGATAGTCCACACACATTCTGACTTTGCCGTCCTTTTTAGGCACGAGCACAATATAAGCAACCCATTATGGATAGGAAGTAACAGCCAGAAAGCCAGCATTGAATTGCTTCATCACCTCAGCTTTGATCTTTTCAGACATGTCGGGCTTCATCCGACGGACTTTTTGTTTAATCGGTGGATAGTCTTCTCTTGTAGGGAGACGGTAAACCACGATATTTGTGTCTAGTCCCGGCATGTCTTCATAGGACCAGGCGAAAATTTCAACATATTCATTCAACAACTGCACTAAGCGCTCTTTGACATTTGGCTTCAGGTTGGCACCCACCTTAACCTCTTTCTTGTCTTCCTCTGTTCCCAAATTGATGGTCTCTAGCAACTCTTCATGGGGCAGAATAGACCTTTCCTCTTGTTGCAAAAGTCTGGCTAACTCTCCAGGCACTTCACAGTCTTTATCACCTTCGTACTCGGCATGGTTGACCAAATCTTTAGAGTTATCGAAGGCTAAAGCAGAATAGTCACCCATGGAATCTGGAGTGGATGGGTACCTGCATTTTGTGAGTGTGGGTGTGTGTAAGGGATAGCCATCCTTAAATAAAACAAAATGTAAAAGGAAAAAAAATGAACACAACAGTTTATAGATGAAAACGTCCAATGATTCACTTAAAAATGGCATATGATAATGAAGAAATCAAACCCTTACAAATGGACCTATATGCCCCGGGTAAGGCATAAGGTGAAAATAGTGTACGAATTGTTTAATTATTATAGACCAAAATAGGAAATTGTTCAAAGATAAATTACTGGTTGATGAAAGTGATGGGAACGAAGTCTTCCGCTTCCCAGTTGCTTAATCCTCCTTTAACGGTTGGAAAGATCCAATCTTCAAAGTTATCTTCTTCATCCTCATCTTCTAAGGCATTAATCCCATGGTGAGTGATTTTTACGGGTGGTCCTCCAGCCCTGGAGCGACGCACAGCCTTCTGGCCAGCAGCAGTAAAACCTAATCCGAACTTGTCCGTCTTGTGAGAAAACTCAGGAAGTTTCCCCCACACTGTACTCCTTCCTTCTTTGATTACAGCCTCTGCATCCTTGAGGCATGCCATCCTAGACACAGGCTTGGAAACGATAGGCACATCAGCCATTGTATTTGCAACTGCGACTTCGGGAGAAACCTCTTCAAAATGCTGGAAAGGCGTTTCTATGAATTCGCCATCTAACTCCACATAGCGGAAGGAGTTGAGGTGACTTATAATGTACTCTTCTTCACTGTGAACCGTTATGATCTTTCCCTGAACTGGATACTTTAGCATTTGGTGCAGAGAGGAAGTGACTGCCCCAGCATTGTGGATCCATGGCCCTCCCAACAAGCATGAATATGAAGGACGGATGTCCATCACATAAAAGGTAGAGTTGAAAATTTTTGTGCCCACTTTGACTGGAATGTCCACTTCTCTGTGAACCATTCTCTTAGAACCGTCGAAGGCTCTAACAACGATGTTACTGGATTTTAGGGTCAATCCTTCGCAGTCCAACATGTCCAACGCCTTTTTCAGGAGAACATTTAAAGATGAACCGGTGTCAACCAAAACATGGGCAAGTATGGTTCCCCTGCACTATACTGAGACATGCAGCACATCGTTGTGCTTCCTTCCCTTAGGGGTCAAATCAGCATTGGAAAAACCAAGACCATTATCGATAGTAAGACTAGCCATGCACTCTTGAAACTAGCCAACAGAAGTTTCTTAAGGCACGTGTGTCATCTTTAAAAATTTGATCAAGGCCTTAGCATGAGCCTCAGAGCAGAGTAGGAGAGCCAGCATGGAGATTTTGGAAGGGGTCTGCCCTAGCTGCTCCACGACATCGTAGTCGCTCTTTTTGATTATCTTTAAGATTTCTTCCATCTCTTTCTGGGTGGTCTCGTGGATTACCACAGTCTGAGCCTTCGTCCTGATAGGCGCTTCTAGTATCCCCTTACCTTTGGTAGCAACATCAGAGGGTCTAACTTCAGGAGCATCAAGTTCTTCAATTACTAGGCTTTGCACATATGGCTTAACAGGCACAACAACTCTCGAGGGTCCGAAGACTTCCCGTGGAGGAGCAATCTCCGGAGAGAAGATCCTTCCGCTACGAGTTATCTTGCTCGTTCCCGCAATATTCCCTATATCAGGGGTTTCATCATCGGAATTTTCTTGGACTGATTCAATCTGCTTGATATCATGGTAGAAGATTTCTCCTCCGTAGTTCCATGGTATCGTCTTGTTAGATTTATACGGGACAGGCCCCGACATGGTGATTTTCAACGGCACAAACTTAAGATCAGGCATAATCTTAACAGGCCTTTTGCAGGTCTTGGAAAGATCGTCGAAGATGGTTATTATAGCAATGTCATTGGTTGGAGTATCAAATGTAACAGGGGTAACATGGGTGATAGTATCAACATGAGTCTTTTGAAAGAGGATCTCTTGGGTATCCATCAGGTGTTGGATGCCTGATTTCAACAGTGGGTAGTCATCTTGGAAGTTTGAACAGAAGTAACAGTCTTTTCCACAGCCTGGGAATATCTTGGCTCTCATCAAATTCACTTTAATCACTGGTAACGGAGTCAAAAGGTCAGCAACATTGGTAACATGAAGATCTTCCATAACGACATGAACATTATGACCGTGCTTCGGCATTAGGGCAGAAATCACATTCGGCTATTCGGGCGCATCAAATTCTACCTCTTTGGCGTCTATCAAGTCTTGGATCTTGTTCTTAAGAGCCCAACAGTTGTTGGTATCATGACCTACACTGTCAGAGTGGTATGCACATTTTGCATTGGAGTGATAATAAGGAGAAGAGGTATTAGGGTTTTTCGGCGCTTCTTTCAAATTGGTAAGATTCAGCTTTAGCAGATGAGGGAGGACTTGAGCCGGTGTCATGTTGATTCGGGTGAATTTCCGTTGTGGCCTTTCTACCCTTTGCTGATTAGATCTTGGTTGATTGCTGCGAGGTTGATCGGTTGAAGAGTTTTGGATCATCACAGCCCCCACTGTTGGTCGGCGCTCCGTTCTTCCTTGGTTTCTCTGGTTGTGAACAGCAGAAACTTCCTTTTTAGCTGGGAAGGTCTTCTTAATAGCAGTGGAAGCGGAGGCATCTTTCTGAATTTTACCACTTTTAATGCCAGCCTCGACACTTTCACTGGTCAGAATTAATTCGGTGATTCCTGCAGATGAACTCCCGATTAAATGATTGAAGAATGGACCTGACAAAGTCCCTAAAAACATGTCAACCAACTCTCTATCCGACAATGGTGGTTGCAACCTTCCAGCCAAATCCCGCCACTTCTGGGCATACTCCTTAAATCCCTCATTAGAAGCCATACCCATACTCTGTAGTTGAGTACGAGTAGGCGCTAAATCAGTGTTGTATTGGTATTGTCGGTAGAAAGCAGCAGCTAAATCTTCCCAGTTATGAACCTCAGACCTCTCAAGTTGATAGGACCAGTCCAATTGTGTTCCTGACAAACTATGTTGGAAAAAATGGACCCAAAGATCCTTATCAGATGAGTGAGGTTGGATCTTTCTGACGTAGGATCTCAGATGCATCTTTAGACAGGACAAATCGTCATACTTAGCAAAAGTAGGTACTTTGAACTTGGGAGGAATGAAGATCCCAGCGACCAACCCTAGTTCTTCGAAATCTAACCCGGGAACCCTTTGCAACTCCATGGCTGCCAACCGATCCTCGAGATTTTTATACTTATCATCCGCCGGGGGATATTGTTGTTCGGAGTAATCTTCATCCTCTTCCTCTTCTTCTTCTTCAACTTCAAATTCGGAAGGCATCGCAACTCCTTTTCCTTTACCAACCCCTCCGTCAGACGTCGATGGGAATTCCAGAACTCTCCTTGCTTGATGCTCAAATCTCCTTCCCATAGTGGCTACCCCAACTCTTTTCTTTTTCTTCCTTTCTGGTTCCTTCTCTTTCTCCAACAGTGCTTTTAAGTCCCCTTGACCCTTTGCTAAGGTCATGAGGAGTTGTTGGAATTGCGAATTTTGTGCTTGAAGATCCTTAACCGTCTGCTCCAAATCCATCTTGCTGAAATAAACAGCAGAGAGATAAGGAAACCTGGTGTGAAGACCTGTTTATGCATATGATGAAAGATATGTTATTCATGTAATGCATTCAAGGATTCAGAAATTCAAATTTGTTGCAAACAAAAAGAACACACGTCATATTAATAAGAAGAAATTTGTTAGTACATAAATGCCCCATAGGAAAAATATTACAAAATTCTTAATGTAAAAAGACATTGCGCATCCTCTTTGGTGCGATGTAAGTGTTGAGAGTTTCCTCCTCATGGAGTCGGCGGGTAAGCTCCAAAACCTTCTTCTCACTGTCATAGAAGCTGGCTTCAAAAGTATTATGTTCTTCCTTGAGTTTGATCCAACTCTTTTGTAATTCTTCCAATGATGTTGGCATGTCAGGATGTAGGAGGGTGTATGGAACCTCTCCTTCCATAACAGGCTCTTTGATCACGGGGAGAATGTGATGGTATGGCATCATAAGACTCTGGGAGCGGGTTCGTACCCACTTGAGGTAGGGCTTAAGGGGGGTGGAATTCTTGTGCCCCAGTGTCTTACTATCCACTTTGTTGGGCATCCTCCAAGCTCTGATAAACCTTTGTCGAAGTCCTCGCGCATTGTTGTCGAAGTCAAAAACTAGGTCAGGAATCAGCATATCATGAGGGCCATCTCTCCGAGCATACCCAAATTGCCTTAGAGCTAAACAAGGGTTGTAGGTAATGCCTCCCCTAATGCCAACTAATGGAACATTAGGGAACTCTCCACAACGATCAATGATGATGACATTTTCTCTGGACCGAGAACACCAATGAACATCAGAATGTGTGAGGGTCATCAACCGTTGTGACCACCTTAAACCCTGATCATTCTTCAAAACTGTTTGGGGAAGGTGAGAAATAAACCACCTTGCAAGAAGAGGAGTACAACACATGAGAACACCTCTTTTTCTCATTGTTCGTGTGTAAAATGAGTGTAGGATGTCCCCAAGTAATGTAGGTACAGGATTCCGAGACATGAAAATCTTGACAGCATTCACATATATAAGTTGATCAGGGTTTGGGAACAAGACCAATCCATAGATGAGAAGTGCTACAATCTCCTCAAAATCTTGTAGATCTAGAGAATTCCAGCAGTCTTGTGCCTTCTCAAACAAAAACTTTGCCAAGAAACCCTTGACACCACTTCTGGTTTCCCAATGACCTTTGATATCAGATGGTTGCAAGTGTAAGGCTTGAGCAACATCTTCAGGCTTTGGTTCTCTTTCCGTACCGTTGTAGGGTAGTTGATGAAGAATAGGAATCCTCAGGAGTTGAGAAAATTCCTCCAAAGTAGGCACTAGTTGGTAATCAGGGAATGTGAAACAGTGGTGTAGGGGGTCAAAGAACTAGAAGAGGACTTTCACCATGTCTTCTTCAATGTTGGAGTTGACCAAGTTGAGAAGTCTACCATGTCTTTCACTAAAGAGAGAATTCTCTGGAATCTTGGAAGTAAGCTCTTTAAGTTGAGGAGGGATTCTCACAAGGTTGATTTGAATTGTTTTCCTGCAAAGAGATTCCATGACCTGCAAAACAAGAACAAAGATGAAGATCCAAACACTTGAAATGGTTAGTGGATGCATATGATGCTTTATGATGTTCATGATGTATGCACAAGCACATGTGCAAACAAGTCACACAAGTTCCTAGTTTCAGGCTTGCATGAGGTTTCATAGGTAAGTACCCTCTTGAAGTTAGTTGGCTCAACTTGTCCTATAAATAGTAATCGGGTTCTAAGGAGCTCAATATCACCGAATTATTTTATGTGTTCATTGTTTTGGTTTAGCCACTTAACTGGCGACCAAAATATTCCAAGAAAACAACCCTCAATGAGTGTAGTATCGAGTATCTACCAACTTAGGACTGCACCAAAGCCGGTCATTTCACTACCCCTAATAAGGCCAAGATGGTCAAGTAAGGTTCTATGAGTTCATTAGTGCTTCATGACATCACTTAGCGGCCTCGTATTCTCTTTGATTAACTCAAAGGCTATCGGTACTTATAAATATGTCGCACTAATATAGCTATTGCTTCAACCATGTCGGTATACCCCGTACAGTTTCCACAACGTATTTCAATTTACCTATGAATGTTTCCCAAATCCGGGTGGAGGATTCAAAACCCAAACAATAAAACCAAATGTAAAGCAATCAAAGCAAACAAGATAAGCATGCAAGAGGTGATCTAAACCCTAAGGTTACTCCACTTTTAAGACAATCCCCAGCAGATTCGCCAGTTCTGTGATACGGTGGGAGAACTGACTTGAGGTTTTGCGTTTGTGTTCACAAATGTTTCGGTTTAGCAAGAGTCGCCACCGACTTTTTATTTTATCCTAAGGAAAGGTCAAAAAGCACAGGAAAGACCTTTGAGATGTTTTCTTGGGTTCGGGGAGTAGATTATGAAAAGGGAAGGTGCAAGCACCCTTTTCATCCATGGTTATCCATGGGCTCTTAGTTACTTGTTTAGATCACTTGCTTTGCTTTTCAATTGTTTGAAATGGTGGTTTGCGTGTGGTTTTAAAAGATGTTTTGAAAAGAGGCCATCGTTGTGGTAACCTTTGTAATGATTCTTGTTTGAATGTATACAAATGTGTTTTTGTCTTTGGAAAAGTTTTCAATGTTTGAAAGTTTGATTTGGGAAATGTTTTGAAATTGTGTTGTGAAGTGTGTTTGAAAATAGCAAGGATGTTTTGCAAGCTTTTTAATCAAGTAACTAAGAGCTATCTACCCTATTTTACTCAAAGATCCTTCCTAATGTTTTTAACCCTTTTGACAGTGTTGTTTCACCATTGCATTTGGTGAACAACCTTGTGTTAGGATGTTAAACGGGACTGGCGCGGGTCTTTGTATAGACCATGATAGCAATTGTGTCAAGTATCTTTGGCAAATTTTTGAGGGACTTGATCATTTTTGTTTAGGCAACCAAGATAGCGTCATCGAGGGACTATGATCTTTTGTTTTGTTTGGTTTTGCCAAAGTACCCAACATGCATACCATGGCCCATTTTTGAAGGCAACAAGTAGATTGTAACCCTAGGGGTGCAAGTGTGCATTGTGTTTGATTTTCATGCATTTTTGTCTTTGATTAAGTCAAGTTATTTGTTGATTTGATTTTTGCATACAAACCCTAATTCTCTAATCATGGCATAATTGAAAGCGTAAAGTGCAAGAATTTAAAGTTCTAAGCTATTACAACATGATTATGGGGATGGGGGTACAGTCTTTGAATGGGGGTATTTGAAAAGAAATATAAACCCTAGTTTACTATTATATCCAAATTGAATCTTAAATGCATAAATATTTAAATGTACAATATTTAAATAAACAAAATAAATAAATATTAAATAAAATGTATTATGCAAAAAAGAATTTTTGTTTGTTTATGTATGCAAAAGTATTACTTAATGTAAAAATGTATAAAGAAATAAATAAATAAAAAGATTAATTTTATTTGTTTTAAGGGTAAACCCTAGTTTCTTTAAGAAAATAAATAAACTATATTATTTATGTACAATAAATATATTAATATGTGTAAAAATAAAATATACTTAAAAAAGGTATTTTTTAGTATAAATAATAAAAAATAAAAAAGTAATATTTTTGTATTTTTTATTCTAAGTATTAATAAAATAAAAGTATATATATATATATATATATATATATATATATATATATATATATATATATATATATATATATATATATATATATATATATATATATATATATATATATATATATATATATATATATATATATATATATATATATATATATATATATATATATATATATATATATATATATATATATATATATATATATATATATATATATATATATATATATATATATATATATATATATATATATGTATAGTTTAATATAAAGTATGTACAAAAATAAATTATATTTAGGAAAATATTTTTAATATGAATAAAAATAAATAACAAAAATAAAAGTATAAAATGTAAATATTTTTCAAGTCTTAACAATATAAAAGAATATTAAAATGCCTTCTATATTAGAAAAAATAAAATAAAATGCTAAATAAATATAAAAAATTATGAAAATATTTTTTGGCATTTTTTATATTTTGAAATAAATAAACAAAATCAGAAAAGAAAAGAAAAATGCAAAAATGTAAAAATATAAGAAATTGGGCCAGGGGGTGCAAAAATGAAAGTGGGAGGTGTTAGAAGCAAGCCAAGCCAAGCCCAACCCACCACTTCATCTTCTTCCTCCAGCACATTTAAAAAATGCGCGCCTGTTGTACAAACTTGGACATCCTGTTTCAATGATCTATTGCAAAAACTTACAACATCAATCTTGTAGAGAATTTCAATACGATTCTAACCATATAAAGCATTAATCCTAACTCTCAAAGACCAGAGAGAATTTCTCTGGCCCTAAAATATGACCTAGTTTTTTCAGCATGTTCATGGATGAAATTCTCCTAGCACACTTAATATAAATGAAAGCTGAGCATATTTATAGCTTCCTAGCAATGAACACTACATTTTTATTCACAAACCTAAGGCTAAATGTTCCTAAATAGAGATATAGAAAGTGAAGAAAAACCTGTTTCAGTTGGATTCGTGTAGGACAATGCAGTGCTTCTCAGCAAGTTTTGAGGTGTCTGGTAGCTTGCCTGAACTTCACTTGATCTTTTCCAATAGCTAGCTTGCCTTGAATGTCCCTGAATCAGCCTCTAGAACTCAACCTGCACAAGCTTGAAATGAAAATGGTGAACACTGTAAATGGAGTTACAATTGGAAATGGAGGTTTGGGATAGCTTGAGTGAGTTGAATGGAAGGTGTTTGAAGCAAAAAGGAGCAAAACGCACGAGCCAAATAAGCTATGGCACTCAAGTTGCAGCACCTGCCCTGTTTTGCCAAAGAAGTGTGATTTCTGGCTATGGGAGATTTTGGGACTCAAACACTCGTGTATCTTTCTCAAAGGGTTGTGTGAAAGTTGTTTGTAGTGTTTGTGTAAGCTAACAATGGCTGGTTTTCAAGTTGTGAGTATTTTGACAAGTTGCTTATTTTTGAAGTAAGAATGTGAAGTTGTGATTTCAGGCCTATACCAGCCATCAAATATGTTGCATACAATCCTCTTGGTCACTGCAATTTGTGGATTTGATTTGGCTTCTTAGATCTTGGCCCTATGCTTCAAAGATCATGTTTTGACATAAAGCATACCTTTTCAAAAATGGAAATGTGCCTTTATCTACTTAGGGCTTAGTTTTGTGTACAATGCCCAAATGGCCAAAACAAATGCTTAGACTGATGGATTTGCATTAAATTAAGGAGTGTGAATTGGTTTAGAGTCCTTTAAACTAGTACAAAACATGCTGGTTTAAAAATGCCACTTGAGTGAACATGAACTTGCCATGGATACAAAGTGAGTTTTTGCCAACTTCAAGCATTCTATTCTCCCTAACCACAAATGTGTTTGAGGAGTTCTTGGACAATTTGGAAAGCTTGAAACATTATTTATAATCCATCTTTTAAATGCAACTTGAGACTCCAAGTGGAACTATGTGAAAAATGGCCAAGAAGATGGGTCAAAATCCTGCCTAAACTAGGGCAAAAATTCACTAAGTTAAAAGTTTTAGGTACTCTTGTTCCAAAAATCATAACTTGAGATACAAGCTTCTTTTGAGAAAACTTTGTGAATCAAAGTTTTAAAATTTGTGGAGGACTACAACTTTCATGTTGTAAGTTTTGTTTGAATCCATTTGCATCATGGTGAAAATGTGGGACAAAGTTAGGAAAAATTAAGAAAATTTCATAACTTAGAAAAATTCTAAGTTATGAAATTTTTCAATTTCAAACCCTAATTTGCAATTTTGGGTTTCTTGATGAACAAGTTTCATAATTTGACACATATTTATAAAAAATGACCCTTGGCACTTGATTTTGACCAAAAAGTCAAAGTTTGACTTTTAGTGTATAGTCAAATTTTGATCAGTTGACTGAAAAATTCATCTGTCAATCCCATGCATTTGAGATCTTTTGCAGTTGTTGAATAGGTCAAGATAATTCCATTGAGTCCTTGAGTCCATGTTTGAACCTAATTTTCCATTGGCTAGGTCAAACAGTCAAAAATTGCCTTTGTACAGTAAAAACCCTAAAAATGACCATTTTGCCCTTTTGGTGATCTGATCAAATTTCTTGTGGGGTTGTGGTCCAAACTTGATCCAATGGTTCATGTGAGTTCATAATGTTGATGTGGGTCAAAATTCATGAGGTTTGACTGTAAATTGGCCACAGTTGACTTTTTCCCCAATACAACTGATTTCTAGGTCAACTGTCCAATTGACTGTGCAAAAATTTGATCCAAGGCTTGAAACCTGGTATTGACAAACTTATGAGTCCAACATGAAGTATGAAAGTCACTTTGGGCATTGTGAAATTCTGGTGTATGCCAGTCTTCAGATGTTATACTCAATGTCTAGACATCTGATATGACATAATAAATACACTGCAAGGTAGATACCCAATTTTTCGTGATTCAGTACTAAAGTATAACAGAAGCAGAGGTTGCCACATCTGCAGTTCTCGAACAAATAGCTTGATGTCTCAACATTGGTTGCAGCATCATCTATCACATATCATGAAACAAACAAACCCCTTAGTTCTGTTTATCATGCATACAAACCAGCATGATATCCATTCATCTCTTTTGACATCATTTGTACCATTCACACAGTTTTATCCAAGCTGCACCAGATATACTTTGAAGGTGCACGATGTACCTAGTTCTGTCCATCTGGTACACATGATCAGCAGAGAGCAAACAACCTTCACAGTTCTGTTTCTCCTGCACAGATATCAGCATGATGTCTTAACATGTTCTGAGACATCATCTGTTACAACATTACAGTTTTACCTTGATATATAACAGACAGAATTATAAAGTGTTGAAGATAAAAACACAATCAATTGTTAACCCAGTTCGGTGAAACACACCTACTCTGGGGGCATACCAAGCCAGGAAGAAGATCCACTATCAGCAATATTAATTCAGGACTAAACTTCACAAGTTCCCATCCCTCACTTAATCATTTACCCAGTGCAACTTATACCTAGGAACTCCTAGATAGAAACCTACTAGTTTCCATTCCTATTGCCGCAACAACAGAAGTCTTACTCCTACTCAAGAAGTAGTGCCCTCCCACTTGGTTTCCTACATTACAATGAATATGAAGTAATACAAAAATACTTAGACTTGCTTCACAGCTTCGTCCAAGAACACTCAAACTCTTACCTACAGGTTTCGAGTTACACACATGGTAACCTTGCCACAGACCGAAAGGTTTACCTAACAGAACACCCCCAATATTACATTATTTGTATGTCTTGCAAAACAGCAGCTCTGTTGAATATATAGCAGCTGCAACTTCAGTTAGGGTTTCCACAAAAACCTAGGGTTAATTCCGTTTGACCTAAAGACCAGGTCACAGGACTTTATTAACCAGGTTAGGGTTGAGCTAGGTTACCCCTCAGAAAACGCAGGATTCTGTTCAGGAAAGACTGAGTTATTTTCCTGAAAAAACTCAGACTTATCCAACCTGCAAACCTGTTAGTTCAGAACAGGATGTAATAACATCTGTTATGACATCTGAGAAAACCTGTCTGCTGACTTAGCAAAATGTGATCATTTTGAAAAATGCTCAGATACACACTTATAAACACCAGTACTTGAATTACAATATTTTTCTGCAAAGGTACCTAATGATTCAGTACAAACTAAACTAGAATGTTATAACATCAGTCATGACATTCACACATACACTTGGGATTTACCAAAAATGCAAGCCAATACCTAAACACCTACAAACTCCCCCTTTGGCAGATTTTTGGCTAAAGACCCTAAGCAATCAGAGATAGATAGCAGCAGAAATAAGTGACAGCAGAAAAATAGAATGTCAAGTACTAATTAAGTAAGTACCAAAATATTCTCCCCCTCTTTAGCCACAAATGGGCCAAAGATACATGTTCATAAAATTATACAGTTATCCAAAACAAAATAATAAGAGCAGCAGTAGAAAACAACTGAATACACTTCCAAACTCCACCAGATATCAGCACCAACCAGCAACACCACCAAACACCAATCAACCTTCAAGCACTGTCATCAGATCCAGAGGATTCAGGCTTCTTTCTTTTCTTGTGAGCAATGTCAGCATTCTTCTCTTTGTTTGATGTCTCAACATTCTTAGAGACATCTGGATTTGTTTCAGCATTTGAGCTTTCTTGGTTCAGAGGAACAGAAATGCCAGGAACTGAGTGGTTCTCGTTCAGAATTCTTGAAACAATTTTTTCTATTGCTTGATTAACATAGGCTGTCCCTTCCCTATTTGCAATTTCAGGGGGAACTGAAGAAGAAGGATGAGATGGATTACCAGAGGCAGAAGCTTGGGGCTTTCCTGCATGTCTTGTTCTCAACTCTTTGACCTTGGTGGGGTTAGTTCCCACTTTTCTATGAGAAGAGATCTCCAGAACTTCAGAGTCCAGACAAGAAGAGATTGTCCTAGAATCTTGATCAGAGGAAGAGGTTGAAATAGTCGTATTGGATGATGATGGTGTTTGAGACATTTTGACAGTCCTAGAGGACCAACAGCAACTGAGGAGAAAATTCTGATTGAGAGACTGGGTTTATTAATAATAATCCACACTTCATCCAATTTTCCTCCTGTCTGTAGTTTTTAGAGGAAATTAGGCAATGTGATGACATTTGGTCAGACATAGTCCTCTTCAGTCTTGAACACATCATCCCAATAGTTAATAAAGTGCCACACTTTATATCCTACGAGTTTGATGAAGACTTTTCGTACAAACCAATACTCCCCCTGTTAGGGACAATCACTTCTCCTCATGGAAACAAGTAGGTCACATTCAATACTCAGTTGGACCTTCAAGACAACTTCTGATTCAAAGTAAATAAGACCCCTTGATGAATGGAAAACATAAGACGCATCTTCATGTCTTCAAGAGCGCACCCTCTGTTCAACAATATTGGTTGAACGCATTCATACTCTGAATCAAACTTTCTCGATAATAATCAGCTTCCACATGTTGATTATCTTGATTCTCTGAATCCACTGCTGAGATAGACCAAATGCCACTGTTTGATTATCTCCTTCATGAATCCTCATAAAAAATCAAATGCCACCTTTTGACTTCTCCATGTTTATCAGACTTCTCCCAAAGATATTCTGATCTTCCAATTGAAATTTGAACTTCAAGCTACAAGTTATCACAAAAGGCTTAGATACACTAAGACAGGAACATGTAACATCTTCTCCACCCAACAACTCCAAAGAGCTGCAAAGAGACGATCTTTTTGAAGTATCCAATCTTCAACTTCGTAGATCATCCTATCTTAAGTTGATGTGCCACTTCACCAACCAAGAATCTGATGTTGAACCAAATGTCACAGCATTATGTTATAACATCTAGTTGTTGAATTCAGCTCCTTCTTATGCCACTTGAAAGAACTTCCTCCCTTTACAAAAGTTTCATGCTCTCATAGACTTAATTGTGAAACCAAGTTTGAGTAAACAACCCCCATCCTGCAGTTATGCAGTTAAGTCATCCAAGCTCACACCTTGATGAATACCTGTTGTTTCTCCAAAGACTTTTGACACTCTGATGAATGAGTCTTCAGAAGGACTAGTTAGAGACTAACCCTATAGCTTATACCAAGGATGCCACTTCCTTAGGTAAATCTGTTTTCATGATGTCAAGAATGCTGCCACTTCTTCTTGACTTCACCATGTGCATTAGCTAATTCACTTCCTTACCTAGACTGATCCAAGTAACCACCATCAAGATTATGATGTCTTTTTCTTCTTGTAGCTTCAAGTCTGAACACGTTTCCAGGAAACCTTTTCAGAGATCAAATGATTTTGCTGTCACCAAAGAGATAGCTCTAAAGCATCACTCTTCCTGTGATTCTTCACAGGGTCTAGAAGAAGGAATGTTCCCACCTCTTTAAGAACATCAGTTATCTTGAACTCCAAGGATAATCAATTAAATACTTGTACTTGTCACAAATAGCAATTGATCTTAAATCCTTCCCATTATCCTGTAAGATACTTTCACCATTTGAATACTTTGACATACTCTTCGTGTGTTAATATCTTCTTCTTGTAATCACTTTCTTTGAGAGACCAAAGAGTTGTGATATCTAGGTTGCCACCCTTGACTCAAGTAAATAGAATTTTCTCTGAACAACCTCAACAGATTTGAAACTCCTTCCAGATCAGATTCATCCTTAGGAATGAGAGAGATGAATCCTTCCTTGCAAATATGTCACACAACACCCAGAACCCATGTGACATAGGTCAACAGCCAGCTAAACACCAGGCTGAACTAATGTGAGGAGGTTAACCAAATCTCCCCCTCAAACTACCAATCATGGAAGCTCCACACAAAATATCCATGCATTGTACACAAATGTCTCGACATGACATATGACATCCCTACCAGATTCAAGTAACTCCAAGAGCTATACCTGTTCATACTCCAATCACACCAATCAGACTTCAGCTGACCTTAAGTACTTCAGTGAAGACAACAACACCAATCATCAGCAGATATGTATTGCCAGAACATACTACCTTAACCAAACTCTGAGTCTTCATATTCTTTAAAGATCTTCCACTTCTAATCATGATGTTTAAATGACAAGATTCATGATCCCAATCTACTTCTATGAAGGAGCAATAATGCTGCACCATCATTGACTTTTATTAACCAATGGGCTTGTCTTTCTTCACACCATATTACTCCAGGGAACAACTGCTCAGCCCACCAATAGGGATTGCACAATGTCACATCTCAACCAGCTCCACTTCTAGAGTTCTGACTTCTAAAAGTAACCTTCGGGAGCACACAGACATAGTTGACTCTACCATTGTCAACTTTGCACACACAGATGTCTCCTCTTCCAGGTCAGGAGTAGGTTCCAAACAAAAGTATCCCTTTGTTTGACACCCAGAACATATGCTCTTCAACTAGTAGCTGCATACTTGTTCCACCATCACATAGAACATCAGTTCCATCACCTTGGAACAAGGCCCTCCTTGAAATTCTTCAAGGTCTTCGTATAACACTAATCCGTGATTATGTGATTCTTACCATCCTGAACGAAGAACGTCTTTATGAGTGAACTTGAGAGGACTCAAGTATCTGTGACATCTTCAATAGCTTATGTTGAATTCTTGAATACAGTAGCCTTCAATCCACAAGAGGGGAAACACATCAGAGCTTGAGTTTTACCAAGTATTACACAGCGGAAGAACATAATACAACTCAATCTTTGCACACACACTTTAGGCGTACACAAATCCTAGGTTTGAAAATAAATCAAACCTAGAGCAGCTACCACACAACCAGGCCAAATGCTAATCACAAAAGACAGGTACACACAGTTCCTGTCATGAATAGTCCATCCTCCCACTTTAAGGGACCATTCAGGGAAATAACAAACCTTTCCAGGTTACAATCTCCAGTACTAAGATTGACCTTGCAGATACCAGAAAGTATCACTCATGGATCTCATCCAGAAACAGAACAGGATGCCTGCTCTAATACCAATTGAAATTCTGGTGTATGCCAGTCTTCAGATGTTATACTCAATGTCTAGACATCTGATATGACATAATAAATACACTGCAAGGTAGATACCCAATTTTTCGTGATTCAGTACTAAAGTATAACAGAAGCACAGAGGTTGCCACATCTGCAGTTCTCGAACAAATAGCTTGATGTCTCAACATTGGTTGCAGCATCATCTATCACATACCATGAAACAAACAAACCCCTTAGTTCTGTTTATCATGCACACAAACCAGCATGATATCCATTCATCTCTTTTGACATCATCTGTACCATTCACACAGTTTTATCCAAGCTGCACCAGATATACTTTGAAGGTGCACGATGTACCTAGTTCTGTCCATCTGGTACACATGATCAGCAGAGAGCAAACAACCTTCACAGTTCTGTTTCTCCTGCACAGATATCAGCATGATGTCTTAACATGTTCTGAGACATCATCTGTTACAACATTACAGTTTTACCTTGATATATAACAGACAGAATTATAAAGTGTTGAAGATAAAAACACAATCAATTGTTAACCCAGTTCGGTGAAACACACCTACTCTGGGGGCATACCAAGCCAGGAAGAAGATCCACTATCAGCAATATTAATTCAGGACTAAACTTCACAAGTTCCCATCCCTCACTTAATCATTTACCCAGTGCAACCTATACCTAGGAACTCCTAGATAGAAACCTACTAGTTTCCATTCCTATTGCCGCAACAACAGAAGTCTTACTCCTACTCAAGAAGTAGTGCCCTCCCACTTGGTTTCCTACATTACAATGAATATGAAGTAATGCAAAAATACTTAGACTTGCTTCACAGCTTCGTCCAAGAACACTCAAACTCTTACCTACAGGTTTTGAGTTACACACATGGTAACCTTGCCACAGACCGACAGGTTTACCTAACAGAACACCCCCAATATTACATTATTTGTATGTCTTGCAAAACAGCAGCTCTGTTGAATATATAGCAGCTGCAACTTCAGTTAGGGTTTCCACAAAAACCTAGGGTTAATTCCGTTTGACCTAAAGACCAGGTCACAGGACTTTATTAACCAGGTTAGGGTTGAGCTAGGTTACCCCTCAGAAAACGCAGGATTCTGTTCAGGAAAGACTGAGTTATTTTCCTGAAAAAACTCAGACTTATCCAACCTGCAAACCTGTTAGTTCAGAACAGGATGTCATAACATCTGTTATGACATTTGAGAAAACCTGTCTGCTGACTTAGCAAAATGTGATCATTTTGCAAAATGCTCAGATACACACTTATAAACATCAGTACTTGAATTACAATATTTTTCTGCAAAGGTACCTAATGATTCAGTACAAACTAAACTAGAATGTTATGACATCAGTCATGACATTCACACATACACTTGGGATTTACCAAAAATGCAAGCCAATACCTAAACACCTACACATTGTAAGTCAAAAAATCCCTGTGCAAACTTAAACCCTAATTTAGGTCGTCAGTGCAAGGAGATGTCTTGAACAGAGCAAAACCCTAGCTTGATCCTGAGTTCCAAGAGTCTTGTGATGGGAAATGTTTGATAAAATGAGAGGGAAAATTTTGGGGTACAACACAGATGATCCTGACTGAATATGACATACAATATACTACCCAGAAAGCTATAAAGGGTAGGGTATTGGCTGATCACCTCGCTCCCCAAGCTGTGGAAGACTATCAGTCCATGAAGTTCGAATTCGCAGATGAAGACATCATGATATTAGACAACTGTGAAGAAATCAGGCCATATGACGGACCTGAACAAGGATCCCGATGGACCATATTCTTTGATGGAGCATCCAATGCACTTGGAAATGGTATCGGTGTCATACTCATATCTCCGGAGGGATGTCATACTCCCTTTACTGCCAGACTTTGCTTCAATTGTACAAACAACATGGCAGAATACGAAGCATGCATCTTCGGTCTCAAAGCTGCTATAGACTTGGGGATCAAATCCTTGGATGTATTTGGTGATTCAACTTTGGTCATCAGTCAGATCAAAGGGGAATGGGACACCAAACACCCCAACCTTATCCCTTACAAAGAACATGTGTTGAGATTGTTGCCGCATTTTGGGAAGATTACCTTCGAGCATTTCCCGCGAGAAGAAAATCATCCAGCAGACGCACTAGCTATAATGTCATCTATGTTTAAACTTAATTGGGATAATGAGGCTCCTCAAATCACTATTGAGCGAATGGATGAACCAGCCTACTGTCGCGATATTGGTACTGAAGAAGTAATGGATCAACCTTGGTTCCATGAGGTTAAAAGGTATCTCGAGTCTCAGGAATATCCAGAAGGAGCTTCAGTGACTGACAAGAAGTTCCTAAGAAGATTCTCGGCTAAGTTCTTCCTTAGTAACGACATTTTGTACAAATGCAATCATGACTCTGTATTACTTTGGTGCATAGACAAGGTTTAAGCTGAAAGGATCATGGTTGAATTACACGAAGGCACTTTTGGTACCCATTCCAGTGGGCATACAATGGCAAAGAAAATCCTACGGGCAGACTATTATTGGTCTACCATGGAGGCAGATTGCTATCAACACTCTTGGACATGCCATAAGTGTCAGATTTATGCGGATAAAGTGCACGTCCCTCTGGTTCCTCTGAATGTCCTAATGGCTCCTTGGCCCTTTACTATGTGGGGAATTGATATGATTGGGGAAATCAAGCCAACAGCCTCCAATGGACATCGCTTCATCTTAGTGGCCATCGACTACTTTACAAAGTGGGTTGAGGCAGCTTCTTTCGCTTCCGTTACCAAGAATGTTGTCGCTCGGTTCATCAAACAAAATCTCATATGTCGGTACAACATCCCAGAGAGAATCCTCACTGATAATGGTACAAATCTAAACAACACTATGATCACCGCCTTGTGCGAGAAATTCAAGATCCAACATCACAATTCTTCCCCTTACCAGCCAAAGATGAATGGTGTTATAGAAGCTGCTAACAAAAACATTAAGAAGATCATACAGAAAATGACAGTCACATACAAAGACTGGCATGAGATGCTACCGTTCGCTCTCCACGGGTATCGTACCACAGCTCGCACATCAACTGGGGCAACACCTTATTCTCTGGTATATGGCATGGAGGCTGTCTTACCTATTGAGGTCCAGATCCCCTCTCTGAGGATCATGAAGGATGTTGGTTTGAACGAAGAAGATTGGATCCAGACTCGACTTGACCAGTTGAACTTGATTGACGAGAAGAGGCTTGCAGCTATCTGTCATGGTCATATATACCAAAAACGCATGATCAAAGCTTTTAATAAAAAGGTCAAACGTCAGGTATATCGGGTCGGTGACTTGGTAATCAAGCGTATCATTTTGCCACAAGGTGATCCCAGGGGAAAATGGACTCCTACATATGAAGGGTCGTTTGTAATCAAAAGCATATTCTCTGGTGGGGCAATGATCTTGACCATTATGGATGGCGAAGACCTTCCTCACCCTGGCAATATGGACATAGTTAAAAGATACTACGCATGAACAAGGACCCGCTAGGTCGACTGACCTAGGCAAAAATTAGGGCATCCCGGCGAACCAAAAGGTTCGGGCAAAAATTAGGGATAAAATACAAAAAATATGTACACTCGGCAAGCCGAAAACCCGAAAGGGCGGCTTGGGAAAAAAAGGGTATCCTGGTGGATCGAAAACCCGAAAGGGCGGTCCAGGCAAAAGTTAGGGAATTAAAGCATATGACTATGTCCCGTTGGATAATCTTGCAGACAATTTTCAGCATTGACCAATCAACTCAAACGGTTCTAATCAATCCGATCAACTTCGCCGAAGCGAAAAGTGGACAAGAAATTCAGAGACATGAAGACTATAGCATAATGGGAACCCCATAGGATTATTTGCACATAGATATCTTTTCTTTGTATCAATTTTCATTTTTTACGACGAAATTCTCTCGCTAGAATGCTCATCTCACTGTACAAAAATACTTATCCAAGTTAATACAAAGATATCCCTTTTTGGAAGTGCAAAACCATCTTGTTTTTTCTTTGTTTCTGCGCTTTGTTTACAAAAACGTCCAATGATTTATTTTTGAACATATGCATTTGAACGTGATTACTATTACAAATAAACATAAAATGGAAAGACAATTACTAATGACTTTAAGAAATAGGATAATATCTATAGGCCATTCCATAAAATCCCCACAGGTACTTTCTCCAGCAAGAACGAAAGCAAATACATCCTACTAAAGAATCATTAACATATCTCAAGTATGCAGCCTGTTGGTATCAAGCATTCTTATACCCCTGATAAAGCAAAACTTCCAACTACCGCTCCAGAGGTTCCCCAGTAAGTTGCCCAACTTCTCAGATTTCCCCAGCAGGATTTCACGAAGTCTACAAGCAATGTTCAGCGTTTCCCTTCTACAACAGAGTTTATATTTGGAGATTCACCCATCAGTGCTTCAGAAGGGATTTATTTTCCCCGCTTCCAGCAACACTACAGTATAAACAATCTTTAATTACATACATTTGCATCCATACGTCATAGCATTGACAACACAAGTACATACAGTGCAATCGCATTTATTTTGAGAAACAAACATCACACCATGCATCGCGTACATCATAGTATTGCATACAATTAACTCTTCACCTTTTGCAGGAAAGAGTCATTCGACAGGAAATTATCATCAATAAAATTTCCAACAGATAAAGATTTTCAACAAGAAAAGACCGGTCGACCATCTACATAGCAAAATATTTCTTCCAGATTCATTGGTTCAGATAAATCTCTCAATGGTTTATTCTGATTCCTTTCCAGATTCTTACGGGTTCAGATAAATCTCTCAAACGGTTTATTCTGATTCATTTCCATATTCTTACTGGTTCAGATAAATCTCTCAACGGTTTATTCTGATTTGTTCCCAGATTCTTACTGGTTCAGATAAATCTTTCAACGGTTTATTCTGATTCGTCTCTAGATTCTTACTGGTTCAGATAAATATCTCAACAATTTATTCTGATTCTTCTCCAGATTCTTACGGGTTAAGATAAATCTCTCAATGATTTATTTTGATTCATTTCCAGATTCATTGGTTCAGTTTAAATCTCTCAACGATTTATTCTGATTCATTTCCAGATTCTTACTGGTTCAGATAAATCTCTCAACGGTTTATTCTGATTTGTTTCCAGATTCTTACTGGTTCAGATAAATCTTTCAATGGTTTATTCTGATGCGTCTCTAGATTCTTACTGGTTCAGATAAATATCTCAACGGTTTATTCTGATTCTTCTCCAGATTCTTACTGGTTCAGATAAATCTCTCAACGGTTTATTCTGATTCTTTTCCAGATTCACTGGTTCAGTTTAAATCTCTCAATGATTTATTTTGATTCTTCTCCAGATTTCTTACTGTTTCAGATAAATCTCTCAATGATTTATTCTGATTCATTTCCAGATTCTTACTGGTTCAGATAAATCTTTCAACGGTTTATTCTGATTCGTCTCCAGATTCTTACTGGTTCAGATAAATATCTCAATGTGTGCGGCATCCACTCTTGTTGTCTAATATAGTGTGCGGCATCCACTCAGATAAATATCTCAATGGGAAGGTATTAGCACCCCACACGCCCGTAGTACTCTACGGTATCCACTCTTTTTGTCTAATCTAATGGGTGTAGTCAAATCCTATGTCTATGACTTAAAACTGGAAAAAAAGGAATGCATGCGAAAGAAATAAAAACAATGTAGGGAAAATAAAAGTTGTGCTCGATCAGGCCCTACCCCAATGCCTACATATCCCTTTTAAGGAATCAGAGCAGCCGTAGTTCGTCTTACATATTTTGGTTGGTTTGTGTTTTTTAGTTAAGACAACAAAAACAGTCAAGATGGCAAAACATCAAAGTGAAACAACAAACAGATGAGATGGTAAAACATCGACTAAATAATAACATAGTAACATGTCAAAGATGGAGAAACATCAAATGATAAAACATCACACCTAACAATGACATTGAGAGTCAAAGTAGGATAACCAACATGTGCAATGGCGAAACATCGGCTTCAGACAAGTATGCGATGGTGAAACATCGGATAAAAGATAACAAGGTATCATGGCAAAGATGGCGAAACGTCAATAAACCGGATGACAAAACATCACATCTAACAATGATATTGAAAATCAAAGTAGGATAGCAAACATGTGTGATGGCGAAACATCAACTTCAAACGAATGTGTGATGGCGAAACATCGGCTAAAAGATAGCACAATATCATGGCAGAGATGGCAAAACATCAATAAATCGGATGACAAAACATCACACCTAACAATGATATTGAGAACCAAAGTAGGATAACAAACATGTGCGATGGCGAAACATCGGCTTCAAGTTTAAAAACAAATCCAAGAGGCGCATAAACAAATAGGATTGGTTTGTATATTTTACCTTGAAGAAGGGTTTGAGTTCATTAGAGGTGTTTTATGATTTGCCAAGAAAACAAATTTTTTTTTAAGATGCAGAATGCATAGAAAGGAAACACAACTAAGGGAAACTAGCCTAGTACTATCCCTAGTGTTATCATACAATGGTTGACCCTAAGGTTGAGGATAAAGGAAAACCCTACCTTAATTAACATGTTAAAGGAAGCTTAACAAAACTATCCTATAGGGAACATGCACTCAGAGTCGTGATCTCAATTTCTAAATTGAGTGACTCATTGATCAACAATTAAAGAAGAAAAGCAATAAACATCCTATAAGGAACATGCACTGAGAGCGAAGTCGTGATCTCAATTTCTAAATTGAGTGACTCATCGATCAACAATTAAAGAAGAAAAGCAATAAACATCCTATAGGGAACATGCACTGAGAGCGAAGTCATGATCTCAATTTCTAAATTGAGTGACTCATCCATCAAAAGCAAACACAACACATGTATCAGACAAAAACCAGAGGGCCTCCTGACATATATCAGCAACAGAGGTCCCATCATGCAGTCATAGAACTATACAAAATGAAAATGGAAGAAAGGAAATAGTGCAATACCAAACGGATAACTATCTGTAGCAACTGAGTAAGAATAAAAGAAACTCGGAGAACATCAAGCAAGCTAGCATTAGTAGACAAATCAAATCAAAAATTATGCCATCAAGCTACAAGTTTTGAGATTATCAGATATGAACAGATCCCATGGGCAATGTATAGCATTCACAATCACATGCATATATATCCTGCATAAACCATCAAACATGCCAAGCACAAGAATAGCACCAATATAATAAATTGTGTTCCACAAATAAAGTGAAACACAATAGCCTCAAATCAAGACTGGAAAACCTTTCTCAAAGTACCTCGCACATCCAACAACCAAGTTAGTATTCCCATAAATAGAATGATGATTCACATAAGGGATGGATGATGACACCATGATGAATTGAGAGAACATGATAGCAATTATCAAACATTAGTCATGATAGACAAAAGGAAACAGGCATATGCACAATTTGGTCAAAAGAAATAGAGGAATGTTGCTCCTTTCTATCACCATATTGAATTGACAATTGAATATAAATAAAGGATCATGGTAGATTGAAAAGAACACAATTAAAAACCATGAAGGTTAGTAGCAACTACATTTCAACCATTCTCAATTAAATTATCACAGCTCACATGCACAATAGAGGAGAAATCCCACACAATGCATCAAAAGGTCCAAGCACTCAAACATGAGACATTAAATGAAATGACTTGAGTTATCATGGATAATCAGAATCAACATGATCATTATGTGCCAAATTATAGGCCTTACTCAAGTTCATTGGCCATCAAACAAATTGCAATAAGATATGCAACACTAATTGGGTACCTTCACTTCAACAATACATCAAAAATAGAAACAAGGATCCATAATTCAAACCAAAAATATCTTAGCATCTTTGAAGTGTGTAGAAGTCAGAAAGCAAGCCTTAAGTTCATGGATGATTGAGGAAGGAAACAAATGAGGCCCAAAGTTTAAAACTAGTTGGCCAAACTATCAAGACTAGGCAAGTTTTCAAAATAATTCATGGAAAAATATCAAACCAAGTCAAATAATTCAAGAAAAATGGTTTTCAGATCCTCAGTACATTCATGAACCCTAATCAAGACTTGAATTCTATTGAAAGTCCAGCGCATAAGGGTTTTGAAAGAGAAACTTGCACAATAAGCAACAAAAACCCTAATTTTTGACTTTTAATCTTAAATATTGATTAGATAAGATCAAAATTCAAACAAATCAAACCACGATCATGTAAATCACAAGGAAACCCTAAATGTTAGAATATATATTTTTTCACATTTTTTGAATTAAAGAAAAGTCAAAAATTAAATTAAATTCAAACAATTAATTAATTAAGCAAAAATTCACATCTCAAAATAAAACTTTAATCAAAAAGTCAGAAAAATGTCCAACCAAAATTATATTCAAATATTAGAACTAAAAACACACATCTCTGTTTTTTTATGGAATTTTTGAATTAAAGGAAATATTAAAATAAAAATTATACAAACAATTGACAATTAAACCATTATTTAAGGGCAAAAATGCAAACCCTAACCAAAAATCACAAAAAAGGTCAAAATAAAAAATATATTCAGATTCTATGATTAAAAGCAAGCTTGCATGATTTTTTGAGGATTTTTGAATTAATGGAAGTATTAAAATAAAAATTATAAATCAAAAATTCAAAATAAACTTCTCAAATTAAATTTATAATTAAAAATAGAAAGAAAAAAAATTAAACCAAAGTCAGAATCAATTTCTACATTATTTTACGAGTTCAAAATATGTTTTGTGGAATTTTTTAGGTCAAAGAAGTATTAAAACAAAAATAATCCCTAAACAAACAATTATTTAAATTCAAAATGTTTTAAAAAATTCCAATAAAATTTTACAAGATAGTGGATATTATTTTGAACTTGTGAGAATTTTTTCAGAATTTTCTAAATTGTTTTGATCAAGAAATAAAAATCAGAAAATCAATTAAAACAAAAATATGAAAAATGCATGATAATTTGAAACAGGCCAATCACAGTGCGCCACCTCACTTCATCTTCAACCTCCAGCATAGGGAAAAACAAGTGCAATACCACAGTTTATGAGCTTATGTTCAGATCCATCATTCATGCTCGTTTCTTAACCAAAATCCATGAAATCAAGTGCAAATTAAAGCTAGCATATCATACTACATGATGCAATTTGAATCAAACTCAAAGATTAAGCATAGATCAAGAAATGAAGTCTCAAAAACTGGAAAAACTCACTGTAAATATCAAAGTCATGAACACGATTTCAACAATTCTGCTTGAATCAAAGCTCAAATATACATCAATCCTAATGATTGGCCAGCTAGCAACTCAATGAACATGATTTTCATCCTCAATTCAAGCTGAAACACATAAATCAAAGTTCAATATACTTACATGGATGTGAAATATGGAAACACGATTCCTTCACTCCAGAAACAATCCAATGGTGCAGGCTTGATCTCCTTACTTCACTGAAGCTGAATCACCAAGAATTTTGAAGAATGATCCAAGGAGAAGAGAGATTCGAAGCAATTTGCAGAGCTGCTTCCAAGATGTTCAGATTTGCAATGTAGCGGTTATGAGCTTCCCCTTCACAAATGAGCATTGATTCTTGTTATATAGCACGAGGGTAAGAGGACAGAAGTGGTATTTGGCATTCAAAACTGATGGAGGGTAAGTTTGGAAGTTTTGGCCAAAAATGAGGATGCACGTGGAATCTGCGTTTCACTCGTGCATTTGCTTACCTTTTGTGCGTTTTGTGATACAAATGAAGTCAGAATTACATGCCCAAAGTGCCAACTCATGATTGTTTGAAATGAAGAAGTGTTGGTGATTTTGCAAAATTGAGCATGTTTTGTATTTTCTTCATCCAAGCAAGTTCATGAAGCATATGGGCATGAAATGATGAGTATAATGGGCCTCAACATGTTACAAATTGCTCATGGGCTTGATTAGAAGCAAAAGAAATGGCTAAAATTTGAGTTCGCAAGAAATGGCCATTTTGCATATTTGTCAAAATTCAATAAAATGCCTCAAAATTCCTAAGTCCATAACTTGCTCATATTTTTGAATTTTGACAAAAATGAGTACAATTTGGAAAGGTATTGAAAAGATATTCAATCCCTTAGTTTTAAGTTTTTGCAATTGAATCCATTAAGTTTCTCAAAATTGAGCTTGAAATTCACTTATTTTGGAAAATGACCTATAATTTTGTGACTTCAAAAGACCATAATTCTTGTTTCCTTTCCAATTTGGACATGAGACCAAAAGGAGATGAAATTTTATCCTATTATCTTTCCAAGCACGTTTCATTTGCATTTTTTTTATCAAAGGTGAATAAAATATGAATTTTTGAAGTCAAGTCCTTATTTTCCAAAATTAGAAACTTTTAGGGTTTCTTCATGAACAAGTTTCCATCCAAACCTCAATCTCTTTGATCCAATGATCAAAATGGACTTGAAATATGAATAGTACATCCTTGAATTGATGGTTGACCAAAAGTTCACTTGGTCAACCTTGACTGATTTTGACCAAAATTACAATTTTGCCCCTTTGAACAATTGACCACTTCCCTTCAAAATTGATGATCAAAACTCCAAACATATGATCTTTCAAACATATAGAGGTCATGTACAAAGTTTCACTTCAAAATTCTCAAGAAATATTAATGAAATCCCAAACCCTAGTTTTGGTCAACACCTCAGGAGACTGATGAACCATCTTCAAAACTTCAAATCCTCTGGATATCTTGACCAATTTCTTGTACTAAGACCTTCCAAATACCAATGAGATGTTGTAGCTTCCAAATCAAAACTTGTACATTGATCAATAGTCTTGCTCAAACAAACCCCTAATTTGACTGGTGAATCAAAGGAGTGGTTCCTTCTTATAATCAAACACAAACTTCAATCCTCTAATGATCCTAAGAGATGGATAAAACATCTTGAGATATGCAATACCTTTTGAGCTTGAAAGATCCATAGGTTTAGATGATAAGGTTCTACTTGAGAAACTTGTCAATGCAAACAACCTTCAAAGCTTGAGGAAGACTTGATAACCAAAGTATTTTGATCCCATAACAATGTATGAATGCAATGCAATATGATATTCATGATGAAACATAAGCCTAAATCAAGATGGTAAATTTTGGGGTGCAACAGCTTCCCCTATTCAAATATCTTCAACATGATAAGTGAGAAAAGTGACAACTTTCGAGCGTTCAGAGTTGAAGATGATTGAATACAAAAGAACCCGAAAATTTACACTCTTGAAGAAGAAAGAAAAAGAAGCAGAAAACCCCCAAGACATGCGTCAGAATGAAGTTGTAACGCAGGTTGAAACAGAACAAAAACAAAGAAGAGTAGACGCAACTAAACTTCTGGATGAATGTGCCAGGGAAAAACTGGGTTTCAAGAAGGGTGAGATAAAACTCAAACTACAGAGTATAGGCGAAACTAAGCTCTGGAAAAGAAAACGTACGCGGGTGAGGAGACGAAACTCTGAGCTCGACCCAAAGCAAAGTGGCTAGAGTGTGTGATTCTAGGAGCAATTGCTAATCTCAACTAAGATAGCCAGTATGAAGGAACTGAAAGAATCTCAGAAATGAGGGACAAAAGCGAGACAAAACCTGACTCAATAACCAGTTAGACGAAACTAAACTAGATGAGTACCAGGACGAAACTGGATTTCACGCATGGGTAACGAGGCGAAACTCGACCCAAAGCAAAGTGATGAGAGTGCATGTTTCTCGGAGCACCTGATGGTCTCATATCAATGGATAAATAATGACGAAAACTGATAGAAGGATCCAAGTAACACGAGAGAATGATTTCAAACCAGGGACACAATACGAACACTGCACTCGGTAAACGAACACCGTCAAAGGGTCCAAGGTATAAAAGCAAAAACGAGATGAAACTCGACTCTATAACTAGTTAGGCGAAACTAAACTAGACAAGTACCAGGACGAAACTGGATTTCATGCACACGGTGAGGAGAAGAAAATCGAGCTCGACCCAAAATAAGGAGATTAGGGCGTACACCTAAAAACCTTCTGAAAGTGAATATCAGGGAGAAACTGGTATTCGAAAGGTGCGTCAATAGACATTGGAATGAACCATAGAGGGTAGTAAAGACTAAACCCGAGAAGATCGTGCCAGGGAGAAACTGAACTATAGTCAAGAGTAGGCACTCAACAAACAAATGATTGACGTCAAAAGGATATTGGTATGGGGATGAAATCGAGATAATGAGGACGAAGACCTTGCTGGGGGATTTAATCCGAAGTATTAGCAAATTCACTAGGGACAACAGAAACAATAATGGCTTATGTTCCGATGCATGTTTGAATTCTTTTTATATACCGCAATGCTCCATATAATGGAAATGCTACGCATTTTGCTAGATGTAATATGATAATGCATGTTGAAAAGTTTCACTGGGGAATGGCCAACAGAGAAGCCAATAACCAAGAAGTCAGGACCTGACAAGACTTGCAAAAATAAATTGCAAAATCCAAAGGAGAGGAGAAAATATGGGGAACCGCTAGAGAGGGAACCTCGAAGAGATAAAGCTTCGCGGGGAATAACATTCGAGCAACCAGTAGAAACGGGCCACAAACATTGAGAGGAGCTGCAAAAATAAATTTCAAACTCCTAGAGAAGATCAGATCGACACTGTAGCTTTTGGAGAAGATTAGACATTGAGGGAGAAGATCAGGGAAAGACTGTAATCTCTGGAAAAGACAGCGCACGGCCGTGTTGGGGATGAAACCAAGACAACAAATCCGACGTGAGGGGTGAAAACCTTTGCTGGGGGAACAAAGCTCTGCTGAGGAGACGGGACTTCACCGGGGATATAGAACTCTGCTGAAGATTTTTGCTGGAGAGAGATTCTTGGAATGCAACCAGTCATACAATATCGACTTTATTGGGGATATAGGAATATCTTTAACATAAGGATGCCCCAGTCAGCAGATCGGTTGGGAAATGAGAGGTCAAGGTGAGGGATCTCTGTTGGCAATTCTGTTGGGGAGTTGAAACTTCTTCAAAATGTGAGTTCCCATTTAAACGACTCCACTGGGGATGTACGACATATCAAAACTTGAAGTCTTAGAATGAAGCTTTTGAAAGAAGATTCATGAGGCAATAAAACTTCACTGCGGAAATGAAACTTCACCGAGGAAATAAAACTTCACTGGGGAAACGAAACTTCATTGGGGAAACGAAAATTCACTAGGGATAAGAAACTTCATTGGGGATAAGTAGAGTCCTAATCCAAACATGGGCTCTGTCTAACAGAAGAAAGCCAAATATTTCCCTTCCTAACAATCATTAAACTCTTTACAGGTGTTCAACCTGTAAACTCTTTTTGATGTCAAACAAATGTTTTGCATGCAGGAAAATGTTCATTTTGGGAATGACAAACCTGATGCGGCGATTATTTAAGCCTTGAAGTTTGAAAAACTTAACAAAGTGTCGCATCTCTGTTGCGAATGAATCACTGGCTAGAGTGCAAAAATTTCAAAACTTTTCTTCCCCTTCTCTTTTTTTCAAAGAAAAACGAGTCAAGATGCGGGTAATAAGATACCAACATGGATATGCAACACATATTTGGGAGTTTAGGAAATGTTATCCTGTTGTAGTATGCTTTCGAGTTAAACCCTTGTTTCTGTTAGGACTTTTAGAGGTTGTAACGTGGCCTGGTTCGAGGTTTTTTAGAAAAAAAAATTTTCAAGGCTCAAGTTATTTGGTGCCCACCCCCTTCGTGATATTCTCCTGTCCTAAATTCAGGTGACTCATCACAAGCATTCATCTTTCAAAAGGATTTGCAATGGATGAGTGATCACGACAAATTCTCCAACATGATTGTCACTTAACTTTTGCTGCTTTTGTTTTTGATATTATTGTTCCTCTTCTTTTGATGAAAATTTCATTGGATAATATTTTTTTTTGGCCTTTTAGGCTCTTCTTTTCCCTAACTTTTTCCTGGACAAAATCTTTTGAATTTCAATTTTGGAAGTCCAGCGGGACGTCCTAAATTTTGCCTAAGCAACTTGTTTTCAAGTTTCGACTTAGCGAGGCTTTTTGTTTCTTTCTTATCCATACTTTCCTCTTGGAACAAGTCAACATGACTTTAGGTCTTCAGACTTTTTCTTTCTTTCTCTTTTTTTTGAAGAAAACAAATGCCTCACTCCTTGGTCGACGAGGGATAGCCATTATTGTATCGATTCGATCTCGACCTCGGGATTTTGTGAGGAAATGAACATAGTGGTTTAGACATTTTTCCTGATCTCATGATGCGAAAGATAAAATATGGTGATCCTCATATGGGACATTCCTCCTGAAATTTGAATGCTTGGTCAAATCAACTGAACATCTACCCTGCCCCTGGTTAAAAAAACAAGTTTTTTTTTCTTTGAACGGAAAAGAAACTCCTACTTCGAAGGCTCAGAGGGGTTAACGAGGGTCAAACTCCCTTATATCTCCGGTGTTTGGGGATTGAAACAATGCTTGTATATCGTCAACGAGGTTCTACTCAAAAGCATACCACTACAGTCATTGTTTTTAGTTAAACTCCTTCCTCCAAACTCTTGGCTAAGCAAAAGAATTGGCACAGTTGGTATCAAAATGCCCGAAAAACGATTAAAGAGTGATACTGGATGGATTAAGTAAAATGAAACAATTTTTTTTTCAAGGCAAAAATATTCAACGCATCAAGACTGACATTCGGCTATAAACAAAATCCTATATGCAGACAATGCTAAAACAATCAATCAAGATAACACATGAAAATGCGGAAAAGAAACGTAATAAAAGCCATTATGGGGAAGAAATATTTCCAACTAAGTTCGCCGATCTCGCCGACCTGCCATAATCTTGACATTACCCCGACCCAAGACCTTTACCAACAACATGAAATTGTGAAACAAAATGGCAAGGAAACTACCAGCAGAGTGAAAGAGAGTCCTATCAAACAGAGAAACAAACATGCCCCTTGCACAGTAGTAGTTGTGTTTGTTATCAGTATTTCAAGCGATCAACTAACCATGACTTGTATTACCATTTCCGTGTAAGGTCCACGAAGTTTATATGCACATGCTTATCAGAAATATTGGACGTTTTTGAAAACAAAATAGTAAAAAGGGAGAAAAGAAACGTATACGTATACTTGAAAGAAGATATTTTATTGATTTTGAGAAATCAGCCTGTGAAAAAGGCATTTACATTTGGAAGCAATTAATTACAAAATCAAAACAAACAAGTCTTTACAAATGGCAATGTGAATGTGAATCTCCATCATGTCCCGACTCTGCTATGACTCTTATGACTCTTATACTGCCTGTTTTCGGACAGATCAATCTTAGATTGGCTTCGAGCTTATGCCAGGTGAAGGAACGAAGGAAAGAAGCAAAGGATCTCATGCTGAGCATAGTCATTTGCTTTAAGTCCCTAACTTTTGCCTGAATTGCCCTTTCGGGTTTTCGATTCACCAGGACACCCTCTTTTTGCCTAAACCGCCCTTTCGGGTTTTCAGTTTAGCGGGTATTTATTATATTTATTTTATGCAAAGTATTTTTTAACTACGTCAGCATTCAAAGGGAGAGGGAAGTTCTCTCCATCCATAGTCGTGAGCATCATCGCTCCTCCAGAGAAAAATATTCTGACCGCGAAAGGTCCTTCATAAGTCGGAACCCACTTGCCCCTAGGATCTCCTTGGGGGAGAATTATCCTTTTTAGCACAAGGTCACCTGGTTTGTAACATTGAGGTCGTATCCTCTTATCAAAAGCTTTCCTCATCCTTTGCTGATATACCTGACCATGACATACAGCCGTCAACCTCTTCTCGTCAATAAGTTCCAACTGATCCAGCCGATTCTGTACCTATTCACTTTCATCCAGCTCAACATCCCTCACGATCCTAAGAGAAGGAATCTCGACCTCTACCGGCAGTACTGCTTTCGTGTCGTAAACCAACGAAAATGGGGTTGCCCCAGTCGAAGTACGCACAGTGGTGCGATAACCATGCAAAGCGAAAGGAAGTATCTCATGCCAATCTTTATAGGTTACCACCATCTTCTGCACGATTTTCTTAATATTCTTATTTGCCGCTTCGACAGTACCGTTCGTCTTTGGTCGGTATGGGGAAGAGTTATGATGCTTGATTTTGAAGGACTCACAAAGCTCCTTCATCATTTTGTTGTTCAAATTACACCCATTATCGGTAATGATCTTTTCAGGCACTCTGTAGCGACAGATAATATTGTGCTTAACGAACCGAGTTACCACCTGCTTGGTGACATTGGCATAGGATGCAGCTTCGACCCATTTTGTAAAATAATCAATGGCAACCTGAATGAAATAGTGCCCGTTGGACGCAGTCGGTTCAATTTTTCCGATCATATCAATTCCCCACATCGCAAATGGCCAAGGGGAAGTCAAGACATTCAAAGGTACTGGCGGCACATGTACTTTATCAGCATAGACTTGACATTTGTGGCAAACCCGTGCATGATTGTAACAGTCAGTCTCCATGGTGGACCAATAATAACCTGCTCGCAAGATCTTTTTAGCCATGGTATGCCCGTTGGAATGGGTCCTGAAATCTCCTTCATGTATCTCTTCAATGATTCTAGCTGCTTCTTTCTTGTCAACACATCTGAGCAATAAACCATCATGATGCCTTCTATACAACACACCGCCACTAAGAAAGAACTTGGCTGAAAATCTTCTCAAGAACTTCTTATATGTGACGGATGCATCTTCAGGGTACTCTTGCGTTTCAAGATATCGTTTAACATCATAAAACCAAGGATTACCATCTGATTCCAAACTAGCCTCAAAACAGAAAGCTGGCTCACTCAAACTTCTGATGGTAATGGAAGGTGCCTCATTAGCCCATTTAACCTTGAACATGGAGGACAAAGTTTCCAGTGCATCAGATAGATTGTTTTCTTCTCTGGGAATGTGCTCAAACGTGATCTCTTTGAAGTACGGAATCAGCTTCAAAACATGCTCACGATACGAAATTAGGTTCTTATGGCGAGTCTCCCAATCTCCATTAATCTGGCTGATAACAAGATTGGAATCCCCGTAAACTTTCAAAAATTTGATGTGCAGGTCGATCGCTGCTTCAATGCCATAAATGCAAGCCTCATATTCGGCCATGTTGTTAGTGCAATCGAAACAAATATGAGCTGTGAAAGGAATGTGGTATCCATCGGGTGAAGTGATAATAGCTCCAACACCGTTGCCCATGGCATTAGAGGCAGCATCAAAAACAAGCGTCCAACGTGATCCCGACTCGGGTCCTTCGTTTGGGTCTGGTATGTTACAATCCCGAATATACATAATTTCCTCATCTGGAAAATCAAACTTCATCAGTTCATAATCGTTTAAGGGCTGATGAGTAAGATGGTCGGCCAATACACTACCCTTAATTGCTTTTTGAGTAGTGTATTGGATATCATATTCGGTGAGTATCATCTGCCAACGGGCTACCCTGCCTGTAAGAGATGGCTTCTCAAAAATATACTTGATTGGATCCATTCTGGATATCAAGTAGGTGGTGTGAGTTAACATGTATTGCCTCAAACGTTTGGCAGCCCAAGCAAGCGCACAACAAGTATTTTCCAGCAATGAGTACCTCAACTCGCATTTCATAAACTTATTACTCAATTAATAAATAGCCTGCTCTTTCTTCCCTGTCTCGTCGTGCTGACCGAGGACACAACCCATTGAGCTCTCCAACACAGTTAGATACATGATTAGTGGCCTTCCTTCCACTGGCGGCATGAGTATCAGAGGTTCCTGCAAGTACTCCTTTATCTTGTCAAAGGCCTTCTGACAATCCTCATTCCATTTCATTGTATGACTTTTCTTCAGCAACTTGAACAAAGGTTCACAGGTGGTTGTGAGATGAGAAATAAATCTAGAAATATAGTTCAACCTTCCCAAGAAACCAGGTACTTCCTTATCTATCCTTGGCTCAGGCATTTCCTGTATCGCTTTGACCTTGCCCTGGTCCACCTCGATACCTTTTTCACTTACAATAAAACCCAACAGCTTGCCGGATCTCACCCCGAAGGTGCACTTATTCGGATTCAACCTCAACAAGAACTGCCTCAGTCTCTCAAACAATTTTTCCAGATGAACAAGATGTTCCTCTTCTGTGTCAGACTTAGCAATGATATCGTCCACATAAACCTCAATCTTTGTGTGAATCAAATCATGAAAGAGAGTGACCATGGCATGCTGATATGTTGCCCCGACATTTTTCAAACCAAACGGCATCACTTTATAGCAAAAAGTTCCCCAAGGCGTGATAAATGTTGTCTTCTCCATATCCTCTGGAGCCATCTTAATTTGATTGTAACCCGAAAAACCATCCATGAACGAGAACACTTTGGAATGAGCAGTATTATCGACCAACACATCAATATGTGGAAGAGGGAAATCATCTTTAGGGTTGGACCTGTTCAAATCCCTATAATCCACGCACATCCTGACCTTACCGTCCTTCTTGGGAACAAGAACAATATTTGCAATCCATGGCGGATAATTGATGACTTTTAAGAAATTAGCATCCAACTGCTTCTGGACCTCCTCTTTGATCTTCTTGGACATCTCAGGATGAGTTCTTCAGAGCTTTTGCTTCACAGGGGAACAACCTTCTTTGAGAGGTAGTCAATGCACCACTATGTCTGTATCCAACCCAGGAATATCCTCATAAGACCAAGCGAAGATATCAGAACACTCACGGAGTAGCTCAATCAATCTGACCTTTATACTTTCTTCGAGATCGTCCCCTATCTTGACTTCTCTTCTTACCTCTTCTGTGCCAATATTCACTACCTCAATCGAATCTTGATTCGGCTGGATAACCTTCTCCTCTTGTTTTAACAATCTTGCTAATTCCTCAGGAAGGTCACAATCCTCATATGCTTCTTCTTCAGCTTGATAAATAGGAGTATCAAAGTCATAATGAGCCATAGCAGAGTCGTTATCAATGTGATCGGTGGTGGAAGTGCATCTGCATGAATGTCATTTTGGCGTTTTTTAGTGATAGTGTGTGAAAAGAGAAACATTATCGTTTAAAAATAAAAAGAAATGGAACAAAATTTTGAATGCAAAAACATCCTTTATTTCATGATAAACTTGAAAATAAACATGGTGGCCCTACACAAATGATCCACTATGCTTTGGGCAGAGCGTAGGAATTATGATATGATAATAAAAGAAACAAGAAAATTACTCCTCAGCGCTTGAAACTTGGATAACATCCACAGAAGTCCAATTGTTGAGTTTCTGGCCTGGAATACTCAGACGAATCCAATCTTCGATATTGTAGCCATTAACCCTATCGTCGCCAACTGCATTGATGTGTCCTTCTTGAGTAGCACAAGGACGGGAAAACTTCACAGGAGTAGATAAACTAGAGGCTCTGGGAGTTGCACTCTGCCGATCTGGGCTAAAACCAAGACCAAATTTATCAAATTTTGGAATAACGTCCAGCACCTGACCCCAACCTTCAGGGTTACCATTTTCCACCATAGCTCTCGCATCCTTGAGAGAAGACATAACAATTTCAGGCTTCCTTTTCTGCTCTGGAGGAGGAAAATTGACAGCATGAACTGTCTCAAACGCTTGAAACAGAGTCTCATGTATCTCGCCTTCAACTTCAACATAGAGAAATGATGTCAAATGACTTACGATGTACTCTTCCTCGCTGCACACAGTTATCACCTTTATCTCTGCAGGATACTTGAGTTTATGATGAAGAGTAGAAGTGACTGCCCCTGCTTTATGAATCCACGACCGCCCCAACAAACAACAATACGCTGGCTGTATATCCATCACAAAAAAAGTAGCCGTGAAGGTGTGAGGACCGACCTTGATTGGTAACTCCACCTCCTAAAACACTGACCTTTGAGACCCGTCAAATGCCTTCACCATCAAATCACTAGGGAGCAGCTCCAGTCCAGAATAATCAATCTTCATCAATGCTGACTTGGGTAATACATTCAAAGACGACCCTGTATCCACCAAAACCCGGGATAAAGTAGTGCCCCTGCACTCCATTGAAATATGTAACGCTTTGTTATGGTCTGGCCCCTCCGGAGGGAGATCAAAATTTGTGAAGCCCAGACCATTCCCGGCAGATATGTTAGCACAAACATTCTCAAACTGATTGACTATTATTTCATGTGGTACGAATGTATTCTTTAACAACTTCATCAAAGAATTTCAGTGAGTTTCTGAATAAATCAACAGAGATAAGATAGACATCTTGGAGGGAGTATCGCTTAGATGATCAGTTATGCTATAATCACTCTTTCTGATAATTCGCATCAACTCTTCAACCTTATCGGGAGCTAAAGAAGCTTCTGGTATCGGAATTGGTTGAGTCACATTGGCTGGCGTAACTCTTGGATTACCAATCATCGCCTGCTGTTTTCCTTTTTCTCTTGCAGAAGCATCTTCCGCATCTTGCACATCGGAAGGACCGAATATTCTCCCACTTCTAGTCATCCGACCCACACCAAAAAAGTTATGAACTTCCTCTTCATTATCTTCAGCACGTTCTTCCTCAGACGAACGGGTACTTACCTCCTACTTCACCCCATGGTAATAAACATCGGCACCATAATGCCATGGGATGGCCTTCTCACTAGTATACGGCATGGGACCAGGTACCGTAATCATCAAAGGAGGCTCCCTAGACGGGGCAGGAATGCGCACAGGGGTGTAAGGAATAGATACCACAGCAATATCTTCTTCGATAACCTTACGATAGCTCGGTTTTCTATCGAACTGTAGGGAACCCTCCTTTATCAACAACTGGATACCGGCTTTTAAATCATCATAGCCCTTTGGTTGCTCTCTACACTTGGCACACTCAGAAGTACAACCCGGGAAAATAGAATTGTCCAGCAAATACCTCTTAACATAGCACAAAGGAGTAGCTACTTGTTCCATATTCATGATCAAATTCAACACTTCACCATTATCATCAATCATATTAATAACACCCCCTCCATGCCTAGGCATTGGGTTCTGAGTAACATTCGGACCAGTCACTGGAGTAAACTCAATTGCCTTATCATCCAACAAATCTTGTATTTTGCACTTCAACGCAAAACAATTGTCAGTAGAATGATCAACTCCGCCTGAATGGAATTCAAATCTCGCGTTAGCATCATAGTTAGGGGGAAGTCTTGCGGGTGGTGGTGGCATATTTCTCAAACCAATCAACTTCAATTAAAGCAAATGGTAGAGTGCTTCAGTAAGAGATACTGGCAAGGGATCGAATTTTCTGGGCTGTCTCTGCTGTTGATTATTATACTGACGGGGAGCATCTTGCTATCTTTGTTGTTAAGGCACTGTATTCGGTCTCTGATGCGGAGGAGCATTAATAGGAATAGAAACAACATTGATTTGTTGATTCTGACGATCCTCTCTTCTTCCTCTATGAGAGTAAATCGCGCTTGTGTCTCCTTCCCTTTTCTTAGGGTAAGTGTTGAATGATTTCTTACTGCCCCCTGATGAGCCACTAGAACCTCCAACCTGAATTTTCCCCAATTTCAAACCTACTTCAATCCTTTCACCAGCCATAACCAAGTCTGCAAATCCTACCGAAGTACTTCTTATCATGTGCTCATAGAATGGCCCTTGTAGGGTACTCATAAACATATCAATAAGTTCTCTCTCCATGAGTGGAGGTTGAACCCTCGTAGCCAATTCACGCCACTTCTGAGCGTATTCCTTGAAGATTCTTTTGGTCCATGTGACATATTCTGTAACTGGGTGCGATTAGGCGCCATATCCACATTGTACTGATAATGTTTGACAAAAGCCCGAGCAAGATCATTCCAGCAACGAATATGGGTTTTCTCCAACTTCATGTACGACTCCAAGGATGCCCCAGATACACTATCTTGGAAAAAGTGAATCAAAAGTCCCTGATCCTCAGTATATACCGACATCTTTCATAAATAAGCAGTTGCATGAGTAATAGGACATGACGTTCCGTTGTACTTTTCAAATGTAGGAGGCTTGAACTTTGGAGGAACTTTCACCCCAGACACCAACTCGAGATCATTAGCATCCATACGAAGGACTCCTTGCCCTTCCACAGCCTTCAAACGTTCTTCCAACAACCGATACTTCCTATCCTCAACCTGACTTTCCAGCTCTGAACGTCGAACAGAAAACTGATCTTCATCTTGGTCAAAGTCATAATCCTGCTCATGATAGTTCCTTACACCGCCTTGATTATCTCTTCTGTTCCCCACAAGACGAGGTCCCGGAGACCGGGGAAACTGCCCTACGTTGCGCACAAAAGGGTTTCCAGGCATCCCGTGAAAATTTCCAGCAAGCTGATCTTGCACATCCCTCAGTCCTACAGAGATGTTCTGATAGAGCCCTTGATTTCCACCATCCCCTAGATAGCGGTGCTGGTTGTTGACAATGGCAGCCAGTTCCTCCTGTCGGCGATTCACGTTGGTGATGACCTCCATGAACTGGGTCATCTGAGTAGCCATCTGGGCCCTCATTTCAGCGAGTTCAGCTTGAACTTGTTCCATCTGTCTTGGCAAATTGTTTCTGGTGGAATACCGATGAGTAGTCGTCTTGAATTCTGAATAAGAAAAGCAGAAGAATAAGAATACCGCCTTGAGATAACCTGTAATGTTATGAAATGCATGATGTGCATGATATGTTTGTCATTTCCTGGTATTCAAGAGTCCTTTTGTTCATCAGTCACGGCGCGCAACCAAAAATAAAACATACAGTCAAAGGGAAAAAGGACAAAGACAAACACTTCAATTATTTACAAACAAAAGAAATGATGTTCGAGTGACTTCGGACATTTAAGAGTGTAATGATAAACAACAAAATACATGTTTCAAAGTAAACTTAAAAAACTGAATAATAAAAGCAAACAACGGTCCCTTCCAACAATCCAGGGGGTGACCAAATACAACAAAGGTAAGTAACAAAACTAAAACTCCTGAACAAGACACCCTTCAAGGTGTTGACAATACTCTTCAAGCTTGGCTTTCTCCTTCAAAAGTTGTGATGCGACTACTTTGCTTTCTTGAAACCGATCCTCTGCGAAGCGCCTCTGGGCTACTTCCTTCTTAAGCTGAGCATCTTTGTCTTTGAGTTGTTTCTCCAAGTTTTGAATCTTCTTCCTATAGCTATTCTCAGATGCCTGAAGCTTCCGACACTCTTTCTAGGTCTTACTCAATTCTTCTTCCATTTCAGCATGATATCTCTTCCTAAAACTGGTTGCATCAGAAGTTTCCCCTTGAGCTTCTTTGAGTTTGCAAACTAAATCGGCCCTTTCTTGATCTAACCAATAGAGTTTCATCCCTGCCTCACGACCTTTTGAACGAAGCTGAATGTTCTCAACATGAACCTGGGTGAACACCTAGATATGCACCATGTTACTCAGAACAGTAGGAGGTTGCTCACATATAGGAGCCGACCTTGTAAATGGTAACCGTAAAATCTTAACCCTGGCTTTAATCCAGTCCAAGTAAGGAACTCTAGCAATAGGAACCTTCTTGCCCAAAGTAGTTCTATCCTTCTTGTGAATTCTCTTCCAAACACTTGTCAATCTTTTCAACATCATAGGATCACTTCCTTTAACAAAACACACTGATTCGGACACCTCCTCAACCTTTGGCGGTCCATCCACTGCATATCCCAATTGACGATAAGCAAGCACAGGATTATAGTTGATACATCCCTTAGTTCCTATGAGGGGAACATTAGGGAAATCTCCGCAGCTAGTGAGAATACTTCGTACTTCTCCCATGTCATAATTCCACCGGATATCAAATAAAGTAAGGTTGACAAGTCTTGATGACCATCGGAGAGAATGCCTGGTATCCACGAAAGGGCCACTTACCGGTAGGTGCAATTTAAACCATTTATACAACATTGAATGACATAAACTTACATTACCTCCTTTTCCATGTCTGGAATGAATGGTGTAAAGAGTATCTTCCAAGAGCGTCGGTACCGGGTTCTTGTTTCTAAAGATACAAATAGCCGCAAAATCCATAAAATTTCTCTTGTGAGTGAAGAGGACGGTGTTGTACCCCAAAATTTGCCCTCCCATATTCTCCAAGATTTGACAAGTCAAGGTCACAAAATTACCCCAAGGGTTGTGCAGCTCAACTGTCTTCTATACAGTCAAAACTAGGGTTTGAATTCTGGTCAAGCAAATGAACTTTTCAAAGGCCCAATCAAGTCTCATGTGCTTACAAATGTGGTCAAGCATCCTCATGTCAAGTTTCAAGGCATTCAGCTCAAAATTGCACAGTCAAAACCCTAGATTGCACTACAGTCAACTGTAGGGGCAAAATGGTCATTTGGCAGTCAAAAGTTCAAATTTTTGGTCAACATATCATTTTGAAGCCACAAACATCATTTGATCAATGCTTGATCATGATTCTCAAAATTTGGCTCAGAAATCATCAAAGATGCAAAAGTTGCTATATTTGGACAGCTGAAAAAGTCAACTGAAATTGACCAGGGCATAACTTTCACATGGATTATCAGAAAAATTCCATCCAAAGCTCATTTTGAAGAGAAAGACATTTCCTACAATTCATCTTCATGTTCCAAGTCCAAGAAATGCTCTCACAAAAAGTTATCAATTTCAACATTATAGGTCATTTTCAAAAGTCAACAAAAAGGGACTTTAAGTCAAAGGCCATAACTTGAGATTGGTAAATCAAAATGACATGGGACCAAAGGCGTTGGTTAAAGGACTCAAAGACCTTTCCAAAATGTCCAAGAACATGTGAAAAGCTTAAAAATTGACCAAGTTATGCTTTGTGGAAGTTGGGAAATTTTTGGAAATTTTTGAAAGTCAACATTGATGCAAAAGGCCTAAAAATGCAAATGGGCTCATTTTTCTTCCAAGTTTCTTCATGCCAAGCCTATGCACGACCACTAGGCCCAAAGGGAAGTATTTTCACATTTTTTAATTATTTATTTGAATTTATATTAATTTATATTCATTTAAATCATTTTAATACATGAAAAATATAAACCTAACCTAAAAAAATCTTTGTATGCACATTCTAATCTCAATATTTCGTGCTTGATTGATTATGGCAAGTTTTGATAAGATTTGAGCAGATTTGAACCAAAATGCACATGAAAAAATATTCAAAAAGATCTTGCAAAATCATATATTGAAATCCATTATGGCATGAGATTTTGTACAACTTTCTTGACCTAAAAGCCTCTATACATACTCAGCATCACAACCCTAATGATTTTAGACTGCAAGCTGCGCCCAAACAAGCATTGGCATATTGAAATTTTTCACAAAAAACTCAAACACTGAAAACCAGTTTCAAGCTCGATTCAAACCCCAATTCTTGTCCTATTAGCATCCTGAGACCTCATTGAACATCTCTCAATCATTAACATCAATCAAAAGACCCTGAATTGGTACCCCTAAGTCCAACTGTACCTTGAAAATTTTGAAATCGCATAGCATGAATTAAGCATTCTTTTGCATTTTTCTTTATGGATTATTGTTTGTAATGATGTTTCTAAGCTAACCAATATGTCCAATTGTGTTTTTGTGCTATATATACGAATTCGCCATGTTTGAATATTAGGGTTGCAGGTTTCTGAAATTGGGGATTTTGTGTAGAAGAAAAATTAGGACTTCTGAATACCATGGTTGAACTCAGTGCTTAGAGACGAAAAGATCCATACCATCGCGCCCAATTTATGTTTGGATATAGGCTATTCGCTATTTTCTTGAATCACCCCTTCAGCAACGCTATAAAAACCGTGGCCATACGTTTGTGTTTCAGAAAAAAACGAAGAAGACAACCTCGTTGTCACCATGTGATAGGCTGGTTTGAAAATTCGCGCCAGATCGTCCACTAACTTTACTTTTCTTTTATATTATTTGTGTTATATTATATATTAAATGAAACGCGCTTGGCTCAGTGGCAACATACTATGCATGTGACATCAAAGACCTGGGTTCAAGTCCCAGGTCTGTGTAAATTCTCAATGTTATTTTTCAATACGTTATTCCATGCAGCGCTCATAGTGGTGTACACCATATTCTGCCCTCATCCAAGCGTACACATGCCCAATGGATATAGTTCAAGGGTTGAGATTGAAGGTCCACTGAGCCTAGGTCAACGCGTTGGTACACCAAATTGGAGAAGTCAATGAATCAACTCTTGTTGGGCCAGAACTTCCAGGCCTGAACCTCCTTATTTGGGGCAACACCCCACTCTGGTTTGCTTTCCTTATTTTTTTTTCATTATTTTAATTATTGTGTGATTTATTTTTATTGCTTTAATTAATTAATTTTCCTTTTTTACAAAATATAAAAAAAAACATCATAAAAATCCAGAAAAATACAAAAATATGATATTTATTTTATTGTAATTATTTTCATCAATAAATTAATAAGCATGTAAATAATTTAGATTAATTAGGTTATAGTTTTAATCTTTTTATAAAAAACACCAAAAATAGAATTTAGGTTTAATATCTTTTTTGATTTTCCTTTTAATTTTTTTTTTCTTTTTGCAGAATAATATTATTTAGTTATTTTCATAATTAAATGTACATAATAAATTTTAGGTTTAATTTAGATCTTAATTTAATTCTTTCATAATAAATAAAAACATTAGAATTAGGGTTTGCCTTATAGTTTAATTTCAATTAACTCTTTTTTTTCTTTTAATAAATAAAAAAACATAAAAATCTAAAAAAAACATTTTCTTTTTGAATTTTAATTCTAATTCCCTATTTAATTCTAATTAATTAACTCTTGTAATTTAATTTTTGTAAAAAGGGTCCAACGCCTTAGTTTTGTTTTAATTATTTTCTTTTGCGCATTTATTTCATTGCTTATTATAATTATGTAATTGCCCCAAAGCATTGTAATTTAAATTTCTCGCACTTTTATTTATTCGCTTTATTTATTTTTCGCTAAATCGGGTCCGGTTTAATTTTGGCGATGTGGACCCGCGCCATTTGTAATAGTCTTAGATTTATTTTCCCGCAAACCTTATAACTGTTAAATATGCATGCAAGAATGAATGGCCCTAACTAAAATCAAGCGTAGAACACAACAAACATGACAAGACAAATAACTGAAACATGACACACAATTCGCACACACCACCCCTAGGGTACGCCTCACTGTTGCCTTGCCTCGAAAGGTGATCGTCGAGTAGAGGATGTCTTAGTAAGTCCTCATGATCCGGGAACCTGGCATGAGGGTAGCTTCTAAGGTGTCTTCCCATTGCTCTGGTGATCACCATGTCCCTAAAATCGAATTGACCCGAACACCTCCAACGGTGGTGCTACCTACCTCTCAATGGTGGGATGGCACTACTTTAAAGGACATTTACACAGACGAATTCCTTAGGGTAGGTAGGTTCTCAAGGATACTTGCTCTAATTTCAAATAAACTAAAAAAGACTTTTCACACTGACACTTTTCAAAAGCTTTCAAAACAAACTTTTCAAACACTCTGACGTATGAGTCGATCTGAAATTTTTCAAAAGAAACTTTTTAAACCCACATTGAAAAGCAAACAAACAATTTTGAAAACACATTGAGCAAGTATCTAAGAGCCCATGGATAACCATGGATAGAAAGGGTGTTAACACCTTCCCTTTCTATAATCTACCTCCCGAACCGAGAGCAATCTCTATAAGGAATTTTTCTGTGCTTTTGTCCTTTCCATTTGGAGAAAATAAAAGACGGTGGCGACTCTTGCTTCCGTGACATTTCGCGAACCAGCGTTAAACAGTCAGTTCCAGATCCACCGATCACAGAACTGGCGACTCTGCTGGGGAACCCTTTATAAAGTGAGGTGTACCTTAAGGCTAGCTTATAACTATGTTTTCAATTGTTTTCCTTGTGTGCTTTAAATTGTGGGTTGCTTGGGAGTTCTATAGATCCTACACCCGGATCTGGGGGATACCTTTCTTAGAAAGTAGCAACAAGGCTGTGAGGGAACTGTGCGGGGTATACCGACACGGTTGAAACAGTCTGCTACGTTGATGTGGCACTTTGGTGTGTACCGGTAACCCTTGAGTTCAGTCAAGGAGAGTACGGGGCCTCCGCGTGGTGTCGTGAAGCATCAACAGACCTTAGGAACCTTAATTGAACTATCTTGGCCTCTTTAGGGTAGTGAGATAACTGACTTTGGTGCAGTCCGAGGTTGGTTGATACTCGATACTACGCTCAATTGAGGGTTGCTTTCCTGGAATATTTCGGTCGCCAGTTCAGTGGCTAAATCGAAACGATGAACAATGAAAGCAATCCCGTGATATTGGGAACCTTAGAACCCGGTTACTTTGATTAGGACAGGTTGAACCCACCAACTTCAAGAGGGTACTACCCAGACCCCATGCTGGCCTTAAACCTTAAGGGCTTGTCTTGTGTGCCTTGTTTGCCCTACATGTTTGTCTTTGTAAATATCTGTGGTGTGTTTAATCATAGCATCATGACATCATCCAGCATCATATGCATTGACTAACAATTTCAGGGGTTCGAATTTTCATCTTTGTTCTTGTTTTGTAGGACATGGAAACTGCTCGTAGAAAGACAATTCAGGTCAATCTTGTAAGGATCCCTCCTCAGCTTAAGGAGCTTATATCCAGGATTCCCGAGAACTCTTCATTCAGTGAAAGGCATGGAAGCCTCATCAGCTTGGTCAACACCAACATTGAGGAAGATATGATAAAGGTCCTGTTCCAGTTCTTTGACCCTCTGCATCACTGTTTTACCTTCTTGGACTATCAGTTGGTACCTACATTGGAGGAGTTCTCCCGGCTCCTGAAGATTCCTATCCTTGATCAGCTACCCTTCAGCGGTACAGAAAAGGAACCTAAGCTGGAAGAGATTGCTAAAGCCTTGCACCTACAGTCATCTGACCTCAAGGGACATTGGGAAGTCAGAAGTGGTATCAAAGGGTTCCTAGCCAGGTTTCTATTTGAAAAGGCCCATGAATGTTGGAACTCCCTTGACTTGCAAGCTTTTGAAGAGGTTGTGGCCCTCCTTGTTTATGGTTTGGTATTGTTCCCTAATCCAGATCAGCTTATTGATATCAGTGCCGTTCAGATCTTTATGTCCAGGAACCCTATACCTACATTGCTGGGGGACATCCTTCACTCATGTTACACTCGAACCATGAGAAAAAGAGGTGTCCTTATGTGTTGCACTCCTCTCCTGGGAAGGTGGTTTATTTCGCACCTTCCCCAATCAGTCCTGAAGAATGAGCGGGGTTTGAGATGGTCACAACGGTTGATGACTCTTACACATGCAGATATACATTGGTGTCCTAGATCCAGAGGAGATGTCACTATCATTGATCGTTGCGGGGAGTACCCTAATGTTCCTTTACTTGGAATCAGAGGAGGTATTACTTATAGCCCATGCCTGGCTTGGAGACAGTTTGGTTATGCTCGGAAGGATGGTCCTCATGACATGCTAATTCCTGACATAGTTTTTGACTTCGACAATGATACTCAAGGACTTCGTCAGAGATTTATCAGAGCCTGGAGGATGCCCAGTAGGATAGACAGCAAGACACTGGGGCACAGGAACTCCATCCCTTTGGAGCCTTATCTCAGGTGGGTACGCGCCCGCTCTCAGAAGTTAGTGATGCCTTATCCTCACATGCTTCCAGTAATCAAAGAACCTGTCTTGGAAGGGGAAGTGTCTCATGTTATTCAGCACCCTGATATGCCCACATCCTGGGAAGAGATGCAGAAGAGCTGGATCCAGCTTAAGGAGGAAAGGAATTCTCTCGAGACTAGTCTGCATGCCAGTGAAAAGAAAGTCTTGGAGCTCACACGTCTGTTGCATGAGGAGAGGAATCTCAACACCTACATAGCTCCGAAGAGGATGCGCAGTGTATTTTGGGATTGACTTGATTTTTGTATTTTGTTGCCCATGAGGCCTTGATGTATTAAACAATGATTTCTTTAATGATAACGTGTGTTCTTTTTTTGTCTACAACGAATTTGAACTTTCGAACCCTTGAATGCATTGCATACGCATTTCATACATCATGTGCATAGCAGGTTTTTCCCTTTTCAGGTTGCTTACAGTTCTTCGCTGTTTATTTCAGCATCATGAATCCCGGATCTGAATCAACAGAGACATCAATCAAGGCTCTCCAGGCGCAGAATGCGCAGTTTCAAGAGCTAATCATGGGTCTAGCTAAAGGCCAAGAGGAACTGAAGACTATGCTCCTGAAGAAGGAGAAGAAGAAGAAAAGAAGAATTGTTCTATTCAACTCGGGCCGAAGGTTGGGTAATACTCTGCACCATGAAGAGGCTGTTTCTTCTGTCGGCAAGAGTCCTTCTCAGGCAGAAGTAAAGCTTCCTACTCCAGAAGTCTCCGACAACGAGACAGATTTTGATGAAGAGCAGTACCCTCCTGAAGACAACAGATACAAACAACTGGAGGACAGGTTAAAGGCTATGGAGGTGCAACAGGCACCTGGGCTGGATTTCGGAGATCTGGGTTTGTCGACTGGTGTGATTATCCCACATAAATTCAAAGCACCCACCTTCTCCAAGTATGACGGGGCATCTTGTCCCAAGCTGCATTTGAGGTCTTATGTTCGGAAGATTCAGCCGTACTCCGCGGACAAGAATCTATGGATCCACTTCTTCCAGGAGAGTCTTTCAGGGACTCATCTCGAATGGTTCTATCAACTGGATGGGACCAAAGTTCGTAACTGGGAGGAGCTGGCTACTGCTTTCTATAAGCAGTATCAGTATAATGCCGACCTTGCCCCTACACGTACCCAACTCCAGGGTATGTCGTTAGGTGCAAGTGAAGGTTTTAAAGAGTACGCGCAGAAGTGGAGAGACCTGGCTGGCAGGGTGCAGCCACCTTTGACTGATCGAGAGTTAGTGGACATGTTCTTGGGGACCCTATCTGGGCCGTTTTTTAACCATCTCATTGGGAATTCTTCTGCTGGTTTCACTGATTTAATCTTGACTGGAGAGAGAATCGAAGCTGGGCTGAAATCTGGGAAGATTGTAAAGGGTGCATCATCTAGTGCAGAGAAGAAACCCTTCAAAAAGGAGTCTAGTGCCGTGTATGGCTCCAGGAAATCAGAAAGACCTGATCACCGCCAATCTGTCAGCGCGGTAATGATCGCTAAGCCTGCTGCCGCTCCCCGGCCAAACAATCCTCAAAGGGCTGATAGACCCCGGAGAGAGTTTACCCGGTTAAGCATGACCCTATCGCAAATCCTGCCACAGTTACTATCCACCAATTTGGTGACTGTCAAGGAGGCGCCAAAGTTCTCAAACACTACCTCTCCTAAGTACAACCCGAATGCCCGTTGTGCTTACCATTCAGACAGCCCGGGGCATGCCACTGATGACTGTTGGGCGTTAAAGAATAAGGTGCAAGACCTTATCGATGCTAAAGAGATACAATTCGAAGCGCCCGCAAAACCGAATGTAGTTACTGCCCCTATGCCTCAGCACGGGGTAAATGCTATTGACGAAGATGTTTATGCTGTTTCGGTGGATGATCTAGCCACTCCTTTAAAGATCGTTAAGAAGAACCTACTGCAGGCCGGTTTATTTCCGGGTTGTAGTGAGGGTTGCCTGTTCTGTGTTGTGTCCCCATCCGGTTGTCCCTTGCTAAAGTTAGGCATCCAAAGCTTAATGGATAGCAAGGAGATTCTATTCAAGAAGTCTGCTGTTCGCATGGTTCCAATGGAAGAAGTCTTTGTGGTGACTATCTTCAACAATCCAATCCCGGCTCTCCAGAAGAAGCCCATCCAAATTCTAACCGTTGCACCTGTTACTATCACTGTTCCTGGGCCCCTGCCCTATGTATCCAACAAAGCTGTCCCTTGGCACTATGGGGCAGATGTATATATAAACGGGATTAAACAAGAGCTCAACGCTGGCGCCAGCATCTGTGACATCACTGGCCCGGCCAAAGTTACCCGCAGTGGCAGGCTCTTCTCGCCTGACATTGCGCCACCTGCTGCCCGAAGACCACTCCTGATAATTCCTGCAAGTACACCTACTCCCGTTGCTGATCAAGTTGTTGTTCCTGCTGCTGATCCGATTGTCTCTCCTGCTGCCGAGTCATCCAATGCTCGGGGCAAGGGAATCGAAACCGAGCCTGCCCAGATGGAGGCACCCATACCACTAGCTGCTGAGGCCTCCCCACAAGAGATGGAGGAGATTTTGAAGATTATAAAGAAGAGCGATTTTAATGTTGTGGAACAGTTGGGGCATACGCCCTCCAAGATCTCCATGCTCTCTTTACTGCTATGCTCTGAGGCCCATGCAAAGGCCCTCATCTCATTCCTCAAGACGGCCCATGTGCCACATGAAACCTCTGCAGTCCAATTCACTGATTGTGTGGCAAGTCTAACGGCAGACAATGGCTTGGGTTTTTCAGACGCGGATTTGACCACAAAGGGGAAAGATCATAATGATGCTCTGCATGTCTCAATCGAATGCAGGGGCACCACCTTGGCGCATGTGTTGGTTGATACTGGGTCATCTTTGAATGTGCTACCCAAGAAGGCTCTGGATCGTCTAGATTGTGAAGGCCTGGATTTGAAACCCAGCAACATCATTGTCAGGGCCTTTGATGGTTCGAAGAGGATGGTCCATGGGGAGGTTGACATTCCGATTCGTGTGGGTTCTCAGGTGTTCGACTCCACTTTTTATGTGATGGATATCCGTCCATCTTACTCTTGTCTGTTGGGTCGACCCTGGATACATAAGGCTGGGGCAGTGACCTCTACTTTGCATCAAAAGCTGAAGTACCCCGTCAGAGGGAAGATTGTCACGGTGCAAGGAGAGGAAGAATACATGGTGAGCCACCTGAACTCCTTCAGGTACATTGAGATGGATGGGGAGTTTATTGAGACCCCCTTTCAGCACTTCGAGGAGGTGTTTCCAATTGCAGCAGAAACAACAGAAGCGAGTGGTCCTTTGAAGATGGCCTCTCTGAAGGATGCCAGGGCTGTGGTGCAGAAGGGTGAAGGTGCCAACTGGGGCAGACTTCCAGACTTCACCCAGAAGACTGATAAACTTGGGCTGGGTTTCACCTCAGAAGGGCAGAGAGCTATGAGGAAAGAGAAGATCAGAAGGCCTCCGGTATTTATTAAAAGCTCAGAGGTGAATGCTGTTGGGGAAAACCAGGAAGTGGATGAAGCCGAATTCAACAGCTGGATTTATCCGACGGCCGAAGAAGGATTGAACAATTGGAGCGCAAAGGATCATACCCCTGTTACCTTTGTGACGCAGTAATAAATTTCTTTGTTTTCATTATATTTTGTAATAAACAATGATAAACTCTATGGCCCGGTGTCTTACCCGAGGCACCGTGGTTCTATTTGTGAGGGCATATGAACTGTCATCTTATACATCATGAATGAAAATCTTGGACGTACTTTTCGCCTTGCAAATATTGTGTTCCTTTTCTGTCTTTCTTTTCTTTTACATAATTTTCAAAAACAGCTGTATTTACACACACACTCACTCATACAGGTTCCAATCCACTCTGGATCTCACTGATAACAACTCTGCTAATGCCAATTATGACTTCGAAAATCCGATCAACTTAGCCGAAGACGAAGGTGAAGATGATTGCGAAGTGCCTGGCGAGCTTGCAAGACTGTTACTTCAGGAAGAGAGGGCAATTCAACCCCATGAAGAGCCAGTGGAAACTATAAACCTGGGTACTGAGGCAGACAGAAAAGAGGTAAAGATTGGTGCCAACCTAGAGCTCAGCGTGAAGCAACGGTTAACCAAGATGTTACATGACTATATGGAGATCTTTGCCTGGTCCTACGAAGACATGCCAGGGTTGGATACCGATATTGTCGTCCATCATTTGCCGACTAGGGAAGACTGCCCTCCAGTTAAACAAAAGGTTCGTCGGATGCGCCCAGAGATGTCCGAGAAGATTAAAACCGAAGTCATGAAACAGTTTGATGCAGGGTTCCTTGCAGTAACTTCTTACCCTCAGTGGGTTGCTAATGTGGTGCCAGTACCTAAAAAGGATGGCAAGGTCAGAATGTGTGTCGATTACAGGGATCTGAACAGGGCCAGCCCCAAGGATGACTTCCCCTTACCTCACATTGATGTCCTCGTTGATAATACAGCTCAGCACAAGGTATTCTCTTTCATGGATGGCTTTTCAGGCTACAATCAGATCAAGATGGCACCTGAAGACATGGAAAAGACTACATTTGTTACTCAGTGGGGCACCTTCTGTTACAAGGTCATGCCGTTCGGATTAAAGAATGCTGGGGCAACCTACCAACGTGCCATGGTTGCCTTATTTCATGATATGATCCATCATGAGATCGAAGTGTATGTGGACGACATGATCGCTAGGTCCCAGACTGAGGAAGAGCATCTAGATCATCTACAGAAATTGTTTGACCGATTGAAACTGTACAAGCTGAGATTGAACCCGAACAAGTGCACCTTCGGGGTAAGATCTGGGAAGTTGCTAGGCTTCGTGGTCAGTGATAAAGGTATTCAAGGGGACCCTGCTAAGGTCAAAGCTATTCAAGAGATGCCAGTTCCTAAGACAGAGAAGGAAGTCAGAGGCTTTTTAGGACGCCTGAATTACATCGCTCGATTCATCTCTCATCTGACTGCTACCTGTGAGCCAATCTTCAAACTGCTGAAGAAAGATCAGGTAGTACGTTGGAACGATGAATGTCAGGCTGCTTTCGACAAAATCAAAGAGTATCTCCAAGAACCACCTATCCTTATGCCACCGGTTGAAGGGAGACCTCTGATCCTATACCTGACAGTGCTAGACAACTCAATGGGGTGTGTGCTGGGGCAGCATGACGAGTCTGGCCGAAAAGAGCATGCCATTTATTACCTTAGCAAAAAGTTTACCGACTGTGAGACCCGATACTCACTGCTTGAGAAAACTTGCTGCGCTTTGGTATGGGCTGCTCGCCGGCTGAGACAGTATATGCTAACTCATACTACCTTGTTGATCTCAAAGATGGATCCGATAAAGTACATATTTGAAAAGCCTGCTCTGTCTGGGAGAATTGCAAGATGGCAGATGATCTTGACGGAATACGACATTCAGTATACAACCCAGAAAGCCATCAAGGGAAGTGTATTGGCAGACCACCTAGCTCATCAAGCTGTAGATGACTACCAATCAATGAACTTCGAGTTTCCGGATGAAAGCATCATGATTGTAACTGATTGTGAAGTGCCTGGACCGGATGAAGGACCTGAACCAGGATCCCGATGGTCTATGCACTTTGACGGAGCTTCTAATGCTTTGGGAAATGGTATCGGCGCCATCATCATATCTCCTCAAGGTACTCATACTCCACTCACTGCCCGGCTGTGTTTCAACTGTACCAACAACATGGCGGAGTATGAGGCGTGTATCATGGGTCTTCAAGCTGCGATCGACCTAAGGATCAAATTTCTAAGTGTCTTCGGAGATTCCGCTCTTGTGATCAATCAGATCAAAGGAGAGTGGGATACGAAACATCCAAACTTGATCCCTTACAGAGAATGCGTGTTGACCATGATTCCCCACTTCACGGAGATAACCTTTGAGCACTTTCCAAGAGAAGAGAATCAATTAGCGGACGCGTTAGCTACAATGTCTTCAATGTTCAAGGTTAAATGGGATAATGAAGCTCCCCGGATCATCATTTGGAAACTGGACGAACCGGCATACTGTTGTGATCTCGAAACTGAATTGGTGACTGAGAAGCCTTGGTACCATGAAGTGAAGAGATATCTGGAAGCTCAGGAATACCCTGAAGGTGCCTCTATCAATGATAAGAAATTCCTGAGACGGTTCGCAGCCAAGTTCTTCCTAAGCAACGGCGTCTTGTACAAGCGAAACCATGATTCAACCTTACTGCGTTGTGTGGACAAGACTGAAGCGGAAAGAATCATGGAAGAGCTACATGAAGGGACCTTTGGTACGCATTCCAGTGGACATACTATGGCTAAAAAGATCCTACGGGCAGGATATTACTGGTCCACAATGGAAGCTGACTGCTACCAACACTCCAGGACATGCCACAAGTGCCAGATCTACGCAGATAAGGTGCATGTTCCTCCGGTTCCCCTGAATGTTCTGACTGCGCCTTGGCCGTTTGCGATGTGGGGCATAGACATGATCGGCGAGATAAAACCTACAGCATCCAATGGACATCGCTTCATCCTAGTAGCGATTGATTATTTTACGAAGTGGGTTGAAGCAGCATCCTATGCTACGGTAACCAAGACTGTTGTGGCACGGTTCATTCGGCACAATCTGATCTGTCGATATGGCGTCCCTGAGCGAATAATTACAGACAACGGTACCAATCTGAACAATAAGATGATTGCTGAGCTCTGCGAACAGTTCAAGATACAGCACCACAATTCTTCTCCTTACAGACCGAAGATGAATGGGGCTGTAGAAGCAGCAAATAAGAACATCAAGAAGATCGTGCAAAAAATGACAGTGACGTACAAAGATTGGCACGAGATGTTACCGTTCGCTCTGCATGGGTACCGTACCTCAGCAAGGACATCAACCGGGGCAACTCCCTTCTCTCTGGTTTATGGTATGGAGGCAGTCTTGCCGATCGAAGTGCAAATTCCCTCTCTCCGGATAATGAAGGATGCAAATCTGAACGAAGATGATTGGATCCAGACACGACTTGACCAACTCAATCTCATTGACGAAAAGAGACTTGCTGCTATCTGCCACGGTCAGACGTATCAGAAACGGATGATCAGGGCATTTAACAAAAAGGTCAGACTACAGGAATATCAAGTTGGGGATCTGGTTATCAAGAGAATCATACTTCCTCAGAGTGATCCAAGGGGCAAATGGACCCCTACATATGAGGGGCCATTTGTGGTTAAGCATGTGTTCTCAGGAGGAGCCATGATATTAACCAACATGGATGGTGACGACCTTCCTCACCCCGCCAATGCAGACATAGTTAAAAAATACTACGCATGAAAAAGACCCGCTAGGCTGACATGCCTAGGCAAAAATTAGGGCTTCCCGTCGAACCAAAAGGGTTCGGGCAAAATGAAGGGATGAAAATGAAAAAATCTGTACACCCGGCAAGTCGAAAACATGAAAAGGCGGCTTGGGCAAAAATGGGTATCCCGGTGGACTGAAAACCCGAAAGGGCAGTCCAGGCAAAAATTAGGGATAAAGCGTAAAACTATGTCTCATTGGATCACTTTGCATCCAGAATCCGGTATCTGCATCAAGTTCAGACGGCATCGATCAGTCAGCTTCACCTTCAACCAAGGTCATCAAGTGATGAGACGCTCGGAGTTATAAAGGCAATAGCAGAATTGAAACCCAGTGGATCATTCATCTTTCACACAGCTGTTTTATTTTCATTTGTACAAACTTGTATAAACTCTTTTGATCGGCGACATACCTCTTACTACGACGTCAGCCTCTTGTACACAAAACGCCTATTTTCAGGCCATTCAAAAATCAATAAAAATAAATCTTCAGTTAAATGTGCCAAGTGTTTTTCTTTTTCTGTTTTGTTTTGCGAAGAACGTCCAAGGTTCAATTTGTGATGTATGCATTGACAATAATTTGCTAACTCATAAATATTTGCATACGAAACAAAGGAATTAATTGCAGGTGACACTAGAAACAGGGGCAATAAAGAGTTGTCTGAGCAGTCTAATTGTTCTATCCCCCAAGGTACTAAGGTAGGTTCAGCTAAAGAACATGGCCAAGTGTATCTTAATTCCCCAGAGAATAAAACAATACATTCTTCTCCAAGCAAATTATCAGACCTCAAGGAAGTTGGGTATCCTCCAGCAGATATCAACCTTCCCCAGCAGCATGAATTCTTAACAAACATCCCCGGCAGTCTTGATCTAAAGATTATTCCCCGGCGGTATATCAACATTCAAAGGAATCACTTCCCCGCAGTCTAAAACTTCCCCCAGGAGAGTCCAATCCAGTTCCCCCAGGAAAGTTGGAATTCATATCTCCCCAAGCAGCAAGCTTATCCCCAGTAGATTCTGGAAGCTTATCCCTCGCAGAGCACGAACGCGTCGTCCCGGCTTGATTTAAAGAGTTATTTCCGTAACAGGATATAACTGGGTTATCCTCAGCCAAAAGCCACGGAAAGAGCGTCCTCGGCAAAGTATCTTCCTACCCCCAACGGAATTCATCAAATCTCCCAGCATAACTCATCAACGGTATACCCAGCGGAGTTATCTTCATCATTTCAGCAAAGCATCGCTATCCCCACAGAGTAGCACTCCCCCAGCATGATCGCTAGAGTATCTTTTCTCCCGCAGAATTATTTCATTTGCCAAGTTTATTCCTCAACGGAGTTATCTTCTCCTACCGGTATTCTTGCAACAATCATCCACAGCGGAAGCAAAATCTCTTCCTCAACATCAGCCCAGGATATGACTTCCCGGCACCCGTCAAGGATTTATTTTCCTAGACGAAAACATACATGAATCATCACATACATCATTATAGCATGCATGTACACATCATATCATATAAATCGTATCCGTGTTTGCTTAATCCATATCATGCATCGCATATAACTGACCTCTACCTTTCAGGAAGGGTGCAGTTGAAATTCTCAAACATATTTCAAGGACTTCTCTAGTCCAGTTAAATCGACTCCAAACAGATTTTTCTGATAAAGACTCAGTAGAAGTTCTCTTATGGTCCCCTCTCCAACGGCGTGTGAGGTGGTAATTCCTTCTTCAGATGTTTCCCTCTCCGGCATGAGCGTGAGGTGATATTCTCTTATGGTCCCCTCTCCAACGGCGTGTGAGGTGGTAATTCCTTCTTCAGATGTTTCCCTCTCCGGCATGAGCGTGAGGTGATATTCTCTTATGGTCCCCTCTCCAACGGCGTGTGAGGTGGTAATTCCTTCTTCAGATGTTTCCCTCTCCGGCATGAGCGTGAGGTGATATTCTCTTATGGTCCCCTCTCCAACGGCGTGTGAGGTGGTAATTCCTTCTTCAGATGTTCCCCTCTCCGGCATGAGCGTGAGGTGATATTCTCTTATGGTCCCCTCTCCAACGGCGTGTGAGGTGGTAATTCCTTCTTCAGATGTTTCCCTCTCCGGCATGAGCGTGAGGTGATATTCTCTTTTGGTCCCCTCTCCAACGGCGAGTGAGGTGGTAATTCCCTTTCAAGATGTTTCCCTCTCCAACGGCGAGTGAGGTGATATTTCCTTTCAGATTATAATTTCCTATAGTTCCTTCTCCAACGGCGAGTGAGGTGACTCCCTTTGAGATTATAATGTCCTTTGGTTCTCTTCCTGACACTACGAAGATGGTAATTCTCGCCAAGATTTTTCTCAACGAGCGTTGTTGAAATTAAAATCATCCAAGGTTCTCCTACCATTCACGCTAAGGCAGTAACCATCCCTGGTTCATTCATCAGCGTTTGAAGCTCCAGATTCAGCTCCTGTAACCAGTCAGGACACATCTATACCAAGCATCTGAAAACCAGTTCCTGCAGCGTGTCAGGTACTCATTTTTCTTTTGCAGGTATGCAGGTTCCAGCGAAGGAATCTCTTACCCGATCAACATCCAGATGGCATCTATAAGCCCATCATCCTATCCAGCAATCTCCAAATGGCATCTATAAGCCCATTCCCCCATCATCACTGCTACTATGTGAGCGCAAATTTCTGGGCACTCTAGTGTCCAATCATCTTCTACCCTCGGATTACGAAAGGCATGTCAGCCAATCTGCATCCTCAGGTCTAAGAAAATTGAACAGGGGCAACTTTTGTACCCCAAAATTTGCCCTCCCATATTCTCCAAGATTTGACAAGTCAAGGTCACAAAATTACCCCAAGGGTTGTGCAGCTCAACTGTCTTCTATACAGTCAAAACTAGGGTTTGAATTCTGGTCAAGCAAATGAACTTTTCAAAGGCCCAATCAAGTCTCATGTGCTTACAAATGTGGTCAAGCATCCTCATGTCAAGTTTCAAGGCATTCAGCTCAAAATTGCACAGTCAAAACCCTAGATTGCACTACAGTCAACTGTAGGGGCAAAATGGTCATTTGGCAGTCAAAAGTTCAAATTTTTGGTCAACATATCATTTTGAAGCCACAAACATCATTTGATCAATGCTTGATCATGATTCTCAAAATTTGGCTCAGAAATCATCAAAGATGCAAAAGTTGCTATATTTGGACAGTTGAAAAAGTCAACTGAAATTGACCAGGGCATAACTTTCACATGGATTATCAGAAAAATTCCATCCAAAGCTCATTTTGAAGAGAAAGACATTTCCTACAATTCATCTTCATGTTCCAAGTCCAAGAAATGCTCTCACAAAAAGTTATCAATTTCAACATTATAGGTCATTTTCAAAAGTCAACAAAAAGGGACTTTAAGTCAAAGGCCATAACTTGAGATTGGTAAATCAAAATGACATGGGACCAAAGGCGTTGGTTAAAGGACTCAAAGACCTTTCCAAAATGTCCAAGAACATGTGAAAAGCTTAAAAATTGACCAAGTTATGCTTTGTGGAAGTTGGGAAATTTTTGGAAATTTTTGAAAGTCAACATTGATGCAAAAGGCCTAAAAATGCAAATGGGCTCATTTTTCTTCCAAGTTTCTTCATGCCAAGCCTATGCACGACCACTAGGCCCAAAGGGAAGTATTTTCACATTTTTTAATTATTTATTTGAATTTATATTAATTTATATTCATTTAAATCATTTTAATACATGAAAAATATAAACCTAACCTAAAAAAATCTTTTTATGCACATTCTAATCTCAATATTTCGTGCTTGATTGATTATGGCAAGTTTTGATAAGATTTGAGCAGATTTGAACCAAAATGCACATGAAAAAATATTCAAAAAGATCTTGCAAAATCATATATTGAAATCCATTATGGCATGAGATTTTGTACAACTTTCTTGACCTAAAAGCCTCTATACATACTCAGCATCACAACCCTAATGATTTTAGACTGCAAGCTGCGCCCAAACAAGCATTGGCATATTGAAATTTTTCACAAAAAACTCAAACACTGAAAACCAGTTTCAAGCTCGATTCAAACCCCAATTCTTGTCCTATTAGCATCCTGAGACCTCATTGAACATCTCTCAATCATTAACATCAATCAAAAGACCCTGAATTGGTACCCCTAAGTCCAACTGTACCTTGAAAATTTTGAAATCGCATAGCATGAATTAAGCATTCTTTTGCATTTTTCTTTATGGATTATTGTTTGTAATGATGTTTCTAAGCTAACCAATATGTCCAATTGTGTTTTTGTGCTATATATACGAATTCGCCATGTTTGAATATTAGGGTTGCAGGTTTCTGAAATTGGGGATTTTGTGTAGAAGAAAAATTAGGACTTCTGAATACCATGGTTGAACTCAGTGCTTAGAGACGAAAAGATCCATACCATCGCGCCCAATTTATGTTTGGATATAGGCTATTCGCTATTTTCTTGAATCACCCCTTCAGCAACGCTATAAAAACCGTGGCCATACGTTTGTGTTTCAGAAAAAAACGAAGAAGACAACCTCGTTGTCACCATGTGATAGGCTGGTTTGAAAATTCGCGCCAGATCGTCCACTAACTTTACTTTTCTTTTATATTATTTGTGTTATATTATATATTAAATGAAACGCGCTTGGCTCAGTGGCAACATACTATGCATGTGACATCAAAGACCTGGGTTCAAGTCCCAGGTCTGTGTAAATTCTCAATGTTATTTTTCAATACGTTATTCCATGCAGCGCTCATAGTGGTGTACACCATATTCTGCCCTCATCCAAGCGTACACATGCCCAATGGATATAGTTCAAGGGTTGAGATTGAAGGTCCACTGAGCCTAGGTCAACGCGTTGGTACACCAAATTGGAGAAGTCAATGAATCAACTCTTGTTGGGCCAGAACTTCCAGGCCTGAACCTCCTTATTTGGGGCAACACCCCACTCTGGTTTGCTTTCCTTATTTTTTTTCATTATTTTAATTATTGTGTGATTTATTTTTATTGCTTTAATTAATTAATTTTCCTTTTTTACAAAATATAAAAAAAAACATCATAAAAATCCAGAAAAATACAAAAATATGATATTTATTTTATTGTAATTATTTTCATCAATAAATTAATAAGCATGTAAATAATTTAGATTAATTAGGTTATAGTTTTAATCTTTTTATAAAAAACACCAAAAATAGAATTTAGGTTTAATATCTTTTTTGATTTTCCTTTTAATTTTTTTTTTTCTTTTTGCAGAATAATATTATTTAGTTATTTTCATAATTAAATGTACATAATAAATTTTAGGTTTAATTTAGATCTTAATTTAATTCTTTCATAATAAATAAAAACATTAGAATTAGGGTTTGCCTTATAGTTTAATTTCAATTAACTCTTTTTTTTCTTTTAATAAATAAAAAAACATAAAAATCTAAAAAAAAACATTTTCTTTTTGAATTTTAATTCTAATTCCCTATTTAATTCTAATTAATTAACTCTTGTAATTTAATTTTTGTAAAAAGGGTCCAACGCCTTAGTTTTGTTTTAATTATTTTCTTTTGCGCATTTATTTCATTGCTTATTATAATTATGTAATTGCCCCAAAGCATTGTAATTTAAATTTCTCGCACTTTTATTTATTCGCTTTATTTATTTTCCGCTAAATCGGGTCCGGTTTAATTTTGGCGATGTGGACCCGCGCCATTTGTAATAGTCTTAGATTTATTTTCCCGCAAACCTTATAACTGTTAAATATGCATGCAAGAATGAATGGCCCTAACTAAAATCAAGCGTAGAACACAACAAACATGACAAGACAAATAACTGAAACATGACACACAATTCGCACACACCACCCCTAGGGTACGCCTCACTGTTGCCTTGCCTCGAAAGGTGATCGTCGAGTAGAGGATGTCTTAGTAAGTCCTCATGATCCGGGAACCTGGCATGAGGGTAGCTTCTAAGGTGTCTTCCCATTGCTCTGGTGATCACCATGTCCCTAAAATCGAATTGACCCGAACACCTCCAACGGTGGTGCTACCTACCTCTCAATGGTGGGATGGCACTACTTTAAAGGACATTTACACAGACGAATTCCTTAGGGTAGGTAGGTTCTCAAGGATACTTGCTCTAATTTCAAATAAACTCAAAAAGACTTTTCACACTGACACTTTTCAAAAGCTTTCAAAACAAACTTTTCAAACACTCTGACGTATGAGTCGATCTGAAATTTTTCAAAAGAAACTTTTTAAACCCACATTGAAAAGCAAACAAACAATTTTGAAAACACATTGAGCAAGTATCTAAGAGCCCATGGATAACCATGGATAGAAAGGGTGTTAACACCTTCCCTTTCTATAATCTACCTCCCGAACCGAGAGCAATCTCTATAAGGAATTTTTCTGTGCTTTTGTCCTTTCCATTTGGAGAAAATAAAAGACGGTGGCGACTCTTGCTTCCGTGACATTTCGCGAACCAGCGTTAAACAGTCAGTTCCAGATCCACCGATCACAGACGGTCTCGTATATCATGAGAGAAAATAGAGAGCTGAAGTCATTCCAATTCCGTTTCTTCGCCCGGTCTTCAGCTTTTTTCACTAAGAAATCCAAATAAAACCCTGTAGTATCCTCGCTTGATTTCCAATTATCTTTCACCTCTTTCCAACTCAAATGAAGAATTTCAGCGATAACTTCGAACTTCGGCTTCTCTGGCACTTGGGCAAAAGGAACTTCATCGGACAACTTGATATTAAGTAGGTACGCGTACTCTTCTAGTGTGGGAACCAGTTGATAATCTTGAAAAGTAAAACACTGTAATTCCTTGTCATAGAATTGGAAGAGGGTGATCAAAGCCATTGGATCAACTGGAGTATTAAGGACTAGTAACAAATTGCCATAATTTTTGTTGAAGTTATTCAGAACATCACCCTTCAAATAAGAACTCAACCTCTTCAATTCAGACACATCAATAGTAGGAATCTGATAAGCGAATGTATGCCTGGTGGGTTCTTTAACACGAACTGAATCAAACTTATCTGACAGGAGGCCAGCCATTTCTGATGGAAAGAAGACTCTTGAATGTCCCTGGAAGATGACATGCATATGCTAGTTATTTTTTATACATCATTTTTTAGAAATAAATATGCTATGATGCAACATGACAGGATCAAAGTTCACACTGGATGATGGCTGGACCATTACAGAACAGAGCCACTCAAGATCAAAATAAAATCCCAAAGCTTCAAAATTATCATGGGAACCTGAGTCACCTTCACAACACAAAGTCACCAACAGTACCTGTACCTGTAAGAAAAGTTTTCCCGCCCCTCTTACGGGTGTAGTCTAGGTCAAGGTAAGGTTAAAAGCCAAATCAGAGTATAGGAGCTTGAATGTCGGTATCATCATACGATAACACATATCCGAACTACCTCCGAAGTCATGGGTCTCATGGTCAGGTCTACAAAGCATCCGCTTCATAGCTGCCATGGCCACTCTATTCCTAGTTCCTATGGAATTCACTCATAGCCTGAGTATGAGGCCTTTTACCTCATGGAACAACCCACCCACCAAGAAATCCAGAATCCAAACAGTCCAGCCAAATCCAGTATGCATAAAGTAAAGCGCACATAGGATGCAATGCAAACAGATAAATATACAAGGCGGTAAAAATAAACACCCAAGAAGAAAACAAACAAGAGCTAGGATCGACTCCGGGATGGACCAGCAAAAGGTCAATCTTTCCCTAGTGAAGTCGCCAGCTGAAACCACACAGCTGGAACCCGTCATCTAGATGTAATGAAACCTCAATGAAGTCGCCACTGAATGTCTTTTATCCCGCCGAAAGGGAAAGTTAAACATCGAGAAAACCTGAAAAGGGAGATATCACGGTTTTTCGACCGAGAGATCGGGTAAGGGAGTCTGTTACGCGAGCGGAAGGTATTAGCACCTCACACGCCCGTAGTACTCTATGGTATCCACTCTTGTTGTCTAATCTAATGGGTGTAGTCAAATCCTATGTCTATGGCTTAAAACTGGAAAAAAGGGAATGCATGCGAAAGAAATAAAAACAATGTAGGGAAAATAAAAGTTGTGCTCGATTGGGCCCTACCCCAATGCCTACGTATCCCTTTAAGGAATCAGAGAAGTCGTAGTTCGGCTTACATATTTTGGTTGGTTTGTGTTTTTTAGTTAAGACAACAAAAATAGTCAAGATGTCAAAACATCAAAATGAAACAACAAACAGATGAGATGGTAAAACATCGACTAAATAATAACATAGTAACATGTCAAAGATGGCGAAACATCAAATGATAAAACATCACACCTAACAATGACATTGAGAGTCAAAGTAGGATAACCAACATGTGCGATGGCGAAACATCGGCTTCAGACAAGTATGCGATGGCGAAACATCGGCTAAAAGATAACAATGTATCATGGCAAAGATGGCGAAACATCAATAAACCGGATGACAAAACATCACACCTAACAATGATATTGAAAATCAAAGTAGGATAGCAAACATGTGCGATGGCAAAACATCGACTTCAAACGAATGTGCAATGGCGAAACATCGGCTAAAAGATAGCACAATATCATGGCAGAGATGACAAAACATCAATAAATCGGATGACAAAACATCACACCTAACAATGATATTGAGAACCAAAGTAGGATAACAAACATGTGTGAGGGCGAAACATCGGCTTCAAGTTTAAAAACAAAGCCAAGAGGCGTATAAACAAATAGGATTGGTTTGTATCTTTTACCTTGAAGAAGGGTTTGAGTTCATTAGAGGTGTTTTATGATTTGCCAAGAAAACAAATTTTGTTTTAAGATACAGAATGCATAGAAAGGAAACACAACTAAGGGAAACTAGCCTAGTACTATCCCTAGTGTTATCATACAATGGTTGACCCTAAGGTTGAGGATAAAGGAAAACCCTACCTTAATTAACATGTTAAAGGAAGCTTAATAAAACTATCCTATAGGGAACATTCACTGAGAGCGAAGTCGTGATCTCAATTTCTAAATTGAGTGACTCATTGATCAACAGTTAAAGAAGAAAAGCAATAAACATCCTATAAGGAACATGCACTGAGAGTGAAGTCGTGATCTCAATTTCTAAATTGAGTAACTCATCGATCAACAATTAAAGAAGAAAAGCAATAAAAATCCTATAGGGAACATGCACTGAGAGCGAAGTCGTGATCTCAATTTCTAAATTGAGTGACTCATCGATCAAAAGCAAACACAACACATGTATCAGACAAAAACCATAGGGCCTCCTGACATATATCAGCAACAGAGGTCCCATCATGCAGTCATAGAACTATGCAAAATGAAAATGGAAGAAAGGAAATAGTGCAATACCAAATGGATAACTATCTGTAGCAACTGAGCAAGAATAAAAGAAACCCGGAGAACTTCAAGCAAGCTGGCATCAGTAGATAAATCAAATCAGAAATTATGCCATCAAGCTACAAGTTTTGAGATTATTAGATATGAACAGATCCCATGGGCAATGTATAGCATTCACAATCACATGCATATATATCCTGCATAAACCAGCAAACATGCCAAGCACAAGAATAGCGCCAATATAATAAATTGTGTTCCACAAATAAAGTGAAACACAATAGCCTCAAGTCAAGACTGGAAAACCATTCTCAAAGTACCTCGCACATCCAACAACCAAGTTAGTATTCCCATAAATAGAATGATGATTCACATAAGGGATGGATGATGACACCATGATGAATTGAGAGAACATGATAGCAATTATCAAACATTAGTCATGATAGACAAAAGGAAACAGGCATATGCACAATTTGGTCAAAAGAAACAGAGGAATGTTGCTCCTTTCTATCACCATATTAAATTGACAATTGAATATAAATCAAGGATCATGGGAGCTTGAAAATAACACAATTAAAGACCATGAAGGTCAGTAGCAACTACATTTCAACCATTCTCAATTAAATTATCACAGCTCACATGCACAATAGAGGAGAAATCCCACACAATGCATCAAAAGGTCCAAGCACTCAAACATGAGGCATTAAATGAAATGAATTGAGTTATCATGGATAATCAGAATCAATGTGATCATTAGGTTCCCAATTATAGGCCTTACTCAAGTGCATTGGCCATCAAACAAATTGCAACAAGATATGCAACACTAATTGGGTACCTTCACTTCAACAATACATCAAAAATAGAAACAAGGATCCATAATTCAAACCAAAAATATATTAGACTCTTTGGAGTGTGTAGAAGTTAGAAAGAAAGCCTTAATTTCATGGATGATTGAGGAAGGAAACAAATGAGGCCCAAAGTTCAAAACTAGTTGGCCAAACTATCAAGACTAGGAAAGTTTTCAAAATAATTCATGGAAAAATATCAAACCAAGTCAAATAATTCAAGAAAAATGGTTTTTAGATCCCCAACACATTCATGAACCCTAATCAAGACTTGAATTCTATTGAAAGTCCAGGGCATAAGGGTTTTGAAAGAGAAACTTGCACAATAAGCAACAAAAACCCTAATTTTTGACTTTTAATGTTAAATATTGATTAGATAATCTCAAAATTCAAACAAATCAAACCAAGATCATGAAAATCACAAGGAAACCCTAAATGTCAGAATATATATTATTTCACATTTTTTGAATTAAAAAAAAGTCAAAAATTAAATTAAATTCAAACAACTAATTAATTAAGCAAAAATTCACATCTCAAAATAATACTTTAAAAAAAAAGTTAGAAAAATGTCCAACCAAAATTATATTCAAATACTAGAACTAAAAACACACATCTCTGATTTTTTATGGAATTTTTGAATTAAAGGAAATATTAAAATAAAAATTATACAAACAATTGACAATTAAACCATTATTTAAGGGCAAAAATGCAAACCCTAACCAAAAATCACAAAAAAGGTCAAAATAAAAAATATATTCAGATTATATGATTAAAAGAAAGCTTGCATGATTTTTTTGAGGATTTTTGAATTAATGGAAGTATTAAAATAAAAATTATAAAGCAAAAATTCAAAATAAACTTCTCAAATTAAATTTATAATCAAAAATAGAAAAAAAATTAAACCAAAGTCAAAATCAATTTCTACATTATTTTATGAGTTCAAAATATTTTTTGTGGAATTTTTTAGGTCAAAGAAGTATTAAAACAAAAATAATCCCTAAACAACCAATTATTTAAATTCAAAAAATTTTAAGCCAATCAAAATGTTTTAAAAAATTCCAATAAATCACAAGATAGTGGATATTATTTTGAACTTGTGAGAATTTTTTCAGAATTTTCTAAATTGTTTTGATCAAGAAATAAAAATCAGAAAATCAATTAAAACAAAAATATGAAAAATGCATGATAATTTGAAACAGGCCAATCACAGCGCGCCACCTCACTTCATCTTCAACCTCCAGCATAGGGCAAGACGCGTGCAATACCACAGTTCATGAGCCTATGTTCAGATCCATCATTCATGCTCGTTTCTTAACCAAAATCCATGAAATCAAGTGCAAATTAAAGTTAGCATATCATACTACATGATGTAATTTGAATCAAACTCAAAGATTAAGCATAGATCAAGAAATGAAGTCTCAAAAACTGGAAAAACTCACTGTAAACATCAAAGTCATGAACACGATTTCAAAAATTCTGCTTGAATCAAAGCTCAAATATACATCAATCCTAATGATTGTCCAGCAAGCTTTTCAATGAACATGACTTTCATCCTCAATTTAAGCTGAAACACATAAATCAAAGTTCAATATACTTACATGGATGTGAAATCTGGAAACACGATTCCTTCACTCCAGAAACAATCCAATGGTGCAAGCTTGATCTCCTTACTTCCCTGAAGCTGAATCACCAAGAATTTTGAAGAATGATCCAAGGAGAAGAGAGATTCGAAGCTATTTGCAGAGCTGCTTCCAAGATGTTCAGATTTGCAATGTAGCGGTTATGATCTTCCCCCTTCACAAATGAGCCTTGATTCTTGTTATATAGCACGAGGGTAAGAGGATAGAAGTGGTATTTGGCATTCAAAACTGATGGAGGGTAAGTTTAGAAGTTTTGGCCAAAAATGAGGATGCACATGGAATCTGCATTTCACTCGTGCATTTGCTTGCCTTTTGTGCATTTTGTGAGTGTTGGCTCCTAAATTCGACACTCTTGTTTGTTATCAATATAGACCATTAATTTTGAGTCAGAAGAGTTTCCTACATAAGAAGGCTTCGACCAGCTGATCATGTCGAAGACTCACCAAAGAATGACAAGATACTTGGAGAAATTCCTTTAAGTGGGAATCTTGTTGTCTTCGACGTCGAAGGAACCTCTCGACAAAGGTACCTGACGCCCAAGGTCGAACGGTTTGAGATTTGAATTGTTGGAGGGAAAACGGTTCCCAGCAGTTACCAAGTGCAACGTGCCGAAGACATAAGCGTCGAAGGCTGTGAGCGTGCCATGTGGCGTCATCTCGAAGCAGCATAACTGCCCAGCGGTTACTTAGGATCCACTTTAGTATAAATACTAGTTGTTCACGTAGTTTTCGCGTGTGTTCATCATTTTATACAAGTCACTCATCTAGATTCAAGTACCCAGCGTGAGTGAAAGAATCGTTGAGAATGTATGTGTGAAACACCATTTAAATTAACCAAAGTCTTTTATATTCAAGCAATTTATCTCTTTTCATTTACTTATCTCCGTCGAAGCCTTTTACTTAACGCTTTTATTTATTCTATCAAGCTTTTCTTCATGCAATTTACTTAAAGTGTCTTTACTTTACTGGCATTAATCACCATTAGGATTAGTCAAACTCCATAAAATCAACCATGTCTTAGGATCAATCTGATCGATCCTGCGAATCACCAAATAAGTAACCTTTTGGAAGATCAGCGGTTGTTTACCAATTTCCACGGTAAACAAATTGGCACAGCCGGTGGGACTTTGTGTTGATTTTTACGATTAACCATTTTATACAAAATATCCTCCTTTTTCGAGAGTATTGCATGTTATTGAGAAGTGGTAGAATATACACCAAAGAAACCAATACTAGGAGAAGAAGTGAAGAGATGGAGAATCCTCCAAACAATGTTGAAATCCCACAAACAAACGTGGGAACAACGGTTATCCCAACCGTAAGTGAAGTGGTAACCACTGGCTCGACACCAGCAGTAACGGTTACACAAACGGGGCCATTACCTCTATTTACTGGCCCCAGAATGCCTTTGGGAACTCCCCCACCAAGGGGAAACCAAGGAACTAGGCCATATGTTCCCCCAGGTTTTTCGACAGTCGGTTTAAATCGAGAACCACTCTATGGCATGCCAACTTCTGAATTGGCTAGCCTGACGAATGCTACGTCCACTTTTTCAGACCCTTTAGTGAGTGCTTCTTCGCCACTCCAAGGCTCTGGGGTTGGTATGGCGAACAGGGTTAGGACCCAACTCTTAGGAGGAACGTCCCAAGTAATTCCTGGCCTTACGAATGCCTCGAGAGCAGTCTTGAGGCAGCAAATGGACGAAAGCAACCACGATATGGTTCAAATGTTGGCACAAACTTTAAGCACAGTGCTAAATCCTCTAATACAAAATACCACCCAGTCGAATCAGCAAATGACAGAGCAAATGGCGCGTCTGGCTGACTTTTTTGGGGTACCCCAACCTATTCGACAGCTCCAAAGGGCACAGATAAGGGGAAATCAAGGTATACTTCTAGAGGAAGAAACCATTATTAATCAAGTCCAGCAGCCTGTCGAAGAAAACCTTAGGGTACAAATGGAACAACCCGGGGTCGAAGAGCCTAGAGTCATAGCCCCGGAAGTAAGGATGGTTAATAGAAACCAAAATGCTGACGAAGTAGTTCAGCAGATCCAATACCAGAATATGGGTTTGGAAAATAACTTGACAGCCATGATTGAAAGAATCATGATGCAAAATGGGATGAGTACGGGCTTCCGAAGGCCTAACTTTACGTCCCCGCTGTCAGAATATGTGTTACAAATGGACTTGCCTCCTAGATGCAAAGTCCCTAAGTTCACTAAGTTTTCAGGGGACACGACAGAATCCACTGTCGAACATGTGGCAAGATACTTGATCGAAGCAGGAGAGATTTCAAACAATGAGAACCTGAGGATTAAGTATTTCCCAAGTTCCCTAACAAAGAATGCATTTACTTGGTTCATAACTCTCCCCCCCCCCCCCCCAATTCGATCCACCATTGGACCTAGTTGGAGAGATTGTTCCATGAGCAATTTTACATGGGACAAACCAAGATAAGCCTGAAAGAGTTGGCCAGTGTAAAGAGGCGATTCACTAAACCTATAGACGAATATCTAAATAGGTTTAGGTTGCTCAAGGCAAGATGCTTTACGCAAGTGCCAGAACATGAGTTAGTCAAAATAGCCGCAGGAGGTCTAGATTACTCCATTAGGAAAAAATTAGACACTCAATACCTGAGAGACATGGCTCAATTGGCCGATAGGGTTCGATAGGTAGAACGCCTTAAAGCTGAAAAAGCCAGGGCGACAAAAACTCATAAAAGAGAAAGGATAGCGTATGTCAAAATGGACGATGAAGATCCAGAAACATTCGACGAACCTATAACCGTCGAAGAAAGTGAGGTCGATTTAGCTGAGTTAAAACAAGGGCCACCATACTCTTGCAAACTACTAGTCCCCTCAAGTGGAAAAAACCCCACTGGTCCTGAAAGGGCCAATGATAGGTTCCCTAAAAAGACTTACAGTTTTGATATTACAAAATGTGACAAAATTTTTGACTTACTTGTAAAAGATGACCAAATGATAATACCCCCAGGGGTAAAAGTGCCTCCTCTTGATCAAAGAAAGAAAAGAGGCTTTTGTAAATATCATAATTTTCTGGGCCATAAAACATCTCAATGTTTTCTTTTCAGGGATCTCGTACAAAATGCTATCGAGGAAGGGAGGTTGAAGTTCGCTGATAAGACCCCCATGATTGTGGACTCTAACCCTTTGCAGGCTGAAGCCCACTATGCTGAACCTTCAGAGGTGAATGTGATCGAGGCTTCCAGGAGTCAGGCGAAGAGGCCAGGAATAACTATGGTCGAAGTCACTAAAGATCATATCAACATGCCAATCTTTGGCAGTTTTTCCGGGAATCTTTCTAGAAAGACAATCGAAGCAGTCCAAAAAGCTGCAGTGCAAGGCCATACAGAAGACCTGGAGGCCCAGATGAAGCAGATGACTCTTGCTAATAAAGACAGCATGAATGTCAACAAGGTCGAAATCTATGAACCAAAAGCTTCAGAGGAGGCCATTAGGCAAGAGCAAGCAAACAGAACGGCTTTCCCTCGGGAAAACGAAAATCTGGCAGATTTCCTGCAAAGATGCCAGAAGAAGAAGTCAGAAGTAATGTTGTGTCCTCGATGCAGCTCTATTTTCGACAAGAAAGTTGCTGAACACATCCAAGGTGTGAGAGCAGCAAATAAAAGTAGGGAAGGTGTTGATGTTCGACATGACCCCAGAAGAACCTACCAAAAGGGTTCGAATCAAGAAAGGAGGCCGCTAACTTTCAGGCCTCCAACCAATGTGCCAGTTGATACGTGGCTCAAAACATCGAGTCCAAAGAGACCGAGTGAAGAAAGGTGGAACTCCTTCGAAGTGCCAAGAGGTTCATCTTTGACACTTAAGAAAGAACCTCATGTTGTTGCCTCCAAAGTGACCCAGGTATCAAGTAACTACAAGGGAAAGAATCCAATGACTCGATCCCAATGGAGAAGATACCAAAGGCGGCGCAAGGCTGAGAGGGAAGCTATCAACGAACCAAAGCCAGAATCAAGTTCAAATGTCCCCCAGCGAAGGCAAAGAAAGCCTTTGAAGAGGGAACCAGTGACCAATAGACTGGTGTGGCCTAACCAAGGCGAAGTTGGTGACAAAGATGGCTCTGAGTCTGATGACACCCTAGATATCATGGTGAATATAGTCTCAGTTTTGCCAAGAGAGTTCAACTGAAAGATGGAGGTCGAATCGAACGACTGGGAAGTCGAACAAGAAATGGCCAAGCATAGGCCAGTATGCTACTTCGTCATGGATAATGGTTGCAAAGAAGAGCAAAATGGTTTCTTCGAACCACCTACTAAGGCGATGAAAAGTCACCTCAAGCCTTTATTCATAAGGGCAAAACTCGAAGAAGCCACTGTAAATAAGATCTTGGTTGACTGTGGGGCAACCATCAACATAATCCCTCACTTCATGCTGAGAAAAATAGGCAAGAGTGATGAAAACATTAAGCCTCATAACATGGTCCTGTCGAATTACGAAGGCGGAATAGGGACCACCATGGGAGTGATCCAACTGAACCTCAAAGTAGGATCCATCCTTCGACCAACTATGTTTATGGTCATATCGGCTAAACCAAATTATAATCTGTTGTTGGGCCGAGAATGGATACATGGTGTTGGAGCAGTACCATCATCAATGCACCAAAGGTTAATATTATGGCGTCCTGATGGAATTGTCGAAAATATAGAAGCTGATCAGAGCTACTACTTGGGAGAAGTAAATCACCTGGGGAGAGTCGACTTCGACAAAAATTTGGCTCACATTGGGCCATGCCCAGCACCTGACTTCGACATGGCGCCAGCGCCAAATGCTTTTTGTTCCTTGTACCTGCACCCTGAGCATGGTATTCAGTGGGACAGAGAAGACTTGTCCCACATTGATTTCAGTGGGCTAACGGACATCCAGCCAACTGGTTGGGGAAGTGAATTCAGTGATAATGACTGAGTCACAATCACTACAGCGAATTTCGGATTACGTAGCCGAAACAAGGATGATAGCGGCTCTCGAAGCCGAAGTAAAATATATGGCCACTCAGGCCAACAATCAAGAGCTACCTTTTGTAGGTCCTGGAAAAGATTTCGACCCAGAACCTCCTGATATCATGACAGAAGAAATGCAGGAGCAAAGGCTTGACGTAATCTATGACGATGAGCCTTTGGGATTCGAAAAGGACCCCCTGGCGAACAACATCAAAATGTTAGCACAGGATCCTTTAGAAGAAATCAACTTGGGCGAAGGGTTAGAGAAAAGGCCAACTTACATCAGCGCCAAAATAGACCCAGAACTCAGGGTTGAAGTGATCCAGTTACTAAAGGAGTTCAAGGACTGCTTTGCATGGGATTACGACGAAATGCCTGGTCTCGACAGAGGATTGGTAGAACTTCAGTTGCCAATCAAACCTGGAAAGAAACCAGTCAAGCAAAGTTCAAGGCGCTTCGCTCCAGAAATACTGTCGAAGATCAAAACGGAAGTCGAAAGACTGCTGAAGTGCAAATTCATACGAGCTATGAGGTATGTCGAATAGATTGCAAACATTGTGCCAGTAATTAAGAAAAATGGTACGTTGAGGGTATGCATAGATTTCAGAGATTTGAATGCTGCCACACCCAAAGATGAATATCCTATGCCTGTGGCGGAAATGCTAGTCGATTCTGCCGCTGGCCATGAGTACCTGAGCATGCTCGATGGTTACTCAGGGTACAATCAAATTTTCATTGCTGAAGAAGATGTGTCGAAAACGGCTTTTTGATGCCCCGGGGCTTTAGGCACTTACGAATGGGTAGTGATGCCTTTTGGCCTAAAAAACACTGGGGAAACATATCAGTGAGCGATGAACTCTATCTTCCATGATTTTATTAACACTTTTATGCAAGTATATATTGATGATATTGTTGTAAAATCTGTTTCTAGGAAGAATCATATAGACCACCTTCGACAATCATTTGAAAGAATGAGAGAACATGGTCTGAAAATGAACCCTTTGAAGTGTGCGTTCTGTGTGAAAGCTGGATATTTCTTGGGCTTCGTCGTCCACAAGAAAGGAATCGAAATCAACCAGAACAAGACAAAGGCAATCTTGGAAGCGAAAGCGCCAACGAACAAGAAGGAACTGCAATCTCTGCTGGGCAAGATAAATTTCTTAAGGAGATTTATATCTAACCTAAGTGGAAAAGCCCAAGCCTTCTCACCCTTACTTCGATTGAATAAGGAAAGATTCGAGTGGGGGAAAGAGCAACAAGAAGCCTTCGACAAGATTAAAGGGTACCTCATCAAGCCGCCTATTTTGGTGCCTCCTTGTAGCAATAAGAGTATGAGATTGTACATAGCGGCATCCAACAAAACTTTGGGAAGCATGTTAGCCCAAGAAGATGACAATGGAGTCGAAAGGCCCATTTACTATCTTAGCAGAGTTTTGAACGATGCAGAAACTAGATATAGCGAAGTTGAAAAATTATGTCTATGTCTTTATTTCTCTTGTACAAAGCTCAAACAATATATAAAACCAGTTGATGTGTATGTTTCGTCTCATTTTGATGTTTTCAAATACATGTTGCCGAAACCCATCTTGCACAGCCGAATTGGCAAGTGGGCGCTAGCATTAACTGAGTATTCATTGACCTTTATGCCTCTCAAGGCAGTAAAAGGGCAAGTGGTAGTAGACTTTATAGTCGACCACTCGATTCAGGTTGAAAATATAAATTACATGGAGATAGAACCCTGGAAATTCTACTTCGATGGTTCCAGCCATAAAGATGGAACAGGAGTAGGGGTCTTAATTATTTCTCCAGAAAAAATTCCAACAACATTCAAGTACAAGATAGAAGGTACTTGTTCGAACAATGAGGCTGAGTACGAAGCTCTAATTACTGGCCTTGAGATATTGTTGGAATTGGGGGCAACTCGAGTCGAAATAATGGGAGACTCAGAGTTAGTCATCAAGAAAGTCACAAAAGAGTACAAATGCATAAGAGAAAATCTTATTATGTACTTTGTGATAGCATATCGTTTATTGAAAAAATTCGAAGTGGTTAACATTCGACACATACCTAGATTGGAAAATCAAGTAGCCAATGATTTGGCACAGATTGCATCTGGGTACAAAATTTTAAAAACAAGATTACAAAGAGCAATCGAAGTTCGAGAAAAAATAAAAGCAACCAGTCTGTCTCCAACAGATTTGGAATCGACAAGACTAGGGTATGCTGATCAAAGGAACTTTGAAATTTCGTTCATAGACAATTTGTCAGAGCAAGATTGGAGGAAACCCATTGTAGATTATCTACAAAATCCAGCAGCTTTGACAGAACGAAAAATAAAATATAGGGCGTTGAGTTACGTACTCATGGGTAACGAGTTATTCAAAAAGACGCCTGAAGGGGTATTGCTAAAGTGCTTAAGCGAAACTGAAGCATACATAGCCCTTTCAACTATGCATGCTGGAGCATGTGGGGCTCACCAAATAGGCTATAAGATGAAATGGTTGTTGTTTCGACAAGGACTATACTGGCCCACTATCTTGAAAGATTGTGTTGAGTTCGCGAAGGGTTGCCAGGAATGTCAAGTCCATACTGGCATCCAACATGTACCAGCAAGCGAACTACACTCAATAGTGAAACCTTGGCCTTTTAGAGGATGGGCGTTGGATCTTATTGGAGAGATTCGACCAGCATCATCAAAGAGCCAGAAGTATATACTGGTAGGCGTTGATTATTTCACTAAATGGATCGAAGCTATCCCTTTAGTTAATGTAGACCAAGATAATGTCATTGAATTTATTCAAAAGAACATTATCTACAGATTTGGAATTTCTGAGACTATAACAACTGATCAAGGGTCAGTGTTTACTGGTCGAAAAATGCAGGAATTCTCCCAAGAAACAGGCTTCAGACTCCTAACATCAACACCTTATTATGCACAGGCAAATGGTCAAGTCGAAGCAGCAAATAAAATAGTGATTGGCCTGATAAAAAAGCATGTAGGAAAGAAGCCAAAAAATTGGCATAAAACGTTAGACCAGATCTCGTGGGCCTGTCGAACGTCCCCAAAAGAAGCCACAGGTACAACACCGTATCGGCTAACTTTTGGTCATGACGCAGTACTGCCAGTAGAAATTTGTCTTCAATCAGCGAGGGTTCAAAGACATCAAGATATTCCCTCTGAGGTTTATTGGGATATGATGTTAGATGAACTAGTAGATTTAGACGAGGAAAGACTACGCGCTCTCGACCTACTGAGAATTCAGAAGAAAAGAGTGGAAGACTCTTACAATAAAAAAGTAAAACCTAAGGCATTATCGCCTGGAGAATTAGTTTGGAAGGTGATTCTCCCCATGGATCGAAGAGATCGAAGCATGGGAAAATGGTCACCCAAGTGGGAAAGACCGTTCAGAATTATTCAAATTTTTTCTGGTGGAGCTTATGAGGTCGAAGAGTTAAGCGAAGATAAAAGACTCTTGAGGGTAAACGGAAAATATTTGAAAAAATATAAACCTATGCTCCAAGAGATCAAAATAAATAACAGTTAATGACTAAGGTAACCATAAAGAAGCCAAAATGGAAAATGATATATTGATTAACCAAAATGGCTGCATTGTATTACAAAAATTACAGTACATGATCAATGAGGTGCTGAGTAAATTAGAAAGGGATGGAAGCTTTAAGTCGAAGATATTTGGCTTGCTAAAACTCCAGCCGTTTGTTACACAAGGCATTCGCCTGGGAAAGTCTGGAAATCTGGTCATCAAGGGCTTGGGCCCTTTCAGCGAACTCTAAGCCTCGAGTAACTTCATCTTGGCTCTCTGCGTCCGAAACAGTCGAAAGGAGTTCCTCTTTGCGCTTAGTGTTAGCATTTAACTTGGCCTCCAACTCCTTGATCTGTGCCCTAATAGAGGCGTTATCTTGATCTATGGCTTTGATTTCCTGCTGCTTGGACGTATTCTGTTTCGACAATTCTGCAATTCGAGAAGTCGATTCAGCTACTTCGGTCCAAGCAGAAGAAATCTTGTCATGTAGTGTTTCGAGTTGGCTGTTAAACCCCCTTCGACGTCTATAGTCCGCAGAGACTTGTTCAATGATGGAGTATAACTCCAAGATGAAGCTGGAAATTTCTGGAGAAACAGCAAGCAAATCAACTGCACCCAGAACAGCTCCCAAACAAGACGGGGAAGTAGGATCCCCCTCCAAAGCCTTCATTAGATCCTTCTTGAAGAACTGAGCCTTGACATTATTCAAGACCTCATCAAGAGGAGAAGTCAAAGTAGACTTCCCTGATGCAGTAGAAGCATCATGGCTAGGGTCAGATTAATTCTCCCTGCTCTCAATGATGGCATTCAGATAGCCAATTGGATCAGTTTGCTTCAAAAGGGCCAAGTCTTCTTTAGACCTGGGCTTTTTCGAGGTGATCGTTTCTGCAGCAGTGGTGGCTTGGCGCTGAGTTTGTTCGGCAGCGTTAGCATCAACATGACCCTCTTCATCATGTTGCTCCTGTGTCTCATTGACCACTTGAGCTTCCTCCTGGTGGTGTTCCTCTGTTTCAGCAAGGACTTCATCATCCACCAGTTCCTCCTCTCATTGTCTGCTATGGTCAGCAGAGTCTTGTGGCTCCAAAGTTTGATTTACTTCGTTAGCAGAACCAACGAAAGAAGAAGGATGATGAGTGGGTTCCCCTGCGCTGTTTACAAAGGAATCAGAACCTTCGACAGGATGCCCAGTGGGTGCTGAAGTTCCAGCGGTCTCCTGAAAATAGAAGAGGAAAAATATTCTGGTTTAGAGAGATGTGAAATCGAAGGTGATCGTCGACACCTGAGTTAAAAGTGGTCGAAGGCACTACCTGTAGAGGAACTTCAGCCCCAGGGCTAGAATTGTCACTCTCAACGGGTTTGCTGAGCAAGACGTTTAGCTCCTCCTCCGTGGGCTCTTCGATGATCACAGGAGGTGGCCTGGGTTTATTCCCTGCGACCTTGATTCTGATCGTAGGTCGAGGCTCAAGAGCAGGGGCAGTCTTCTTCACCTTTCTCCGTTTGAGAGGAACAGGGGGAGATTCGTCCTCGTCGCTACTCGAAGATTCGACCGTTAATGCAGGTCACTTCTTAGGCGCAGGACTCTGAAAGCCCCAAATGGAGTTGGTTTAGAATGCAGCATTGAAAACCAGGATGTTTAAAAACCATCAGGAAAAAAAAATTGTTACCTGTGCTGGAGGTTTTGTAGAGGGGCCTCCACCCTGATGGCTGTCTGTGGCTTTCTTTGCCACAGGTTTTCGAACAACTGAAAGAAGACACGTTCACAAGTTATAAATTGACAGTTATAGGTCAAAATGGAAAGACAAATGTAATTTGAAGAGGGAACGTACATTTCTTTATTTTGTCGAGAACTAAGACGAAGGACTTTTGGAGTTCGTCTGCAAAATCCTTTTCGTCGAAGAACTCTTCGACATAATATCTCTTCCACCAGTCTTCAAAAGATGGTGAACAGAGGAAGTTGAGTTGGTAGTCAAACAATGATAGTACGGTCCGACCAGCGTACCTACCAATATGCTTGGTAGCAACATCCTCAGTGTAATCATTACAAAAGTACAACACTGATTTCTCCCTAAGGTAAATGGGAGAAGGAAGCGATTGGATAATGCCAAACTGTCGAGAGACAAGATTCGGCTGGTAAGCAATCAGGCTCAGATGATTCTTTGAACTCTTGAAGCGCAATGGCATTATCCTTGGAGTGAGAAACGCTTCCCACAGTGTTGTGTGCTCTTCGAGGTGAGGATCCTCTGATGACTTGGGATGGGGCCTGGTGAACCACCCTGGACCAAAATTTCAACTAGCGAAAGGAGCCATGGTCGAGGTAAATTCCTTCCTCCCTGCAAACATCTGAACGAAGTTTGCAAGGGTCTTTTGGAGTTCCAGCCCATCCTCAATGGGAGTCATTAAGGCAAGCCTGGTGCCTTCGACACGCCTTCTGGCTATCTCAGGAGCCTTTTCGTTTATTTGAGCCTTCTGGGGTAGAAAAGACTCAAAAGTGGCGTTTAGCCATAGTTGTAGTAGCCAGAAGGGTCCAGCAAGCAGCAAGCTGGCTCTATTTTCTATTATTTTTAATTGAGTCGCTCCATTGCTTATTGACTCATATAGGTTTGCCAGTATTAATTCGGCCAAACAGATGTTTTGACCATGATGAAGCTGAGTAGCAAGGGTGACCATTTTCTTCGTCACATGTAGGGACTTCGTGCAGAACACGAAGCGTGACAGCCAAAGGGCTAGAAACGCAATGTGCTCCACATCCGTCACCCCAGCTGTCGAGTTGTCATGGTAGTGGTTGGTGTAGGTGGTATAAGTGGGTTTGGTAGCTGAAAACCCAATCTGGTCTTCAGACATTTCCTCTGGGTCGAAGTAATCCCCAGTTGGTCGAAGACCAGTAATAGCAGCCACGTCGAAGAGAGTGGGTGTTACCATTCCACAAGGCAGGTGGAAGGTGAAGTGAGTATAGTCCCAAAATAGCAAAGAAGCTATCAGCATTTCAGGACAATAGTTGAGACCAGTTTTGGACAGCATGACTAGGTCATAAATCCCCATGCCCTTCCAAATCGAAGCCTGGCACTTCTCCATCTTATCGAGCCAAGCGTTGTATTCTGGTGTAAGGTTAGGGCTAGACCTAAAATCCCTAACCCCCTGTTGAAGAATCGAAGATCTATCTTTTCTTTTGCAGGGTCTTCGGTATCTTCCGTCGCCTTCTTGGAGCACCCAATGGGCTTGAGTGCCTCATGCACAGGGAAGAAACCCTCGATTTTCGTTGGGTCAGCAATGCATGAAGATAGAGGACCATACATGGCGAAAACCTGGTTGGAATATCCAACAGGAATCAGCAGTTGAGAAGAATAAGTTTCACGCTCAACATCTCCCATGGGTTCGGGAACCCTTCGCATTCCCATGGAGTTAACTATTGGAGCGGTTGAAAAGATTGTCGGTTGAGTAGTTTTAGAGGGAGTGCTAGATCTGGGGACATTGGAAGAACGAGAACCTGAAGCCATTTTTGGTTTGAGATGAAGATGGATGGAGAACAAAGGTTTCTGGGTTTGGAGAGGAAGAAGCAAAGGTTTGCTTGCAGGAATTTTTGTTCGACTTAAGGCTTGGCTGAAGGAAAGCGTAAAGAGTCCAACAAGGGGCACTTAGCGCTATTTATAGTGATTGGAAAATCACAAGACTCAAGGTCATTTAATGTCTCAGACAAGAGTGGGGCACGTGGCACTCATTTGGTGATGTAGCCGTTCTGAAGAATGAAAACGGTGCAGCGTGCGTCCTCGATTTCGGGAAATAGTCATGATGACAATATGTGAAGGGACATCAGGCGTGCCAAACGCCTTACTGAAGTGACGTCTTGGGAACAGGTGAAATGATGACTTTTTGGGATTGTCAATTGGTTGGTAGGAGATGAAAAGCGCACAAACTAATTTGTGGCTGAGAGTGAAGGACAAGGTCGAATGGAATATCAAAGAATGCATTTTTCTTCTAGCGTCGAAATAAGACATTCTTGGGGGGCAATTTGTTGGCTCCTAAATTCGACACCCTTGTTTGTTATCAATATAGACCATTAATTTTGAGTCAGAAGAGTTTCCTACATAAGAAGGCTTCGACCAGCTGATCATGTCGAAGACTCACCAAAGAATGACAAGATACTTGGAGAAATTCCTTTAAGTGGGAATCTTGTTGTCTTCGACGTCGAAGGAACCTCTCGAAAAAGGTACCTGACGCCCAAGGTCGAACGGTTTGAGATTTGAATTGTTGGAGGGAAAACGGTTCCCAGCAGTTACCAAGTGCAACGTGCCGAAAACAGAAGCGTCGAAGGCTGTGAGCGTGCCATGTGGCGTCATCTCGAAGCAGCGTAACTGCCCAGCGCTTACTTAGGATTTGCTTTAGTATAAATACTAGTTGTTCACGTAGTTTTCGCGTGTGTTCATCATTTTATACAAGTCACTCATCTAGATTCAAGTACCCAGCGTGAGCGAAAGAATCATTGAGAATGTATGTGTGAAACACCATTTAAATTAACCAAAGTCTTTTATATTCAAGCAATTTATCGCTTTTCATTTACTTATCTCTGTCGAAGCCTTTTACTTAACGCTTTTATTTATTCTATCAAGCTTTTCTTCATGCAATTTACTTAAAGTGTCTTTACTTTACTGGCATTAATCACCATTAGGATTAGTCAAACTCCAGAAAATTAACCATGTCTTAGGATCAATCTGATCGATCCTCCGAGTCACCAAATAAGTAACCTTTTGGAAGATCAGCGGTTGTTTACCAATTTCCACGGTAAACAGTGAGCCAAATGAAGTCATAATTACATGCCCAAAGTGCCAGCTCATGATTGTTTGAAATGAAGAAGTGTTGGTGATTTTGCAAAATTGAGCATGTTTTGTATTTTCTTCATCCAAGCAAGTTCATGAAGCATATGGGCATAAAATGATGAGTATAATGGGCCTCAGCATGTCACAAATTGCTCATGGGCTTGATTAGAAGCAAAAGAAATGGCTAAAACCTGAGTTCACAAGAAATTACCATTTTGCATATTTGTCAAAATTCAATAAAATGCCTCAAAATTCCTAAGTCCATAACTTGCTCATATTTTTGAATTTTGACACAAATGAGTACAATTTGGAAAGGTATTGAAAATATATTCAATCCCTTAGTTTTGAGTTTTTGCAATTGAATCCATTAAGTTTCTCAAAATTGAGCTTGAAATTCACTAATTTTGGAAAATGACCTATAATTTTGTAACTTCAAAAGACCATAATTCTTGTTTCCTTGCCAATTTGGACATGAGACCAAAAGGAGATGAAAGATCCTTTTATCTTTCCAATAATATTTCATTTTCATTTTTTTGATCAAAGGTGAATAAAATATGAATTTTTGAAGTCAAGTCCTTATTTTCCAAAATTAGAAACTTTTAGGGTTTCTTCATGAACAAGTTTCCATACAAACCTCAATCTCTTTGATCCAATGATCTAAATGGACTTTAAATATGAAAAGTACATCCTTGAATTGATGGTTGACCAAAAGTTCACTTAGTCAACCTTGACTTTGACTGATTTTGACCAAAATGACCATTTTGCCCCTTTGAATCAATTGACCCACTTCCCTTCAAAATTGATGATCAAAACTCCAAACATATGTTCTTTCAAACATATAGAGGTCATGTACAAAGTTTCACTTCAAAATTCTCAAGAAATCTTGATGAAATCCCAAACCCTAGTTTTGGTCAACACCTTAGGAGACTGATGAACCATCTTCAAAACTTTAAATCCTCTGGATATCTTGACCAATTTCTTGTACTAAGACCTTCAAAATACCTATGAGATGTTGTATCTTCCAAATCAAAACTTGTACATTGATCAATAGTCTTGCTCAAACAAAACCCTAATTTGACTGGTGAATCAAAGGAGTGGTTCCTTCTTATAATCAAACACAAACTTCAATCCTCTGATGATCCAAAGAGATGGATAAAACATCTTGAGATATGCAATAACTTTTGAGCTTGAAAGATCCAGAGGTTTAGATGATAAGGTTCTACTTGAGCAACTTGTCAATGCAAACAACCTTCAAAGCTTGAGGAAGACTTGATAACCAAAGTATTTTGATCCCATCACAATGTATGAATGCAATGCAATATGATATTCATGATGAAACATAAGCCTAAATCAAGAGGGTGAATTTTGGGGTACAGCACGCATCATCAAGTGCAAATTTCTAGGCACTTTAGTGTTCAATCATATTCTACTTTCAAGCCACGAACAACAAACACGTCGATCTAGCTTTTCATGTTTAAGAAGATTGAACAGGGGCAGCTGTTGTACCCCCAAATTTGCCCTCCCATTTTTCACTCAAGATGTTATCCCAAGTTTTCTCGAATACTCAATTTGGCTCAGAAGTTGGTTAGACAGATTCTCTTCCCAGGCAGTAAGTCAGCATTAGGGTTTTGAGTTAAAAATCAAAAAAGAAACAATCAAGCTTAGCCATTCATGTGAAGACATTTGAGCATGGATTCATTCAAAGTGTTAAAGTTGAAGGAATTTAGACATGGTTCATTCAAAATAGAAAAGTATAATCAAAATTGGTTCAAGCCTCATTTAATATGACATCCAAATTCCAAGCCAAAGTTACAAATTTCAAATCATGCTACATTGCCATCATACTGATCTTACATCAAAGAAACAATTATACAAATCCATTTCATGTTTTTTTTTAAGCTTCAAATTACAAATTGCAAGAGATTACACAAGTTATTTTGTACATGGAAACCTAAAGTCTTCCCTAAGCATATGCTAACTTGCTTCTGAAATTCTCCATTTGGTTTCCAACCATGGACTTTCATCTTCAATTCTTCATGTTGCTTTGAACCTAGCATCAATCTTTAATCTTCCGTTGTCTTATTCACTTCCAAATCAATACTCATCACATGAAAGAAAAGAAGAGGAAAAAATGTTAGAAACATGAAATGTTGGGCATGAAATCAAGATTTTCAAAATAATAATCCATCATTAGGGTTTGCGACTTAGAATCAGAATGTTTTGTTTGTTTCATCACATCCCATTTTCCCCCAATTACAAATCACAAGAAAGTTGTCCTTCTTGGTTCACAAAAAGGGAAAAAGAAAAATTTACAAGCAAGTTCAAATGCACAAAATTGTAGAAGAAAACAAAAACAACAAGTAACAGCAAAATGCAATCACATCAGTATCAACACAAAACAACAGGCCTGCAATAAAGCAATAAAATAATAGCAGAACAGCAGGCAAACAGCTGCTGCAAACAAATACAGCAGCCCAAACAAAAGCCACAACAAAACAAAACTGAAATAAGCAAAAACAAATAACATGCAAGCTAACATTAGCTCATATCTATGACAAAGTGCATCATCATTTTCTAATGTTGCAAACCCTTCAGAATGTTAAATAAAATAAGCAAAAAAAAAAAAACTGCTTTTGTTTCATAGAAAGATGAAGGAGGAAAGAAGATAGGGACAAGTTAGAAAAATATCACCCAAGCATACAAAGCCAAAAATATGCATAATAAGCCAAGAAAACCAGTCCAAATTTGCTGTAGAAACAGCCCTGCTACCCCTGCCCAAACCTGTCCAAATCTGTCCATAATTTGCATAAAAATGGCAAAACCAAAACTGCAACAAAAAGCATTAGAATAGTATGCCACAATTGTTCAAATTCACTAATATTTTCCACCAAATTCCCTATACTTTCAGTTATAAAAAGAGACAAAAAAGACAGGAGGAGGAGATCACAAAACTCAAAAGAAAAACAGAGCCAGCATACCAAGAGATAAAATATCAGAGCAAACATACCGACCAAGGGCATACCCGAGAAAGAACCAACAGAACCAAAAAATAACCATACCTCCAACTGATGTCTTGAAACTACTGGAACTTTTTTCATACCTTTGCATTTACTGGAAAAGATGATAATAATCAAGTATGATTTGTTTTTCCTTCCCAAACCCTCCAGTGGCGCTTTGGTCATTAGGGTTCTCAAAACCCAACTCTTCATTTTCAAGAAACCGGGTCCAACCCGACCCATTGTTTTTTTTTTTACTCTTTTCTTTCTTTTCATTCTGATGGGCCTCCACCTTTTAGAGCTTAAACCAAATCATGAGCCCATTAACAGTTTAACTTAGCTCACCCCAATTTTTTTTCTACTTATATCTTTATTCTAATTAGTTTTCTCATTAACACTTTTTATTTTCTTTTGTTTTAATTTTTCAGTTTAATTCTTTTTTTAATTTCAATTAATAGTAATATTTTTAATTAGATAATTTTCTTAATTAGTTTAGTTTTGAAATTAGTTAAGGAATTTTGTGAGCAATTTTAGCTAATTAACTTTTTAGTTAACATTTTTTTTACAAATTATTTTATTCCTTCATGATAAGCAAAATTTCCAAATAATAATAATAGAATAGATCTTTATTTTCTTTTCAAATTTTCTCACAAACAAAAGTATCAAGAACTTTATTTCCATACTTTGTCAATTAATTTACTTCATAGATCGCTGTAATTTTTATTTAATTGTTCGATTCAATTTGGTTGTATTGTTTGCTATTTGGACTTCTTAATCGCATTAATCCATCCCCATTTGTAAAAATTGTACCCCCATACCCAAAAACTCTGTAATATCATAGAATTTCAATTTCCGCAATTTATTGTTTTCTTTATACTGTATAGTAATTAGGCGTGTATGGCAAGATTTAAAATCAATCGCTAGATAACCTAATTTCAAAGACAAAATAACTTGAAATGAACACACTTTTTCACACGCGCACCTCTAGGGTAGCCTCGCTCGTTACCTCAGAAAAAACAGTCATGTCCCTCGAATATGGGACGCTTTAGCAATGACCCTTCGATAAAAAAGATCGTAGTCCCTCGATGACTCTCGACGTTGCCTTCTATAAAACGATCTCGTCCCTTATGAAAATTGCTAAAGCGTCTCATAAGTTGCTTTCGATGACTGTAAAATTGACCTGCGCCTATCCCTTTACATCCAACGATGGGTCCTCTTACCAAATCAATGGTAAGATAGCAACATCAAAAGGAGTAAGAAAAGAACATTTAAGACCTTTCGAGTAGGTAGATTCGCTCCTAGTTGCTCGCTTGCTCATGACAAAAACATTTTTACACCAACACTTTCATCTCAAAGCATTTTTGAAAGTCAAGACCTTTTGTATATGTTCTTATAGAGACGAGAACCATTGCAAACATCTTTTCAAAAACCACTTTCCAAAAACACAATCCACAAACACATCTTTGAACTATCTTTCGAAACAAAACTTTGTACGCGTTCTTATAGAAACGAGAGCCATTACAAAGATATTTTTTTCAAAACACTTTCAAAGCCCACACCATAAGCACATTGTCAAAACAAAAGCAAGTGATCTAAGCAAGTAACTAAGAGCCCATGGAAAACCATGGATGAAAAGGGTGCTAATACCTTCCCTTTTCATAATCTACCCCCCGAACCCGAGAAATAATCTCGAAAGGTCTTTTCTGTGCTTTTTTACCTTTCCTTTTGGATAAAAGAAAATTCGGTGGCAACTCTTGCTATCCGCACAAATGTGATCAAAATGCAAAACACCAAGTCAGTTCTCCCACCGTATCACACCTATCAACCTCGAAGAATTGCAAAGATCATGGATTCAACTCAAGGGGGAACGAGACATCCTTGAAGATCGATTCGACGAAAGCGAGAAGAAAGTGTTGGAGCTCACAAGGCAACTTCACGAGGAGCAAAGACGGGATGCCTACATTGCACCAAAGAGGATGCGCCAGTGGGAGACTTGAGTCTTTTTGTTTTAGGAGTTTATTTTGTCGTCTCTTTAAGACCTTTTTTCTTTTTTCCACTATAATCCCAAGAGGCATTTGTAACTCTGGAACTTATCAATGCAATTGTTGTTTTGTCTTCTCTTTGTCTGGAAAATTTAAATTCCTTAAAGTCCTTGAAAACATTGCATTCGCATAACATGCATCATATCATAAGCAAGTTTTCCGACACAGGTTTCCTCATCTTTTTACTGTTTATTTCAGTATAAGATGTATCTCGAGAAAACGGTCAAGGACTTGCAGACTTAATACTCTCAGTTTCAAGAGACTCCGCTCAACTTAGAAAAGGGTCAACAAGAAATGATGGTGCTTCTAATCACGAAGAAACAGACCAAAAAGAAAGTTGTTATCAAAATGGGGAAAAGGTTCAAAGGCCCCACCCGACAAGTTCAAATTGAAGAGGTTTCCTCCGAAGATGATGATAATCAAGATGAAGATTCTAGAAGCACCCGTGCTGGGGTTAGAAACAATCAAATCCCTGAAGACGAGGATTATTTTCATGAGTAATACCCATCGGCCAATGACAAATATAAGCATCTAGAAGACAGACTAAAAGCTGTAGAGATCTAAGTTGTGCCTGGCTTGGACTTTGGAGACTTGGGTTTAGTTCCTGCGGTTGTCATTCCCCATAAATTCAAGATCCTAGTTTTTGCCAAGTATGATGGTGTATCATGTCCAAAGCTTTATCTAAGATCATACATTCGCAAAATCCAACTGCATACCGCTGATAGGAAACTACGGGTGCACTTTTTCCAAGAGAGTCTATCTGGAACGCAGTTGGAGTGGTTTTACCAATTGGAAGGGACTAACATCCATACTTGGGAGGATTTGGATGCTGGCTTTTACCATCAATATCAATATAACGCTGATCTTGCACTAACTCGGGTGCAACTACAAGGTATGACTATGGGATCAAATGAGGGCTTCAAGGAATACACCCAAAAGTGGAGAGACCTATCTGGCATAGTGCAACCACCTCTCACTGAGAGAGAATTGGTAGACATGTTTATGGGAACACTGATTGGTCCCTTCTTCAACTTGCTGATTTGAAGTTTATCATCCAGATTTACTAAATTGATCTTAACTGGCGAGAGGGTAGAAAGTGGAATTAAAAGCGGGAAGATACCTATGGCCTCCACCTCTAATGTTGTGAAAAAACCATTTACTAGAAAAAAGGAAACCAATGCCGCGTATGGGTCGAGAAGTCGTATGAAGAATGACCGCCATCATTCAGTAGGGGCAGTATTGATTTCCAACCCAGCTCCAACTCAACGACTGCGTTAACAAAACAACCAACAAAGGTCGGATGCCCAGAGAAGACAATTTACTAGAATCAATATGCAATCATCTCAAGCTCGGTAACATCTATTAAAGTTTGATTTGGTAACACTATGAGATCCCTCTTCTAACCCTAACACAACTTCTCAAAAATATAACCCCAATGCAAAATATGCTTACCATTCAAACAGTCCCGGATATGATACTAATGATTGTTAGGCATTAAAGAATAAAATCCAAGACCTGATTGACAATAAAACAATTGAATTTGATCCTCCACCGACTCCCAATATGATCACCACACCCGTGCCTAGTCATGGTAAGGGTGTCAACACCATTGAAGACGCCTCTTTTGTTTCCTTCATCAATGATTTAACCACTCCTTTGAAGACTGTTAAAAAGGATTTGTTGAAAGAAAGAGTATTTCCAGGCTGCCTTGAAGACTGTTATCACTCTACTCTGTAAATTAATGGTTGTATATGGCTAAAGAAAGGTGTCCAACACCTGATGGATAACCATGAAATTTTATTTGAGAAAAATCCATCTGTGAAAAGTTTGACCAAAAGTGTATCTCAAGAGTTTGAAGACGTGTCCATCATTACCATTTCAAACACTCCTATTAGGATCACCTCCAAAGGTCCTATTAGGATTTACGCTGAACCAAGAATAGAGACACTAATTATCACCACACAGGGGCCAGTTCCCTACTATTATGATAAGGTTGTGCCCTAAAACTATGGGGTGGAAGTGTATTACCATGGTGTCAAACAAGATTCATGGATTGTCGAAGATAAAGCTGCTGACATTACAAACATTGTTGGATCAACTAAAGTTACTAGGACGGGGAGGATCTTCTCTCTAGAGATTTCTCCTCTGACAACCACTACTACACCCATTTGTATTACTGCTATTAAACCTGTTGCTGATACTCGAGGAAAGGAAAAAATAACTGAGCCTGCCCGGACGGAGGCGCCCACAAAAGATATTACTATTGAGGATCCATCTACCCAAGAGATGGAGGAGATTCTAAAAATTATCAGAAAAAGTGATTACAAGATAGTGGAATAGTTAAGGCAAACACCCTTGAAGATTTCCATGTTGTCTTTGTTGCTATGCTCTGAGGCGCATGCCCACGCGCTACTAAAATTCCTGAAAAATGCACATGTCCCACAAGAAACTATGGCTGACCAATTTGAAAATTGTGTAGCAAACCTGACTACTGACAATGGTTTGGGATTTTCAGACACAGATTTAACCCCAACGGGAAATAATCACAACAAAGTTATGCATGTTTCCATTGAGTGTAAAGGCACCACTTTAGCACATGTGTTAGTGGATATTGGGTCCTCCTTGAATGTCTTACCAAAAGGTGCTCTAGATTGGTTGACTGTGAAGGTTTAGTACTAAAACTTAGTGACATTAAGGTGAGGGCTTTTGATGGAATAAAGATAATGGTCCATGGAGAGGTTGATCTCCCTATCAAGGTTGGATCTCAAGTCTTCAACTCAACATTCTATGTGATGGATACCCGTCCTTCTTAGTCTTGCCTGCTTAGACGCCCATGGATACATGGGGCAGATGCGGTGACTTCCACACTACATCTAAAGTTGAAATATCCGGTCAAAGGGAAAATTGTCACTGTATGCAGAGAAGAAGAGTTTATGATCAGTCATTTGAATTCATTCAAGTACGTTGAAATGGATGGCGAGTTCATAGAGACCCCTTGTCAAGCCTTTGAAGTGGTCTCTCCTATGGTTGTTATTTCCAAAGCCACTCTTGACACTCCCAAAGCTGCTAAAGATACACCAAGGATGGCGTCTCTCAAAGACGCATGTGCTGTTGTTGAAGACAGAGGTTACACCATTTGGGGAAAACTTCCTGATTTCCCTATCAAGTCAGACAAATTTAGGTTGGGCTTCACTTCCAAATCTCAAAAGGAGGTTCGACGTGCTCGTGTAGGGAAACCACTTCTTCGCATTAGTAACCATGAGGTTAATGCTCTTGAAGACTCTAATGCTGATTGTGACTTTGATAATTGGATCTACCCGACTATTGGTGGAGGACTCAACAACTGGAAGACCAAGGACTTCATCCCAATCTCCTTCAGTCGGGAGTAATTTCCATTTCCTGTTTTCATTTACTTTGAAGACTTTTTCTGTAATTTCCATTAAAATGATGACTTTAAACCATGTGCCTTTCCCGGAGCACAATGGTCCATTTTTTAAGGGTTTGTCATTTTCATATGTCATATGCTCATTTTAATGAAAACATTGGACTACTTTGCATTCAAATTTTGCGCTCTTTATCTTTCTTTCACTTTACTGCATTTTCAAATAGCCACGTGACCTTACATGCACACACACATTTGCAGATCCACATCCATTCTAGATCTCATTGACAACGATTCTGCTATTGCCATTTATGACTTTGAAAATCCAATATTTCAAGCCGAAGAAGAAGGTGAAAAATATTTTGAAATACCTGGGGAACTCGCCAGACTCCTGATACAAGAGGAAAAGGCCATTCAAATGCACGAAGAACCAGTTGAAATGGTAAACTTGGGTACTGAGGTAGACAAGAAAGAAGTCAAGATTGGCGCTAACCTGGAAGACGGTGTCAAGAGAAGATTGGTCAAGATGTTGCACGACTATGTTGAGGTGTTCGCTTGGTCATATGAAGGTATGTCAGGGCTTGATACTGATATCGTAGTTCATCATCTACCAATGAAGGAAGGTTGTGCTCCAATCAAGCAAAAGGTTCATCGCATGCGGCCAGATATGTTTGAGAAAATCAAAGTTGAGGTAATAAAACAGTTCAATGCAGGTTTCCTGGAAGTAACATCATATCCCTAATGGGTTGCAAATGTTGTTCCAGTCCCGAAGAAAGACGGTAAGGTCCGTATGTGTGTAGAATATATGGATTTAAATAGGGCGAGCCCCAAAGATGATTTTCCACTACCACACATCGAAGTATTGGTTGATAATACTGCCTAACATAAGGTTTTCTCCTTCATAGACGGCTTTTCCAGGTACAACCAGATCAAAATGGCGCCTGAGGACATGGAGAAAACCACTTTCGTCACACAGTGGGGCACCTTCTATTATAAGGTCATGACTTTTGGTTTGAAAAATATAGGTGCAACCTATCAACGAGCTATGGTAGCTCTATTTCATGATATGATTCATTATGAGATAGAAGTCTATGTTGATGACATGATTGCAAGATTGCAAACTAAGGAAGAACACCTTGATCACTTACACAAGCTATTTGAAAGGTTGAAGAAATACAAGCTAAGGCTGAATCCCAACAAATGAACCTTTGAGGTGAGGTCTGGAAAACTCTTAGGCTTCTTCGTGAATGGAAAAGGTATTGAGGTCGATCCTGCAAAAGTAAAAGCCATATAAAAAATGCCAGCTCCATATACTGAGAATGAGGTCAGAGGTTTCTTAGGTCGACTCAACTACATTGCCCGATTCATCTCTCACTTAACTACTACTTGTGAGCCAATATTTAAAATGTTAAAGAAAGATCAAGTAATCAGATGGAACGACAACTTCCAAATAGCTTTTGACAAGATCAAGGAGTATTTACAAGAACCTTTGATCCTAATGCCTCCAGTTGAAGGAAGACCTCTGATCATGTGCTTGATTGTATTAGAGAATTCAATGGGGTGTGTGTTGGGCCAACATGACGAGTATGGCTGAAAAGAGCATGCCATATACTACCATAGCAAAAAATTACTGACTATGAAACCAAATATTCACTGCTCGAGAAAACTTGCTGCACTTTGGCAAGGGCCGCTCGCTGGCTAAGACAGTATATGTTGGCTCACACCACTCTATTGATTTCTAAGATGGATCCCATCAAGTATGTCTTCGAGAAGCTAGCTCTCTCTGGATGAATAGTCAAATGGCAAATGATCTTGACTGAATATGACATCGAGTATGCTACACAAAAAGCAATCAAAGGAAGTGTACCGGTGGATCATTTGGCCCATCAAGCTGTTGATGACTACCAATCTATGAACTTTGAATTCCCGGACGAGAATATCATGTTGATAACTGACTGTGCAAAACATGGACCATATGAAGGACCTAAACAAGGATCCTGATGGACTATGGTTTTTGATGGTGCTTCCAATGTATTTGGTAACAGAGTTGGTGCTATGATCATTTCTCCCGAAGGTTGCCATACACCTTTCACTCTCAGGCTCTGCTTTGACTGTACAAACACCATGGCCGACTATGAAGCATGTATCTTGGGTCTAAAGGCTGCCATTGACCTGCGAATTAAACTCTTAAGTGTATACGGAGACTCCACCCTGGTGGTAAGTCAAGTTAAAGAAGAGTGGGATACCAAACGTCCAAACTTGATCCCTTACAAAGAGCTTGTGCTAACCTTGATCCCATACTTCAAGGAGGTCACCTTTGAACACATCCCGAGGGAAGAAAATTAGTTGGAAGATGCTTTAGCAACTACGTTGTCTATGTTCAAGGTCAATTGGGACAACGAAGATCCTAGAATTACCATCGAAAGATTTGACGAACATGTGCACTGTTATGAGATCGACACTGATGAGGAGAAACCTTGGTATCATGAGGCGAAGAAGTATCTTGAAGCACAAGAATACCCTAGGGGGGCATCAATCAACGACAATAAATTCCTGCGGAGGTTCTCAGTCAAGTTCTTCCTAAGCAATGGAATTTTGTACAAGCGTAAATGATTCTACTCTGCTCCGTTATGTGGACAAGAAAGAAGCAGGGAAGATCATGGAGGACATGCATGAAGGCTTCTTTGGTACTCACTCTAGTGGACATACTATGGCCAAGAAGATTTTGAGGGCTGGTTACTATTGGTCGACTATGGAAATTTATTGTCACCACCACTCGAGAATTTGCCATAAGTGTCAGATTTATGCCGATAAAGTTCACGTGCCTCCAATACCTTTAAATATCACGACAGCTCCATGGCCATTTGCAATGTGGGGCATTGACATGATCGGAGAAATTAAACCCATTGCATCTAATGGACATCGTTTCATCCTCGTCGCCATTGACTACTTCACTAAATGGGTCGAAGCGGCTTCATTTGCCTTAGTTAACAAGAATTTTGTAGCCCAGTTCATTAAACATAACCTCATCTGTCGATACGGCATCCCCGAAAGGATCATCACTGACAACGATACCAACCTCAACAATGCTATGATTACTGAACTCTGCACACAGTTCAAGATCAAGCATCACAACTCTTCTCTATACAGGCCTAAGATGAATGGCGCAGTGGAAACGGCCAACAAGAACATAAAGAATATTATGAAAAAGATGGTGGTGACCTATAAAGACGGGCATGAGATTCTACTATTTGCTCTTCATGGCTATCGTACTTCGGCGCAAACATCAAATGGGGTAACCCCATTCTCTTTAGTCCACGGCATGGAAATTGTTTTGCCTATCGATGTGCAAATCCCTTCTCTAAGGATAATGAAAGAAGCAGACTTAGGCGAAGACGAATGGGTTCAGACTAGATTAGATCAGTTAAACTTGATCGATGGAAAGAGACTGGCTACTGCCTGTCATGGTCAAATTTATCAAAAACGTATGATCATGGCATTTAACAAGAAGATCAAACGTCGAGTATACCATACTGGTGATTTGGTAATAAAACGCATCATTCTACCACAAGGCGATCCCAAGGTCAAATGGACTCCCACCTACGAAGGGCCATTTGTTGTCAAGAAAGTATTTTCTGGTGGTGCTATGATGTTAACCACTATGGACGGTGAATATTTCCCACATCTTGTGAACGCGGACATAGTCAAAAAATACTACGCATAAGAATGACTCGCTAAGTTGACATGCCTAGGCAAAAATAAGGGCATCCTGGCGAACCAAAAGGGTTTGGGAAAAAGGTAGGGATATATACAAAAGATTATACACCCGGCAAGTTGAAAACCCGCAAGGGAGGCTTAGGCAAAAAAGGTTATCCCGGTGGACTGAAAACCCGAAAGGGTGGTCCAGGCAAAATTTAGGGATCAAAGTGTACAACTATGTCCCGTTGGATCACTACAGCCAGCTTTATTACCAAGGTCAAAAGTTTAAATGGTACAATATCAGTTCAATCAACTTCTTCCGACAACAAGGGATGATGTTCGAAGACATAGGGGCAATAATAGAGTTGGAACCCAATGAGATCACTTCCACATGGCTATACATTTTTGTTTTCACTTTGTATTCTTTTCATTTCACGACGACTTCCTCTTACTAGGATTTCTGTCTTATTGTACAAAAACGTCTGTTTATAGGCAAATCATCAACACAAACATACTTTGAAGCGCAAACTTTTTGTTTTCTATTTTGATTGCAAAAACGTCCAACGACTAAAATTGAATGAACATATGCATATGAATGTGATTAAGTGTTAACAAATATATACATAAGAACAAGAATAAACATTTTCTCATAACTCCAGGAATTAAGATGACACTTATGTTGTCCATAAATCCCTACAAAATCCCTTTCATAAGGGGATCCCCAGTAAAGTCGCCAGATCCAGCTCTATGAGATTATTTCCCATAGAGTAAATTCTCCACAATTCCCTTTCAGAGTTCCAATCAGCATATCTCCCGGAAATTCTCTTCCTCAGCCGAATTTGGTCTTCCAAAACTGAAAGAGAAACCTTGGAAATTTCTTCCCCAGAAGAATTAGTTTCCCCAGTGAAATCTCCAGAATATCTTCCTTAATAAGGTTTATTTCCCCGAAAGAATACAATCTCCTCAGCTTGAGTCTATTCCTCAGACTACTACACATCACTGACAAGAACTCCTCTTCTCCAGTATAGTTGATACTATCCCCAGAGAGTTGCTGTAAAACCCGGAATCTGACCAGAATACTAGTTAACTTTACTCTCCCCAGACAAATGGTAAGTTTAATCATCTCTTTTATCCCCGGTCAGGGTTTATAAGAATTAAATTCCCAAGTAGAGCAATGGACAACCAAGACTCATAAACTCTACTCCTCAAGCAGAAATCAACATTCCCTAGGGTAGTTTCCTCAAAAAAAAGTCAATACATCCCCTACAGAGTTTCCTCAAACAGCAAACAAGGATCCCCAACGGAAGTATTCCAGACAGTTGAAGATACACATACTCTTCGTCCCCAGCAGTATTCCGGGATTTAGCTTCCCAAAACTCCCCAACAGTAGTCTGGGATTTATTTTCTCAGATAAAGATACATTTCAACAAAATTTCATATTCATACATCACAACATACGCATACGAAATGCATATAGCACAGACTCATTTATTTTTAGAATATCATCACACAATGCATTTCATACATCATGACATTGCATACAACTAATTCTTTACCCTTTCAGGAAAGATCAGTCGCCAAGATGAATACCATCAACAACGAACATTTCCTTCACAAAACCTCTGTTGGTTCTGTTTAAATCGACCAATGATTTATCCTGATTTGTTTCCAGTAGACACTTTCTCTGGTTCAGTTAAATCGACCCTAAGATTTATGCTGATTTGTTATCTAGTTCAAGACCATTTTAGACCTCTACTTGTTCAGTCTAAATCGACCAATGATTTATCCTGATCTGTTTCCAGTAGACACTTTCTATGGTTCATTTAAATCGACCCTAAGATTTATGCTGATTCCTTATCCAGTTAAAGATCATTTCAGACCTCTGCTGGTTCAGTTTAAATCGACCAATGATTTATCCTGATCTGTTTCCGATAGACACTTTCTCTAGTTCAGTTAAATCGATCCTAAGATTTATGCTGATTCGACATCCAATTAAAGACCATTCAAGACCTCTATTGGTTCAGTTTTAATCGACCAATGATTTATCCTGATTTGTTCCCAGTAGACACTTTCTCTGGTTCAGTTAAATCGATCCTAAGATTTATGCTGATTCGATATCTAGTTAAATATCATTTTAGATCCCTGCTGGTTCAGTTTAAATCGACTAATGATTTATCTTGATCTGTTTTCGGTAGACACTTTCTCTGGTTCAGGTAAATTGATCCTAAGACTTATGCTGATTCGTTATCCAGTTAAAGATCATTCAAGACCTCTACTGGTTCAGTTTAAATCGACCAATGATTTATCCTAATCTGTTTCCGGTATACACTTTCTTTGGTTCAGTTAAATCGACCATAAGATTTATTCTGATTCTTATCCAGTCAAAGACAAATACAGACATCTGCTTATTTTAGTATAAATCGACCAAAGATTTATTCTGATACTTCTTCCAATCTCTATCAAACAGTTACTTTGGATGCCATCTATAAGCCCATCTCAAATAACTCTTTATCACCTCTCCAAATGACATCTCTAAGCCCATTCCCAATACAATCAACTAGTAGCACCAGCGAGTGCAAATTTCAGGGCACTTTAGTTTTCAATCTTCTTCCACCTTCAAGTTACGAATGGCGAACATACCAATCTAACTCTTAGGGTTTAAGAAGATTGAACAGGGGCAGCTGTTGTACCCCAAAATTTTCCCTCTCTTTTCACAAGACATTTCTCACCAAAGATCTCAATTGCTCAAGGGTTTGATCAGACAAGCTCACCTCCCAAGCGTTGAGCCTCCAAATTAGAGTTTTGACTAAGAATGATTGATCATTGACTTGTGAATTAATACATGACCTTATCGCTTGAAGCATGATCTCAAGAAATCAAACGCAACATGTTGACCTAATTCATGGCTCGAATGAGTTCTCAAAATCAAAGGTTTGATAGTCGAAATCTGGATCAACTGACGAAAAATCAACTGATACACAAAAAGTCAAACTTTGACTTTTCGATCAACATTAAATTTCAAAGATCAAAATTCATCAAGACCTGCAAAAATATCAAACATGATCATCAAGAATCAAGAAAGTGAAGAAAGACAACAAAAAGTCAAAATTTCCAATACTTAGAAATTTTCTAAGTGTTTTTACACTTGATAATTTCAATACTTCATGACATTTTTTCACCAGGATGCAAGATGATTCAAAGAAAACTTTCAACATGAAAGTTGTAGATCTTTATGAATTCTACAACTTTGTTTTAGAGGGTTGATGTCCAAAAAATGCTTAGATTTGAAGATACAGGCCCATGAAGTCATGACATTTTTTATCTAACACTTAGAGAAATTTTCAACAGGTTTTGGTTAGGTTTTTGTCCCAACTTCTTGGCCAGTTTTCATCAAGTTCCAATTTGATTTAGCCAAAATGGTCAACATGAAGGTTTTATACAATGTTTCAAGCTTTCCAAAACATTCAAGAGCATCAATTTATCATACTTGAGCTAGGAGACTCAAAGGCATGATGTTAGGCATCCATTCTTGAATTATAAGCCATTTTGGTGAAGAACACATAATCCAATCTACATGCTATACTACATAATATTATATTGCAGGCCTTATAACTTGAAAATCTCACCATAATTTAATGCTTACACAAACTTTTGAGCTATGGTCCATTTGGTTTAAACATTGTCCAAGTGATCTTTCCATTTTTGGCACAAAGGCACCATTGCCATTCTTGAAAAGCATGTTTTAATCATAATGTCAACTCCTTGAGCCTCTCAATGGTTCCCTATGCACATACACAATGTCAAATCAAGAAGAAACCATCTACAACCTGCAAAGCACTCCTAAAAAATAGGCCATGCCCACATTGAAACTATGAAAAGTCATGAACTCTCACTTACAACCCAACCTAGCCACAACATGTGATTTTAAAAATTTTGAATAAACCTTATCTTAAAACCTCTTGCCTATAAATAGATAGATCATTTGAAAGATAAAAGAGATGAACAAGCCCTCAAAAACTCATATACTCTCAAAAAACCAGAATTGTCCACAAAACCTCCACTTTTGAGTTTTGAAGTCCAAATCTTTGAACCTCTCACACCTTGCAAGTTTTGCCCAAACAAACCATTCAAATACTTCACATACATCATATATAAGTTGTTCAAATACAAGAAAAACTTCTGTAAAATCACTATCACCATCTTCCAAACTCAAAAATAACAATTTGCAACATGACTAGTTTGGAGTGATTCAACAAACTTTCAGCATAAAGTGAGGATTGGAGCAACTTCAAGAAGGTCGAACGGAGCTCAGTCAATCAACACTTCGCACCCGGAAACGTATGTACGTGTTCTAAAGTTTTCCACTTCAAGAGGTAAGGTCTCTCAAACTTTGATATCTTTATCCATACATCATTTGCTTTCGTTTTCAAAGAGATACAACAGGACAAATCAAAGAGAAAACCTAGCAAAAAGCCAAGCCAGGGGCTGACACGAGCGCCCGTGTCACACGACACAGCTCGTGTCAGCTCAGCTGGGTGGAAAACTTAACAAAAATGCAGGGTAGGTCTTGACACGGGTGCTCGTGTCACACGACACGACCCGTGTCAACTGAACTAGTTCAGACACGTGCAAAAAACAGGCAGGCATGGGCTGACACGGGTGCTCGTGTCACACGACACAACCCGTGTCATTTTGGCTGGAACAAATAATGTGAAGAGGAGCTGGGACAGGTCCTGACACGGGTGTCCGTGTCCACTGACATGGCCTGTGTCAGCTCAGGCACCAAATGTCTTGATTTTAAGATTTTTTAGGTTATTTTGGACATATTTCATGGCTCGGAGATGACCTAACACCATAAAACCTTTTCCTAAAATGAGACATCAAAAACATTTTCATAAACAATTTGTGTTCTTTTAAGTAAACTTAGACCTAGGTCTTTTCTTCAAGTAATTAAAACTACAAAACCTTTCTATCAAAAAACCCTAAAAAGAACAATTTCTTTTCACTTTACATTTTCTTGCGCATTTTACTATTTTGCATTATAATTTATGTAATTTCCAAAGCCTTGTAATATTAATTAGGGTTTATTTTTACTTGTCATCCCCATTTGTAAATTTGTACCCCCATCCCCTCAAGTATTGTAATAGCGTAGGATATTTAATTTTCACAATTTATCGCTTTCCATATTATTACTAGTGATTAGGGTTTGTATGAAAAGACCTAAAATCAATACTAGACAACCCTAATCAAGACAAATGAATGAAAACAAAAACACTTTACACACTTACACCTCTAGGATAACCCACGCTTCTTGCCTCAAATATAATAGTCGTGTCCCTCAAACGTGGGATACTTTAGCAAAGACCTTCGATTACAAGATCTTAGTCCCTCGATGACCCTTCGATGTTGCCTTCGGTAAATGATCTTAGTCCCTTATGACAAATTGCTAAGGTATCCTACAATGTTGCCTTCAATGATTGTACGATGAACCACATCCATCCCTTCACATCCAATGATAAGGCTCTCTACCAATCAATGGTAGACAAGCACTATCTAAAGGAGGAGGAAAAGAACAAAGACTTCTTTTGAGTAGGTAGAACGTTCCTAGTTTCTTGATCACAAACATTTCAAAACAAAACATCTTTCAAACACACCAACACTATCATGAAATATTTTCAAAAGTAAACACTTTGTATACATTCTTATAGATACGAGAATCATTACAAAGTTCGCCTAAACAAAGGCATTTTTCAAAAATACTTTCAAAACAAACACAAACACATCTTTTTGCAAAGAATTTCAAAATGAGCTAGCAACTAAGAGCCCATAGATAACTACGGATGAAAAGGGTGCTAACACCTTCCCTTTTCATAACCTACCCCCGAACTCAAGAAAATTTCTCAAAAGGTCTTTCTTGTTCTTTTCACCCTTTCCTTTATTGGATAAAAGAAAAGTCGGTGGCGACTCTTGCCATATGCAACAATCCGTAACAATACGTAAAACACCTAAGTCAGTTCTCCCAGCGTATTACACTCACCCTATTGCGTCTTAGTGAATAATAAGTTGTAAAAGCATAACGTATTTATCGTAAAGTTATAATACTAATCACAGTGTAATACGGTGGGAGAACTGACTTGAGATGTTTTGCGTTTGATCGCAATTATTGTGGATAGCAAGAGTCGCCACTGACTTTTCTTTTATCCAATAAGGAAAGGTTGAAAATAATAGGAAAGACCTTTTGAGATTATTTTCTTGAGTTCGGGGGGTAGGTTATGAAAAGGGAAGGTATTAGCACCCTTTTCATCCGTAGTTATCTACGGGCTCTTAGTTGCTTGCTAGATCATTGCTTTTGTTTGAGAGTGTGCTTTGTGGTGTGATTTTGAAAGTATTTTGAAAACGTGCCTTTGTAATAATTCTCGTCTCTATAAGAACGCATACAAAGTGTTGTTTGGAAAATAGTTCAAAAAAGTGTTTGTTTTTTAAAGTGATTTTGAAAAGGTATCTTTGTAATGATTCTCATCTCTATAAGAACAAATACAAAGTGTTGTCTTTTGAAAATGTTTCAAAATTAAAGTGTTGGTGTATAAAAAATTTTTGTTGTGAGCAAGCGAGCAACTAGGAGCAATCTACCTACTCAAAATGTCTTAAATGTTCTTTTCCTCCTCCTTTAGATGTTTTTATCTTACCATTGATTTGGTAAGAATCCCCATCATTGGATTTGAAGGGACAGATGTGGGTCATCGCATAGTCATGATAGAAATGTTGTGAGATATCTTAGCATTTCTATTGAGGGACTAATATCATTTGTAAGGCAACATTCAAAGCGTCATCAAGGGATTATGATCTTGTATTTTGATTGTTTTTGCTAAGACATCTCGCATGCATAACATGACCACTTTTCATAAGGCAACAACTGGAATTATCCTAGGGGTGCATGTGTGAATGGTGTGTTTGATTTGCATGCATTTTTGTCTTTTGATCAGGGTGGTCTACTTGTTGATTTTATCTTGCCATACACCCTAATTACTAACATTTTGTATAAAGTAAAAAGTGCAGAAAGATAAAATCCTACACTATTACAACCATATTGAATTGCATGGAAATATAAAGGCAAAAGTAAGGTAAAAGCAAGAAAAACGGGTCTTTCAGTTTAGGGCAGCAAACCCTTCAATTCTTCACTTTCTGGCTCTCTTCGATCTGGCCTAAAAAGGGGTGAAGGCATGGATTTCGACTGGGGCCTAGAGGCCAGCATGTTGTGTCCTTCGATTGGGTCCTGGAGGCCAGCATGTTGTACCTTTCGTTTGGGCCTGGAACCAGCATGTTATGCCTTTCGTTTTGGGCCTGGAGTTTAGCATGTTGTGCCTTTCGTGTAGGCCTGGAACCAGCATGGTGTGCTTCCTGGTTGCCTCTTTCGTTTGACCTGGAGTTTAGTGTGGAAGCCAAGGGCTTCGTTTCCAACTTCCTGTTTCTTGTTTCTTTCGTTTGATTTTGAATAGCAACATGGCATAAGGTCATGCCAACATCACCTTAGGGCCAGGTTAGTCTTTAAAGCATGTTTAAATATACAAAGAGTAAAAACCAAGAAGGTTGTTAACCATGAAACATATTAAAAGGATGGAAACGAAAAGAAGAGCAATAGTATGTACATGTTTGAAATGAAAAATGAACTATATTTACATGTTATGCAAGAAACGAAGAGTTCAAGGTTTAGAACAACTTACCTTGCTGGAGGCTGGAGCGTGTATTAGACCTTCAAGTGGATGAAATAAATGCTCCTGGATTCGAAGGAAAGAAACAGGTGTGGTGTTCTTTTTACTGGACTTGAAGGTTAGGAGGTGTGAGGGTGGTGTTTGCTATTTCTGTATTCGATGGAGAAGAACATGTGTAGTGTTCTTTCTACTGGATTCAAAAGTGGAAAGAAACACGTGTTATGTTTCTTTAGATTATGGATTTGAGAGTGTATTTAGTGTTTGGGAATCTTGAGAGTTTGAGAGTTTTTTGAAGGTTCTTCCCACACAGCCAAAATCTACCAGCGTTTTCTCTTGTTGCCTCCCCCCTCAGCGTCTCCAGCCCCTCAGTGTCTCCAGCCCCTCTTTGATGTGCAAATGAACTCTCTATTTATAGAGAGAAATTTTTGAATGAGCAGCTTTGTGAAAGAATAAAATATAGTTTCTTTGAAAGGCCAACATCCACTTGTGTCAAATTTTTATAATCCCAAGATAAAAGTACCAAAATCAATGGTTTAGATGGGTGGCTCCTAGTTTATAGGGGAAAAATGTTCAGAAGAGACAGACAAGTTGGCTTGAAGAACAATTTAATATAGAGTGAGGCACAAGTTGGAGGCCTATGTAGCTTGGCCTATGGATAACTTGACCCTTTGAATAGAATCCTTCATCTTTCCATAACCTTCGACCAGACTCAACAAAGCAACATTCATTTCCACCAGTTGTGTGTCCTTCGAATGGACCAACTGTGTGTTCTTCGAATGTCCCTCTTCATCTGAATATGCCATTTTGAGTCCTCTTGCTTTTGATCACTTAGGCCCAAACCTTCGACCAAACTCCAAAGTAAGCAAAAACAATTATTCCCCAACTATGGCAAGTCCTTCGAATGGGCCACCAAATTGTGTGTCATAATGCAGCACTATGGCGTATTGAATGGTTCGCAGATGGATTCGAAGGTGGTATGAAGGCGCGTTTGAAGCAAACATGAAGATGAAATCGAAAGTCACAGGAAGGTAGCCATTCATCCAATCGAAAACTTGTGAATGCAAGGCAAGCATGTGAGGGGCCAATGGTGCAATCGAAGCTTGCAGGCAGGAGCCATTGTCCAAATGAAGCTTGCATGCAGGAGCTATTTTAGTGCATCAAAGCAAACCTGCAGGAGGTCAAATGCCCAAATGAAACTTATGGACTAAAGCTTGATCAAAGAATCCAGATGCTTAATCGAAGGATGTAAATCAAAGCTTGCATCGAAGGAGGCCCAAATGTTCGATCGAAGCGTGAGGACCAAAGCTCGCTCGAAGAAGGAAAATGCCCAATCGAAGGATGTAAATCAAAGCTTACATTGAAGAAGGCCCAAATTTTCAATCGAAGCGTGAGGACTAAAGCTTGCTCGAACAAGGAAAATGCTCAATCAAAGCGTGAGGACCAAAGCTCGCTCGAAGAAGGAAAATGCTCAATCGAAGGATGTAAATCAAAGCTTACATCAAAGGAGGCCCAAATGTTCAATCGAAGGATGAATCAAACTTGCTCGAAGGAAGCCTAGATGCCAAATCGGAACTAGTATGAATCGAAGCAAGCTTGTTTTTCTTCAATTTTGTCAAAAAAATCAATTTTCCTGCTTTGCCCTTTTTTTGTCTGTTTTGTACTTGTGCAAATTTGAGCTTTTGAAAATCCTTGTGATAAAATGTCTTGCAAAAAGAGAGGGAAAATTTTAGGGTACAACACACACACACACACACACTAAAACAAGTTTTATTAATTATTTTTCTTAATAAAATATTTCTAAAAAAGTAATGTTATTTGAATCAGTAGCTGTCAAAAAAGTTATGGGCAATTATTTGTACTAGCCAATTGATTGGTACTTATACTTCAATCGGGATAGTGAAAAAATGTGCTCTAAATGTTTATGAAGGTGTCTTAATGTATGGTAACGACTATTTATATTTTATAACCTTTTAAAACCTTTTAAATAATTAATTTTAAGCCAACCAATTGATTGATGCATGATGATAATCAATTGGATGATCGATTTTGGCCCCAAAAGTTTTCCTTTTCTATGTCTGCCTCTAGCCTATTAATAGAGGTCCATTATCTAATATATTCACATCCGAAAATGCAAGTTCTCATACCTCACAACTCACACTCGCTCTCTCTCTCTAAACATGCTTTATCACTTTCTCTCACTTAGAAATTTAGTTGTAGTACTTTCTAGAAAGGTCTTTTGCAAGTGTATCTTTGTAATTATGGATGGATAGTATTGTAAATTTACAAAGTAATATTTTTACCTTGGTTGAATAATTTTTCCAATTAGGGATTGTTTATTTAAGTTTGAATCTAAACCATTTAAAAGTTTTGTTGTGGGGATTTACTTACTAAGTCACGGTTTCGGTTCTAAGGCTCAACTCATTCAAAAGCTTTCATATGTTTGAGATTAGTTCGATATAAAAATCTCAATTTTGCTCATGGTTATCCTGTGCAAAAACCCAGTTTGCTTTATAAGTTCCCATCTGTTAAAATCTTGCTAAGGTTGGAGATAAGTCTGGTATAGAATCTCATAGGTTTGTGGTCAGTCTGCCACAACCCAATTTGGTTCGTGAGCTCAACCCGGTAAAATATCTCTAATTGATTCTAGATAAGCATGTGGAAAATATGGGTTCAACTTGGAGATTAACTATTTCAAGTCATTGTTAGGAAAGAAGACTAACCGCTTGAATCTATCATTTGTAAGGAAGACTAACTGCTCCTCTCTATTGTTCCCTGTTTAGTTGGAAGTTAGCCAAAAAAATAATTTTCATTGTATAGGTGAAGCAACTAGGAAAATAAACATTGTATATGTTAATAGTTTTTGAAGTTTGATTAATAAAAAGAAGTTTTTTTTTAAGATGCAAAAGGAGAATAAAAAAGTATAAGGGAGAATAGAGCCTTAATGTTGTCATGCAATGGCGGTCCTAGAGTTAGGATAAAAAGGGAAACATCTAACTAAGTTAGCATGCGAAGATGGACCTATGATTAAGGATTAAGGGAACTACCTAATATTGTCTTGCTTGGTTTTGAATTTAATGTCTATTCAATTCACATCTTAAAGAAGATGAAACTAAAAATCCTAAGGGAACATGCTATCACAAGCAAATGACAAAGAAATAAACAAGGAAATGAGCATCAAAATAAATGGCTTAAAATCCAAGCGAAAACCTAAGTGTAAGAAACAAACAACAATTAATAAGTACAAACCAACAAGAGCCTAAACTCTAACATGACTCAGTTCACCAATCACCAAGTAAGAATGTGTCTGAGTGAATACTCAACGCACACACTAGGTTCCCCTAAGGGTCATGCTCAAATGTTTATACTCTAAGGCATTACAAACCAAACATAAGCAATCAACAAACACACAAGCACTCATGGCTCTAAGAGTCACACAAACATCAAAACTTAGCAAGCGAAGATGAAGTTAAGCAAGAAAGTTAAAGACCTATACAAGTCAGAAAATATACCTTAAAAGGTTCATATAAATGTGTCTAAAATATGGGATAAAGATCACATAAGGATCACACAAAGAAGACAAGCAAACAAGTACTTTAGAAAGTAAAGAAGAAAAGCAAGAAAACAATGATTGACCAACCAAAGAAGGCATATTATGAAAGTACATCAAAAAAGTCAAAGCTATTTCCCCTAACATGGTATGTGCCTAACCAAACCCTTAACAAGGCATCATAGGTTAAGAATCAATGTGAACAATCTAACTTGGCAAGTAGATAACACAACTCAAGCAAGTTACAACAATTAGCTCAAGTTTTAAACATTTAACAAACACTTTCAAGTTATAAAATTCATCTTAAAGTACACACTTAGACATGTAGATCAATACCTAAGAGTAATGCACCAAAGGGGTTGTCACTAAAGTCTTAGAACTAGGCAAGTGAAAAAAAACAATGTTCAAGCAATCATGTATTCAAGATGGAAAACAAACATCAAAGCATATCATACAAAGATGGATTGAAGCATATAGGGTGGAAATCTAAGTGGGGAAGAAACAATATCAAATAGAACTCAACCAAACAAGTCACAAAGATGGAGAAAGAATTGCCAAGTCACTAGTGCATAAATGACTTTTTACATCGGGTGAAACTGACTTTTTACATCGGTTCTGGGTCCGATGTAAAGTCAGGCGATATAGTAAATCAGGTACTTTTTACATTGGTTCTGGGTCTGATGTAAAAAGTCCCTTTTTTACATCGGTTATAATATAAGAATGATGTAAGAAATAGTTATACCATTATTTTAAAAAAATTGATGCAACTTTTTACATCGGTTGGAAGTAATAATCGATGTAAAAAGTACCTTTTTTTACATCGGTTATAATATAAGAATGATGTAAGAAACAATTATACCATTATTTTAAAAAAATTGATGCAACTTTTTACATCGGTTGGAAGTAATAACCGATGTAAAAAGTACATTTTTTACATCGGTTGGAATATAAGAATGATGTAAGAAACAATTATAACATTATTTTAAAAAAAGTGACGCAACTTTTTACATCAGTTGGGAGTAATAACCGATGTAAAAAGTCCCTTTTTGAAAGTTTTTACATCAGTTGGGAGTAATAACCGATGTAAAATGTATGAAATTTTTTGAGAATAAATTATTTATTTTCTGGATGTTTCCCTGTACAAAAATAATTTGTACCCATTTTTTCATATTTTTCCAATATCACAAATACTATATTTATGTCGCTATATAGATTTCATAGCTTTCCAACATCACATAGACCGCATCTAGGTTGATGTTTTCATATTTTTCACAACAAACTTACAAATTGAACAATTGTATTGCAAACTTGTATTGTATAACAACAAACAAACTCATAACTAACTTACAATTACATATTCTTCACAAAATATACAAAAATATTCAACTATTTATAAGTCATTTCCAAACTTGAATTACCAATATAAAATCCATAAGTAGATGAGTTATAACTTCGGTAGACAACACCAAAATCACATTGCCTGACAATAAATAATAACAATTAACATCAGGAAAAAAAAATTAAGAAACTTAATACATGTGCCAAAACCACATGTATTATGAAAAAACTCAATAATAACAATTATGTGCAAAAACCACAACTTAGACAATTCTATAAAACTCACCAAGATAAACTTAATTTTTATATAACTCAAAGAAACATTTTGCCCAACGGAGTCGCAAATCATACAAATCATCTTGTGTTAATTCTGTTTGGTCATCAAATACCTATAATACATAAATATAATAATATAGAGTTATTTTTTAAAAAAAATTATTAAGTCGAAAAACAAAAAGTAAATAACAAAGTAAAGTTATTTTTAGTACCTGCATCTAATTCTCGGTTATATTAGCAGAGACAATATCCAACATATTTTTCATCACATAGTATCCACAACCATTAGAGTTATGTTGTTGCCTTGTCTACAATTGAATGACATAATTAGTGAATATTTATCATAAATTTAACTATAGAATTACAATTTACATCACACTTACATTGGGATGAAGCCATGTAGCCTTTTTTCTATTTCCATTTGCCATTTGATGAATCCCAAAAGAACTAATACAGAAAGATAACAATCACATAACTAAATTTACTCGCCAGTGAAAAATCACATAACTATTAGTTGTCAATGAAAGTCACATGAAAGATAAACTTACTTTGTAATAATTTTCTTCGTGTTCTGGTCAATTTCCCGATGAAGTGAACAAAATACGACAACCAAATTTTCTCTTGGACACATGACTATTAATTGCCAATGTCTCCTGTACATGTGTGTGGAAACAGAAAAGTCACATAAAATATATATGTTATCAAAATTAAATAATATAAAACACAATTTCATAAAAATTCTTACCCATAAATTAATGGTAGTAAGTGGCACACTCTAGTTTCATCACGTAACTTTTCTAGTACGTAATTTTTAACATCCTCTTGAGATTTCACTCCATTATCATTATAAATACACCTAGCAGGGTCCATAAATCCATATAATTCTGAAATGGAATTCTCAAGACATACACGATGAATATACCTGAATAATTTTAAAATAAACATTAGAATCAAAGTGATGAGAGATATAACATATTAATAGAGATTGACTTTAATAAAACAATAAAATGTACTTACGTGCACCAAATTTGCAGAATAGACACGTCAAGCCAATGACCTAAACCCACCAATAACTCTCTGATACACTTAGCTGAAACATAAAAATTAGAGACACTCGCACAATGACTTAATTGTATTGCCAAATGGTTATCATCCATTTTCAAAACCATGAGTAACAATCTCTGAACATCATCAACTTCCACGTATTTTGTGCTCTCTTTTGTGCTTCCTTTTGCAGCTGAACAACTTCCTTTTCCGCTTCCCTCGATAATTTCCATTTTTTCAATGCATTTAATATCACTTGTGCTTTGTGATAAACCCATAGACTTAAGTGTCTCCATTAATGATTGTTGAAACATCTTACTCTCTTCAACCAACTTTTCTTCAAGTTCAGCTCTAAGTTTTGTTTCCAATATTGCAAGTTGTTCATTTACGTCAATATGTTGACGTGACCTTCCAAAGTAAGTGCTTTTTTTATGGTGTTTTCCAACACCACGAACACGACCTCCATGCTCAGATGTTCCAATGAATAATGTTAAGATATCGTTACGTCCATCCGGAACAATTGCACCTTTTTCAGCTTCTTAAACTAGAGAATCCTACAAAATGCAAAAACAACAATTAATCAATCACAAATATAATGATACTTGAATAATTTTTCGTTGTTTACTTACAATGTTTTCAGCAACCTCTTGTGTAGATTTTAATGTGTATTCTCCTCCTTTCTTTTGTCGTTCTCTCTTCCATAACTCATGGCGTGACGGTGGAGATGGACTACCATTATCATCTAATGTGGAATTATCTCTCGATGATGACTTTTCTTTCATAATTTTCTCCTCAAGCAAGCGATACCCTCCACGAGACAATACGTGTGGGTATACATTCTTAGCCACATTATCCTTACCCTTTTGACTTTTTTCCTATTATAAACTCAAACAAGTAATTAATCACTAAATATAATAAAAATGTTATGCACACAAAAACATATAACTCCTACTAACCTTAAATTCAGGGGTATCTCGAATCTTGAGAAACTCTTTCCATGCGTCTTCCGTAATAAAGTTATACTTGACATATGGAGGAGGATCATTTTCTATGGGATGATTAATATATCTATATGTGAGTTGTGTCTTAAAACCTCTCCATCGCTCTCCCACATATTTAGTCCATTCTTTCTTCAACATATCCTTCTTTGGATCTTTACATTCTGGAATAGTAAAATGAGCCTACAAATATAGTATATGTTATATGTTGTTAATTAGTATATGATTATAAAATATAATAAAGTATTGTATTTAAAATATTTGAATATCAATCCAAATAGCATCTTTTACGCCTTCATCTACTTCTTTCCAATCATTTTTCATAATACTACAGTACTGCCGAGCAAGAGATGTTATATAACTCTTGAAATGTGTAGCATTTTTACCAACACCAATACATTCATAGGTTCTTGCATTAAACTCGACCTTTATGTTTTCACCTGTTTGATGAACTTTGTCAATTTGTGTCATGAAAGTGGGACCTCTAACTCTTCTTTTATTGGGGTTACTAGATGAAGAAGGGTTGTCGTTTGAATCACCCATGTATCTGTTTACGCAAAATAAAAATAATTAGAAATAATATTAAGCACAAAATAAAAAAAATTAGAAATAAAATTAAGCACAAAATAAAAACAATTAGAAAATAAAGTAACGTGGAATTAGCTTATACAAAAAATCTTACTAGTCCTCCCATATCCCTTCTTCATGGTCTATGCGAATAGCATGCACATCATCCCCTTCATTTTCTTCAATGAATGTAGTCACATTTGTTGAGAAAGGATGAGTTTCAGAAATATCAAGATTCTCATCATGATTTTCATCACTATGATGGACCTTTCCTTGTAAAACCACTGACCACTTTTTATTAGAAGGATCTGTGACATAAAACACTTGTTTTTCTTGAGATTCCATGATGAATGGTTCGTTCGCATAAGCTAACTTGCTAAGATCAACCAGTGTAACTCCAAATTCATCGATTCTTACACCACTGTTGATATCAATCCATTTGCATTTAAATACAGGAACTTTAAACACAACATAATTAACTTCCCAAATCTCTTCAATCACCCCAAAGTACGGTGTAGATGCCATAACCGGGTTTTTATATTTAGCACTAGAGAAGTGCATGGACTCGGCCACAATCATTACCCCACTATTTTGCGTGGTACTATGGTCATCCTTTGACTTTGTATAAAAAGAGGTTTTATTAATATCATATCCACTCCAAGTTATTATGTTACATTTAGGCCCATAAGACAACCACTTAATTGTATTAGAAACACTATCTTCATTAGCAATTCTTTCTTTAAACCACTCAGAGAAACTCTTATTATGCTCTTTTAACAACCCTATTTCATTCATCTTGGGGTACTTTTTCTTTATGATGCTTTTGTGAGCAGATAAGTAAGGTTGAACTTCATCTATGTTATTCAATATATATAAATGCGCTTGAACAACCACATCAATACTTAAGCTCTTGACTTTTAAACCTTATGTATCCAAACCCTCATATCTTCCATCATGACGAGACTTGGGAACCCCTACAACATCCACTCCTGACAAATAGTTAGAACAAAACTCAATTGCTTCTTCTGCAATGTACCTCTCAATAATCGATGCTTCCGGACGGTGTGGGTTTTTTGTATACCCTTTTAGAATCTTCATGTATCGCTCTATTGGATACATCCACCGTAAAAAAACTGGACCACATAATCTAATCTCCCTTACTAGATGAACAATCAAGTGAACCATAATGTCAAAAAATGAAGGAGGAAAATACATCTCTAATTGGCATAAGATAACTGCAGCCTCATTTTCCAAATCGTCTAACTTTAGTAGATCAATGGCTTTACAACAAATTGCATTGAAAAATAAGCACAACCTAGTTATAGTCTTCCTAACGTTGTTAGGCAATATCCCACGAATAGCCAATGGTAGTAGTTGTTGCATTAAGACATGACAGTTGTGAGATTTTAAGCCAACTAATTTAAAATCTTTAACTGATACAAGCCTCTTGACATTTGATGAGTAACCATGCGGCACTTTGATACTTTGTAAACACTCATAAAAACTTGTTTTCTCTTTTTTAGACAAAGTGTAGCAGCCAGGAGGCAAATATGTCTTGTTACCTATACATTGTGGAGTTAACTCTTCTCGTATACCCATCAAACCCAAATCCAGACGAGCATTAATACCATCTTTTGTCTTGCCTTGAATGTTGAGAAGTGTTCCGATTACACTATCGCATACATTTTTCTCCACGTGCATCACATTAATACAATGTCTTACATCAAGACTAGACCAATATGGAAGATCGAAGAAAATCTATCTCTTTTTCCATACATTTTTCATAGTAGATCGTTTTTGGTACTTTCCAAAGATAACATCAAGTCCCTGTTGTCGCTGATAAACTTCCTCTCCAGACAAGGGCTTTGGAGCAACACCATGCTCTTGTTCCCCATTGAAATCTTTCCGAAATCTATGATATGGATGATAACGTTTTAGAAATTTTCGATGCCCGAGATAAACTGTCTTCTTTCCTTTTTCAAGATGATGGTAACAAGTGTCTTTTTCATATATAGGACACGCCTTATGCCCTTTAACTTTATACCCAAACAAATTACCATATGCCAGAAAATCGTTGATGGTGCAAAACAACATGGCACGCATATTAAACTGTTCGCCAGAATATGCATAAAAAACATCCACCCTTCCTCCCACAACACTCTTAAATCATCAATCAGTGGACTTAGATAAACGTCTATGTCATTTCCTAGTTGTTTTGGGCCCGATATCATCATCGATAACATAATATATTTACGCTTCATGCACAGCCTAGGAGATAGGTTGTAAATCATCAGGAGAATAGGCCAAGAACTATGGTTAGTACTCATATTACCAAACGGATTCATTCCATCAGTAGCAATTCCAAGTCTAAGGTTTCTCGACTCTTTGCAAAAATTTGGAAACAAAGAATCTATTTTCTTCCATTGCAAAGAATCAGCTACATGACGAATTTGTCCATCATATTTTCTTTCTTCTGCATGCCATCTAAGATTCTTTACGTTATCTGCATTGGCGAATAATCTCTTGAACCTTGAAATTATTGGTAGGTACCATACCACTTTCGCAGGAGGACCCTTTTTGACCACCTCATCCTCAATTGATTCACCATCTTTCTTTTTGTAGCGTGAAGCCTTGCACTTTGGACAATGATTATAGTTTACATACTCTTTTCTATATAATATGCAATCATTAGGGCATACATGTATCTTTTCATACTCCAAACCCATCTGACACAATATTTTCTTCGCCTCGTAATAACGATTTGGCATTACATTACCTTCTGGAAGCATTTCGGTCAACAATTCAAGCAACTCGGTAAAACTTTTGTCAGTCCACCCATTCTTTGCCTTCAGATTAAATAATTTTAGCACGGCTGACAGACGTGTAAATTTTTTGCATCCTGGGTACAATGGTTTATCCTTGTCACTGCATATAGTATCATACGTATGTGCCCTCTTAAATGAATCTTGTCCAATATCACGCATCATGTCTTCTAGACGATCATCTATTTCTACACTAACATCATCTCTTTGAGACACGTTTGACTTTGCTACTACTTCACCGTGCCATATCCATTCTGTATAACTTTGACAAATCCCTACACAAATTAGATGATCCATGATTTCTTTCTTACTACATTTTGGTTCTTTATTTGCACAACGAACACGTGGACAGAGAAAAAGCGTAGGAAGACTTTTTTCAGCATTACTTTCAGCAAACTGTATAAATTCCATCACTCCATGTTCATACTCGTCACTTAATCGATTAGCTCTCATCCAACTATGATCCATAACTATGTTCACACGAAGGAAGGTCTAACGAATGGTGTGCCCGCGGCTGCGCTACTTCACGGAGATTCTGAGATTGCAAGTTGCGCTGCTTCGCGGAGAAAGAAAAATAGAATCAAATTTCAATGGTAAGGTGATAACTCAATTAAGTTTGATAGGTTAAAGATAAACTATGTGTTTCTGAGAGGACCATTAACACTTTTTTCGGAGGTTTCTAAATAGACAATTTCTCTAATGAAAAAGAATGACTAATTATACACAACATGTACTATATTCTTAACTTTATACAAAATATATACTATTTATAACTAATTAGACTTAATGAACCTCTCTAATAATAATAAACTGTTTAGTAATTAAAAAACATATATGAACAAAGTAATGGATTCATAGTATAATCTTCTAATTATTTTTCTATGTACTTCTAATTTTTTATAATGAATCTCGGTAACAAACAAAGAAACAAGAATGTCTTAAATTTTTTTTGTATATATAACTCTTAGAAACTAAAACACCAATGTTTGTCTTTGGAATACAAAAGTTGCTTGACATTGAAATATCAACTTACCCATGACCCTCTTCAACCTAGAAGCCAACATTTTAGAAATAATTCTATATAAACTTTCAACCAATTCCTAGATATACAATGAATTTTAACAAAATAAAAAATTTCTTACCGTAATCATAGTTAGACGGCGAAGGATGTTTCGAAGACAGCGAACAGACGGCTTACGGACGGCGATGGACCGATGTTTTTTACAATCGGTTTGTAGAAGGACCGGTGTCACGATTCAAAGAGCCTTTCTACTTTGAATGTGGGTTCCTAAAAACTCTCATAACAAGAATTAGCACAAAAATTAAAACTTTACGTTAGATTATTATGAATAATTCAAAATATAAAGAAAAAGAAAAGGTCAAAACGAAATCACATAAAATAAGCAAAAATTGCGGAAGCTTAAAAACAAACGCAATTTCAAAAAAAATCAAATAACGATAATTTGCTTTATATACAACTACATGACCAAAGTTTTCATGTTTTTTATAGATAAAAAGTTAGTTGTTAGAATATTATGTAAGTATTCATTAGTAAAGGTAATTTAAATTATGAACCTTATTCTCAAATTCTTTCAGATGCTTCAACTCAACCACTTAAGCTACTCCTTAATATTTTATGTTATCTTATTAATTAATATTTTTTGAACTCTACTGATATTTTATGGTGATATTAATTACAAGGTAGCCGAACAATTGATAGCTATCCATGAAGATTGTTTGTTACAACACTCATCTTAGATTAAAAATAACACAAAAAGTAATGAACCTGAAATGTGACAAACGGTTTGAAATCCCATTCTTCTTCGTTTGGAACTAAGCTACCAATTCTATGATAGTTTTGACAGGAAATAACAAACAGTGGAGGACATATTGTCGGTGCCTTCGTTTGTCGGTGCCTTCGTTTTGACAGGAAATAACAAACAGTGGAGAAGCGAAAGTTTACTGATCGATTGAATCTAAATGCGAAAGTTTGAAGGCATAGAATGGTTACTGGAGAAGCGAGAAATGGAAAGAAAGAGTATCGGTGCCTTCAATTTTTGAAAACGACGTCGTAACAGACTGTAAACGCAACTCCGCCTGCTATGAATGTGAATAGTCAATGAAGTTTGAGCAACAACACCAAAACGCAAACGCAAACGACGGTGTCTTCGAGTGTTACTATTTCTGAGTACTGTAACTCTGCCTTCTATGAATGTGAAGAGTCAATGAAGTTTGAGCAACAACACCAAAACGCAAACGCAAACGACGTCTTCTTCAAGTGTAACCTACTATTTGTGTGGCCTACTATTTTAATCTAACGGTTGGAATTAGGGGTTGATGATATGATCGTATGGTGAGGATTTCCGGGTCTTAATAGTTTGTGTGATTCTGGGCCATTATTGGGCCATATGTTTTTACATCAGTGCAATCCTTGGCCCGATGCAAGGTTCTGGCACTGAAGGACTTTTTACATCGGTTTTAAGAAGGACCGATTTAAGCTTTTTAATATATTTTTTATATTAACAATCTGGAAAGGACTTTTTACATCGGTTTAAAGCAGGGACCGATGTAATATCTAGCCTGAAGTTTTTTACATCGGTTTTCAGAAGCACCGATGTAAGCTACTTTTTTACATCGGTTTAAAGGATGGCCCGATGTAAGCTTTTTAATATATTTTTTATATTACCAATCTGTCAAGGACTTTTTACATCGGTTTTCAGAAGGACCGATAAGCTACTTTTTTACATCGGTTTAAAGTATGGCCCGATGTAATATATGGCCAGTTTTTTATATACAATATTTCTGCCACCTGGTTTCTTATTTACAAAAATGCCACCGTGTTTTTTTCACGAAACCTTTTACATCGGCTGATTAAATGGACCGATGTAAAATATAGCGAAAATACATTTTTTTTCACATTATTTATATCATTGCAAATAAATACCTGATGTAAAATGTTTTTAATTTTATTTTTTACATCATATATTTTGATACCTGATGTAAAAACCTTTTCTTAAATGTCATTTTTTTAGTAGTGAGTATAAACAAATTATTGGTCAAGAAAGTCAAGCAATCAACCAAGCATGCTCAAAGAAACTTAGGCAAGTAATGACCAAACAATGAAATCACAAACATGGTATCGTGGAATATGTGACTTGTGCAATAAGTTAACTCAAGATGAGGTTAAAAAATAACAATATAAGTTATAAAAACTTCATGCACAAAGAAAATTCAAGTAACTTGACAAACAAACAACAATATCATCCAAGAGAGGAGTCATTCATCTTAAATCAAGCAAGTAAGAGAATGGTCAAGAAATGAAGCACTAAGATGTCATGGGGCAATAGCATAGCTTATTATAAAATTTCAATATCAATTCCTAAACTTCAAAAAATTTCACCATGATATCATATTCAAATCTTGTGGCAAATTAGAAAAGCAAAAGATTAACATCATCCAAGATAGAAGTCATTTGTTCATTCAAGGTAAAGTGTGCAAAACCAAAGATCAACATCATCAAAGATAAGAGTCATTTGTTTATTAAAGTTCGAAGAAAAGTACAATCATTCACACTAAATATGGATCCCAAGTGTTGTACCCCAAAATTTTCTCTCTCTTTTCTCAAGAAACTTCTCACAAATATCTTCAATAGCTCAAGATTGCACAAGTATTGACTAGATCAAATCACTTCCTAAACACTGATGCCTCAAATTAGGGTTTTGATTTTCACATGGACAATTAGACTTCTATTTCCTCAAATGACTTTCATGGTTCATTATAGACATCCAAGAACACTCATGCCAAGTTTCAAGTTTTGGATCACAATTTTGCTCAGTCAATTAATCAGATGATTGAAAATCAGTTGTATTGGGTAAAAAGTCAACTATGGTCAACTTATAGTCAAAATTCAAGATTTTTGACCAATATCAACATTTTGAAGTCATATTCATCAATTGATCAATTTTGGATCACAATTTCCTCAAGAAAAGTGTTCAAATCATCAAAAGGGCAAAATGGTCAAAATTAGGGTTTTGATTGAGAATGACTGATTTTGGACTTTTGACCTAATACATGGCTTATTGGTTTGAAACATGGTCTCAAGGATTCAAGCACATTATCTTGACCTAATTTCATGATTCAAATCATTCATCAAGATCAAATAATTGATAGATGCAATTTGGTCAACTAATGCAAAAGTCAACTGATACACCAAAAGTCAAACTTTGATTTTTTGGTCAACATTGAGTCTCGAAGATAAAAATTCATCAAGAAATTAAAAAATATGAAGCTTGATCATCAATAAATCAAGAAAGTCAAAAGTCAATTTAAAAAGTCAAACTTTTCAAGACTTAGAAATTTTTCTAAGTGTTTTTGTACATGATAATTTCACTACTTCATGCCAATTTTTCACCAAGATGCAAGATGATTCAAAGAAAACTTTCAACATGAGAGTTTCAGATCTTGATGAGATCTACAACTTTGTATTACAGGGCTCATATCAAAAAAATGTTTTGATTTTGAGTTATAGGCCCATGAAGTCATGCACTTTTTCTTAAACACTTAGTGAAATTTTGACCTAGTTTAGGCAGATTTTTGTCCCAACTTATTGGCAATTTTTCATATAGTTCCAATTGGATTTTGCAAAAGTGGAAAACATAAAAGTTGTATAGGATGTTTCAAGCTTTACAAAATTTCAAAGAACTTGAAGAGATCATTTTTGAGCTAAGGGAATCGAAAAGAAGAAGTTGGGCATCCATTCTTGAAGTACAAGTCATTTTGATGATAAACACACAACCAAAACCCCAACCAAAGCTACAAGATCTCTCTTTTCAGGCTATGTTCTCTCCAAATCTATTTATAATCAAGCAATTACATAAACCCTAAATGTATTACACAAAGATTTGAAGCTTTGTCCAAGTCATGATACCATTTATGGTTAGAAATGCAAAAGAAACATTTCCATTTGCATAAAGCTTCACTTTTACAACAACTCTCTTCTTTCAAGCTTGAAATGTGTTCTAAAGATCACAAAAAATCTCTCAATATCAGAAGCAATCAACAAGAGTCTACAAAGCATAGCTAAGTTCCTTGATTCACGCCTTTCTTCATCATGAAGCAACTTGCCTTTATGCATTTGAAAAATCCATAACATGTGATTATGATCATCTCAAGTCCTAAAACATTTCCCTATAAATATAGACATAATTTACAAACCAAGGACACGAATTCAAAAGCCTGAAAACTCTCCTAAACTTCCTCAAGCCAGAAATTTCCTCAAAACACCATTTTTATGCAGATTTTGACCTTACACCTCCATCTCACAATTCACTCGTGCGTTCTTCCTTAAAATCAATCACAAAGTATGTCTATATCATTTAGAACCTAAAAAAACACATATTACACGAATGTAACACCTCCATCACCATCCTCCATTTTCAAAATCAGCAACCTGCACATTGACTTCTCTAGGACATTACAACCACTCTTAGTTCAAGCTAAGCATTGCATTAGCTTCCTAGAGGATCAAGGAAGCTAACCAGATCATTGCAACATCTTGGGGATTGCTCAAACTCAAACCACGATCTCGATCTACAAGGTGAGTTTTTTGAACTTATATCTCTTCATACAAGCATTATTTGTCTCTGATTTGTGAAGATAAAATGTAGACATCATAGCCCTGAAGCTAACCATGCCCTTAGATTTCATTTATATTGCTTGAGTAATGTGAATTTTGAGTTTGAACTTCCTGAAAAAATTAGGTCAGATTTGGTACTAAGTAAAATTCATGCTCATCTTTGATCCATTGTTTAAGTTGTTTACATATTCAGAATCATTATGAAATTTCTAACAAGTTGGATGTTTACCATTTCTGGAATGGTTGAGAGATGGGCAAGATACAATTTTCAAAAATCTGATACAGGGGATGGCGCGAGGAAGAAGATGAAGTTGCCTTTAGAACTCAGTTTATAATATATTTATTGGTTTGTGTTTTAAATATCGGGTGTATAGCCACCTTAGTGGTAGAGAGCGTGCGCGTAAGGCATGGAACTATAGGGACCTGGGTTCGAGCCCGAGTGGTACCCTTTTAATATTTTTGTGATTTTCTTCTCCATTTTCTCTTTTAATCGCGCCTGGGCCTCTCTTGTTGGGCCTTTCCCTTTTTATTGTTTTTGATATCTCCTTACCCCCCATTACTACTTACAGTAACAAGCCCATTTTCATTTTTTATTTTATTTTTCTGCTCATACAAAAAACCTGACTTGGGCCTGGACTCCCTTTTTGCTACGTTTCACCCCCAAACTTCTTTTTAACACCAGGGCCAATCCTTTTGTTTATTTTATGTTTTCTTTCTTATTTCATCTTTATTTATTTATTTATTTTATCAAAAATATAAAAAATGCATTTTCTTAAATAATCTTCTAAATTTATTTTATTTTTACCTTATTTATTTTTATAAATAAAACACTAAAAATATTTCCTTATTAATTAATTAATTTTTTTAGAATTAAAAATTATTAGACTTAGGGTTTATTTAATTTTATTTTTAATAAAATTAGACTTTAGGTTTAGATAAAATAATTAATTAGTTTCTCTTGCAAAATTCATTAGTTTAATTAGGTTAATTAAAACCCCTTATATCAAAAACCCATAACAAACAATTTCCATTTTTTCGCATTATCTTTATTTTCTAGTACATTCTATTATTAAATAAGTCTTGTAATAGTGATTAGGATTTACTTACTTGTCATCCCCATTGGTAAGTTGTATCCCCATCCCCTAAAATGATGTAATAGCGTAGGACTTTTAATTTCCGCAATTTATCGCTTTCAATATTATTGCTAGTAATTAGGGTTTATATGGCAAGACTTAAAATCAACAAGTAGATAACCCTAATTCAAGATAAATGCATGAAAAAAACACTTTTACACACTTGCATCTCTAGGGTTAACTCACACTTGTGGCCTTAGATAAAAACAGTCATGTCCCTCGAACGTGGGATACTTTAGCAAAAAAACTCTCAAATACAAGATTGTAGTCCCTCGATGACCATTCAATGTTGGCTTTGGTAAACGTCTTATACCCTTACGACAAATTGCTAAGGTATCCTACAATGTTTCCTTCTATGATTGTACGATGACCCACGCCTGTCCCTTCACATCCAATTATATGGTTTCTTACTAACTAATGGTAAGATAACACTATCTAAAGGAGGAGGAAAATAACTAAGACTTTTTGAGTAGGTAGAAAGTTCATAGTTGCTTGCTCACAAAAATTTCAAAATAAAACATCTTCCAAACACACTAACACTCTCTTTGAACTATCAAAACCAATACTCTGTATACATTCTTATAGAGACGAAAATCATTACAATGTTTACCGAAACAAAGGCGTTTTCAAAATATTTTCAAACTTACACAAAACATAAAAACATTTACAAAAAGAATTTCAAAGTGAGCTAGAAACTAATATCTCGTAGATAACTACGGATGAAAAGGATGCTAACACCTTCCCTTTTCATAACCTACCCCCCGAACTCAAGAAAATTCTCAAAAGGTCTTTCCTGTTCTTTTCACCCTTTCCTTTATTGGATAAAAGAAAATTCGGTGATGACTCTTGCTATCCGTAACAATCATGATAAAACGAAAAATAACCAAGTCAGTTCTCCCACCGTATTACACCAAGCCTTTAGAAGCTTCACCTATCATTAAGATCAAAACTAGGTCAAGTAAAGAAGGGTTTAACTCCTAAAATCTCATCATGATGAATTAGAAATGAAATACTAATCAAGAATAAAAGGAGAATTACATTATTATGTTGTTGTACCCCAAAATTTTCCCTCTTATTTCTCAAGTAATCTCTTATAAGATCTCCTTTAGTTCAAGACTGCACAAGGGTTGATCAGCTCAAGACACCTCCTCAAGCACTAGTGACTGAAAATTAGGGTTTGAGTTTGCACAAGGACAAATGGACTTTTAATGCCCCATATGACTCTCATGGATCATTTTGGACCCACAAGTTTGCTCATGTCAAGTTTCAAGTCTTGGATCATATTTTTGCTCAGTCAATTGACCAGTTGACCTAAAATTAGTTGTATTGGGGGAAAAGTCAACTATGGTCAATTTATAGTGAAACTTCATAATTTTTATCCATATCAACATTACGAACTCATATATGTCATTTGATCCAGTTTGGACCACAATTCCTCAAGAAATTTGGTCAGATCATCAAAAGGGCAAAATGGTCAAAATTAGGGTTTTGACTAAGAAGGTGCAATTTCTTATTTTTGACCTAGCAAATGATTTATTGGTTTAAGTTATGATCTCAAGATTTCAAATACTTCATTTTTACCTAATGACATGGCTCAAAACATCTCTCAAGATTAATTGATTGACAGATGAATTTCAGTCAATCGATGAAAAGTCGACTGTACACTGAAAAGTCAAACTTTGACTTTTTGATCAAAATCAAGTATCAAAGATCACAATTCATCAAGACATATCAAAATATGAAAATTGTTCATCAATAAATCAAAAAGTCAAGATTTCATTTTGAAAAGTCAAATTTTCTAAACTTAGAAATTTTTCTAAGTGTTAGAAATTCACTTTTTTTTCATAACTTTGAGCCAAATTTCCACCATGATGCAAGATGATTCAAAGGAAACTTCCAACATGAAAGTTGTATATCTCAATGAGATATAAAACATTTTAGAACACAACTTTTTCTATAAATGTATGGATTTCAAGTTATGATTTTAAGAAGACATGTTCATGAAACTTGAAAAACTTAGTGAAATTTTGCCCTAATTTAGGCAGGATTTTGACCTAACTTCATGGAAATGTTTCACATAGTTCCAAGATGAATCTTCAACAATGTACAACATATAGGTTGTATATGATGTTACAAGCTTTCCAAAATGTCCAAGAACTCATTGAGATCATACTTGATCAAGGAGAATCGAAGGCAAGAAGTTAGGATTTCATTCTTGAATTACAATTCATTTCTTGATGAACACATAATTCAATCTCAATGTTAGGCTGCATAATCTTGATTTGAAGGCCTTCTAACTTGTGTACCCATCCATAATTAATGGATTACACAAAATTTTGAGCTATAATCCAAGTGGTTTAAGCTTTACCCAATTCAAATTGCCATTTTGGGAAGAAAGTGAAGAATGCCATTCTTGAAAATCAAGCTTTATGCACAGAGTCAATTCTTGAGCCTCTAACTTATTCCCTATGATCATACTCGATCTACAAAGTCAGAAGCAAGTTTTTCTAAATCATAACCACTCTACATTAGCAAGTACACAAGGGCATTGAAACTTGATTTCTCAAAAATCACATGTTGAGCTTAAACATGTGATTTTGAATTCTGATCAAGAACAAGCCTCCAAACTTATTGCTTATAAATAGAGGCACTATTTGTAAGCTAAGACATGAGCTTAAGCACCCTGAAACTCTCTCAAACTCCCTCAATCTAGAAATTGCCCAAAAATACCATTGTTGCACAATTTTTGACTTTGAACTTGTAACTCCCATTTCCCTCGCGCGTTTCTTGGCTTTTCACTTCCAAAAGCTCCTATACATCAAGCATAGTCTATCCCTGACCCTGTTACATAACTGTAACTCCATTTCCATCATCCTTCATAACCAAAAAACATAGTCTGCACATTGACTTCTCCAAGCCATTCCAGCAATCCATTGCTCAAGCTAATCATTGCATTAGCTTCCTGAGAATTTGAGGAAGCTAACTTGATCATCATAACTCCTTGAAAGCAGCTCAAACTCATTTCACGATTTCCAATTTTGAGGTACATTTTCTGAACTTCTATCTTTTCATTTATGCATTGTTAGGCTTGCATTTGTGAATATAAAATGTAGACATCGTTGCCCTGAAGTTGTACATGTCCATAGATTTCATTTATATTGATTGAGCTTAGAGAATTTTGGGTTTGAATCTCTGAAAATAATTAGGTCAGAATTTGGTACTTTTAGAAATTCTCATTCATCTTTGATTTATAGCTTATGATATTTATATGGTTGGATTTGTATGAAAAAATGGAGCAACTTTCATGTTTGCGTATTTCATTTTTGTTGAGAAATGGTGAAGTTACAGATGTTCAGGCTGGAGGTTGAAGATGAAGTCACATTCAGGACATGAATTATGTTATGTATTTATTATTTCATCAATGTTACCGGATCTACAGTCACCCCAGTGGAAAAGTTAGCGTGCGTGTATGCTGAGGGTCAGGGGTTCAAGTCTCAGCGCTACCTTTTGTGCATTTTTCTCATATTTTCTCTCTTTTTTGCTCCATACAGCCAGCACCCGGGCCCTTATCCTTGGGCTTTGCCATTTTGTTGATCTCTAACCTCCTGTTTACTTTTGCATGCTAGCCCAATTTCTTTTTATTATTTCATTTACTTTTATTTTCTTTTTCTTATTTTTATTTCATTTCAGTTTTCTTATTTTTTTTATTATTATTTTTTTTTATTAATAAAAAAATATAAAAATATTTTTTATTTATTATTTTCATATTTATATGCTTATTTTCTTTATAAAACAAAAAGGACAAAAAACATTTTTCTTAAAAAATTAATTTCTTTTTTTCTTAAATAATTAATATTTAGATTTAGGTTTAATTATTATTTTTCTCGTTTATCTAAAATTAATTTAGAATTTAGGTTTCTTTTGATTAATTAATTTTCTTATTTTATTTTATTAAACTTAAAACCTTTCACAAAAAACCCTAAAAAATACTTTTCTAACCTAATTTCTTTTCTTAATTAATTTATGTTTAATTTTATTTATCTTTAATTAATTACTTTTCCTTTTTAGTAATTAGGTTAAAACCCTTAACAAAAACAAAATCATTTCTTTTTCCATTCACATTCTTGCATTATTTTATTTTCAATTCTTGTACATTATTCAATATGTTGTAATAGATAATTAGGTTTAATTTTCTTACAATCCCCATTTGTAAATTTGTATACCCCCTCCTCTAATGATGTAATAGCGTAGTAATTTTAATTTCCGCAATTTATCGTATTATATAAATGTTAGTAATTAGGGTTTGTATGGAAAGACTAAAATCAACAAGTAGCAAACCCTAATTCAAGATAAACAATGCATGTAAATCAAACACACTTGCACACTTGCACCCTTAGGGTAATTCCACTTTTGTTGCCTTACAAAAATGGTCATGTTATTCACGTGAGATGTCTTAGCCAAAAGCAATCAAAATACAAGATCATAGTCCCTCGATGACGCTATCAATGTTGCCTTTCAAAATGATCTTAGTCCCTCAAATATAAATGCTAAGACATCTCACAACATTGTTATCATGACTATACGATGACCCACGCCTGTCCCTTTACATCCAAAGATAAGGCTTCTTACCAAATTAATGGTAAGATAGCAATATCAAAGGAAGGAAGAAATAAACAAAGACTTTTGAGTAGATAGATTGTTCCTAGTTGCTTGCTCATTTCCAAATCAAACATCCTTGCCTATTTTAAAAACAAACACCAAACACTTTCAAAAACACTCTCAAAACATTTTCCAAACATGAAATATTTTCAAAAGGCCAACACTTTTTATACGTTCTTACGAACGAGAACTATTACAAAGTTTTCCTAAATGAAGGCGCCTTTTCAAAATACTTTCAAAAAACCACACAAAGCACATTTTCAAACAAAAGCAAGTGATCTAGCAAGTAACTAAGAGCCCATAGATAACTATGGATGAAAAGGGTTCTAACATGTTCCCTTTTCATAATCTACCCTCTGAACTCAAGAAATAATCTCAAAGGTATTTCCTGTTCTTTTTAGCCTTTCCTTTTGGATAAAAGAAAAGTCGATGGCGACTCTTGCTAACCGCAACATTTGCGATCAAACGCAAAACATCCCAAGTCAGTTCTTTCACCGTATTACAGATGTCAAGACCAAATAGGTAAGAATAAAAAGCAAAGTAAATCAACTCTCATTGGACTCATGGTCATCAAGTAGAAATGCACAAGACATATTCAAAACTATGGTCACAAAGATAGGCAACAAGTTCTCAAAGGATCAAGCAAAAGAAGCATCAAATTATAACACCTAAAATGGTACATAACAATTAAATTTAAGGTTATAAATTGTGATAATGAGATCAAGAGAGGAGGGGAAAATAAATCCTAAAAGGTTGCACAAATGCATACCTTAAACATCAAGCAATCAAAGGGCTATCTCAAGGAAAATGTACAAGAAAGGGACATAGGAAAAAATCCTAAGTGATGTCAAATGGTTCTAAAATTCTCATGGAATCATCATTTAACTTATCATTCATCAAGTGTTTAAACAAGGTTCAAAGAGTGCTCAAGAACCATTTATAAATCATCATCAAAAACAAATTAGGGTTTCACAAGATTGGCAAGCATCGGGGCATGAAGAGATCAACCAAAAAATAGTCTAAAATTATCAAAAATTCACAATAAAGTAGTTTTAATCTTATGCATGCATGTGTCTAAATTATGCCAAAATATTAGTGCCATAACTTAAACATGATGAAAATAAGCATAAAAGCCACAAATTCAGAAGCAAAACTCAAAAGTTTAACATAGCAAAACAAGTTCAGATTCGAATTAAAACAATTTCCTACCTATTATAGGAGCCAGCTACAGATGAATAAACCTATGTACTTACTTTTAAGATCTAAAAATGAAGAGAAAAAATGTATAGAAACTGACCAAGTGGATAATGGTCCATTGCCTTTTTTCACTCAAATTACCTTAGAAACCCAATAACCCTGATCTTAGCACTTCAGAGAGCAAGAAATGAGCCAGAATATGAAGATTGCTCGAGAGAAGTTAGAGAGTTGAAGGAAACTTTAGAAAATAGCAAGAAAGTTCATATCTAGAATTAAGAGTTTGAGAGGCGTGTTTGATGAAATGAGAGTGAGGAGAGACTTAAATAAAGTATGAGGAGTGAGGTAAAGTGGCTAACTTGAGTTTAAAAAAAGGTTAAGGGTCAGGTTTAGAAGAAAATGCAAAAACTGCAAGTTTTGTGTGATGATGCGTTTCATGTATAATTTATGGGCATTCTTATGCATTTTAGAAGGCTTATGATGTCAGGAAATAAGTGTGAAGAGGTGGGACCTTAAGGTGGAGTGGAGAGGAAGATTTTGAGAAATGGCCAAAAATGGTAAGTTTGGGATTGTGAAGTGCATGGGCTTGCATGGAAGTGCTTGGCTCGTTCTAGGAAATTACTCAGGCTTGATACAGGTCCAAAATTGTGTTTGGGTCAACCTTTTGAACCTCTAAATACACCAATCTTCAAAATGGCCAAAATTGCAACTTATAATGACATAAATGGTAACCTTACTTCATAAATTCATAACTTGCTCAATTTTGATCCAAATGATGCAAACTTAGACTTTTTGGAAAGAGAAAAGGATTTCCTACAGCATAAATGCTAATGACTTTTTGATTTGCTTGGAAAAACTTGAAAAGCTTGCACGAAAATTGTCCATAAAGGTGACCAAAATGACTTAGCAAAATTTCACTAAGTGTTGGAAAAATGCCTTTAAAGATACCTTTCTTCAAAATACCATAACATGTTCAATATTGATTCAATTGGAATGAACTTGGTATGGTTTGAAAGATCAAAGAAAATTGAACAACTACCTTGTTGATGTTGTTTTGATTTGAAGCTTGAATCCATGTGAAAACTGGCCATGAAGATGACTGAAATTTGCATGAATACTTACTAAAAATGGAAACTTTAGAAAACCTTAATTTGACAAATTAGGTAAGTTTTCCCAATTCTTTATTTTTGATGATTCCTTTGATATTTCTTGATCAAGTTCCACCAATTGATCAAATTTGACATGAAGAACACAATGTTGACCTTAAAAAGTCACGAGTTGTCTTTTTTGACTGCACAATTGACTTTTCCTCGATTCAATTGATTCACATTCATCTGAGCAATTGAACTTCTCCTGATTAAAATTGATGATCACTCTTCCATATATAGACACTTATGAACATATAGAAGACCATGGAATCAAGTTTTTGCTCAAAGAATCATAAATAAACTGATTTAATTACAAACCTTAATTTCAACTGAAAATGATATGAGATGATGTCTCAAGCTCAAAACCCTAATTCCTCTGGGTAAATTGGAAGATCTCTTGAACAAAGATGACTTATATGATATGATGAAGATGATGCTTAAGAAACATTGGCCATGGATGTTTACCACACTCAAATAATCAAAACCCTAGCTCAAGGACCAAAAGATATGAGAATGTGATTCAATTCAAATCTCTTGCAATCTTCAATCATCTAATGAAGTGGTGGACATGTTGAGATGTCCTGAGGCACGAGAAGCCCTTGTATCTTGAGTGAATACAAAATTGAGGATATTTCACCCTCCTTGTCTTGATTTTTCAAATTTCTCTTCTAATGCTTGAAGATAACCAAATGGAAAGATACCTTGATCCCATAACCATAGAACTAATTCTATGTATGAACGCATATGATAATCAAACACAAGCCAATTAGGGTTGAAAAGAGGAGGGTAAATTTTAGGGATACAACAATATGGGGTTCGAGATTTCAACATACTAAAAGCTATTAAGCTTATTGGATACTTCCAAGATTAAATCTTGGAGACATGACTATGTCTTCTTGACTTAACCTATATAATTCCTGGTGTTTTCTCTTTTCCCTTTACTTTTACTTTCCGCAATTTATTTCTACTTCTAATTTTCAAAATCTTTTAAATTGAATTTAAACTCTGAAAAGAATCCTAAAATTTTTTCAAACTACCGCTTTCCTGAAAATCACAATTCACCCCCCCCCCCCCCCCCCCCCCCCCCCGTTATATGTAGAGTCACATGTCCAACATATTATTTGTCATATTCATAATCGAGTAATAATTTTCCTGGGTACCACTACCACTCATTATGAAATATGGAGTGGGATGAAACCCAATGTGAAATATTTTCACGTGTTTCATAATACATTACATATCTTACTAGTAGTGATCAGAAAAGTAAATTTCATCCAAAAAATGATGAAGGATTTTTTTTGGCTATTCCTTTAACAACAGGGTGTATTGGGTATTTAAGAAGAGTCATCCTATCAAGAAAATTATAGGAAACCTAGAGGAATGAGTCATTACATGAAGATAAAATTTTGTTAACTCTAGAGATATGATATATTTTATCTGTAAAATTGAACCAAAGAATGTGAAATAAACCCTGAGTGATGAGTTTATGGGTCAATTTTATGCAAGAAGATATTGTTCAATTTTAGAGAAATTAAGTGTGGGAGTATTCTCTTAGACCTAATTCTGCAATTTTCGTCGGCCTTAAATGGATTTACAAAATAAGTATGAAGTGAATGTATATGTTACTAGAAATAAAACTCGTCTTGTGGCTCATGGATATAGTCATATTTAAGGGGCTTATTTTGAACAGACATTTTCTCACATTGCTCGTCTGGAAGCTATAAACGTATTACTAGGTTTATCTTGTTTCCTTCAATTTAAACTCTAGTATATGGATTTGAAAAGTGTGTTCCTTAATAGGTACTTAAATGAAGGATGTATATGTTGAGTAGCCTAAGGGGTTTGTTGATCAATGTCTTCCTAACCATGTCTACAAACTTAGAAAGGTTATCTATGTCCTCAAACAAGCTCTTAAGGCTTGGTATGAGAGCCTCACAAAATTTAATACTATGAATAATTATGTTCACATAGGAATTAACATGACTCTATTTGAAAAGAAGAATGATGGAAATATTTTGATATCTCAGATATTTGTTAATGATATTGTGTTTGGAGAGATGTCAAGCAAAATGGTGGATCATTTTGTTTAAGAAATGCATATTGAATTTGAAATGATCATGGTTTCTGAGCTTACCTATTTAATTGTCTTCCGAGTGATACAAATGAAGATGATATTTTTATTTCCCAAAGTAAATGTGCCAATAACATTGTAAAAAATGCTCGCCACAAACACACATTTGCTTCCACTCATGTCAACTTGTCAAAGGATGAACAAGAAGCCTTTTGTATCTTAAATGGAGTATAATTGGTAGTATTTTGTGTCTCGCGGTCATTTATCTTGATATTACCTTCTTGATGGGAGGATGTGCTCGGTATCAAGCTAATGTAGAGGTTATCCATCTCACTAATGTCAAATGTATTATCAAATACGAAAATGGAACATCTAACTATGGAATTTTGTACTCTTTTGATACTCACTTATTGCTTGTAGGTTATCGTTATGGTCATTGGGATGGGAATTCTGAATATATGGAAAACAAATTTGGTGGGAAATAAAAGTATATTATTGTTGGAAGTAGTTACCGTGAATTATTATGGATGAAACATATGCTTCAAGAGTGTGATGTTACACAAAATGTCATGACATTATATTATGAAAACAATTTTATTATAAATATTTATATGAATCATGTCCAACATAGAAGGACGCACCATATTGATATACTCCATCATTTTATCATAGAGCATGTTAAAGATAAAAAGGTCACCCTTAAACATGTTCGAATGGAAAACAATTGGATGATATATTCAGAAAATCCCTTGAAAATACTCAGTTTGAGAATCCATAATCTTCTTTGGATATTTAAATCACCATCTTAGTGAGAATCAGGATATGGTAGATCAAATTGGTGGGTAGAAACGAGGTTATTTAGAATCAAAATGAGTCAAAAAATTGGATCATACAATAAATTCTTTTATTGAGTGTGATAATTTCCCTAGTGGAACATGATTGAGACTATTCTTAACATGTATACTTTGTATGTTGACGTTCCCATCACTGAAATTGAACCTGGTAACCATGTGCTTGTTGAATATATCAATGAGGATGTCACCACTGATGTCAATAAGGATATCAATGAAGATGTCAATGAGATTGTCAGCGATGTTGTTAATGAAGAAATTGTCTAAGTGTCTCCTATTGTTAGAAAGACCCTTAGAAAAAGGTAAGAATATGTTAAAGGGGTATCTATTCTTGTCTTCCTTAGTCAGTCTAATAAGAAAAATAAGAATTCTACTTTTAACAAGAAAAAGATTATGAATAAGAATGTTAAAAAGAATAAGAAAAGTATTGAGAAGATGAAGGAGTCTGGAAAAAATAAGATTGTGAATTCAATAAAAAGGAAGAAGTAAACTCTTAGTTTCACTGAGCATGATATTGAGAAACATGACACTAACATATTAGGTGACAATGAATAAGAAGATTATATTGTATCACCATGTGCATTCATTCTAACACCCTTTGGTGAGAATGTCGAATGAATGCTCATCTTGTATCACCAAAGCGTGATAAAATTGTGAAAATGTCGATTGGTAGGATGTGTTTTCAAATGGAAGTTTTTTCATCATCGAAGATTGGTTCCAAAACAGAACTCACTAATGAGGCTTATAAGTACAGTGAGATCATGGATCTTCTTATTGATGCTTAATTGTTGAAGATTGTGATTGATATTGGACCTTACTATACTAAGAATGTGAAGGAATTTATTGTAAATCTTTCAAGTTGGTTCAAAAATGCTGAAAGTAGATATTATCATAAGGTTTGTTTGAGCCTTTTTAATTTATTATATCATTTAGAAACTCATGCTGCTTTTGATTTTTGAGAGTATGTTTTTGAGATATTTGGGAAGCATGTTGAATTTTATATTGTGAAGTTGTCTATTGGTTTTCTATTTTTGATATGTGGTATTTTGGCTAATCAAAATAAGAACAAAGTGACTAGTGATGGTGATGTCGGTGTTATTCCTAGCATTCTCAATTTTAGTTACAAGTTGTTTGTTCAGAAATATGTTTCTAACAATGTGCTTCCTACTCCTATTGATGATACTAATATGAGTATCGATGAACAGATAATAGACGTTATTCCTCTCTCAAGGCACTTAAGAAGACACTTCTCAGAGCTTTTGTTCATGAAACAAAATCCTTACAAGAGATCATCATTATATCTTCTACTACGAAGACTATGTGTTAAGGAATTATCAAGATGCTCACTTTCCACTCTATTGGAGCTTACACTTCCCATCCTCCTATTATTGATTATGACAATATTGTAACTCTTTCAGATCAGTCTCGTGAGGTATCCGAGTATAACTATGATCATGTGTTTAACTCTAAAAATGAAGAAGATAATGATGGTGTTATTGAAGAGGTCTCTGACACCGACTTTCCTAATTCATCACCTAATTTAGTTTGTTTTATTTTTGGGTTTTTTATTTTTTGTTTGGTTGTTTGAATATTTGCTCAGTTGATTTGTTGATTTTATACCCTCCTTCTATTCTAACTTCCGATTACTTCTTTGCCCTTGGCCCTTTTGCGGTAAATAGGGGGAAAAAGGAAATTATGTGTTTGTGATTTTTGTTTATTTCCATTTATTTAATGCATGGATTCGGTTTTGGTCAATTTATCTTGTTGTTATCCTTATTAGATGATTGCTCTGTTAGAAGTGCTCAATTCATGTTTAACCTAAAAATATCCAAAGATGGAATTTTTGTTATTACATATTGTCGTGGAGGGAAAATTGAGATTAAGCTATTGATTAAATTAACTCATAAAAAGCAAGATTCACCGTCGAAATTTATTGTTTCCAAAGGGAAAGGGGAAAAGGTCGAAAAAACCCACAAAAAATTTTGAAAACCAAAACAAAAAGACATACTCAGGTACGAGGGTTGGTTATGCAATGGGAAGGTATTAGTTGGTTAGTTGATTTAGGTGAAAACCACCACTTGCATTTGTTTATAAAAAGTGCTTTTGTTTGTTGATTGATTTTAGGTGAAAAAGAAATTTTGTCATATTCGAGTGGAAAACTCAACTTCCTACCCACAAGTATTAGGAAATAAGCATTTGCATCATCTTGATATGGAGAATTTTACTTGGATTTACTCAACAAGCATGTCTCAACATTCTAGTGGAAAATTTCAATTAATTTCACAATATATTGTAGAAGTATAGGAATTTGCATCACTTCAAGAATAGACCCATATCCTTTCTTTCAGAAAAAGGGTATGGTTTTAAAAGAAAAGTGCACTAAGGCACAAAAAAAAGTTTGAAGAGGTTTGTCTTTTTTAGGAGTTGGAAAAGAGTTTGAATATGCTTAAGTGTTTTAGCATTTATTAAGAAAAATATTTTCTGGATTACTTGACAAAGTCAAGGTTTGTTTAAGGAAAAATGTGAAGTTTGAAAACAAGAAGTTTTGAAATAGGGAGAAGGTTTTGAAAATTAAAGAAGAGGGGATATGAAGAGAATATCCTAAAGCATAAAGTAAATAGAAAGAAACAAATGGTCTCACTGTAGGGTATCTTAACATAAAGCCTTTGTGTGCACAAGTGAACTAACCACAAGAAGAGTGAGCATTTGACTAAATTAAGTTTAATTTTAATTATCAATAAGCGGAACTACCAATATGTAATGGTCGGACCTCGGGAACTAGAAACCGATTGAATGTCTTTGCATTTTCAAAACAACTTTCAGTAAAATCTATTTAGTTTAAAATCCCTCGTCTCACACTGTCGTTTTATTGATCTAGGCTATGCAGTTAAGTCCTAACGTACGCTTCCGCCATCCCGCAGGAGTTAAAAACACTTTTTGAAAACGAAATAGAATCTTAATTAAATTTAAAGTGCTTCTGCTGTGTTTTAAGCCAATGCCTAATTACTATTGTCCAGTTGAAAGATCTCAAACTTCCGCTTTGTTGACCCTAACCTCTATCCGTTCTTTACTTTTGTAACAAAACAATTTATCGATTAAAAATAGTAACTTAGACCAGAAAAAGGTTTTGTAGTAAAAATTACCCAACTGAGTCACTCGATCCCCTGGTTATGTGACCTTACATACCGGTATACGAATTCTAGCCTAGCATAATATCAGACCAAATCACAGAACAATTCCAAAGATAAAACAAAATAAACATGATTATATTAATTAAAAGCAATAACAATTCATAAAAATAAACCTGAGGATAATAATTCTGGATACGGGTACAATTACTTCTAACTCTTGACTAGAAGCATTCCTCCACAAGCTGGTAGGCTTTACTTCGATCGGGAATAGAGACAATCGTACAGAAAACAAATGCAAGAGGAAATAGAAAATTGCAGGAAAAAAATGCTCAAAGAAAAAATGCTTAAGGAAAATGAATTATCCAAATATCTGAGGTGACCCCCTGGTTTGTTGTGTCCAGGGTTCTATTTATAGTACTTTGTGTGATACGTAGGTTTGAGAAAATATAAGAACACTTCAAGTTTGTTTGAGAAAAAATAGGACCACGGAGTTGGTTACATCCTTCATGTGTTGACTGAGTGGAGCTTAAAAATAGGATGGCCATTGGATTGGTGTTTGAAATTTCCTCTTCCGTTGGATTTGCAGACTACGTGGTCAAAGAAGGAAAAGGTGGGCATGTGACGTTCGTCAAGTCCAAGTGACGTTGGTCACTTGGTCCATTATGCCCGTGATGACCGGCAGCGTGCCTTGACAATCGTCGAGGTCCTTATGCTAGTGGGCAACGTGCTCACGCCTTGTGATGGGCTTATACTTTCTTCTTCTTTTATTCTTTGGCCCTTTTGCTATTTTTGCACCCTTTTTCTTCATTTCTTCCAAAGTCTTTAACTTAACATTTATCTGCAAAATAAGTGAATACCCGCATAATACCTATATAAAATAATACAATTAAACTAAAATAAGGGAAATAATTTATGTAAATCAAGCTAAAAATATCATATATTTGTGTGTTATCAAACTCCCCCATACTTGAACTTTGCTTGTCCTCAAGCAAATGCTCAGTATGATGTTTTTCTAAACATGGTCAGATGCACATACATGACTCGAATCAACTCATATACGACTGCATTGTGTTTTTGTCAGAAAATTGAAAGCTTGATTCATGCTCCATTACTACGGTAATGACACTAGATAATCCCATTTTACGTAAAATAGTTACAGATGCTATCATAGCCTACCTCGAGTATTTGTCTCGTTTCATCCCTTTCATTCTAGTGAAATCACATTAAGTCCTTTATCCTTGCACGCACATAGAAGAACAGCCGGTTAGTGGTTATGATCCCTTTTTTAGCACTTAAGTTTCTGGAACAGTAATGTGGCAACCTTTTTCTATCCAATTGCAAGATGCGGGGGATCATATCATAATCTGCTCTACCAAGTTCAGTACCAGACGCTCCTGAACCATCTAACAAAGGATTTTTAATGTTACTTTGTAAGGCTTACATCCTTTGGATTAAACGATCGGGTAAGGATCGCCCAATTTAATTGGTGTATTACCTATCTTCTTAAAGCTTGTAAAAATTTTCTGAAATAATAAATTAGATCATCCACTTATATTCATTGACTTCCTGCGTAGTTTGTGTTTAAGACAGTGCTGACTGCTAATATAAACTACTCAGGGTTACTACAAAAACTAAAACTCAGGGTTTTGGAATAACAGGTACTTGAACTAGTCTATCATACTCTGGGGTTGTAGAATGTCTAGACGGTAGTAATTTCGCTTAATCTTGCCACAATTCCTAACTATTAAAGATCTTGCAGCCTATGTACTTGTCAAGTGAGTTAAGTTATGCATAAAACTCTATAAAAAAAATTTGATAGGGCTCAAAAAGATATAGGGCTTACAAAGATAGGGGAATCGGAAAAATAGCACAAATGCTTCAATAGATAACTTGATAACAAAACTTGTATTGAATTAGAAATTATAGAAGGGAAATTACAAAGAAAATAAAAATTACTAGGAAAGGGAAATACTTCCTCCCCCATAATTGAATCATACATTGCCCTCAATGTATTGACAGAAGATGGAAAAGGGAAGTGGAAACTAGACAATTATTCTTCCTCCTCTTGCCTACGAAATCATCCACATGTCCTTGCTCTTCTATGTGCTTGCTCACCGCTTCTGGAAGATTCGACTCCATTACCACGAGAAATAATGTTCTGCAAGTCTTCGACACGAAGTGTTAAAGCTCGTATATCTTCTGTCATTCCTGCAGTGAATTCTAGCATACTTTAATTGTGCCTGTGAGCATAATCGCTTTGGTCTCTCTGCATTTGTTGCATGAGATTCAACATCTCAATTTGGCGCGTCTCGAGGCTTTGGTAGCATTGAGTGGATAGATGGTTCTGCTGCATTGTTGCGGCATAAATTGCATCAATGGTGGCAGGATTGTTGGCGTGTTGTGGTTGGGGCTCTTGTTGCTCTAATTCTTCTTCAATTTCATCAACAGCAGCATTGTTGGCCTCACCTTGATTTCCTTGCTCATTTACTCCAGGTTCGAGTGCATTTAAGTTGTAAGGCCAATAATCAGGATTGCCCAAATTTGTACGACTGTGATTTGGCAAGATGACGCTATGAACTTCTGCATTCTTCACCATCAGATAGTAACATCCAGCTTCTCTTACCTTGATCAGGCGGCCAGCTCTGCAGTTATCAATGTCTATATAAACTGCTGGTAGCGTAGGTAGAAGTTGAATCCTTTCCCCCCAGTTCAGGTGAACTGCGATGGTGGTGACAATGCCTCCAATACAAAAAGGCGTAATCCCATCTATCGTGACAAGGTTTTGAATATGGGCCATCATTAATGTAACGGGATTAAGATGGAGATCTTGTGAAAAGGCACAGTGAAGAGCATACAACTCCTTAGTGTTGACTCTGTTGTTGTTTGCCCTTCCAAAAACCGTGTTAGCCATAATGCGGTGTAAGAAGTGAATATTTGGGTTGTGAATGTGAGAGGCGTAGCGTGCTTCAGGAATAACATTGGGCTTACCAGTTATTCTTTCCCATAGTGCGTATTCACTTCCATTCCAATCTATATCCGGGGGAATACGATATTGCACATCATTTCCACGAGGAAAACGAAACATTTCGCTCAAATTTTCATGGCTAAGCGTGTATTCTCGGTTGAACATCCAAAATTGAGCGGCTCCAGTTAGGTGTTCATCAGCATCGTCGCGAGTGTGGTAGGCATAAGAACTCAAGAATCCCAACGTCAGAGCCTCGTAGGTTGGTGTGTTCAACGTGCTTATAAAGCTCAGGCCTGCTTTCTCGAGCAAGCCTTGCATATCGCTTCGTAACCCCAATTCTTGCAAGCAACTGTTGTCGATAAATCTTGTGGATGTTAAACCTCGATGATAAAATTTTATGTATCGTTCTCTTTGAAGTTCGCCTATTTCCCCTTGCCGGAACACGAGATGGCTCATGTCGGGTTCTTCTTGGTTTGGTGGGTTTCTTCCGCGGGGTGGATTCCTTCGGGCGGCAATGATTGTGTTTTTGACAAAGAAGGAAATGTAATGGTGATGAAGGAATGAAAGGAAGGTGGGTGGTAGTGGTGAAAACTAAATAATGGAAGAAGGGTTTAAATAGATGGATTTTATGAGTGGGAAATGAATGAAGTTTATGAGAAATTTTGAATATGGGAGGTTATAGACATTATGGATGAATGGAGTAATGGGATTTTTCAGTGGGGTGTTAAAGAATAATGAAGTAGTGGGAGTAAAATGAATGGGTGAGGTTCTTGGTCAAATTTTCTTTTAATGGTTCAAACAACCACGGGAAGGAATCGTGAGAGACAGGGACTGACAGTTTTTACGCGTTTCCTGACGTTCGTCAGGGTCAAAGGGACATGCTTCCTGACGCTTGTCACATGCTTCCTGACGTTCGTCAGGGTCAAAGGCACGTGTTGTGGTTGTCTGACCGCGTGCATGTTATCTTATTGGACGTGCAAATTAAAGAATTTTTTATTTATTCATATAGTTTAAATATTGTTACATGGTTTATATATTTATATGAATAGTTAGTGGCACACAATTTGTAGGGTATATGATAGGAATTATTATTGATACATTGAAAAATAAAGATAATACGTCTATTCGATAATATTTAGTGCATACAATCGAGTGTTAGTATTGTAATCAATATTTCGTGGAATTAGTGTAGGCATATCAATATGATGCTTCGAGTAGAATCGGAGGAATGATAATCGAATAGAATTAAAAATTAACTAAAAATAGAAATTAACCAAAACGAAAAATATAGAAATTAACCAAAAACGAAAAATAGGAATATGAAATGCGAAATGAAGTAAATAAATAAATACTATTAAATGAAATAAACATCCGAAAAATTTAGAACCGATTGTAACAAAATATCTGAAAAATATGAGTGTCAAAATAATAATGTAACCCCCCCCCCCCCCATACTGAGAACAAACAGTGTCCTCACTGGGGAGGCCCAGGAACAAAACTAGCGATCACGTGGGCCTCCTGGAGGTGGAGCTGATAGATATGGTTGAACTGCTCAGTGACGACATCCATGAAATAAAAGAAATCACGACGAAGTGTGCCGATGTCGTCTCTAACAGCGGTGAGCTCTCCTCGAAGCACAGTAACATCAGAATGCAGTGTCTCGATAGTATGTGCATCTTCTACCATTGGAACATCGACAGCTTCAGTAACAGGGGAAGGTATAGGGTCGTCTAGTGGAGTATACTCATGGTAACCAGGAGGTGTGGAAGGGTCGCTCTCCTCTCTCTTAGGGTCATGCTCATCTATCTTCTCGAGGTTCTACAACCAGTTTTTCTTGTTATGAACGCTCGTGTTCTCTGGGCTAGGAAAGGTAAAGTAGTAGACAGGATCATTTCGCACTAGAAGCTGAAAGTGAGGTGGGTCTAGGTTACCTATGAGAGTAATGTTAAAACAGAATGGTATGTCCATGGTATGGTATCTTCCATATGGCGTAAGGCGTGATAATGATGATCTCAGGGATAATGCCTCGGCTATCATGGTGACTAGCCCGCCGACACAGATAGGTCCATGGGTACACTGGGCTATGGAAAACATATTGGTGATCATAAATGATGCACCAAGTATGGGTCTAGACTGGAAAGCACAGTATATAATAAATAGCTCATCCCTAGAAACTGAGTGACGGTTTATAGGTTTTCCGAACAGGGTAAAAGCTAAGATATGGTGGAAATACCTAATGGTTGGGTTATGGATATCAGTCACATCCAGGCGGTCAGGGCCCTCAGGGTACTGGCCAGCTATATCCCTCCAAAAATGGTTTAACTCGAAATCAAGGTAGTCGTCTTCCTGGGTCTCCATGTAAGCATCTATGGATCTAGGAAATCCTAGCAGCTCAGCAAGACGATGAACGGTGAAATGGTGGGTAAATCCGAATAGTCTGAAGGACATTTGTCCTCTACTATGCCCTAATCCTCGGGTAGGTTTATAATGGAGTGAGCTCAGGAACTCTAGGGTAAGGTTTCGATAGGTGGGGTAATTAGGGGCAAGGAATCCTTCCCAACCTATCTGGTCAAACAAAAAATTAACATTCTCCCTAATACCTAGAACTGTTAACGTGGGATCATGCACATAAGTCGTCAAATTCATCTGGCGCTGAGCTAGTATCTCATAACGCCTCTGTTGGGCCCCAGTAGCAAAGGTGATAATATCTATAAGTTAGTCTAGCTAGTTAGTGCCTGTGAGTCGGTACTAAAATTAGTAAATAAAGAAAAGAAAACAAATAAAATATGAAATGATAATAATCTAGGAATCATAATAATAATCAGAATAAAAAAAATAAAGAGATTTTAAAATAAATTAAATAATAAATGAAAAACTTGTGGGTTTCCTCCCACACAACGCTTGTTTAATGTCGTTAGCTCGACATTGTTTCAGACGTGAATTAGTCTCCTATTTTGGGCGGTAGCTCTATAAGCTTTAAAATCGCAGCGTAGTCTTTGTTTTCAATGTTGTGATAATGTTATAAATGTTGGCCATTTACTATGAATGGGTTTGTAGACTTTCATTTGATCTCGATGGCGCCACTTGGAAATACTTTGGTCACTTCGAAGGGTCCAGACCATCTTGAACGAAGTTTCCCCGGAAAGAGTTTTAAACGGGAGTTGAATAAGAGAACTACATCTCCTTCATTGAACTTCTTCCTAGAGATTAGTTTGTCATGCCACTTCTTCGTCCTTTCTTTGTAGATCCTTGCATTCTCATATGCGTCTAACCTTAGCTCTTCCAATTCATTTATGTCGAGGATCCTTTTCTCACCTGTTGCATTGTAGCTTAGGTTTGGGTTTTAATTGCCCAATATGCTTTGTGTTCTATCTCCACTGGCAGGTGACATGACTTACCATAGACGAGTTTAAAGGGTGTTGTTCTGATTGGCATCTTGAATGCTGTCCTATAAGCCCATAGTGCTTCAGGTAACTTGGCCGACCAGTCCTTCCTTGACGTGGCGACAGTTTTTTCTAATATTTGTTTTATTTCCCGATTTGAGACTTCCACCTGCCCGCTTGTTTGGGGGTGGTATGGTGTTGCTACGTGGTGTTTCACCCCATATTTGGTTAGGAGTTTATCGAAGATTTTGGATATGAAGTGTGAGTCACCATCGCTTATGACTTGTTTGGGTACACCAAATCTTGGGAAGATAATATTCTTGAAGAGTTTAGTCACTACTCGAGTGTCGTTTGTTGGAGAAGTTATTGCTTCGATCCATTTTGAAACGTAATCTACAGCCACGAGTATGTATTTATTTCTGAATGATGACAGAAATGGTCCCATGAAGTCTATTCCCTATACATCAAAGACTTCGACTTGTAGAATGCCAGTCTGAGGCATCTCATCGCGTCTGGATATGTTTCCAGTGCGTTGGCATCGATCGCAGTTAAGAATAGCTATGTGCATATATTTCAATAGATTTGGCCAATAGAAACCAGACTGCAGAATTTTAGCGCATGTCTTAGATGTGTTTGCATGGCCTCCATAAAGGGCGTCATGACAATGAGAAATAATGTTTTCAATTTCGCTCTCTAGGACGCATCTTCGGAAAATACCGTCATCACTTCTCTTGAATAGTAAAGGTTCATCCTAAAAGTAATGTTTCAGATCGTGAAAGAATTTTTTCTTTTGTTGATAGGTCAGACCAGGGGATAAGATTTTAGCAGCTAAGTAATTTGCTATATCTGCATACCATGGTAAGGTCTGATTTGTTCGGACAGTGTTCACAATTTCGTTCATATCATTATCTATTGTGTCTTGGCTTTCTTGTAAATCATGGCTAACGACATGTGTTTCAAGTTCTAAAAGTAATTGGTTTGGATTTAATTCAGGGTTTTCTACGTTGGCACCTCCTAAGTCCATCTGAGTTAACAGACGTTCATACGGGAAGTCATCGTTAATGGGCACCTCCTCTGGTCTCAGCCTCTCCATTCGAGATAAATGGTCGGCTACTACGTTCTCGGTACCTTTCTTGTCTTTAATCTCTAAATCGAACTCTTGTAGAAGTAGAATCCATCTCAATAGTCTTGGTTTTGAATCTTGCTTGGTTAGCTGGTATCTAATAGCCGCATGGTCTGTATAAATGATTATTTTCGCGCCCACGAGGTAGGAGCGAAATTTGTCCAACACAAAGACTATAGCTAAAAGTTCCTTTTCTGTGGTCGTGTAATTCATATGTGCAGGGTCCAGGGTTCTACTTGCATAGTATACCGCATGAAGCTTCTTATCTCTTCTTTGTCCCAGGACTGCACCTACGGCGTAATCACTCGCATCGCACATGATTTCAAATGGTAGTCTCCAATCGGGTGGTTGCATGATTGGTGCGGATATAAGAGTTGTTTTTAATTGGTTAAATGCCCTTAGGCATTTGTCATTGAAATCGAATTCAACGTCTTTCATAAGGAGGGTAGTTAGAGGTTTGGAAATTTGCGAGAAATCTTTTATGAATCGTCGGTAGAAACCGACGTGTCCTAAGAAACTGTGTATTCCTCTTACTGTTTTAGGGAGTTGTAAGTTTTCTATGACTTCGATCTTTTCTTTATCGACTTCAATCCCCCTCTCAAACACGACGTGTCCTAGCATAATTCCTTGTTTGACCATAAAGTGGCATTTTCCCAATTCAGAACGAGGTTCACTTTCACGCATCTCTCCAAAACTTTCTCTAAATTTATTAGACAATCTTCAAAACTCTCTCCATATACAGAGAAGTCATCCATAAAGACCTCCATGATATTGTCTATGAAATCAGCAAAAATTTCCATCATGCATCTCTAAAATGTGGCGGGAGCGTTACATAATCCAAACGGAATTCGTCTGTAGGCGAAAGTTCCATAAGGACATGTGAATGTTGTTTTCTCTTGGTCATCAGGGTGAATAGGAATTTGGAAAAATCCTGAGTAACCGTCTAGGTAACAGTAATGAGAGTGCTTAGCCAATCGCTCAAGCATTTGATCGATGAATGGTAGAGGAAAATGGTATTTACGAGTGGCTTTGTTTAGCTTCCTATAGTCAATGCACATTCTAGCTCCACTTACGGATCGTTCCTCTATAGCTTCGCCTGCTTTGTTTGTTGTGACTTTTATACCTCCTTTCTTTGGTACACAGTGGACTGGGCTTACCCATTGACTATCAGATATTGGGTATATGATTCTTGTGTTCAGAAGTTTTTTTACTTCGTCTTTAACTACGGAACTCCATATTGGGTTAATTCTTTGTTGATGTTCTCTAGAAGATTTGCAGTCGTTTTCCAACATAATGCAATGCATACAAATGGAAGGACTTATTCCTTTGAGATCCGTAATGTTATATCCCAAGGCAGATGGGTATTTTCTTAAGACTTGTAATAATTTATCTGTTTCTTGTTGTCCTAAGTCTGCATTGACAATTACTGGTCGTTTAAGCTCGGTGTCGAGGAATTCATATCTAAGGGTCTTAGGTAATGACTTAAGATCCAAGGCTGGTTTTCTCGGACAAGGCATGTGGTCAGGCGTCAGAGCTAAGCATTCTCTTAGATTGTCGTCTCAGTATTCGGGAAACCATTTTTTATCTTTGAATATTAGAGGTGTGGGAATCTTCATGGTTTCAGAATAAGGTATCGGTTCCCATTCATTTCCCTCACACATTCGTCCATGATATCTACCAGATAACATGTGTCATTTATGGCAGGCACTTGTAGGAACTGTGTCAGAATAAATTCGACTTTCTCTTCACCTACTTCAAAAGTTAGTTTGCCTTTCTTTACATCTATGATGGCTCCAGCGGTAGCTAAGAATGGTCTTCCTAAAATGATAGGTGTACTTTCGTCTTCTCTAATGTCCATGATTATGAAATATGTAGGGATGTAGAACTAACCTATTCGTACGGGAACATTTTCTAAGATTCCTACTGGGTATTTAACAGAGCGGTCTACCAATTGAACGGACATCTTTGTTGGTCTTAGTTATCCCATTTCAAGTCTGTTGCATATGGACAAAGGCATAACGCTAATACTAGCTCCTAAATCACACGGGGCTTTGTCTATGACAAACTTTCCTATATGACAGGGTATAGAGAAGCTTCCAGGATCTTTCAGCTTAGGAGGCATCTTGTTTTGGATAATTGTGCTACACTCGGCAGTAAGTGTGGCTGTTTCGTTATCTTCTAGCTTTTTCTTGTTAGATAAGATTTCCTTGAGGAATTTTGCATAGGAGGGCATTTGAGTTATGGCTTCTGTAAAAGGAATTGTTATATTAAGTTGTTTCAGAAGTTCAACGAATTTTTTAAATTGCCCTACGTTCTTAGGTTTAGCTAGTCTTCCAGGAAATGGGATTTGGGGTTTATAAGGCGGTGGAGGCATATAAGGTTTTTCTTTTTCTTTGGCCTCTCCTCCTTTATCTTCTTTATCCTCCTCCTTCTTCTCGGGTTGATTCTCCTTCTCAGCTGGTTTTTCGGATCTTTGGTAAATACTGGATTTGTAAGTCTTGGGTTAGTCGGTTCGTCTAACTCAGTTCCACTTCTTAATATGATGGCATGAGCATGCCCTTTCGGGTTAGGTTGTGGTTGACCAGGAAATGTATTAGCTGGTGCAGCTGTAGGTGCTTGTTGTTGATCCACTTGAGATATTTGGGTTTCTAACATTTTATTGTGGATGGCCAAAGCATCTATTTTGTTCGCTAATTGTTTTATTTACTCGTTAGTGTGTATGTTTTGATTTTGGACGTCTTTGTTTGTTTGCGCTTGGGTAGCTATGAAGTTTTCCATCATCAATTTTAAGTTTGATTTTCTAGGCACATTAGGAGCATTTGTAGGAGGTTTCTGATATCCAGGTGGCACAACAGGTGTTTGGTTTGAAGCATACAACGCATTGGGGTTTTTATACGAGAAATTTGGATGATTTTTCCATCCAGGGTTGTATGTGTTCGAGTAAGGGTTTCCTTGAGCATAACTTACTTGGTCGGTTGGAGTTCCTGCCAATATCTTACATTCGGTAACTGCATGTACAGGCACTCTGCATATCTCGCAATTTCGAGTTATAGCAGCCACGGTGGCTGGAGGTATTGCGGTCAAGTTATCTATCTTAAGGGTGAGGGCGTCTACCTTAGCATGGACGTTGTCTAGACCGCTTATCTCGTACATACCTCCTTTTGTCGGTGTTTTCTCTGCGGTAGCTTTGTCTACTTGTCCTCTTTCACTTCCCCACTGATAGTGGTTTTGAGCCATACTTTCTATGAGAACATAAGCAACGGTGTAGGATTTATCCATAAGTGTGCCTCCTGCGGTAGCGTCTATCGTTAATCTTGTATTGTAAAGGAGACCATTATAGAAGGTATGGATAATTAACCATTCTTTCTAGCCATGATATGGGCATAGTATCATCAGATCCTTGTATCGTTCCCAAGCATCGAAAAGGGACTCGTTGTCCTTTTGTCGAAAATCACTTATTTGAGATCTTAGCATATCTGTTTTACTTGGCGGGAAACACCTTGCAAGAAAAACTTTCTTCATCTCATCCCATGTTGTAACAGAGTTTGCGGGTAGAGATTGGAGCCAAGCTCGGGCTCTATCTCTTAGAGAAAAGGGGAAAAGACGAAGTCTTATTGCCTATTGACTGACCCATTGTTCTTAATCGTATCTGCGTACTGCAGAAATATTGATAAATAAAGATTGGGGTCTTCCATTGACCCACCAGAAAACTGGTTCTGTTGTACAGCAGACAACAAAGAAGGTTTCAGTTCAAAGTTGTTAGCCTCAATTGGAGGAGCAGCAATGCTATTATGTGGTTCATCTTGCGAAGGAATAGCATAGGATTTGAGCAGACGTGGAGTAGGTTGTGCGACCATATCTTCGGTTGGTTGAGGAACAGGAGATTCGAGTAATTCACGAGGTGGAGGATTATGCAAGAGATGATACTCTTGAATGCAGCGTCTAAGTCTGAGATACTGCTCGATATCGTTGATTTGTATGTATAACGACTCGCCTTACGAACGAGTATTTAGCATACAATAAGAAAAGAAATAGAAAAGAAATAGAGAGGTTTTGCTCTAGTCTCTACTACATAACAAAAGAGTAGTGATATCAAATTAAATCAGTCCTCGGTAACGGCGCCAAAAACTTGATCGGATTACACTGAGGTATCTAATGATTCAGACTGCAAGTGCACAGTCTTATCGTGTAGTTTTAAAAGATATCGAACTATAGAGACTGATGAATCTAACTACCGTCTTCTATTGTTACTTTGCAAATCTAAATCTAATGAAAGTTTGATTGGGTTTTAGGGAAACTAAATACTAAATTAAGTTTAATTTTAATTATCAGTAAGCGGAACTACCAGTATGTAATGGTCAGACCTCGGGAACTAGCAACCGGTTGGGTGTCTTTGCATTTTCAAAACAACTTTCAGTAAAATCTATTTAGTTTAAAAGCCCTCGTCTCACACTGTCGTTTTATTGATCTAGGCTATGCAGTTAAGTCCTAACGTACACTTCCGCCATCCCGCAGGAGTTAAAAACACTTTTTGAAAACGAAATAGAATCTTAATTAACTTTAAAGTGCTTCTGCTGTATTTTAAGCCAATGTCTAATTACTACTGTCCAGTTGAAAGATCTCAAACTTCCGCTTTGTTGACCCTAACCTCTATCCGTTTTTTACTTTCGTAACAAAACAATTTATCGATTAAAAATAGTAACTTAGACCAGAAAAAGGTTTTGTAGTAAAAATTACCCAACTGAGTCACTCGATCCCTTGGTTATGTGACCTTACATACCAGTATACGAATTCTAGCCTAGCATAATATCAGACCAAATCACAGAACAATTCCAAAGACAAAACAAAATAAACATAATTATATTAATTAAAATCAATAACAATTCATAAAAATAAACCTGAGGATAATGATTCTGGATACGGGTACAATTACTTCTAACTCTTGACTAGAAGCACTCCTTCACAAGCTGGTAGGCTTTGCTTCGATCGGGAATAGAGATAATTGTATAGAAAATAAATGCTAGAGGAAATAGAAAATTGCAGGAAAAAAATGCTCAAAGAAAAAAATGCTTAAGGAAAATGAATTCTCCAAATATCTGAGGTGACCCCCTGGTTTGTTGTGTCCAAGGTTCTATTTATAGTACTTTGTGCGATACGTAGGTTTGAGAAAATATAGAAACACTTCGAGTTTGTTTGAGAAAAAATAGGACCACGAAGTTGGTTACATCCTTCATGTGTTGACTGAGTGGAGCTTAAAAATAGGATGGCCGTTGGATTGGTGTTTGAACTTTCCTCTTCCGTTGGATTTGCAGACTACGTGGTCAAAGAAGGAAAAGGTGGGCCTGTGACGTTCGTCAAGTCCAAGTGACGTTCGTCACTTGGTCCATTATGCCCGTGACGACCGGCAGCGTGCCTTGACGATCGTCAAGGTCCTTATGCTAGTGGGCCACGTGCTCACGCCTTGTGATGGACTTATACTTTCTTCTTCTTTTATTCTTTGGCCCTTTTGCTATTTTTGCACCCTTTTTCTTCATTTCTTCCAAAGTCTTTAACTTAATATTTATCTGCAAAATAAGTGAATACCCGCATAATACCTATATAAAATAATACAATTAAAATAAAATAAGGGAAATAATTTATGTAAATCAAGCTAAAAATATCATATATTTGTGTGTTATCAGACGGTAAGGTCATGGTACATGCCAAATTCCTCTTCAACCGTGTGTACTAAGTTTAGAATTTTCTAAATCCAATCCATGTGAAATTGAGTGATGAAAAGCATGACCGGAGCATCAAAATGAGTCTTTTTACACTTAGTGGGATGCATTTAGCAACACCAAGTGAGATGCACATGGGTTGGTGTTCCCCAAATGAAGTTTACATCATTTCTAATTAGGAGTCATGCACCATGTTCAAGGTTAAGCCAAATTAAATTCACTCGTGCATTTTGCAATTTTCTTTGAACTAAATGATCATTGCATGGGGGAGAATACAATGCAAAAAGAACCACTTCAAAAGGATGCTTGACGTGAAAATGGCATAAGTTGAAAGTTGGGGTCGTAGCACTGAAAAATTGGTTGTAAGAACAAGATTTGGATCTATGTTTAATCTATATGTTTTGATGATAACAAGCATATATTTTATGCAGAACAATTTTAGTTCTAATAGTTTCTTTGAGTGTGTAGATACATTGTTAGAATTCTGAATAGTGTTAATCAAGATATCATCAGAATCACTTCACCACTCAGTAGAAGAACCATTTAATTTTATTTCTAATGTAACATCAGTAGTTCTATGGAATGATGAATGTTTGACAACAAAAGAATCTCAATGATTTTTCAAGAAGAAAGAATTTTTGATAAGTTGTTGCTTTAAGATCAGAAATCAAGAGGAGACAAGAAGTCGAGACTAGTTCATTAGAAGAGTTGTTGCTTATGATTCTAAAGATGAAGTCAAGATTCTAAACACATATAGAGAAAGCTTCTACTCCAATATCAGAAGTCAATATTTGCTCATCAGAAGAGTTGTTTCTCATGTATCTGAAGACAAATTCAAGATTCTGAAGACTCGGAGAATTCATGGAATACACACCTTCATTCAACATCATAAGTATTCCATCAAAAGAAAGTTTCAAAGAAAAGAATATCTTTTGGACTCATTTCTAATCAACATCACAAAGTCAATCAGAAGACAAGATCAAGGGATGATATCTTCTCAAGCCAAACTACTCAACATAAGTAATATCCATAAGAAGACAAATATCATCAAAAGTACCACTGCACTCAACAAAAGAACTATTGATACCATTTCTACAGAAACATCAACATTTCTAAATAATGTTGAATGTTCATCAGAAAGGGAATCAAGTATGTTCTCATGAAAGCATCGATCTCAAGATCAGAAAACATATACACTTCCAAATAAATAAAAGAATTCGTGATCAAACAACAAAAATATAGCTGACTATAAGTTGTTGCTTTCAGCTCAATCCAAAGATCATAATCCAAGGGATCAGAAAGAAGGAACTCAACACTAAAAATCAGATGTATTGATATAAGTTGTTGCTTCAGAAATCAGACATCAGATATGCAGCTTAGAAAAGTTGATTATCAAGGAATCAAGAATCAAGGATCAATTCAAGAAGTCAAGATCAGAAAAGTTTTCGCTCAAAGAAGAAAGTGTTCATCAAATGATTTGTTTCTTATATATCTGAAGAAAATATTCAACTATCTGAAAGATTCTGACTATACAACAATGAAGCATCTTCAGGATCACTTTCATCATTATATCATAAACAATCCAGCAAGAAGAAAAATAGATGAATACAAGATCAAGAGATATCTTCCAAGCTTACTACTTCAATCATAAGTAAATCATAAGAAGATAAAGTCTTAAGAAAATAGCCACAAAGTTTACAATACAAGCAATACGTCTAAAATATTACACTACTTGCTTACATATTGTACTATGTTGTCTCCCAAGATGAAATACTACAGTTAATGTAGTTGGAAAGTGAAAGCGATGTCTTCGTACAACCAACGATATTATTCTCAAGTCTATATAAAGAGACCTCACCAACATTTGAATATTGACGAACTATCAACCATTATCACGCTTGAATCAAATTTTTGAAATACTGTGAAAAATCATTACTCATATACATCTACAAATATTCTTCTAGAGAAATATCAAGAACACAAGAGTTGTTGCTCATAGTTGTATTAAGATATTAGGGATTAAACACAAAGAGTTGTTGCTAATTATTTGTGTGTTAATCTTAGAGTTCTCAATACAAAGAGTTGTTGCTCATTATTTTTATTAGAGACTTTGTTCTTCATTGTTGTCTTCATCTGCTTATTTAGAAGCAAACAATGTAAGTACAGTCGATTGTAATTATGTTAAGAATTGATTATTACCTCAAGTGACTAGGTTGTTAGTCTGAGACTTGAGAGGGCTAAGATGTCAATAAGACTCTTAGATGGTTGTGGTTAGTCACCGGCGGGTAACCCTTACATTTGTAATATATTGAGATTAGTGGATTAAGTCCTTGTTGAATGCGAAATTACCTGAGGAGGGTAGACAGGAGTAACTGAGTTAGAGGTGAACCTGGATAAACCAAAGTGTCATTTATAGTCTTTTATTAGTCTTATTCTTTTTAGTTAGTTTGCAAAAATATTTTACAAAGTGTAAGCTTAGTAGGAAACCCAATTTAAACCCCCCATTTCTTGTGTTTTTCTCACCCTTCACAGGTCTGGCATTACGTCAAACATGTCATGAACTAGTTTTATGCACAAATGGCCTCCAACATTTGAGGGACTTAGAGTTTTAATTGATGTTTGACCTATGAAGCAAAGTTGTAGAGGTCACCAAAAGGAACATTTGGCTGAAGAAAGCGCCCAAAATATGGAGAAATGGAAGAGTTATGGCATTTGGACCAAATGACACGCCATACTTGATGTTAGGTCAAACCACCATGCTCTAACTTGTAACTTTTGATGTTTTCTTGAATTTCAAGGTACAATGATGATCATATGAATTCTAAATGAAGTATCCTTGATAGGCCTTTGACTAATCTTGATGAAACTTTGAGAAAATGATGAAGAAGGTATGTAAATAAATACATGAACCTGTCTTGAGTTAACTTGCAAACTAAGCATCAAACTTGAACTTCTTTTGGCCAATTGGTGTTGAATGAAGCTTGACATGAATGTGACCTAAGATTAAAGGTCATTCTTTGAAGAATAAGCCTTGTTGATCACTTGTTGACCTTGAATTTGACTTAGGGGATCAAAACCCTAATTTGGAAATCATCTTGATCTTTTGATTCAAAGCCCTACCTTGCAAAAATAAGAAAAGGAACCAATCATGTTTTTGTATTTTGAATAGTTTTAGTAAAGCACAAAAGCAAGTAAACACAAAGATAAAAGAAAATACAAAGCGTTCTAGGTGATCTCCCACATAACAAACTCAAAGACAAGAGGGTTACGAGATTACCAAGCTTGTGATTTTGATGAAATGAAAATGGTATGATAGGTGGGATCTTAGGTGTAAAAATTAGGGTATGACATATATGTATTGACTTATTTTTATGGAAAAATGTTAAGGAAGATGTCACGTAAGTTGTTTATACATCTTGACTCCATTATCCAGTAGTGCATTATTTTATAAAAGATTTCATTTGATTCTGGATTTTGCGGGATCTTTTAGGAACAAATCATATATGCATATATGTTATTATGTTCCTGATTGTGCTTGACTTATTTTGGAAACATTTATTTTGTTCCAGATTCTACATGATTTATTTTTGAAAGATTTATTTTGTTCAATATTATATATGCTATGAATTTGTTTGTTAAAACCTAATGGGCTTGTTAGCATAACTGACTCTATATAAAGAGGGAACACGCTCATCAAATTGACTTATAATTGATATTTTTTCGATTGAGAAATAAAGTGTGTCTTGGTTGTGTTCAACTCTATTATATGTTATTTTCTACCATTCTTCGAGAGACATAGTTGTTGTTTTCTTTCGTGAAGTTTCTCACGTTTTTATTGCTGAAGACTTACAAATACAAACACTAGAGAAAGTGTTTGAGTAGATGTGAAAGATCTCATATTTAGGAGAAGTCTGAGTTGAAATTCACAAATAATATTAGAAAAATGGCTTTGAATAAATAATAGTTTAGATAAGACAGTCGTTTACTATCGAATACTTATTATTAGTGAATTTTTTTCATTGAGTTACTATCCTCCAAATATAGGTGTAATTGCACCAAACTATATTAACAACTTCTTGTGCCTTTTATTAAATTATTTTGTTTAATCATGCATCTACTATTTAGGTCATTTTATATGACACATTGATTCAACATTGTGAGAGACATTTTATCTTTGATCAAACAAAATTTTACACCATCTTGAATTGAGATTTAAATATAGAGTTTGTGCTTACATAATACATTAGGCATTTCAAGAAAACAATTCTTATGAAACATCTACAATTCAATTTAACTGTTAAAGCATGGAAGAAAATGTCTCATACATAGAACAATATATCTATATTACAAGCTATTATTTTATCATCCTGCCACCTTTTAAAAAATTATATATCATTTTACCACACTCTAAAACTAATTTACTAACGTACCACACTTTTATCACTCTCTCGTCCAATGGATGGACAAGTGCATAGAAAAAATATTTCTCTTTCAAGACCTCGCCCAATGGATGGACGAGTGGATACATCAATCAAAAAATAAATAAATAAAAACTACCCTTCACCCACTCGCCCATCCATTGGGCGAGAACCTACATAGGAATGTTTTGCTTCATCCACTCGCCCATCCATTGGGCGAGACCTTGAACGGGGGATTTTTTTCATGCATTCGTTTATCCATTGAGTAAGAGAGTGATACAAGTGCAGCTCATTAATAAATTAATTTCAGAGTGTGACAAAGTAGTATATGATTTTTCGAAAGGTGACAATATAGTAAAAAAAAATTATTACGAGCACATAACAGTAATACAAATCACATATATGTATATATATTTTTCTTCATTGAACTTATAAATTATATGCGGCTATCTTAACAATAAAAGACTTTGATTGATACAACGATTATGTGATGAATGACTCTGTCTCTATAGAGACAAATCAAGCTTTTGAAATTGAACTAATCAACTTGTTGCTAAAATCCCAAAGTTTTCTTCCTAAGATTCCATTTGAAGCAAATGCACTTGGTTGAAACTCATTACAATCCAAAAAGTACTTCCCAGTTACCCCTTTCAAGCTTGGATGCAGTGCAACATAGCATGTTGTTGCAGCTCCCTATAATTTCAAAATCAACAAAAAAAAAAAGTAAAATATTTAAAGTCACGGTTATTGCAGTTGCAAAGCTTTATTTAAAGTCTGGTATGGTACAATAAGAAGGAAGTAAAATAAATACCTGTGGGACATTCTTCCATATGTAAAACGTGAACATCTTCAAGAAATCTGCTTAAAATAATTGCATTTATATTGCCTTAGACTTTAGACAAAAAAAATAAGAAAAAGAATATTAAAATATTATTCATTTTTTTAGAATAGTTTACATACTCATAAGTAAAGAAGAGTGCCTCATAAGAGGAGTCATAATGAGTCCTGGGTGTACTGAGTTGGCTGTGATGTTTACACCTTCTTCCTGTTAATACTTGAAGTTGTTATTCAATGCAAAATTTTGGTTACTGCTAAGATAAGTCTCTTGTGAACAATTAAATAAGTTTATTGCATACATAATAGACATAACAAACAACTAATCTTGATTACTACAACTATCTTTCACCAACACTTATTAATTAGCTATTACAATCAGTTACCTTCAGGAGGCGAGAGAGTTCGTTTGCGTGTAATATGTTAGCTAACTTGGATTGTCCATAAGCCTTCTTGTCAGAGTAACTGAAATTATTTTGGAAACAAAAAATGAGAATCGTGTCTGTCAGAATCATGAAATTTATATACATACCAAATTTGATCATTGATGTCGTCCAATCGAATGCCTTCTTCGTAAGTATATGTATGAGCAATTGATGAGAGGTTTATGATTCTTCCCTCGATTCCGGTTGTTTTTGCAGTTTGTTTCATTTTGTCGAGTAGAAGATTTGTTAAAAGAAAATGACCTGAGAAAAATGAAACCAATTAGTCCAATATATGCATCATTGTTGAGAATTTGCATACTTACCAAGATGATTGGTTGCAAATTGCATCTCAATTCCATCTTGTGTTAGTTGGAAAGGGCAGAACATCACTCCAGCATTGTTTCTGAAAACCAAAAGCCAATCATAAGAGACGGAGTTCAAATTTAAATTGCAGTCCTAGTTGATTTCGATGATTGAAGATGATGAACATACATTAAGATATTGAGAGGAAGATCAAGAGCAAGGAAATTTTCCACGAACAATCTAACAGACTTCACTGAACAAAGATCGAGCTTCATTACATCAACTCGAGCAGATTTGTTGTCTTGTAGTATAATCTGTTTAGCTTCCTTTGCAGATTCCATGTTTCTTGCTGCGATAATTATATGCGCCTTTCGAAGACTCAATACTCTCGCTGTCTCCAAGCCTATACCACTTGCTCCTCCTACATTTGTTCAATGCACAGAAATACATCACTTATTCAATGAATCTAAAAGTAATTTCTTTTTATAAATATGACTAGACGAAATATATAGTAAAAAATCTACTTTATGAATGATAAAAGACTAAGTCAAAAAAACTCAGTATCACAAAAACAGAAACCGAGAAATAGGGAGTACCTCAAAACAAACAAACAGAAAAGGAAAAATAAGACAGAGTGTGTCTCTGATACCCAAAAATAAAGTGCTAGAAGAAACCACATGCATGAAAATTTTAAGTGTGAGAAATACATATCACAATCATTTTTAAGGTTAAAAAGAGAAAACATGTGACATGTACCAGGAATAATTATTGTTATGACATTATGTAACCAAGTCAAAAAGAACAAGAGATGTTCATTAACCAACCTGTGATGATTGCAGTGATGTTTCTAGCATCAATTCCTTCAGTAACCTGTTCTGCAGTTGTAGAAGATCCAAATCCGCTTGGGCCGGACATTCCGGTAACCAATGAGAAAATACCCACCATTTTGAATTTGAAGATGGCAAAAATGAAATTAATATGTGAGCTCAAATGAAGAAGGAGGAGTGGTTTGATGTGTGTATATGCATGTTAGGGAAATGTATTTATTTATAAATGGAAAAGAGGTAAAATAATGAATTGATAGAAAACGAAATGAGGAAGGTATAGCATGGGGCTAGGGATGAAAAGTGTGAATAGTTTTTAAGGTAGCAGGTAGTGAATTCCCTTTATTTGGAGAAAAGATTAATGGGTGCATTAAATTGTGACGGGTGAAATGCTGTTAATAATTTCAACTACTAATATATTTGTAATAAGCATCAACCATGTTTGTTGCAAGTTGGTTTAATTAGAGGAATGGACACCACGTGAATGACCTCGATCTTCCCATACGTTTGTCAATCCGATGTAACACTAGTTAAAGTTGTTTTTCGCTTTCTAATTTCTCTTTTGTGTTTGTAAAATACTAAATTAAAATTAGTTAAAGTTGTTTTTCGCTTTCTAATTTCTCTTTTGTGTTTGTAAAATACTAAATTAAAATTAGTTAAAGTTGTTTTTCGCTTTCTAATTTCTCTTTTGTGTTTGTAAAATACTAAATTAAAACTAGTTAAAGTTGTTTTTCGCTTTCTAATTTTTCTTTTGTGTCGTTTTCTATGTTCTCTAATTTTAAGAAAGACTTATATATATATATATATATATATATATATATATATATATATATATATATATATATATATATATATATATATATATATATATATATATATATATATATATATATATATAACCTGATCAGACTTGAACAGTCACGACTGACTCCGAGCTGAAGTTTTGAACGAGGTGGGAGGGGTACCTGCAAGGCACTCCGATGCTGAAGTAAGTAAGAGCACGAGCAGACAATAGTATGAGAGTGGGTAAAAGAATGAATACCTGACCCTCTGGGAACATAGGGTATTTATAGCCCCCAGCGCTGGGCCAAGGTTCCTTCATTGGGCCGGGCAGGTTTGGCCCACTGGAGGAACTGCCAGGTTCTACGTGCGTAGTGGGGACCCGCACGTGGTCCCCTTCCTGGATGTTCTGCGTGAAGTACGGACGGACGAGGATGCAGTCTTTTCGGGATCCAGGTGGTGGCGTAGTGGATAGAGTCTGCCTGGGAGGAGTGCTCGAGCTGAGGTCGAGCAGGATGGCATGTAGTCGAGGACGTCGCACTAGCAGAGAATGTCGGGCAAGGATATGGCCTTTTGGTCGGCGTGACCCCTTGCAAGACCGTTTGGATTGGGCCTTCATCATTGCTTTTGGGCCAGCCCGGCCCAGTCCAGAACAGGAGTCCCCCAAGTCGTGGTTCCTGTAGTAGGAGCCATGACTTGATCTTAGGTCGCCTGCGTCACGGGGTCCCTTCCCCGGTGTTGGCTGAAGATTTTGATAGTGTTATTAGAAGCCAAATGAATTAAACGTTTTGATCGAAATGAGGTAAAGCGTCATGTTTCGAAGTAGCAGAAGCAGTGTTTCGAATAAGTGTGTCAAAGCTTGGAGCTTCGAGTGGCAATTATGGGAACATATCTAAAGAAGTCTCGAAATAACAACAAGGCTGTGTCTGGGAAGAGCGTTCGAAACGGAGAAGCACCAAAGCATTTGAAATTCAAATGGGAGCGGGACTTTCGAAGTTTGAAAGTTATGTGTTGGAGCATTTGGGGACACGTGGAAAGATGAAAGAGGCATTGTCCTGCATGTTCTAAACGTGGCATAATCCTATAGCAAGACCGTTATGGTCGAATTAGTATAAATAGAAGTCTTAGTATTAGGATTTCGTGTGTCATATCTATTATACAAAATACTCAGTAACATTCAAACTACCACATGGCAAGGAAAACGAATGCAAGAGAAATGTATGTATGATAGCACCATGTATTTCTGATTTAATGAAAACCTTTTACCATTTCCAGTACTTTCCTTTATCCCTTTTGTCAAATAACATTTACAAGTTTTCTTATTTACAGTCTTTTCACTTCGAAATCTCTTCTTCAAAGTTTTACATTTTAATGTTTTCTTCATATTTCAAGCACTTTATATCTCAGAAAACTGTCATATTTTCCATACCTTTACCTTCAAGCCTTAAAGTCAAACCTTTTACGTTCCAGAAATCCTTTATATTAACTGTTTTGTAAGTCGAAACCATTTACTTCACTTTTATGCAGTTTTACATGTCTTTACAATTAGCATTACAATTAGCATTTATTCATGTAACTTAGTTTTCACACACATTTTGATTACATCTTTAGACTTTTAGAGAGAGAAATCGAAATAAGCCAAACACATATACAATATCAACCATGAATATCTGTTCGATCGTGAGAGTAACCTTAATATCCAAGGAGTCCTAGGATCAATCTAGTTGATCCTGTGAGTTACCAGAGGAATTGAATAACAGTCAGAAAGATTATTCGATAGTTTGGAAGACTAGCGGTTGTTTACCAGAAATCACTAGAAACAAATTGGCACACCCGGTGGGACCAATAATTGGATATTAGAAATAAGGATTGTTGAGACATAACCATTACAAAAACGTTGGAACCTAAGAAGTTTGCTGTTTTATGAACCTGAGAAGTGGTAAGATAACCAACAGCAACCAACCTTTATCCAGAAGAAAACGTTTGGACAAAATGTCTAATTCAGACAATCAACAAGGGGACCAAAATGGCCCACATGCAACAGGAACTAACGCGTCCACTTCGATCGGAACATCTAATGTAATCCCTTCGAATGCACAGTCTGTTGCATCTTCGACCAGTAACATAGCCACCAATGGGGTAAGTGGCATATCAACTAATAGTTCGATCTTAGGAAATACTGGAACCATTGGCTACCCTGGGGGATTCGTTCCACCATCAGGGACACAATCCCATTTCGCCACTCCATTAACTAGACCATCCGGTTTCGATGGGAATAGAACCAGAAATTCCTCTTATGGAATGCCAACATCTTTTATGGTAGGTTTACACAATTCCACATCGAATTCATCTCCACAACTAGGGTCTGGGTCTGGGGCGAATCAGTTTATGACAAATAACCAAGGGTCGGTGGGTTATAGCACAATGTCTATCCTAACCACAGACAACCAGTTGGCTTTTAGGAAATTGATGGATGACAGTAACCATAATATGATAGGGGTGTTAGCACAAACCATGCAGGAGATATTTGCCCCAATAGTGCAAAATGTGACTGTGACAAACAGGGAAAACGCTGACAATATGAGTCGAATAGCAGATTTCTTTGCTCCCCCAGAAAGGCGTAGGCAGAATCAGGCGGGATTTCGAACAAACATGCCTGTTATAGAACAAATTGCTAACGACCCAATTTATAGACCACCCAGAGAAGAAGTTAACTTAGGGGCCAGGGCACCAAGGTTAGAAGCCCCAATAATCCCGGGCCCACAAAGGGAAATTATGGAACCAGGGGCAAGGGTCGAAAGGCTAGAAGCCCCAGAGTTTCGAGAAGAACAACCTAGGGGAGTTGTTTTGGTTGGTCGAAATCAAGATGCCGATGCCGTCGTTCATAGAATTCGAAACGATAACATCTTGGCAGAAAACAACCTAACCACCATGATAGAGAGAGTCATGGCCCAGAATGGCCTCAACACAGGAATGAGGAGGCCAAATTACGCTTCTCCTATATTGGATTGCATAATGCATACTGATTTACCAAGGGGATATAAAGTCCCTAAATTTACAAAGTTTGCTGGGGATACCAATGAGTCAACAGTCGAACACATAGCGAGATATCTAACCGAAGCGGGAGATATAGCCAATAATGGAGATCTCAGGATCAAATACTTCCCAAGTTCCTTGACAAAAAACGCCTTCACATGGTTTACCACTTTGCCTCCTGGGTCCATTGACACTTGGGCTCTCTTAGAGAGATTATTCCATGAACAATTTTACATGGGACAGTCGAAAATAAGTTTGAAGGAACTGGCCAGTGTTAAGAGAAAGTTCACCGAACCCATAGATGATTATTTGAATAGATTTAGGCTTTTGAAATCTAGATGTTACACAGTAGTGCCTGAACATGAGTTAGTCGAAATGGCCGCTGGTGGCTTGGATTATTCTATTCGAAAGAAACTAGACACTCAGTATTTGAGGGATATGGCTCAGTTAGCCGATAGGGTTCGACAGGTCGAAAGACTAAAGGCCGAAAAAGCCAGAGTCTTTAAGAATAGCAAGAAAGAAAGGATTTCCTATGTTGGGACTGAGGAAGCAGAAGAATATCCTGAATTCGAATTCGAAGAGGTCGAAATCGACCTCGCTGAATTAAAACAGGCCCCGCCTTATTCCTGCAAATTGTTAGTTCCCACAAAAGGGAAAGATATTGTTGAAAATGAAAAAAGTGACAAATTTCCAAAGAAGGTTTATACCTTCGATGTCACTAAATGTGACGAGATTTTTGACTTACTTGTCAAAGATGGCCAACTAATTGTGCCATCAAATGTCAAAATACCTCCTTTGGATCAGAGAAAGAAGAGAGGATTTTGCAAATATCATAGTTTCCTAGGCCACAAAACCTCACAATGTTTTCTTTTCAGGGACCTGATTCAAAACGCGATCAAAGATGGCAGACTAAAGTTTGCTGATAAGGTGAAGATGAAAGTGGACGAAGATCCCTTGGACGTCGTAGACACCAACTACTCCGAGCCTGCATGCATTGGAGAGGTCAACATGGTGGAAACTGATCAAAGCGACGCCCTAACAGGAGAGAAGGGTACTGGAGTTGAAAACTGGGTGATGGTCGAAGTCAGCGAGGAGGTCACTGAAGACATCCAGAATACGCCAGAGACTCCGATTGCCGCCCCTGTAGCTGTTGCAAGAGAAACCCAGGCTACTGAAGGCCAGGGAAATCAAAACCAAGAATTAACACAAGTCACTGAAGGCTTGAGGCTGGAATTGGAGAAAGTCCAAATCACACAGCCAATTTCCCTCCAGAAAGAAATATGGGACACTCTAGGGGAACCCAGTGGAAAATTTGACTATTTGGTCAAATATTCTGCCCCAGAGAGTTCGAAGGTTCAGATTGAGGATATAAAGCCCACAGGATGGGGTGATGATGAAGCTAAAGAGGGAGATGTGGAAATAAATATGGTGGATATGGAAAGACCTCGCTCTGAGATGGAGGAAGTGGAAAAATACTTAGAAAAAGAAAAGTATAGAATGGGGGATAATCACACTAGAGATGCTAGTCTCAAGGATTATCTCATGACATGCCACAAAGGAGATTCAGGCATGATATTGTGCCCTAGGTGCAGCATCCTCTGCAATCAAAGAATCGCTGCGAATTTCGAAAGGGTACAGAGGACTCGAACTGGCAACAATTGGCGCCAGGATAACCAGCTTTTTAGGTGTTATCCCAAGGCTGGAGAAAGTTTGTTGGAATTTGTGTTTCACTGCTACAAAGGGGCAACCAAGTGCTTGATTTGCCCAAGGTGTTCTGCTGTGTATGACCAAATCATGGCCAGGGCCTTCGAAACGATTCCCTTCGCCCCTTGCTGGAACCATCAAGAAACTGCCCAGATGGGCCCACGTTTCGACAGCAGACACAAACAGCGAAGGCCTGATAGCCCTCACCCCAAGGCTGCTCAAAGAGTGACTTTCAAACTCCCTGCTGAAGTGCCAACCGATAGATGGTTACAGGTCAGAAATGACAAAGGCAAAGATAGATGGAGAAACGCTGAACGAAATGCACGCCATGCTGTGACATACAGGAGGCAATTCAACACAGCAAAAAGGGAGGAAGTGAGATTAGAAAATTACAAAGGAAGGAACCCCATGTCAAGATCCCAGTGGCGCAGACAGCAAAGGATTCGAAAGGCTGAGAGAGAGGCTGTGGCAAACAAAGGGGTTACTTCAACGAAAAACCAAGGTGAATCTAGCACCAACAAACCAAAAAATCAAACTGAAGACAAACCTCCAGTCAATAGGAGGCTCTTCTCTGAAGAACAACGCGATGAACCAAAGGAATACACTCCAGGCCCGGAAGAGGACGAAGATATGATAACAGATAACTTCGAATCGGAGGGGGAGTCTTCATTTAACTTGAACTGTAACGTGGTGTCTGTGCTTCCCTGCGAATTTGGGCAGGAAACCGAAATCAACGAATATGAGGAGGAAGACACCACAGATTTGATGAAACATAGGCCCGTGTGCTACTATGTGATGGACAATGGGGCTGTTGAGGAACAAAATGCGTTCTTCGAACGTCCAGAACCTGCAATGAAGAACCATCTCAAGCCACTTTTCATTCGGGCGAAAGTTGGTGTCCATGGTGTGAACAAAGTTCTAGTGGATGGGGGTGCTGCAGTCAATTTGATACCCCATTTCATGCTAAAAAGATTAGAGATCCGCGAAGGAGACATCAAGCCCCATAATATGGTTATGTCCAATTATGAGGGAAAAGTGGGCAAAACACTGGGGGTGGTCCAGTTGGAATTGACAATAGGCTTAAGCTGTAGGCCCACCATGTTTATGGTGATCGAAGCCAAGGCCAACTATAACCTACTACTGGGAAGAGAGTGGATCCATGGCGTGGGGGCAGTTCCTTCGTCAATGTATCAGCGACTAGTTCTGTGGAGAGATGATGGAATCGTGGAAAACATCGAAGCAGACCAGAGTTACTTTATGTCAACTGTCAATTTAGTTGACAAGAGGGATTATGATAAAAATCTGGTAAAGATTGCTCCGTGTGTTCCAAATGATGAGATTAATGAAACTAGAAACGCCCACTACTACATGACCCTTCGTCATGATGGCCTTTACTGGGATAGAACAATAATCAGTGAAGAAGAGGGAGTCGAAAGCACTGTACAAAAACGGCCAGCAGGCTGGGACTTCGACAACCTTAGCCATGACTGAGTCTACCTTTTTCGAAAGGATTTCGGCCTATATGGCTGAGAACGAATCAAAAGCGGCCTTAGAGGCTGAAATAAATAAATCAACTATAAAGACGAACGAAGTCAGTGGGGAGGTTTCGAAATGCTCACCCTTCAAAGAGTTTGAGATGAATCAAAGGTTGGATGCCATCTATGATAAAGAATCCTTAGGCTTCGAAAGGGACCCCATAAACTCAGGTGCCAAAATGTTGGCACAGGATCCACTCGAAGAAGTCAACTTAGGGGATGAAAAAACGAAAAGAGTAACCTACATAAGTGCTAAACTTAGCCCAGGCCTCAAGAAGGAAGTGATCGAAGTCCTTAAGGAAAACAAAGATTGCTTCGCATGGGATTATGACGAGATGCCTGGTTTAAAGAGGGAGTTGGTCGAACACAGATTGCCAATCAAAGATGGCAAGAGGCCCATCAAACAAACTCCCAGAAGATTCGCACCAGCGTTTCTCACAAAAATTAAAGCTGAGATCGAAAGGTTGCTGCGTTGCAAATTCATCAGAACAACAAGGTACGTCGAATGGTTAGCAAACATAGTACCCGTTATTAAGAAAAATGGTTCTTTAAGAATTTGCATAGATTTTAGGAATTTAAACACTGCAACCCCTAAAGATGAATATTCCATGCCCGTGGCAGAAATGCTAGTAGATTCTGCTGCAGGGTTCGAATACTTGAGTATGTTAGATGGATACTCTGGGTATAACCAGATTTTCATTGCTGAAGAAGATGTTGCAAAGACAGCATTTCGTTGCCCAGGAGCCTTAGGCACCTACGAATGGGTGGTGATGCCTTTTGGTTTAAAGAATGCTGGGGCAACTTATCAAAGGGCAATGAATTCAATTTTTCATAATTTCATTGAAACCTTCATGCAGGTGTATATTGATGATATAGTCATCAAATCTATATCTGCAGAAACACATTTGCATCATTTAAGCCAATCATTCGAGCGAATGAGAAAACATGGCTTAAAGATGAATCCCCTTAAATGTGCATTTTTTGTGCAGGCTGGAGATTTTCTTGGTTTTGTGGTTCACAAGAAAGGAATCGAAATCAACCAGAACAAAACCAAAGCCATAATGGAGACGAAAGCACCTGCGTCAAAAAGGGAGTTGCAATCTCTGCTAGGGAAAATTAACTTCCTCAGAAGATTCATCTCGAACCTAAGTGGAAGAACCCAAGCTTTCTCTCCGTTACTTCGTCTAAAGCAAGGTCAAGCCTTCGAATGGAACGAAGCTCACCAGGAGGCGTTTGACAGAATAAAAGAATACCTTTCTCAGCCTCCTATTTTGTCTCCACCTTCATGGGGGAAGCCCATGAGATTGTACATATCTGCCTCTGAAGTTAGTATAGGTAGTATGCTAGCACAAGAGGATAGCAATGGCGTCGAAAGAGCCATATACTATTTAAGTAGAGTGCTAAATGATGCAGAGACCAGATATAGCAATTTAGAAAAGCTATGTCTCTGTTTGTATTTCTCTTGTATGAAACTCAAGTATTATATAAAACCTGTTGATGTTTATGTTTCATCTCATTTCGATGTCATTAAACATATGCTTTCAAAACCAATAATGCATAGCAGAGTTGGCAAGTGGGCTTTAGCCTTAACAGAATATTCGTTGACTTTCATGCCTTTAAAAGCTATGAAAGGTCAAGTGATTCCTGACTTCATTGTGGACCATTCGTTGGTTGAGCAGACGGTCATGAGTTACGTCGAAATACAACCATGGAAATTGTACTTTGATGGTTCAACCCACATGAATGGAAGTGGTGTAGGAGTCCTTCTGATTTCTCCTGAAGGAATTCCAACAAAATTCAAGTATAAATTAGATGGTCCTCGTTGTTCAAACAACAAAGCTGAGTATGAATCGCTCATTGTTGGACTTGAAGCTTTGTTGGAATTGGGGGCAACCAGAGTCGAAATTAAAGGAGACTCTGAATTAGTGGTCAAACAAATCACAAAGGAATACAAGTGCATAAAGGAAAATTTAATGGTATACTTCGTCATAGTCAATAGGCTATTAAGGAAATTTGAATACATGGATATGCAACACATACCAAGAATAGAGAACCAAGAAGCAAATGACTTAGCGCAGTTGGCTTCAGGTTATAAAGTGTCTACCAAGAACTTCAAGGATTTGGTCGAATTAAGGGGAAGAGTTATGGCTACTAGATTCACACCATCGGATCTGGAAAGTATGAGATTGGGATATGCTGAGAAACAGGGATTCAAAATATTAGCCATAAATACTTTGTCAAATGCAGATTGGCGAAGTCCATTGAAGAGTTATTTAGCAGACCCAACTCTAAAGGTGGATAGAAAAACAAAATATAGAGCATTGTCATATATCCTCATGGGGAACGAATTGTTTAAAAAGACCCAAGAGGGTGTATTATTGAAATGCCTAGGAGAAAGTGAGGCATACTTAGCATTGTCTGAAGTCCATAATGGGGCATGTGGGGCACATCAAGCAGGCCATAAAATGAAATGGTTGTTATTTCGATACGGCTTGTATTGGCCTAGCATGCTCAAAGATTGCATAGACTTTGCTAAAGGATGTGAGGAATGTCAGAAACATGCAGGAATTCAACATGCCCCTGCAAGTGAGCTGCATTCGATCATCAAACCATGGCCATTTAGAGGATGGGCATTGGATTTTATAGAAGAAATAAATCCTGCTTCGTCCAAAGGACAGAAATACATCTTGGTGGGAATAGATTATTTTACCAAATGGATCGAAGCTATACCACTGGTAGTTGTTGATCAAGAGGCTATTATTGAATTTATACAAAAGCACATTATCTATAGGTTCGGATTGCCAGAGAGCATAACTACAGACCAAGGCTCTGTGTTTACTGGTAGAAAGATGCAAGGATTTGCCCAAGAAATGGGGTTTAGATTGCTAACATCAACGCCATATTATGCTCAAGCAAACGGACAAGTCGAAGCAGCAAATAAAGTAATAATAGGATTAATCAAGAAGCATATTGGCAAAAAGCCAAGAAACTGGCACAAAACTCTGGACCAAATATTATGGGCTTGTAGAACATCTCCTAAGGAAGCTACTAACACTACGCCTTTCCAACTCACATTTGGTCATGATGCAGTGTTGCCAGTAGAAATTCATCTGCAATCAGTTCGAACTCAGAGACAAAACGAAATCCCAACTGCATTATATTGGGAAATGATGATGAATGAATTAGTTGAGTTGGACGAAATTAGATTACATGCATTGGAAATTTTGATGAGGCAAAAAGAAAGAGTGGCCAGAACATACAATAAAAGGGTGAAGAAAAAAGTATTCATTATTAATGACTTGGTTTAGAGAGTCATATTGCCTATGGACAAGAAGAATAAAGCGTTAGGTAAATGGTCACCTCATTGGGAAGGACCTTTTCGAATATTAAAAGTATTCTCAAACAATGCATACGAAATCGAAGAACTCATGGATGATAAACGTGTCCTAAAGGTTAATGGGAAATATTTAAAGAAATATAAGCCAAGCCTGCGGGAGATTCAAATAGTAACAATGTAAACAAGATATTATAAAAAGCCAAGATGGCAAGATAAAATGCCAAAATGGCGTTGTTCGAATATTACATGTAAGAAACCAAAATTATAGTCAAATAAACATCAAAATCTAGAAATAAGAATTATTTTTCAATCGATTAAAAGTGCTTCGAAATGATTCAAGTTTCTGCTGAGCGAATCGCCTGGCTCCTTCCAAGGTTGCCACTTCTCCTTTAAGTTGTTCTGCAGTCTCCATTTCCGCAAGCCCCTGGTTGAGAAGCTCTTCGAATTGGTTACCAGCAGAATTGGTTTCGAAGGCTAGTTGTTGTTCTTTAGCCGCCTTAACCTTCTGTTGAAGTTCCAGAATCTGCCTTTCCCAAAGAAGGATGGACTCAGCTCGAGCCTCATAATCAGTTTTCGCCTGCTTCATATGCATAGCTTGATCCTCAGCTTCTTAAGAGAGTTTCGAAGCTTATTCATAAGCGGCATCCATGGCAATGCGTTTCTCTTGAACCTTCTTGGCAGCAGATTCGTCTTGGAGAAGGTAACCAGTTACGTTGTCCAGCAAATTCTAAAGATCGAACAAGAGAGTACTAACTGGCAAGGAGCAGGTGGAAAGATTGACCTTTGTGAGCAGCTCCTTCATAGTATAGCAAGCAATACTATCTTGCTTAAGCACTTCGAATATATCCACATTGAGAACGGTTTTCCTAATTTTATTAAGAAGAACAATTCTTTCATCTGTGGGAAGAGGATAGCTGGTCGAACTTGTGCCAGCCCTAGCGAGTGAGACGTCCCTCTGAGCCAACTTTGCCTTCATGTACCCAATAGGGTCATTTCGTCTCAGAAGTGCCAGTTCCTCGTCAGTCATTCGAGACAGAGAGGATTGAGGGAGTTCCACACGTAGGGGAGCCACGTTTATTTCAACCTCTAGGGGTTCGTTGGTTGCATTACCATCCCCTTCATTCGTTTCGTGCTCTTGGTCTTCTTCATCCTCGTCCAAGTCCACCACTTCGATACCATCCCTTTCACTGCTATTTGCATTGGACTCCGTCCCAGCAGTCGAACCGTCATTGGCATTTTCCTCCTCAGATTCTTCGTCTGCAGATTCTTCGGCTCTTTGCCCAGAATCAGCTTTCTCTTCTTCAGTTTGAGTGTCCTTTGGGTCCTCTTGAAGAGTTTCAAGAGGGGACTTTTGAAGAGAAGCCCTTTGCAAATCCTCTGCAGACGTTTGAAGTGTTGTTTCGTTTATCTCTTTCAGAGGAATGGAGGTACCTTGATCATCCTGCTGTTCAGAAGTTCCAGCCAGAACCGCCATATTGGAGGAACCTTTATTTTGGACCAGGTTGCTGGAATCGCCTTGAGGAGAGGAGTTGAGCGGAGCAGCAGCTCTGGATGGTGAGTTCGAAATAGTGGAAGCTGGATTCAAGATGTTCTGCAAGGAACAACAAAATGTTAAGGAAAAACATTCACCAAGGTAATAAGAAGTTAGTATTGTAAAAAATTTAAAGGTTCAATTTACCTGTGGACTCTCAGAGGAGAGGTTACTAGCTATACGTTCCAACGTTGGGTTGGAGGTCGAAGGTGGATTTTTGGATTTGGGTGAGGGAGCAGCATCCCTAGAATCAAGTCCAGAGACACTAGTTGGAACGGTGCTTTTCGAAATATCTTTCTTTGGCTTCTTCTTCGAAGCAGTATTTAAGTTTCCTCCAGCCTTGGGGTCTTCCCCAGTGGTGCTTGATTTCCGCTTCTTGGGAGTAGTAGGAGGAAGCTTGTTGGTCTGAAAGAATTTTAAACGAAGAGTTAGATGTAAACCATAAAGCATGAGTGAATTCGAAACATCAAGGCTAAGTGATTACCGTTGGAATTGGAACACTGGTTGTTGTTGGTATTATTGTTGTTGTTATGGTTGCAGCAGTAGTGGTTGTTTCAGGTGGAGTCACTTTGTCAGTAGTTTCGATGGAGGCTTGAGAGGCACTCCCTTCTTTCGACTTCGAGGCAGTTGTCTTTATCCTGATAGCTGAAAATCGAAACAATTAAAGCAAAGGTTAAAGATATGGAAAATAAAAGACATTTGGGATTTTCCCAAGCATTCGCACCTGTGCCTTGATCAGATTTAATTGACATGGCAGAAAAGTCGTATCGAAGGTGTTCTGGGAAATCATGAAGCCAGTATCGAGCCCATGTCACAGTCTCAGATGGCTTTGGTTTCCTTTGAAGATATTTGAACATCTCTTTGCAAGTAAACCACCATGGATATGGGGGAAACCAAGCCAGAGCCAGTTCTGAGGTAGGTAATCTGGGAAATTTAGGTGGATGCATTTCGAATGCCAACCTATACCTATCCTCAGGTGACAGCCCTGAAGGAAGTTTTAACTTAGAAACTTTTTGTTTAAATTTTTCCTTCAAGGTCTCAGCTGCTTGATGCACAGTGGAGTCCAAGCGCGTGGGGTCGTAAGTAGTTTCAAAATAATTTTGGAAAGCTTTAATCTCTTTGGCATGAGTAAACATACCTTTCTTTGTTGGTACCTGCACATCGAAGGCATCAATTAGTTTCTGTCGAATTGTAAGTGTATCGAACATATAAGTTTGATAAAACTTGGTCCACCATTCCAGAAATCCTTTAGCCGCGAGATGGGTAGGTTCGAAGGTTATCAGCTCAAATTGGGCAAAGCCTTGATATTGTTCTTGCTGTATTTTGGCTTCCCGTGCCTTGAAAGTTCGTCCAGAAGTGATGGCGCTCTCAGTTTGAAATAAAGGTTCAGGAATCAGTTGGCATAAGCCAAACTGCCTCGAAACGAAGTTTGGTTGGTAGGCAAATAGAAAAATTTGGTTCTTGGCTGGGGTTATTCTTGAAGAAATGAGTCTAGGCAGCAAAAAAGCTCTCCATACATCCTGAATCTCCTTGCTCTTGATAGCTTCTGAGAGAGCCATGGTGAACCAATAAGGTCCATGAGCCCTCGAAGCAAAAGGCGTCATGCTCTCTTCGAACTTGTGCCTTTTGGAGAATATCATGATGTACTTCGAGAATTGAACTTTGAAGTCATCTTTGTCGTCATTGGGAGTTAATCTTCGAAGCCTAGTGCCTTCGACTATCCTATCACTTATCTCAGAATCTTGCTCATCAATGGTGTTGGCGGTTGATAAGGAGGGTTCGAACATGGCATTTAGCCATAGTTGGAGTAACCAAAAGGGGCCAGCCAATAGAATATTTTTGGAGGTGTGGGATTTGAGGCTCGAAACAGCTGACCTCAGGCTTTCATAGAGGTCAACTAAGAGCAGTTCACTTAGGCACACTTTTCGATTTTCATGCAAGTCCCTAGCTAGAGGAATGAACCTACTAGCTACCTGTAGGGATCTACTGCAGAAAACGTATCTTGACAGCCACAGGGTTAAGAAAGCAATGTGCTCTACGTCAGACACATTGTCCCCCTCAGCATGGTAATGACTGATAAATTTGGAAAAACTGGCTAGCTTGACTTCGAAGTCAATTATGCTTGAGTGCTCTTCGTTGTCGGGTATATAAGTTTCTCCCACTGGCGATAGCCCAGTGATGGCCGCTATGTCGAAGAAGGTTGGGGTGATCATTCCACCTGGGAGATGGAAAGTGTTATAGGTACTGTCCCAGAAATAAAGGGACGCGAATAGCAGAGGGTGGCTGTAGGTGAAACCAGGCTTCGATAGCTTAATCAGGTTATAGATACCTAATTCTTCCCATTGCTGGGATTTCTTAGCTTCTACTTTCGTGAACCAATTTTGATAAGCAATATCAGAGGTGGGGCAAGATCGAAATGGCTTAAAATTACTTTTTACATAATCCAAAACAAAGGGGTCCTTAGGAGGAACAGTTGGGGTTTCTATGGTATTTGAACTAGGAGATTCTACTGCCTTAGGGGCGTCCATTTTGTTAAATAAGGGTTTGAAGCTATAACAAACTGGGAAAATCGTCCTGGTGTCTTTTAATATTTCAAAAACCGTAAGAGGCCCATTTAAAGCTAACCTCTTACCAGCAACGTTGGTAGGAATGAGTACCTGTGACGCATACAACATTTCTTTTTCTTTTGAAATCATCTGAGGGGCAAGAGCGGATTGACCTTGGAGAGTGATGATTTTACTTTCCATGGTAGCTCCTGCAGTTTTTCCTTTCTTCTTGGAGACTTTCTTGAGTTGGGATGAAGTAGAAGAAGACATTTTTGAAAGATGTTGAAAGCTTGGATTGTTTTACGAGAGAAGGAGGGTAAAAGATTTAGAGGGTAAAAGATTTAGAGTGTGAAAAGAAAAGAAAAAGATTAAGTTGATGTTTTATAATGGGGAAGTTTAAGCATCCACCGAATAAAGGTGTGATACGTGGAGATCATGGGTTGGTGTGATGAAGAGGTGGCGTAAAGTTAACATGGGTAATAGGCGTGATTTAAAGATAATCATTATTTGTAACTGCACCACGCTGTGAAGTGGCTCCAGGCGGTTAAGGAATCCAAAAGGTGCTATGATTGACGTGACTGGAGTCAAATGCATTAAATGTTACGATGATTCAAAAGTCCCATCAAAATCTTGTGTAGGTGTTTAAAATAGGTATTTCTCAGAGGAATCGAAATACATATTTTAAAGGGGCAATTTGTTGGCTGAAGATTTTGATAGTGTTATTAGAAGCCAAATGAATTAAACGTTTTGATCGAAATGAGGTAAAGCGTCATGTTTCGAAGTAGCAGAAGCAGTGTTTCGAATAAGTGTGTCAAAGCTTGGAGCTTCGAGTGGCAATTATGGGAACATATCTAAAGAAGTCTCGAAATAACAACAAGGCTGTGTCTGGGAAGAGCGTTCGAAACGGAGAAGCACCAAAGCATTTGAAATTCAAATGGAAGCGGGACTTTCGAAGTTTGAAAGTTATGTGTTGGAGCATTTGGGGACACGTGGAAAGATGAAAGAGGCATTGTCCTGCATGTTCTAAACGTGGCATAATCCTATAGCAAGACCGTTATGGTCGAATTAGTATAAATAGAAGTCTTAGTATTAGGATTTTGTGTGTCATATCTATTATACAAAATACTCAGTAACATTCAAACTACCACATGGCAAGGGAAACGAATGCAAGAGAAATGTATGTATGATAGCACCATGTATTTCTGATTTAATGAAAACCTTTTACCATTTCCAGTACTTTCCTTTATCCCTTTTGTCAAATAACATTTACAAGTTTTCTTATTTACAGTCTTTTCACTTCGAAATCTCTTCTTCAAAGTTTTACATTTTAATGTTTTCTTCATATTTCAAGCACTTTATATCTCAGAAAACTGTCATATTTTCCATACCTTTACCTTCAAGCCTTAAAGTCAAACCTTTTACGTTCCAGAAATCCTTTATATTAACTGTTTTGTAAGTCGAAACCATTTACTTCACTTTTATGCAGTTTTACATGTCTTTACAATTAGCATTACAATTAGCATTTATTCATGTAACTTAGTTTTCACACACATTTTGATTACATCTTTAGACTTTTAGAGAGAGAAATCGAAATAAGCCAAACACATATACAATATCAACCATGAATATCTGTTCGATTGTGAGAGTAACCTTAATATCCAAGGAGTCCTAGGATCAATCTAGTCGATCCTGTGAGTTACCATAGGAATTGAATAACAGTCAGAAAGATTATTCGATAGTTTGGAAGACTAGCGGTTGTTTACCAGAAATCACTGGAAACACCCGGATAGAATATGTCGTTCCCGTGGCTTGCTCAAGTAGTTTTCCCCGTGACGGGCATACGAGATGATGCTGCGTGAGGAGCGCTCGGGGGGTCTCGATGGGTTGCATTGGTTGGGCATATGAGGTATCTCTTGGGAATCGTGCCGCCACCTTACTGACGATAGGGTCATCATTGCCTAAGGGAGCTACACGTCGAGGAGGGAAGTTCTGTGGTTCCCCGGGGTGACGTTTGGTATTCCACGTCATCACTATAAATAGGTTGTTTGGGCCCCAAAATGTGTTTTCCCTGTTCGCGCTTCTCCTCTTCACTCTGTTTCTGCTGTTGCTGTTCTTCCCAGATACTCATAGGATCACCGTGATCTCCGTTACTGATTTCCTTTCTCCGTCGTCACATTACCTTCCTGATTCCAAGTAAGTGTCTTGTCTCCTTCGTCCTTCCTCTGTGATGCATGATTTTCGTTGTTCTTCAGACGTTTTAGAGACTGTAAGCCTGGGATTAGCCCGGTAGATACATATTTAGCTCGACAAACCCATGTTTATGCCCGACGAACGCATGTATGCGCCCGGCAAACGCATAGTTTAGGTTTTTGACCCGCAGTGCTGCCCGGGGGCTTCATGACTCAGGGCGCCTAATTCTTGGTAGTGCCCGGTAAACTCATGGAGCTAGTTTTGAGACCCAGGTCGTCGCTCGCCACGTTCGTATCCTGGGTCGACATATTCGTGGGTGGTCGAGATGTTGGCCTATTCAGACGATCTGTAGCTTTGTCGTAGTGACTGGGAGTCAGGGAGATGACTGCTATTTCTCGTTCTGAGACACCAACTTTGTGGTCGCGCATGGAGCGACGTGGTTTGTCGTGCCCTTCATCTCGTCCGTTATGGCGAGCGTGTGGTTTCGCTCCCAATTGATTGGTTTCCCGTGCTTTGTAGGTAACCATGGCGGATAAACCGTGTTCTTCAGGGCGCACCGAGGTGGAAGAACAAAGTGCTGATGAAAATGTGAATTTGGTCGACACCATAGAGGACCCTCTGCTGGAATGGGTGGGTGCCGAGCCCAGAGGGACAGCTTCGGCCTATAGTCGACGTAGTCGAAGGGCTTATACCATCCTCGAGGCGGGCAGTAGCCAGCCTGATTTCCAAAAGAACTTCGTCGTCACTCGACCAACTTTCACCGCACGAATCTGCTCGGAGTTCCCCGAGTATGGATTCCCCATGTATGAAATTGCCTTCAAAGACCTTGGGTTGCAGCTGCCCTTCAGTGATTTTCAGGTCGGGGTCTTCAGCCATCTGGGGCTGGCCCCGTCGTAGCTTCACCCAAATTCGCTCGCTTTCATCCGGGCGTTCGAGCTCACTTGTCGGTTTCTAAGGATTGAGGCGACCATACCCCTCTTCTTCAGAGTCTTCCACCTGCAGCGCCAATCCCGGGGAGGAAAGCATAGCTGGGTCTCCCTGAAACAGTCGAAGAGACTTTTCAGGATGTACATGAATTCCGTGCGGGGCTTCAAAGACAAGTGGTATATTGTGAGGCCGGTTACCGCAGCAGGTTTAGAGTCTGTGTATGAGGAGGAAACAGTCATAACCGACGACCACGGGGAAGCCCTTTTGGACGACGAGGGACATCCGGTGTTAGGGCGCGTGGCCAAATTTCCCTTGCACTGGACCTCGAGGCATTACGAGCATGGGACCGGGTATTACCATACGTCCGCGGGCGAGATGAGCTCCGAGGACGAGAAGGCTTATGGTACCCTATGTCGGTATGTCGACAGTTTCTTCCCCGCCAGGTGGGCCACGAGGGAGGGGGAGGATATCCTTGACGAGGAAGGTTATCCGACCTTCGAGGCCCGACCGATTGACACAAAGGCACTCGTGGAGTGCCAGTCCTTCGGGCAGGCTGCGCGTTTGCTAGGTCGTTATTGTTTCATCACTTTGAATTTCTTTACTTGTTATTTGTTCGCTTATCTGCTCGTCACTAACTCGGGGTTCTTTCATGCAGGTCTGATGGCCGGTCGAAGGGAGAGGCTCTTGAAGTTGTCCTGCGACAGGAAGGTGAATAAGAGGGTGGTGAGACCTCCCCAGGCGACGAGGATGGGCCCGCCACATAGTCCGGGCACTTCCCAGGCGACGAGGGTGGACTCGCCGCCTAGCTCGGGAGCTGCTTCGGGAGGGATCCCGGAGGTCCAGGAGGTCGAGCCACACACCGACCTGATACAGCGGAAGAGGAATCGGGTGGAAAGCTAACCAGAGGTCGGTGAGGACTCCAGCGCCGTGAGGTCCTTCGGGTTGCCCCCTTTCTTTAAAGAGGAGGGTTTCTTCGAGGGGTTTCCCTTGTCCGTGAATGCTGATGAAGCCAAAACTATCAGGCGGATGAGCAAGGAAAACCGGAGAAGGCACCTGGCCGCCAATATGGTCGGGCTGGTAAAGATGGTCGAGATGGCCGTTATGTTGGCCGAGGAAGGGGAGGACGCTGACCGTGTCAAAGAGTTGGAACAGGAGAAAGCTGCCCTCGCCTCGAGTTCGCGAAAGTTGAAGGCTGCTCTGGAGCGCTCCGAGGAGATGTTCCGCGAGCAAGCCGAGCTGCTGGTGGCGGAGACAGAGTTGCTGGCCCTGGAGAGAGAGAACTCGGGGAAGCTGGCCGAGGAGAGAGACCTTTTTCGTGCGGACCGGGAACGTCTGGAGATCGACAACGGGCGCCTCGCCAGAGAGATCGAGGACCTGAAGGTCGCCATGCTTCCTGCTGAGGATGAGTCGGAGGATACAACTCCTTTGAGGAGTCGATCGGAACTGGTCGCTCGTATCCAACTGCTCGAGGGGGACTGTGTCGGAGCTATGGCAGACGGCTTTGAAGCCGCGGTCAGCCAGCTTTCCCTGTTGAATCCCGGCCTGAACACTGAAGGGGTGAGCCATATGTCTCAAATTATTGATGGTCCGGTCGTGCCTCCGCCCGACTCTCCTGTTGTTGGTGATGGTAGCTCCGGGGAAGCCGAGTTGTTAGATGATGATGGGGCCTGTGCGCCTTGCTGATGTTTGTTTTGGGCCTGCGTGCCTGTTCATATATTTTTTTGGCCTGCGTTCCCGTTCTTTGTATTCCCTGAACATTGCCGTCCTTTTTGGTCGGTTTACATCTTTTTGCTGTGTTGCCTACGGGCATTTTAAATGAATGTTTGTTTCAATTCTGATTGTTTGCCCGTGCTTGTGTTTTATGTTTTTGCGCAAAAATTGGCCTAAGTTATGGGCCCGGGTCGTGCCCGTATATGACTGTGATTTTGTTGGCAAATTTGCCTAAGTCTTTTGTTCATGTGTGTGCTCGGCCTCTTCTCGATGGCCAGAGTCGCCTGAGTGGTGAACTCGAGGGGAAATACTCTTTTTTGACCCTTTTAGATGGCCCGACGTTCTTCGAGATTCGTCGGGCGTGCGGAGCGAAGCCGCTTGGTCGGGTATATGACCCGGTCGGGGTTATTTGCCCGCGGCGTGAACTGCCCATCGCGAGCTGGGTGTTCTGCCTTACAGGTACTTCGACGGTGGAGCTCGAGGGAGGTGTCCACGTCGGGCGCTATCGTTTGTTCTTGTCTGTTGAACGATGTTATGCGGTTTAGACGTAGGTCGGGCCTGCACCGCGGCCTCTCTACAGGGGTCGGACGTTTCTCCTCGTTGACTGGGTGCGGTAGTCGACAGTCGAGGGTCCTTGGTGTTGGTAGTTTTTAACTATAGTATTGCTTCAGTTTAGCAGCGTTCCAGGGTCGTGGTAGTGGCTCTCCGTCTAGTTGCTCGAGGTAGTACGCCCCGGTACCGGTGGTGCCGTGGACGCGATAAGGTCCTTCCCAGTTCGCGGCCAACTTCCCTTCGCGGGAGTCTTTCTGGTTCCTTCGTAACACCAGGCTGTCGATTTCGAACTCGCGCTTAATGACCTTGTCGTTGTGGCACAGAACCACTCGTTGTTTTAGGGTGGCTTCGCGTAGGGCCGCACCAGATCGGATTTCCTCGACTAAGTCGAGCTCGTCCCTTAGTGCCTCGTCGTTCATTTCTTCGTCGAGGGGGCTCTCTGTCCATCTGGATGGTTCCATGATTTCTACCGGGATGACGGCCTCGGTCCCGTATGTTAGTCGGAATGGGGTCTCGCCCGTCGTTGAGTGGGGCGTGGTGCGGTATGCCCACAAGACGCTGTGCAGCTCCTCGACCTATCCCCTCTTCGCTTCGCTGAGTCGGTGTTTGAGTCCCCAGAGGATGACTCTGTTTGCAGCTTCGGCTTGCCCATTGGTTTGAGGGTGCTCGACCGAAGTGGAGTGTTGTTTTGTTCCTAGTCTGGTGACGAAGTCTTGGAACCCGTGGTCGGTGAATTGGGTGCCGTTGTCGGTCACCAGTGCGCTCGGAATTCCGAATCTGGCGAGGATGTTTCTCTTGTAGAAGCGGAGGATGTTATGCGAGGTGATCTTCGCGAGAGCCTCGGCCTCAATCCATTTCGTGAAGTAATCCACGGCCACGATGAGGAATTTATTTTGATAAGTCCCTTGTACGAAGGGCCCGAGGATATCCATTCCCCACCAAGCGAATGGCCACGGGGACGAGAGTATGCTCAGCTCGTGAGGAGGGGCGAGGTGCATGTCGCCGTGCCTCTGGCACTTGTCACATTTCTTAACGTGTTCCTTGGCGTCCTGTTGCATCGTCGGCCAGTAATATCCTGCTCGAAGGGCTTTCCTCGCCAATGACTTGCCGCCCATGTGCTGGGCGTTAATCCCTTCGTGTATCTCCCGTAGTACCTCGAGGACTGTGGATTCGTCGATGCATTTTAGGAGGGGGATGGAGAATCCCCTGCGGTACAGTTTGTGCTCGAGCACCACGTAGGAGCATGCTCGCCGCTTTGTGACGGTCGCATCGGTCTGGTTCGATGGGAGTTCGCCCTTTGTTAAGAAATTGTAAACCGGGGTCATCCAGGACGTGGCATCCCCTATGGCGTGGACCTCGACTGGCGTCGAGGATCTTTCGATACTCGGGCGTGCTAGGGATTCTTGGATGACGGATTTGTTCCCGCCTTTCTTTCTCGTGCTCGCGAGTTTGGACAATATGTCCGCCCTCGTGTTTTGCTCGCGAGAAACGTGTGAAATTTCCGCTCGTACAAACTTTGTCATGTATTTTTTGACTAAGTTCAAGTATTCGAAGAGGTTGTCGTTCTTGGCTTGGTAACTCCCCTGGACCTGGGAGGCGACGAGTTGGGAGTTGGTGTAGATCTGTACTTCGCGGGCTCCCAGGTCCTCGGCTAGTCTCAGTCCTGCGAGCAGGGCTTCGTACTCCGCTTGGTTGTTCGACGTTGGGAAGGAGAGAGCTAAAGAGTGTTCGATCACTACGCCTTCCTCGTTCTCCAAGAGGATTCCTGCTCCGCTTCCGGACGAGCTGGATGCCCCGTCGACGAAGATGGTCCACTTGTGTTCCTTCCCCGCGGGTGGGTCATGAGTGGTCATTTCCGCGACAAAGTCGACCAGGGCCTGTGCTTTCAAGGCTTTCCTACTCTCGTACTGAATGTCGAATTCAGAGAGTTCCAAGGACCATTTCAACATCCTGCCCGCCATATCGGGCCGACCCAGGAGTTGCCTCACCGGTTGGTCGGTTCGCACGATGATCGTGTGGGCCAGGAAATAGTGTCTGAGCCTCCTCGCCGCGTTGACGAGGGCTAGGGCCACCTTTTCTATCTGTTGGTATCTGCTTTCGGGTCCTTGAAGGGCTTTGCTCGTGAAATAGATGGGCTTCTGTCCGTCGGTGGTCTCGCGGACGAGAGCCGCGCTGATGGCTTCGCTCGAGACGGCCAAGTACAAGTACAGTGGCTCCCCGTCGGCAGGTCGGGATAATACGGGCGGTTGAGATAGGCTTTGTTTTAGGTGGCGAAGAGCCTGTTCGCACTCCTCGTTCCATTCGAAGGCTGCTTCTTTACGAAGGAGTTTGAAGAAGGGGAGGGCGTGCTGAGCGGACCTCGCGACAAAGCAGGACAATGATGTGAGCATGTCGTTCATGATTTGTATTGACTTCTTCGACGTTGGTGTCGGGAGGTCGGAGAACGCCCGACATTTGTCGGGGTTGGCTTCAATTCCTCGTCCTATTAGGTAGAATCCGAGGAATTTTCCTGCCTTGACCCCGAACGTACATTTCTCGGGGTTGAATCTCATTTTACATTGTCTTGCTTGGGCGAAGACCGTCTTGAGGTGTGCTGCATGGTCGGTGTCTGATCGGGATTTGACGATCATGTCGTCCATATACACCTCAAGCATGTCGCCAATCTGTTTGTGGAAAACCTTGTTCATCATGCGTTGGTAAGTTGCCCCGGCATTTTTCAGTCCAAAGGGCATTACGTTGTAGTAATAGTTGCCCGAGCTGGTCATGAAAGCCGTGCAGTGTTTGTCGCCCAGGGCCATCGGGATTTGGTTATAGCCCGAGTAGGCGTCCATGAACGACAACGTTTTGTAGCCGGCCGAGTTGTCAACCAGCATGTCTATGTTAGGCAAAGGGAAAGCATCTTTCGGGCAAGCCCGGTTGAGATCGGTATAGTCAACACACATCCTCCATTTTCCATTATTCTTTTTAACGAGTACAACGTTTGACAGCCAGGTGGAATACCGGGCTTCAGAAATAAAATTTGCCTCTAGGAGGTCTTTTACAGCTTTTTCAGCAGCCTCCGTTTTTTCTGGAGACTGCCTACGCCTACGTTGTACTACGGCCCTAGCGGCTGGATCTATGGCGAGGTGGTGACAGGCGACCTCAGGGTCGAGTCCGGGCATCTCCGCGGCGCTCCAGGCGAACAGATCAGCATTCTCGCGCAGGAAGGCCTTGATTTGCTTCCTTGTCAGGTCGGGGAGATCCTTGCCAATCTTTACTCCTTTGGTCGGGTCGGTGCCAAGGTGGACGAGCTCAAAATCCCCATCCGGTATTGGTCGGAGTGGGACTTGCTCGCCGCTGGGAGGTTCGTCCTGGTCGAAACGAGTGTCCAGAGCTATAGAGTCGACCTTTGGTGGAGCTCTCTGGACTTCTTCCTTGGGGGACTCTTGCTTGTCGGGCTCCTGTCGCGTCCTTTTAGCGGGCCTGGTCCCTATGTCGACGATATCGCGTCCCTTAGAAGCGGCGTTGAAACACCTCCGGGCAGCGGCTAGGTCTCCTTGGATAGTAGCTACTCGTGCCCTCTTGGTGTAGAACTTCATCTTCAGGTGGACAGTCGAGGGCACCGTTGTCAGTTCTTCCAGTGTTGGTCTCCCCAAGATGCAGTTGTACAGAGACGGGCAGTCGATGACGAGGAAGCGTACTTTGACTTGTCTTGTAGCCGTCCCTTCGCCGAACGTAACCAGAAGCTTGACATATCCCCAAGGTTTGGAGGTCGAGCCGTTGAAACCTTGCAAGTCCGACCCCACATACGGCGAGAGATGTGAGTCGTCCAACTGTAGAGTTCGGAACAGTTGGCTGTACATCACGTCGACGGAACTCCCTTCGTCGACGAGGATGCGATGTACATCAAAATTGGCCATTCTCGCCTTTATCAGTAAGGGGATGACCGCGTTCGAGGCTCCACCGGGGAGCTCTTCTAGGTAGAAGGTGATGGGCTCTGACCTTCCCTTCACCCTTTCGAACGTCACTGTTTACGGGGGAGCCGCGTCGACCAGCTCGTCCAGCTTCCTCTTAGCTGAATTGATGGTCAAGTCTTTGAACCCGCCGCCGTTGATGCCCAGGGCGGAGGGGAAATATTCCCACCTGCTGTGCGTTGTGAGTGGCTCCTGCAGGTGCTCGGGGATGTCAAAGTCCTCGGGCCTGGTTACGGAGAAGGCGGTCTGGATGGGCACCGACTCGTCAGATGGTCGAGAATCTTCCTCCGGCTCCCTAGTTTCTTGGGCGTCACGACGGGGAGCGTCGCTTCGCCGGTACTGCGCGAGCCTCCCTCCCTTGATGAGGGTTTCGATGGCGTCCTTAAGGTGGACGCAATCCTCAGTCAGATGACCATGGCTCCTATGGTACTGAAAATATTTGTTCTTCTCTGCTCCGGGTTTGGAGGGAGCAGGTCGGGGACGTTTGACACCGCCGTCCTTGAAGTCAGTGCTGGCACACTCCGCCAAAATGCGCTCGCGGGAAGCCGTGAGAAGAGTGTACTCGGTGAAATGCCCCGAGGGTCCTCTTTGTTCTCGGACTTCCCGGGGTCTTTCTTCTTTTCTTTTCTCTCCGGTTCGTCGAGGAGGAGCTTCTTGGCGCGAGCTGCTGTTGGACCCGCGAGTCCTGGGATCACGGGCTCTGTTGGCCGCTTCCCTCTCCTCGTAGTCCATATATGCCCGAGCTTTTTCGAGGAGGGCGTCGAATGTCCTAGGTGGCTCGATACCCACGGCCTTTCTGAATTCTGTGCCGGGGAGAAGCCCCCTCTCCAACAGATATCTCTTCATATGGTCCGCGCAGGGGACCTGTATGGCTTCCCGGTTGAAGCGATTGATGAACTCCCTCAAGGTTTCATCCTGTCTTTGGATGATGGCCTCGAGGGCCGCCTCGGTCTTTGGATGACGCCGAGAAGCTGTGAATGAACTGATGAACTGGTTCTTCAGGTTTCGCCACGAGGTGATTGAGCCCGGGGCGAGTCCTTTGTACCAGTCCATCGCCGCCTTCCTGAGAGTCGTGGGGAATAGTCGGCATTTGATGGGCCCCCCCGACATTGTGGTAATGGAGCATGGCCTCGAACCCGTCTATGTGGTCGACCGGGTCCGCGACTCCATCATACTCCTTCAGGTGTGGGGGTTTCTCCATGCCCGGGGGGATGGGCGCTTGCATAATAGCTTGCGACAGGGGACCGCGGGGGTCGTCCTCGTCGCTTCTCTCCGGAGACAGAGACGGGGACCTGTAATACTGTCTGGCACGACGGTCCAGGTCGTGCTGAGTCTCTCTCGAGCGGGATGCTCGGTGGTTGAATTTTACACGCCCGTCTCCAGAGTGCCTTCTTTCTTGTCTCGCCGGGTCGCGACTATGCTCTCCGGCTTGAATGATGGGCTGCCTCTCCAAATGAGGCCGTTTCCCCTTTGGTCGGGGTGATTGGCTTCGAGAGGTTTCTCTGTAATGTCTCCGCGGGGGAGACGGGAGTTGGACTTCAGTCACTCGAGGAGGTGGAGTATGGGGCCTCCGGTGCCTCCTCGGGGGTCTCCGGTCGTCTTCAAGTGTCCTTAGTCTTTCTCCTTGGGCGAAGATGAGATAGTTTGTTTGATTAATCGCTGCGAACAGCACTTGAGTTGTGGCATCCGCCTCGGCAGGGACGGGGACTTCCTGGAACCGGGCAGCCCGGTAGTTTGCGAGGGCTGCCTGATCGTCTTCGAGTGGCGGAGGGACCGAGGAAGAGGACGCAGTAGCTCCGTCCCGGTAGGTTGAAGGTCCGGGGGCGGTTGTCGCAGGAATGGTGTTGTGGCCGGGGTTGCCGGCGTTATCAAGATGTCCGTTTTTGTCCGCGGTACCGTTGTTGGTGTCGAGGACGCGGACGTTCTTCTCATCGCGAGCTTGATCAGCCATGACAGCGGTAGTTGAATTTGAGCTTTGGTCTTTGAGTTTTACAAGACGGGGAAGCTAGTTTCCCACAGACGGCGCCACTGATCTAACCTGATCAGACTTGGACCGTCACGACTGGCTCCGAGCTGAAGTTTTGAACGAGGTGGGGGGGGTACCTGCAAGGCACTCCGATGCTGAAGTAAGTAAGAGCACGAGCAGGCAATAGTATGAGAGTGGGTAAAAGAATGAATACCTGACCCTCTGGGAACAAAGGGTATTTATAGCCCCCAGCGCTGGGCCAAGGTTCCTTCATTGGGCCGGACAGGTTTGGCCCACTGGAGGAACTGCCAGGTTCTACGTGCGTAGTGGGGACCCACACGTGGTCCCCTTCCTGGATGTTCTGCGTGAAGTACGGACGAACGAGGATGCGGTCTTTTCGGGATCCAGGTGGTGGCGTAGTGGTAGAGTCTTCCTGGGAGGAGTGCTCGAGCTGAGGTCGAGCAGGATGGCATGTAGTCGAGGACGTCGCACTAGCAGAGAATGTCGGGCAAGGATATGGCCTTTTGGTCGGCGTGACCCCTTGCAAGACCGTTTGGATTGACCCTTCATCATTGCTTTTGGGCCAGCCCGGCCCAGTCCAGAACATATATATATATATATATATATATATATATATATATATATATATATATATATATATATATATATATATATATATATATATATAAAATAAAGTTGCACTGTTAAATCTTTTTATATAACAAAACTAATCCTTTTAAAATTACATTTATTAACTAAAAGAATAGAATTTGTTTGTTTTAGGCTCTGTTTGATAATACTAAATTTAGCTTCAGTTCATATTAATAAAAAGACTCTATTCAGTAACTGTCATTTAACTTTTTAACTTTTAGTTTGTAACTTCTTTATTAATTTTAAACTTTTTTCTCAAAAATCATTTAAAATAGTTTTTAAGTTTGTAATTTTTAACTTGTGACTTTTTCTTCTATTTTTATTTTTATTATTTTATATATTTTGAGAGAGAGAGTTAAAATAACTTTTGCGTTGTATAATTATATTATGTCAATTAATAAGAAAATGTAATTTTAATTATTTTGAACAATATTTAAAAACGAAGATTCGTAATAATATTGAAGTTTTACCGTAAAATAAATAATAAATTTATTTTTATTATTATTTTAGATTAATATAATTAAATTCAAAATCATAATAATTTTATTTTATATATCTCTTTAAATTTATATAAAAATATTAATATATATATATATATATATATATATATATATATATATATATATATATATATATATATATATATATATATATATATATATATATATATATATATATATATATATATATATATATATATATATATATATATATATATATATATATATATATATATATATATATATATATATATATATATATATATATATATATATATATATATATATATATATATATATATATATATATATATATATATTAGTGCAGACAGTTGATGAGGTGCAACCTTGTGCCCAGAACCAGGCTGGACATGGTCCTTCAGTGCAAGATGGCACAAAAAAAGAGACCTCTTCTAATAAGATTTTGTCTGGTTCTCGTTTTGCTCCTTTGCTGGATTTTGAGTGACTAGTTGATCAAACCAGTTTATGATGGAGTTTCCTCCTCCTAATCATGATGAAATGGCATTTGTGGTTATAGCCATCCAGTGCTCCCATATATATATATATATATATATATATATATATATATATAAAAGTTTATTTAAAAATTTATATATAATTATTCAATATATTTTGTTGTTATTTTTAATTTTAATATATATTAATTTTTCTTGTATGTGTTTGCTGATATATTTATTTTTATTTTTTATTAATAAATTTAGTTATATGATACAATAATATAATGAGACTATCAATTTTTAATTAAGAATATTATTTTATGTTATTTTGTATTTATCAGCTAATATAAAAGATAATTTATCAAACACTCAAATTAATTTATCAGTCATCAGCTATTAGTTACTAGCTACCAGCTATCAACTATCAACTATAAGTAATCAATTATCATCTATCAACTACCAGCTAATTTTACCAAACAAAGCCTTAGTGTTATAAAATATTTTTTAATTTTTAATGAAATAATAGAACTTGTTTGATGATCAAGTTTTACTAAATTATTTTTGAAAATTATCATTTTTATTTATGAGTTTTGAAAATTAAAAAATTAAAATAAATTTTAGAAAATTTGATATTTAATTATAAAAATTGTAGAAAAAAATAGGGTTACTTGTAAAGTGAGCGCTTCATTAAATCTCACATCTATATACCAGCAAGTTAATAAATAAACTTATTTTATTATTATTTAAGATTAATATAATTGAATTCAAAATCATAATAATATTATTTTATATATTTTATTAAATTTATATATAAATATTAATATATAATTTTATTTAAAATTTTATATATAATTGTTCGATATATTTTGTTGTTATTTTTAGTTTTAATTTTTTTTTGCATGTCTTTGCTAATATTTTTATTTTTATTTTTTTAAAATTAATTTAGTTATATAATATATTAATATAATGAGACTATTTGGTAGGATTTTTACAAAAGGGTCAAAATTCAACCAAAAGCAAAAGGGTTCTTTGAAGATGTTTTGATTATAGTAAGTCGACCGCATAAGCTGCTGATTGGAGGAGATTTCATAAAAGGGAAATTTGGGTTTATAGACGCGGTCGACCAGAAGAGAGGCCTCATGAGAAATGAATTGGGTCTAAGAGTGTTAAAAAGCCCAAAAGAGGGAATAGTTAATGAGGCAAAGTCTTATAAATAGAGAACGTGGGTTCGATAGCAAGAATGGAGAATGTGGGTCCATAAATAGAAATTACAATAGAGAATGTGGGTTCGACATCAAGAATGGAGAACATGGTTTTGTAAAGAGAAGTTACAAGGGACACGTGGCTCATAAGGAAGTGAAGCCTGCCTGAAAGTAATTATTTTCATGTTTATAAATAAAGCACTTAGTGTATAGTGTAAGAGGTTCAAACTTTTATATTCCTGCACGCTAGTCACTCAGAGTACCCAAGCGAACGAGCGAAATGAGTCAAGAACGGGCGATGTATGTTTGAATCAACCCATTTTCAATTGTTTTGATGTTATGCCATCTATTTTTATAGTTTAAACGTCTTTGTTTTATTTTGCGTTTCCTGCTTTATTGCCTTTAGGCCCGCTTTGCCTTAGTCAAACAGAACCCTTTTTGAAAACACTTTGCGAAAACATTAGATAACTGAGGTACTGTATTGAGATTTCCTGGTCGATCTCTCCAGTAAACTTTCTAATAAGAGACCAAAATTGTTTACCAAAACCAGAGATAAACAAATTGGCACACCCAGTGGGATAGTGCTAATAATTTCATATTTTTATGTGTAGTTTTGCAGAGTGTCTTATAATTAGTGTGTGTATGAATTTGAGGAGTGATAAACTTTTTTCCAAGTCTAAAGTTCTACGCTCTGACACAAAACACCGGACACACGCAGATTTCTACACAAAATGTGGATGTCATACCAGTAAATACCACAACTCAAAGCGCGACAGTTTTATCTCCTGTGAGATCGACCGTTGTTCATGGTTCGGGGAAAATAGTCACAATGATAAAACCTAGGCATGGGGATCCGCCATTTGACCCAAATCGAACACTCTTCCAAGGGGGTCTAGGGTCATCATTTGTCCCTTACCAGTATGGTATGCCTTGTTCCACAATGGTTGGTGTTTTACGGTGGCAGAACCGACTATTATATACTGGTTTTGTATTTTTTGTTCGCAAATGTGCGGTAAGCAAGAGTCGCCACCGTCTTTTCTTTTATCCAATTTAAGGAAAGGGTGAAAAAAAAAGAAAAAGACCTTTTCGAAAATTTTCTGAGTAAGGGGATAGATTATGGGAAGGAAATGTGTTAGCATCCTTTCCATCTGTGATTTTCCACGGGCTCTTAGAGGTTTGCTCATTTTTAAAATGCTTTTGTGCTTTGTGTTTGAAAATGTTTTGAAAACGCCTTAGTGCGGCGAACTTTGTAATGTTTCTCGGGATAATAGAGAACGTATACAAAGTGTTTTTGAAATGTCTTTTGAAAAGTAGTTTTTGTGTAAGTGCAAAAAAGTGTTTTTGAGCAAACATCTAACAGCTATATACTTTTATACTCGAAAATGTTCGTTCTTTTCCTCCTATCCTTTAGACATCGATATCCTACTATTAATGAGTAGGTAGTTGTGATACGGTGGGAGAACTGACTTGAGGTTTTGCGTTTATATTCGCAAATGTTTCGGTTGAGCAAGAGTCGCCACCGACTTTTTATTTTATCCCAAGGAAAGGTTAAAAAGCACAACAAAAACCTTTGAGATGTTTTCTTGGGTTCGGGGAGTAGATTATAGAAAGGGAAGGTATTAGCACCCTTTCTATCCATGGTTATCCATGGGCTCTTAGTTACTTGCTTAGATCACTTGCCTTGCATTTTCAATTGTTTGAAATGGTGCTTTGTGGATTTGAAAATGTTTTGAAAAAGATGTCTTGTCTAGGCAACCCTTGTAACAATTCTTTACTCGAATGTTTTACAAAAGGTGTTTGTCTTTTTGAAAAGATGTTTCAAGGTTTTGAAAGTTGCGTTTGTGAAGTGTGTTTTGAAAAATGGCAAGGATTTGTTTTTCAAGTTGGTCAAGTAACCAAGAGCTATCTACCCTAAATTTCTCAAAGATCTTTGGTGTGTTTTAACCCTTTTAACAGTATTGTTCCACCATTGTATTTGGTGGTCAATCTTGTGTTAGGATGTTAACAGGACGGGCGCGGGTCATCGATTAGACCATGAATGCAATGGTGCCAAGTGTCTTTGGCAATTTTTCCTTCAAGGGACTTGATCATTTTCTAGGCAACTTGAGAAAGCGTCATCGAGGGACTATGATAATTTTGATTTGTTTTGTTTTGCCAAAGACACTCAACATGCAAGCATGACCCATTATTGAAGGCAACAAATGGAGTAACCCTAAGGGTGCAAGTGTGATTGGTGTTGTCCATTTTCATGCTTTTTTATCTTTGAATTAGGTCAAACTATTTATTGGTTGATTTTGCATACAAACCCTAAGTCTATCATGGCATAATTAGAAAGCTTTAAAATGCGGAATTTAAAGTCCTAAATTATTACAACATAATTTTGGGGATGGGGGGTACAAATGTTCAAATGGAGGGATATTTAGTAAGAAATTTAAATCTAAACTATTACATCCAAATTGAATATACAAGTATATTAATTGCACAATAATTAAATAAATAAACTAAATATGCAAAATGTAATATGCACAAAATGGTTTTTCTATGTATGTAAAAGTGTTTTTCAATGTAAAATATAAAAAAAAATAAATAAAAAGGTTAATTTTTGGATATTTTTATGTTTTAGGGCAAAACCCTAATTTTCTAAATAAATAGTATTTGTTAATTATATTATATACAATATTTATTAATTATATACAAAAAAATAAAAAAAAGAAGTATATTGTGAAAAAAGAAAAAAAAGTATTTTTTTTATGTCATACATTAAAGAAATAAAAAAAGTATTATTTTCATGTTTTTGTCCTAAATATTTAATAAATATTCAAGTACTTATATTATATATTAAATATATGTACACAAATAAAAATATTAATTATTTACAAAAAAGGTATATTTTCATAAAAGTATTTTCAAAAGCTAAAAATAAAATAATAATTGAGAATAAATACATTTTTGTATTGTTTCTTAATGTTTTAAAATAAAAAAGTATTTATATCTATTTATATACATAACTAAATGAAACAAATAAATACCAAATAAAATGCAAAAAATGTGAGAAAAATATTTTTAGTGTTTTTTCAAGTTTGAATAAAAACATAAAATCAGAATCAAAAAGAAAAAAATCAAAAATGACAAATATTTCACACAATGGGCCAAGGGGGTGTAAGTGAAAAATGATGGTGCAAACAGAAAAAGCAAACTCAGGCCCAGCCCAAGTCCACCTTCTTCAACCTCCAACCATTTCTGTCAAAAACGCGTGCCCTCCATGCTTGATTCAAACTTCCCGATTCTTTGACTTTTAACAAAAACTCACAACATAAACGTTATAGAGCATCATGTCACGATTCTAAACATATAAAGAAGTTGTTCTAACTCTCAGAAATGAGAGAGAATTTCTTCTCCCCCAATTCCTGACCTAAGTTTTTTTTAATGTCCAGGTTCAAAATTCTCTCAGCACACACAACATAAATGAAAAGTAAGTATATGGGTAGCTTCAGGGCCATGAGTAGGACATACTTTCTTCACAAACTTAATCCTAAATATGCCTGGATAGAGAGATAGAAGTTCAAACTTTTACCTGTTCAGCTTGAGTCGTGTACAACAATGGAGGTATCTTCAATGGAGTTTGAGGACTTTTACAGCTTGCTTGAGGTCCAAGGATGCTTCCTCTATGCTTGGCTTGCTTTGAATCTTGCTGAATCGAGCTATGGAAGTCAACCTGCAACAATGAAAAGTGAAAATGGCAACCTTGGTTAGGGGTGTTACAGTCTGTATCTAGGGCTTGGGATAGTTTGTATGGATGATATAGAAGGTGTTTGAAGTGGTTTTAGCCAAAGCGCACGAATGGATTGAGCTAGCCAAATCAAACTGCAGCAGGTACCCTGTTTTGCAACAAAACTGTGTTTTGATGAATGAGAAGGTTTGAGCTCTGGTTGATTCGTGTTTTAGGTCAGTTGGATCAAGTGAAAAGTGTTTACAAAGTTTGTTTTGGCTTTTACTTGCAGGAAGTGAATGTGGCTCTTGTTTTGCAATGTTTCTTCTTATCTAAGCAAAGATTGTCAAGTTGGATTATAGGATCCTACAGGCCCCTCAAGCATGCTGCATTTTTTCTTCTTGATCAGTGGAATTTGTCCATAAAATTGTGCCTCAAAGATCTGCTTGTACTTCCAAGATATGGACTTTGACATAAAGCATTGCTTTACAAGAATGGCAAAAATGTTTTTTCCATATATGGATTAATTCTTTGTGTAATGACTATATGGACAAAATAATGCTAGAACACAATGGATTGGCATTAAATTATTGAGTAAGAATGGGATTAGAGGCCTGTAATCTAACTTGTACAAGCTGATTTCAAAAATGCCAATGTTATGAACATGCATTTGGCTATGAACAAAGTGACTTTTGCCCAACTTTGCCAATTCGATTCTCCCTAACCACAAGGGTGTTTGAGGAGTTCTTAGACAATTTGGAAAGCTTGGAATGTATACTACAATCCATCTTTGTAATGCAAGTTGAAATTCCAAGTGGAAGCATGTGAAAAGTGGCCATGAAGTTGGGCAAAAATCCTGCCTAAAATAGGTCAAAAATTTTCTAAGTTAAGAATGTTTTGCACCCTTGTTCCAAAAATCATAACTTGAGCTACAAGCTTCTTTTGAGAAAACTTTGTGAATCAAAGTTGTAGGTTTTGCAATGGAATACAACTTTCATGTTTTGAGTTTTGTTTGAATACAAATATATCTTGATGAAAAAATGGGACAAAGTTAGAAAAAAATAAGGAAGTTTCATAACTTAGAAAAATTCTAAGTTATGAAATTTTCTCATTCTAAACCCTAATTTGCAATTTTGAGTTTCTTGATGAACAAGTTTCATAATTTGACATGTCTTGATGAAAAAATAATCTTGGCACTTGATTTTGACCAAAAAGTCAAAGTTTGACTTTTCAGTATACAATCAAATTTTGATCAGTTGACTGGAAAATTCATCTGTCAATCCTGTGCATTTGGGACCTTTTGAACTTGTTGAATGTGTAAAGACCATGCCATTGAGTCCTTGAGACCATATGTGAGCTTGGTTTGCCATTGTCTAGGTCAAACAGTCAAAAATTACCTTTGTGCAGTCAAAACCCTAAAAATGACCATTTTGCCCTTTTGGTGATCTGGTCAAATTTCTTGTGGAATTGTGATCCAAACTTGATCAAATGGTCCATATGAGTTCATTATGTTGATGTGGGTCAAAAATCATGAGGTTTGACTGTCAATTGGCCACAGTTGACTTTTCCCCCAATACAACTGATTTCTAGGTCAACTGTCCAATTGACTGGGCAAAGATTGGAATCAGGGTTTGAAACTTGGTATGGATAAACTTGTGGGTCCAATATGAAGCCTGAAAGTCACTTTTGGCATTTTGGGTTAAAACATCCTTGTGCAAACTCAAACCCTAATTTGGGTCCACAGTGCAAGAAGGAGTCTTGAGCAGAGCAAACCCTATCTTGATCTTGAGCTCCAAGGGTCTTGTGGTGAGAAAATATTGATGGAATGAGAGGGCAAATTTTAGGGTACAACAGTTTCCCCTGTTCAATCTTCTTGCACCTGAAGAGTTAGATTGACAGGTTTGCCTTTCGCGTCTCGAAGGTAAAAGGAGATTGGACACTAGAGTGCCCTTAAATTTGCACTCGTCAAGACATGGATGCGGGAATGGGCTTAGAGATGCCATTTGGAGATGGGCTTAAAGATGCCATCTAGAGGGGGTGACATAATCTTGTCGGGGATGGGTTTAAAGATGCCATCTGGAATGAGTATCAGAAAGGTATCCATGTTTTGGAACATCTCTGAACTGGAGGTCTTGAATAAGCAATGGATTGGTATCTGTGTTTGGAGAATCTGTAAACTGTTTTCAGAAGTTGAAGAATCTGGACAAGCGATAGGTTAACATCCGTTACTGGAGAACCCGTAAACTGTTTTCAGAAGTCTTGAGATTGAATAAGCAATAGAGCAGCATCCGTTGTTGGGAAGCGTCCGTAAACTGTTTTCAAAAGTTGAGTTTGAACAAGCGATAGATTAACATCCGTTGTTGGGAGGAATCCGTAAACTGTTTTCAGAAGTCTTGAGAAGAATCTGAACAAGCGATAGGTTAACATCTGTTACTGGAGAACCCGTGAACTGTTTTCAGAAGTCTTGAAATTGAATAAGCAATAGAGCAGCATCCATTATTGGGAAGCGTCCGTAAACTGTTTTCAAAAGTTGAGTCTGAACAAGCGATAGATTAACATCCGTTGTTGGGAGGAATCCGTAAACTGTTTTCAGAAGTCTTGAGAAGAATCTGAACAAGCGATAGGTTAACATCCGTTACTGGAGAACCCGTGAACTGTTTTCAGAAGTCTTGAAATTGAATAAGCAATAGAGCATCATCTGTTGTTGGGAAGCATCCGTAAACTGTTTTCAAAAGTTGAGTCTGAACAAGCGATAGATTAACATCCGTTGTTGGGAGGAATCTGTAAACTGTTTTCAGAAGTCTTGAGAAGAATCTGAACAAGCGATAGGTTAACATCCGTTACTGGAGAACTCGTGAACTGTTTTCACAAGTCTTGAAATTGAAGAAAGAAACGGTGTAGGGTTGCCTGATGATGAGTCTGTATAAAACTGCATCTGGATTGTTAATGATAGCCTTTTTATTCTTATCCTGAAAAGGACAAAATATTAGCTAAACACAAAATTATGTTGCATGAAATGTATGATGCAATATATGTTATATCAATGTTCATGATATGAATGTGATGAATGCGCATGTAAGCTGATGAGATGTCTTGCTGAGGATAGATGAATCCTGGACGGCTGGAGATAAAATAATCTTGACCGTTGCCAGGGAAAGTGATTCCTTGACTACTGCAGGGGATGGCAAGAATCTTTGATTGCTGAAGAGGAGACATCCCTGTTGACTACTGTTGGAGGATCAGGAGCTTGGGTTGTATACCAATTTACTGGGGATTCCTGTCTTGAGGAGACCTTCACTGGGGAATATCTGAATATCCTGTGAGGAACTGAGAATGAGAGTCTTCATTCTGCTTGGGGAATGCAAGATCTTCAATTGTTGAGGGATCTTAGGACCACTGCGGGGAATTGGAATTCCTTGGTGACCTGTAGGGAGAGAGAAATCTGATGATCTCTATTGGGGAGTCTAGAACCTGGTAGACTTATGCTGGAGAAGCAAGACTGAGAATCTTCAGTTTGGTGGGAAGTAACTCTGTGGGGAGAAGGTTCACTAGTTTGGTTCCGCTGGGGATTGATAGTTGGAATCTTTAGCTCCACTGGGGATTGGATTTTCAGATTTTTAAGGCTCCACAGGAAATGCTGAAACTTAACTCTGGGGGGAATTGAGTTCAAGGAGGCTCTTTGGCTGGGGAAATTAGTTTTGAGAAAACTTCTGCTCTGCTGAGGAGATCTAAAGTTTAACTCTGTTTAGGGAATCACATTCTGGATTGAGGAATTTGGAGTTTTAAATTTGCTGGGGGATCCTTCTGAAAGGGCGCCAAGATATCTACTTGTACCTTCGACTTATCAGTAATCATCTTTCCTGATTTGTAAGAAAATGATTATGTTCAAATGCATATGCCTATTTAACAAAACATTGGATGTTTCTCAAATAAAACATAGGTGTAGAGAAGCAAAATGAAGGCAAAGCAAATTTCTGTATTTGGAAAAGTATTTGTATTAACTTTCTATGAGTGTATTTGTACAAAGGAGACAGCCATCCTAGTAAGAGGATGTCGTCGTAAAAACTAAAAAATTTATACAAAAGAAAGATGGCTATGTGAAACAATTCCATGGGATTCCATTATGCTATAGCCTTCACAACTCTGAATATCTGTTCATTCAATGTTTCGTCTGCCGGTGACTGGATTGATCAGAAGCTTGGAGTTGGTTGATGAAGAGATTGTCTTTAAAGTGATCCAACGAGACATAGTCATACGTTTTAATTCCCTAACTTTGCCTGAATCGCCCTTTCGGGTTTTCGATCCACCGGGAAACCCCTTTTTTCCCAAGCCGCCCTTTCGGGTTTTCAACTTGCCGGGTGTGCACATTCTTTTTGTTTTTATCCCTAATTTTTGCATGAACCGCCCTTTCGGGTTTTCGGTTCACCGGGATGCCCATTTTTTCCCAAGCCGCCCTTTCGGGTTTTCGACTTGTCGGGTTATTTTATGCGTAGTATCTTTTAACTATGTCTGCGTTCGCAGGGTGCGGCAAATCGTCGCCGTCCATGGTGGTCAAAATTATTGCGCCACCAGAAAATATGCTCTTGATCACAAATGGTCCTTCGTATGTAGGAGTCCATTTTCCCTTGGGATCACTTTGCGGCAAGATAATCCGCTTGATTACGAGATCTCCGACTTGATATACTTGACGTCTGACTTTCTTGTTGAAAGCTTTGATCATCCGTTTTTGATACATCTGACCATGGCAAACAGCAGCGAGTCGCTTCTCGTCGATCAAATTGAGTTGATCAAGTTGGGTCTGAATCCAATCATCTTCATTCAAACCTGCGTCCTTCATAATCCTTAAGGAAGGAATCTGAACTTCCACGGGTAAGACAGCTTCCATGCCATATACCAAAGAAAATGGGGTTGCCCCTGTTGAAGTACGTGCCGTGGTACGGTATCCATGCAGAGCAAACGGTAACATCTCATGCCAGCCCTTGTAGGTGACTGTCATTTTATGGATGATCTTCTTGATGTTTTTGTTCGCAGCTTCAACAGCACGGTTCATCTTCGGCCGATAGCGAGATGAATTATGATGATAAATCTTGAACTGTTCGCACAATGCGGTGATCATAGTATTATTCAGATTTGTACCGTTGTCCGTGATGATCCTGTCAGGAACACCGTACCGGCATATGAGATTTTGTTTGATGAAGCGGGCAACCACATTTTTAGTAACAGAGGCGAAGGAAGCTGCTTTGACCCATTTGGTAAAATAGTCAATGGCGACCAGGATGAAGCGATGTCCATTGGATGCTGTGGGCTTGATCTCTCCAATCATGTCAATGCCCCACATTGCAAATGGCCAAGGAGCTGTCAGAACGTTGAGAGGAATGGGAGGAATATGAATCTTGTCAGCGTAGACTTGACATTTGTGGCAAGTACGGGAATGTTGATGGCAATCAGCTTCCATGGTAGACCAATAATAGCCTGCCCTTAGGATCTTCTTAGCCATCGTATGCCCGCTCAAGTGGGTGCCAAATGTACCGCTGTGTATCTCAGTCATGATTAACTCTGCTTCAGCTTTGTCTACGCATCAGAGTAAAACACAATCATGGCTTCTCTTATAGAGGATGTCGTTGCTCAGGAAGAACTTGGCAGCAAATTTCCTTAAGAACTTCTTGTCATTTACTGAAGCTCCTTCAGGATATTCCCTAGTCTGGAGATACCTTTTGATTTCGTGAAACCAGGGTTGTTCCACTACTTCTTCGGTATTAATCTCATGACAATACGCAGGTTTATCCATTCGCTCGATGGTGATTTGGGGAGCCTCGTTATCCCAGTTGAGTTTAAACATGGAGGACATTGTTGCCAGAGCATCTGCAAGCTGATTCTCTTCTCACGGGAAATGCTCGAAGGTGATTTGCTCGAAATGAGGCAACAATGTTAGGACATGTTCTTTGTATGGGATAAGATTAGGATGCTTGGTATCCCATTCTCCTTTGATTTGACTGATAACCAAAGCCGAGTCACCAAATACGATCAAAGATTTGATCCCCAAGTCTATAGCAGCCTTGAGACCAAAGATGCAAGCTTAATATTCAACCATGTTGTTGGTACAGCTGAAGCAAAGTCGGGCCGTGAAAGGTGTGTGACAACCTTCCGGGGAAATGAGTACCGCACCGATACCATTTCCAAGTGCATTTGAAGCACCATCAAAGTACAGGGTCCATCGGGATCCTTTTTCAAGTCCGTCATACGGTCCGTTACCTTCAATGTTGTCCAAATTCATGATGTCCTCGTCTGGGAAGTCAAATCTCATGGGTTGATAATCTTCGATAGCTTGATAAGCTAGATGATCAGCTAGTACACTCCCTTTTATAGCTTTTTGAGTGGTGTACTGGATGTCATACTCAGTTAGGATCATTTGCCATCTAGCTATTCTTCCAGATAAAGCAGGCTTCTCGAAGATATACTTGATAGGATCCATTTTGGAAATCAGCAAGGTGGTATGAGTCAACATATACTGCCTTAGTCGGCGAGCAGCCCATACCAAAGCGCAACAAGTTTTCTCGAGCAGTGAGTAGCGAGTCTCACAGTCGGTAAACTTTTTGCTAAGGTAATAAATAGCATGCATTTTTCGACCAGACTAGTCATGCTGGCCCAAAACACACCCCATTGAGTTATCCAAGACGGTCAGATACATGATCAACGGTCTTCCTTCGACGGGTGGCATCAGAATAGGAGGTTCTAGCAAATACTCCTTGATTTTATCAAAAGCAGCTTGGCAATCGTCGTTCCATTCGACTACCTGATCTTTCTTTAATAGTTTGAAAATTGGCTCACAGGTAGAAGTCAGATGAGAGATGAATCTGACAATATAGTTCAAGCGCCCCAAGAACCCTCTAACCTCCTTTTCAGTACGGGGAGCAGGCATTTCTTGTATTGCTTTCACTTTTGCTGGATCGACTTCAATGCCCTTGTTGCTGACAATAAATCCTAGAAGCTTACCAGACCTAACTCCAAAGGTGCATTTACTTGGATTCAGCCTGAGTTTGTACTCCTTCAACCTGGCAAACAGCTTTTCCAGATGTTCAAGGTGTTCCTCCTCTGTTTGTGATCGAGCTATCATATCGTCTACGTAAACTTCGATCTCATAATGTATCATATCATGAAACAAAGCTACCATGGCGCGCTGATAAGTTGCCCCTGCGTTCTTCAGTCCGAACGGCATCACCTTGTAACAGAAAGTACCCCATTGTGTAACAAAGGTTGTTTTCTCCATGTCCTCGGGGGCCATTTTGATCTGGTTGTAGCCCGAGAATCCATCCATGAAGGAAAACACCTTGTGCTGAGCTGTGTTGTCAATCAAAATGTTGATATATGGTAGCGGAAAATCATCTTTAGGGCTAGCCCTGTTCAAATCTCGGTAGCCCACACACATTCTGACCTTGCCGTCTTTTTTAGGTACTGGCGCAATGTTAGCAACCCATTGTGGATAGGATGTAACAACCAGAAAGCCAGTGTTGAATTGTTTCTTTTTCTTTCTGCTTTAATCTTCTCAGACATGTCGGGCCTCATTCGGCGGACTTTTTGCTTGATTGGTGGACAATCCTCTCTTGTAGGGAGACGGTGGACCACAATGTCTGTGTCTAAACCCGGCATGTCCTCATAAGACCAGGCGAATATTTCAACGTATTCATTTAACAACTGTACCAAACGCTCCTTGACACTTGGCTCCAGATTGGTACCCACTTGTACTTCTTTCCGATCTTCCTCCGTTCCCAAGTTGACAGTTTCCAACAACTCTTCGTGAGGCAAGATAGCCCTCTCTTCTTGCTGTAGAAGTCTGGCTAGCTCTCTTGGTACTTCACAATCTTCGTCGTCTTCATACTCAGCCTGATTGACCAGATCCTCAGAGTTATTGAAGGACATAGCAGAATAGTCACCCATAGAATCCAGAGTGGATGGGTACCTACATTTGTGAGTGTGAGTGTGTGTAAGGGATAGCCATCCTTAAACAAACAAAAATGCAAAAAGGAAAGAAAATGAACACAACAGTTTATAAATGAAAAACGTCTAATGAATCATTAAACATGGCATATGAATATGAATAGAATCAAAACCCTTACAAATGGACCTACATACCCCGGGCAAGGCATGAGGTGAAAAAGTAGTGTGCAGATTGTTCAAAAGTAATTATTACAAACCAACAGGAAATGTTTGACAGATAATTACTGATTAATAAAAGTAATGGGGACGAAGTCTTTCGCCTCCCAATTGAGTAGTCCTCCTTCGATGGTTGGGAAGATCCAATCTTCAATGTTGGCCTCTTCGTCTTCACCTTCCAGAGCGTTGATTCCATAAGGAGAAATCTTGATGGGTGTTCTTTCGACCTTTGAGCGGCGCATAGCTTTCTGCCCCGCAGCAGTGAAACCTAATCCAAACTTGTCTGTTTTGTGAGGAATATCAGGCAACTGCCCCCATGTTGAGCTCTTCCCTTTCTTCATCGCAGCCTTTGCGTCTTTTAGGGACGCCATCCTGGCCATCTGCTTTGGTACCTCTGCTACCGCTTTTGCTACTGCCACCTCAGGAGAGACTTCCTCAAAGTGCTGGAATGGGGTTTCAATGAATTCACCCTCTACCTCTACATACCGAAAGGAGTTCAAGTGGCTGATCATATATTCCTCTTCACCGTGCACGGTTATGATCTTTCCTTTGACAGGGTATTTCAGCATTTGATGTAAGGAGGAAGTGACCGCGCCAGCATTATGTATCCATGGCCTCCCTAGTAAGCAAGAGTATGACGGACGGATGTCCATCACATAGAAAGTTGAGGGGAACACTTCTGTGCCAACCTTAATGGGAATGTTGACTTCCCCATGTACCATTCTCTTCGACCCGTCAAACGCCCTTACAATGATGTTACTTGGCTTTAGCTCCAAGCCTTCACAGTCCAATCGGTCGAGAGCCTTCTTTGGCAGCACGTTCAGAGAAGAACCAGTGTCGACTAAAACATGGGCCAGAGTAGTCCCTTGGCATTCTACTGACACATGTAATGCGTCGTTGTGCTTTCTTCCTTTTGGGGTTAGGTCAGAATCAGAGAAACCTAAGTCGTTGTCTGCGGTAAGACTGGCTACACAATCTTGGAATTGATCGGCTGAGGTTTCCTGAGGTACATGGGCTGTCTTCAGAAATTTTATCAATGCTTTGGCGTGCGCCTCTGAACAAAGTAGTAATGCTAACATGGAGATCTTCGAGGGGGTTTGCCCCAGTTGCTCTACCACGTCATAATCACTCTTTTTAATTATTTTCAGAATCTCCTCCATCTCTTTCTTAGAGGTCTCGGGGATGACCAAAGGTTGAGCCCTCGTCCTGACGAGCTCATTTTGGATCCCTTTCCCCTTATCAGCAGAAGTAGGAGGGACAACAACAGGAATAACATCTTCTTCAATCAACGGAGTCCTTGCGAAAAGTTTTATAGGTGCAGGAGTAACTTCGGCAGCAGCTGAGGGTCCAAAGGTTGCCTTTGGGGGGGCAATCTCTGGAGAAAATATTCTCCCACTTCGGGTGATCTTGCTTGTACCAGCAATATTTCCAATACCGGCATCTTCTTCATCAGAGCTTTCCTCGGTTATCTCAACTTGTTTAACACCATGGTAGTAGATTTCTCCACCGTAATTCCATGGTATTGTTTTGTCAGAAGTGTAGGGGACAGGCCCTGGCATGGTTATTTTCAAGGGAGCAATCTTTGTAGAGGATGTAATCTTAACAGGCTTTTTGACGGCCTTGGAAAGATTGGTGGAAATGGTGATAATTGAAACATCTTCGATATGGGTTGGAATAGCAGGAATCTTTTCAAACAGAATTTGTTGACTGTCCATCAGGCCTTGGATGCCTTTCTTCAGCAATGGACAGTCGATTGGTAGAGAGTAACAACAGTAGCAATCTTCTTTGCATCCTGGGAAAATCCCAGCTTTCAACAGATTTAACTTGATCGTTAACAGTGGAGTCATCAGGTCATCAACATCAGAAACATACAGATCTTCTTCAATAGGATGGACATTTCGACCATGCTTCGGCATCGGAGCGGATATTACGTTTGGCTTCTCCGGAGCATCGAACTCAACCTATTTCGCTTCTATCAAGTCTTGAATTTTATGCTTAAGTGCCCATCAATCGTTGGTGTCGTGCCCGACACTGTCAGAATGATAGGCGCATTTAGCATTGGGATGATAATGCGGGGAAGATGTGTTCACGTTTTTTGATGCCTCTTTGATAGTGGCGAGATTCAACTTCAACAGATGGGGAAGAACTTGTACGGGCGTCATATTGATGCGGGTGAACTGCCATTGTGGCCGTTCCCCCCATTGCTGTTTAGGTCTGGACAGATCGTTGCGAGGTTGATCACTTGATGATTTTTGGATCATCACGGCCCCCACAGTCGGCCGGCGCTCAGTTCTTCCCGCTCTCTAGTGAGAATAAATAACAGCTGCTTCTTTCTTAGCCGGAAATGATCTCTTAACAGTTGTAGATGCAGAGGCATCCTTTTGAATCTTCCCATTCTTGATACCGGCTTCCACCCGTTCGCCAGTCAGAATTAATTCAGTAAACCCTGCGGAAGAGCTACCGATCAAATGGTTGAAAAACGGGCCAGATAGCATCCCCAGGAACATATCAACTAGTTCTCTATCAGAAAGAGGAGGCTGCACTCTCCCGGCCAGATCGCGCCATTTTTGGGCATATTCCTTGAATCCCTCACCTGAGGCCATCCCCATACTCTGTAGCTGAGTACGGGTTGGTGCCAAGTCAGAGTTATATTGATACTGGCGATAAAAAGCAGCGGCCAGATCCTCCCAACTATGTATCTCTGACCTCTCGAGCTTATAGAACCAGTCTAGCTGAGTACCAGATAGGCTATCCTGAAAGAAGTGTACCCAAAGATTTCTGTCGGATGTGTGAGGTTGAATTCTTCGGACGTACGATCTTAAGTGCATCTTCGGGCAAGACAGCCCGTCATATATTGCAAAAATTGGCGCTTTAAACTTCGGAGGGATCACAATTCCAGCAATTAATCCTAAATCTTCGAAATCTAACCCGAGAACCCTTTGCAGCTCCATATCTGCCAGCCTATCCTCTAGGTTTTTGTACTTGTCGTCCGCTGGCGGGTATTGTTGCTCTGAGTAGTCTTCATCTTCTTCAGCCTCTTCCTCTTCAGCTTCTGATTCAGAAGGTACTGCAGCCCCTTTTCCTTTACTGGTTTCCCCTTCGGATGCGGAGGGAAATTCAAGAACTCTCCTGGCTTCACCCTCAAACCTTCTTCCCAGGGTAGCTACCCCCACTCTCTTCTTCTTCTTTTTCACTTTCTCTTTGTTCCCAAGCAGGGCTTTTAGATCCTCCTGACCCTTTACCAAGGTCATTAGGAGATGTTGAAACTGTGAGTTTTGAGACTGCAGATCTTTGACCGTCTGTTCGAGATCCATCTTACTGAAATAAACAACAGAAAGATAAGGAAACCTGGTGCGGAGACCTGCTTATGCTTATGATGAATGATATGTTTATTTATGCAATGCATTCAAGGATTTAGAAATTCAAAATTGTTGCAGACAAAAAGAACACACGTCATATTAATAAGAAGAAATTTTGTCAGTACATAAATGCCCCATGGGCCAAATATTACAAAAACTTCTGAAGTTAAAAAGACGTTGCGCATCCTCTTTGGCGCGATGTAGGTGTTGAGGGTCTCTTCCTCCTGAAGTCGGCGGGTAAGCTCTAAAACCTTCTTCTCACTGGCGTAGAAGCTAGCTTCGAAAGTATTTCGTTCCTCCTTGAGTTGGATCCATCTCTTCTGCATCTCCTCCCATGATGTTGGCATGTCAGGGTGTAGGATGGTGTAGGGAACCTCTCCTTCCTTAACAGGTTCCTTGATCACAGGGAGAATATGAGGGTAAGGCATCATAAGACTCTGAGCGCGGGCTCACACCCACTTGAGATAAGGCTCAAGAGGGATGGAGTTCTTGTTCCCCAATGTCTTGCTATCTACCTTGTTAGGTATCCTCCAAGCTCTGATGAATCTTTGGCGAAGTCCTTGCGCATCGTTGTCGAAGTCAAAAACTAAGTCAGGAATCAGCATGTCATGAGGGCCATCCCTCCGTGCATATCCAAATTGTCTCAAAGCTAGACAAGGGTTGTAGGTAATGCCTCCTCTAATGCCAAGTAATGGAACATTAGGGAACTCACCACAGCGATCGACGATGATGACATTTTCTCTGGACCGAGAACACCAATGTACATCAGAGTGTGTGAGGGTCATCAATCGTTGTGACCACCTTAAGCCTTGGTCATTCTTTAAAACAGATTGTGGAAGGTGCGAAATAAACCACCTTGCAAGGAGAGGAGTACAACACATGAGAACACCCCTCTTTCTCATTGTTCGTGTGTAAAATGAGTGGAGGATGTCCCCAAGTAATGTAGGTATGGGATTCCTGGATAAGAAGATCTTGACAGCGTTGACATCTATAAGTTGGTCAGGATTTGGGAACAAGACCAAACCATAAATGAGGAGTGCCACAATCTCTTCAAAGGCTTGTAGATCCAAGGAATTCCAACACTCTTGTGCCTTCTCAAACAAGAATTTTGCCAAGAAGCCTTTGACACAGCTTCTGGTTTCCCAATGCCCCTTGATGTCAGATGGTTGCAAGTGTAGTGCTTGAGAAACATCTTCAGGCTTTGGTTCCTTTTCTGTACCGTTGTAGGGTAGTTGATTAAGAATAGGAATTCTCAGGAGTTGAGAAAATTCCTCCAAAGTGGGCACCAATTGGTAGTCGGGGAATGTGAAACAGTGGTGAAGGGGGTCAAAGAACTGGAACAACACTTTCACCATGTCCTCTTCAATGCTGGTGTTGACTAGGCTGAGCAGTCTACCATGTCTTTCACTGAAGAGAGAGCTTTCTGGAATTCTGGATGTGAGCTCCTTGAGTTGGAGAGGGATTCTCACAAGGTTGACTTGGATAGTTTTCCTGCGAAGAATTTCCATGACCTACAAAACAAGAACAAAGATGAAGATCCAAACCCTTGAAATGGTTAGTGTATGCATATGATGCTTTATGATGTTCATGATGTATGCACAAACATATGTACAAGCAAATCACACAAAAACCCTAGTTTCGGGCTTGCATGAGGTTTCATAGGTAAGTACCCTCTTGAGTGTAGTTGGCTTAAAAACCTGTCCTATAAATAGTAACCGGGTTCTAAGGAGCTCAATATCATTTGATTGTTTTCCATGTCCATTGTTTTGGTTTAGCCACTTAACTAGCGACCAAAATATTCCAAGAAAACAACCCTCAATGAGTGTAGTATCGAGTATCTACCAACTTCGGACTGCACCAAAGCCGGTCATCTCGCTACCCCTAATAAAAGGCCAAGATGGTCAAGTAAGGTTCTAGGTCGTTAGTGCTTAGTGACATCACTCAGCGGCCCCGTACTCTCCTTGATTGAACTCAAGGGTTACCAGTACTCACAAATATGTCGCACTAATATAGCTATTGCTTCAACCGTGTCGGTATACCCCGCACAGTTTCCACAACGTATTGCTATCTATGAATGTTTCCCCAAATCCAGGTGTAGGATTTCAATCCCAAACAAGAGAACCAAGATGTAAAGCAATCAAAGTAAACAATTAGTCATGCAAAAGGGTGATCTAAGCCCTAAGGTTACTCCACTTTTAAAAATTGTCCCCAGCAGAGTCGCCAGTTCTGGTGATACGGTGGGAGAACTGACTTGAGGTTTTGCATTTGTATTCGCAAATGTTTCGGTTGAGCAAGAGTCGCCACCGACTTTTTATTTTATCCTAAGGAAAGGTTAAAAATCACAGCCAAAACCTTTGAGATGTTTTCTTGGGTTCGGGGAGTAGATTATAGAAAGGGAAGGTATTAGCACCCTTTCTATCCATGGTTATCCACGGACTCTTAGTTACTTGCTTAGATCACTTGCCTTGCATTTTCAATTGTTTGAAATGGTGCTTTGTGGATTTGAAAATGTTTTGAAAAAGATGCCTTGTCTAGGCAACCCTTGTAACAATTCTTTACTCGAATGTTTTACAAAAGGTGTTTGTCTTTTTGAAAAGATGTTTCAAGGTTTTGAAAGTTGTGTTTGTGAAGTGTGTTTTGAAAAATGGCAAGGATTTGTTTTGCAAGTTGGTCAAGTAACCAAGAGCTATCTACCCTAAATTTCTCAAAGATATTTGGTGTGTTTTAACCCTTTTAACAGTATTGTTCCACCATTGTATTTGGTGGACAATCTTGTGTTAGGATGTTAACAGGACGGGCGCGGGTCATCGATTAGGCCATGAATGCAATGGTGCCAAGTGTGTTTGGCAATTTTTCCTTCAAGGGACTTGATCATTTTCTAGGCAACTTGAGAAAGCGTCATCGAGGGACTATGATCATTTTGATTTGTTTTGTTTTGCCAAAGACACTCAACATGCAAGCATGGCCCATTATTGAAGGCAACAAATGGAGTAACTCTAAGGGTGCAAGTGTGATTGGTGTTGTCCATTTTCATGCTTTTTTATCTTTGAATTAGGTCAAACTATTTATTGGTTGATTTTGCATACAAACCCTAAGTCTATCATGGCATAATTAGAAAGCTTTAAAATGCGGAATTTAAAGTCCTAAATTATTACAACATAATTATGGGGATGGGGGGGGGGGGGTACAAATGTTCAAATGGGGGGATATTTAGCAAGAAATTTAAATCTAAACTATTACATCCAAATTGAATATACAAGTATATTAATTGCACAATAATTAAATAAATAAACTAAATATGCAAAATGTAATATGCACAAAATGGTTTTTCTATGTATGTAAAAGTGTTTTTCAATGTAAAATATAAACAAAAATAAATAAAAAGGTTAATTTTTGGATATTTTTATGTTTTAGGGCAAAACCCTAATTTTCTAAATAAATAGTATTTATTAATTATATTATATACAATATTTATTAATTATATACAAAAAAATAAAAAAAAGAAGTATATTGTGAAAAAAGAAAAAAAAAGTATTTTTTTTATGTCATACATTAAAGAAATAAAAAAAAGTATTATTTTCATGTTTTTGTCCTAAATATTTTAATAAATATACAAGTACTTATATTATATATTAAATATATGTACAAAAATAAAAATATTAATTATTTACAAAAAAGGTATATTTTCAGAAAAGTATTTTCAAAAGCTAAAAATAAAATAATAATTGAGAATAAATACATTTTTGTATTGTTTCTTAATGTTTTAAAATAAAAAAGTATTTATATCTATTTATATACATAACTAAATGAAACAAATAAATACCAAATAAAATGCAAAAAATGTGAGAAAAATATTTTTAGTGTTTTTTCAAGTTTGAATAAAAATATAAAATCAGAATCAAAAAGAAAAAAAAATCAAAAATGATAAATATTTCACACAATGGGCCAAGGGGGTGTAAGTGGAAAATGATGGTGCAAACAGAAAAAGCAAACTCAGGCCCAGCCCAAGTCCACCTTCTTCAACCTCCAGCCATTTCTGTCAAAAACGCGCGCCCTCCATGCTTGATTCAAACTTCCTGATTCTTTGACTTTTAACAAAAACTCACAACATAAACGTTATAGAGCATCATGTCACGATTCTAAACATATAAAGAAGTTGTTCTAACTCTCAGAAATGAGAGAGAATTTCTTCTCCCCCAATTCCTGACCTAAGTTTTTTTTAATGTTCAGGTTCAAAATTCTCTCAGCACACACAACATAAATGAAAAGTAAGTATATGGGTAGCTTCAGGGCCATGAGTAGGACATACTTTCTTCATAAACTTAAGCCTAAATATGCCTGGATAGAGAGATAGAAGTTCAAACTTTTACCTGTTCAGCTTGAGTCGTGTACAACAATGGAGGTATCTTCAATGGAGTTTGAGGACTTGTACAGCTTGCCTGAGGTCCAAGGATGCTTCCTCTATGCTTGGCTTGCTTTGAATCTTGCTGAATCGAGCTATGGAAGTCAACCTGCAACAATGAAAAGTGAAAATGGCAACCTTGGTTAGGGGTGTTACAGTCTATATCTAGGGCTTGGGATAGTTTGTATGGATGATATAGAAGGTGTTTGAAGTGGTTTTAGCCTAAGCGCACGAATGGATTGAGCTGGCCAAATCAAACTGCAGCAGGTACCCTGTTTTGCAACAAAACTGTGTTTTGATGAATGAGAAGGTTTGAGCTCTGGTTGATTCGGGTTTTAGGTCAGTTGGATCAAGTGAAAAGTGTTTACAAAGTTTGTTTTGGCTTTTACTTGCAGGAAGTGAATGTGGCTCTTGTTTTGCAATGTTTCTTCTTATCTAAGCAAAGATTATCAAGTTGGATTATAGGATCCTACAGGCCCCTCAAGCATGCTGCATTTTTTCTTCTTGATCAGTGGAATTTATCCATAAACTTGTGCCTCAAAGATCTGCTTGTACTTCCAAGATATGGACTTTGACATAAAGCATTGCTTTACAAGAATGGCAAAAATGCTTTTTCCATATATGGATTAATTCTTTGTGTAATGACTATATGGACAAAATAATGCTAGAACACAATGGATTGGCATTAAATTATTGAGTAAGAATGGGATTAGAGGCCTGTAATCTAGCTTGTACAATCTGATTTCAAAAATGCCAATGTTATGAACATGCATTTGGCTATGAACAAAGTGACTTTTGCCCAACTTTGCCAATTCGATTCCCCCTAACCACAAGGGTGTTTGAGGAGTTCTTGAACAATTTGGAAAGCTTGGAATGTATACTACAATCCATCTTTGTAATTAAAGTTGAAATTCCAAGTGGAAGCATGTGAAAAGTGGCCATGAAGTTGGGCAAAAATCCTGCCTAAAATAGGTCAAAAATTTTCTAAGTTAAGAATGTTTTGCACCCTTGTTCCAAAAATCATAACTTGAGCTACAAGCTTCTTTTTAGAAAACTTTGTGAATAAAAGTTGTAGATTTTGCAATGGACTACAACTTTCATGTTTTGAGTTTTGTTTGAATCCAAATATATCTTGATGAAAAAATGGGACAAAGTTAGAAAAAAATAAGGAAGTTTCATAACTTAAAAAAATTCTAAGTTATGAAATTTTCTCATTCTAAACCCTAATTTGCAATTTTGAGTTTCTTGATGAACAAGTTTCATAATTTGACATGACTTGATGAAAAAAGAATCTTGGCACTTGATTTTGACCAAAAAGTCAAAGTTTGACTTTTCAGTATACAGTCAAATTTTGATCAGTTGACTGGAAATTTCATCTGTCAATCCTGTGCATTTGGGACCTTTTGAACTTGTTGAATGTGTCAAGACCATGCCATTGAGTCCTTGAGACCATATGTGAGCTTGGTTTGCCATTGGCTAGGTCAAACAGTCAAAAATTACCTTTGTGCAGTCAAAACCTTAAAAATGACCATTTTGCCCTTTTGGTGATCTGGTCAAATTTCTTGTGGAATTGTGATCCAAACTTGATCAAATGGTCCATATGAGTTCATTATGTTGATGTGGGTCAAAAATCATGAGGTTTGACTGTCAATTGGCCATAGTTGACTTTTCCCCCAATACAACTGATTTCTAGGTCAACTGTCCAATTGACTGGGCAAAGATTGGAATCAGGGTTTGAAACTTGGTATGGATAAACTTGTGGGTCCAATATGAAGCCTGAAAGTCACTTTGGGAATTTTGGGTCAAAACATCCTTGTGCAAACTCAAACCCTAATTTGGGTCCACAGTGCAAGGAGGAGTCTTGAGCAGAGCAAACCCTATCTTGATCTTGAGCTCCAAGGGTCTTGTGGTGAGAAAATATTGATGGAATGAGAGGACAAATTTTGGGGTACAACAGTAGCCCTATCGTTGGATGTATGAGGGACATTCGAAGGGACGTTACAGTCACGAAGGCAACTTGTGAAGATGCTTTAGCAATTCTGTTTTAGGGACTAGATCATTTACTAAGAAGGCAACTATCGGGTCATCGAGGGACTATGATCTTTTGTTTTTACGGGTCTTTGCTAAAGCATTCCTGCCTCATGACTGTTTTATTAAAGGCAACCAAAACGGGCGTACCATAGAGGTGTATATGTGCAATTGTGTTGTGTTTCAAAATTTTTGTCTTTTTGTTAAGTTTGCTAGTGTTTGATTATCAGTCTTAGCATACAAGCCTAATTACTAACAGTTAATATGAAAAGCAGTAAAATTCAGAAAATAGATGTCCTACGCTATTACAATGCTTCGGAGAGGGGATTTACATTATACAAGGATAATGAGGGATAAAGCAGTAAATATTCTAATTTTATCTATTACATCCGGTAGGCAGATACAATGATAGTAAAAAAAGTACGGAATTAAATAAACATGCATGAAATAGAAAAGGCGTCTAAAAAATCCTAAAGAAAAGAAATATTTTGTTGTTTTATTTTATTTTGGGAAAATGATCTAAAGCTTTTTAATTTTAGTTTTTGAGAAAATGTCAAGATAATTAAATGATTAATTAATAAAATTAATTTAATAGAAAAAAACTATCCTAATGTTTTTATGGTTTTTTGATTGATTTTATGTTGATTAAAAAAAGAAATAAAATAATTACAACAAAGCTGAAATCGAAGGAACAAGCAGTAAATCAAAGAAGGAGTAATTCTGGGGGGGGGGGGGGGGGGGGGGGGCTGGATCGAAAGAGACTTGGATTGTCTTTCGATCCAGTGAAAAGGCTTGATCGAAGGTGCATGAAGGGTGTGATGCGGTGGGAGAAATGACTTGATGTTTTGCGTTTCGATCGCACTTGTGCGGTTAGCAAGAGTCTCCACCGACTTTTCTTTTATCCAAAAGGAAAGGTAAAAAAGCACATGAAAGACCTTTCGAGATTATTCTCGGGTTCGTGGGGTAGATTATGAAAAGGGAAGGTATTAGCACCCTTTTCATCCATGGTTTTCCATGGGCTCTTAGTTACTCGTTTAGATCACTTGCTTTCATTTGATTGTGTGCTTGTGGTGTGGGCTTTGAAAGTATTTTGAAAAATCTCTTTGTAATGGTTCTCGTCTCTATAAGAACGTATACAAAGTTTTGTTTCAAAAAGTGGTTCAAAGATGTGTTTGTGAATCGTGTTTCGAAAAGTGTTTTGAAAAGAGGTTTTGCAATGGTTCTCGTTTCCATAAGAACGTATACAAAACGTTTTGTCTTTTTGAAAATGTTTTGAAATGGAAGTGTAGGTGTAAAAGTTTTTGTCATGAGCAAGCGAGTAACTAAGAGCGAATCTATCTACTCGAAATGTCTTAAGTTGTTCTTTTCTTCTTCCTTTTAATGGTGCTATCTTACCATTGATTTGGTAAGAAGCCCCACCATTGGATGTGAAGGGACAGGCGCAGGTCAATTTTACAATCATTGAAGGCAACTTGTGAGACGCTTTAGCAATTTTTTTGTAAGGGACGAGATCGTTTTAATCGAAAGCAACATCGAGGGTCATCGAGGGACTATGATCTTTTTTATCGAAGGGTCATTGCTAGAGTGTCTCATATTCGAGGGACATGATTGTATTTCCGAGGCAACGAGCGAGGTTACCCTAGAGGTGCACGTGTGAAAAAGTGTGTCGATTTCAAGTTATTTTATTCTTTGATTAGGTCATCTATCGATTGATTTTGAATCTTATCATACACGCCTAATTACTATACAATATATAGAAAGCAATAAATTGCAGGAATTGAAATTCTAAGCTATTACAGAATGTTCGGGAATGGGGGTACAATTGTTACAAACGGGGATGAATCAAATGAGATAGCAAAGTCCAAATATCAAACAATACAACCAAATTGAATTTTGTACGATTTAAATAAAGCTATGATAATCCATGAGATAAAATCAACAAAATATGAAATGTTAAGTATTTGCATGAAAAGAGAAAGATAAAACCTAATCTAAAAAATAAAAATAATTGATTAAATTAAAATCTCTATTTTTGTATTTTATTAATTATGTAAAATCTAAAGAAAATAAATAAACTAAATTATTATTTTTGGTGTTTTATCATAGCAACTAAATCTAAAACAAAATTAAATAAAAAAAACAAAATGATAAAAATTAATTTACAAAAACTTAAATCAAATTAATAAAATATTTTAAATTATATTAGTAATTTTGTTAACAAATAAAATATAAGAAGAAGAACAAATTAAAAAAAGAAAAAGAAATAATATGGGCTTAAGAGATTGATTTGGGGTGAGGCCCAAACCAAAGTGTTATTTTGCTGTGACCAAACAAAGACAGATGGGGGGTGTAAAATGCGTGGGCTTAAGGGCAATACAAGCCCAAACCTCTAACTCTGTATTAGCTTCTGATTAAGGGTTCAAAACGAATTAGGGTTCTTGGAACCCCTTCGTTCACAGTGGCGCCGCTTTGTCTCTTTCGCTCATCTCTTGTTCATCCTTCTGAACCTCTAAAATTCTCACTAAACGTCCCTTCCTAATTTGGTAAACAGAATCGCTCCTTCTTTCTTTATCTCAACATGATTCGCGTTTTCCTTGAAACCCTAATTTCTGATTTTAGCCTAAAAGGTCCGAAAATTGTCTATTTGATCTCCCCCCCCCCCCCCCCCAACTTTCTGTTGCCGGAGCGCCCCTTAATCTCGCCTCCCTAACCGAGTTCTAGTGGTTTTCTTTGAAAAAGGGTGAGATTCTGTTATTATGATTTCACTTATTTTCTTCTTTATCTTGTTTATACGTTTTCTTTTGACTACTCCATTCTTTGACATGTAGGGAAATATGCTTATGAGGAAGGTGAAGAATCCATACCTGTTTGGAACTTTACAGTTTCTTACGATTTTGAAAGGGAGCAGCGAGAGCGAAGGCGGCGTTCCTTGGTGGCCGGAGCTGCGCGAGGGGGAAGCGATGATGATGGAGGCGTGATTTTTGACTCTTTAGTAACTTTCTGCTTCCTGTGTTTGAATGATGCTTCCCGTATTTGAAATTTTGGCTTTTGGGTTTTGTGGCTTGTTACTGTTTTGTTTGATGATGGTTTTAGGCTTTTGGTTTTGGAGGTTTGGATATTTGACAGGTTACAGTGTTGAGGGTCTTACTGGTTTTCTGTTTTGGTTTTGGATATGTTTTGGTTATGGATTTTTTGACAGGTTTTTGATGATGGTTGTTGGTTTGGTTGATGGTGGTTCTGTTACAGGTTTGAGATTGATGATGATTCTGTTACAGGTTTGGTTGATGGTGTTACTGGTTTGATGAGTTTGGTGATGTTTTTGTTGTTTTGGATTTGTTGGTGTTTCAACAAGTTTTTGTTATTTGATGGTTTAACAGGTTTCAGGTTTTTGAAAGTTTGACAGGTTTTGGCATTTTTTGTGATGATTCTGTTTGATGATAGTTCAAATTTGAGACTTTTGGTTTTTGGAGGTTTTTGAGGTTGGACAGTTGATGATGGTTCTGGTGTCTCAGTTTGAGACTTGTTCCAGATTTTTGGGATGTTGTTTTGGTTTTGGATATTCTTTGTATTTGATGATGGTTTTGATTTTGTTGGATATTTGTGTATCAGTTTGAATGGTTTACTGAGGGTTTGGCTTTGTTACAGGTTTGGGATATTTGACTTTGAGGTTTTTTGTTAACAGATTGCAGGTTTGTGAGTTTTGTGATGGTTTTGACAGTTTGAAACTTTTTGAAAGTTGGAGACTTGTTTCAAGTTTTTGAGTTTGATAATTTTTTCTATGTCCTTGCTTGAGAGTTTTGTTTACTGTTATGTTGGCCCTCTCTCTGTTATCTCTATTCAAAAGGTGGGAAAACAAAGAAATTGAATATTTTAGTATATTGTTCTTTTGGCTTTTTGATGGCAGTTTTGTTTTCTAGCAACTGCTATGTAACTTGTGACAGTCAAAGCAGCAGGGTTGTGCATCCCAATAACCTAGGTGACTTCTTTCCTCTCTTCTCTCTCAATGACACTAAGAAAGTCAATTGCTCTTTTGCCTTTTTTTCCAATTCTGAAAAGTTTGCAATAAAAATGGAAAATGATGAATTAGGCTTCTTGAACAAGTTTTTGCTTGTTTGACTTAGCTATTATATTTCCATACTTTTGCCTTTTGTTGATGCTGCTTGTTATTTACCATATTGCTATTTGTTTTTGTTGTTTGTTGCGCTGCTGTTTGCATTTTGTCCAATTTGCACTGCTGTTTGGGCATCCTGTTTTGCTGCACTGTTGTTTGGGCATTCTGTTTGTTTGGACAGCTTGCTTGCATTTCTTGTTTGGACAACTTGCTTGCATTTCTTGTTTGGACAGCTTGCTTGCATTTCTTTTGTTTGGACAACTTTGTGGTATTTTTGTTTCTTCTTTCTTTTTGTGAACCAAGAAGAATAATCTTCTTGTGATTTGAAAAAATAAAGGAAATAAATTGTGATGAATTAAAATGGCCTTCTGATTCCAATTTGCAAACTTTAATGATGAATAGCATTTTTTCTTTTGAAAATTCTCGCTCATGCCCAAATAATTTGTATTAACTATTTTTCTTTTTTTTGTTTTCATGTGAGCACAATTGGATGTGACAAAGCATGGGAGGCAAGAACTCTATGGCAAGCATGGAGGTCTTTAGAGATAGCAAAAGAACTTCAGTCAAACTTAGGCATAGATTAGTTCTCCTAGGCCAAACATTTATTTGGATTTCTTTTGTAATTTAGAGAAAAACATTATTGTACTGTATCCAACAATTGTACCAATTTATCTTTTAAATATAATAAGTTGTAAAACATAGAGTATTTAAAAGAACAAATTATTTTGTAACAATGTTTGAAAAATTGGAGAAAGTCTTATGAAATATTTTGGTGTCAATTGAAACCCTTTACTGTCAATAACTTGTAATTTTCTCTTCGCATCCTAACTGATTCTTAAAGATTCCCAATCAAGATAATTGAAACAAAATGCTCCAATCTGATAACTTAAATTCCAATAATTCTGTAATCTTGCAACTGCATTCCAAACAAACACGCAGTGTATATTCCATTTCCTAAACAAGCAAATGTTTTAAAAGACGCAAATCATCTGGTTAACCTGGATCAAAATTATGGTCGTCCCAAATGACAGTCTTAATCTCTTGTCCCAAACAAACCATGCTCTGAGAACAAACATTGTCTTTTCAGTAAACTTGAGAAAGCATGAAGACCTGTGAAAGCCAATTGGATCTTTGAGAATTTATTTCTTTTGAGAATTGTAAGAAAAACCCTAATTACTGGTTTACTGCCACAGAAGAGAATCTGTCTGATCGATTCCTGAGCCAACTTGAATATCTGAGAAACCCTAGGGTTGTGTTTTCTATTAAAAATGGGAGGGAAAATTTTGGGGTACAACAAAGGGCTTCACTTTGGGGTGTTCGATCTGGACATGTTATCCTTCAATCTGGGAACCCTGGGTCCAGTTCGAAGCTGAGCTGCTTCGAAGCTCTGAACAAGGTCTTGAGAAGGTGTTTCCTGCAAAACAAAACAAACGTTAGAGACCCAGGGGGGACTTTACCCCCTGATTCGAATCTCCTCTTAATTTGACTCCTTCCTCAATTCGAATTTGCTGAGTCTGGGTCTGTTTGTTTTGTCATGAGATTCGAAGGAGAACTTAGATCGCGCCCCAGCAATGGCACGATCTCAACTTTGAGCTTTAGCTTACATGCAATATAATCAGTAATAAAAATGTGTATTTAAATGTTATGAAGGTGCAATTTTGGTTTTGCAAACCCTTACCAATCGAAGGGTGCTCTGGATGTGGAGATGTTTGCTTAGGAGTTGGGGTGGACTCTTGGATAAGGGAACCTGCAAAGGGTGCTTCGACTTGGAGGATTTTGGGATTTTTTTTGAGTAGTGTGGGTGTGTGGTCTCTTCAATTTCAGTATGTATGCGTGTGTGTATAGTACCCCCCTTATGTCCTCTCATTCGTTTTCTCCTTTCGTTCGCCCTGGTAATGTGTGATTACTCTTGTATTTATAGGAGTATGAAGGCGCCTAGTAACGACCATAGACAACCAATTAAACAGGCCTTTAAAGCCTTGAGACAAGAACCAGACAAATTAAAGGCATTCCTTTTTTGAAACATTCATGTCTCTTTGGAAATCTTGGATGAACCTGGACACTTGACTCCTTCGAACACCCTATTGTCATTCGAAAATCCTTTGCCCAAATACCATTTGAAGGGTATTTGTTGAAATGTCAATCGAATGGTCTTTATCATGATGCCAATCGAAAGACTTTGCTAAAATGCCAATCGAAAGACTTTTATCCATGCCAATTGAAGGACCTTTGTCCATGCCAATCGAAGGGCGCTATGCAGATGCCAGTTGAAAGGAATTTTAGAGACACCAATCGAAAGGCATTTTGGAGACATGCCTTCAAAGTAAACCCCATCGAAGGACACTTTGATCAACTTCAAATTTTGTTATTTTTCTTCAAGCAAGTATTTGTAACCACCCATGTAAGAAAAGATCTTGTAAAAAATGAGAGGGAAAATTTTGGGGTACAACAGCTGCCCCTGTTCAATCTTCTTAAACATTAAGATGTAGATTGGCTTGTCTGCCTTTCGTGATCTAAAGGTGGTAGATGATTGAACACTAGTGTGCCCAGAAATTTGCACTTGCATGAAGTAACACTGATTGTTGATGATGGCGAGAATGGGCTTACAGATGCCATTTGGAAAAGATAACAGAAGACCATCGGAGATGGGCTTAAAGATTCCACCCACAGAACATGACAGAGAGTCATCAGAGATAGGCCTTAAAGATGCCATCCAGAAGAATGTTGATTTCATGAGATATTCCTTTGTGGGAATCCCTATTCCTGTTGTTGAGGAGGACTCTGTTGAGGAATGCTGATCCTTGTCTTGGGAAATTGAGTTTAGGAGCTTCAGTTGTCCGTTACTTTACTGGGGAGTCATCTCTTGATTGAAGAGATGGAAGTGGACTACTATCTGGTCAGTATCCAGGCTTCACAGCGACTTACTGGGGAAATGAGACTAAACTGTTAAGAAATCAGCAACGAATCCACGGTCGATTCGAACTGAACCAGCAGAGGTCTTGAATTAATTTTGACTGGATAAGAATCAGAAAAATCTTAGGTAGATTTAACTGAACCAGCAAAGGTCTACAAGAAAAGAATCAGTAACAAAACAATGGTCGACTTGAACTGAACCATCAGAGGTCTTGAATTAACTTTAACTGGATAAGAATCAGAAAAAATCTTAGGATCGATTTAACTGAACCAGACGAAAGTCTTGGAATATCTTCAACTGGAATAAGAATCAGGGAGATCTTAGTGTCGATTTTACTAAAATAGGGGAAGGCCTTCTGAGAATATCGTTCCGAGGAAGATGGTGAAATATCCTTTCATCAGGCGTAGCTTTTGAGAAGACTATCAGGTTACATAAGTAGTCAACGGTGTTTGTTGACTTGATCTTGTCCCTGAAAAAGGTAAAGAATTAGTCACATGCAATGTCATGATGCATGAAATGCATTGTGATGATGCTCTCATAATAAATGAGATTATGATGTATGCAATGTGTATGCACATGCCATGATGTATGAATATGGGATGTTATTGAGATGTTTCCCAGTCTAGGAAAGTAAATCTCGGACTACTTCCGGTGAGTAATGGGAAGCTGGATCCTTCATTTCCGCTAGGGATGGTGAATGGAGATGATTTGCCGGGGATTTACTCTTTTTGTTTGAGGATAACCTATCGGGGATTGACTCTGCTTGAGAATTGATTATGCTCGAGGATAACTCAGTGGAGAGAGATGCTTGTTGGGAGATTCTGCCGATGTAGAGAAATAAACTCGGTTGGGAGATAAGCTTCCGCAGTTTGAGAAATAAACTCTACCCAAAAGGTGGTTTTATAAACTTTTTGAACTGGGTTGGGGAAATCAGACTTCAGTTGGAGAAGGTAATCCCCACTTGGGAAAGAAGAGGGCAAAACTCTGGTTGTTTCTTCTCTGTGGGGAACATAGATGTCACAGACGTGTGCTGAGGATACGACGATGACTTTGCATCAGGATGTTTATGCCCCTGTGCCCGCTGGAGATTTTATGGATGGATCTATGTCGTGATTATACTCGAACATGTATTGAATGAGTTTCAGAATGACATCCATCTATGTATCGTATTTGCACTATACTTGAAACATGTGTTGAATGAGTGTCAGAATGACATCCGTCTCTGAATCGTATCTGCACTATACTTGAAACATATTCTGAATGAGTGTCAGAATGACATCCGTCTTTGGATCGTATCTGCACTGTACTTGAAGATGGTCTGAATAAGTATCAGGATGACATCCGTCTCTGGATTGTACCTGAACTGTTTCTAGATGAGAATCCGGATAAGTATCAGGATGATATCCGTCCTTGGATGGTACCTGGACTGTTTCTAGATGAGAATCTGGAGTAAGTGTCAGGATGACATCCATTCTTGGATCGTACCTAAACCGTTTCTAGATGATATGTTAAAATAAGTTTCAGAATGACATCCGTTTCTGGATCGTATCTGTACTGTACTAGGAGAGAATTTGGAGTAGGTGTCAAGATAACATCCGTTTCTGGATCGTACCTAAACTGTTTCTAGATGATATGTTGGGATAAGTGTCAGAATGACATCAGTCTCTAGATCGTATCTGCATTGTATTGTTGAGAATCTAGAGTAGGTGTCAGGATGTTTCTGCTTCTGGATCGTACCTGAACGTTTCTATATTATATATTGGGATAAGTGTCAGAATGACAACCGTCTCTAGATCGTATCTGCACTGTACTATTGAGAATCTGGAGTAGGTGTCAGGATGTTTCCGTTTCTGGATCGTACCTGAACCGTTTCTAGATGATGATCTGCTTTATTCAGAATGTTTATGTTGGGAATTCTTGTTTTGTTGTTTTGAGAAGAAATCCGCTGAGGAACATTGATTTTGCTTGATGGTACGTGATTCGTTGCCGGAATTCATGTCTAATGCCCCAAGTGATTTAGATGGAGGTCTGCCCCCGGTTGCTTGGCATTTTTGAGAAATTCCTTGAATCTTGACTTGACAGCCCCAGGTGATGGACAATGATCATGCCGTGCCCCCTGGTTGGAAGTGTCTTTCCTCTTGAGGTGAACCTTTCATTGAGAAAGTTTTTGTTCACTAGATATTCGTCATGCGAATTTCTCTGTTGTTGAACAAATAGTCATATGCAAACAATGGTATTTTAAAAATGCAAAGCTTATGTCTGTCTTGAAGTTTGAAAATTCATTTTTTAGTAAAACAAATTTTGCAAGAGAGTGATATCAACTCAATTTATTGCAAGTCCTACAGGAGCCGGGATACCTTTTATAACAATATGCTTTTGAACTAACCCATGCTTCAGTTAGGACTTTTAAGGGTTGTAATGTGGCCTGGTTCACGGTTCAAGAAACAAAGGATAAAGGCTCAAAATTTATTTGTACCCGCCCGTTCTTTGTGATGTTATTCAGTCCCATGCTCAGTTAATTGTGCGTTCAGATCCCAATTGAGTTTGGCATCCGGTCCTTGATGTTCTGGTGATGGTTCAGAAATTGAACGTTTGTTTGAGAGAGGCAGTCATTTTGTAATCTTTTTTGTCGAGGATTTGTAGGACCTCTTTTTTTTGGTTTTCGTTATCCCTCCTTTTTCCTGAACTGTTTCTTTTGTGATTACAGTCAGCGGGATGCCCCAGTTTTTTTTCTTAAGTCTCCTTCATAGGTTTTGAGTTAGAGGGATTTTGTTTTGAGATATAATGATTGTCTGTCTTGACGATTATGCGAAACCATCACCGTCTTTTGATTTGGAAGGACGTCTTCGATGTCATGCATTGTGTACGAAGCGGAATATTGCGACTGAATGCACGTATAAATTAACTGAGAAACTACCCCGCCCCAAGTTATGATTAAGGGTCTTAATTTGTGTGAAAAGAAAAAATCCTACTTCTTTGGCTCAAAGGGGTTGACTAGGGATTATCTTCCTTATAAATCCACTATTTAGGATTTGAAACAATGTCTGTACATCGTCAGCAAGGTCTGTTCAAAAGCACACTGTAGAGATTATGGTATCATTCTCGTCATCCTCCCTCTAAAGGCTCAGAGCTTTTGATCGAGAGTTGAATATCACAACAAGGACGCAAGAAAACAGTTTAAATAAAATGACAATGAAATCATTCAAGACAAACATATGCGATGCATTAATGGGAAAACCAAAGTTCGGCATAACAGTAATTGTTTGAACAACAAATGAAATTACAAGTGAAAAATAAAAAAAAAATGAACTGGGCGTTCTCAATGATTTGGCCTAGGTGCAGTGATCACTTTGTGAGTCTCTGGAGGATCGAACTCAATCTCTTTGGCGTCAATCATATCCTGAATTTTGTTCTTCAAAGCCCAGCAGCCATTTATATCATGTCCCAGACTGTCAGAATGATATGCACACCTTTCGCCGGGGTGGTAACTAGGAGCAGAAGTATTAGGGTTTTGCAGAGGAGCCTTTAGCGTAATCAACCCTGCTTTCAACATGTGTTGTAGCGCTTGAGCTAGTGATACGTTGATTCTAGTGAATTGTCTCTTAGGCATGACCTCTTTATGCTGGTTCCCCTGTTGGTGTCATTGCATAGGTGTAGAGTTAGAGACCAGTATTGCCCCCACAGATTGATTGTGGTTGTCGGCCCTATTACGACCTCTATGGCCATACACAACATGGGATTCCCTCTTACTAGAAAATGGCTTTTTCTCAACATTAGAAGATGTAACCATCAGGATCTTCCCACTCTTGATACCATGTTCGATCATTTCTCCAGTCAGAACCATCTCTGTGAACCCGGATGAGGAACTCCCAATCAGCAAATTGAAGAATGGGCCTGTCAGAGTGCCCATGAACATGTCTACCATTTCTCGATCGTTCAGAGGAGGTTGTACCCTGCCAGCTATATCTCCTTTTTTGCGCATATTCCTTGAACCCTTCTCTTGAGCTCATGGACATGTTCTGCAGTTGCACTCGAGTTGGTTATAGGTCAGCATTGTATTGGTACTGCTTGTAGAAAGCAGCAACCAAGTCTTCCCATGTATGGATGTCAGTTCCTTCTAGTTGATAGAACCAATCCAGGTGAGTGCCAGCTAAAATTTCTTGGAAGAAATGGACCCATAACTTCCGATCAGCAGTGTGAGGCTGGATCTTTCTGATGTATGACCTCAAGTGAAGCTTGGGACAGGAAACACCGTCATATTTTGTGAAGATTGGGACTTTGAACTTAGGTGGGATGACCACTCCAGGAACCAAACCTAATTCTTCAAAATCTAGACCAGGCACCCTTTGAATCTGCATGGCATTGAGCCGATCCTCCAGCCATTTGTATTTATCGTCAGCCAGAGGATATTGCTCCTCAGAGTAGTCAGATTCATCTTATTCAGACGCTGGAGTGTCGTCTTCTTCCTCTGATTTCTCGTCCTCTTCCTCTTGATTATCCCCTCCCTTTGATGAGGTTGTGGAATCTAGAGCATGGTTGGCTGGTCTTCTCCTTCCCACGCGAACTGGTTTCTTTGCCTTCTTAGCCTTCTTTTTAACGATCAGAGCTTTCAGGTCTTCTTTCCCCTGGGTCAGAGTCAGGAACATTTGTTGGAACTGAGAGTTTTGAGCCTGAAGGTTTTTGACTGTCTGTTCAAGAGCCATTTCTTTACTTGCTGAAATAAACATCGAAGAAGATGAGAACCCTGCTTTGAAACCTGTTGATGCAATAACATGTATGATATGCGTATGCAATGTTTTCAAGGACTCGCGGGGTAAACAAGAAGATGTCATCATTTTAAGTTTGTATCTTTGATTGAATAACTTTTATGTCGTTAAACGTCCTTCTATGAGAGTCAAGCTAACCATATCAAGTGGGTCATAGCCCCTGACTCGAGTTGTCGCTTTGGTCTTTTAACGGTGTTGGCTAGAGGAAAATAAATCCCCTTGCCCCTTGCTAGACGTCTAATTTATCATAACCTGCATCACAGACCCTTGATATCCTTGAAATGGTTAAGGAAATGTTGTGGCATGATGTTATGATGCGTATGCTATGCGTTAAGAAAAAATTAAGGTGACAAACACAACCCTGCAAAGAATTCAAGTTGTTAGACAATGAAGGCAAACAAGTCACACAAGCATCCTTAGGTTTAGGCTTGCATGGGGTTTGTAGGTAAGTACCCTTTTGAAGTTTTGTTGGCTCAACCTGTCTTAGAAATAGTAATCGGGTTCTAAGGAGTCTCGATATCACTAATCTTCCTTTATCGAGTTATCCCAGCTTAGCAATCTTTTCTTGCGGCCGAAACATCCTGAAAGTTCGATCTCAATGAGTGTAGTATCGAGTATCAACCAATTCCCAGCTTTACACCGAGACCGGTTATCTCAATACTTTCTAATGGCCAAGTTTGTTTAACTAAGGTTCTAAGGTTCGCTAGTGCTTCACGACACCACGCGACGGCCACGTATTCTCCTCGATTCAACACAAGGGATACCGGTACCAACCAAAGTGTCACAACAACACAGCTATCACTTCTACCATATTGGTCTACACCGTACAGTCTCCACGATCTATTGCTGTTTACCTAAAAAGTGTCCCCAGATCCGGGTATAGGATCTATACAAGAATTCCCCAACAAACCTTTAAAAGTAAAGCAATCAAAGAAAACAAAGAAAGCAATTTAAAATGATCTAGACCCTAAGGTAAACCCCACTTTATAATTTATCCGCAGCAGAGTCGCCAGTTCTGTTTTACAGTGGTAGAACCGACTGTTATATACTGGTTTTGCATTTTTTGTTCGCAAATGTGCGGTAAAAAAGAGTCGCCACCGTCTTTTCTTTTATCAAATTTAAGGAATGGGTGAAAAGAACAGAAAAAAAACCTTTTTGAGAATTTTCTGAGTAAGGGGGTAGATTATAGAAAGGGAAGGTGTTAGCACACTTTCCATCCGTGGTTTTCCACGGGCTCTTAGAGGTTTGCTCATTTTTAAAATGCTTTTGTGCTTTGTGTTTGAAAATGTTTTGAAAACGCCTTAGTGCGGCGAACTTTGTAATGTTTCTCGGGATAATAGAGAACATATACAAAGTGTTTTTGAAATGTCTTTTGAAAAGTAGTTTTTGTGTAAGTGCAAAAAAAGTGTTTTTGAGCAAACTTCTAACAACTATCTACTTTTATACTCGAAAAGGTTCGTTCTTTTCCTCTTATCCTTTAGACAGCACTATTCTACTATTAATGAGTAGGTATCCCTATTGTTGGATGTATGAGGGACATTTGAAGGGACGTTACAGTCATGAAGGCAACTTGTGGAGATGCTTTAGCAATTCTGTTTTAGGGACTAGATCATTTACCGAGAAGGCAACTGTAGGGTCATCGAGGGACTATGATCTTTTGTTTTTATGGGTCTTTGCTAAAGCATTCCTGCCTCATGACTGTTTTATTGAAGGCAACCAAAGTGGGTGTACCTTAGAGGTGCATACGTGCAATTATGTTGTGCTTCAGTTATTTTTTGTCTTTTTGTTAAGTTTGCTAGCGTTTGATTATTAGTCTTATTATATAAGCCTAATTACTAGCAGTTAATATGAAAATCAGTAAAATGCAGAAAATAGAGGTCCTACGCTATTATAATGCTTCGGGGAGGGAATTTATATTATACAAGGATAATGGGGGATAAAGCAGTAAATATCCTAATTTTATCTATTACATCTGGTAGGTAAATACAATGATAGTAAAAAAAATACGGAATTAAATAAACACGCATGAAATAGAAAAGGCATCTAAAAAATCCTAAAGAAAAGAAATATTTTGTTGTTTTATTTTATTTTGGGAAAATGATCTAAATCTTTTTAATTTTAGTTTTTGAGAAAATGTTAAGATAATTAAATGATTAATTAATAAAATTAATTTAATAGAAAAAAAACTATCCTAATATTTTTATGGTTTTTTGATTGATTTTATGTTGATTAAAGAAAAGAAATAAAATAATTACAACAAAGCTGAAATCGAAGGAACAGGAAGTAAATCGAAGAAGGAATAATTCTGGGGGGGGGGGGGGGGTGGAGGGGGTTGGATCGAAAGAGACTTGGGCTGTCTTTCGATCCAGCGAAAAGGCTTGATCGAAAGTGCATGAAGGGCTGCACTTTGGGGTGTTCGATCTGGACATGTTATCCTTCAATCTAGGAACCCTGGGTCCAGTTCGAAGCTGAGCTGCTTCGAAGCTCTGAACAAGGTCTTGAGAAGGTGTTTCTTGCAAAATGAAACAAACGTTAGAGACCTAGGGGAGACTTTACCCCCCCTGATTCGAATCTCCTCCCAATTCGACTCCTTCCTCAATTCGAATCTGTTGAGTCTGGGTTTGGGTTTGTTTGTTTTGTCTTGAGATTCGAAGGAGAACTTAGATCGTGCCCCAGCAATGACACGATCTCAACTCTGCACTTTAGCTTACATGAAATATAATCAATAATAACAATGTGTATTTAAATTTTATGAAGGTGCAATTTTGGTTTTGCAAACCCTTACCAATTGAAGGGTGCTCTGGATGTAGATATGTTTGCTTAGGAGTTGGGGTGGACTCCTGGATGAGGGAACCAGCAAAGGGTGCTTCGACTGAGAGGCTTTTGGGATTTTTTGAGAAGTGTGGGTGTGTGGTCTCTTTGATTGCAGTATGTATTCGTGTGTGTATAATACCCCCTTATGTCCTCTCTTTCGTTTTCTCCTTTCGTTCGCTCTGGTAATGTGTGATTACTCTTGTATTTATAGGAGTGTGAAGGCGCCTAGTAACGGCCAGAGACAGCCAATTAAACAGGCCTTTAAAGCCATGAGACAAGAATCATACAAATTAAAGGCATTCCTTTTTTGAAACATTCATGTCTCTTTGGAAATCTTGGATGAACCTGGACACTTGACTCCTTCTAACACCCTCTTGTCATTCGAAAATCCTTTGCCCAAATACCATTGGAAGGGTATTTGTTGAAACGCCAATCGAAGGGTCTTTGTTCTGATGCCAATCGAAAGACTTTGCTAAAATGCCAATCGAAAGGCCTTTTAACAGGCCAATCGAAGGACCTTTGTCCATGCCAATGGAAGGGCACTATGCAGATGCCAATATAAAGGCATTTTAGAGATGCCAATCGAAAGGCATTTTGGAGACATGCCTTCGAAGTACACCCCATCGAAGGACACTTTGATCAACTTCAAAATTTGTTATTTTTTTCAAGCAAGTGTTTGTAACCACCTATGTAAGAGAAGATCTTGTAAAAAATGAGAGGGCAAATTTTGGGGTACACAGTTGGGTTACATCCGAACCCGACCACATTTACAGAAAACACAATGGCCACTGGAAATCAAGGCAGTTATGTCCTAAGTAGTTGATCGGGTGGTGTTAGTTACATCCCGCAGTCGACACCATCTTTGAATATTACTTTTTTCATGGCTTTAAGGAAACAGATGGATGAGAGTAATTTAGAGTTAGTGAATGTTTTAGCCCAACAAATGGGAGTTTCCCTCAATCTTGTAGTTGATCAAATAGGTAAATTGATTAACTCATTAGGGGTCCAACCGACTCAGGAGCGCCTAAGGCCATTAAGAGTTTTTGAAGAATTGGAGGGGGACAATAATGAGCATCCTTTGAGACCTCGAAGAGTGGAAGCGCCCACTTATTAAGAGGAAGAATTTATTGAACAATAATAACCTAGGCCAATCATAGTTAGGAGAAACCAAGATGTTGATTGAGTGTTAAGAAATGCCACTGTTGGGCGTAACAACATAGTGAATGTGGTAGAAGAAGTATTGACTCGATCTGGAGTAAATGTTGGCCTTCGGAGGCCCAATTACTCCTCACCCTTTCCTGATTACATTCGACAAGCAGAATTACCTAGGGGATGTAAGGTACCTAAATTTACCAAGTTTGTTGGTGATGCCAATGAGTCGACCATAGAACACATTGCTAGGTACAAAATAAAGGTTGGCGATATCACTAACGATGAGGGTTTAAAATTGATATATTTCCCTAATTAATTGACAAAAAATGCTTTTACTTGGTTTACGATGTTGACTCCAAACTCCGTACGTACTTGGGAACAACTTGAGGGTATATTTCATGAGCAATTTTATGTTGGCCAGCCTAATATAAGTTTGAAAGAGTTATCCTCAATAAAGAGGAGGTCTTCTGAGTCAATGGAAGATTATGTAAATAGGTTTAAGGTCCTAAAGTCTAGATGATTTACTAGAGTTCTTGAACATGAGCTGGTCGAAATGGCCGCTGGGGGGTTAGATTATTCTATTAGGAAAAAAGTTTGATCCTCAATCTATTATAGATATATCCCAACTGGATGACAAAGTTCGATATGTCGAACGCTTGAAAACAGAAAAAGCTAGAGTGTCAAAGGACCATGGAAAAGGCAAAATTGCCTATGTGGATACATAAGATTATTCTATAGAGTCTTAAGAGGAATACATGAAAGAGGGAGAGTTTAATGTGGCTGAATTGAAATTCCGGCTTCCGTATGCATGTAAACCCATAAGACCGTCAAAAGGAAAGACGATCGAAGAACCAAAAAATAATGTGTCTAATACTAAAACATATACTTTTGATGTGTCAAAATGTGATGAGATATTTGATGTTTTAGTTTCAGATGGCTAGATTATAGTGCCTCCTGACAGTAAAAATCCACCATTAGAGCAGAGACAAAAAAGAGATTTTTGCAAGTATCATAATTTTTGGGTCATAACACTTCTCAATGTTTTCTTTTCAGGGATTTGATTCAGAAAGAACTGAAAGATGGTTGATTGAAATTTGGTGAGAAACCAAGAAGCTCCATGAAGGTCGATTCAGACCCTCTAAATGTTGTTGATGCACACTTTGTCAAACCATTGGAAGTACTGATGATCGAGGCTAATGATGGTCTCGAAGGTGAAGAGGGAGGCATTATCACTTCACTTGTAGCATTGACAATTGAGACTGCTGATGGTCTTGAGAATGAACAAGCTGTATCCGCTGATCTAATGATAGTTGTAATAGTCGATACTACTAAGGGTCTCAAAAGTGGCAATGGAACTTTGTCTGAGCCACAAGAAGTGATGGTGGTCGATTTTGTCGAAGAGCCTAAAGTCAACCAAGACGACAAAGAGAAAATGGAGTGTGAAACTAAAAATGATGAATTGTATGAAGAGATAGTTGTTGAGTTAATGAAGGTTGTTTTTCCCAAACCTGAAGAGGGGTTGGTGGATTTTCTGAACAAGTTCAAGTTGGGTAATTCCAGATCTATGTTGTAACACTCGAGGCCAAAAAGGCGAGGAGTGGTTACCCCGCATGTAACACCCGAGGCCTAAGAGGGCAAAGGTGGTCGCCACATCGGAATGAGAGGGATCCTGAGGCTATGCAGGTATGGGAATGCATGGTTGAAGGAAGGCTTATAAGGATTAATTGGTACTACCTATACCAACAAGAGGCATCTTCTTTTCGGTAGCTCATTCATAAGAACTCCATAATTAAGCGTGCTTGACTTGGAGCAATTATGGGATGGCTGACCTTCTGGGAAGTTTCTCGGAAAGAGTGTGAGTGAGGATAAATCATGCTGAAAAGACATGTGTTGGTTTGTGGGGTCAGTCGATAATCCCGAAGGCAGTATGAGGTGTTACAAATGGTATGAGATCCTAGCTCAATTGGTAGTGGGAATGAATTGATAATGTGCTTGAACCCTAGGGTACAGGGTTCGATTCCCATGAAAGGAAAAAACTCTACTAGTGAAGGGGTAAAGAAGATCGTGAGGTAATAGTGTCGGGAACGCTGACCTTCTCAGAAGTTTCTCGGAAAGTGTGTGAGTGAGGCCAAATCATGCTTAAAAGACATGTGTTGGTTTGTGGGGTCAGTCGTTAATCCCGAAGGTAGTATGAGGTGTTACAAATGGTATCAGAGCCTATCTCAATTGGTAGTGGGAATTCATTGATCATGTACTTGAACCCCAGGGTACAGGGTTCAATTCCCATGAAAGGAAAAAACTCTACTAGTGAGGGGATAGAGAATACCGTGAGGTAATAGTGTCGGGAACGCTGAAGGCTCAGGCTGTTACGTGGGAATCGAACCTTGTACCCTAGGGTTCAAGTACATGATCAATGCATTCCCACTACCAATTGAGCTATATGTTATGCCCAAATTGCAACATAGTCTATGATGAAAATGTTGCGAGGAAAATTGAGGCGTTGAAGAAGAAGCGCCCTCAAGAAAAGAATCCAAATGTGGTGTTCAACCATGCGAAGGGGGCATACAATGTCCAAGTGCCTCAAGGAAAGCCTGTTTTTTCCGTACCAAAGGACTTTTTTACCACCAACTGATGTTCCTAACAACAATTGAGTCCGTCCTTTCTATCCAAGGGGGGAAAACCAAAATTAGAAGGTGATGAAAAAGGGTTCAGGTTCGACCCATAAATGGGAAATTATGGAGAATGGATCTAGTTATTCCCAATTTGCCAAAGTTGGGATCGCTTCGGAAAAAGCATCACGTTCCTCTCACATACAAAGGTAAAAATCCTATGACAAAGACTCAGTGGGGAAGGTTTCATAGAAACAAGAAAGATGTAAGAGAGGCAGAAATAAAATCTTATCCATCAAAAGGAGTGAGCGCCCCGAAGTAAGTGCGTCATCGACCAACAAAAGAGAGTTAATTTATGCCGGTTGCGTGTGCATCGTCGATAAAAGTTGAAAATCCTATTGATGATAACATGGACGATGAATTATCTAACGACTTTGAAGACAGTTCCGATGATGGTTTGATTATACATAATAAGTATGGTTTCGCATCAGAGACATCTGGGGGAAAAGAGGAGACTATGTGCGAAGAATCAGCAGGTCAGAAACTCTATGCTACTATGTTATGAATAATGGGATGTTTGAAGAACATCATGCGATGTTTGAGAAGACTATGACTGATATGATGTACCATCTCAAACCTTTGTATATAAGAGCTAAAGTTGATGGCTTCCCTATGAACAAAGTGTTTGTTGATGGTGGCGCTGCTGTGAGCTTGATGCCACAAACATTACTAAAGAGGATTGGTAAGTTTGACATTGACCTTAGACCATATAACATGGTTTTGTCGAACTATGAAGGAAAACAAGTCACATATTGGGTGTGAATCAAGTAAATTTGTCAGTGGGCTCGACTTCGAGGCCAACATTGTTTATGGTGATTGCGTACAAAGCGAATTATAATTTGTTGCTAGGACGCGAGTGGATACATGGCATTGGGGAAGTATCGTCGACTCTGCATCAGTGCTTATCCATATGGCGCCAAGATGGGATTGTGGAGAACATTAAGGTAGATCATAGTTACTTTACTACTAATGTTGGTATGGTCAACAGGAAGAATTTTGACAAAGCCCTAGCGACCATACCTCCGTGTGACCCTGAAGATGCAGTGTTCAAGTCACATCCTGATGTGATCAAGTTTTTAACCCTACACCCTACTCATGGTTTTATTTGGGACCAAGAAAAGCTGGATACATATCCAACTACAGTAGGGGAGTTTGAACCCATAGGGTGGGAAGAACAAACTCATAATGATGCCTGAGTCAAATACTTTGGCAAGGATTTTGGCCTGCATGGCCGAAAGTATGATAAATTCAGACTTAGAGGCTGGAAATATTGCAAAAATGGCGCTTGAAGCCATTATGGTGGAAAAGCTTGGAGAACCAAGCCTAACAACAACTTTAGAAAGCCAGAGGCTTGACTGCATATATGAAGAAGAGCCTTTGGGGTTCGAAAAAGACCCAAGAGATCATATTTTAAAGATTCAAGCACAAGATCCATTGGAAGAAGCTGACTTGAGTGATGGTGCGATTAGGAGAATCACATACATCAGCACTAAGATCGACAGCAAGATGAAAGATCAAGTAATTAAATTTCTTAAAGAATTCAAAGATTATTTTGCATGGGATTACAACGAGATTCCTGGTTTGAGCAGGGAGATGGTGGAAATTAAACTACCTATAAATCCAGGAAAGCGACTAGTCAAACAGATGCCAAGGAGGATCGTGCCAGAAGTGCTATCCAAAATCAAAGTAGAAATCGAACCATTGTTAAAGAGAAAATTCATAAGGACAACCAGGTACGTTGAATGGTTAGCTACTACAGTCCTTGCGGTAAAAAAGAATGGAGCTTTAAGAATTTGCATACATTTTAGAGATTTAAATAAAGTCACTCCGAAGGATGAATATCCAATGCCTGTGAAAGAAATGCTAGTCGATTCGGCTGCATGATATGAATATTTAAGTCTTTTGGATGGATATTCAGGCTATAATCAAATTTTTATCGCTAAATAGGACATCCACAAAATTGTGTTTTGATGCCCAGGGTCACTAGGCACATACAAATGGATAGTCATGCCTTTTGGTTTGAAAAATGTTGGGGCTACTTATCAAAGAGAAATGAACTCAATGATTCAAGATTTCATAGACACCTTCATGAAGGTGTACATTGATGACATTGTTGTCAAGTCGCCCTCAAGAGCTGGTCACTTAGACAACCTTCGACAGTCTCTTACTAGAATGAGGGAATATATATTAAAAATGAATCTATTAAAATGTGCTTTTTGTGTTCGTGCAGGAGAATTTCTAGGTTTAGTAGTACACAATAAGGATATAGAGATTAACCTAAACAAAACCAAGGTGATTTTGAGTGCAAAAGCGCCAACACAAAGAAAGAGCTCAAATCGTTATTAGGAAAGATGAATTTCTTGAGAGATTCGTATCAAACATGAGTGGGAAGACTTTGGCGTTATCTTCTTTGTTAAAACTAAGCAAAGACTCTGTTTAAATGATGCTGAAAGTAGATATAATGTAATTGAAAAACTGTGTTTATGCTTATATTTTCATGTACTAAATTCAAGCATTATATAAAACCAGTTGAAGTTTCTGTTTATTCTCATTTTGATGTCATTAAGCATATGTTATCTAAACATATTTTACATGGTCGAATTGGGAAATGGGCGCTAGCGTTAACTGAATTTTCTTTAACATATGTTCCTTTAAAAGCAGTAAAAGGGAAAATTATTGCAGACTTTATAGTTGACCATTTTGTGGTCGACATCAATGAAGCCTATATAAGCACTAAGTCGTGGCAATTCTATTTTGATGGTTCTAAAAATAAACAAGGAACGGGAGTAGGGATTTTTATTTTATCACCATATAGAGTTCCAACTAGGTTTTGTTATAAGATTAAAGGCGAATGCTCTAATAATGAGGTTGGATACGAAGCCTTAATAATTAGACTTCAAATTATGTTAGATGTTGGAATCAAGAACATTAATTTCAAAGGAGATTCAGAGTTAGTGGTGAAACAGTTAACCAAAGAATACAAATCCGTTATGGAGCATCTAGTGATGTATGTAGCCAAAGCATTGTCGTTACTTCAGAAATTTGATAACATGTCGATTAGTCATATGAAGCGTATAAACAATCGAGAGGTGAACGACATGGCCCAATTAGCGTATGGATATAAAGTTCCTAAAGAGAACATAAACAACTTCATTGAGGTTAGTGATAAATTGGTGTGCAAGAACACCTAAATGACAAAAGCTTGGGGGGCAGAGCCTGAAGTGATCCTTGATCTCATGAATATGATTATTTTGGAAATTTTGAAGTGGTAGAGGAATATTTTTCCATTGATGCGTTAGCTGAGAATGACTAGAGGAAACCTATAGTCAACTACTTGAAAACCCCAGTTGGGACAACAAAGCGAAAAATTAATTACATGGCGTTAAGTTACAGGTTGTTGGGAAACAAATTGTTTAGGAAAACGCCTGAAGGAGTGTTGTTAAAATTCTTAGGGGAAAATGAAGCATATGTGGAAACATCTGAAGAACATAGTGGAGCTTGTGGCACGCATCAGGCGGAACAAAAAATGAAATAGTTGTTATATTGAATAGGAGTATATTAGTAGACCATGTTAAAAAATTGCATTGAGTTCGCCAAAAGCTGCCAAGAATTCCAAAAACAATCTGGAATTACATTATGTTGTCAAACCTTGGCCTTTCAGAGGATGGGCTTTGTATATTGTAGGAGAAATCAAACTTGCATCATCGAAAGGCCATAAGTATATTTAGTGGGTATTGATTATTTTTCAAAATGGGTAGAGGTCGTCGCTTTGGTGAAAGTGGATCAAGAGGAAGTAATGGACTTCATTCAAAACCAAATCATACATATGTTTGGAATCCTAGAAACTATAACGACAGATCAAGGGACCGTGTTCGTGGGTCGAAAGGTAGCTTACTTCACTGAAGAAATGGGGTTCAAACTGTTAACATCAACGCCTTATTACGCCCAGGAAAATGGGCAAGTCGAGGCGGCAAACACAATCATTATAAGTTTGATCAAAAAACATGTTGGCCAAAAACCTAGAAGCTGGCATAAATCTCTAGGCCATGAATTATGGGAATGTCGAAACTCGCCAAAAGAATCGACCAATACAACGCATTTCAACTTAGTTTATGGACACGAGGCACTGTTGCCTCTAGAGATTCATCTACAATCAGCCAGAGTGCAAAGGCAATCAGATATTCCTACTGAATATTACTGGGGAATGAGGTATGATATGTTAGTAGACATTGAAGAACACAGTCTAGCAACATTAAATACTTTGTTCGGACAAAAGGAACAAGTGGAAAGGGCCTATAATAAAAGGGTGAATGAAAAGGCGTTTGTCTTTGGAGATATGGTCTAGAAAGTGATCCTGCCTATGGATACGAGGGATAAAGTCCTTGGAAAATGGTCACCAAACTGGGAAGGACCATTTCGAGTAGTGTAAGTTTGTTCCAACATTACTTATGAGATTGAGAAGATTACGCCAGAAGGTCGAATACTACGAGTAAATGGCAACTACTTGAAGAGGTATAGGCCTATGTTGCAAGAAATTATGATAAATAAATGATAAAATTCATTGCATAATAAGGAGACCACCAAAGGGCTTAAAATGTGAATCAAGCTAAGCACTACAAAGAAGTATAGAGAGAACAAATTAAGATTACATGTAAAATCGAAAGACTAAAAAGGCACGTTATTCTTGAGGGTAATATAGAGTTCTCGAGAAAGCGCCAGACGAGCATTGGTTAACGAGATAGAGGTGTCAAGATCAGCTAACTCAATATCCAACACACCGATGCGATCCAGATGAGCAACCCCAATCAAAGCTTCATTATTCGATGCATGTTTAGCTGCATGAAACCCAGTAGCTTGCAAAGTCTTTGCTTCGTCAATTTGTCTCTCCAGCCCTTCAATTTGTTGCTTCAATACAACGATCTAATGTTGCCATTGGGAAATATTTGTGGCCCTAATGTTAAAGTCGGCTCTCTCTTTGTCAAGAGTTTCCTTCAGTTCTTCACTAGCAGCCATGGAAGAATTCACAAAAGCCAATTCAACAGTGCGCTCTTTCTCCTTGGGAAGGCGTCTTTCATGGATCTCTTTCTTTTCAGCCAAGTCGATCAAGAGCTGAAGGTAGACGCTTCATCCACACATTTCAGGAATGAAGGAGAATTGGCTTGAACGTCAACTTTCCTGAGCATGTCTTTAATCTTAATACCATCAGAGTGATACGCCTCTAAATGGGTGATTAAATCAACATGAAAGAGCATGGTTTTGAGATGATCAAGGACTTATTATTGAGTCGCAAGAGAAGAGATACCTCTAGATGCAGTAGAATTACTGGAGCCTCCACCAGTCGAACAGTTCTTGGAGTTCACCAACAAATTTAAATACTCAAAGGGGCTGTTTTTCCATAGAGCAACAGCTTGTTGGGATGACATGGTGGTGGTCGCAGGAATCACGTTGGGAGGGGTCGAGATGGTGCCAAAAGAGGTTGGCGCCTGAAGAGTCACTTTTTCCATTTGGAAAAGGTTTTGATTAGCAGTTGTGGTGACATCAACAGCAGCAACATGTTCTGGATCCTCTAAGCGATCACCTTCAATACCCTTCCCCAGGCTGTCATTATTGGTGTCATCCTTCAATCCCTCATTGATAGGGGAATACTCAGAAGTACCCTAGGGGATGGGAGAATTAAGGTCGCTCCTAGAAGGCTCACTATCAGTCAAGACCACAATTGGTTTCTTTTTTATCTTGGGAGATTTCAAGACAATCTTAGTGGGGATTTTTTTAGCTTTAACTGCCTGTCGATGAAACAATAAAGGCAAGTAAGAACAAAATCATCAGAAGGACAAACGATTTCTAAGATAAAGAGTATTTGAAGAAGAAGGTACCTGGGTACCTGAAGGTATCCTTCAAGACTAGAGTTAATGCTCTCTGGCTGAGTTGGCACATGCTGTAAAACTTGTTCTCTTGCCACCACCGGAGCAGGCACAGTGGCGGAAGTGACCCTTTTTTAGGCGAACTCGGATCGATTCGACTGGGACTTTTTGGATTTTTTTAGAGATGGTAGGAAAAGTTGCATCGTCAATTTTTTTCTATTGGTTAGAAGAGTGTTTCCGTCTCTTTGGGGACGGTTTAGGAGGGACAACGATGTTAGCTTCAGGAGCCTACGAACGTGTTAACATAATTAATAGGTTAGAAAAGAATACAAATAGCGAGTGAACTATTAAGATAGTAGATTGTTTGAGAAGAGGTTCCAAAGGCCTCATTAGTTGAGGGGGAAACAGTTGCACCACTGATAGCTTATGTGGCACGTTTCTTGTGTTCGACATCTGAATAAGGAAATAACATAAGACGAAGCGTTAGAAGTCAAAACATAAACAAGAATGCAACTGACGGTTACAATAGCAATCCATAACTTTCTTAAACTTTTGATGCATGGCTTCAAAAGCATGGTTCAGTTGAGCTTTGAAGGACTTGAGAGTCCCATTACTTTGCACAAAGTACACAGTCCACCAGTCATAGAACTCCTTAGTGGTGTAGAAGAGGGTCTCGAAAGAGAAAAGAGTTAACTTGGGGATATAAGCAGCAAAATGTTGAATGCATTGAGCATATTCTCCCTTGCTGTAGCTGGTGGATGAAAGACACAGTTCGTCCGATGGCTTATAAAAGCTGCAAGGAAAAGGTTGGCACAAGCCAAACTGTCTAGCCACCAGATTAGGCTGATAACACTGGAGTGTTACGCCATCATTAGTTCCTAGCCTAGATGTTATGAGCCTAGGGGTTAAAAAAAGCTTGCCAGATGGCTTTGGATTTAGGGATTTGCGCAAGATTGACAGGAGGAAAGGGTCGAGTAAACCACTCAGAACCATGTGGTCTAGAGACAAAAGGTGCCATGCTTGGCTAAAAAGAAGTGCACCTGAATAAAAACTTCAATTATTTCTCAAGTGACTCCTCTCGAGTCATTTCATTTTTGGAAGGCGTCATTGCAGCAATACAAAGGCTTTCGTTGGCTCGATAGGCGAATGCAGTCTCCTGTGCTTCATAAATGCGTAGTTTGAGCTGGCTCGCAAAAGTGGCATTTAACCACAGTTGAAGCAGCTAGAAAGGACCAACAAGCATATAGATTGCAGTAGATTAAAGTGAAGTCATATGATAGACCCCATGCTGAGTGATTCATAGAGCGATCCCAAAATAAGTTCGCTCACGCATATGTGTCAACCCAGGTGGAGGTGACGAGCTAACACAATGAATCATTTATCTACCTATAGAGATAGACTACAGAAAACATACTTAGATAACCACACGGCCAAGAAGGCAATATGTTCTTCATCAGACATAGTGTCGATACCTTTGGCATGAAAACACTCCATATATTTGGTGAAGCCAACAATGTCCTTTTCGAAAGGGATAACGTTTTTGTCTGCTTCAGTAGGGAGAAGACTTTCACCTGTAAGGTGGAGATCAGTGATGGCCTCAATATCAAATAGGATGGGAGTGGACATCCCAACTGTAAAATGGAAGGTGTTTGTAAAGCCTTCCCAGAAGTAGAGTGCAGAAATCAACATGTAATTGCAATAACTAGGGTCAACCTTAGAAAGTTGAATCAAGTCAAAGAAAACTTGAGACTTCCAAACGTTACCCTTCACTTTTTCTACTTTATTCAACCATGCAACATAATCTTCGTTGACAGCAGGAGCGGAACAGAAGACTTTAGATGTAGGGTAGATGTGCAAGAAATCTATGGGGCAATCACGGTTGACAGAGGGTTTGGTAGTTTTGTGAGTAGAGAAGCAGCCATCCAATTGTTTAGGTACCCTAACCTCATCAGGAATAGGCCCCTATAAAGTGTGAGCAGTGTTGTTTCATATAAAGTGAAACAACAACTGGGAGCGAAAGGTTTGGAGATTGCATTTTAGATTTGGTTCTAAGATGATGAAGATGAATCCTTCTGAATCTTTCCACTTTTTATGCCAGCTTCCAGCCTCTCTCTGGTCAATATTAGTTCCGTAAAGCCTGCAGATGAACTTACGATTAAATGGTTGAAAAAGGGACCAGATAAGGTGCCTAAGAACATGTCTACCAATTCCCTTTCAGACAGAGGGGGTTGAACTCTTCCAGCCAAATCTCTCCATTTTGTGCGTAATCCTTAAAACCTTCATTGGGAGCCATGGCCATACTCTGGAGTTGAGTACGGGTAGGCGCCAAATCGTTATTGTATTGATATTGCTTGTAGAAAGCTGCAGAAAGATCTTCCCAATTGGGGATGTTGGCTCTTTCTAGTTGATAAAACCAGTCGAGTTGTGTTCCAGACAGACTGTCTTGGAAAAAGTGCACCCATAAGTCTTTATCAGCGGTATGGGGTTGGATTTTTCTCACATATGACAGGAGATGCATTTTAGGGCATGACACTCCATCATATTTGGGAAATATAGGCACTTTGAATTTCAGAGGAATCACAATCCCCGACACTAGCCCCAATTCCTCAAAGTCTAAGCCTGGCACCTTTTGTATTTCCATCGCGCTCAACTGCTCTTCAAGATGTCTGTATTTGTCATCAGCTGGAGGATACTGTTCCTCAGAGTAGTCTTCCTCTTCTTCCTCCTCTTCTTCTGATTCTGACGGGACAATTGTTTCCTTGCCTTTCCCTTCTCCTTCACCGGAAGTTATTGCAAAGTTAAAAGTCCTTCTTGTCTTCCCCTGAAATATTCTCCCTATGTCTAAGACTCCAGTTACCTTCTTTGTTTTCTTTTTCCTTTCTTCAGCTAGTAGAGTCTTCAATTCTTTTTGCCCCTTGGCTAGGGTCATGAGCAACTGTTGAAACTGCATGTTCTGAGCTTGCAGATCTTTCACTGTTTGCTTGATATCCATCTTACTGAAATAAACAGTAAGAGATGAGGAGACTTGTTGCAAAAGACCTGTTTATGTTATGATGAATTATATATGCATATGTAATGTTTTCAAGGATTTCAAAGATTCAATTTTGTTTTAGACAAAAAGGAAACACACGTTATATTAATAAGATAAAGTTTGAGTACATCAATGCCCCTTGGACAAAATAATGCAAAACTCTAAGATAAAAAAGTAGTGCGCACCCTCTTTGGTGCAATGTAGGCATTCAGGGTCCGCTCCTCATGAAATAGCCTAGTGAGTTCTAAAACCTTATTCTCGCTTGTGTAGAATCGGGATTCGAAAGTATCTCGCTCTCCCTTAAGCTGTATCTAATCCCTTTGTAGGTCTTCAAGAGATATGGGCATGTCAGGATGTAGGATAGTGTATGGGACATCTCCCTCCATGAAAGGATCCATGATTACCGGGAGAATGGATGGGTAAGGCATCATAAGACTCTGAGCACGAGTTAGTACCCATTTGAGATAAGGCTCAAGAGGGATGAAATTCTTATGTCCCAAAGTCTTTCTATCCACCTTTTCATTCATAGTTTTCCATGGGCTCTTAGTTACTTGCTAGATCACTTGCTTTTGTTTGAAAATGTGCTTTGTGTGGTTTTTTAAAGTATTTTGTAAAGAGGCCGTTGTTTAGGCAATCTTTGTAATGATTCTCGTTCGTAAGAATGTATACAAAGATGTTTGTCTTTTTTGAAAATGTTTTCAATGTTTGTAAGATGTTTAAAAGTGTGTAGGTGTTTGTTTTTGAAAATAGCAAGGATATTTGTTTTGGAATGGAGCAAGTAACTAAAAGTAATCTACCTACTCAAATTTCTTTCTTGTTTATTTTCTTTTCCTTTGATATTATTGTCTTACCATTGATTTGGTAAGCAACCCTATCTTTGGATGTAAACGGGACGGGCGTGGGTCATCGTATAACCATGATTAGCAATTTGCAAAGTATCTTAGCATTTTTTGAGGGACTAAGATCATTTTTGTAAGGCAACTTTGAATAGCGTCATCGAGGGACTATGATCATGTATTTGTTTGTTTTGCTAAGATACCTCACATACGTAATATGGCCATTTTTGTACAAGGCAACCAAGTGGGATAACCCTAGGGGTGTTTGTGTGCAAGTGTGTTATTTTCATGCTTGATTTTGTCTTGGATTAGGGTTTTCTATTTGATTGGTTTTATCTTGCCATACAAACCCTAATTACTATCGTATTATATACAAGCGATAAATTGCGAAATTTAAAGATTACTACGCTATTACAACACTTTGTGGGAGGGGGGGTATACAATTTATGAATGGGGATTGCAAAAATATAAACCTAATTAGTCTATTACAACCAAATTGAATTTATACTAGTATTGGAATAAATAATGTACAAGGCAATTTAAATATGCAAAGATATATAAATGCAAAAGGAAATTTTGTTTTGTTTTTCTATGTAAAAAGTTTTAACCTAAGCCTAATAAATAAATCAAGATTAAACTTAAATTAATTAAGAAAGGAAATTATTTTTTAAAAAAAGATTTTGATTAACCCTAATTCTAATTTATTAAAAGGAATTTAATTTCTTTAAATATTTTTGTATTTTTGTCTTGAAAATAATAAATGGTATTTATGAAGTATTTTGGTCCTTTTATATGTTAAAATAAATATTTAATAGATGTGAAGAAAAATAAGTATTTAACCTAATTCTATTTTAATTTACAAATTTATTTAACAAAAATAGATAATATATAACTATATAAAAATATTTTTCATGAGAAAATAAAATAAAATAAAATAAAATAAAATATTTATCATATTTATATTTTTTATGATTTTTATTATTAAGGAAATATATTTAGTAAAAATAAAAATGAAAATAAAATGAATAATGAAAATATATGGGCCAGGGGTGCCATGAGTAAACTGGAGGAAGAAAGTTAGCAAAAATATAAGTCCCTTTTGTCCAGAAGCCCATGCTGAAAACAACCAAAAAAAAGTGGAAAAACTATGAAAAATGCAAAAAGGCAGGCATCAAGGCTCGAACCCATGACCTATGGGGTTTTTGTGTGCTGCCTTGCCACTGGGGTGGCTGTACATCCGTTAGTCCAAATGAAAGCACAAATACATAAAACGATACGTTGCCTTGCCCTGTACTTCATCTTCAACCTCTAGCCAGCCGGACCCCTTGTAACTCTTTCATTTCTCAACAAAAATGGAAAGTGATAACATAAACATTATAGCATTTTACTTCACGATTCTAACCATGTGCATAACTAAAACTATAAGTCCAAGATCAGAGAGAATTTTGTTGGCCCTAATTCTTAACCTAATTTTTTCAGAAACTTCAAACTCAAAATTCTCTAAACTCAGGCCAAATAAATGTAAGCTATGGATATGTACAGCTTCGTAGCAATGGTGTCTACATTTTATATTCACAAATGGAAAGCTAACTATGCTTGTATCAAGAGTTAGAAAAACAGAAAACTCACCTTTAAAATGGAAATCGTGTTTTGAAAATGAGCTTGCTTTAGGATCCTGTGATGATCAGGTTAGCTTCCTTGAACCTCTAGGAAGCTAATGCAAAGCTTAGCTCGTCTTGAGGGTGGCTGGAATGATCTGGAGAAGTCCATATGTGTTGCTCTGTTTTTGAACTTTAACAATGGGGAAGATGGAGTTATAATGATGTTTCAGGGTGTGGGATGGTTTACTTGTAAGGTAAGAAAGCTTAGGAAAGCAAAAGGCCTGAAAATGCACAAGTGAAATGGAAGATTCAGTTCACAAGTCAGAAATGGCAAGTTTGGAGGCTTGGTATGCAATTTCTGATTCTAGGGTGTTTCAAGGCTTGGGCATTCGTGGTTTTAGTTGCAAAATGATGGCTTTATATAGTGCAAAAGGTTGGAGGACTTGTGCTTGCTCAGAAGTACAAGATCACATTTCTTGCTACATTTCTTATTTTTGAAGCAAGTGTGAGAAATAACTTCTTAATGCATGATTATGATCTTGTAGGGTGGTGTGAAGCTTTAAACATGTTTTGTTCAGGTTTAGAGGCTTGGTTTATGCAGAAAGAACAAGTCCAAGGCTCAAGAAATGGAAAAATGCAAAAAGCATGCCTTTCCAAAATGGCAATGTTGTCTTTCTTCCAAAAATGGTTATTTTCTTGTACAATGCATTGAAAGCTTGGCTTTAGGGCATGAAATCTTGTGCAATCCATTAATGGTGGAGTGACAAACGAGTTTGAGGCCTGAAAAGTGAAGATTGTACAACATGCTTGAGGATTTGAATTTTTGTTCTTCATGAAATGGCTTGAAATCAAAGTGAGAAATTGCCAACTTCATCTTTGCGATTCTCCCTACTCAAGAATGATCTCAAGGAGTTCTTGGACATTTTGGAAAGCTTGTAATGTGATCTATAACTCATCTTTGAAATGCTTTTGAAAATTCCTCTCTTAACTAGGTGAAAAGTTGCCATGAAGTTAGGTCAAAAACCTGCCTAACTAGGGCAGAATTTCACTAAGTAATTTCAATTCATGAGCATGTATTCACAAAATTATATCTTGAGATCCAATCATCTTTAGGAGAAATAGTTTGAAGAAAATTTGTAGATTTCATGGAGATCTGCAACTTTCATGTTGGTAAATTCCTTTGAATCATTTTGTATCATGGTGAGAATTTGGCCTAAAGTTGAGAAAAAATAAGAAATTTTCTATACTTAGAAAAATTTCTAAGTTAAGAAATTTCAAATTTCAAAACAAGATTTTCAATCCTTGATTTCTTGATGAAAAAGTTTCAAATTTTGACACGTTTTGATGAATTATGATCCTTGGCACTTGATTTTGACCAAAAAGTCAAAGTTTGACTTTTCAGTATACAGTTGACTTTTGATCAGTTGACTAAAAAATTCATCTGTCAACCCAATGAATTTGTAATGTTTTGAACCATGTAATTAGGTCAAGATGATGCAATTGAACTCTTGAAATCATGCTTCAAACCAATTGATCATTTTCTAGGTAAAAAATCAGAAATTGCCCCTTCTCAGTCAAAACCCTAATTTTGACCATTTTGCCCTTTTGATGATTTGATCAAATTTCTTGAGGAATTGTGGTCCAAACTTGATCAAATGATACATATGAGTCTAAAATATTAATGTGGATAAAAAATTATGAAGTTTGACTGTAAATTGGCCATGGTTGACTTTTTCCCTAATACATCTGATTTTTAGATCAACTGTCCAATTGACTGATCAAAAGTGTGATTCAAGGCTTGAAACTTAGCATGAGTAATCTTTGGGGTCCATAATTGTCCTTGAAAGTCATATGAAGCATTGATAGTCCAAAAATCCTTGTGCAAACTCAAACCCTAATTTTGGGTCACCAGTGCATGAGGGAGTGTCTTGAGCTGGTCAAACCCTAATCCAGTCTTGAGTCCAAGAGATCTTGTGAGAAAAAATATTGATAAGTGAGATGGAAAATTTTGGGGTACAACAACTGCCCCTGTTCAATCTTCTTAAGCCTGAAGAGTTAGATTGGCGAGTTTTTCCATTCGTGACTCGAATGTGGAAGATGATTGGACACTAGAGTGCCCAGAAATTTGCACTCGATGATGGGAGGTCGAGGGAATGGGCTTAAAGATGCCATTTGGAGAGGTGATAGAATATTGTTGGAGATGGGCTTAAGAATGCTTGTTGAATTGTAATTTGTAAGCTGAAAGAATGAGTATCAGAATGGCGTCCGTGTCTGGAGCGTATCTGAATCGTATATCGGAGTTGATTTTGAATGAGTATCAGAATGGCATCTATGTATGGAGCGTATCTGAAATGTATCTGAAAGCTTGAATCTGAATGAGCGTCAGAATGACATCCGTGTCTGGAGCGTATCTGAACCATATCTGGGAGTTGATCTTGAATGAGTATCAAAGTGGCATCCGTGTCTGGAGCGTATCTGAATTGTATCTGAAAGCTTGAATCTGAATGAGCGTCAAAATGGCGTCCACATCTGGAGCGTATCTGAACTGTATCAAGATTGCATATATTTAACGATAGCTGTTAATCTTATCCCGAAAAGGGTAAACTGTTAGCTAAAATACAAAGTTATGTTGCATGAAACGTATGATGCAATGTATTTGCTTTATCAATGTTTATGATATATGGATGCAATGTATGTGTATGTGAGCTAATCTGCTGTATTGTTGTTGAATTGAGGAAAATAAATCCCTGAATGCTGTTGAGGATATGTGAGTCTTCGTGTCTTGAAGTTGAAGTATTGATGGATTTCTGCCTAGAGAAATAAATTCTGTTGTAAGGGCAATACCAAGTACTGCTTGTAAAGCCTGTTGGTGTCCCGAGAAATTTTGACAACTTCTACTGGGGATTATCAATTTGAAACTTTGTTCCGCTGGGGATTTGAATGAATTACTGCCGGGGATTACTTATAGAATGGTCTAGAGATATTTTCCTATCTTTTCAACCCATCAGTAATTTCCTCTTTTCATTTTGTTTATTTGTAAACAGTAATTATGTTCAAATGCATATGTTCAACAATGAAACATTGGACGTTTTTGTAAACAAAACAAGCATAAAAGAAAAGACAAGTAGTTTTTGCACTTTCAAAGGAATATTTTATATTGACTTTGAATAAGTATTTTTGTACAAGGGGATAAACATTCTAGTAAGAGAATGCTGTCGTAAAAAAATGAAAAATTTGATACAAAGAAAAGATAGCTATGTGTATAAAAATCCCATGGGGTTTCCATTCTGCTATAGCCTTCGTATCTCCGAGCGTCTTGTCTATTTTTGCCTTGTCCGAAGATGATTGGATTGATCAGAACTACTGAATCTGTCAGTTGAAGCCAAAGGTTGTCCACAAAGTGATCCGACGGGACATAGTCATACGCTTTAATTCCCTAACTTTTGCCTAGACCGCCCTTTCGGGTTTTCAGTCCACCGGGAAACCCTTGTTTTCCCAAGTCGCCCTTTCGGGTTTTCAACTTGTCGGGTATAAAACATATTTTTTTATTTTATCCCTAATTTTTGCCCGAATCTTTTTGGTTTGCCGGGATGCCCTTGTTTTGCCTAGGTATGTCAACCTAATGGGTCTCTTATGCGTATTATCTTTTGACTATGTTCGCGTTTGCAGGATGTGGCTGGTCATCACCATCCATGGTGGTCAAGATCATTGCCCCACCATAGAATATGTTTTTGATTACAAATGGTCCTTCATAGGTAGGAGTCCATTTGCCTCTGGGATCACCTTGTGGCAAGATGATGCGCTTAATTACTAGATCCCTAACTTGATACACTTGGTGTCTGACTTTCTTGCTAAAAGACTTGATCATCCGTTTTTGATAATTTGACCATGGCAAACAGCAGTAAGTCTCTTCTCATCAATCAAGTTTAGTTGATCAAGTCGAGTCTGGATCCAATCGTCTTCGTTCAACCCTGCATCCTTCATAATCCTCAGAGAGGGGATCTGAACCTCAATAGGCAAGACAACCTCCATGCCGTAAACCAAAGAATAAGGTGTTTCCCCAGTTGATATGCGAGCCGTGGTACGATACCCGTGGAGAGCGAATGGTAACATCTCATGCCAGTCTTTGTATGTGACTTGTCATTTTCTGTACGATCTTTTAAATGTTCTTATTTGCAGCTTCGACAACACCATTCATCTTTGGCCGATAGGGAGAAGAATTGTGATGCTGAATCTTGAATTGCTCGCATAATGCAGTGATCATAGTGTTGTTGAGATTTGTACCATTGTCAGTGATGATCCTTTCCGGGATACTGTACCGGCAAATAAGGTTTTGCTTGATGAAGCGGGCAACAACATTCTTGGTAACGGAGGCGAAGGAGGTCGCTTCAACCCACTTTGTAAAATAGTCAATGGCCACTAGGATGAAGCGGTGTCCATTAGAGGTTTCCGACTTGATTCCCCTAATCATATCAGTTCCCCATATAGCAAAGGGCCAAGGAGCCGTCAAGACATTCAGAGGAACCGAAGGTACGTGCACCTTGTCAGCATAAATTTGACACTTATGGCAGGTTCGAGAGTGTTGATAGCAATCTGCTTCCATGGTAGACCAATAATAGCCTGCTCGTATGATTTTCTTTGCCATCGTATGCCCACTGGAATGGGTGCCAAAAGTACCTTCATGTAATTCAGCCATGATCCTTTCAGCTTCAACCTTATCTACGCACCGAAGTAACACAGAGTCATGATTGCGTTTGTACAAGATGCCATTACTCAGGAAGAATTTAGCAGAGAATCTCCTTAAGAACTTCTTGTCGTTGATTGAAGCTCCTTCTGGGTATTCTTGAGCCTCGAGATACCTCTTGACTTCATGAAACCAAGGCTGGTCCACTACTTCTTTAGTATTAATCTTGTGATAGTGTGCTGGTTCATCCATTCGTTCGATGGTGATCTGGGGAGCCTCGTTATCCCAATTAAGTTTAAACATAGATGACATTGTGGCTAGAGTGTCTGCTAGCTGATTTTCTTCTCGCGGGAAGTGCTCGAAGGTAATCTCCTCAAAATGTGGTAGCAATGTCAAAACATGTTCTTTGTAAGGGATAAGGTTAGGGTGTTTGGTGTCCCATTCCCCTTTGATCTAACTGATGACCAAGGTTGAGTCTCCGAATACATCCAATGATTTGATCCCCAAGTCTATGGCAGCTCTGAGACCAAAGATGCACGCTTCGTATTCTGCCATGTTGTTCGTACAATTGAAGCAAAGTATGGAGGTAAAGGGAGTATGAAACCCTTCCGGAGATATGAGTATATCACCGATACCATTACCAAGTGTATTGGATGCTCCATCAAAGAAAAGGGTCCATCGGGATCCTTGTTCAGGTGCGTCATATGGCCTGATTTCTTCACAGTTGTCTAATGTCATGATGTCTTCATTCGGGAATTCAAACTTCATGGACTGATAGTATTCTACAGCTTGGTGAGCAAGGTGATCAGCTAGTACATTTCCCTTTATAGCTTTATGGGTAGTATACTATATGTCGTACTCTGTCAGGATCATCTGCCATCTCACTATTCTCCCAGAAAGAGCAGGCTTCTCGAAGATGTATTTTATCGGATCCATTTTAGATATCAACAAGGTAGTATGAGTCAGCATATACTGTCTTAGCCGGAGAGAAGACCATGCCAGAGCGTAGCAAGTTTTCTCGAGCAGTGAATATCTGGTTTCACAGTCGGTAAACTTTTTGCTGAGGTAGTAAATAGCGTGCTCTTTTCGGCCAGACTCGTCATGCTGCCCCAATACACACCCCATTGAGTTTTCTAAAACGGTCAGATACATGATCAATGGTCTCCCCTCGATTGGTGGCATAAATACAGGAGGCTCTTGTAAGTATTCTTTGATTTTGTCAAAAGGAACTTGGCACTCATCATTCCATTTGACTACTTGATCTTTCTTCAAGAGTTTGAAGATTGGTTCACAAGTAGCTGTCAGGTGAGAAATGAATCTGGCAATATAATTCAAACGTCCCAAGAACCCTTTGACTTCCTTCTCAGTACGGGGAGTATGCATATCTTGTATTGCTTTAACTTTGGCAGGATTGACCTCAATACCTTTGTTACTGACGACAAAGCCTAGGAGTTTACCAGATCGTACCCTAAATGTACACTTGTTTGGATTCAACCTCAGCTTGTACTTCTTCAGTCTCTCAAATAGTTTTTAAAAGTGATCAAGATGCTCTTCTTCTGTTTACGATCTGGCTATCATATCATCTATGTAGACCTCTATCTCATGATGTATCATGTCATGAAATAAAGCTACCATGGCGCGCTGATAGGTTGCCCCAACATTCTTCAGTCCGAATGGCATCACCTTGTAGCAGAATATGCCTCACTATGTGACAAATGTTGTTTTCTCCATGTCCTCAGGTGCCATTTTGATTTGGTTATAACTTTAGAATCCGTCCATGAAGGAAAATACTTTGTGTTGTACCGTATTGTCAACAAGGATATCAATGTGGGGGAGTGGAAAATCATCTTTAGGGCTTGCCCTATTCAAATCTCTGTAGTCCACACACATTCGTACTTTGTCATCTTTTTTAGGTACGGGAACAATGTTGGCAACCCATTGAGGGTAGAAAGTGACAGCCAAGAATCCAGCATTGAATTGCTTCATGACCTCCGCTTTAATCTTTTCTGACATATCAGGTCTCATGCGGAGAACCTTTTGCTTTACTGGCGGACAATCTTCTCTTGTAGGCAGACGATGTACCACGATGTCTGTATCAAGTCCCGGCATGTCTTCATATGACCAGGCAAAAACTTCAACATAATTGTGTAACAACTGAATCAGACGCTCCTTGACACTGGGTTCCAGATTGGCACCCACCTTGACCTCTTTTTTATCCTCATCGGTACCCAGGTTGATCGTATCCACAGGTTCCTCGTGAGGCTGACTGGTTCTTTCCTCTTGTTGTAGTAGTCTGGCAAGTTCCCCTGGTACTTCACAATCTTCCTCACCTTCGTCTTCGGCTTGGTAGATTAGATTCTCAGAGTCATGAAAGGCCATAGTAATATCATTACCCATGGGATCCAGAATGGATGAGTACCTGCATTGTGAGTGTGGGTGTATGTAAGGGTATAGCTATCTTTAAAAGAAAATAAAATATAAAAGAAAAACAATGAGCACAAAAGTTTGTATGCGAAAAACGTCCATGATTCATTGATGTCATATGAAGATGAAATAATAACCCTTATAAATGGACCATTGTGCCTCGGGCAAGACACAAGGTTTTAAGAGTGCGAATTGTTTTTGAATATTACAGATCCAACAAAATGTAAAGATAAATTACTGTGGGATAAAAGTTATTGGGACGAAGTCTCTAGCCTCCCAATTGCTGAGTCCTCCATTGACAGTCGAAAAGATCCAATCCCCCAGGTTGCAATCATCTTCACCGTCTTCTACCGCGTTGACTTCATGGTTTCTAATCTTCAAGGGTGTCCCTCCAGCATGGGCACGGTGTACATCCTTTTGAGCATTTGAAGTGAAACCTAGGCCAAACTTGTTGGACTTATACGGGATATCCGGAAGCTTCCCCCAGATGGTGCATCCACCTTCCTCTACCAGTACTTTGGCGTCCTTCAGATATGACATCCGAAGTGGAGGCCTTGTAATCTTGGGAATCTGTGACGCAGTCTTGGTCACTGCCACCTCTTGGGGGACCTCTTCGAAGTGTTGGAATGGAGTTTCAATGAATTCGCCGTCCAATTCCATATATCTGAAGGAATTGAGATGGCTGATCATGTATTCTTCCTCTCCATGGACAGTGATAATCTTTCCTTGAACCGGATACTTCAGCATCTGGTGCAATGTAGAGGTAACAACGCCAGCATTGTGGATCCATGGCCGGCCTAGCAGGCAGGAGTACGAAGGGAGGATGTCCATTACATAAAAGGTTAAATTGAAAGTTTGAGTCCCAACCTTTATGGGGATATCTACTTCCCCGTGCACGATCCTCTTCGAGCCATCAAATGCCCTTACTACTATGTTGCTTGGCTTTAACGTTAGCCCCTCGCAGTCAAGTCTGTCAATAGCTTTTTTCGGTAAAACATTCAAAGATGAGCCAGTGTCCACCAAAACATGGGCCATAGTTGTGCCCCTACATTCCAAAGAGACATGTAATGCTTCATTGTGCTTTCTTCCCCTCGGTGTCAAATCAGCATCCGAGAAGCCTAGGCCGTTATCCGCTGTCAAGCTGGCCACGCAGTCTTGGAATTGATTGGCGAACGTCTCTTGAGGCACATGGGCTATTTTTAGGAACTTCACCAAGGCTTTCGCATGTGCCTCAGAATACAGTAGTAATGCCAGCATGGAGATTTTGGAGGGAGTTTTCCCCAATTGTTCAACTACATCATAGTCGCTCCTCTTTATAATTTTTAGGATCTCCTTCATTTCTTTCTTATATGCCTCCAGGATAGTTGGTGATTGAGCCTTTGTCTGGACAGGCTCCACTTGAATACTCTTTCCTCGAGTTTCAGCAGCAGGAGTGTTGGTAGGAATGACAACAGCGATTGTAACGGCTTCGTCAATAGGAGCATTTGCAGAGATGATCATGGGTACGAAAGTAACCTTTGGAACAGCCACGGGTCCAAAAACTGCCTTTGGGGGAGCAATTTCTGGAGAAAAGATCCCACTGTTTCGGGTAATTTTACTAGTTCCGGCAATATTGCTGATGTCGAAATCTTCTTCTTCAGAGTTTATCTCTTCCGTGGCCGACCAATCTTGTTTGATGCCATGGTAGTAAATGTCCCCTCTGTAATTCCACGGCACGGTCTTGTCTAATTCATATGGGACTGGCCCAGGCATTATAATTATTAGAGGAGTTGCTTTCGGAACCGATTTAATTCTAATGGGTCTTTTGGTGGAGACCCAGGAAGAATTGGCGGAAATGGTAATGATTGAAATATCTTCAACAAAAATAGGTGAAACAGGAGTACTTTCAAACAAAATCTCTTTGTTATCTATCAGGCGCTGAATGCCTGCTTTCAACAAAGGGAAATCAGTTGGTGAGGAGAAGCAGAGATGGAAAATTTCATTACAGCCTGGGAACACACCGGCTTTCAACAAGTTTATCTTAACGGTTCGAAGTGGAGTCATGAGTTCATCAACTGTGGTAACAAACAAATCTTCTTCAACAACATTGGTATTGTGTCCATGTCTGGGCATAGGATCAAAAATGACAGTTGTCTTCTCGGGCGCATCAAACTCAATATCTTTTGCTTCAATGAGGTCTTGTATTTTGTTCTTCAAGGCCCAAAAGTTATTAGTATCGTGACCAGGGCTTTCAGAGTGATATGCACAACGGGCATTGGGGTGATAATTAGGGGATGTTGTATTGGGGTTTTTCGGAGCTTCTTTCAAGGTTTCCAAGTTGGATATCATAAGATGCGGTAATACTTGAGACAGAGTCATGTTAATTCTGGTGAATATCCTGACTGGCCTTTCCACCCTTGGTTGATTACTTCTTTGTTGATCAGACGTAGGCTTTGGAATCATAACAGCCTTCACCATTGGTCGGCGTTCGGCCCTCTCTTGGTTTCTTTGCGAGTATACAGTAGCTACCTCTTTCTTCCCAATTAAAGGCTTCCTTACAGTTGTAGAAGAAGATGAATCCTTCTGAATCTTTCCACTTTTTATGCCAGCTTCCACCCTCTCTCCGGTCAATATTAATTCCGTAAAGTCTGCAGATAAACTTCCAATTAAATGGTTGAAAAAGGGACCAAATAAGGTGCCTAAGAACATGTCTACCAATTCCCTTTCAGACAGAGGGGGTTGAACTCTTCCAGCCAAATCTCTCCATTTTTGTGCGTAATCCTTGAAACCTTCATCGGAAGCCATGGCCATACTCTGGAGTTGAGTACAGGTAGGCGCCAAATCGGTATTGTATTGATATTTATTGTAGAAAGCTGCGGCAAGATCTTCCCAATTGTGGATGTTGGCTCTTTTTAGTTGATAAAACCAGTCGAGTTATGTTCCAGATAGACTGTCTTAGAAAAAGTGCACCCATAAGTCTTTATCAGCGGTATGGGGTTGGATTTTTCTCACATATGACCGGAGATGCATTTTAGGGCATGACACTCCATCATATTTGGCAAATATAGGCACTTTGAATTTCGGAGGAATCACAATCCCTGACACTAGCCCCAATTCCTCAAAGTCTAAGCCTGACACCTTTTGTAATTCCATCGCTCTCAACCGCTCTTCAAGATGTCTGTATTTGTCATCAGCTGGAGGATACTGTTCCTCAGAGTAGTCTTCCTCTTCTTCCTCCTCTTCTTATGATTCTGAAGAGACAGTTGTTTCCTTGCCTTTCCCTTCTCCTTCACCGGAAGTTGTTGCAAAGTTCAAAGTCCTTCTTGTCTGCCCTTGAAATCTTCTCCTCATGTTTAAGACTCCAATTACCTTCTTTGTTTTCTTTTTCCTTTCTTCAGCTAGCAGAGTCTTCAATTCTTCTTGCCCCTTGTCTAGGATCATGAGCAACTGTTGAAACTGCGTGTTCTGAGCTTGGAGATCTTTCACTGTTTGCTCGATATCCATCTTACTGAAATAAACAATAGAGAGATGAGGAGACTTGTTGCAAAAGACCTGTTTATGTTATGACGAATAATATATGCATATGTAATGTTTTCAAGGATTTCAAAGATTCAAGTTTGTTTTAGACAAAAAGGAAACACACGTTATATTAATAAGATAAAGTTTGAGTACATCAATGCCCCTTTGACAAAATAATACAAAACTTTAAGATAAAAAAGTAGTGCGCATCCTCTTTAGTGCAATGTAGGCATTCAGGGTCCTCTCCTCATGAAGTAGCCTAGTGAGTTCCAAAACCTTCTTCTCGCTTGCATAGAATCGGGCTTCAAAAATATCTCTCTCTCCCTTGAGCTGTATCCAATCCCTTTGTAGGTCTTCAAGAGATGTGGGCATGTCAGGATGTAGGATAATGTATGGGACATCTCCCTCCATGACAGGCTCAATGATTACCGGGATAATGGATGGGTAAGGCATCATAAGACTTTGAGCACGAGTTAGTACCCATTTGAGATAAGGCTCAAGAGGGATGGAATTATTATACCCCAAAGTCTTGTTATCCATCTTGTTTAGAATCCTCCAAGCTCGGATGAATCTTTGGCGAAGACCTTGATCGTCGTTGTCGTAGTCGAATACCAAACCTTGAATCAACATCTCGTACGGGTCATCCCTTCGGGCATAACCAAACTGTCTTAAGGCTAAACATGGGTTGTAGGTGATGCCTCCCCTAATGCCAAGTATAGGGACATTAAGGAACTCTCCACAACGGTCGACGATGATAACATTCTCTTTGGATCGAGAGCACCAATGAATTTCTGAATGTTTGAGCGTCATCAACCTTTGTGACCACCTTGAACCTTGATCATTCTTTAAGACTGATTGGGGAAGATGAGAAATAAACCATCTTGCCAGGAGAGGAGTGCAACACATAAGGACACCTCTTTTCCTCATTGTGCAAGTGTGAAAAGAGTGTAGGATATCCCCTAGCAATGTAGGCATCGGGTTGCGTGACATGAAGATTTTAATGGTGTTCACATCTATGAGTTGGTCAGGATTTGGAAACAAAACCATCCCATAGATGAGAAGGGCCACAATTTCCTCAAAGGCTTGCAAGTCTAAGGAATTCCAACAGCTTTGGGCTTTCTCAAACAGGAACTTCGTTAAGAAACCTTTGACACCACTCCTTGTTTCCCAATGGGTTTTGACATCAGATGAGTGCAAGTGTAGAGCTTGAGCAATCTCTTATGGATTTGGATCTCTTTCTGTACCGTTGAAAGGTAGTTGATTGAGAATGGGAATCCTCAAGAGTTGGTAGAATTCTTTCAAACTAGGCACAAGTTGATAGTCGGGGAATATGAAGCAATGGTGCAAAGGATAAAAGAACTGAAAGAGCACCTTCATCATATCCCCATCTGTGTTAGAGCTGACCAAGTTGAGTAGACGACCATGTCTCTCGGTGAATAGAGAGTTCTCAGGGATCCTTGAAGCTGGCTCCTTAAGTTGTAGAGGGATTCTCACAAGGTTGACTTGAATAGTTTTCCTGCAAAGTGAATCCATATCCTACAAAACAAGAACAAAGATGAATCCCAAAAATCCTTGAAATGGTTAGTGGATGTATATGATGTTCATGACGTTCATGATGTTATGTACAAGTATGCATATTCAAGCAAAGCAAACAAATCCTTAGTTTAAGCTTGCGTGGAGTTTTATACGTAAGTACCCTCTTGATGTTTAGTTGGCTTAACCCTGTCCTAGTAATAGTAACCGGGTTCTAAGGAGCTCAATATCATTGGATTGTTTCCTTGGTCATTGTTTTAGCTCAAGCCTCTTTAATGGCGACCAAAATATCCAAAGAAACCAAACCTCAATGAGTGTAGTATCGAGTATCTACCAACTTCGGACTGCACCAAAGTCGGTCATCTCACTACATCCTAAAGGCCAAGTTGGTCAAGTAAAGGTTATAGAAGTTCATTAGTGCTTCATGAAATCACTCAGCGGCCCCGTATTCTCTTTGATTAATTCAAAGGCTACCGGTACCCACAAATACCCCGCACAGTTTCCACAATGTATTGCTACTTACCTATGATGTATCCCAAATCCGTGTAGAGGATTCAAACCCAAATAAAGAACCATAATGTAAAGCATACAAGTCAAACAATGTAAGAAAGTAAATGTGATCTATACCTAAGGTAACCCCACTTTTATAAACTCCCCAACAGAGTCTCCAGTTCTGTAATACGGTGGGAGAACTGACTTGAAGTTTTGCGTTTGATCGCAAATGTTGTGGTTAGCAAGAGTCGTCACCGACTTTTCTTTTATCCAAAAGGAAAGGTGAAAAAGCACAAGAAAGAACTTTGAGATTGTTGCTTGAGTTCGGGGGGTAGATTATGAAAAGGGAAGGTATTAGCACCCTTTTCATCCATGGTTTTCCATGGGCTCTTAGTTACTTGCTAGATCACTTGCTTTTGTTTGAAAATGTGCTTTTTGTGGTTTTTGAAAGTATTTTGTAAAGAGACCACTGTTTAGGAAATCTTTGTAATGATTCTCGTTCGTAAGAATGTATACAAAGATGTTTGTCTTTTTTGAAAATGTTTTCAATGTTTGTAAGATGTTTGAAAGTGTGTAGGTATTTGTTTTTGTAAATAGCAAGGATATTTGTTTTGGAATGGAGCAAGTAACTAAAAGTAATCTACCTACTCAAATGTATTTCTTGTTTATTTTATTTTCCTTTGATATTGTTGTCTTACCATTGATTTGGTAAGAAACCCTATCTTTGGATGTAAACGGGATGGGCGTGGGTCATCGTATAACCATGATTAGCAATTTTGCAAAGTATCTTAGCATTTTTGAGGGACTAAGATGATTTTTGTAAGGCAACTTTAAATAGCGTCATCGAGGGACTATGATCTTGTATTTGTTTGTTTTGCTAAGATACCTCACATACGTAATATGGCCATTTTTGTACAAGGCAACCAAGTGGGATAACCCTAGGGGTGTTTGTGTGCAAGTGTGTTATTTTCATGCTTGATTTTGTCTTGGATTAGGGTTTTCTATTTGATTGGTTTTATCTTGCCATACAAACCCTAATTACTAGCATATTATATACAAGCGATAAATTGCGAAATTTAAAGATTACTACGCTATTACAACACTTTGTGGGAGGGGGTATACAATTTATGAATGGGGATTGAAAAAATATAAACCTAATTAATCTATTACAACCAAATTGAATTTATAGAAGTATTGGAATAAATAATGTACAAGGTAATTTAAATATGGAAAGATATATAAATGCAAAAGGAAATTTTGTTTTTTTTTTCTATGTAAAAAAGTTTTAACCTAAGCCTAATAAATAAATCAAGATTAAACTTAAATTAATTAAGAAAGGAAATTATTTTTTAAAAAAAGATTTTGATTAACCCCAATTCTAATTTATTAAAAGGAAATAAATTTCTTTAATATTTTTGTATTTTTGTCTTGAAAATAATAAATGGTATTTATGAAGTATTTTGGTCCTTTTATATGTTAAAATAAATATTTAATAGATGTGAAGAAAAATAAGTATTTAACCTAATTCTATTTTAATTTACAAATTTATTTAACAAAAATAGATAATATATAACTAAATAAAAATATTTTTTATGAGAAAATAAAATAAAATAAAACAAAAGTATAATATTTATCATATTTATATTTTTTTATGATTTTTATTATTAAGGAAATATATTTAATAAAAATAAAAATGAAAATAAAATGAATAATGAAAATATATGGGCCAGGGGTGCCATGAGTAAATTGGAGGCAGGAAGTTAGCAAAAATATAAGGCCCAATTGTCCAGAAGCCCATGCTGCAAACAACCAAAAAAAAGTGGAAAAACTATGAAAAATGCAAAAAGACAGGAACCAAGGCTCGAACCCATGACCTATGGGGTTTTTGCGTGCTGCCTTGTCACTGGGGTGGTTGTACATCCGTTAGTTCAAATGAAAGCACAAATACATAATACAATATGTTTCCTTGCCCTGTACTTCATCTTCAACCTCTAGCCAGCCGGACCCCCTGTAACTCTTTCATTTCTCAACAAAAATGGAAAGTGATAACATGAACATTATAACATTTTACTTCATGATTCTAACCATGTGCATAACTAAAACTATAAGTCCAAGATCAGAGAGAATTTTGTTGGCCCTAATTCTTAACCTAATTTTTTCAGAAACTTCAAACTCAAAATTCTCTAAACTCAGGCCAAATAAATGCAAGCTAAGGATAGGTACAGCTTCGTAGCAATGATGTTTACATTTTATATTCACAAATGGAAAGCTAACTATGCCTGTATCAAGAGTTAGAAAAACAGAAAACTCACCTTGAAAATGGAAATCGTGTTTTGAAAATGAGCTTGCTTTAGGATGCTGTGATGATCAGGTTAGCTTCCTTGAACCTCTAGGAAGCTAATGCAATGCTTAGCTTGTCTTAAGGGTGGCTGGAATGATCTGGAGAAGTCCACCTGTATTGCTCTATTTTTGAACTTCAACAATGGGGAAGATGGAGTTATAGTGATGTTTCAGGGTGTGAGATGGTTTACTTGTAAGGTAAGAAAGCTTAGGAAAGCAAAAGGCCTGAAAACGCACAAGTGAAATGGAAGATTCAGTTCACAAGTCAGAAATGGCAAGTTTGGAGGCTTGGTATGCAATTTCTGATTCTAGGGTGTTTCAAGGCTTGGGAATTCGTGGTTTTATTTGTAAAATGATGGCTTTATATAGAGAAAAAGGTTGGAGGACTTGTGCTTGCTCAGAAGTACAAGATCATATGTCTTGCTACATTTCTTGTTTTTGAAGCAAGTGTGAGAAATGACTTCTTAATGCATGATTCTGATCTTATAGGGTGGTGTGAAACTTTAAACATGTTTTGTTCAGGTTTAGAGGCTTGGTTTGTGCAGAAAGAACAAGTCCAAGGCTCAAGAAATGGAAAAATGCAAAAAGCATGCTTTTCCAAAATGGCAATGTTGCCTTTCTTCCAAAAATGATTATTTTCTTGTACAAGGAATTGAAAGCTTGGCTTTAAGGCATGAAATCTTGTGCAATCCATTAATGGTGGAGTGACAAATGAGTTTGAGGCCTGAAAAGTGAAGATTGTACAACATGCTTGAGGATTTGAATTTTTGTTCTTCATGAAATGCCTTGAAATCAAAGTGAGAAATTTCCAACTTCATCTCTTCGATTATCCCTACTAAAGAATGATCTCAAGAAGTTCTTGGACATTTTGGAAATCTAGTAATATGCTCTACAACTCATTTTGGAAAAGTTTCCATGAAGTTAGGTCAAAAACCTGCCTAACTAGGGCAAAATTTTACTAAGTAATTTTAATTCATGAGCATACATTCATAAAATTATATCTTGAGATCCAATCATCTTTAGGAGAAATAGTGTGAAGAAAAGTTATAGATTTCAAGGAGATCTACAACTTTCATGTTGGGAACTTCCTTTGAATCATTTTGTATCATGGTGAAAATTTGGCCTAAAGTTGAGAAAAAAAAGAAATTTTCTATACTTAGAAAAATTTCTAAGTTAAGAAATTTCAAATTTCAAAACAAGATTTTCAATCCTTGATTTCTTGATGAAAAAGTTTCACATTTTGACATGTTTTGATGAATTATGATCCTTGGCACTTAATTTTGACCAAAAAGTCAAAGTTTGACTTTTCAATATACAATTGACTTTTGATGAGTTGACTGAAAAATTCATCTGTCAATCCAATGAATTTGTAATGTTTTGAACCATGTCATTAGGTAAAGATGATGCAATTGAACTCTTGAAATCATTCTTCAAACCAATTGATCATTTTCTAGGTCAAAAATCAGAAATTGCCCCTTCTCAGTCAAAACCCTAATTTTGACCATTTTGCCCTTTTGATGATTTGATCAAATTTCTTGAGGAATTGTGGTCCAAACTTGATCATGATACATATGAGTCTAAAATGTTGATGTGGAAAAAAATTATGAAGTTTGACTGTAAATTGGCCATGGTTGACTTTTTCCCTAATATAGTTGATTTTTAGGTCAACTGTCCAATTGACTGATCAAAAGTGTGATTCAAGGCTTGAAACTTGGCATGAGTAATTTTGGGGGTCCATAATTGTCCTTGAAAGTCATATGAAGCATTGATAGTCCAAAAATACTTGTGCAAACTCAAACCCTAATTTTGGGTCACCAATGCATGAGGAAGTGTCTTAAGCTGGTCAAACCCTAATCCAGTCTTGAGTCCAAGAGATCTTATGAGAAAAAATCTTGATAAGTGAGAGGGCAAATTTTGGGGTACAACAGAAACCAATTCAATTTCCTGAGGAGTTTGAAAGTGCTCAGAGATTTGGCTGGAAGCGGCCATGGAGATGATGGAAGATTTTTTCTAGGTAACAAATTAAAATGAAGATGAAAGTTTTGTGTCTAATAAATACAAAGAGCTTGAATATGCAAGAAATCATAAAGAGAAAACCGAAGAGTTGAAATGGGTATTTATACAACCAAGGAGATCAAATGTTGGGGTGAAAGTTGCTACACAACCGGAACATGTCAAACAGGTGGCAACGAAGTTAAAGAAGTTGGTGAGTTAGGGGCCACGATTATCCTAGGAAGTTGAAGCTAGAAAATAGGGGAGTGATGTAGCGGTGAAAATCGGAGATCAAGATATTAATTAACTTGACTCGCAAATAAGAAAGAGTCGCTACTGCGCTTTATTATTTCCAAGGGAAGGGGAAAAGAGCGAAATAAAACCCATAAGTAAATATGCAATGCAAGAAGTAAAAGCAAGTGCAATAGAGAGATCTAATGTTTGGGGATTGATTATACAAAGGGAAGGTGTTATAGTACCCAATGCATCTGTAGTACTCTACAGGAACCTCTTATTATATTTGTGTATTAAAATTAGTTGTTTGCTAAAACATTAGTTTAAAGAGATTTTGAAAATGCAACGACCTAATGTCGAGGTTTTGGCTTAAAAGAGTGTAAGTTTAAAAAATGAGATTTTTGGAGATCTAACTTAAGATTAGAAAAACTTAAAGATGGATGGAGGAATTCACACAATCATATAAGATACACTCGATGACATGAAGTTAACGAATTAATCCTTTTCACTTGGATTTGGCACAAACAAAATATAAAAATCAAATAATTGGAAAGAACTTAAACAAATAGTACTTAAATCATTTAAATAGTTAACAACAAAAAATTAATTAAAATAAAGAATGACAAAATTAAACTAATATATTTATGGATGTTTTATGAGGCAAAGAAATAAATAATTATAAACCTAATCTAATATTTTTTTGTATTCTTGTATGAATTTTAAATGAAATAAGGCTAAAAATAAAAAAAGACTTAAAACAAAAAAATTAAGAACCATGGATTGAACTCAAGTCTCTATAGTTATAGCTATTCTGCCTTGCCACTAAGCCAATGATGTTTTTCTGTTATGCACTCTCTAAAACAAATAAAAGAAGGTAAAAAATTCGGGTTGGGCTCTAAAACTTAGGCCCAAACCTGGACCCACTAGAGAAAGAAAAGGGAGGGTTTCGAAACCCTTGTACAAGAAAAGAGGCGCCACTGGCTTTGGGAAATGGAAAAGTCACCATTAATTTTTAATTCCCAATTAATAATTCAATTAACCTTGACGTTACTTTTCTTCTCTCACATGAAAACGATCTCAGACTTGTTGTGAGCTGTTAAAAATCTGTTACAGCTGTTAGTTTTTTGGAAAATAGCAGAATTTAACAGCATGGCACTTTAGTTGGTTTTGGTTATTAGTTGTACTATTCTCTCGTGTGTATATATACATTGTTGTAATCCCAATTCAATGTTAATGCCACTTTTGATTCACCAATATTACTCTCTACCCTAATTCTCTCTCTCTCTCTCTCTCTCTCTCATTTCATCTTTATCAAGTTTCTTTTCACCACTGTTACTACCTTCAAAGCTTGGTTTTATGTTTTATGTTGTTTTAACATTTGGTATCAGAGCTCCGGTTATTTATCCTAATCCGCTGCAACAATGGCTACTGTTTCCAATGATTGAATTCCCACCAATCTCCCAATTCTTGATTCGAAGAACTACGACAAATGGGAGAAACAAATGAAGGTTTTGTTTGGTTATCAAGAGGTGCTTGAGATCGTCATCGATGGAGTTACACCGTTAGGGGCAGATGCTACCGATGCTCGTAGGGCTACACACAAGGAAGAAAAGAAAAAGGATTACAAAGCCCTATTCTTGATTCACTCTTGTGTTGATAACGACAATTTCGAGAAGGTTGGTGATTGTGAATCCGCGAAGCAAGCATGGGAAATCTTGGAAAAAGCGTATGCCGGTGCCGCCAAAGCAAAGGTGGTAAGATTACAAACTTACAAATGTCAATTCGAGTTAACGCAAATGGAGGACAAAGAAACGATCAACGATTACATCACGCGCATTACCCGGTTAGTCAACCAAATCAAGTCATGTGGCGAAACGATCCTTGTGCAGAATGTTGTATCGAAAGTGTTGCGTTCATTAACATCACATTTAGATAACATTGTTGTGGCTATATAGGAGTCAAAGGATCTAACAACTTTTAGCAAAGATGAGTTGCAAGGTTCGTTAGAGGCGCATGAACAAAGGATGGATGAGAGAAGTGCCGACAAAGCCAAAGCGGGGATCGCTTTACAAGCGCGTTTACATGAGAAGAACAATAGATCAAAAGGGAAGTGGACTTCTAAAAATAAGAAGAATTTTGGTGGAAAATATCCACAAAATTCAAAGGGTGAAGGAAGCTCCAAAGATGGTAATCAAAGCTCCCACAAACCGTTTGACAAACGTTATGTGAAGTGTTATAATTGTCAAAAGCTTGGGCATTTTGCGAAAGAATGTCGCTCAAAACGCAAGGAAAAGGATGTGGATGAGGCTAAGGTTGCTAGGGAAGAGGTAGATGATGAAGGTTCCCTTCTTGTGATGATTACGGAATAGAATTATGGCATTGTTTATGTTCCGGACAGCAGCTACTGTGGTGATAGTCTGCGGGACAACAGCTGTATTGTTTCGGAAATTGGTGGAAAAATGCATTCGGATCGAAATGCATTACTTACTATGCATGATGAAGTTCAAAGTAAAGATGAGTGGTACTTGGATTCCGGTTGTTCAACACATATGAAGGGTCAAAAGGATTGGTTTGTGCAAATCAATCAAGCGGCAAAGAGTAAATTCAAGTTTGCCGATGACACCACTTTAAGAGCCGAAGGGGTAGGAGATGTTTTGATCGGAAGAAAGAATGGTGGATACTATAGGATTAAAGATGTCTTGTACATACCAGGAATTAAGTGCAATCTTTTAAGCATTGGCCAATTACTTGAAAGAGGGTACTTAATTTGGTTGGAGAACAAGATGTTACGCGTTTTAGATTCAAACGGTGTGTTGATTCTAAAAGCGCCGATGGCTGCCAATAGAACTTTTAAGGTTGAGTTAAAGGTTATGGAGCATCGTTGTTTATCTACCGCGGAAAGTAGAGATGAGTGGTTATGGCATTACCGTCTTGGTCACCTAAACTTTAGGTATCTTAAAATGTTGCAACAAAGTGAAATGGTAACGGGGCTGCCACATAGTAGTGTTCCGACAGAATTATGTGAGGAACGTGTGAAGAGTAAGCAACACAAGAATGTGTTTATCAAGGATGCGGGTCGAAGAACCAAAGGCTTACTTGAGGTGGTGTATTCCAATGTTTATGGACCGATGCAAGTAGAGACTTATGGAGGCAATCGATATTTTGTTACGTTCATTGACGATTTTAGTAGGAAGCTTTGGACATATCTTATCAAGAGAAAGGATGAGGTGTTTGGAGTGTTCAAGAGTTTCAAATCCATGGTGGAGCGTCAAAGCAGTTGGAAGCTCAAAATTCTCAAAACGGATGGTGGAGGTGAATATACCTCTAGTGAGTTTGGGAAGTTTTGTGATCTTGAGGGTATTGTGCGTGAGGTGGTGCCTCCATATACGCCTCAACAAAACGGAGCTGCAGAGAGGAAAAATCATACAATAATGAACATGGTGCGTAGTATGCTTTGTGGGAAGAAGTTACCTAAAGAATTGTGGGGTGAAGCCGTGTCTACATCCACCTACTTGTTGAATAGGTGTCCTACTAAGAAGCTGGAGAAAATTACACCAGAATAGGTTTGGAGTGGTTTCAAACCGAGTGTGAATCGTTTGCGCATTTTTAGATTGATTGTATATCATCATGTACCGAATCAACTTAGAAAGAAATTGGATGATAAAGGTGAGAAATTGATATTTGTTGGATATCACTCTACGGGAGGTTACATGCTATTTGATGAGAGGAATCGGAAAATCGTGATAACCCGGGATGTGCAGTTTGATGAAATAAAAACTGCTGAAACAGTAGGTGAACAGCAGCAACAGTTTGTTGCTAATCAGTTACATCCTGCTGAACAACAACAATTTATTGATTTGTTTGATCCGGAGAATTCCGATGCCGCTGTACCTACACCTATAGTAGTGGAAAATGATGTTGTGAATAATGGTAGACCAGTGAGGAAAAGAGCCTTGCCTCATAGACTCCGATATTGCGAAAGGTTTTAAGATAACGAAGTGAATAATGATGGTGATTTTGTTTATTTCGCGCTTATGGCCGAATCTGAACCGGTAAATGAGGAGGAAGCCTTAAGTGATCCTAAATGGATATGTGCAATGAAAGAGGAGCTGGAATCTATTGAGAAAAATGGTACTTGGGAGTTGGTCAATTTACCACTTGGAAAGAAACCGATAGGTGTGCGATGGGTCTATAAAGTTAAAGCAAATCCTAAAGGTGAAGTAATCAAGCACAAAGCTCGATTAGTGGCGAAAGGGTTCTTGCAACGTGAAGGCATAGACTACGAGGAGGTATTCGCACTGGTGTCTAGATTGGAGACTATTCGTTTGGTTGTTGGAATTGCGCATAGTAACAATTGGGTGATTTACCAAATGGATGTGAAATCTGCGTTTTTGAATGGTCCTCTTGATGAGGAGGTTTATGTGGGGAAGCCACCCGGTTTCGTGATCAAAAATCAAGAGAGGAAGTACTACAAGCTACACAAGGCATTGTATGGTTTGAAACAAGCTCCGAGAGCTTGGAACAAACGTATAGACGGCTTTTTTATTGACATCGGTTTCAAAAGGTGTGTATCCGAACATGGTGTTTATGTGAGATCGAATACTATTGATGGTGTTATTATACTTTTCTTGTATGTTGATGATCTCTTGATTACGGGTAGAAATAACAAGAGTATTTCAAGGTTCAAAGTGAAGCTCATGAGTGAGTTTGAGATGACAGACCTTGGTGTCATGAGTTACTTTCTTGGCATAGAGTTTCACAAGTCAAAAATGGGGCTGCTTATGCATCAAAGGAGGTATGCTCTAGATATCTTGAAAAAGTGTGAGATGGAGCATTGTAATGCTTCTATTACACCTTGTGAGGCTATATTACAGCTGTCCAAAAGTGATGATGAGGATGATGTGGATCCAACACTTTACCAGAGTTTGATTGGGTCATTACGGTACTTCTGCAATACTCGACCGGATTTGGCTTTTAGTGTCGGTATTGCGAGTAGATTCGTGGAGAGACCTAAGGTGTCTCACTTGGCGGCGGTCAAGAGAATCCTTATATATGTGAAAGGTACTCTTGGTTGTGGTATTTTGTTTCCCACATCGGATATAGGTCGCAAATGTACTTTATTTGGCTACACCGATTCTAATTGGTGCGGAGATAAAGATGATCGGAAATCTACAGCGGGTTACATCTTTATGTTCGGTAGTACACCAATCTCATGGTGTTCGAAGAAGGAACCGGTTGTAGCACTCTCTTCTTGTGAGGCCGAGTACATTGCGGCATCATTGAGTGCTTGCCAAGCTATGTGGTTAGTGAATCTTATGAAGGAATTGAGACGTGGTGATGATGATGCCACCACACTGTTTGTGGATAATGTTTCCGCGATAAATCTTGCGAAGAATCCGATTACACACGGAAGGAGCAAGCATATTGAGATGCGGTTTCATTACTTGAGAGAATTGGTTGGTGATGGAAAGCTTAGATTGAGCTATTGCCGAAGCGAGGACCAAGTTGCGTATTTGTTGACCAAGGGTGTTAAAAATGAAGTGTTCAAGAGACTGTTGAAGAGCTTGAGCATGATGAACTTGGAGTAACTAAAGTGAGGTGGTGTGTTGTGAGCTGTCAAAAATCTGTTACAGCTGTTAGTTTTTTGGAAAATAGCAGAATTTAACAGCATGACACTTTAGTTAGTTTTGGTTATTAGTTGTACTATTCTCTCATGTGTATATATACATTGTTGTAATCCCAATTCAATGTTAATTCCACTTTTGATTCACCAATATTACTCTCTACCCTAATTCTCTCTCTCTCTCTCTCTCTCTCTCTCTCTCTCTCATTTCATCTTTATCAAGTTTCTTTTCACCACTGTTACTACCTTCAAAGCTTGGTTTTATGTTTTATGTTGTTTTAACAAGACTCACCTTTCTTCCAAACTGTGAAAACTTCATGTTTCTCACGATTATTTCCTCTACTCAAGCGGAATTGTGCCCATGTAACTCTCTATTGTATCAGAATAATAATGACAAAGGCTTTGCTCAGCTTTTCCGCTCAAATCACGATTCATCTCTCATCTTGAACTCTCATGCTCAATCGTTGCGTCTCTCTCAACGTATCATCACCATCATCTTTTTCTACTTTCAAAATTTATCATCTACACCGCATCAACAAAAACGATGCCCAAAACTCACGCTCAATCATCTTCCGTCAACTCTCAAACCAATTCGTGAGAGCTTCTATTCATCTCTCATTATTTTCGCAGGTTCTCTCGGTACGACTACTACAATACTTCTCTCTATTTTAACATCTTAAACAAACTATTCTCTTCATGTTCTGTATCCACACATCAAAATCATAACAAGAAAAATGCCAGGTTCTCTATTTTTTAGTTTCAACATCATTTATACAAAGCCCACAAAACAAATTAGCAACAAAATCAATCATTCAAGCAAAAAATATGATTATTGATTAGTACAAAGAGATGGATACATCAGTATCAAGAATACATGAAAAAATGCAAGAAAACTTACAACCCGGAGCTAATCCATTGATTTTCGATTTTGATAAAGTTCGAAGGTATCTCGCCTCTTTCAGTCTCTACTTTCGTCAATCCTTCTTCTTCTTTTCTTCTCTGTAAAATCTTCTTGCTGAGAACTTGTTAGTTGCAAGTGTGGATGAGTTTAGACAGTGATGAATATGTCAAATGGTGAATGTGTTTTAGGACATTTGAAGATGGATGTCACAATTTATTTAGTGAATCTGAAACAGGGTGAGTGGATGTCGTTTCGTTGTGTCCGAGTTTGGATGGTAAGAGGAAGGAGGTTATGTGGTGAGTTTGAATGTGGAGTTTGAATGAAGAAGAAAGGTTTGAGACGTGTATCAGAGAGTTTTTCTACAGTCTGAAAGTTCAAAAGTGATTTTCTTCCTTATTTCTACCGCCCCCTTGTTTGTGAATGAAAAGTTTGTTTATATAGAAAATAAGAATGAGAGAATTAGGAGGGAATATTTTTGAATCAATTCTTGTTCACTAAGCAACATTATGCTAAGTTTGTATGAACTGCACTTGCACTTTTATTGTAACAAGTTTGTGTGATGCATTTTGATGTATGTATGAGACTGATTTATAGCTGGACAATAGCAGGTTTTAGTTTGATATTGGACTGTAGTATCATGATTTTGGACTGATTTTCTTGACATATTGCAACAAGTTTTGGAGCATAGTGTTTGACAACATCTTTTTGTAGTGGTATGAAATGTAGTAGTCCCAACAAATTGATGATTTTTCTTTTTCTCTTTTTAGACATAAAATAGACAAAATAACATGATAATAATAATAATAATAATAACTAAAAAAGTTAGTAACAAAAAATAAAAAGATTAAACTAAAAATTCCAAAAATAAAAAAGAGATTTTAAAATTAATTTTGGTTTTAATAATAATCCAACTTAAAAATTGAATTAAAGTTAAACTAAAATCAAGATTAATATTGAAAGAAAGAAATTAAAATTATATTGACTAAAAAAATTAAAAGGAAAAGATATTAACTATATTTTTTTGTGATTTTTTGAATTAAAGTGCAAATAAAAAGGAAATGATATTAAATATATTTTTTCAAATGTTCTTTTGAATTAAAGTGAAAATAAAAAGGAAATGATATTAACTATATATTTTTTATATTTTTGAATAAAAATGACGCAACTAATGAAACCGATGAAAGCCTATATTTTTTATATTTTGAATAAAGAAAAATAAGAATTGCAATTTAAAATACTATGATGCTAATTACCTTTTTATTTTATTTTTCATGAGAATAAAAAAAAATTACAGAGAGTGATGGATAAAAGACGAAGAGAAGGGAAATATACATGATTGGATAAAATCGGGCAACACACAATCGAAATTAAAATCAAATTCCACTAAATTCACAAAACGACTTCTAACGTTTCCATTTCTTTGTGGCTTTTCAAAGTATAATCAGCTCTTGACTTGTAAAGAAAAGTTGTAGATGATGTCAAAGAGAATCATATTCAAAACAAAAAAGAACCGCTAAAAATTTCAAAAATGTGAAGAAGTTATGAATTTTTAAAATCTGGCTCGAGAATTGGTAAACAGCAGTTAAAACACTCGTGAACACTCGTCATGCAACGATGCAAATGGAAGGTGGGATCTTAGGTCATAAATCAGGGTATGGAAGATGCCCATATTTAAGTTTCTTTTATCGGAGATATGAAGATACTTAAATATAACATAAAACCGAATTTTTGGCCCTAAGATTATGCGAAATAGATATGGTATGATGTGCGACAGACTCTGTGGGAATAAGACTAGAAACAAGAAATCTAGTAAACTCAATGAGATGATGTGGCAAGAAATGTTGGAAAAACACTAGATATTTGGCATCCAATATTGGCATTGGAGGAGGTGGAAAATATTATACTGGGGATAACACATCCAATCATTGGCTTCAGATGGCAACAAACATATGAACGAGGACCACGACATCCTATTATTGGCTTCGAATGAAGGTATAAATGATTTATGACATCCAATCATTGGCTTTGGATAAAAATACTACCATGACATTCAATTATTTACTTTGATTGAAGGGAAAAGAGATGCGACATCCAATGATTAACTTTGGATTAAAATACGATCACGACATTCAATGATTTGCTTTGAATGAAGGGAAAAAGACGTGACATCCAATGATTAACTTTAGATTAAAAGACGACCACAATATTCAATGATTTGCTTCGAATGGAGGGAAAAGAGATGTGAAATCCAATGATTAGCTTTGGATCAAAAGACGACCACGTCATTCAATAATTTGCTTCAAATGAAGGGAAAAGAGATGTGACATCCAATGATTAACTTTGGATTAAAAGACGACCACAACATTCAATGATTTGCTTTGAATGAAGGGAAAAGAGATGTGACATTCAATGATTAGCTTTGGATTAAAAGATAACCACGACATTCAATTATTTGCTTCGAATGAAGGGAAAAGAGATGTGACATCCAATGATTAACTTTGGATTAAAAGACTACCACGATATTCAATGATTTGCTTCGAATGAAGGGAAAAGAGAGGTGACATCCAATGGTTAGCTATATGTGATACGGTGGGAGAACTTACTTGAGGGTTTTGTGTTTTATCGCAAATGTTGCGGTTAGCAAGATTCGCCACCGAATTTTCTTTTATCCAAAAAGAAAGGTGAAAAAGCACAGGAAAGACCTTTGAGATTGTTTCTTGGGTTCGGGGGGTAGATTATAAAAAGGGAAGATATTAGCACACTTTTTATCCATGGTTTTCCATGGGATCTTAGTTACTTGCTAGATCACTTGCTTTTGTTTGAAATTATGCTTTGTGTGGTTTTTTGAAAGTATTTTGTAAAGAGGCCATTTGTTTAGGCAATATTTGTAATGATTCTTGTTTGTAAGAATGTATACAAAGATGTTTTGATCTTTTGAAAATGTTTTCAATTTTTGTAAGATGTTTGAAGGTGTATGTGATTGTTTTGAAAATAGCAAGGATGTTTTGTTTTGAAATGGAGCAAGTAATTAGGAGCAATCTACCTACTCAAATGTCTTTCTTGTTCATTTCCTTTTCCTTTGACATTGTTGTCTTATCATTGATTTGGTAAGCAACCCTGTCTTTGGATGTTAACGGGACGAGCGTGGGTCATCGTATAGCCATGATTAGCAATGTTGCAAGGTATCTTAGCATTCTTTTTGAGGGACTAAGATCATTTTGTAAGGAAACTTTGAATAGCGTCATCGAGGGACTATGATCTTGTATTTGTTTGTTTTTTGCTAAGATACCTTACATACGTAATATGGCCATTTTGTAAGGCAACCAAGTGGATTTCACCCTAGGGGTGCTTGTGTGCAAGTGTGTCATTTTCATGCTTGTTTTTTTGTCTTGGATTAGGGTTTTCTATTTGATTGATTTTATCTTCCCATACAAACCCTAATTACTAGCATGTTATGTAAAAGCGATAAATTGCGAAATTTAAAGTTACTACGTTGTTACAACATTTGTGGGAGGGGGGGGGGGGGGTATACAATTTATGAATGGGGATTGCAATAATATAAACCTAATTAATCTATTACAACCAAATTGAATATTATAGAAATAAATGAAGGAATATGTAAAGTAAAAAATGCAAATTGAAAGAAATGATTTTTTTTTGTGTTTGGATTTTTGTATGAAGGAGGTTTTAACCTAAATCTAATTAGAGAAAAAGTAATTAAATTAAATTAACTTAAGTAAATTAAGGAAATAAATTAATTAAGAAAAGATTTCAATTAAGAAAAGATTTTTTGAATAAAACCCTAAATCTATTTTAATTGATTAAAGGAAAATTAGTTTAAAGAAAAAGTATTTTTACATTTTTGTCTTGAAAATAGTATGTGGTATTATGAAATATTTTTGGTCTTTTTTATATTAAAATAAATATATTTAGATAAATAATAACCTAGTTTTATTTTAATATTTACAAGGAAATTAATAAAAGTAAATAAAGTATGATGAATAAAAATATTTTTTTAGGTGGAAAAATATTTAAATTATGTCAAAATATAAATCTATACTTTTTATACTTTTTATGATTTTTTGGTATTTTAAAAAATATATTTAAAAGAAAAAATGAATAAATAAATAAATAAATAAATAAAAATAAAATGGGCCAAGGGGTGTCACAAGTAAACAGGGAAGTATGCTAGCAAAAACGAAAAAAAATGTCAGGCCCAAAGGGACCAGCGCCTGCAAAAAGTTAGAAAAATGGAAAAATGCAAAAGGGGGGTTCACATTGGTTCGAACCCCCGCCCTTTAAGTAACATATGCCTTAGTACGCGCGCGCTTGCCACTGAGGTGGCTGTTTCATCCGGTCATATAATCAAAGCATAAATATATATTAGAAACTGCTTTCTGAAGGTAACTTCGTCTTCAACCTTGAGCCTAGCCGGACCACCTGTATCTTCCTCATTTCTCCACAAAAATGGAAAGTTCAAACATGAAAGTTGTGGTGTTTCTTCCCACGAATTCAACCATATAACTTATGTAAGCTAAATGTCAAAGATTAATTTTGCTGGCCCTAAATTGAAACCTAATTTTCTCAGAAGTTTCAAATCCAAAATTCTCTATACACATTCAATATAAATGGAAACTATGGACATGGTTAGCTTTAGAGCAAGGATATCTACATTTTGTTTTCACAAATCAGGATCAAATGATACTTGTATGAAGAGATAGAAGTTTGAGTTTTTACCTCTTGCAGCTAGAGTCGTGAATGGATTTTGAGCAACTTTTGAGAAGGCATGAGGATCTGTTTAGCTTGCCTGGACCTCCTTGAGTGTATTCCAACTCTTACTTTGCCTTGAAAGTCCCTGAATATCTCTACTCAAGTCAACCTGCAAGCTTGATATTTGAAAATGGTGGATAGTGATGGAAGAGTTACAGTGAGGAAACAAGGGTATGGATTGCTTTGGTATGATGTATAGAAAGTGTCTGAGTGATTAGTTTTTAAAACGCACGAGTGGAAGTGAAGATCATGAGTTTTGGTTCAGAACTGTGTGTTAATGGTGTTCTTGAGAAGGATTTTGGTTCTTTGATGTTTGAGGTAGTTTCAGGGCAATAGCATCCGTCTGTCAACTTGAAAATAGTGTGTATACTTATAAGCAAGAGGTTTTGAGACTTCTCACAACTCATAATTTGAAACTCACATGTTTTGCTTGGCTACTTGTTTTTGAAGCAAAGTTAGCAAGCATGGTTTCAATGTGAAGTACAAGGCTTGTAAGGTGGCTGAAACCTTTAAATACACTTGTTCTGATTATGTAGAGTGTGTTTATGCAGAAAGAACAAATGCAAGGCTCAATGCAAGCTGACTTTGCATAAAGCTTTCTTTTCTAAAATGGCAATGTTGCCTTTCTTCCCAAAATGGAATTATACTTGTACAATGCATTGATTGCTTGGATTAAAGCTCCCAACAACTGAGAAAACATTTAATTATAGAGTGAAAGTCAAGTTAGAAGCCTGCAAAGTGAGATTTGTACAACATGCTTGAAGATTGGACCAATTGTTCTTCACAAAATGGCTTGCAATCCAAGTGACAAAACACCAACTTCATCTCTTCGATTCTCCCTACTCAAGAATGATCTCAAGGATTTCTTGGACATTTTGGAAAGCTTGAAATGTTCTATAAAACTCATCTTTGAATTTATTTTGAAGATTCCCCTTGGAACTATATGAAAAAGTTCCATGAAGTTAGGTCAAAATCCTGTCCAAAATAGGGCAAAATTTCACAGTGTTTTGTTTCATGACCCTATGTTCATAAAATTATAACTTGAGATCTAAGCACTTTTGGAAGAAGTTGTGTGAAGCAAAGTTGTAGATTTTATGGAGATCTAAAACTTTCATGTTGGAATTTTCTCTTGAATCATCTTGCATCATGGTAAAAATTTGGCTCAAAGTTGTGAAAAAATAAGAAATTTTCTATACTTAGAAAAATTTCTAAGTTAAGAAATTTCATCTTTTAAAAATAAAATCTTGAATTCTTGATTTCTTGATGAAAAAGTTTCATATTTTGACATGTTTTGATGAATTATGACCTTTGGCACTTGAATTTGACCCAAAAGTCAAAGTTTGACTTTTCAGTATACAGTTGACTTTTGATCAGTTGATTGCAAAATTCATCTGTCAATCAAATGGATTTACAATGTTTTGAATCATGTCACTAGGTCAAAATGATGCAATTGGAATCTTGAGACCATGCCTTAAAACCAATCGATCATTTGCTAGGTCAAAAATCAGAAATTGCCCTTTCTCAGTCAAAACCCTAATTTTGACCATTTTGCCCTTTTGGAGATTTGATCAAATTTCTTGAGGAATTATGGTCCAAACTTGATCAAATGATACATATGGGTCTAAAATGTTGATGTGGATCAATAATTATGAAGTTTGACTGTAAATTGGCTATGGTTGACTTTTTCCCCAATACAGTTGATTTTTAGGTCAACTGTTCAATTGACTGATCAAAAGTGTGATCCAAAGCTTAAAACTTGTCATGAGTAATATTGGGGGTCCATAATGATCCTTGAAAGTCATATTAAGCATTGATAATCCAAAAATCCTTGTGCCAACTCAAACCCTAATTTTGGTCATCAGTGCATAAGGAGGTGTCTTGAGCTGATCAAACCCTAGTGTAGTCTTGAAACCAATGAGATCTTGTGAGCAAATTCTTGATAAGTGAGAGAACAAATTTTGGGGTACAACACTATAGATTAAAAGAAGACCACTAAATTCAATGATTTGCTTCGAATGAAGGGAAAAGAGATGTGACATCCAATGATTAGCTTTGGATTAACAAAAAAGACGAGACATCTAATTAAACGACTTTGGACTGTGACGAAAGATCATGACATCTAATATTTTCTTCGGATGACCGAGAGAAACATGATATCCAATATTAGCATTGGTTGAAAGTGAGAAGCAACAACGCGCCAAATATTAGCATTGGTCAGAAACAACACACCCAATATTAGCATTGGGCGGAAAAGAGAGATAACATCCAATATTAGTGTTGGACGAAAAATAAAAAGATGGATAGACAAATATTTGCTTTGGTGGGTGCCAAGTAAGTTGGACTTTGAGCACAAGGAAAGATGTTGATAACAACAAGACCTTGAAAAATACAAACAAGCGTGAAACACTCTTAGAGCTATACATGATATTGAAAATTGAGTTAAAGTTAAACTAAAATCAAGATTAATATTGAAAGAAAGAAATTAAAACTATAGTGACTAAAAGAATTAAGAGGAAAAGATATTAACTATATATTTTTTTGTGATTTTTTAAATTAAAGTGCAAATAAAAAGGAAATGATATTAACTATATTTTAATATTTTTTTAAATTAAAGTGAAAATAAAAATGAAATGATATTAGCTATATATTTTTTGTATTTTTGAATAAAAATGATGCAACTGATAAAACCATTGAAAGCCTATATTTTTTATATTTTGAATAAAGAAAAATAAAAATTGCAATTTAAAATAGTATGATGCTAATTACCATTTTTTTTTTTCATGAAAAAAAAAATTAGAGAGAGTGATGGATAAAAGACGAAGAGAAGGAAAATATATATGATTGGATAAAATCGGGCAACACATAATTGAAACTAAAATCTAATTCCACTAAATTTACAAAATGACATCTATCGTTTCTATTTTTTCGTGACTTTTCAAAGCATAATCATCTCTTGACTTGTAAAAAAAGTTGTAGATAATGTCAAGGATAATCATATTAAAAAAAAAAGAACCGCTAAAAATGTCAAAATTTGAAGAAGTTATGAATTTTTAAAATCCGACTCGAGAATTGGTAAAAAAACAGTCAAAACACTCGTGAACACTCGTCATGCAACGATGCAGACGAAAGGTGGAATCTTAGGTCATAAATCAGGGTATGACAAGTGGCTACATGCTCGCTGATGTGACGTTTAAGGAAAAAGGTCATGATTACGATGATGTCATTTCATACCAAGAGAAAATGATTAAAATGTTCATTTCTGTTCTTTTTGTCGAAAAAGGACATTTTTGGAGCAATTTGTTGGCTAGGATTTTTTCAAAGGGGACCAAATTCAACCAAAATAAAAATGGTTTTTTGAAGATGTTTTGATTATAGAAAGTCGACCACAGAAGCTGCCTATCGCAGGAAATTTCATAAAAGGGCAATTTGGGCTTGTAGACACGGTCGACCAGAAGAGAGGCCTCATGAGGAATAGATTGAGCCTAAGAGTGTTAAAAAGCTCAAAAGAGGGAGTAACTAACGAAACAAAGTCTTATGAGTAGAGAACGTGGGTTCGATAGGAAGAATGGAGAATATGGGTTCATAAAGAGAAGTTACAATAGAGAACGTGGGTTCGACAACAAGAATGGAGAACGTGGTTTCGTGAACGAAAGTTACAAGGGACACACGACTCATAAGGAAGCGAAGCCCGTCAGAAAGTAGTTATTTTCATGTACTATAAATAAATCACTTAGTGTATAATGTAAGAGGTTCAAACTTTCACATTCCTACACGCTAGTCACTCCGAGTACCCAAGCGAACGAGCGAAATGAGTCAAGCACAGGCGATATATGTTTCACTCAACCCATTTTCAATTGTTTTGATGTTATGTCATCTATTTTTACAGTTTAAACGTCTTTATTTTATTTTGCATTTCTTGTTTTATTGCCTTTAGGCCCGCTTCGCCTTAGTCGAACGGACCCCTTTTTGAAAACACTTTGCAAAAACACTAGAGAACTGAGGCACTGTACTGAAATTCCCTGGTCGATCTCGCCAATAAACTTTTTGTTAAGAGACCAGCGTTGTTTACCAAAACCAGAGATAAACAAAGACTATGAATTTTTTAATTAAGAATGTTCTTTTATGTCATTTTGTATTTATCAGCTAGCATAACAACTAATTTATTAAATACTCAAATTAACTTATCAGCTATTAGCTATCAGTTATAAGCTATCAGCTATCAATTACCAGCTACCAGCTACAAGTCATCAGCTACCAGCTAATTTTACCAGTCTTAATTTTATAAAATGTTTTTCAATTTTTAACGAAATAATAGAACTTGTTTGATAATCAAGTTTTACTAAATTATTTTTGAAAATTATCATTTCTATTTATGAGTTTTGAAAATTAAAAAATTAAAATAAATTTTAGAAAATTTGATATTTAATGATAAAAATTGCATGAAAAAAATAGAGTTGCTTTTAAAGTGAGCGTTTCATTAAATCTCTCATCTATATACTAGCAATTTAATAAATAAACTTATTTTTATTATTATTTTAGATTAATATAATTGAATTCAAAATCTTAATAATATTATTTTATATATTTCATTAAATTTATATATAAATGTTATTATATAAGTTTATTTAAAAATTTATATATAATTATTTGATATATTTTGTTGTTATTTTTAATTTTAATATATATTATTGTTTTTCATATGTTTACTAATATTTTTATTTTTATTTTTTAAAAATTTAATTTTATATAATACAATAATATAATGAGATTATCAATTTTTTAATTAAAAATATCTTTTTATGTCATTTTGTATTACCAATTAGTATAACAATTAATTTATCAAACACTCAAATTAATTTATCAACTATCAGTTAGCAACTATTAACTATCAACTACCAATTACAAATCATCAGCTACCACTACCAACTACCAACTAGTTTTACTAAACAGAACTTTAGTTTTATAAAATATTTTTCAATTTTTAATGAAATAATAGAACTTGTTTGATGATCTTTACTAAATTATTTTTGAAAAATTATCATTTCTATTTATGAGTTTTGAAAATTAAAAAATTAAAATAAATTTTAGAAAATTTGATATTTAATTATAAAAATTGCAGAAAAAAACAGGGTTGCTTTTAATATGAGCGCTTCATTAAATCTCTCATCTACCAGCAACTTTGACCATAGAACTAAACAAACCTATTTGTGGTTGGGGCATGTGTGTTTGCGTCTATCGATAGTATGGTTCTGGTGTGAGGAGTTTAGCATGTCATGCTACCGTTTCTCTTCTGTTTATGCAGTTGTTCACTAATTTGTCTTTGTGATTTTGTATCAAATGACATATCTTATGCCTAAGTTATTTTAATGTATTTATTTTAATTTATTGTTTAAAATAAATAAATAAAATAGTAGAATATTTGTTATTATACCTCATTTTAGTTTTTTTTATCTCTATGTTAAGTAATAGATTTTCTTTCTCTCTGCATATTTTATTTACCTCAATTTCTATGTTCTTCTCTATTCTCTCTTTTTACTTTGAGTTTCACTACATCTCCCACCATCACCACTTTCGCTGACACCACCACCACCATTGAAATCATTAACAATTACATTATTAATGTTGATTGTGTTGGTAAAAATTCTCTTTTATTACTCAATTTTCATTGAACAATAACTCAAAACTAGGGTTTTTTATTTTCACGCTTGGGATGAGTCATGATCCCTCATTTTGTAGGCCGTCAAAGGTTAAATGATAATAAAGAAAATTAAAGAAAGGAATTACAAAATAACAATAAGTAACAATAATAGACTTGTTTATTTAAAAAAAAAACCCTTGCAATGTTTATTTAATTTATTTTTCAATTAAAAATATGAAGCATTCAGTTATGATTTGGATTGATTTCAGTTATTATATGTGTTCTCATTTTATTTCTATTTCATATAATTCTTTAGAAAAGTGGTTCACTAATTAACCGTTTATTTGATGGTTCACTCTAGATGCCACACGAAAAAGTAATAGAGCAATTTTTCAATAATGAGAATTTGCAATATTTTACAACTTTAAAGGTTATTTTTATATAAATCATATTGTTTTATAAAAATAAATGTCTCAAAATCGCAAATAAATTCGTAAATGATATTATTTTGTCCATGAACTAGAATTGTTAATGAATTGAGGAGATGGACTCTTTGCATGGTCGTGCAGATCTCTAATGCAACAATACAAGGTGGACTTGCAATGTTATTGTTTAAACGATCAATTAAGCCGATGAGTTCCAAAAAGGATAGAGTAAAATATGATGAAAATCATACCTCGTATTTAATGTGTGGTGATGTATATATATGATGGGTGGTCAGAGAAATCCATTCTTTTCTCACAAGGATTAAGACAAATTGTTTGATTATATCAAACAATGGCCTTGAACCTTCATGATCGGGTTGGATGCTCCTAGAGTGACAATTGGATCCTTCCTCTATTAGACATGTGGTCGGGTCAAAAAAGTTATCCTCAAGGTTTGTCATGGTATAATGAATGAGAAGTCTTTGCAGAAAACTGGATCATCTATATTACACGAGGATGGGGAAAAGTCTGTGAGCCCTTATGAAGACATTAGGATACATGTGTGTTAAATGCTAGTCTCAACATTGATGTTTTTCACGGGACCTTTCTGAAACATGGCCTTAGGTCTGTAGGCTAGGGTGTGACGTTACCCTCTAGGTTGTCCGAGTGAACTCAAGTGTCGTTTGTATTTTAAGGAAAATCTTAGCTATTGTTTTTTGTCTTCCCATTTTTTTCCTCTAGACCGTTGATATAATCACTGAGTCTTACTATATAAAGGTCCATTACTATAAATAACGCTTTTTATGCCAAAACTTGCACCTCACATAAAAAAGTGTGTAACTCATAGAGGCGTCACATTTTTTTATAAAAAATAATGTCATATATTCCCTCATTTTTACTGAAAATCGAGGGGTAAAGTATTTAGAGGACACACCTTCGAATTTCAGCAACTACATTTTAACATCTTTTAATTTTTTAAATTTTTTTTATAACTTATTACCTCGGTTTTATTCAAAACCAATGGATAAATTATTTAGAGGATACGTCTTCGAATTCCAACAACTATATTTTATCACCTTTTAATTAAAAAAGAACATTTTTTTATGATCTATTACCTCGATTTTATTGAAAACCGAGGGGGTAAAGTAGTTAGAGGGACACGTCTTCAAATCTTAGCAACTACATTTTATCACATTTTAATTTTTAAATTTTTTTATGAGCTATTACCTCGGTTTTATTGAAAACCAAAGGGTAAAGTAACTTATTTTTTAATTTATGACACATTTGATGAAAAAATTAAGTGACGAATCTGTGTTGTCCATTTATAAAGTAACAATGGTCAAGATATTGTCAATTCATCAATCTACATGAAACATTAGTGATCCGCGTGAAACTCTCAATCAAAACGTGAATGTCACATCTATTCATCTTGAATACAAAATGTTTAGATTTAAACTTAACATATTAAAAACAATGACTATGAAAGCAAGAGCAGGGAAATATTTAAAGGTTGGTTTCATAATGTTTAATCTTTTCTCTAGTTAGGAAAGCATGAAAATAACTTATTAATGATTGTTGTTGTTCTTGAAATTTATTATTTAGTAATTCTATTGATTTTGTTTATTTTTGTTGTTGTTCATGTTGTTGTTGTTTTTGTTGTTATTGTTGTTGTTGTTGTTGAGATTTAATATTTACGGAATCCATGGATTTTGTTGTTGTTGTTGTTATTGTTTGTTGTTGTTGTTGTTGTTGAGATTTAATATTTAAGGATTCTATTGATTTTTTTTTGTTGTTGTTGTTGTTGATGGGAAAGATTTAGAATTTGTTAACAAATTTGATGCTTTTCAGATTAAAACGAGAAAAAAAACAGGTCAATTTTTTTTGTAAACAGGCCTTTACCCCTCGATTTTTGTTAAAATCCTAGGTAAAAAGTAGCGCAGTTTTGAAATTCCAAAAAATGTTATTGTTGGGGATCGACCTATGACCAATGCCACTTTACCCCTCGATTTTTGAATAACCGAGGGGAAAAGTGGAGAGTTTTTGTGTCGACCTTCGTTACCTCGCTTGTGTAACCGAGATTATATCCTTTTCACGTCCGAAGTGAAATGGAGTTATTTGTAGTAGTGGCCATCTTGATATTTCAAACAAACTTTCGCTCTTTGTGCATGCTGAGACTTTCCTTTTTCCTCACAAACTCTAATCCTTGTCCCTAAGCTCTGGTGACCTTTAGTTTTATCATCTTCTCTCTCCGTTCGGTCTGTTCAGATTATGCATTTTGAAATTTATCGTCGTCTCTAAGTTTCTTTTGCTTTTGACCATTTCTCCAATTCATTATTTTTCAGGTGCCATTCTTAGTCCTTTTCTTATATTTTGCTACTTTTGTTTTTTTGTCTTTGTCATGGCCAACATAGAATATTTACTTGGGAATATGCTACACTTCCTCAGTGGGAGTGATTCTTCACCATCCATCGGAATATAACATATTAATATTCCAAGTTTTGATCATTTAGAGGTTAACTAACCTAACTTATACCCTATTGTGCTTACCAAATTTTTTGGATCTTGTGAGGGTTCTATAGAAAATGGTGATGAACCCTCTAATGCCTCTTAAGGTGAGCATATTGACGAGTCTTCTGAAGAGGGTAGGTGGCTATATGTTTCCATTTCTTCCTCCATTCATCCTGAAATTCTGGCAGCAGATACTCAATGTCACAGTGAATGTTATGACACCGTATCTGACTTTCTATAAGACAGTAAAACAAAAAGCAGTAAAGAACACAGTCAATTGTTTACCCAGTTCAGTGTGAAACAACACCTACTCTGGGGGCTACCAAGCCAGGGAGGAAATTCACTATAAGAGATATTAATTCAGGAATAAACCAACCAGTTTATCTCTTTCACTTAAGACCTACCCAATGCAACTTCAATCTAAGTTCAACTTAAACCTGAGTTCCTACTCACTCCCCCTCAATCACAGCAGTGATACTAAACAATTGACTAATGAAATAATGAAGACACTCTTCAGAACATACACTTGACTATGCTTCACAGCTTTTAATCAAGTAACACAAACACTCGTGCTTCAAAGCTTTGAGTGATACATAAACCTAACTTGACCTTGCTTCAAAGCTTTAATCAAGTGACACAAACACTCGTGCTTCAAAGCTTTGAGTGATACACAACCCTTACAATCAAAACCTACTCCAAGTCACTTATCACAATGATACTTGCTTGGATTACAGTAGTTAAAACTATACAGCCCCTTGTTGATCTTCTATCAAAAAAGTTAACTTCACCAACAACCTTCCTGTTGAATATATATGCAGCTGTTCTTCAGTTAGGGCTTCCACGAAAATAGCTAGGGTTAATTAGGGTTAACCTCAAGACTTGGTCACAAGACTTTATCAACCAGATTAGGGTTAAGCCAAGTTAACCTAAAGTCCACGTGAGATTCTGTTCTGGACTGTATGAACCATATTCCTGAAAAATCTCAGAATTAACAAAACTGCCTAACTGTTAGATCAGTACAGGATGTCTTAACATTGGTTATGACAACAAGAATCTTGTTTACTGATTTTTGGTAGAATGCAATAAATGTGGTCATTGCAAAATGCTCAGATACACTCTCATAATGAGCAGCTACTGTATGCCATTCTTTTTCTGCATAAAGTACCTAATAACCCAGAATGTTATGACATCAGTCATGACACTCATACACCTGGTTTTACCAAAAATACATGCCAATAACTAAACACTTACAAACTCCCCCTTTGGCAAATTTTTGGCTAAAACCCCTAAACAATCAGAGAATAGAGAGCAGCAGAAATAATATGTCTGTAGAAAAATTAATGTCTACCAAGTATAATTAACACATAATCTTCTCCCCCTCTTTAGCCATAAACAGGCCAAAGATACATGTACTTTTAGGTTATACAGTCATCCAAAATGAATAATAAAAACAACATAAAGTCTGAAATCACTTGCAGCAACAGGTACCAGCAGCAAGCTTGACACTCCACTGATCTTCAAGCACTGTCATCTTCAGAGGAGGCACTATCTTCAGCATTAAGCTGATCTTCAGCAGCATCCTCTTCCCTTCTTTGTCCTTCAGTCTCCTCCTGTTTTATTCTAGCAATTAGGTTCTCAAGAGTCCTTTTCCTTGTCTCCAGATCTTTGCAGGTTTCCTTCAGCACAGCTATAACATCAGATTTCTTGGACTGAGTTTTGACAGTTGATGTCTCAGCTGATGTCATGACAATGTCAGGAACATGAGTTCCCTGAAATAGCTTATAGTGCAACCCAAGAGCAGGGGCTCTTTTGCATACAGTATCTCTTTCCACTAGAATGTCAGGATACTGAGCAAGGACAATACCACATAGGAGGGAGGGAAAGGCAATAGGGCCTTTAACAGCATAGCTTCCAGCATGTTTTAAAGTTTGATCAAAGATATACCTGCCATAGTCAAATTCTGTCCTGGTTCCAACAGCATACATGAATCTTCCCAATCCTGTGGAGATGGTTGATTTATGGTTGGTGGGAACCCAGTTGGCTGCACCAATCTTGTGCAGGATGGCAAATTTCATGCTTAGCTTGCTTGTATTTAGCTTGCCTATTAAGGGCCAGCTCTTGACTTAATTTGCAGTGATGGTTTGGCATACTTGGTTGTCAGTAACCTCTAGTTCAGGGCAAGCCTCATCTGGTCTTCCTAGGAATTTGTTTATTTCAGAGGGAGAGAAATTTACTTTTCTTCCTCTCACATAGACACACTTAAAGTCAGCTGACCTTCCATCAGCACATCCATCAGATAAATTCACTATGAATTCTTTGACAAGATTTTCATAGCAGTTGGTAAACTTTACCACAGTATTCATTAGACCAACAATTTAGATTAGGTCCATGATCTCCTTACATTCAATGGCACCATTGTTCAGTTCTCTTTCCAAGGCTATTCTTTTCAAGCAAACATACTTCCATCTGTTATCATTTTCAGGGTGGTGAAAAGAAATGTTGTCAGTGGGGACTTCAGGAACTTTAGCCATTTTGCTTGATGGGAGTTTCCTTCTGAGAGGAATGTCTTCAGCATCAACTTCAAATTCTGATTCCTCATCAGACTCAGAAGGTTCAGGCTCTTTCCTTTTCTTTGCTATTGGTTGTCTCACAGGCTTTGAGAGACTACCAACAGGTACTCGGGTTTTCACCTTCCCTTTGGACAATCCAGTCTTCACAGTTTCTACACCAGTCTTGCCTTCAGACCTGGTTTTCTTATGAGCAACATCAGCAGTCTTCTCTTTGGTCAGACATTTTGCAGCATCCTGCTTACCTTTTCTGTTCATCATCCTTCTAGCTATGCTAGGGTTGATATTTGCAATTAGGTCATTGTCAGAGTATTCTTCATCCACATCAATAACCGGGGGTTCAACATCCTTCTCTGAAGGGTTCTGGAGATCATCAAGATTTTCAGATGATTTACGAATGTTGTCATCCGGTGTCTCAACATTCTTAGAGACATCTGGATTCATTTCAACATTTGGACTAGCAGATTCTTGATTTAAAGGAACAGAAATGCCAGGTACCGAGTGGTTCTCATTCAGAATTCTTGTAACAAGTCTAGCTATTGCTTGATGAACATAAGCTGAGCCTTCCCTATTTTCTATTTCTGAGGGAACAGAGGTTGATGGTTGAGAGGGATTACCAGATGAAGTAGCTTGATACCTTCCTGCATGCCTTGTTCTCAGCTTTTTAACCTTAGAGGGGTTAGCTGCCAGTTCTCTAAGAGGAGTAATCTCCAGGACTTCAGAATCCATGCATGTTGTGATTTCCCTAGGTTCTCGATCAGAGGATGCGGATGAAACAGTCGTCTTGGAAGAGGATGATGTCATGGATAGTTGAGACATTTTGAGAGTCTTAGAAAACCAGTAACAACGAGAGAGAAATCTTTGATTGAGAGAATGGGGATTATTGCAGAGCCGAGAGAGGAAGGAGGTAAATGAGTGTCTATTCAACTTCTTAACAATTTTGAAAGAAATAGGAAAACATATGATTAACCCAATCAAAATAGACTTAACACAAAAGTCTCCTTCATCCCTTGTTTTAAGCAAAATTAATTGCTACATTTCCTCATGTTGGCAAATACCCAACTTGCCCCTCAAATTTTCAAATTGATTTGCATCAAGTGCTTTGGTAAAAATGTCAGCCAGCTGTAGTTCAGTGGCAACATGTTCTAGTTTAATCGTCTTCTCCTCTACAAGATCTCTGATAAAATGATGTCTAATGTCAATATGCTTGGTCCTGCTATGCTGAATAGGATTCTTGGAAATGTTGATTGTACTCAGATTGTCACAGTACAATGTCATAACATCTTGTGTGACATTATACTCAGTAAGCATCTATTTCATCCAGATCATTTGAGAACAGCTACTACTAACTGCTATGTATTCAGCTTCAGCAGTAGAGAGAGACACACAATTCTGTTTCTTGCTGAACTAGGAGACCAGATTATTTCCTAAGAAGAAACATCCTCCAGAGGTGCTCTTTCTATCATCAGCACTTCCAGCCCAATCAGCATCACAGTAACCAGTCAGAGTTGGTTCACAACCATGAGAGTACAGCAAGCCATAGTTGTAAGTTCCACTTACATACTTCAAAATTCTCTTCACTTGGTTGATATGACTGACTTTGGGATCAGCTTGGTATCTTCCACATACTCCAACTGCAAAAGCAATGTCAGGTCTGCTGGCTGTCAAGTATAGCAGACTTCCTATCATGCTTCTGTACAGGCTTTGGTCCACCTTAACCCCACTTGAATCTTTGGATAGCTTTAAATGAGTAGGTGCAGGAGTCCTTTTGTGACTGGCATTCTCCATACCAAACTTCTTGACAATGTTCTTTGCATACTTGCTTTGAGACATAAAAATTGAGTCGTCCATCTGTGTGACTTGCAGTCCAAGAAAGTAGGTCAATTCTCCCATGAGGCTCATTTCGAATTCAGCCTGCATTTGGTCAGCAAAATGTTTAACCATTTTATCTGACATTCCCCCAAACACTATGTCATCAACATAGATTTGAGATACCTTTATCTTTCCTCCTTCATTTTTGACAAAGAGGGTTTTATCCAAGCCTCCTTTTCTGTATCCTTTGTCAGAGAGAAATTTTGTCAACCTGTCATACCATGCTCTAGGAGCTTGTTTCAGGCCATATAAAGCTTTCCTCAATTTGTAGAGATGATCAAGGTAGTTTGGATCCACAAAACCTTTAGGCTGATCCACATAAACTTCCTCATTTAAGTACCCATTTAGGAAGGCACTTTTTACATCCATCTGAAATAACTTGAACTTCAGGAGACAAGCAATTCCCAATAGGAGTCTGATTGATTCCAGTCTAGCTACAGGAGCAAAGGTCTCATCAAAATCAACCCCTTCAACTTGAGTGTATCCTTGAGCAATAAGTCTTGCCTTATTCCTGGTGACAACTCCTTCAGCATCTGATTTGTTCTTGTAGATCCATTTTGTGCCAATGATGTTTGTTCCTTCTAGTCTAGGAACTAACTCCCATACTTCATGTTGCTTGAATTGGTTCAATTCATCTTGCATTGCTCCAATCCAGTATTCATCAGTTAAAGCCTCCTTAACATTTCTTGGTTCAATTTTAGACACAAAGCAAGAGTTTGAGATGATTTCTCTAGATCTTGTAATGACTCCACTGTTAGGATCTCCTATGATGAGTTCTTTAGGATGATCTTTCTGAATTCTGATGGAAGGGTTTTTGCTAGCTTCCTTTGATTCAGAGTCTACTGCAGTGGTGTTAGGTAGATCATTCTGTTGAGTTGAAGTCTCAAAGAATGTCTCAACGTTACAAGGGACATCTGTTTCCTAATGATAATCATCAACTATGACATTTATTGATTCCATCATGACTTTGGTCCTGGAATTGAATACCCTATAAGCTCTGCTGTTGGTGGAGTATCCTAGAAATATTCCTTCAACACTTTTAGGCTCCAGCTTTCTCCTTTGTTCACGATCTGCCAGAATATAGCATTTGCTACCAAATACATGGAAGTACTTCACTGTTGGCTTTCTTCCTTTCCAGAGTTCATAAATGGTGGATGAGGTTCCCTTTCTCAAGGTGACCCTGTTATGGACATAACAGGTTGTATTCATAACTTCAGCCCAAAAATGAATAGGAAGTCTTTTGGCATGTATCATTGCTCTGGCAGATTCCTGTATGGTCCTGTTTTTCCTTTCTACAACTCCATTTTGTTGAGGAGTTATAGGAGAAGAGAATTCATGATTAATTCCTTCTGAGGAACAGAACTCATTAAACTTACTGTTTTCAAATTCCTTGCCATGATCACTTCTGATTCTGACAATGCACCCTTCTTTTTCTCTTTGAATTCTTTTGCACAGTTCTTTAAAAACTTCAAATACATCAGATTTTTCCCTAATGAAGTTAATCCAGGTGAATCTGGAAAAATCATCCACAACAACATAGGCATATCTTTTTCCACCAAGACTTTCCACCTGCATTGGTCCCATCAGATCCATATGTAGAAGTTCTAGAACCTTAGAGGTGGTCAGATGTCTTGACTTTGGATGTGACATCCTAGTCTGCTTACCAACCTGACATTCACCACATACTCTCCCTTCATCAATTTGCAGTCTTGGAATCCCTCTGACTGCCTCCATGGATATAATCCTTTTCATTCCTCTTAGATGTAGATGGCCAAGTTTTTGGTGCCACAGTTTCACTTCTTTTTATTCTTTGGCAATAGAACACACAGTAGAGTAATTAGTGTTCTCAGGCTCCCACAAGTAGCAGTTGTCTTTAGATCTGACTCCTTTCATTACAACTTCTTGTTTCTCATTAGTTACAAGACATTCAGATTTTGAGAAGTTGACCTTGAATCCTAGATCGCATAATTGGCTGATACTTATGAGATTAGCAGTCAAGCCTTTTACCAGCAATACTTCATTTAGATTTGGAACTCCAGGGCAGTCCAAGTTTCCAACTCCTTTGATTTCTCCTCTAGCACCATCTCCAAAGGTCACATAACTAGTGGTGTGAGGTTTAACATTATTGAGAAGGTTCTTGATTCCAGTCATGTGCTTAGAACATCCACTGTCAAAGTACCAGTCTTCCTTTGCAGAGACTCTAAGGGAAGTGTGAGCTATCAGGGCAGTAGCCTTTTTCTTCCACTGTGGAGTATATGGTACCTTGTTAGACTTAGGTTTGACACCTGGGTTCTGATTAGGATATCCATATAATCTGAAGCAGAATGGCTTTATGTGACCAAACCTCCCACAATGATGACATCTCCATCTTTGATACTTTTTCTTCACATTTCTCTGTTCACGATGTTGAGTGCTATGTTGTGACATCTGCTTTGACATTTGTTTATCAGGCCTGATCTTCTTGTCTATACCAGATTTCTTTGCTGCCACAAATCCTAGACCAGACTTGTTTCCTACATTTTGTCCAACCTGAAGAATTTCTTCTAATTTGTCAGTTCCATTTGTCAGCATCTTGACAGATTTGGTCATCTGGTCCAGTTTTGAGTTTAGCATTTGAACCTCCCCTTCTAGATGACTTATAGTATCAATGTCTGCCCTTTTCTCAGCCTCCAACTTTATTTTGAGTTTTGTTTGTCTCTCATTTTGCTGACAGACTTCAGCACTTCTGATACATAATTTCTTGTAGGAATCAGCCAGTTCTTCAAATGTCACTTCCTCATCACTAGAGTCACTATCAGAGTTACACATACCAGTTAGTGCAGTAACTAGTTTGGCAGATTCTTCTTCAGAATTACTTTCTGAATCACAGTCAGACCAAGTAACAGACATTCCTTTATTTTGTTTCTTAAGAAAGGTAGGACATTCAGCTCGAATGTGCCCATATCCTTCACATCCATGGAATTGAATTCCTCTGCTTTGATTTCCCTTCTCTTCAGACTTTGGTCTTCTGCTGGAGTCATAAGATCTGTTAATGTCAGAAGGAATGTTCTTGACATTTGACCTTGACTTTGGATCCATTCTCTTGATGAGTTTGTTGAATTGTCTTCCAAGCATGGCTATAGCTTCTGAAATATTTTCTTCTTCATCCTCCTTGTTTTCATCTTCAGTGTTAGATACAAGTGCTATGCTCTTGTTTTTCTTGTTGACATTGTCACTGATCCCTATCTCAAAGGTCTGAAGAGACCCAATGAGTTCATCCACCTTCAAATTGCTGATATCCTGGGCTTCCTCTATAGCAGTTACCTTCATTGCAAATCTTTTAGGCAAGGATCTGAGAATCTTTCTCACCAGTTTTTCTTCTGACATCTTTTCTCCCTATGCTCCTGAGGTGTTGGCAATCTCCAATATGTTCATGTGAAACTCATGAATGGTTTCATCTTCCATCATCCTTAGGTTCTCAAATTTGGTAGTCAGCATCTGAAGCCTTGACATTTTTACTTTGGATGTGCCCTCATGGGTAGTTTTGAGAGTGTCCCAAACTTCCTTGGCCAGTTCACATTGATGTACTAGTCTGAATATGTTTTTATCAATTCCATTGAACAAGGCATTTAATGCTTTGGAATTGCCCAGAGCTAACTCATCTTCTTCTTTGCTCCATTCTTCCTCAGGTTTCAGACTGATTATCCCATCTTTCTCAGTTATGGTGGGATGGTTCCATCCTTTGTCAGCAGCTCTCCAAGCCTTTTTGTCCAGTGATTTTAAGAAGGCAACCATACGAGGTTTCCAGTAGTCATAATTTGATCCATCCAGAATGGGTGGTCTGTTTCCAAAAACTCCTTCTTTGTCCATAGCGCCAGAAAGTGATATCCCTAGATCTCACCCAGTAAGACAGGCAGGGTGCCTGCTCTGATACCAATTGAAATTCTGGCAGCAGATACTCAATGTCACAGTGAATGTTATGACACCGTATCTGACTTTCTATAAGACAGTAAAACAAAAAGCAGTAAAGAACACAGTTAATTGTTTACCCAGTTCAGTGTGAAACAACACCTACTCTGGGGGCTACCAAGCCAGGGAGGAAATTCACTATAAGAGATATTAATTCAGGAATAAACCAGCCAGTTTATCTCCTTCACTTAAGACCTACCCAATGCAACTTCAATCTAAGTTCAACTTAAACCTGAGTTCCTACTCACTCCCCCTCAATCACAGCAGTGATACTAAACAATTGACTAATGAAATAATGAAGACACTCTTCAGAACATACACTTGACTATGCTTCACAGCTTTTAATCAAGTAACACAAACACTCGTGCTTCAAAGTTTTGAGTGATACATAAACCTAACTTGACCTTGCTTCAAAGCTTTAATCAAGTGACACAGACACTCGTGCTTCAAAGCTTTGAGTGATACACAACCCTTACAATCAAAACCTACTACAAGTCACTTATCACAATGATACTTGCTTGGATTACAGTAGTTAAAACTATACAGCCCCTTGTTGATCTTCTTTCAAAAAAGTTAACTTCACCAACAGCCTTCCTGTTGAATATATATGCAGTTGTTATTCAGTTAGGGCTTCCACGAAAATAGCTAGGGTTAATTAAGGTTAACCTCAAGACTTGGTCACAAGAATTTATCAACCAGATTAGGGTTAAGCCAAGTTAACCTAAAGTCCACGTGAGATTCTATTCTGGAATGTATGAACCATATTCCTAAAAAATCTCAGAATTAACAAAACTGCCTAACTGTTAGATCAGTACAGGATGTCTTAACATTGGTTATGACAACAAGAATCCTGTTTACTGATTTTTGGTAGAATGCAATAAATGTGATCATTGCAAAATGCTCAGATACACACTCATAATGAGCAGCTACTGTATGCCATTCTTTTTCTGCATAAAGTACCTAATAACCCAGAATGTTATGACATCAGTCATGACATTCATACACCTGGTTTTACCAAAAATACATGCCAATAACTAAACACTTACACATCCTATAGCTAATTCAAATTCTGCCAAAGTTTTATGTGATGAGCGGAGATTTATTGTTTTACTAGGTGCTTTAAAAAAAGTGAATGATTGGGACCCTAATGAAGTAGAGATTAGGGATCGTAATAATGTTTTAGGCCATTCTCAATTTCATGATCAACATTATATTTTTCATGATAGTTGAACGGACATAGTTCGACGAGAGCGTGAAGGTCTTGTAGATTCGGTTGATGTTGTGAAGTACCATAGGCAGGTCTTGATTATTGGGGATGGTGTCCTCCTTTTGTAGCACAAATAGAATGAAGAATGCTTGTATATATGTGGGTTTGTATTTTTTTGGTCTCCCACGTTGATTTTGGAAAGAGGATCTGCAGCTTTTTCAATCGATGCTCCATCCCCTTTTACAAGTACATATTGTCTAGGCTAAAATTCAGGCTACCCTTCAATGAGTTTGAGGAAGGGGTGCTAATACATGGGAGAATAAAGCCTTCTCAAATTCACATTGTAACACCCTTCTAATACCACATGTATATCTCATATAAATTACAAAATTAAATCAAATAAAATCATCACTCAAGGGTGTCACACTTCATAGAAAACATCATAAAAATAATCTTGCTCCATAACACGGGTTACATCACTAACAATATCATCTTATCATGTCTAAACAAAATATTTAAGTCAACGCAGTAACATCAATACACAGATTACATCACTAGCAACATCACTAATAATATTCATTATAATAAATAAACTCCTTCATAAAATAAAACTCATTGCATCATAGTCTCAATCAAAATTTGGAATTCAAATCGGTTTAATAATAAAAAATCATCACAAATTTATGTCAACATCAAAATAATATAACATTCACAAACATAGCGTTCCCAACCCGATGTTACATATCAGAGCAAGACACCACTAATGTAGCAAACTAAATAAAACACTCTGAAACTATCATCGACGCTTCTACGAACTAGTCCTGATCACCTCCACGTTACCCACGTGGAGGCAACATTCAAACAGAAAGGGTGAGTAATCAAAATTCATTATAAAATATGTAAGGAAAAGATTAGTAGTCACAAACAACCTTGTCATATAACATCACATATTATTCATCAACACATTATACTCACAGATACATCACAATAGCACTTAGACATCTTTCATCGTCAAAATCATCAGAAACTCACATAGTTCACAACTATCATCACATCAAAACTCATCAACAAAAATCATGCAATGTCACATAGGATGTTAATGCACAAAACTTGAAACCTCCAAATATTAGAGCTCTAAAGGTTTTACTAATTTTGGTAAAACTGGATGTTGAACAAGATGTCTCATCATGATCATTCGAAATCTTGTTTGGTATAACTGGATGTTTGGATTTTGTGAGTGGGTTACAAATATGGATCATTTTGAGAATATTTGGTAATCATATGTTGTGTTCAAATTGAAGAACTTAGAAGTGTTGAACTAACATGTTTCACCATCAGAGAGACATGTAGAATGAAGATGTCCTATGAAGAGCTATTCGACATTGCGCTTGTGACCAGCTGGACAGTTGGATTTATTTGATATATTTCATCTGCTGAATATTCTGGGATTATTTTGCTATCCTATGTGGTGCACAGTTTGAAGATTTAAGATATTCAAGCTAAATTTTAGGAGATTGTTTAGTTTCTTATTATGGATATAATTTAGGAAATTAATGATTGAAGTCCTATGATTTAGGAGATATTTTTGTTGCCTTATTTGCAACAGGCCAACAGTGATTTGAAGTCCTATCCAGTATGTTGAAGATTATAAAAGGAAGGCTTAGAACTATAGCTTGTAAACTAATACTTGTATAACATATTCTAATATCTAAAAATAAGGGTTTATTCTTTTGAGAGTCGTGTACTCTCTTGCATTATAAGTCACCCTTTGTATCGATTTGATGCATTATGGTAGACATAGTTTATATACAATTTCAGAAGCCTTATGGTAATGAATTATGTATTGTTATTGGATGAAGCTTTGAAGCAAATCCAAGTATGTTAGTTAGTCAAGAGTCTTGGTTGAACTTTATTTGAAAGGGGTATCTTTCAAGTAGTATGATGAGGTCACCAGAGGTTGTGGTTGTATATATCACGAAGTTGATTTAGGGAGTGAAATGGGTTTCTCTTATCTTGGATGGGTTTCTGAGATAAAGATTGCATTAGGTATTGATTAGGTAAAACATAGGTTATTTACCGGTAAACCTGAGGTTGTTTATATAAAATTATACTACTGATAATGTAATCTTTTTCCTAGCTTATAGCCCCTAGAGTAGGTATTATTGTACGTTGAAGTAGGTCATCATATCCTTGTGTTATTATCATTCTGCATCATTCAGTTTTTGTTTCTTGATTGATTTACATATCATATAAGATGTTGGAACATCTGTTATAACTTTGTGCTGATACGATTGTATATCAGTATGCTCTATGTTGTCCAGGTGTTTTTACATAGAGATCAATGTCTCAACATGTGTTATGACATTAGTGATATGTATACAAGAATTTCAATTGGTATCAGCAGGCATCCTGCTCTGCTCTGGGTGAGATCGGGGAAGATACTTTCTGGTACTTTGGACTTTACGAGCAATGTGTTGGTTATAGAAACTGCTATGACTGTGGTGTTAATTATGAGGCGTTTCTCTGCTGCTTGTGCCTCTATAGTGTGAACATGGACAACTCATATTATTCTGGGATGATCCATTGAGAAGGATCATTGACTATTTGTGACAGGGGGAGTATTGAACCTTCCTAAAGTTGTCAGACATGTAGCTTAGATGGTGAGTTGTTGTGTTATGTTTGATTTATTTTCAAACATCTGGTGTTCTATTGTCACTGGTATTATGGTAATTATATGCAAGGGTTATCTTGTTTTTTCCTGAAGGGTTTTAAGGATTTATTAATATGTGATCCCCTGCGTATGTATCTGAAATACTCTTGATGGTTTGATGTATGCTATGGTATTATGATACTTGGAGGATGGCTTCAACCAGGTTGCTAAAGTTTCCAAAGATACTTGAGGTTCATCTCAAGTCCACTCATAAAGGTACTTTTAAGTGAGGTTGTTGATTAAAGATTTGAAGAAAGTAAGAAGCGATTTATTTTTGCTTCCAACCCTAAAAGGCCAATCTCCGGTCTTTGATAAAAGATATCTTGATGTGTCCCTTGGAATGATGTCCTACCAGATTTTAGAACATCACATCAACTAGTTATGAAGATTTCTGTTGGCCAAAGGAATGGCATTGCAGATGCTTTGGGTGCTTAACACATGTGTGTTGGTCACATATGTTTGGAACCTTCTCCTGAACTGGAAGAGGAGGCATCTTGGTTGTGTGTCTAATAAGTTTTTGTACTAGAGACATGTCTTAGATAAGTGTGTTGGTCAAGACATGATCAACATCTTATTTTCTCCTTGGGTCAGTTTATTTCTGATCAAAGTATATAGGAGTGCAGAAGTTGAGCTCAAAACTTCTAGAGGAGATTTGTTTTCTCAACCAAGTTCTTTATATGTGGATGTCAAGTTCAAATGTCGAGGACATTTTTGAAAGAACAAGAAGTGTTTCTACATATGGATTTAAGATTTTGATGATGAATTTACATGGTATCATAAAGAACAATTGTATACTCTAATGGTTTCGTTCTAGTATGTAGTTATTGCTATAATGTTCTAACTCTGATATCAAGGCGTGTGACATCATCAGATTCTGAACATAAACACTACTGGAAGAAAAAATTTGGTTACGTGTTACAGTTGAAGTAAAGATTATGGAATTCGTCTTATGCAATGGTTCTTAGGAACGTTAGTACAAGAGGTTCTGATTGTGACTTTGTGGTTAAAATTTGGAGGCCTTCTAAAGCTTTGCATCTATGTGTTCCAAGTTCTAATGATTATGAAGACGAGGTTCTTCTGAACAAGTTTTGATGATCTGAAGAAAAACAAGTTCTTATGACCAAGTGCTGAAGACTCTGAAGATAAGGTTCTAATGGGACAAGTTTTGAAGACTCAAAGACTTAGGTTCTAAGACTTAAGAGTGATTCAAGCTTCAAACATTCAAATTATATGAATCCTCTAAAGATTAGAATAATTCCAAAATGGTTAACGTGTGATGGTGTATAAAAGGTACACAAAGTGCTTTGTGACTCTACCCTCTAGGGTGGCGTAAGGACGATCCTTTCGTACTGTATTGTCAACCGCTCTCATTATGACCGTTGGGAACAAATAATTTTTTTTCATATTATCTTTCTACCCTTAATGGATCTCTGTCTACAAGCTAAGTAGAAAAACATCTATTAAAGATAAGGTTAAATTTAAACGTTGTAAAGTGATAGACAATGAATAGTATCACTATGTACTGTCCAAAATCTTACACCTTATTCTATCTGTTGGAAAATAACCATTGATACAAGAAGGGATTTTTTAATCCTCGCAATGTATATCTCTCAAGGCTATAAAAGAAGATCAGAGATTTTAAGTAAAGTGCTCTTGGCCATCAAGCTGAAAAGTCGTGGATGCTGAAGCTCTCAAAGCTGCAATGCTAAACATGCTGAAGACTATTACACAGAAATGAGAGAAAAAATAGAAAGATAAATAAGAAGAAATCTACAAGATGCTACATAAACTATAATCATATAAATCTTGGTAGATCTAGGAAGAGGCAAGGATTTGTTTCTCGTAACTTGCTCAACAAGAAGATGAAGAAGAATAACACTACAAGATGCTACCCAACTTATGATCAAATACATCTTGATAGAACTTTGTATTTTACACAAGAGTTGTTGCTCGTATTGTGTTATAGTTATAATCTCTTCATGTAAATTATTTTAACACAAGAGTTGTTGCTCGAAATTGTGTTAAACAACATGTGCTTAATCACTTGTGTAATATGCTTTGAAGAAGAAATCATGTAAACATAAAACCTTATAAACTGTTGTTGATTGATTCCTTGAGTGACCAAGTGAAGGTATGATCTCAAGAAGATAATGGTTGCAGTCTTTGTGGAAAATCCTAATAGGAGATCTTAAGTGATCAGATTCTATTGGGTCAATGATTATTATATTCATTAAATTAGATCACTGAACATATCATTGAAAGGTTTCTTGAGTGACCGAGTGAAGGTCTGATCTCAAGAAGACAATGGTTGCAGTATTTGTCGAAAACCCTAATAGGAGATCTTAAGTGATTAAATTATGTTGGGTCAATGACTGTTATATCCGTTAAATTAGATCACTGAACATATCATTGAAAGGTTCCTTGAGTGACTGAGTGAAGGTCTGATCTCAAGAAGACAAGGGCATGCTGGTCATTGTGGCAAACCCTGATAGGAGATCTTAAGTGGTCTAATTCTATTGGGTCAATGAGCATTATATTTGTTAAGTTGGATCATGTGATCGGTGGATCTGGAACTGACTGTTTAACGCTGGTTCGCGAAATGTCGCGGAAGCAAGAGTCGCCACCGTCTTTTATTTTCTCCAAATGGAAAGGACAAAAGCACAGAAAAATTCCTTAAAGAGATTGCTCTCGGTTCGGGAGGTAGATTATAGAAAGGGAAGGTATTAGCACCCTTTCTATCCATGGTTATCCATGGGCTCTTAGATACTTGCTCATTGTGTTTTCGAAAATGGTTTGTTTGCTTTTCAACTGTGGGTTTTAATAAGTTTCTTTGAAAATTCCAGTTCGACTCTTGTATCGATCCTCAAGAGTGTTTGAAAAATTGCTTTCGAAAGCTTTTTGAAAATGTGTTGGTGTGAAAAGTATTTTTTTGATTTGTTTGAATTTAGAGCAAGTATCCACGAGAACCTACCTACCCTAAGGAATTCGTCTGTGTAAATGTCCTTTAAAGTAGTGCCATCCCACCATTGAGAGATAGGTAGCACCACCGTTGGAGGTGTTCGGGTCAATTCGAGTTTTAGGGACATGGTGATCACCAGAGCAATAGGAAGACACCTTAGAAGCTACCCTCATGCCAGGTTCCCGGATCATGAGGACTTACTAAGACATCCTCTACTCGACGACCACCTTTCGAAAGGCAACAGTGAGGCGTACCCTAGGGGTGGTGTGTGCGAATTGTGTGTCAGGTTTCAGTTATTTGTCTTGTCATGTTTGTCGTGTTCTACGCTTGATTTTATTAAGACATTCATTCTTGCATGCATATTTAACAGTTATAAATTGCAAGGAAATAAAGCTAGACTATTACAAATGGCGCGGGTCCACATCGCCAAAATTAAACCGGACCCGATTTAGCGGAAAAATAAATAATGCGAATAAATAAAAGTGCAAAAAGTAAATTACATGGCTTTGGGACAATTACATAATTATTTAAACGATTAAAAATAAATGCGCAAAATAAGGAAATTAAAACAAAAATAGGGCGTTGGACCCTCTTACAAATAATTAAAGGTTCATGAGCAAATAAAATAATAAAAAAAAGAATTAAATGTTTTTGATATTTTGTATTTTTTAAGATTTAAAAGAAAAAGGAGTTAATTAAAATTAAATTATGAAGCAAACCCTAATTCTAATATTCTTTAGTTATTTAGAAAGAATTAAAATAAGATCTAATATTAAACCTAAAATTTATTATGTACAATTTTTAATTATGAAAATAATAATAAATAGTATTGTGAGGAATAAAAATTAAAAAGACATTAAAACTATTAATTAACCTAATTCTACATGTTTTTGGATTTTTATTAAAAAAAGAATTAAGATTAAAACCTAATTAAACTAAACAATTTATATTCTAATTCATTCATGGCAATAATATTAATAAAATAAATATTATGTTTTTCTGTATTTTCTGATTTTTTTATAATGTTTTTAGATTTTTGTTAAAAAACAATTAATTAAAACAAATAATTAAAATAAACATAACAATTAAAATAAATGAAATAAAAAGGAAATCAAACCAGAGTGGGGTGTAGTCCCCAATTTAGGAGGTATGACTTTGGAAAGCCTGGCCCAATAAACATGGAATTTCATTGACTTTCTGGATCAGGTGTCATGCATTGACTGATTTTATGGTGGACTTTCAATATTAGCCCTTGATCTGGGACCCTCAGGCAGGTGTACGCTTAGATGAGAGGGCGTATGGTACGTGCACAGTCCTGAAGCTGCATGGGATTTACAATTGAAAAATAATATGGGATTTGGCCAGACCTGGGACTTGAACCCAGGTCTTTGAGGTCACATGCCTAACACGTTACCACTGAACCACATGCATTTCATTTAATATATAATAATACGCAAATATAATAAATAAAACATAACGCTAATGGATCAAAAGCGCGCGAACTTTAAACGGACCAATCACCAATGGACACGGGGTCATCTTCTTCGTTTTCCTGAAACAAGAAACTCATGGGCAACGGTTTTTGATCGTGGCTTTAGGGGGTTTATGAGAAAATAGCGATTAGAAATATATGAAACATAAATTCATCGCGAATATGCATTTATCTTCGTCTTGGTGCGTTGAATCCAACCATGGTGTTCAGAAGTCCCAATTTTCCTTCTATACAAAACCCCTAATTCGAGCTCCTGAAAACCCTAACTTTTGGCAATGGCATAATCATATATGGTCAATAAAAATACAATTAAACACCACAGTTAGCTTTAGAATTTCACAAAGAATAAGAATCAACAAACAAAATTCATGAAAGATGCTTAGAATATGATATGCGATTTGGAAATTTTCTTGGTTCAGTTTGACTTAGAGGTACCGATTCAAGGAGTTTTGGTGGTTGTTTTGGGTTGGCACGCGTTCAGGACACTCCAATGAAGCTATTGAGATCAAAGTTAGGGCTTGAATCGTCCCCTAGAATGCTTTTCAGAATTGACTTTTTTCTCAAAAATTTCAAGTTGTTAAAGGCTTCTCATGCGCAGCTTTCAGTCTTGGATCATTAGGGTTATGTTCTAGTATATGTAAGGAATGATTTAGGTCAAAAACTTTGCACAAAATCTCAAGCATTCATGGATTTCAATATTTGATTTTGGAAAATCTTTTTCAATCTTTTTCTCATGTTTCTTGTACCAAATCTGATCAATTAGCACCAAAGCTTGCCTATTTGAGATGTGCACGATTTGTAGAGATTAGAATGTGCACAAAAAGATTTTTTTAGGTTAGTTTGATATTTTTCATATATTAAAATCATTTAAATGAATATAAATTAATATTAATTCAAATAAATAATTAAAAAATATGAGAATACTTCCCTTTGGGCCTAGTGGTCGTGCATAGGCTTGGCATGAAGAAATTTGGAAGGAAAATGGGCCCATTTGCATTTTTAGGCCTTTTGCATCAAAGTTGACTTTCAAAAATTTCCAAAAATTTCCCAACTTCCACAAGGCATAACTTGGTCAATTTTTAAGCTTTTCACATGTTCTTGGACATTTTGGAAAGGTCTTTGAGTCCTTTAACCAATGCCTTTGGTCCCATGTCATTTTGATTTACCAATCTCAAGTTATGGCCTTTGACTTAAAGTCACTTTTTGTTGACTTTTGAAAATGACCTATAATGTTGAAATTGATAACTTTTTGTGAGAGCATTTCTTGGACTTGGAACATGAAGATGAATTGTAGGAAATGTCTTTCTCTTCAAAATGAGCTTTGGATGGAATTTTTCTGATAATCCATGTGAAAGTTATGCCCTGGTCAATTTCAGTTGACTTTTTCAGCTGTCCAAATATAGCAACTTTTGCATCTCTGATGATTTCTGAGCCAAACTTTGAGAATCATGATCAAGCATTGATCAAATGATGTTTGTGGCTTCAAAATGATATGTTGACCAAAAATTTGAACTTTTGACTGTCAAATGACCATTTTGCCCCTACAGTTGACTGTAGTGCAATCTAGGGTTTTGACTGTGCAATTTTGAGCTGAATGCCTTGAAACTTGATATAAGGATGCTTGACCATCTTTGTAGGCATATGGGACTTGATTGGGCCTTTGAAAAGTTCATTTGCTTGACCAGAACTCAAACCCTAGTTTTGACTGTATAGGAGACAGTTGAGCTGCACAACCCTGGGGGGATTTTGTGACCTTGACTTGACAAATTCTTAATGAATATGGGAGGGCAAATTTTGGGGTACAACAGTTGCCCCTGTTCAATCTTCTTAGACCTGAGGATGCAGATTGGCTGGCGTGCCTTTCGTAATCCGAGGGTAGAAGACGATTGGACACTAGAGTGCCCAGAAATTTGCGCTCACATAGTAGCAGTGATGATGAGGGAATGGGCTTATAGATGCCATTTGGAGATTGCGGGATGGGATGATGGGCTTATAGATGCCATCTGGATGTTGATCGCGTAGGAGATTCCTTAGCGAGAACCTGCATACCTGCAAAACAGAAAAATGAGTACCTGACACGTCGCAGGAGCTGACTTTAGATGCTTGGTATAGATATGTCCTGACTGGTTACAGGAGCTGAATCTGGAGCTTCAAACGCTGATGAATGAACCAGGGATGGTTACTGCCTTAGCATGAATGGTAAGAGAACCTTGGGTGATTTTAACTTCAACAACGCTCGTTGAGAAAATCTTGGTGAGGATTACCATCTTCGTAGTGTCAGGAAGAGAACCAAAGGACAATATAATCTCAAAGGGAGTCACCTCACTCACCGTTGGAGAGGGAACTATAGGAAACTATAATCTGAAAGGAGATGTCACCTCACTCGCCGTTGGAGAGGGAAACTTCTTGAAAGGGGATTACCACCTCACACGCCGTTGGAGAGGGGACCATAAGAGAATACCACCTCACGCTCATGCCGGAGAGGGAAACATCTGAAGAAGGAATTACCACCTCACACGCCGCTGGAGAGGGGACCATAAGAGAATATCACCTCACGCTCATGCCGGAGAGGGAAACATCTGAAGAAGGAATTACCACCTCACACGCCGCTGGAGAGGGGACCATAAGAGAATATCACCTCACGCTCATGCCGGAGAGGAGAACATCTGAAGAAGGAATTACCACCTCACACGCCGCTGGAGAGGGGACCGTAAGAGAACTTCTACTGAGTCTTTATCAGAAAAATCTGTTTGGAGTCGATTTAATTGGACTAGAGAAATCCTTGAAATATGTTTGAGAATTTCAACTGCACCCTTCCTGAAAGGTAGAGGTCAGTTATATGCGATGCATGATATGGATCAAGCAAACATGCATGTATGTGATGATTCATGTATGTTTTCGTCTAGGAAAATAAATCCTTGACGGGTGCCGGGAAGTCATATCCTGGGCTGATGTTGAGGAAGAGATTTTGCTTCTGCTGTGGACGATTGTTGCAAGAATACCGGTAAGAGAAGATAACTCCGTTGAGGAATAAACTTGGCAAATGAAATAATTCTGCGGGAGAAAAGATACTCTAGCGATCATGCTGGGAAGTGCTACTCTGTGGGGATAGCGATGCTTTGCTGAGTTGATGAAGATAACTCCGCTAGGGATACCGTTGATGAGTTATGCTGGGGATACCGTTGATGAGTTATGCTGGAAGTGTTGATAGACTTCGCTGGGGGTAGGAAGATACTTTGCCGAGGACGCTCTTTCCGTGGCTTTTGGCTGAGGATAACCCAGTTATATCCTGTTACGGAAATAACTCTTTAAATCAAGCCGGGACGACGCGTTCGTGTTCTGAGGAGGGACGAGCTTCCAGAATCTACTGGGGATAAGCTTACTGCTTGGGGGTTTGAATTCCAACTTTGCTGGTGAAACTGGATTGGACCTTCCTGGGGAAGCTTTGAATTGCAGGGGAGTGATTCCTTTGAATGTTGGGATACCGCCGGGGAACAATCTTTAGGCCAAGACTGCCGGGGATGCTTGTTAAGAACATACATGTATTGCTGCTGGGGAATGTTGAGATCTGCGGGAGGATACCCAACTTCTTTTAAGTTTGATAGTATAGCTTGGGGAGAGTGCACTGACTTGTTGGCTCATTCTCTGGGGGAATTGAGATGTACTGGTTGAATCTTCCTTGATACCTTGGAGAATAGAACAATTGGACTACTCAGACAACCCTTTATTGCCCCTGTTTCTATGGGAGATGAAGACATGTGAGGTACTGATAGTTGTTGATGGACCAACCTTCTTCTGGTAGGCAGGTGACAAGATGACAGGACATAGTCGTACGTTTTGATCCCTAATTTTTGCCTGGACCGCCCTTTTCGGGTTTTCAGTCCACCGGGATACCCATTTTTGCCCAAGCCGCCTTTTCAGGTTTTCGACTTGCCGGGTGTACAGATTTTTTTATTTCATCCCTTCATTTTGCCCGAACCCTTTTAGTTCGTCGGGAAGCCCTTATTTTTGCCTAGGTATGTCAACCTAGCGGGTCTTTGATTGTGCGTAGTATTTTTTCGACTATGTCCACGCTCTTAGAATGCAGGTAGGTGCCCCTGGCTGCTTTGTGTTGTCATATTACCAGAAGGTGTCTGATCGTGCAAGATTCGTTGCTGGAATGCCCCAAGTGACTCAGGCAGAGATTTGCCCCAGGCTATTTGGCCTTTTGAGAGATTCTCTGAATCTTGATTGGACTGCCCCAGATGATGGGTAATAGTCGTGCCATGCCCCTCGATTGGAAGTGCTTCTGTTCATTAGGTATTCATCGTGCGAGTTTCCCTGCTGTTCAAACAAAAAGTCATATGCAAACAAAGTTATGTTAAAAATGCAAAGCTTATGTCTGTCTTGAAGATTTTGAAAATGCATTCTTTTTTCATAAAACAAATGATTGTTTGTAAAACGTGATGTCAACTCCGTATTTACCGTAGGCCTTCAGGAGTCAGGATACCTTTCGTAACAGTATGCTTTCGAACTAACCCATGCTTCAGCTAGGACTTTTAAGGGTTATAACGTGGCCTGGTTCACGGTTTAAGAAACAGAGGATAAAGGCTCAAATTATTTGTACCCACCCGCTCTTCGTGATGTTCTTCAAACCTAAACTCAGTTGATCGTGCGTTAGACCTTGCTTGAGTCTTTGCTTTGATGTTCCAATAATGGTTCAGATGTTGGTAACTTATTTTGAATAGGCAGTCATTCCTTTTTTGTTGAGGGTTTGTAAGACCTCTTTCTTGATTTCTATTATCCCTTTCTTTTTTGCCTGAACTGTTTCCTTTTTGGAATTACAGTCAGCGGGATGCCCCAGTTTCATAAGTCCCCTTTGTAGGTTTAGACTTTTTGGGCTTTTCATTTATGAGTTTTTTTTGATAATGACTGCCTGTCCTTATGATTGTTCTGAACCATCACTGTCTTTATTTGTTTTGTAAAGATCTCTTCGGTGCCATTCGTTATGCACTTGGATCAACTGAGAGACTACCCTGCCCCAGGTTGTGATTAAGGGTTTTGATTTTCGAAAATAAAAACTCCTACTTCTTTGGCTCTGATGGGTTGACGAGGGATTATCATCCTTATAACTCCAGTGTTTGAGAATTGAAACAATGCCTGTACCTCATCAGCGGGGTCTGTTCAAAAGCATACTGTAGATTATGGTATCATTTTCGTCATCCTCCCTCAAGAGGCTTAGAATTATTTAAGATCAAGAGTTGACATCAGAAAAAATATGAAAACAGTTTGCATATAGTGAATGCGAATATATTGATTCAAAAATAGACATAAGCGATGCATTAATGGAATAACGATGTTTTAACATGAATAAATGTTTAAACAAAAGAAAATCACAGCTTGAATTCGAATGAACAAAAAGTGCTTTCTATCCTAGCCATGTTTTGGCATGGGAGCAGTGATCACGTTGGGAGTCTCGGGTACTTCAAACTGAATCTCTCCAGCGTCGATCATGCCTTGAATCTTGTACTTCAGCGCCCAACAATCCTCAGTATCGTGCCCCGGGCTACCAGAATGGTAAGCGCACCTTGCTTCTGGGTTGTAGCTTGGAGAGGAGGTCTTTGGATTTGCAGGAGGGTTGGTTACCGCAATCAGGTTCATCCTTAACATGTGTTGCAAGGCTCGTGACCATGGCATGTTGATATTGGTGAATTGTCTCTTAGGCTCGTCCGACCTGTTCTGATCAACCCGCTGTTTCTGGAGAGGTCGTTGTTGAACCTGTGAAGTAGTAGCAACTCGGAGAGGTCTATTCACTGGACCCGACCTTTGCCCTCTTGGGAGCTGTTCCATGACCTGGTCCCTGATTTGGGTTGGTTGCTTCATGCCTTGAGGAAGCTGGCTGATCATGGCCCTCAGCTCTCCTTGCTCCTGAGCTAAACCTTGAATGAGGGCCCTTTGCCCCAGCATCTGGGTTTTCAACGTGTCTACCTCAGCTTGTAAACGTTTCAGCTGCTCGTCCTTGTCATCTTCGGGACTCTTTCTGTTCAGATTCCCCATAAGGAGTGTCCTCAACTCTTCTTGCCCCTTGGACAGGCTTAGGAAGATCTCCTTGAACTGAATCTCTTGAGTGTGAAGGTCCTGGTTATCCGGTTGGAAGGCCATTGCTGAAATAAACAGCGAGAAGGGTAAGTGACCTGCAAGGAAAGGGTACCTGTAATGCAATGATATGTATGATATGCATGCAATGTTTTCAAGGACCTCGCGGGATAAACAAGAAAATTTGTTAGCCTTTGGATCCGGTAGCTTGATTGAAAGAACTTCATATTTGTTGAGAGTCCTTCTTCAAGGGTCAAAGGCTCACCATATTCAGTGGGTCATGGCCCCTGACTTTAGTCATCATGTCTGGTTTTGATTTCCAAACAACCTTGGTTAAGGGAACCTTCTTCAAGAGTCAGAGCTCACCATATCAAGTGGGTCATAGCCTCTGACAACTTTGGCTAGAGGAAAATAAATCCTCTTTGCCCCTTGCTGGATGTTTGGTTTATCCTGACCTGCATCACAAGCCCTTGAGATCCTTGAAATGGGTTAGGATGTATGCAATGGTATGATGTCATGATGCATGGGGTAATATAGGTAACCCTGTCATGAGTCCCTATTAGGGACTGCAAACCCAAAACCTGCAAGACACTTAGTAAACCTGTCAGGAGTCCCAATTAAGGACTAAGACAACCCCTGCAAGAAACTTGGTACACCTTGTTATGAGCCCCGGTTAAGGACTAAAACAAAAACCTGTAGGAAATTCAGTAGACCCTGTTATGAGTCCTAGTTAAGGACTACAAACAAAACCTGCAAGAAACAAGTGTCAGGTAACAAGCATGCAGATAGTCAAGTACGAAGGCACACAAGTCACACAAGAGAAAGCCCTTAGAGTTTTAGGCCAGCATGGGGTCTGGGTAGTACCCTCTTGAAGTTGGTGGGTTCAACCTGTCCTAATCAAAGTAACCGGGTTCTTAGAGGATCCCAATATCATTGACTACCCTCAATCGGTCATAACTCCAGCATCGCAATCTTTTCTTGCGGCCAGAACCATCACGAGAGTTTAGCCTCAATGGGCGTAGCATACTGCTACTATTCTAAAGGCCAAGTTGTGTCAATTAAGGTTCTAAGGTTGTTGGTGCTTAATGACTCCTTAGAAGACCCATATTCTCCTCGTTGCGACACAAGGGATATCGGTACAGACTAAGGTGCCACACCAACGTAGCCACTGCTTCACCTGTGTCTGTCTACGTCGGACAGGTCCCTCACAGCTTATGCTACCTAAACAGGGTATCCCCAGATCCGGGTTAGGATCTATGTAACTCCCATGCAGCCCACAATAGTAAAGCAAGCAAAACAATACAAGTGAAAACACAGTTATGACCTAGCCCTAAGGTACACCTCACTTTAAGTTATATTCCCCAGCAGAGTCGCCAGTTCTGTGATCGGTGGATCTGGAACTGACTGTTTAACGCTGGTTCGCGAAATGTCGCGGAAGCAAGAGTCGCCACCGTCTTTTATTTTCTCCAAATGGAAAGGACAAAAGCACAGAAAAATTCCTTAAAGAGATTGCTCTCGGTTCGGGAGGTAGATTATAGAAAGGGAAGGTATTAGCACCCTTTCTATCCATGGTTATCCATGGGCTCTTAGATACTTGCTCATTGTGTTTTCGAAAATGGTTTGTTTGCTTTTCAACTGTGGGTTTTAAAAAGTTTCTTTGAAAATTCCAGTTCGACTCTTGTATCGATCCTCAAGAGTGTTTGAAAAATTGCTTTCGAAAGCTTTTTGAAAATGTGTTGGTGTGAAAAGTATTTTTTTGATTTGTTTGAATTTAGAGCAAGTATCCACGAGAACCTACCTACCCTAAGGAATTCGTCTGTGTAAATGTCCTTTAAAGTAGTGCCATCCCACCATTGAGAGATAGGTAGCACCACCGTTGGAGGTGTTCGGGTCAATTCGAGTTTTAGGGACATGGTGATCACCAGAGCAATAGGAAGACACCTTAGAAGCTACCCTCATGCCAGGTTCCCGGATCATGAGGACTTACTAAGACATCCTCTACTCGACGACCACCTTTCGAAAGGCAACAGTGAGGCGTACCCTAGGGGTGGTGTGTGCGAATTGTGTGTCAGGTTTCAGTTATTTGTCTTGTCATGTTTGTCGTGTTCTACGCTTGATTTTATTAAGACATTCATTCTTGCATGCATATTTAACAGTTATAAATTGCGAGGAAATAAAGCTAGACTATTACAAATGGCGCGGGTCCACATCGCCAAAATTAAACCGGACCCGATTTAGCGGAAAAATAAATAATGCGAATAAATAAAAGTGCAAAAAGTAAATTACATGGCTTTGGGACAATTACATAATTATTTAAACGATTAAAAATAAATGCGCAAAATAAGGAAATTAAAACAAAAATAGGGCGTTGGACCCTCTTACAAATAATTAAAGGTTCATGAGCAAATAAAATAATAAAAAAAAGAATTAAATGTTTTTGATATTTTGTATTTTTTAAGATTTAAAAGAAAAAGGAGTTAATTAAAATTAAATTATGAAGCAAACCCTAATTCTAATATTCTTTAGTTATTTAGAAAGAATTAAAATAAGATCTAATATTAAACCTAAAATTTATTATGTACAATTTTTAATTATGAAAATAATAATAAATAGTATTGTGAGGAATAAAAATTAAAAAGACATTAAAACTATTAATTAACCTAATTCTACATGTTTTTGGATTTTTATTAAAAAAAGAATTAAGATTAAAACCTAATTAAACTAAACAATTTATATTCTAATTCATTCATGGCAATAATATTAATAAAATAAATATTATGTTTTTCTGTATTTTCTGATTTTTTTATAATGTTTTTAGATTTTTGTTAAAAAACAATTAATTAAAACAAATAATTAAAATAAACATAACAATTAAAATAAATGAAATAAAAAGGAAATCAAACCAGAGTGGGGTGTAGTCCCCAATTTAGGAGGTATGACTTTGGAAAGCCTGGCCCAATAAACATGGAATTTCATTGACTTTCTGGATCAGGTGTCATGCATTGACTGATTTTATGGTGGACTTTCAATATTAGCCCTTGATCTGGGACCCTCAGGCAGGTGTACGCTTAGATGAGAGGGCGTATGGTACGTGCACAGTCCTGAAGCTGCATGGGATTTACAATTGAAAAATAATATGGGATTTGGCCAGACCTGGGACTTGAACCCAGGTCTTTGAGGTCACATGCCTAACACGTTACCACTGAACCACATGCATTTCATTTAATATATAATAATACGCAAATATAATAAATAAAACATAACGCTAATGGATCAAAAGCGCGCGAACTTTAAACGGACCAATCACCAATGGACACGGGGTCATCTTCTTCGTTTTCCTGAAACAAGAAACTCATGGGCAACGGTTTTTGATCGTGGCTTTAGGGGGTTTATGAGAAAATAGCGATTAGAAATATATGAAACATAAATTCATCCCGAATATGCATTTATCTTCGTCTTGGTGCGTTGAATCCAACCATGGTGTTCAGAAGTCCCAATTTTCCTTCTATACAAAACCCCTAATTCGAGCTCCTGAAAACCCTAACTTTTGGCAATGGCATAATCATATATGGTCAATAAAAATACAATTAAACACCACAGTTAGCTTTAGAATTTCACAAAGAATAAGAATCAACAAACAAAATTCATGAAAGATGCTTAGAATATGATATGCGATTTGGAAATTTTCTTGGTTCAGTTTGACTTAGAGGTACCGATTCAAGGAGTTTTGGTGGTTGTTTTGGGTTGGCACGCGTTCAGGACACTCCAATGAAGCTATTGAGATCAAAGTTAGGGCTTGAATCGTCCCCTAGAATGCTTTTCAGAATTGACTTTTTTCTCAAAAATTTCAAGTTGTTAAAGGCTTCTCATGCGCAGCTTTCAGTCTTGGATCATTAGGGTTATGTTCTAGTATATGTAAGGAATGATTTAGGTCAAAAACTTTGCACAAAATCTCAAGCATTCATGGATTTCAATATTTGATTTTGGAAAATCTTTTTCAATCTTTTTCTCATGTTTCTTGTACCAAATCTGATCAATTAGCACCAAAGCTTGCCTATTTGAGATGTGCACGATTTGTAGAGATTAGAATGTGCACAAAAAGATTTTTTTAGGTTAGTTTGATATTTTTCATATATTAAAATCATTTAAATGAATATAAATTAATATTAATTCAAATAAATAATTAAAAAATATGAGAATACTTCCCTTTGGGCCTAGTGGTCGTGCATAGGCTTGGCATGAAGAAATTTGGAAGGAAAATGGGCCCATTTGCATTTTTAGGCCTTTTGCATCAAAGTTGACTTTCAAAAATTTCCAAAAATTTCCCAACTTCCACAAGGCATAACTTGGTCAATTTTTAAGCTTTTCACATGTTCTTGGACATTTTGGAAAGGTCTTTGAGTCCTTTAACCAATGCCTTTGGTCCCATGTCATTTTGATTTACCAATCTCAAGTTATGGCCTTTGACTTAAAGTCACTTTTTGTTGACTTTTGAAAATGACCTATAATGTTGAAATTGATAACTTTTTGTGAGAGCATTTCTTGGACTTTGAACATGAAGATGAATTGTAGGAAATGTCTTTCTCTTCAAAATGAGCTTTGGATGGAATTTTTCTGATAATCCATGTGAAAGTTATGCCCTGGTCAATTTCAGTTGACTTTTTCAGCTGTCCAAATATAGCAACTTTTGCATCTCTGATGATTTCTGAGCCAAACTTTGAGAATCATGATCAAGCATTGATCAAATGATGTTTGTGGCTTCAAAATGATATGTTGACCAAAAATTTGAACTTTTGACTGTCAAATGACCATTTTGCCCCTACAGTTGACTGTAGTGCAATCTAGGGTTTTGACTGTGCAATTTTGAGCTGAATGCCTTGAAACTTGATATAAGGATGCTTGACCATCTTTGTAGGCATATGGGACTTGATTGGGCCTTTGAAAAGTTCATTTGCTTGACCAGAACTCAAACCCTAGTTTTGACTGTATAGGAGACAGTTGAGCTGCACAACCCTGGGGGGATTTTGTGACCTTGACTTGACAAATTCTTAATGAATATGGGAGGGCAAATTTTGGGGTACAACAGATCACTAAACGTGTCATTGTCTATTAGTCACCGGCGGTTGCCCGTGAATTTGTAATTGACTTAGTTATAGTGGATTAAGTCCTTGTTAAAAGCAAATCACCTTGAGGGGTGGACATGATTAACCTTGTTAAGGTGAACCTGGATAAATCACTTGTGTTCTTTACTCTTCATTGTCTTTATAACTTTTTATCATTTAAGTGATTAGAATTTCTAAAGGGGAATGTTTTCTATAAACCCAATTCAAACCCCCTCTTTCTTGTGTTTTCTCTACCTTCAATTTTCTCTGATATCTGGAAAATACTTCTGGTCAAAGGATCCAGATTTATGGAAGCTTGCATGTGGCTATCTGCTATAACAGACCCGTTTTTTGTTGGAACCAGGGAGAGTTCATGCTATTATGGAGTTGGAAGATCTTGAAGAAATGTCCGATATAATGTCTTGACATCTTTGTGTTGGGAATTTTCTCAATATGTCTGGCTGGTGTTTCTCTTAAACAGGGCAGAGGTTGTTTACTCAAACTTGGTATTATTATCAAGTCTATGAGAACATGAAACTCTTGTTATGTTGAAGTGGAAAAGACATCCAAGGGTTGTATGGATTTGAGATGTATCAACCTATGTTAAGTTTCTTCAGGAAGATTAACTTACAATTGTAGTGGAGTGTTGTCTGCGTGTTTGGAGTGTCATTCAAACTTCTTGGGACGAGCTTTCCAATCTTGAGAAGCAGACTTATTTTAAATAGTTTTTTGTGATATAAAGATCATTCAATACCCTGGTTGTTGTGTTTAGGTCTATAGGTCGAACAAAAGGTCTGGTTGATGTGCTTATAAGAATAAGGCTCTTTAAGTGTGCATGTTTCTGCATGTATCTTTGATCTGATCTTGGAAGGTAATCAGCTGTTGCTTCTTGGTTCTCACATCTCCTATGCAAAGAAAGATTTGTGAATTTCTATGGGTGCTATTGTTTATCATTAGTATGTCTTGTTAAGTCAATTCATGGGACAAATATAACAAGTGAATATCAATTATTCACTTGTGGTAAGTGCAAGCAGAAGAAGAATGTCAGACCATGTGGAAGGAGGCAACTTTATTTGTGGGGAAATGTTTCTCTGATAAAGGTATGCATTTGATTGATGGAAAATACTCTGATGGGAGCTGTGTATTTTTCTGATGTGTTGATGCAGAAAGTATATGAGAATTTACTTCCTGGTGCTTCTGAAGTTGTAGTTTATAGAGATCTGTTGGGTCAAGGACTTTTATGCAAAAGAAAGTCATATGGATAGTGTCTTCAGAATTGTAGTAATTGGTGAAATCATTTGATGTTTGATTTGAGGTTGGAACATCGTCTCAGTTGCTTGCTACTTCAGAAAAAGGAAGTTGTCTTGAAGTTCATGGCATAAGGATTGTTGATCTCTATTAGATTCCAAAATTAAATTGTATGATTTATGGTTGATTGTTTACCATATGTGAAGAGGTAGTGCTATCTATTATTTGGATCTCTAAGAGAAAATTGTGTTGTAGGTGTGCATGTGACTGATGGTAAATATATTGACGGGAGCTATGTATTTGTCTGGCGTTTTTATACAAGTCTGTAATCTGAACTCTTTATTTCAGAGAGTGTGTGAGAGTTTATTTCTCTCTATGGTATTCAGGTGTTTGTAATGATCTGAATGAGCTACACTGGCTGTGTTTTATAAGGAGTTGATGTCCTAAATTATGTTATGACATCATGTTTGTTGAAGATGCTTGGGATTGTGGATTAGAATGAGAATATTCAGAACTTATCTGCGGCAATATACTTGAGGAATGCATAACTACTATATTGAATACTTCACTAGTATCAGCAATTGCTAGTGGAAGTAAGGGCATATGAATGTTGTCAAAGAATTTTTGGAGATGTTCTCTTTCTGATCAGAATGTTAGTCTGGATCCCAGTAAAGCTTTTAAGCAAACTGAGAATTTTTGGAGTTAGTAAAGACACATCAAGAGTGCATGATATCTTGGCCCTCTAAGAATCATGAGAACCTGTGTGGATATGTAAGGACATTGTTCAGATATGTCCTGATTAAAGTGAAGAAGTCAGAGTGCCTAGATGTATTCTCAAGGAGTGAGAGTATGTGACTCAGAGTCGACTTTACAATGGGAGTTTGTGTTCAAACTGAGGATTGTTTATCAATGACATGGGGAGTTAAGTTTTGTCTTACGTACTGTTCAAGCTTGTGGAGTACATATGTCTCTCTAGAAGATTGTGTTTGTGTCTAGGAGAATTTATTTTTCTCTATAGATTTTTGTGAGACTCAATGGATGTCTTGGTTGATGTATGAGAGATGTCACACATATGATGTTGTGATGTTTTGATTTGTGTTGGCCAAAAGAAGTATTTGTAGAATACAATGGGAAACATTGGGATTATGCTTCATAACATTTGGATATTTCTGTGAAGCATTTTTGGTATTTTGGCTACAAAATCAAGCAGACAGTGTCTGACTGAATGTCAGAACTTTGTTTAAGACATGTTTTGTTTTGATCCAAACAAGGGAGTGTTATGGACGGTGTGATCAAGCACGTGTCAGAAAGGAGTGCAGAGAGTTTTTGTCAATTATGAATGCGTACTTATTGGGACTATCAGGTTCAGAAAAATTTATTAAGAGTCAATAAAGGCATTCAAAACTGACATGGACAATGCACATTTACTTTTGGTGCAGTTAGCTTCCTCAAATAACGTTCCTTTTTTACCAAGACCATCATTTCAGTCAAGGATCGTTAATTCTTAAAGAATTGCTCATCTATTTAAAGAGGTTATTCTGTTTCTTCTATCATTTTGTGATAGTTTATTTTTCAAAACTCTTGTTCTGGACTGGCCCAACAACTTTGGATGGGCCCAGTCTAGACCTTTCTTTTGGTGCAGACCGCTTGTCCATGACCCGAACCGCCCGCTATCTGTCGGGCAATATCGACCATTTGCCCTCCCAAGCCAATGCTGGCCCAGGATGATCAACGAGCATTCTCTCAGCCTGTCCAACATCAATGTCGTGCAGGCCAGCAGGATTCGACCAGAGAGATGCTCGTAACTGGCCCCCTCCTCGGAACCAACGACTAGTTACGGGCACATCTGCCCGGTTTGACCAAGTCCTGGCAATTACCTGATTCCACAGACCCGCATATCTAGGCGTAAAATCAGCAACCAATGGCCACCCACCATGGGAATTATATAAACCCTCACACCTGTGAGGGCCAGGGACCGAATATTCACTATTCACACCTAATACGTTGCTTGTATCTCCTTGTTCCCACTCTTACTTGATCATCGGAGTGCCTTCCAGGTACAACCCCCTTTTTCCTCCTCGACATCACAACCCGACTATAGATCATCTTCCGATCACTTCATAGGTTCTGATCAACCGGTAATATCAGTAGCGCCGTCTGTGGGAAACTGCTATCCCCATCTTTATTTCCTCGAAACTTAAGATCAAAGCAACTTTTTCAAGATTCCTCTCAGTAATCATGGCCGACCATGATGATCTTCATATGCCCAAAAAGACTATTCTTTCCCCTGCTCATAAAACCGACGGAAGTCAGGAACATCCTCACCTCGAGGACAGCCTGGGCTTCCGAGATGGATAGACTGCGTCTCTAGATTCAACCGACGCTCGGTGCGGAGATGACCAATTCTTGTACAAGGGACGTCCCAAGAATTCCATCGAGGACCTGCCAGAAGTCATGCAACCGGTTCCCATCCCTATCAACACTGACCCGGCCATGACAACACTGCTCGCTGCTATCAATCAGACCAACACCCTCATCATACAGCAGAATCAAAGGAGAGGATCCTGGGAGAACAGGAGATCAAGATCTCCTCCTTGGAGAACCAGACGATGAAACTCCCCCAGTATATCACCACCCAGGCATGTCCTACCACCAAGAAAGGAGAGGCGCGACATTTATTTCTTCAAGAAACGCAACCGCACACCTCCTGCGAAAGATCAAGACTCCCCTTCATTCAAGAAGAAGAAAGACAATCAGAAAATCGATCATGCTCGACTGCCTTCGCCCGAACCAAAGAAGAAATGGAGAATCCCCTCCCCCAGACAAAACTGTGATGATCAACGTGGAAGAAACTATCATTCCCCTTCTCCATCTCCTATGGATAATGAGGATGACGAGCCCCATGGCCTGCTATCGAGGGAGTTTACTGAGGCCCCACTACCTGCCGGTCTGAAGAAGCCACCTCCATTGGGAACCTATGATAGAACAACAGACCCTGACGAGCACATCGAGAACATCGACGCTCTCCTCGACTACTGAAGGGGTCAAGGGGGCCATAAAATGAAGACTCTTCCCAACCACTCTTAGGAAGGGGGTAGTGTCATGGTACAAGAGCCTCCCCGATAAATCCATCACCTTATGGAAGCAGCTCTGGAGGATATTTTCGAGACATTTCACCGCCTCTCGTCGACACCCTAAATCAGAGGCTTCGCGCGAAGCAATCATCCAGGGAAAGGACGAGTCTCTGCGGGCATATATTGAATGCTTCAACAAGGAAGCAGTCCAGTTCTCAATGATGGACAACATGAAGAAGTATCTCCTCTAGCGCGGGCTCCATCCCCGCAGTAACTTTTCCAAAGTTGTAGGCATTGAGACACTGGCCACGCTCGACTCCCTCCTCCTCAAGGCTTAGGCGTACATATAGTGCGAGGAGAAGGAAGCGGCCAACAACTCCAGTGAATCAAGCATAGAGAGAGTGCCAAGTCCTCGAAGAACGAAGAACCCTCGACATCCCATTGGGGGGGGGATAAGAAACGGGAAGACAAGTCTCGCAACTCCAAGGACTACAAGGGGCCATCCGTTCATTTCCACGACTATACCCCTCTGGCAACCTTAAGGGAGCGTATTCTTTATGAATGTGCCAATTCTGAATTTAAGCAAGCCGGGGTGCACTTCCCCAAACAAACACCGTCCAAACCAGGAACCGAAAAGAGCAAATATTACAGGTTCCACAAAAGTCACAGGCACAACACATAAGATTACATTTATCTCAAGGATGAAATCAAAATACTGATCAGAGACGGGCACCTCAAGTAGTATAAAAAGAAGGAGGGTGCCCATAAGGAAGCACTAGAAACCAAGAACGTCTAGGAAGGGAAGAAGTCCCCCGACCTCGACACCATTCTGGTCACCATGAGCATCTCACGGATGGAAGATTTCTATTATCCAGACGTGGAGAACACCCTCCTTGTACTTCTCCTGCACAGTCCTTGGGAATCCTTCCCCGCAGCCATGGTAATCTCCGGTAGAGGATTCAACAGGCACACAGTTGGGTCGGTGAAGAGGAGATTCGACCAAATCACCGAAGCCAACTTAGATATGGACGCCACACTCGATAAATTCTGAGGAGGCTCTCATCCCCTCGCCTTCTACATGGAAGAATTGTCGGATGGGGCCCCGAATTCGAGCATCCCACTACTCGTGAGAGCTTGCATGGAAAATTTTGACATGCGTCACATTCTTGTCAATCAAGGAAGCTCGGTGGACATCATGTGCGTCCAGCTGTTCACCACTTTATAGCTGAATGAGAGCCATCTGACCCCTTACATGGGATCGGATCTCCAGGGCTTCAATGGATCTAGAACAAAACCTTGGGGGTATGTTGAGCTTATCGTCACCTTCGAGAGAGGGGTAATGGCCAGGGCCATCAAGAATCAATTCTTGGTGGTAGATTACCCATCTCTCTACTAGTGTATCTTTGGGAGACCTACTCTCGCCAAACTCATTGCGGTTCCCTCTACTTTACATCTCAAGATGAAGTACTACATCACCAAGGGCTTGGTCGCCACCCTCCACGGGGACATTCAAGCAGCAAGAAGGTGTTTTGAAGTTTCAGCTAAGGGCCTTAGCTCCATCAACATTCAACCTCGAAAGATCACTAGAGCCACACTTCCTTCTAGATCCGAGGAGTCCAAGCCTCTACCGAGAGTTGACACCATTAAACTCGACAGTCGCTTCTCCAAGGAAGACCGTGTCGAGAAAAGAAGGAAGGGAAATGAGCCTATGGTCGAAGACGAAAGTTCGACTTCCTCTATTGTTCGTGAAGAACTCTCGAGTCACACACGACCTATCCCAGATGGAGAATTCGAGCTAGTTCTTCTCGGAGAAGACCCCACTAGGGGAGTGAAGATTGGAGCGGACCTCTCTGACCTAGAAAAAAGGCAACTCAAAGCTTACCTGAGGGAGAATGATGATCTGTTTGCCTGGAGTGAGACCGAGATGCCCGATTTAGATCCAGAAGTCGTATGCCATCACTTGACTATAGATCCTTCCCTCAAGGCGGTCGCGCAACGCAGAAGAAAGCTGACATCCGAGAAAGCGAAGGCTGCATAACTAGCTGTAAAAGACCTCCTAGAGGCACATTTTATTTCTCAAGCCCAACACACAACCTGGCTCTTAAATATAGTTCTTGTGAAAAAATATAATGGAAAATGGCACATGTGTATTGATTATACTGATCTCAATCGGGATTTCCTGAAATATGCTTATCCCCTTCCCAATATTGACAAACTGGTCAATAACTCGGACAATTTTAAATTTCTATCATTCATGGATGCATACTCTGGTTATAACCAGATCCCAATGGCGAAAACAGACAAAAAATACACCACTTTCATGACCAAGTCGGGAAACTATTACTATAATGTAATGCCCTTCAGTCTGAAAAATGCGGGTGCTACATATCTGCGCATGATGAACAAAGTTTTTCGTAACGAGATAGGTGACATGCTCGAGGTCTATATGGAAAACATGATCGTTAAGTTCACCGAGGAGCTCGACCAAGTGTTCGAGCAAGCTCGAAAGTACCGAATGCGATTTAACCCCGAAAAATGTACCTTTGGCGTACGGGCAAGGAAGTCCTCAGATTCTATCTAACAGAACGAGTCATTGAGGCAAACCCCGACAAATGTCGGGCATTTTTCGAATTCCTGACGCCCACCTCGAAAAAGTCCATCCAGATCTTGAACGACATGCTCACTTCTCTCTCTCTCTCTCTCTATCGATTCGTGGTAAAGTCTGCCCAGCACGCGCTTCCCTTGTTCAAACTCTTGCATAAGGAAGCCGCCTTCGAATGGATGCCCCAATACGAACAAGCCCTCGTTCATTTTAAACGAGCATTGTCGCAGCTGCCCTTCATTTCTCGGCCCGAGAAAGACGAGGTCCTCTACCTCTATCTGGCCGTCGCCTCCGAGGCAATTAGCACGACGCTAATTAGAGAAACTCTAGAGGGACAAATACCAATTTACTTCACAAGCAAGGCCCTGCAAGGACCAGAAGCAAGATATCAATAAATCGAAAAAGTAGCTCTATCCCTTGTTAATGCTGCGAGGAGACTCAAACACTACTTTTTGGCCTACACCATAATGGTCCGAACAGATCAACCAATAAAACAACTGCTCGAAAGACCAGACATGGTCGGAAGAATGTTGAAATGGTCCTTGGAGCTCTCTAAGTTTGATATCAAATATGAGAGCAGGAAATCCCTTAAGGCTTGGATTTGGCCAACTTCATAGCTGAAATGACCTCGCCTGTAGATCCCGAGAGATTGCATTGTTGGATGATATTCATCGATGGCGCCTCTAGTTCGACCAGAAGCGGCGCATGCATCATACTGGAAAACGAGGAAGGGACCCTAATCTAAGTATCCCTCACCCTATCTTTTCCAACCTCTAACAATCGTGCCGAATATGAGGCGTTCCTCGCAGGTTTACGACTGGCCGAATATCTGGGAGCCGAGGAAGTGAAAATATTCACCGACTCTCAGTTGGTCGCCTCTCAAGTCTGAGGTGAATATCAGGTCAAAAACGACCAACTCGCTGAATTTTGGGTCCTGGTCCAGGAGAGGAAAAATAAATTTAAATCTGTGGACGTACAACATGTTCCCCGCGAACACAACACATGTGCAGATGTCTTATCTAAACTGGCAAGCACGAAGAGAAAAGGAGGGAATAAATCGGTGATACAGGAAATACTACCTCGATCGAGCACCCAAAATCCATGCTCTACCTTAGAAGTGTTCGCCATTGGGGACATCGATTGCTGGATGACCCCCGTACATGATTACCTCACTAAGGGAAAACTCCCCAACGACCCGAAAGAAGCGACCGTTGTCAAGAGGAGAGCTTGCTCATACATTTTGGTCGAGGGAAAAATTTACAAAAAAGGTTTTTCCATTCCACTTCTCAAATGCGTCGACTGAAGCGGGGCTGAGCGTGTCTTGCTCGAAATCTACGAGAGCGTCAGCGGCCAACATCTAGGCGGGAGATCCCTCGTGAGAAAAGCTTTACGAGCCGGATATTACTGGCCCACCATGCAGCATGATGCAAAAGAGCACATGAAGAAATGTGATAAATGCCAGCGGCACAGAGACATGCATTTAGCTCCATATAACGAGCTTAAATCACTCTCCTCTCCCTGGCCCTTCACCTTGTGGGGACTAGATCTCCTCGGTTCATTCGTGGTCAGAACCAATCAAAACAAATATCTAATCATAGCGGTCGACTACTTTACCAAATGGATAAAAGCCGAAGCTTTGGCCAAAATCACCGCCCAAAACGTCCTTCGCTTCTATAAAAGAAATATCCTTGCTCGGTTTGGAACCCCACAAGCGATAGTCACCGACAACGGGACACAGTTCATGGACCATACCTTTCAGGAATTCGTCACCAAACTGGGTACCACCTAACACTTTGCCTCTGTCGAGCATCCCCAGACCAACGGCCAAGCAGAGTCTGCAAACAGAGTAATACTCAGGGGCCTCAAGGGAAGATTAGACAAAACCAAGAAGATATGGGTCGAGGTGTTACACAGTATACTCTGGGGATACCGAACAACTACACATTTGTCAATCGGGGATACCCCTTTCTGACTAGCTTACGGAACGAAGGTCGTTATTCCCGTAGAGATCGAGGAACCTTACAGGAGAACCGAGGCACCTCCCGATGAGGAGATGAACGACGCCGCCCTCCAAGAATAACTTGATCTGGTGGAAGAAATCAGAACAAGAGAATCCCTACGAGAGGCCTCGCTCAAACAAAAAATAGCCATGCGCTATGACGCAAAGGTCATACGACAAGAGTGTAAGGTCAACAACCTTTTCTTAAAGAGAAATCGTAAAGAATCTCGTGAGGGTAAGCTTGCAGCAAACTGAGAAGGTCCTTATCGCGTCTACACGAAAATGGGAACTAGAGTGTATTACTTGGAAAACTTACAAGGGGAACAACTCGTTCGATCATGGAACACTGAAAAGCTAAAACAATATTACAGCTAAAGACACTGAGTAGTCGACGAGTTTGGTTGACAAGACAAACTCACCCAGGCCCGACCACGCATGCATGCCTAGGCACAAGCATAGCACACAAAGTATTCAGAGTGGGCGAGGCTCCTCTCTTATGACGAGCACGCCTTCAGCCCGACATGGATAACTTGACCGAGCTCCATAGTCCTTGTGCCATGATGGTAGAACTCCTGACTCGCGATGGGAAGTTCACACCGTCGAACCCGGGCCCCTCGAAATGAGACCTGGGTTCCGGCCCACGCCTGGTATCCACCCTGTTCGTTTGATCAGTCACCCCATACTGACGACATACCTAACGAGTAAATCCCAGCTATAAACTCTTAGAAAAATAAAAAACACCCTAAACAGGCTAGTTTGTCAACAAACATGTAAATAACACAAGTTAAATATTTAAAGCAAACGACTATTAGCCGGAAATTAAATAAAACAAACACTTGGGCCGCTAATGTGCAAATATTACATAAACGGACAAAATCCAGGAAAAACAAAATTACAACAAATACGACATGCAGGCCAGAATAAACATCAATCAATCAACCTTCGGCTTCCTCTTCGGTGACGGGCAGCAGCTGGGCGGGACCCCCAATTGGTTTAGCAACGAAATCCTTGAGATAATCAGGGACCAGAATCTGGCCAGCAGCCACGTAATAATTGACCCTCATTCCTGAGGTGTTGAGCTCAACATCTAGGTTTAATACACGCATCTGCTTTACAGCATTATCGAAACTCCCATCGGAAGCAGCCTGAGCATCTTCCACGGCTAACTTAAAATGAGAAACCAGCTCGGCCCGAGTCTTCAAATCTTTAGTATCCTCCGGCTCATCTTCAGCAGGCGTAATCTTGGCAGTCAGGGCCGCCACCTTTTCTCAAGGTCCTTTTTCTCAAGCAAGAGAACCTTGAGGGCCGCCACTTTTTCCTCAGGGCCGCCACCTTTTCCATTAAAATTTGCCCTCTCATTTCTCAAGGAATTTTCTCACAAGGATTTTGAAAAGCTCAAAGTTTGCACAAGCACAAAACAGACAAAAAGGGCAAAACAGATAAAAAATGATTTTTTTGACAAAATTGAAGAAAAACAAGCTTGTTTCGACTCATTCATCCATCGACTAAACATTCTTGCTTCTTCGAGCGAGCCTTGATTCACACGCTTGGTTTGAATATTTGGCTTTCCTTCGAGCAAGCTTTCTACAAGCTTCAACAGAGCATGTGACCTCCTGCATGCAAGCTTCAATTCCGGGAGCAATGACCTCCTGCAGGAAAGATTCGATTGGGAAAGGATTACCTTCTCACAAAGCTTCGATTGGAGTATGGTTTCCTTTCAAAATCAACATACGTCGAATCTAAATCTGGACCCCTTCATGCATCCTTTGGTCCACAAGATTCATTCAAGTAATAACCTCCTCCAGGTTTGTTTTGATTCACTGAAAAAACCCCTGCATGCAAGTTTCGATTCAGAAAGAAATGGCCTCCTGAATGTTTGTCTCCCAAAGCATTTGCCTTCTGCACGGTAGATTCGACTGGGCATTATGACCTTTATGTTAGTTTCCTTTGATTCAGAAGGAGATGACCTTCTAAAATCTTTCTTCGATTCATAGGGCAATGGCCTTTTGAAGGTTTTCCATTGACCCAAAGTAGGGACCTCCTGCATGCTGGTTTCGTTGCACCATTGGCTCCTTACGTGTTTTCTTTGATTCACAAGGCATGAGTTTTCCTCATGTTAGCGTGCACAAGGCATTGTCACCTTCATGTCTCCTTTGAATGCACCTACATGCTGGCTTCGAATCAATCTTCAGGATTATCTTGAATCATTTTCATATCACCTTTGAATCCATCTACAAACCCTTCAACACACATAGCACTGCATTATGATACACAACTTAGTGGCCTATCCGAAGGACTTGCCATGGTTGGAAAATATTTGGTTTTGGTTACTTCTGAGGCTGGTCGAAGGGTTGGGCCTAAGTGATCAAAAGCAAGAAGACTCAATGTCACATTCAGCATAAGAGGGCCATTCGAAGAACACACAGTTGGTCCATTCGAAGGATACACAACTGGTGGAAACGAATGCTGCTTTGTTAAGTCTGGTCGAAGGCTATGAAAAAATGAAGGATTCGATTCAAAGAGTCAAATTGTCCATAGGTCAGGCTATATAGGCCTCCAACTTGTGCCTCACTACATATTAAATTGTTCTTCAAGCTAACTTGTTCTTGATGACATCACTTCCTTTTTAGAAAGTTCTTGAGCCTTGCGCCTGCATCTTCTGCACAATTGCCCCCTATAAAATAGGATCCACCCATCTCAACCATTGATTTCAGTACTTTTATCTTGGGATTATAAAAAGTTAACACAAGTGGATGTTGGCCTTTCAAAGAAACTATATTTTATTCCTTCACAAAGCTGCTCATTCCAAATTTTTTCTATATAAATAGAGAGTTCATTTGCACATCAAAGGGGCTGAAAAAGAAAAAGAAAGAAGAAGAACGCTGAAGAGGATTTTGGCTGTGTGGATAGAATCTTCAAAGAACTCTCAAAACTCTCAAACACTTAACACCCCTCTCAAACCCAGAACTTGAAGAAGCACCACACTTATTTCTTTAAAATCCAGAAATAAACAAACACAAACCAACTTTTCTTGGTTTTCGAATCTAGCCAAAGAAACACCATGTTTGCTTCTTCCCCTTCGAATTCAAGAACACCCAAGGAAACAACTCAAGTCGAAGACCCACATTCCAGCTTCAAGCAAGGTAAGTTCTCTTGACCTTAATCTTTCGTTCAAGCATAACATGTGAATACCCATTTCTTTTTGTTTCAAGCATCATCATTACTTTGTTTTGTTTGTTTTTATTCTCACCTTTTTTTTCTTCGTTTGCTTTCTTTGCTAAGTCTTTTGGCTTGTTTTTTCATTATTTATCAAACATATTTTTTTAAATTAATCTGGCCATGAAGCAATATTAGCATGGCCTCACCCCATGCAGCTACTTAATCCTCAAATGATGAAAATAGGAAGAATGTTGTGTGAATCGAAGCCTTTTAGGCTTCACCCCATGCTTCTATCTAAAACGAAAGAGTTGTGGTCGAAGGATATATATTCATTTTACTTTACAGGTCCAGTCGAAGTAAGAAAAAAGGGGTGTGGTCGAAGAACATATTCATTTTTTTTGTAGGTCCAATCGAAGTAAGCAGAGAAAAAGGGCATGATCGAAGGATACATATTCATAATGCCTTACAGGCCTGATCGAAAGAAGCTGAAATAGGGTGAATCGAAGGAGCATACTGCCTGGGTCGAAAGACTCACTTTTTCTCTTTTTTATTTTGTTTTTTTTATAGTTGCAATAGTTTAGGATTTATTCTTTGCATTTTTATTACTTTCTCACACTATTAGTAATTAGGCTATATGGCAAGATAAAATCAACAAATAGATAACCTTTAAATTCAAGACAAAAATGCATGAAATCAAACACACTATTCATACATATGCACCTCTAGGGTAATCTCACTTGTTGCCTTAAAAAATAGTCATGTCCCTTGAATATGGGCATTTTAGAAAAATTACCTCGATAAAAATATCATAGTCCGTCGATGTCCCTCAATGTTGCCTTCGGCAAATGATCTAGTCCCTAAATTAAAATTGCTAAAACGTCTTATAGGTTGCCTTCTATGACTATATAATTGACCAACACCCGTCCCTTTACATCCAAAGATAAGGCTTCTTACCAATCAATGGTAAGATAACAATATCAAAGAAAGAGAGAGATGAACAAAAGACTTTTGAGTAAGGTAGAACTTCTTAGTTACTTGCTCACATTCTATTCTCAAAAACAAAACATTTTTTCAGACAGACCAAACACTTTTCAAAAATATGAAATATTTTCAAAAGTCCAACACTTTGTATACATTCTTATAGATACGAGAATCATTACAAAGTTTGCCTAAACGAAGGCGCTTTTCAAAAATACTTTCAAAATCCACCACAAACACATTTTTAAACAAAGCAAGTGATTTAGAAAGCAACTAAGAGCTCGTAGATAACTATGGATGAAAAGGGTGCTAATATCTTCCCTTTTCATAACCTACCCCCAGAACTCAAGAAAACATCTCAAAGGTCTTTCCTGTTCTTTTCACTCTTTCCTTATTGGATTAAAGAAAAGTCGGCGGTGACTCTTGCTATCCACAACAATTGCGATAAAACGCAAAACATCCAAGTCAGTTCTTCCACTGTACTACAGAACTGGCGACGCTGCTGGAGAAGATATATTAAAAGTGGGGTTACCTTAGAGTTAGATCATATATTCTTGCTTTCATTATTTGATTTATCTGCTTTACATTATGGTTCTTTGTTTGGGTTGTATTGATCCTCTATCCGGATTGGGGAACACCTTTTAGGTAAGTAGCAATAGATTGTGGAAACTGTGCGGGGTATACTGACATGGTTGAAACAATAGCTACGTTAGTGTGACACATTTGTTGGTACCGGTAGCCCATGAGTAGTCAAGGATAATACAGGGCCACTTTGTGGTGTCATGATGCACTAACTGACCTTAGAACATTAATTAAACAACTTGGCCATTAGGAAGTAGCGAGATAGCCGGATTTGGTGCAGTCCGAAGTTGGTTGATACTCGATACTACACTCATTGAGATCTGACTCTTGTGATATTTCGGTCGCCAATAAAGAGGCTTGCACTGAAACAATGCCCGAAGAAGAAGGATCAGTGATATTGAGATCCCTTAGAACCCGTTTACTTTCTAGGACAGGATGAGCCAACTAAAAGGGTACTTACATGTGAACCCCATGCAAGCTTAAACCTAAGGGCTTATTTTTCTTTGCTTATATATTTGTGCATAAACATCATGACATCATACCATGGCATTTTGCATTAACCATTTCAAGGACCTAGGGATTTAACCACGTAAGAGTACCTCCTCAACTCAAAGAATTAGCATCAAGGGTTCCTGGGAATTATTCATTTATCGAGAGACATGGGCGACTTCTCAACCTGGTCACTTCAAGTTATGATGAAAACATGATGAAAGTACTTTTCCAATTCTTCGACCCCTTGCACCATTGCTTTACCTTTCCTGATTACCAGCTTGTGCCCACTACGGAAGAATTTTCTCGACTCTTGGGGATCCCTATCCTTGACCAACTACCCTTCAACGGTATTTAAAGATACCCAAGACCCGAGGTTATTGCTTGAGCTTTACATTTGCAACGATCTGATGTTATGGCTAATTGGGAAACGAGAAGTGGTGTCAAAGGGTTTTTGGCCAAGTTTTTGTTTGAAAGGGCTCAATTCTTTTAGTATGCATTGGATTTACAAGCCTTCGAAGAAGTGTTGGCTCTTTTCATCTATGGGATGGTCCTGTTCCCCAATCCGGACCAACTTATAGATGTGAACGCTGTTAAAAATTTTCTATCTCACAATCCGGTGCCCACTTTACTTAGGGATATCTTGCATTCTTTTCACTCCCGCACCATGAAGAGAAGAGGACTCCTGATGTGTTGCACTCCTCTTTTAGCTAGGTGGTTTATTTCGCACATACCCCAATCTACTGTAAAAAACGAGCAAGGTTTAAGATGGTATAGTAGGTTGATGTCGCTTACACATTCAGATATCTATTGGTGCGTGTGATCTATGGAAATCATTACTATTATTGACCGTTGTGGAGAATTACCTAGTGTCCCTCTACTTGGCATTAAGGGAGGTATAACTTACAATCCTTGTTTGGCATTGCCACAGTTTGGGTATGCTAGGAGGGACGGTCCTCATGATGCAATGGTTCAGGGAATTGCATTCGACTATGAGAACGATGTCCAAGGGTACCGTCAGAGGTTCATTCATGCTTGGAGTATGGTGAACAAAATGGATAGCAAGACATTGGGGCATAATCCATCCCTTTAGAGCCTTATCTTAAATGGGAGCGAGCACGCGCTCAAAACCTCATGATGGCTTACCCCACCATTTTACCTATCATCATGGAACCTGTTGTCGAAGGAGACGTTCCATATACTGTCTTCTATCCGGATATTCCAATAAACTTCGAAGAATTGAAAAAGTCCTGGGTCCAGCTCAAAGAAGAACAAGATAACTTTGAGACCAAATTCTATGCCAGTGAGAAGAAAGTTCTGGAGCCCACAAAACAACTGCATGAACAGAGAAATTTAAACGCCTACGTCATGCCGAAGAGGATGGGCTCGAACTTTTTATCTTAAAGAAGTTGTTTTATGTTTATTCCTTCCATTATAAGCCCAAGAGGCATGTTTGTAATTGAACCAAACTTATTAATACAAATGATGCTTATTCTTTTTGTCTAAGCAAATTTAAATCTTCTAAGTCCTTGAAATCATTTGCATACGCATTTTTCATGCATCATGACATAAATAGGTTCTCCACAGCAGGCTTCCTTATCTCTCTACTATTTATTTCAGTAAGATGGACATCGAACAAACAGTGAAGGACTTGCAAGAGAAGAATGCCCAATTCCAAGCAACTTTGTTGACCCTGGCTAAAGGACAACAAGATATGATGGAAATGCTGACAACCAAAAAGAAGACCAAAAAGAAGGCCCTTATCAACATGGGCAGAAGATTTAAAGGTTTGGTTCGTCAAGTAGTTGAAGAGTCGTCTGAAGAGGACGAAGATCAAGACGAGGAGGTAAGAACCACCAATGCTGAAGTTGCAAATACTCAAGCTTCTGAAGATGAAGACTACTTTGATGAGAAATACCCACCTGCCGAGGATAGGTACAAACAGTTGGAGGATAGGCTAAAAGCTGTTGAAATTCAAGTCGTACCTGGTTTAGATTTTGGCGATTTAGGATTAGTGCCTGGGGTCGTCATTCCCCGTAAATTCAAAATATCAGTCTTCACCAAATATGATGGGATCTCCTGCCCAAAACTTCACCTAACATCTTACGTGCGCAAGATGCAACCGCACACAACCGACAAAAAGCTTTGGATCCACTTCTTCCAAGAGAGTCTGACTGGGACTCAACTAGAATGGTTCTATCAATTGGAGGGTTCTCGTATCCACACATGGGAAGATCTAGCCACCGCTTTCTATCATCAATATCAATACAATGGCAACTTGGCACCAACCAGAGTTCAACTTCAAGGTATGACGATTGGTGCAAATGAGGGGTTTAAGGAGTATGCACAAAATGTAGAGATCTCGCTGGTAGGGTGCAACAGCCGTTCACTGACAGACAATTAATTGACATTTTCATGGGTACATTGATTGGCCCATTTTTCAACCTATTAATTGGCATTTCCTTATCTGGATTCACCGAGTTAATATTGACCGGTGAAAGGGTAGAAAGCGGTATTAAGAGTGGAAAAATCTCAATGACGACTGCTTCCACTTCCAACACTACAAAGAAACCTTTCATTGGAAAGAAAGAAGCATATGCTGTGTGTGGGGAAAGGGCCCACGCCAAGAAGGATCATCGACCTTCTGTTAATGATGTGTTAATATCCAATCCTCCGTATGCTCAAAGGCAATCCTTCAACAATCAATGACCCAAAATTCCACGAAGACAATTCACGAATATTAGCATGTCACTGTCCCAAGCCTTGCAACATGTGTTGAAGGCCAATATAGTGACACTACGTGATCCACCATCCAATCCGAATACTTCATCACCTAAATAAAATCCAAATTCCAAATGTTCATATCATTCCAACAGCCTCAGGCATGAAACCGATCAGTGTTGGGCTCTGAAGAATAAGATTTAGGATCTGATAGACAACAAGACAATTGAATTTGATCCACCGGCTACTCCTAATGTAATAACTGCACCGATGCCAAACCATGGAAAAAGTGTTAATGAAGTTGATGATACCACTTTCGTTTCCTCCATTGAAGATTTAACAACTCCGTTAACTATCGTGAAGGTTAACTTGTTAAAAGTCAGGATTTTCCCTGGATGTTCTAAATATTATGTCTACTGTGATCAACAAGTGAGTGGGTGCAAGCAATTAAAGGAAGGTGTGCAACCCTTGGTAAATAGTCATGAGATTCTGTTTGAAAAGATTCTGGCCATCAAGAGTTTTACCAACAGAATTGAAGACCTGTCTGTGATGACAATTTCCAATAAGCCTTTTAGGATCCCCTCAAGACCTGCCTGTGATGACAATTTCCAATAAGCCTTTTAGGGTCCCCTCAAAGGGTGCTATTAGGATTTCAAATGAACCAACCATCGCCCCTTTAATAATCACTGCCGTTGGGCTCATCCCCTACTCCTCGGGTAGAGCAGTTCCATGGAACTATAGTGTGGAGGTTTATTACCACAGGATAAAACAAGATTCTTAGATTGACAAAAATAAAGCTGAGATCACCAACATCTCCGGTTCTAGTAAAGTAATGAGAACAAGGAGGATTTCCCCCCTGATATTTCACCACCCGTTGCTACAACAATTCCCGCCCGCATAACCAATAACAAGTCCAGTACCAACACCAAAGACAAAGAAAGAGAAGGTGAGACTGCTAGGATAGAGGCACCTACCAAAGAAGCTAATGATTAAGAACCCTCCAATCAAGAGATGGAGGAAATATTAAAAATCATAAAGAAAAGTGACTTTAAAATAGTGGAGCAGCTGGGGCAGACCCCTTCAAAAATTTCCATGCTGTCATTATTACTATGTTCATACATTCATGCCCAAGCCTTGATCAAATTCTTGAAGAAGGCCCACTTACCTCAGGAAACTACCCCTGACAAGTTTGACAATTGTGTGGCAAGTTTAACGGCCGGTAACAAATTAGGATTCACTGACGTTGATCTGACCCCTATGGGAAGAAATCATAATAAAACCTTACATATCTCTGTTGAATGCAAAGGGACTACCCTAGATCATGTCTTAGTTGATACTGGCTCATCGTTAGATAAGCTACCCAAGGGTGCTTTAGATTGCCTGGATTGTGAATGACTGGTTTTAAAGCCAAGCGATATTGTCGTGAGGGATTTTGATAGGACTAAGAGATTGTTCTTGGAGAGGTGAATCTCCCAATTAAAGTTGGCTCTTAGACTTTCAAATCTACCTTTTACATAATGGACATACGTCCCGCCTATTCTTGTCTGCTTGGACGCCCTTGGATCTATGGGGCAGCGGCAATGACATCCACCCTTCATTAAAAACTAAAGTATCCAGTCCAAGGGAAGATCGTTACTGTCAGCGGTGAAGAAGAATTTATGGTGAGCCATCTTGATTCCTTCAAATATGTGGAAATGGATGGAAAATTCATAGAAACTCCATGCCAGGCCTTTGAAATTGTTCCTCCTGTGGGCGCCGCCACCAAAGCCTCATCCATTATGTCAAAAGCTAACAAAGTTGTACCAAGAATGATTTCGCTCAAGGATGCCCGTGCCATGGTCAAAGAGGGAGATTGTAATATCTGGGGAAAACTTCCCGACATCCCATTTAAAACATACAAGTTCGGATTGGGTTTCACCATTCAAGCTCAAAAAGAAGTTAGACGCGCTCGTGTGGAAAAGATACCTCTCTGCATTAAAAATCATGAAGTGAATGTTGTAGAAGATTTTGGCAATGGATGACCTTTTGAAAAATGGATATACCCTAATGTCAAAGGAAAGCTTACCAACTGGAAGGAAAAAGACTTCACGCCAATCTCCTTCATAGAGGAGTAATTACTGTTTACCATCTTCTTCCAATTCAAGAATTTCTGTCTGACTTTTAAGCCATGTGCCTTGCCCAGGGAACTTTGGTTTATTTTGTTAAAGGGCTTTTGTTCATGTTCATCTATCATATGATCATTTAATATACATTGTGATACGGTGGGAGAACTGACTTGGGATTTTGCGTTTGTGTTCGCAAATGTTTCAGTTTAGCAAGAGTCGCCACCGACTTTTTATTTTATCCTAAGGAAAGGTCAAAAAGCACAGGAAAGACCTTTGAGATGTTTTCTTGGGTTCGGGGAGTAGTTTATAGAAAGGTAAGGTATTAGCACCCTTTCTATCCATGGTTATCCATGGGCTCTTAGTTACTTGCTTAGATCACTTGCTTTGCCTTTCAATTGTTTAAAATGGTGCTCTTCAATTGTTTGAAATGGTGCTTTGTGTGTGGTTTTGAAAGATGTTTTGAAAAGAGGCCATCATTGTGGCAACCTTTGTAATGATTCTTGTTTGAATTTATACAAAGGTGTTTTTGTCTTTTGAAAAGTTTCCAATGTTTGAAAGTAGGGTTTTGAAATTGTGTTGTGGAGTGTGTTTTGAAGATAGCAAGGATGTTTTTGCAAGATTTGATCAAGTAACTAAGAGTTATCTACCCTATTTTACTCAAAGATCTTTCTTATGTTTTTTAACCCTTTTAACAGTGTTGTTTCAACATTGTATTTGGTGAACAACCTTGTGTTAGGATGTTTAAACGGGACAGGCGCGGGTCATCGTATAGACCATGATAGCAATAGTGTCAAGTATTTTTGGCAATTTTTTTGAGGGACTTGATCATTTTGTTTAGGCAACTCAGATAGTGTCATCGAGGGACTATGATCTTTTGTTTTGTTTTTGTTTTTCCAAAGCACTTGACATGCAACCATGGCCCATTTTTGAAGGCAACAAGTGGATTGTAACCCTAGGGGTGCAAGTGTGTGTTGTGTTTGTTTTCATGCATTGTTACCTTGGATTAGGTCAAGCTATTTGTTGATTTTATTTTGCATACAGACCCTAAGTCTAATCATGGCATAATTGAAAGCTTTAAAGGTGTGAGAATTTAAATTCTACACTATTACAACATGATATAGGGAGGGGGGGTACAAATTTAAATTGGAGATTATTTTACAAGAAATTAAATCCTAAATTATTACAACCAAATTGAACGTATAAGATACAATATTTAAATGTACAATAATTAAATAAAATACAATAAATAAATGTTAGATAAAATGTGTTATGCAAAAAAAGATTTTTATGTATGTAAAAAGTATTTTTAAATGTGAAGTGTAAATAAATAAAAAGTCAATTTCAATTATTTTGTTCTTTTGGGCAAAAAACCCTAATTTCTTAAACAAATAAATTATTTATTATTTATATACAATAATATATCAATTTGTACAAAAAATAAAATATATTGTAAAAAAGGTGTTTTTAGTATCGAATATTAATAAAAATAAAAATGTATTATTTTTGTGTTTTTTGTTCTTATTATTTAATAAAATATATTATATATGTATATATATGTATTAAATATATTAAGTGTGCATAAAAATAAAATAAATTATTTACAAAATGTATATATTTCAAGAATTTTTTTTCAAATATGTATAAAAACAATAAATAAAAATAAAAGTATTTTTTACATTATTTTCTTAAGTTTTAATAAAAGAATATAAAATATTTAAACATTTTTATACTAGTAAAATAAAAATAAATATCAAATAAATATGAAAAAAATATAAAAATAATTTTTTGGCATTTTTTATATTTGGACATAAAATAATAAAGTCAAAATTAAAATAAAAATACAAAAATGACAAATATACAAAGAAATGGGCCAGGGGGGTGTAAACTGAAAAGGCAGGTGTTAGAAGTAAAAACAACCAGGCTCAGCCCAATCAACTTCATCTTCTTCCTCAGTTCAAAACAAAACGCGCGCTTTGTACACAAAATGCTATCTCCTGATACCTTGCTTTTTTGACAAAACTCATAACATGAAACTTGTAGAGCATCAAATAACGAATCTAACCATATAAAAAACTCAAGCTAACTCTCAAAGACCAGGGAGAATTTCTCTGGCCCTAATTCTTAACCTAGTTTTTTCAGAAAGTTCATGAACAAAATTCTCCTAGCACGATTAATATAAATGAAAATTAAGCACATGTATGGTTTCAGGGCTATGAATACAACATCTTTCATTCACAAACCTAAGTCTAACTATTCCTAAATAGAGAGATAGAAGTTCATGAAATACCTGGTTCAGTTGACTTCGAGTTGGTCAATGCAGCAACTTCCAAGGGTGCTTGACGTTCTTTTGAGCTTGCCTGATGTCCAATGAAGCTTTCCCAATGCTTAGTTTGTTTTGAAGTAGCTTGAATCGTGCTACAGAACTCAACCTGCAAAGCTTTGAAACAAAAATGGCAATGTGTGTTAATGGTGTTACAGCTAGCAATGGAGGTCTGAAATAGTTCAGGTGTGTTGGTCGAAAGATATTGGAACAAATTTGAGGCAAAACACACGAGGGAAAGTGGAGATGGAGGTGGTTATGCAGGGCTTGCCCTGTTTTGCAGAAAAACAGTGATTTTGTGTACAAGGAGGTTTAAGGGGTCAAGGGCTCGTGTTTCTGACTTGTGAGGATATGCAAAACTTGTTTTACAACTTTGTTCTTTTGAGAAGCATGCACCAACTTTTTGTTACAAGCTTCTTTTGAGAAAACTTTGTGAATCAAAGTTGTAGACTTTGTGATGGACTACAACTTTCATGTTTCAAGTTTTGTTTGAATCCATTTGCATCTTTGTGAAAAAATGGGACAAAGTTAGGAAAAAAATAAGAAAATTTTATAACTTAGAAAAATTCTAAGTTATGCAATTTTTTCCATTTTAAACCCTAACTTTGCATTTTTGGGTTTCTTGATGAACAAGTTTCATAATTTGACATGTCTTGATGAAAAATGAATCTTGGCATTTGATTTTGACCAAAAAGTCAAAGTTTGACTTTTTAGTATATAATCAAATTTTGATCAGTTGACTGAAAAATCATCTGTCAATCCTCTGCATTTGAGATATTTTGAACTTGTTGAATGGGTCAAGACAATTTCATTGAGTCCTTGAGTCCATAGTTGAGCTTGATTTGTCATTGGCTAGGTCAAACAGTCAAAAATTGCCTTTGTACAGTCAAAACCCTAAAAATGACCATTTTGCCCTTTTGATGATCTGATCAAATTTCTTGTGGAATTGTGATCCAAACTTGATCAAATAGTTAATATGAGTTCATAATGTTGATTTGGGTCAAATTTCATGAGGTTTGACTGTCAATTGGCCACAGTTGACTTTTTCCCCAATACAGTTGATTTCTAGGTCAACTGTCCAATTGACTGGGCAAAAATTTGAATCAAGGCTTGAAACTTGGTATGGACAAACTTGTGAGTCCAATATGAAGTATGAAAGTCAATTTGGGCATTGTAGGTCAAAACATCATTGTGCAAACTCAAACCCTAATTTAGGCCAACAGTGCAAGGAGGTGTCTTGAGCAGAGCAAATCCTAGCTTGATCCTGAGGTCCAAGAGTCTTGTGATGAGAAATGTTGATGAAATGAGAGGGAAAATTTTGGGGTACAATATTTGCCACTGTTCAATCTTCTTGAACCTGAAGAGTTAGATTGGCAAGTTTGCCTTTCGCGACTCAAAGGTAAAAGAGGATTGGACACTAGAGTGCCCGTAAATTTGCACTCGTCAAAACATAGATGCGGGAATGGGCTTAAAGATGCCATTTGGAGGTGTTGGAATATTGCTGGAGATGGGCTTAAAGATGCCATCCAAGAATGTTTGTTGAATTGCAATGTGGTAGGTCAGAAGAATGAGTATTAAAATGGTATTCGTGTCTGGAATGCATTTGAACTGTATCTTGAAGACTGGGTCTGTATGGGCAAAAGAATGGCGTCTGTGTCTGGAGCGTATCTGAGTGATAACGGTATTTGAACTTCGAATGAATATCAGAATGACTGCCGTGTCTGGAGTGTATCTGTACTGAATGAGTGTATGGAGCATCTCAGGGCTAGGGGTAACTTCTGAATGAGTGACATAATGGCAACCGTGTCTGGAGCGTGTCTGGACTGTATTTGAAGTTGAGATCTGTATGAGAAGCAGAATGACTTCCGTGTCTGGAGTGTATCTGTACTGTAACTGGGATCTGGGCACGTGACAGAATGACTTCCGTGGTGATTGCACTGGGAAGAATCAAACTGCTGGTGTAAAGGTCAGAATGGCATCCGCGTCTAGAGCGTGTCTGAACTTGTGATCGATAGTTGAATTTGAATGAGAGATAGAATGGCCGCCGTGTCTGGAGCGTATCTAGTTTGTATCATATTGCTGAAGTCTGAATGAGTAGTAGAATGACCGTCGTATCTGGGGTGTATCCATACTGTATCTGAAAAATTGTTAATGATAGCCTTTTAATCTTATCCTAAAAAGGGTAAAATGTTAGCTAAAACACAAAGTTATGTTGCATGATATGTATGATGCAATGAACCATATTTCATCAATGTTTATGATATATGAATGTAATGGATGTGCATGTGAGCTGAGTAGCTGTCTTGCTGAGGAAAATAAATCCTTGACAACTGGAGATAAAGAAATCTTTGACTGCTGTTGGGGAAAGTAAATCCTTGACCGATTCTGGGGATTCCAAAAATCTTTGAATATTGAAGACGAGAAATCCTTGCTGACTGCTCGGGGATTAAAGATCTCTGATTGCTTGAGAAGGAGAAATCCCTGGGACCACCGCTGGAGATTGGAAATCCTCGGCGATTTGTGGGGATTAACAAGGCCTTTGACAACTTCTGCAGGGGATGAGGATCCTTCATGATTTTCCTGGGATGCAGGGAAAACTCTGAAAATCTCTACTGGGGAGTTAAAACCTAGGAGGCTTCTGCTTGGAGAAATGAGACCGAGAATCTTCGATCTTGTGGAAGATAACTCTGTGGGGAAAATGTTCACTATTCGGGCTCCGCTGGGGATAGGATTTTCAGGGTTTTCGGGCTCCACTGGGGATCTTGAAGCTTAACTCTGATGGGAATTTTGAAACTTAACTCAGTTGGGGAATCAAGTTTTTTAGAATGCACTGGCTCTGCTGAGGATCTTAAAGTCTAACTCCGTTGGGGAAATATACTCCAAACTTTAGCTTTGTTGAGGATCTGAATGATGTATCGTAGGGGATTTCTTGGAAATGGCACAAAGATATCTTCCTACACCTTCAATCTATCAGTAATTATCCTTTTTCAATTTCGTTCTATTTATAAGCCGTGATTATATTCAAATTCATATGCCTATTTAACAAAACATTGGACGTTTTCAAATAAAACATAAGTGTAAAAAGAAAAGAAAGGCAAGCAAATTTCTACACTTTGAAATATCTTTGTATTTAATTTTCGTGAGTATCTTTGTACAAAGGAGACAAACATCCTAGTAAGAGAATGTTGTCGTAAAAATTGAAAAATTTTATACAAAAGAAAGATGGCTATGTGTAACAATTCCATGGGATTCCCATTCTTCTATAGCCTTCACAACTCTGAATATCTTGTCCATTCGCCGCTTCGTCTTCCGATGACTGGATTGATCAGAAGCTTGGAGCTTATTGGTGAAGAGATTGTTCCTAAAGTGATCCGACGAGACATAGTCATACGCTTTAATTCCCTAACTTTTTCCTGGACCGCCCTTTCAGGTTTTCGATCCACCGGGAAACCCTTTTTTGCCAAAGTCGCCCTTTCGGGTTTTCAACTTGCCGGGTGTACAGATTTTTTTGTTTTATCCCTAATTTTTTCCTGAACTGCCCTTTCGGGTTTTCGATTCACCGGGATGCCCATTTTTGCCCAAGTCGCCCTTTCGGGTTTTCAACTTGCCGGGTCGTTTTATGCGTAGTATCTTTTGACTATGTCTGCGTTCGCAGGGTGCGGCAAGTCGTCGCCGCCCATGGTGGTCAGAATCATTGCCCCACCAGAAAAGATGCTCTTAATCACAAATGGTCCTTCGTAAGTAGGAGTCCACTTTCCCCTAGGATCACTTTGCGGTAAGATGATCCACTTGATTACAAGATCTCCGACTTGATATACTTTGCGTCTGACTTTCTTGTTGAAAGCTTTGATCATCCGTTTTTGATACGTCTGACCATGACAAACAACAGTAAGTCGCTTCTCGTCGATCAAATTAAGTTGATCAAGCCGAGTCTGAATCTAATTGTCTTCACTCAAACCAGTGTCCTTCATAATCCTTAAGGAAGGAATCTGAACTTCCATAGGTAAAATAGCTTCCATGCCATACACCAAAGAAAATGGGGTTTCCCCTGTCGAAGTACATGCCGTGGTACGATATTCATGCAGAGTAAATGGTAACATCTCATGCCAGTCCTTGTAGGTGACTGTCATCTTTTGAATGATCTTCTTGATATTTTTCATTCGCGGCTTCAACAACACCGTTCATCTTCGGCCGATAGGGAGATGAATTATGATGATAAATCTTGAACTGTTCGCATAGAGCGGTGATCATAGTGTTGTTCAAATTTGTACCATTGTCTGTGATGATCCTGTCGGGGACACCATACCGACATATAAGGTTCTGCTTGATGAAGCGGGAAACCACATTCTTTGTAACTGAGGCATAGGAAGCTGCCTCGACCCACTTGGTAAAATAATCAATAGCCACCAAGATGAAGCGATGTCCATTGGACGCCGTAGGCTTGATCTCTCCAATCATGTCAATGCCCTACATTGCGAATGGCCAAGGAGCTGTCAGAACATTGAGAGGAACAAGAGGGATATGCACCTTGTCGGCGTAGACTTGGCATTTGTGGCAGGTGCGGGAATGTTGATGACAATCAGCTTCCATAGTAGACCAGTAGTAGCCTGACCTTAGAATCTTCTTAGCCATCGTATGTCCGCTCAAGTGGGTGCCAAATGTGCCACTGTGTATCTCAGTCATGATCAACTCTGCTTCAACTTTGTCCACACAACGAAGTAAAACGCAATCATGGTTGCGCTTATAAAGGATGCCATTGCTTAGGAAGAACTTGGCAGCAAATCTCCTTAAGAACTTTTTGTCATTGACGGAAGCTCCTTCAGGGTATTCTCTAGTCTGGAGATACCTTTTGAGTCATGAAACCAAGGTTGTTCCACTGTTTCTTCGGTATTAATCTCATGACAGTGCGCAGGTTCGTCCATTCGCTCGATGGTAATTTGGGGAGCCTCGTTATCCCAATTGAGTTTAAACATGGAAGACATTGTAGCCAGAGCATCTGCTAGCTGATTTTCTTTTTGCAGGAAGTGCTCGAAGGTAATCTGCTCGAAATGAGGCAACAACGTCAAGACATGTTCTTTGTATGGGATAAGATTAGGATGCTTAGTGTCCCACTCTCCTTTGACTTCACTGATAACCAAAGCCGAGTCCCCAAATATGACCAAAGATTTGATTCCCAAGTCTATAGTAGCCTTGAGACCAAAGATGCAAGCTTCATATTCGGCCATGTTGTTGGTACAGCTGAAACAAAGTCGAGCAGTGAAGGGTGTATGGCAACCTTCCGGAGAAATGAGTACCGCACCGATGCTGTTGCCAAGTGCATTTGAAGGACCATCAAAGTATAGGGTCCATCGGGATCCTTGTTCAGGTCTGTCATACGGTCCTTTACCTTCAATGTTGTCCAATGTCATGATGTCCTCGTCAGGGAAGTCGAATCTCATAGACTGGTAATCTTCGACGGCTTGATGAGCTAGATGGTCAGCTAGTACACTCCCTTTTATAGATTTTTGGGTAGTATACTAGATATCATATTCTGTCAGGATCATTTGCCATCTAGCGATTCTCCCAGATAAAGCAGGCTTCTTGAAGATGTACTTAATTGGATCCATTTTGGAAATCAGCAAAGTGGTGTGAGTCAACATATACTGCCTTAGCCGGCGAGCAGCCCATACCAAAGCGCAACAAGTTTTCTCGAGCAGTGAGTAGCGGGTCTCACAGTCGGTAAAATTTTTGCTAAGGTAATAAATGGCATGCTCTTTTCGGCCAGACTCGTTATGTTGGCCCAGCACGCACCCCATTGAGTTATCCAAAATAGTCAGATACATGATTAACGGCCTTCCTTCGACGGGTGGCATCAAAATAGGAGGTTCTAGCAAATACTCTTTGATCTTATCAAAAGCAACTTGAAAATCATTGTTCCATTCAACCACCTGATCTTTCTTCAATAGTTTGAAAATTGGCTCACAGGTAGATGTCAGGTGAGAGATAAACCTTGCAATATAGTTCAAGTGTCCCAAGAATCCTCTAACCTCCTTTTCAGTATGGGGGGCAGGCATTTCTTATGTAGCCTTTACTTTAGCTGGATCAACCTCAATGCCTTTATTGTTGACAATAAATCCCAAAAGTTTACCAGACCTAACCCCAAAAGTGCACTTGCTTGGGTTTAGTCTGAGCTTATACTCCTTCAACCTAGCAAACAGCTTTTGCAAATGACCAAGGTGTTCTTCTTCTGTCTGTGTTCGAGCTATCATGTCGTCTACGTAAACTTCGATCTCATGATGTATCATATCATGAAACAAAGCTACCATGGCGCGTTGATAGGTTGCCCCTGCATTCTTCAGTCCGAATGGCATCACTTTGTAGCAGAAGGTACCCCATTGCGTGACAAAAGTAGTTTTCTCCATGTCCTCGGGGGCCATTTTGATCTGGTTGTATCCCGAGAATCCATCCATGAAGGAAAATACTTTGTGCTGAGCTGTGTTGTCAACCAAGATATCGATGTGTGGTAGTGGAAAGTCGTCTTTAGGGCTAGCCCTGTTCAAATCCCGATAGTCCACACACATTCTGACTTTGCCGTCCTTCTTAGGCACGGGCACAATGTTAGCAACCCACTGTGGATAGGAAGTAATAGCCAGAAAGCCAGTGTTGAATGGCTTCATTACCTCAGCTTTAATCTTCTCAGACATGTCAGGCCTCATTCGGCGGACCTTTTTCTTGATCGGTGGACAATCTTCTCTTGTAGGGAGACGATGAACCATGATATCTGTGTCTAACCCTGGCATGTCTTCGTAAGACCAGGTGAAGATTTCAGCATATTCGTTCAACAACTGCACTAAGTGCTCCTTGACACTTGGTTCCAGGTTGGCACCCACTTTTACTTCTTTCCTGTCTTCCTCTGTCCCTAAGTTGATGGTTTCTAGTAGCTCTTCGTGAGGCAGAATAACCCTCTCTTCTTGTTGCAAAAGTCTGGCTAACTCTCCCGGCACTTCACAGTCTTCGTCAACTTCGTACTCAGCATGATTGACCAAGTCTTCAGAGTTATCGAAGGCTAAAACAGAATAGTCACCCATGGAATCCGAAATGGATGGGCACCTGCATTTGTGAGTGTGGGTGTGTGTGAGGGATAGCCATCTTTAAACAAAACAAAAATGCAACAGGAAATAAAATGAACACGGCAGTTTATGAAAACGTCCAATGATTCATTAAAACATGGCATATGATAATGAAGAAGATCAAACCCTTACAAGTGGACCTACATGCCCCGGGCAAGGCATGAGGTGAAAATAGTGTGCAAATTGTTTTAGTTATTACAGACCATAAATGGGAAATTGTTCAAAGGTAAAATTACTGGTTGATAAAGGTGATGGGAATAAAATCCTTTGCTTCCCAGTTGCTTAAACCCCCTTCGACGGTCGAAAAGATCCAATCTTCAAAGTGGCCCTCTTCATCTTCATCTTATACAACATTAATTCCATGGTGAGAGATCTTGACGGGTGGCCCTTCAGCCTTGGAGCGACGCATAGCCTTTTGTCCTGCAGCAGTGAACCCTAACCCAAACCTGTCCGTCTTATGGGAAAAATCAGGCAACTTCCCCCATACTGTGCTCTTCCCCTCTTTAATTACAGCCTCTGCGTCTTTGAGAGATGCCATCCTAGATACATTCTTGGGAACGATAGGCACCTCAACCATTGTCTTCGCAACTGCTACCTCAGGAGATACTTCCTCAAAATGCTGGAAAGGCGTTTCGATGAACTCTCCATCCAACTCCACATAGCGGAAGTAATTGAGATGGATTATCATGTACTCTTCCTCGCCGTGCACTGTTATAATCTTACCCTTAACAGGATATTTCAGCATTTGGTGCAAAGAGGAAGTAACTGCCCCGACATAATAGATCCACGGTCTTCCTAACAAACACGAATATGACGGACGGATGTCCATCACGTAAAAGGTGGAGTTGAAAACCTCTGTGCCTACTTTGATAGGAATATCAACCTCTCCATGAACCATTCTTTTCGAACCATCAAAAGCCCTAACAACGATGTTGCTAGGTTTGAGGGTCAATCCTTCGCAGTCCAAACGGTCTAAGGCTTTCTTCGGCAACACATTCAAGGAAGAACGAGTATCAACTAAGACATGGGAGAGAGTGGTTCCCCGGCATTCAACTGAGACATGTAGCGCGTCGTTGTGTTTCCTTCCTTTGGGAGTTAAGTCAGCATCGGAAAAGCCAAGGCCATTATCAGCAGTAAGACTGGCCACACATTCCTGAAACTGGTCAGCCGAAGTCTCCTGGGGTACATGTTCCGCCTTCAAGAACTTGATTAGGGCCTTAGCATGGGCCTCAGAACAGAGCAGAAGAGCCAACATTGAAATTTTAGAAGGGGTCTGCCCTAACTGTTCCACAACGTCGTAGTCACTTTTTCTGATTATTTTCAAGATTTCATCCATTTCTTTCTGAGTGGTTTCGGGGATAACCACAGCATAAGCCTTCGTCCTGACAGGCACTTCTAGTATCCCCTTACCCTTATTGGTAATATCAGCAAATGGTCTTTCTTCAGGAATATCCAATTCTTCAATCACTGGGCCTTGCACAGATGGCCCAACAGGTACAGAAGCTTTCAAGGGTCCGAAAACTGCTCGAGGGGGAGCAATTTCCGGAGAAAATATCCGGCTGCTGCGGGTTATCTTGCTTGTACCCATAATGTTTCCTATATCAGGGTTTTCTTCTTCATAATTTTCTTGTACTGCCTCAAGTTGTTTGATACCATGGTAGAAGATTTCTCCTCCATAGTTCCATGGTATCATTTTGCTGGATTGGTACGTGATAGGTCCCGACATGGTGATCTTTAAAGGTACACATTTAGAGTTGGGTGTAATCCTGACAGGCCTTTTGCAAGCCTTGGGAGGATTGTCGGAAATGGTTATGATTGCAATATCGTTGGTTGAAGTAGAAAAAGTAGCAGGAGTAACAGGATTGAAGGTATCACCAGGGGTTTTCTGGAAAAGTATCTCTTGGGTATCCATCAGGCGTTGGATACCTGACTTCAACATTGGGCAATCACCTCGTATGTTCAAACAAAAATAGCAGTCTTTATCACAACCAGGAAAGATCCTGACTCTCATCAAATTCTCTTTAATCACAAGTTACGGTGTCAACAGGTCAACAACATCAGTAACATGAAGGTCCTTCATAACAGCATGAACATTATTACCGTGCTTGGGCATCGGAGCAGAAATCACATTGGGCTTCTCAGGCGCATTGAATTCTACTTCTTTGGCATCAATCAAGTCCTGGATTTTGTTCTTAAGCGCCCAACAATTATTGGTATCGTGCCCAACACTGTCGGAATGGTAAGTACATTTGGCATTGGAGTGGTAGTATGGAGAGGAGGTGTTAGGGTTCTTTGGCGCTTCCTTCAAACCCGTAAGATTCAGCTTCAACAAATGGGGGAGTACCTGAGCTGACGTCATGTTGATTCGGGTGAACTGCCGTTGTGGCCTTTCCACCCGTTGTTGATTTGGTCTTGACTGATTGTTACGAGGTTGATCATTTGACGAGTTTTGAATCATCACAGCCCCTACAGTTGGCCGGCGCTCGGTTCTTCCCTGACCCTTATGAGAATACACAGCAAAGGCTTCCTTCTTAGCCGGGAAGGGTTTCTTAACAACTGTGGACGCGGAAGCATCCTTTTGAATCTTTCCACTTTTAATACCGGCCTCGACCCTCTTGCCAGTCAAAATTAGTTCAGTAAATCCTGCGGAAGAACTCCCGATTAGATGATTGAAGAAGGGGCCAGACAGGGTCCCCAGAAACATGTCAACTAACTCCCTATCTGACAACGGCGGCTGCACCCTTCCATCCAAATCACGCCACTTATGGGCGTACTCTTTAAACCCTTAATTGGAAGTCATCCCCATACTTTGTAGCTGAGTACGAGTGAGCGCCAAATCAGCATTGTATTGATATTGACGATAAAAAGCGGTAGCTAAGTCTTCCCAATTGTGAACCTCTGATCTCTCGAGATGATAAAACCAGTCCAACTGCGTTCCTGACAAGCTGTCTTGAAAAAAGTGCACCCAAAGGTCTTTATCAGATGAATGGGGTTGGATCTTTCTGACATACGATCTCAGGTGCATCTTTGGGAATGACAAACCGTCATACTTGGAAAACGTTGGCACCTTGAATTTAGGAGGGATAACAATCCCAGCTACCAGCCCTAGTTCTTCAAAATCCAAACCAGGGACCCTCTGCAACTCCATGGCTGCCAGTATATCCTCAAGATTCTTATATTTATCATCCGCTGGAGGATACTGTTGTTCGGAGTAGTCTTCGTCTTCTTCCTCTTCCTCCTCTTCAACCTCAGATTCAGAAGGTACAACAGTCCCTTTCCCTTTACCGGCCCCTTCGTCAGACGTTGAGGGGAACTCAAGAACCTTCCTTGCATTGCTCTCAAACCTTCTTCCAAAAGTGGCTACTCCGGGCCTCTTTTTCTTTTTCTCTTTATTCTTCTCCAACAGAGCTTTGAGGTCATCTTGACCCTTTGCCAAGGTCATGAGGAGTTGCTGGAATTGTGAATTTTGTGTCTGCAAATCCTTTACTGTCTGCTCCAAATCCATCTTCCTGAAATAAACAACAGAAAGATAAGGAAACCTGGTGTGAAGACCTGTTTATGCATATGATGAATGGTATGTTATTCATGTAATGCATTCAAGGATTCAGAAATTCAAATTTGTTGCAAACAAAAAGAATGCACATCATATTAAGAAGAAATTGTTAGTACATAAGTGCCCCATGGGCAAAATATTACAAAATCCTTAATGTAAAAAGACATTGCGCATCCTCTTTGGTGCGATGTAGGTGTTGAGAGTTTCCTCCTCATAAAGTCGGCGGGTAAGCTCCAAAACCTTCTTCTCACTGGCATAGAAGCTGGCTTCAAAAGTATTTCGTTCTTCCTTTAGTTGGATCCAACTCTTTTGCATTTCTTCCCATGATGTTGGCATGTCAGGATGTAGGATGGTGTATGGAACCTCTCCTTCCGCAACAGGCTCTTTGATCAAGGGGAGAATGTGAGGGTATGGCATCATAAGATTCTAGGAGCGGGTTCGTACCCACTTGAGATAAGGCTCAAGGGGGATGGAATTATTATGCCCCAGTATCTTACTATCCACTTTGTTGGTCATCCTCCAAGCTCTGATGAACCTTTGTCGAAGTCCTTGCGCATCGTTGTCAAAGTCAAAAACTAGGTCAGGAATCAGCATGTCATGAGGGCCATCCCTCAGAGCATATCCAAACTGTCTTAGAGATAAACATGGGTTGTAGGTAATGCCTCCCCTTATGCCAAGTAGTGGGACATTAGGGAATTCTCCACAACAATCAATGATGATGACATTTTCTCTAGACCGAGAACACCAATGTACATCAGAATATGTGAGGGTCCTCAATCGTTGTGACCACCTTAAACCATGCTCATTCTTCAAAACTGATTATGGAAGGTGAGAAATAAACCACCTTGCTAGGAGAGGAGTACAACACATGAGAACACCTCTTTTCCTCATTGTTCGTGTGTAAAATGAGTGTAGGATATCCCCAAACAATGTGGGTATAGGATTCCTGGATATGAAAATCTTGACAGCATTCACATCTATAAGTTGGTCGGGGTTTGGGAACAAGACCAACCCATAGATAAGGAGTGCCACAATCTCTTCAAAGGCTTGTAGATCAAGAGAATTTCAGCAGTCTTGTGCCTTCTCGAACATAAACTTTGCCAAGAAACCCTTGACACCACTTCTGGTTTCCCAATGCCCCTTGATGTCAGATGGTTGCAAGTGTAATGCTTGAGCAACATCTTCAGGCTTTGGTTCTTTTTTCGTACCGTTGTAGGGTAGCTGATTAAGAATAGGGATTCTCAAGAGTTGAGAAAATTCCTCCAAAGTGGGCACCAACTGGTAATCAGGGAATGCGAAACAGTGGTGTAGGGGGTCAAAGAACTGGAAGAGGACCTTCACCATGTCTTCTTCAATGTTGGTGTTGACCAAGTTGAGGAGTCTACCATGTCTTTCACTGAAGAGAGAATTCTCTGGAATCCTGGAAGTAAGCTCCTTGAGTTGAGGAGTGATTCTCACAAGGTTAACTTGAATTGTTTTCCTGCGAAGAGATTCCATGACCTACAAAATAAGAACAAAGATGAAGATCCAAACCCTTGAAATGGTTAGTGGATGCATATGATGCTTTATGATGTTCATGATGTATGCACAAGCAAATGTACAAACAAGTCACACAAAACCCTAGTTTCAGGCTTGCATGAGGTTTCATAGGTAAATACCCTCTTGAGTTTAGTTGGCTCAAACCTGTCTTATAAATAGTAACCGGGTTCTAAGGAGCTCAATATCACTGGATTGATTTATGTGTTCATTGTTTTGGTTTAGCCACTTAACTAGCGACCAAAATATTCCAAGAAAACAACCCTCAATGAGTGTAGTATCGAGTATCTACCAACTTCGGGCTGTACCAAGGCCGGTCATCTCACTACTCCTAATAAAAGGCCAAGATGGTCAAGTAAGGTTCTAAGAGTTCATTAGTGCTTTATGACATCACTCAGCGGCCCCGTATTCTCTTTGATTGACTCAAAGGCTACCGATACTCACAAATATGTCGCACTAATATAGCTATTGCTTCAACCGTGTCGGTATACCCCGCACAGTTTCCACAACGTATTGTTATTTACCTATGAATGTTTCCTAAATCTGGGTGAAGGATTTCAAGCCCAAACAAGAGAACCAAATGTAAAGCAATCAAGGCAAACCATATAGTCATGCAAAGGGTGATCTAAGCCCTAAGGTTACTCCACTTTTAAGATAGTCCCCAGCAGAGTCGCCAGTTCTGTGATACGGTGGGAGAACTGACTTGGGATTTTGTGTTTGTGTTCGCAAATGTTTCGGTTTAGCAAGAGTCGCCACCGACTTTTTATTTTATCCTAAGGAAAGGTCAAAAAGCACAGGAAAGACCTTTGATATGTTTTCTTGGGTTCGGGGAGTAGTTTATAGAAAGGGAAGGTATTAGCACCCTTTCTATCCATGGTTATCCATGGGTTCTTAGTTACTTGCTTAGATCACTTGCTTTGCTTTTCAATTGTTTGAAATGGTGCTCTTCAATTGTTTGAAATGGTGCTTTGTATATGGTTTTGAAAGATGTTTTGAAAAGAGGCCATTGTTGTGGCAACCTTTGTAATGATTCTTGTTTGAATGTATACAAAGGTGTTTTTGTCTTTTGAAAAGTTTCCAATGTTTGAAAGTAGGGTTTTGAAATTGTGTTGTGGAGTGTGTTTTGAAGATATCAAGGATGTTTTTGCAAGCTTTGATCAAGTAACTAAGAGTTATCTACCCTATTTTACTCAAAGATTTTTCTTATGTTTTTTAACCCTTTTAACAGTGTTGTTTCACCATTGTATTTGGTGAACAACCTTGTGTTAGGATGTTTAAACGGGACAGACGCGGGTCATCGTATAGACCATGATAGCAATAATGTCAAGTATTTTTGGAAATTTTTTTGAGGGACTTGATCATTTTGTTTAGGCAACTCAGATAGCGTCATCGAGGGACTATGATCTTTTGTTTTGTTTTTGTTTTGCCAAAGTACTTGACATGCAAACATGGTCCATTTTTAAAGGCAACAAGTGGATTGTAACCCTAGGGGTGCAAGTGTGCGTTGTGTTTGTTTTCATGCATTGTTACCTTTGATTAGGTCAAGCTATTTGTTAATTTTATTTTGCACACAGACCCTAAGTCTAATCATGGCATAATTGAAAGCTTTAAAGGTGTGAGAATTTAAATTCTACACTATTACAACATGATATAGGGAGGGGGTACAAATTTGAATTGGGGATTATTTTGCAAGAAATTAAATCCTAAATCCTAAATTATTACAACCAAATTGAACGTATAAGGTACAATATTTAAATGTACAATAATTAAATAAAATACAATAAATAAATGTTAGATAAAATGTGTTATGCAAAAAAAGATTTTTATGTATGTAAAAAGTATTTTTAAATGTGAAGTGTAAATAAATAAAAAGTCAATTTCAATTATTTTGTTCTTTAGGGCAAAAAACCCTAATTTCTTAAACAAATAAATTATTTATTATTTATATACAATAATATATCAATTTGTACAAAAAATAAAATATATTGTAAAAAAGGTGTTTTTAGTATCAAATATTAATAAAAATAAAAATGTATTATTTTTGTGTTTTTTGTTCTTATTATTTAATAAAATATATTATATATGTATATATATGTATTAAATATATTAAGTGTGCATAAAAATAAAATAAATTATTTACAAAATGTATATATTTCAAGAAATTTTTTTCAAATATGTATAAAAATAATAAATAAAAATAAAAGTATTTTTTACATTATTTTCTTAAGTTTTAATAAAAGAATATAAAATATTTAAACATTTTTATACTAGTAAAATAAAAATAAATATCAAATAAATATGAAAAAAATATGAAAATAATTTTTTGGCATTTTTTATATTTGGACATAAAATAATAAAGTCAAAATTAAAATAAAAATACAAAAATGACAAATATACAAAGAAATGGGCCAGGGGGATGTAAACTAAAAAGGCAGGTGTTAGAAGTAAAAACAACCAGGCCCAGCCCAATCAACTTCATCTTCTTCCTCAGTTCAAAAAAAACGCGCGCTTTGTACACAAAATGCTATCTCCTGATTCCTTGCTTTTTTTGACAAAACTTATAACATGAAACTTGTAGAGCATCAAATTACGAATTTAACCATATAAAAAACTCAAGCTAACTCTCAAAGACCAGAGAGAATTTCTCTGGCCCTAATTCTTAACCTAGTTTTTTCAGAAAGTTCATGAACAAAATTCTCCTAGCACGATTAATATAAATGAAAACTAAGCACATGTATGGTTTCAGGGCTATGAATACAACATCTTTCATTCACAAACCTAAGTCTAACTATTCCTAAATAGAGAGATAGAAGTTCATGAAATACCTGTTTCAGTTGACTTCGAGCTGGTCAATGCAACAACTTCCAAGGGTGCTTGAGGTGCTTTTGAGCTTGCCTGATGTCCAATGAAGCTTTCCCAATGCTTAGTTTGTTTTGAAGTAGCTTGAATCGTGCTACAGAACTCAACCTGCAAAGTTTTGAAACAAAAATGGCAATGTGTGTTAATGGTGTTACAGCTAGCAATGGAGGTCTGGAATAGTTCAGGTGTGTTGGTTGGAAGATATTGGAACAAATTTGAGGCAAAACGCACGAGGGAAAGTGGAGATGGAGGTGGTTCTGTAGGGCTTGGCCTGTTTTGCAGAAAAACAGTGATTTTGTGTACAAGGAGGTTTAAGGGGTCAAGGGCTCGTGTTTATGACTTGTGAGGATATGCAAAACTTGTTTTACAACTTTGTTCTTGTTGGTTTTATCAGATATGAGAGATAAAAGCTTTTTGCCCTTTTACTTGTTTTGATATCAAAGTTGGAAGTGAAGTGTGATAGGCTTGTACAGGCTATCTCCAAGCATGCACCAACTTCTTGTACTATGCATGAGATTGTGGAGCTTGTTTTCTGCAAAGGAAGAAAGTCCAAGGCTCAAGAAAAAGCAATTTGACATAAAGTGCCCTTTATGAAAATGGAAGTGTGGCCTTTATGGTTAAAATGACAATGTTAATTGTACAAAGCTCTCTTGATCAGAACAATGCTAATATCCAATGTATTTGCATTAAATTTTGGAGTGTAAATTGGTTTAGAGGCCTGTAATCATGTACTAAGCTATCTTGGTCAGATTTGCAACTTGGTATGAACATGTATTGGCCATGGATCAAAGTGAGTTTTTGCCAACTTCAAGCATTCGATTCTCCCTAACCACAAAGGTGTTTGAGGAGTTCTTAGACAATTTGGAAAGCTTGCAACATGTACTATAATCCATCTTTGAAATTCAACTTGAAACTCCAAGTGGAACTATGTGAAAAATGGCCAAGAAGATGGGTCAAAATCCTTCCTAAACTAGGGCAAAATTTTTCTAAGTTAAAAGTTTTAGGTACCCTTGTTCCAAAAATCATAACTTGAGATACAAGCTTCTTTTTAGAAAACTTTGTGAATCAAAGTTGTAGAATTTGGGATGGACTACAACTTTCATGTTGCAAGTTTTGTTTGAATCCATTTGCATCTTTGTGAAAAATGGGACAAAGTTAGGAAAAAAATAAGAAAATTTTATAACTTAGAAAAATTCTAAGTTATGAAAATTTTCCATTTTAAACCCTAACTTTGCATTTTTAGGTTTCTTGATGAACAAGTTTCATAATTTGACATGTCTTGATGAAAAATGAATCTTGGCATTTGATTTTGACCAAAAAGTCAAAGTTTGACTTTTCAGTATACAGTCAAATTTTGATCAGTTGACTGAAAAATTCATCTGTCAATCCTCTGCATTTGAGATCTTTTGAACTTGTTGAATGGATCAAGACAATGTCATTGAGTCCTTGATTCCATAGTTGATCTTGATTTGTCATTGGCTAGGTCAAACAGTCAAAAATTGCCTTTGTACAGTCAAAACCCTAAAAATGACCATTTTGCCCTTTTGATGATCTGATCAAATTTCTTGTGGAATTGTGATCCAAACATGATAAAATAGTTCATATGAGTTCATAATGTTGATGTGGGTCAAATTTCATGAGGTTTGACTGTCAATTGGCCACATTTGACTTTTTCCCCAATACAGCTGATTTCTAGGTCAACTGTCCAATTGACTGGGCAAAAATTTGAATCAAGGCTTGAAACTTGGTATGGACAAACTTGTGAGTCCAATATGAAGTATGAAATTCAATTTGGGCATTGTAGGTCAAAACATCACTGTGCAAACTCAAACCCTAATTTAGGCCAACAGTGCAAGGAGGTGTCTTGAGCAGAGCAAACCCTAGCTTGATCCTGAGTTCCAAGAGTCTTGTGATGAGAAATGTTGATGAAATGAGAGGGAAAATTTTGGGGTACAACATACACCATTGGAACTTTTTGGAATTTAAATTTTCGCTTTTATTGTCTTTCTTTCCTTTTATTTCATTTTTCTCAAAATAGCCATGTATCTTACATGCACACACACACACACACATGCAAATTGTCATCCACTCCGTATCTCATTGCCCATGACTCTACCATTGCCAGTTATGATTTCTAACATCCAATTAACCAATTCGAAGACGAAGGCAAGGAAGATTGTGAAATACCAGGAGAATTAGCCAGACTTCTAATGCAAGAAGAGAAAGCTATTCAACCTCACGAAGAATCGGTTGAAGTTATCAACTTAGGAACAGAGACAGATAAAAGAGAGGTCAAGATCGGGGCCAACCTAAAAAATGGTATTAAGAGCAGATTGGTTCAGATGTTACATGATTATGTTAAAGTGTTTGCTTGGTCATATGAAGATATGCCCGGGTTGGATACCGATATTGTGGTGCATCGTCTACCAAAAAAGGAAGATTGCCCCTGTTAAGAAAAAGGTTCATCGCATGTGACCTGACATGTCCAAAAAGATAAAATTAGAGATAATAAAGTAGTTTATGCAGATTTTCTGGCCATCACATCTTATCCTCAATGGGTGGCAAACGTGGTCCCTGTGCCAAAGAAAGATGGAAAGGTTCGCATGTGTGTGGATTATAGAGATCTGAATAGGGCAAGCCCCAAAGATAATTTCCCTCTACCACATATTGACGTCTTGGTTGACAACACCTCTCAACATAAAGTCTTCTCCTTCATGGATGGATTTTCTGGCTACAACCAAATTAAGATGGCTCCCGAAGATATGGAAAAGACCACTTTTGTTACACAATGGGGCACCTTTTGTTATAAAGTTATGCCATTTGGATTAAAGAATGCAGGGGAAACATATAAAAGGGCTATGGTAGCTTTATTTCATGATATGTGTTGTACCATAAAATTTTCCCTCTCACTTATCAAGAATTTGCTCACAAGATCTCTTTGACTCAAGACTGCATTAGGGTTTGATCAGCTCAAGACACCTCCTTATGCACTGATGACCAAAATTAGGGTTTGAGTTTGCACAATGATTTTTGGACTATCAATGCTTCATATGACTTTAAAGGATCATTATGGACCTCCAAGATTACTGATGTCAAGTTTCAAGCCTTGGATCACACTTTTGATCAGTCAATTGAACAGTTGACCTAAAAATCAATTGTATTGGGGAAAAAGTCAACCATGGCCAATTTACAGTCAAACTTCATAATTTTTGATTCACATAAACATTTTAAACTCATATGCATCATTTGATCAAGTTTGGACCACAATTCCTCAAGAAATTTGATCAAATCCCCAAAAGGGCAAAATGGTCAAAATTAGGGTTTTGACTAGGAGAGGGCAATTTCTGATTTTTGACCTAGAAAATGATCAATTGGTTTGAGGCATGATCTCAAGATTCCAATTACATAATTTTAACCTAATGACATGATTCAAAACATTGCAAATCCATTAGATTAACAAATGAATTTTGCAGTCAACTAATCAAAAGTCAACAGTATACTGAAAAGTCAAACTTTGACTTTTTGGTCAAATTCAAGTTCCAAAGATCATAATCCATAAAAACATGTCAAAATATGAAACTTATTCATCAATAAATCAAAAAGTCAAGATTTCATTTTGAAAAGTCAAAATTTCTAAACTTAGAAATTTTTCAAAGTGTTGGAAATTTCATGTTTTTCCATAACTTTGATCCAAATTTTCACCATGATGCAAGATAATTCAAGAGAAACTTACAACATGAAAGTTTTAGATCTCCATGAAATATACAACTTTTCTTCACACAACTTCTCCTAAAAATGCTTGTATCTCAATATATAGTTTTATGAATACATGCTCATGAACTAAAAATAACTTAGTAAAATTTTGCCCTAGTTAGGCAGATTTTTGACCTAACTTCATGGAAAATTTTCACATGGTTCCAAGGGGAATCTTCAAAATCAACTCAAATATGAGTTGTAGAGCATATTTCAAGATTTCCAAAATGTCATAGAACTCCTTGAGATCATTCTTGAGTAGGGAGAATCGAAGAGATGAAGTTGGTGTTTTGTCACTTGAATTATAGGTCATTTTCATGATGAACACAAATGCAAATCAATGTTAGGCTGCATGATCTTTGATTTGAAGGCCTAAAACTTGTTTGTCACTCCATAATTAATGGATTACACAAACTTTTAAGCTATAATCCAAGTGATTTAAGCTTTATCCAATTAACATTTCCATTTTGGGAAGAAAGCAAACAATATCATTCTTGTAAAGCAAGCTTTTTGCATAAAGTTCACTCTTGAACCTCTAACTTGTTCCCTCTGATCACACTTCACCTACAAAGTAAGAAGAAAGTGTGTTTAAAGCTTAAACACTCTATCTTAGCAAGTACACAAACATTGAAACTTGTTTTTCTCAAAAAATCACATGTTTGGCTTAAGGATGCAAATTCAAATTCTGAGTTGTTACAAGCCTCAAAACCTCTTGCTTATAAGTATACACACTATTTGCAAGTTGACACACGAGCAAGAAGCCCCTGAAACTCACTCAAACTCCCTCTAGCCAGAAATTGTTCCAAAACACCATTGTTGTGCAAGTTCTGACTTTACATACCAAACTCACATTTCCCTCGTGCGTTTCTTGGCCTTTTAGTTTATAAAGCTTCCTTGCATCAAGAGTAACTCATCCTTGTGCCTATTTAATTTTTGTAACACCATTTTCCCTGTCTTCCATAACCAAAAACAGAGCATCACAGTTGGACTTCTCCAGACTATTCCATCCATCCTCGGCTCAAGCCAGCCATTGCATTAGCATCTTAGAGGTCCAAGGAAGCTAATCTGATCATCAGCACTGCTTGAAACAAGCTCATTTGCATTCCATGATTTCCAGTTTTGAAGTGTTTTTCTTGAACTTCTATCTCATTACTTAGGCATCGTTAGGCTTGCATTTGTGAAGATAAAATGTAGACCTCATTGCCACGAAGCTGTACATATCCATTGTTTGCTTTTATATGGCCTGAGCTTAGAGAATTTTAGAGTTGAAGTTTCTGAAAATTTTAGGGTTTAAATTAGGGCCAGAGAAATTATCTTTTATCTTTGACTTTCAGCCTTAGTTATTTACATGGTTAGATTCATGAGGAAGAATGCAACAACTTTCATTTTGTCACTTTCCATTTTTGATGAGAAATAAAGAAGTTACAGGTACACCGGCTGGAGGTTGAAGATGAAGTCATCAGGACTTGACTTGACTTATTTATTTATGGTTTTGTTTATATAAACGGATGTATAGCCACCTCAGTGGTAAAGCGCGCGCCTGTTCACCCAATGGTCCTGGGATCAAGCCCCAGCGTGACCACTTTGCTTTTTTTCCATTTTTTCCATTTTTTGGATTTTGTTTGCAGGCGCTGGGCCTTTGGGCCTGGCATTCTTTTTATTTTTTTTGCTAGCATACCCCCTGTTTACTTGTGACACCACCTTGGCCCATTTTATTTTTATTTATTTATTTATTTCTTTTTCTTTTAAAATATATTTTCTAAAATACCCAAAAAAACCATGAAATGTATAAAAAATAATAGATTTATATTTTGACATAATTTAAATATTTCTCCACATAAAAAAAATTATTATTTTTTTCATTATACTTTATTTACTTTTACAAATTTTCTTGTAAATTACTTTAAAACTAGATTATTATTTATTTAAATATATTTATTTTTAATATAAAAAAGACCAAAAATATTTCACAACACTACATATTATTTTCAAGACAAAAAATACAAAAAAATACTTTTTTCTTTCTTTCTTTAAACTTATGTTCTTTTAATCAACTAAAATAGATTTAGGGTTTCATTCAAAAATCCTCTCTTAATTAAAATCTTTTCTTAATTAATTCTTTTTCTTAACTAACTTAAGTTAATTTAAATTAGTTAATTTTTATCTAATTAGGTTTAGGTTAAAACCTTTTTCATACAAAAAAATCCAAACACAAAAATCATTTCTTTCATTTTGCATTTGTACTTTATATATTTATTCAATTATTTGTATAATATTCAATTTGGTTGTAATAGATTAATTAGGTTTATATTATTGCAATCCCCATTCATAAATTGTGTACACCCCCTCCCACAAATGTTGTAATAGCGTAGTAACTTTAAATTTTGCAATTTATCGCTTATACATAACATGCTAGTAATTAGGGTTTGTATGGAAAGAATAAAATCAATCAAATAGAAAACCCTAACTCAAGACAAAAATAAGCATGAAAATGATACACTTGCAAACAAACACCCCTAGGGTTACTCCACTTGGTTGCCTTATACAAAATGGCCATATTACGCATGTAAGGTATCTTAGCAAAAACAAACAAACACAAGATCATAGTCCCTCGATGACGCTATTCAAAGTTGCCTTACAAATGATCTTAGTCCCTAAAAAATAATGCTAAGATACCTTGCTATATTGCTAATCATGGTTATACGATGACCCACGTCCATCTCGTTTACATCCAAAGATAGGGTTGCTTACCAAATCAATGGTAAGAAAACAATGTCAAAGGAAAAGAAAATGAACAAGAAAGACATTTGAGTAGGTAGATTGATCCTAATTACTTGCTCTATTTCAAAATAAACATCCTTACTATTTTCAAAACAAACACCTACACATTTCAAAACATCTTACAAACTTGAAAACATTTTCAAAAAGATCAACATCTTTGTATACATTCTTACGAACGAGAACCATTACAAAGATTGCCTAAACTATGGCCTCTTTTACAAAATACTTTCAAAAAACCACACAAAGCACAATTTCAAACAAAAGCAAGTGATCTAGAAAGTAACTAAGAGCCCATGGAAAACCATGGATGAAAAGGGTGCTAACACCTTCCCTTTTCATAATCTACCCCCCGAACTCAAGAAACAATCTCAAAGGTCTTTCATGTGCTTTTTAACCTTTCCTTTTGGATAAAAGAAAAGTCGGTGGCGAATCTTGCTAGCCGCAACATTTGCGATCAAACGCAAAATACCCAAGTTAGTTCTCCCACCATATTACAGAACTGGCGACTCTGCTGGGGAAAATTCTAAAAGTGGGGTTACCTTAGGGATATATCACATTTACTTGCTTACATTGTTTGACTTGTATGCTTTACATTATGGTTCTTTATTTGGGTTTGAATCCTCTACCCGGATTTGGGATACATTATAGGTAAGTAGCAATACGTTGTGGAAACTGTGCGGGGTATACCGACATGGTCTAAGCAATAGCTACGTTAGTGGGACATATTTGTGGGTACCGGTAGCTTTTGAGTTAATCAAAGAGAATACAGGGCCGCTGAGTGATGTCATGAAGCACTAATGAAATTTTAGATCCTTTACTTGACCAACTTGGCCTTTAGGATGTAGTGAGATGACCGACTTTGGTTCAGTCCGAAGTTGGTAGATACTCGATACTACACTCATTGAGGTTTGGTTTCTTGGAATATTTCGGTCGCCATTAAAGAGGGTTGAGCTGAAACAATGACCAAGGAAACAATCCAGTGATATTGAGTTCCTTAGAACCCGATTACTATTACTAGGACATGTTTAAGCCAACTAAACTTCAAGAGGGTGCTTACTTATAAAACTCCATGAAAGCCTAAACTAAGGATTTGTTTGTATATACATGCTTGTACATAACATCATGGACATCATGAACATCATATACATCCACTAACCATTTCAAGGATTTTGGGATTCATCTTTGTTCTTGTTTTGTAGGATATGGATTCACTTCCAGGAAAACTATTCAAGTCAACCTTGTGAGAATCCCTCCATAACTTAAGGAGCTAGCTTCAAGGATTCCTGAAAACTCTCCATTCATCGAGAGACACGGTCATCTACTCAACTTGGTCACCTCCAATACAGATGAGGACATGATGAAGGTGCTTTTTCAGTTCTTTGATCCTTTGCACCATTGCTTCACATTTCCCGACTATCAACTTGTGCCTACTTTGGAAGAATTCTCCCAACTCTTGAGGACTCCCATTCTCAATTAACTACCTTTCAACGGTACGAAAAGAGACCCAAATCCAGAAGAGATTGCTCAAGCTCTACACTTGCACTCATCTGATGTCACAACTCATTGAGAAACACGGAGTGGTGTCAAAGGTTTCCTAGCAAAGTTCCTGTTTGAGAAATCTCAAAGCTGTTGGAATTCCTTGGACTTGCAAGCCTTTGAGGAAATTGTGGCTCTCCTCATCTATGGGATGGTTTTGTTTCCAAATCTTGACCAACTCATAGATGTGAACACCGTCAAAATCTTCATATGACACAACTCGGTGCCTACATTACTAGGAGATATCCTACACTCTTTTCACACTCGCACAATGAGGAAAAGAGGTGTCCTCATGTGTTTCACTCCTCTCTTGGAAAGATGGTTTACTTCTCATCTTCCCCAATCAGTCTTAAAGAATGACCAAGGTTCAAGGTGGTCACAAAGGTTGATGACGCTCAAATAATCAGACATTCATTGGTGCTCCCGATCGAAAGAGAATGTTATCATTGTTGACCGTTGTAGAGAATTCCATAATGTCCCTTTACTTGGCATTAGGGGAGGTATCACCTACAATCCCTGCTTGGCCTTAAGACAATTTGGTTATGCCCGAAGGGATGGCCCGCATGAGATGCTTATTCAAGGTTTGGTATTTGACTACGACAACGACAATCAAGGTCTTCGCAAGAGATTTATCCGAGCTTGGAGGATGTTAAACAAGGTGGATAGCAAGACTTTGGGGCACAATAATTCCACCCCTCTTGAGCCTTACCTCAAATGGGTACGAAATCATTCTCAGAGTCTTATGATGCCTTACCCCTCCATTCTCCCGGTAATCATTGAGCCTGTCATGGAGGGAGATGTTCCATACACTATCCTACATCCTAACATGCCCACATCTCTTGAAGACCTACAAAGGGATTGGATACAACTCAAAGGAGAGAGAGATACTTTCGAAGCCCAATTCTACGCAAGCGATAAGAAGGTTTTGGAAATCACTAGGCTACTTCATGAGGAGCAGACTCTGAATGCCTACATTGCATCAAAGAGGATGCGTACTACCTTTTTATCTTAGAGTTTTTGTATTATTTTTCCCAAAAGGCATTGATGTATTCAAACTTTAACTTATTAATATAACGTCTGTTTACTTTTTGTCTAAAACAAATTTGAATATTTGAAATCCTTGAAATCATTACATATGCATATACCATTCATCATAACATAAGCAGGTCTTTTGCAACAAGTATCCTCATCTCTCTACTGTTTATTTCAGTAAGATGGATCTTGAGCAAACAGTGAAGGATCTCCAAGCTCAAAATACACATTTTCAACAGTTGCTCTTGACCCTAGCCAAGGGACTATAAGAATTGAAGACTTTGTTGGCTGAGGAGAGGAAAAAGAAGACAAAAAAGGTAACCACAGTCCTAAACATGGGGAGAAGATTTCATGAACAGATAAGAAGGACCTTGAACTTTGCAACAATATCCGGTGAAGGAAACAATCGAGAGGGGAAAGGAAAGGAAACAATTTTCCCGTCAGAATCAGAATCAGAAGAGGAAGAAGAAGAATACTCTGAAAAACAATACCCTCCAGCTGATGACAAGTATAGACATCTCGAAGAGCGGTTGAGCGCGATGGAAATCCAAAAAGTTCCAGGCTTGGACTTTGAAGAATTGGGTTTAGTGTCGGGGATTGTGATTCCTCCGAAATTCAAAGTACCTATATTCGCCAAATATGACGGAGTTTCATGCCCTAAAATGCATCTCCGATCATATGTAAGGAAAATCCAACCCCATACCACTGACAAAGACTTATGGGTACACTTCTTCCAAGACAGTCTGTTTGGAACCCAACTTGACTGGTTCTACCAACTAGAAAGAGCCAACGTTCACAATTGGGAAGATCTTGCCGTAACTTTCTACAAACAATACCAATACAATGCTGATTTGGCGTCTACCCGTACTCAACTCCAGAGTATGGCCATGGCTTCCAATGAAGGTTTCAAGGACTATGCACAAAAATGGAGAGACTTGACTGGAAGAGTTCAACCCCCTCTATATGAGAGAGAGTTGGTAGACATGTTCTTGGGCACCTTGTCTGGTCCTTTCTTCAATCATTTAATTGAAAGTTCGTCTGCAGGCTTTACTGAACTAATATTGACTGGAGAGAGGGTAGAAGCCGGTATAAAGAGTGGAAAGATTCAGAAAGATACATCTTCTTCTACAGCTGTAAGGAAGCCTTTCATCGGAAAGAAAGAGGTGGCTGTTGTATATCTGCAAAGAAACCAAGATAGAGTCGAACGCCGACCAATGGTGGGGGCTGTTATGATTCCTAAGCATGCGTCTGATCAGTAAAGAAATAATCAACCAAGGATGGAAAGGCCAGTCAGGCAGTTCACCAAAATTAACATGACCCTGTCTCAAGTATTACCGCATCTACTAAGATCCAACTTGGTGACCTTGAAAGAAGCTCCAAAAAACCCCAATACAACATCTCCTCATTATCATCCCAATGCCCATTGCGCATATCACTTTGAAAGTCCTGGTCATGATACTAATAACTGTTGGGCCTTGAAGAACAAAATACAAGACCTCATTGAAGCAAAAGAAATTGAGTTCGATGCGCCCGAGAAGCCAAACGTCATTTCTGCTCCTATGCCCATACATGGCCACAATACCAATGCCATTGAAGAAGGATTGTTTGTTACTTCAGTTGATGAACTTATGACCCCACTTCTAACTGTTAAAATGAACTTGTTGAATGCCGGTGTGTTCCCGGGTTGTGTAAAGATTTCCATTTCTGTTTATCCTCACCAACTGGTTGTCCTTTGTTGAAAGTAGGCCTTCAGCGCCTGATAGATAACAAAGAGATTTTGTTTGAAAAGGCTCCTGTTCCACCTGTTCCTTTTGAAGATGTTTCTATCATTACCATCTCCGCCAATTCTTCCAGGGTCTCCACCAAAAGACCCGTTAGAATTACATCAGTTCCGAAGGCAACTCCCTTAATAATCACAATGCCTGGACCAGTCCCATATGAGTCAGATAAAACCGTGCCATGAAATTATGGAGGGGATGTCTACTACCATGGTATCAAGCAAGACTGGCCAGCCGCCGAAGATTTAATTTCTGAGAAAGTGGACTCCGACATCAGTAATATTACAGGAACTAGCAAAATTACCCGAAGTGGTAGGATATTTTATCTAGAAATTGCTCCCCTAAAAGCAGTTTCTGGACCCGTAATCACCCCTGTGGCTGCTCCAAAGGTTACTCCCACACCCATAATCATCTCTGCAAATACTCCTATTGACGAAGCTGTTACAATCCCTATTATCATTCCTACTGACACTCCCACTGCCGAGACTCGAGGAAAAAGTATTCTGGTTGAGCTTGTCCGGACGAAGGCTCAGTCATTAACTATCCCTAAGACCTCCAAGAAAGAAATGGAGGAGATCCTAAAAATTATAAAGAGGAGCGACTACGATGTAGTTGAACAACTGGGCAAACTCCCTCTAAAATCTCCATGCTAGCATTACTACTATGTTCTGAGGCGCATGCAAAAGCCTTGGTAAAGTTCTTAAAAACCGCCCATGTACCTCAAGAGACATCTGCCGATCAATTCCAAGACTGCGTAGCCATCTTGACAGCAGATAATGACCTAGGTTTTTCGGATGCTGATCTAACACTGAGGGGAAGAAAGCATAATGAGGCATTGCATGTCTCGGTTAAATGTAGGGGCACAACCTTGGCTCATGTTTTGGTGGACACTGGCTCATCTCTGAATGTATTACCCAAAAAGGCTCTTGATAGACTTGATTGTGAGGGACTGACATTAAAGCCAAGCAACATAGTAGTAAGGGCTTTTGACGGCTCGAAAAGGATGGTGCATGGGGAAGTGGACATCCCCATAAAGGTTGGAACCCAAACTTTTAATTCAACTTTTTATGTAATGGACATCCGCCCTTCATACTCCTGCTTGCTAGGCCGACCATTGATCCACAATGCTGGCATTGTTACTTCTACATTGCACCAAATGCTGAAGTATCCAGTTTAAGGGAAGATTATCACCGTTCATGGAGTGGAAGAGTACATGATTAGCCATCTCAATTCCTTCAGATATGTGGAATTAGATGGAAAATTTATTGAAACTCCATTTCAACACTTTGAAGAGGTCCCGCAATATGTGGCAGTGACCAAGGTTGTGTCTCAGGTTCCCAAGGTTACAAGGCCTCCACTCCGGATGTCATCGCTGAAGGACGCCAAAGCAGTGGTAGAAGAAGGAGAGTGCACTATCTGGGGACAACTCCCAGATATCCCATATAAGTCTGACAAGTTTGGCCTAGGCTTCACTTCAAGTGCTCAAAAAGCTGTACGTCGTGCCCGTGCGAGAGGACCACCCTTGAAGATCAACAATCGTGAAGTCAACACAATAGAAGATGGTGAAGATGGTTGCCACTTGGAGGACTGGATATACCCGACTATCAATGGAGGGCTAAGCAATTTGGAGGCTAGAGACTTTGTCCCAATCACTTTTATCCCATAGTAATTTGTCTTTACATTTTGTTGGATATGTAATATTGAAACAATTCGCACTCTTAAAACCTTGTGTCTTACCCGAGGCACAATGGTCCATTTGTAAGGGTTATTATCTCATTTTCATATGACATCAATGAATCATGGACATTTTCGCATACAAACTTTTGTGCTCATTGTTTTTCTTTTACATTTTATTTTCTTTTACATTTTATTTTCTTTCAAAGATAGCTATACCCTTACACACACCCACACTCACAATGCAAGTATACATCCATTCGGGATCCCATGGGTAACGATACTTCTATGGCCTTTTGTGACTCTGAGAATATAATCTACCAAGCCGAAGACAAAGGTGAGGAAGATTGTGAAGTACCAGGAGAACTTGCCAGACTACTACAACAAGAAGAAAGAACCATTCAGCCTCACGAGGAACCCTTGGATACAATCAACCTAGGTACCAAAGAAAACAAAAAAGAGGTCAAGGTAGGTGCCAATCTGGAACCCAGTGTCAAGGAGCGTCTGATTCAGTTGTTACACGATTATGTTGAAGTCTTTGCCTGGTCATATGAAGACATGCCAGGACTTGATGCAGACATTGTGGTACATCGTTTGCCTACAAGAGAAGATTGTCCGCCAGTAAAGCAAAAGGTTCGTCGCATGAGACCTGATATGTCAGAAAAGATTAAAGCAGAAGTCATGAAGCAATTCAACACTGGATTCCTGGCTATCACCTCTTATCCCCAATGGGTTTCCAATATTGTTCCCGTACCCAAAAAAGATGCCAAAGTGCGAATATGTGTGGACTACAGAGATTTGAATAAGGAGAGCCCTAAGGATGATTTTGCACTCCCCCACATTGATATTCTAGTTGACAATATAGCACAACACAAAGTTTTTTCCTTCATGGACAGATTCTTAGGGTACAACCAAATCAAAATGGTGCCTGAGGACATGGAGAAAACAACATTTGTCACACAGTGGGGCACATTCTGCTACAAGGTGATGCCATTCGGACTGAAGAATGTTGGGGCAACCTATCAGCGTGCCATGGTAGCTTTATTTCATGACATGATACATCACGAAATAGAGGTCTACATGGACGATATGATAGCCAGATCGCAAACAGAAGAAGAGCATCTTGATCAGTTACAAAAACTGTTTGAGAGACTGAAGAAGTACAAGCTAAGGTTGAATCCAAACAAATGCACATTTGGAGTACGTTCTGGTAAACCCTTAGGCTTTGTCGTCAGTAAAAAAGGTATCGAGGTCGATCCTGCCAAAGTTAAAGCAATATAAGAGATGCCTGCTCCTTGTACTGAGAAGGAAGTCAGAGGATTCTTGGGACGTCTGAACTATATTTCCAGATTCATTTCCCACATGGTAGCTACTTGTGAGCCAATCTTCAAACTATTTAAGAAAGATCAAGTAGTCAAATGGAATAATGAATGCCAAGTTGCTTTTGACAAAATCAAAGAATACTTATAAGAGCCTCATGTGTTGATGCCACCAGTCGATGGAAGACCATTAATCATGTATGTAACTGTTTTAGAAAATTCAATGGGGTGTGTATTGGGGCAGCATGACGAGTCTGGCCGAAAAGAGCACGCTATTTATTACTTGAGCAAAAAGTTTACCGACTGTGAAACCAGATATTCACTGCTCGAGAAAACTTGCTGCGCTCTAGCATGGGCTGCACGCCGGATAAGACAGTATATGCTAACTCATACTACCCTACTGATATCTAAGACGGATTCGATAAAATACATCTTCGAGAAGCCTTCTCTTTCTGGGAGAATAGCGAGATGGCAGATGATTCTGACAGAATATGGCATACAATATACTACCCAGAAAGCAATAAAGGGTAGTGTATTAGCTGATCACCTTGCCCACCAAGCTGTAGAAGACTACCAGACCATGAAATTCGAATTTCTGGATGAAGACATCAAGACATTAGACAATTGTGAAGAATTCAGGCCATATAACGGACCTGAACAAGAATCCCGATGGACCCTGTACTTTGATGGGGAATCCAATGCCCTTGGAAATGGTATCGGTGTTGTACTCATATCTCCTAAAGGGTGTCATACTCCCTTTACCGCAAGACTCTGCTTCAATTGTACAAACAACATGGCAGAATACGAAGCATGCATCTTTGGTCTCAGAGCTACCATAGACTTGGGGATCAAATCATTGGATGTATTTAGAGATTCAGCCTTGGTCATCAGTCAGATCAAAGGGGAATGGGACACCAAACACCCTAACCTTATCCCTTATAAAGAACATGTCTTGACATTTCTACCACATTTTGAGAAGATTACCTTCGAGCACTTCCTGCGAGAAGAAAATCAGCTAGCAGACGCATTAGCCACAATGTCATCTATGTTTAAACTTAATTGGGATGACGAGGCTCCCCAGATCACCATTGAACGAATGGATGAACTAGCACACTGTCACGAGATTAATACTGAAGAGGTAGTAGACCATCCTTGGTTTCACGAAGTCAAGAGGTATCTCGAAGCTCAAGAATATCCAGAAGGAGCTTCAATCAATGATAAAAATTCTTAAGGAGATTCTCTGCTAAATTCTTCCTTAGTAACGACATCCTGTACAAACGCAATCACGACTCTTGTAAAATCAAGCTTCTCAAATTCACTTTTGTTTTGATGAAGATAAACCATGATTGACAAAGAAGGTAAAGATTTTTGATCAAAGCTAAAAGCATCTATGGACAAAGTCTTCAGTTCAAGCACTTAGAAAATTTCAAGGTATAATGATAATACTTACTTTGAACTTAAGACATAGATGCTCAATGGTAAAAAGAAATATTTTTATTGTCCAAATCCTTACTTAAGTTTTTCTAAGCTAAAAATTATTTTTCACTTGAGTGCAATCGATTTGCATATTAGTGAAATTGATTGCATGCTTCAATTTTTTTCAAATCTTTCGCTACTTTTTCTCAGTGCAATCGATTTGCATATTTGTGCAATTGATTGCATGCTTAAATTTTTCAAAACATTTGCTACTGTTTCTCAGTGCAATCGATTTTCATGTTTGTGCAATCGATTACACTCAATCAATTTTTGCTACTGACTTCACATGCAATCGATTTACACTCTTGTGCAATCGATTGCACACTCAAAACTTTTTAAATTCTAGCTGTTGAAACCCCGTGCAATCGATTTACACAAAGGGTGCAATCGATTGCATGCTGCACGATTTTGAAAAACAACAGCTTTGTACATGCCTGTTCATAATACCATTTCATGGAAACCTTTCACTCAATCTTGGCAATTGTTCATGATTCATTTACAGAACTTTATGCTGTTTCAAAAAGGTGCTATTTACATATAAATACTCATTTTAAAAATCATTTCAACACCTCTTCCAAATATATTTTCTGAATTTTCAAAATACAAACTCAAGCTTTTCTTCACTTTCATACATAAGTTTTCTGCACACTTTCACATATTGCTAACCAGAAAACTTTAAGCATTATATATCTTGAGTAATTGTACATTATTATCATTGGAAGAGAAGATCATTCATTGATTAAATAACTCTAAGTGATCATTACTACTCAACTCACTCAAAATCAAATATTGATAGATACTTACTTATTTTCCAAGATTGTTAGAAATAAGTTTAAGTGGTTTTATAAATCTTGTCTTTCCAGGATTGTTGTATACAAGTGAAGTCACTTTGAGAGGATTGTTCTCATTGTTGACATAGTGAAAATCCAAGAGAATTGTTCTTGGTCCAAGAGGATTGTTCTTGGTTTTTGGTAGTTCTTGTTTAAGTTTGCCACAATAAGGAAATCTCTTTCATGTTGAAAGGGGACTGGAGTACTCTCGGACTGTGAGGGGAACCAGGATATATCTCTTGTGTCTCTTTATTTTTCCTGCACTTTACTCTTTCATAAACTCACCATAATCCAGAAAAATAATATCCATCATCACTAAAATGGTAAAACTTTTAAAGTACCTAATTTACCCCCCTCTTAGGTGCACTTCGTACTTACAGTTGGAATCAGAGCAGGTTATAGGTAACATGTTCCTAAAAGATCCAGAATGGCTTCCGCAAATCAAAATCCCGTTTTCAGAGATGGTGGTAGTAACAACAAGCCTCCTCTATTTTGTGGTGAATATTTTAACTTCTGGAAAATACGCATGAAGGCACATCTAGAAGCACAAGGAGAAGAAATATGGGATGCCTTCGAGAATGGTCTATTTATCCCTATAACGGTAATCAATGGTGCTGGCTCATCAAAGCCTAAGGCTACATGGGACGAAGATGATAAGAAGAAGGTTCTCTATGATAAAAAGGCAATAAATCTTATTCAAGGTGCATTTAGCATGGATGAATTCTTCCGTGTCTCAGCATGCAAAATGGCGAAAGAAATACGGGATACCTTGGTAGAAACTCATGAGCAAACCGCTGAAGTTAAAAGATCGAGATTAAATACTTTGAGTCAAGAATATGAACTATTCAGAATGCAGCCCCGAGAATCAATCCTCGACTTGCAGAAAAGATTTGTACACTTGAAAAATCATTTGAAAGCACTCGGTAAGACTTTAACTAATGATGAACTTAATTTTAAAGTGCTTAGATCTTTATCCATGGAATGGCAACCAAAAGTGATAACAATATCCGAGAAGAAGAATCTATCCATAATGACTTCCGCCACTTTGTTCGGAAAACTTCAAGAATATGAGACGGAACTTGCAAGACTTGAAAAGAATGAAATCCAAGTAAAAGATTCAAAAGAAATTTCCTTAAATACAAGGATAAAAAATCATGATAGAAATCAAGAGGATGAATCCACTAGTAGTGAAAATGATGATCTCATCAGGAAGATTGAAAAGGTTCTACGAAAGGAAAGAAAAAGGGAAGCACCAACAAGGAAGGTTATATGCTTTGAATGTGGAGAAAAGGGACATGTTAAAAGTGAATGTCCTACACTTGAAAAGAAGAAGAAATATTTCAAGAGAAATAAAGATAATAAGTCAAAGAAAGCATATATAGCATGGAAAGTTCATCTTCCAATTCTGAAAACAATCAACATGCTAATCTTGCATTAATGGCCTCACACCATTCCGATAGTGAAGATGACGAGGTTAGTAATGAATTTTCTCTTTTTGATAGTGATGCACACGGTATTATAGATGAACTATTAAATGAATGCAAAATTCTGTACAAAACTCTTTCATCTCAAAAGAAACAAATTTCATCTTTAGAATAAAAATGTGAGTCTATGGAAAAAGATCTCAAAGATGAAAAACAAAAATTTAGTGAGCAAAAACAGAGTTTTGTATGAAAAACTTGTGAATCACTCTCTTTCCAAATTGTCCAATTAAAAAGAGTTATTGAAAGATATGAAAAGGGTCAAATTGGATTGGAAGGTGCTCTTAGCCAACAAAGATATTCCAATGATAAAAGTGGACTTGGATATTCAAAGTTTTCTAAACCAAGTTCTAATAAAACTATCTTTGTTAAAGCTAGTGATCAATCATCCAAAGAGAAAGTGAACAAATCTAAAGTAGTTCATCAATATCCTAAAAATAAAAGATTTGTTAAGAAGAAATCTTACCCTTCTAGATATAGAAGTAATTTTGAACCTACTTATTTTTATTGTGATATTAAAGGCCACACACCTAATGCTTGCTATGTTAGAAACTTTAGTGTGGAAAGTGGGCATTATGTGTGGGTAAATAAAGGAACTAACTATGATGGACCCAAAGCACATTGGGTACCAAATCAAACTTAATTTGTTTTGTAGGTTTGCTTGAGGACCACTTTAAATCTATGATGTTTTGATAAGTGGTGGCTCTAAGCATTTGATGGAAGATATACACTAACTTTCAAATCTAGTTCAAGTCCAAGGATTATTTCACATATGGGAAATACCTTAAAGGAAGAATTCTTGGCATTGGCAAAATTGATACACTAACTTTAAAATCTAGTTCAAGTCCAAGGATTGTTTCACATGCGGGAAATACTTTAAAGGAAGAATTCTTGGCATTGGCAAAGTTGATACACTAACTTTCATATCCATTGAAGATGTACTTCATGTTGAAGAACAAAAGACCACTTCTAAGTACAAGTCAACTTTGTGACAAAGGCTTCAACATCATGTTTGTGATACGGTGGGAAGAACTGACTATTTTTTGGAATGCTGGTTTGCGTTTTGCGTTTGTTTTCGCAAAATGTTGCGGTAAGCAAGAGTCGCCACCGACTTTTATTTTATCCAACAAGGAAAGGAAAAAAGCACAGAAAAATTCCTTTTTCGAGATATTTCTCGGGTTCGGGGGGTAGATTATAGAAAGGGAAGGTGTTAGCACCCTTTCTATCCGTGGTTATCCACGAGCTCTTAGGTACTTGCTCAATTGTTTTCAAAATTGTTTTCTTTGTGCTTGTGGGTTTGAAAAAGTTTTTGTTTTGAAACTTTTATTTAACTCTTGCTTCTGTCCTCAAGAGTGTAATGAAGTGTTTTGAAAACTTTGTTCGAAAAGGAGTGTAAGTGTGAAAAATTTGTTTTGTTTTAAATGAGCAAGTATCTAAGAACTATCTACCTACTCGAAAAAGGAATCGTTCTATGCTAATTTCCTTTAGACAATGCTATCCCACTATTAATGAGTAGGTAGCACCGTCGTTGGAGTTTGAGGGTCAATTCGAATGTGGGACATATGGTCACTAAAGCAATGTTAGGACGCTTTAGCGATAACCTTAATGTCTTAGATCATTTGTTTGAGGCAATAATATCCGAGGTAACCATTTCGAGGCGACTATGATCTTTTAGAAAAGAGGGCGACCTCTAAAGTGGCCTATACTCAATGACCATGTATGAAGGCAACCAAGTGGGGTGTACCCTAAGAGTGCGCATGTGCGAGTGTGTCGTTTTCAGTTATTATTATCTTTGCACATGTTAAGGGTGATCTAATTTGATTTTAAGATTAAACATTCAGTCTTGTCATACAAACCCTATTATCAAACATCTAGCAGTTATAATTTGCGGAATTAAAACTGCGGAAATTAAATTACAAGGCGTCGGGTATTTACATCGCCAAAAGCAACCCTTTGAAAATAAAATAAAGCGGTAAAAATAAATAAAAGGTCCTAATTATCTATTACATACCGGAAGCAGATACATCAATATGGATAAAAATAAATAAAGCGCGACGCGAAATTAAATCAGATGCAAATTAGGGTTTTGACCCTTTTTAAAAGAAAATGCTTTTTTTTTGTTTTTATTTTAAGAAAAGAAATTAATCCTAAAATTAAATACTAAATTAATTATTAAATTAATTGAATGAAAAATAATAAATGACATATTTTTGGAGTTTTTGATTATTTAAGAAAGAAATTAAAATAATTAAATTATGTTAAAAACCTGATTAATTCTAATTGATTTTATTTATTTACAAAAAAATAAATTAAAGTTCTCTAATTAATGTCCTAATTAAATTAATTAGTATTCATTAAATAAAAAAAAGAATTCTGAAATTTTATTGGATAAAAATATTTTTGGTGATTTTTGATAAAAAGGAAAATTAATCTATTGGTTAGAAATTAATTGAAATAAATAAAAAAAAATGGCTAAATTAAATAAACAAAATATAAAGAGAAAGAGAGAATGAGCCTTTTTTGGAGGTGTTGAAAGCATTTTTGGCTGGCCCATTAAGCTGATCCATGTGGACTTTTGGGATCCTGTGTAGGCGCATTGACTGGCTTGTGGTGTACCCTTGAAGCTCTTGACCACCAGATCTGGCCATCTGGCGTGTGGATTGGTGAGGGAGTATGGTGATCCCTTGGCATGCGTGTATACTGGATAATCTGAAAATAAATAATATTGAGAAAGAGGGGGGACCTGGGATTTGAACCCAGGTCCTGAAGGGAAATACACAATACGCTTGCCACCACGCCATGTTGTTTTGATTGTTAGCATAATAGGAATTAATAATAATATAAAAAACAAAACTCAATGGTCAGATATAAAAAATAACACGCCAAGATTTGAATGGACGAGTGGTAGCGTGGCACGCCTCATCCCTGACCTTCCAACCGTGGCTAAAAATGCAACCACCTATACCAACAGACAAAAGTTCGTCATTACAACCTTGCTCATCTCCAAAATCTTGCACAGGCCACAAAAATGGATTCTAAGAGCATGGTTGAACTCGTCATATCCTTCTGATTGCAACCATGCCCATCATTGGGGCCAATTTTCCCTGAAACAAAAATCCCTAAAACCAGAAGCAAAACCCTAACAATGGTGTTTCACGATACAGAGCATATAAATCAAATTGGTTATTACAAACAGTTTGCAAATGATGTGAGGGTTAAGAATATGCAGTTATTTCATTCAATGGATGCAAGAATCGGGAAATACGAAATCAAGAACATAGTTGTGTTACGAAGGACTTACAGTGAACTAGGAGGTCTGGAAACGCTTGGTTTGGATTGGGTTAGCTTCTGGAGATGGCCAGCAATCGATTGAGACAAGTCTCAAGTCCTGAAAATGTCTCTAACCTTGATTTCGATCTCCCACTTTTTTGTGATTTTTGCAGCTTTTGTTCTGCCTCCACAAGTGATCTCCAACCCTGATTCTCGTGCCTTTTTCTTGCTTATGTATTGTGCATTGGATTAGGGTAACAAACTTTGTCCAAATCTTCCTACATTGATGTTTGAATATTTGATTTGATCTCCTTTTTTACAAACTTTCCAAATTGGATTGATTTCAATCTTTTTTGCACATAATTCATTTGATACGAGTTTGATGATGGCCAACTTCATAATGGAACCTGAAATCAACACAAAATCTTTGTTATCAATGCCTTTTGATTTTTATTTGATTGATTTTGATTTAAATCAAATTAATTCAAATAAAACCAAAATAATTAATAAAAAAATGATATGGACACATGACCAAGGTTGGAGCACGTGGGAAATAAGGCAAACTCAAATCAAGTGAAAAAGAATGGGCCCATTTGGCAAAATTTGAAGTTTTGGGGATAGTTGACTTTTGGCAATTTTGCAAAAAAGTTTAACTTCAACAATGCATAAATTCTTCAATTTTTAACTTTTAGAAGCGTTCTTGGACTTTTTAGAAATCTTGAGATGTCCTCTAATCAACCCTTTTGGTCTCATCTCATTTTAATATTCCATGCTCAAGTTAGAAGCTTTGACAAAAAAAGTGTTTTTGTTGACTTTCAAAAATGACCTATAATGTCAAAATTTATAACTTCTTGTGACTTCATATTTTGATCTTGGGGTATGAATATGGATTGTATGGAATTGAATCCTCTTAAAAATGAGCTTTGGATGGGTCATTTATCATAAATTATGAGAAAGTTATGCTTGGTTAAAGTTGAGTTGACTTTTCCTGCAAAACCCTAATTTAGCAACTTTCGAATCTTGATGAAATTTGAGCAATCCTTGAGGAATAATGATCAACCCTTGATAAAATGATGAAATATCCTTCAAAATGAGAATGTTGACAAAAAATATTGAAGTTTGACTGTATGTAGGTCACAGTTGACTTTTGCCCTAACACAATTGGTTTTTCGACCTTTGAGCAATTGACTGAGCAAACTTCCTCTGCAAGGCTTGAAATTTGACATGGATGATCTTGAGAACATATTAGGACATTGGGGAGAACTTGAGGTCATTTGGACTCAAGGATCTCGATGCAACACAAAACCCTAATTTGGGGTAGACTGCCTTAGGAGAGAGCTTGTCTGGTCAATCCTTGAGCAACTTGGAGATTTTTCTTGCAATGTTTTGAGAAATATGGGAGGGAAAATTTTGGGGTACAACAATGCTCTCACAAGATGAATGGTTTATGAACTCACTCTTGAGGTAAAACTCATAGGTAAATTTTTTTTTTTTATGTTTATAATTTTATTATACATTTTAAGTCTTTCCCCATTCCTTTTTGCTAAATACAAAGAGGGAGAATATATATATATATATATATATATATATATATATATATATATATATATATATATATATATATATATATATATATATATATATATATATATATATATATATATATATATATATATATATATATATATATATATATATATATATATATATATATATATATATATATATATATATATATATATATATATATATATATATATATATATATATGTATGTGTATGCTTGTCTCTAACTATTGCAACCCAAAGAAAGATGAAAATTCTCTATAATTAAAGGGTGAACTTTGATCAAGAGGGAGTTATCAAAGATAGGGGGAGCATTCGCATAAGAGTTTCTCATTCTTTCTAAAAGAGTCAAGTATCTTCAAAATTATGTTTTGATGAAGATAAATACTATGTGCATTTATCAAAGGATGAGAAAAAGCATCATAAAGAAATATGGCCTTGGTTAAGCTTTCAATATTTATTATATGTATTTTGTCCATTTTTATGCATCTTTCCCTTCTTTTTGATAATGTCAAAAGAGGGAGAATGATGTGGTACTTTATGCTTGTATATTTCCTTGTCTTAATTTTTTAAGGTACTCTTCAACCAAGATGCACAAATTCAAAGGATTTCAACCTTCTCATTTAAAGGGGGAGTTATGCATCTTAGGGGGAGAAGCTATTTCCGGAAATTACAACACATCAAGCAAGATCGTTTGCTATAATCAAAATGGGGGAGAATGTAAAATCAAGCTTCTCAAATGAACTTTTGTTTTGATGAAGACAAACCATGATTGACAAAGAAGGCAAAGATTTTTTATCAAAGCTAAAAGCATCTATGGACAAAGTCTTCAGTTCAAGCACTTAGCAAATTTCAAGGTATAATGATAATACTTACTTTGAACTTAAGACATAGATGCTCAATGGTAAAAAGAAATATTTTTATTGTCCAAATCCTTACTCAAGTTTTTATAAGCTAAAAATCATTTTTCACTTGAGTGAAATCGATTTGCATATTAGTGCAATCGATTGCATGCTTCAATTTTTTCAAATCTTTTGCTACTGTTTCTCAGTGCAATCGATTTGCATATTTGTGCAATCGATTGCATGCTTAAAATTTTCAAAACATTTGCTACTGTTTCTCAGTGCAATTGATTTGCATGTTTGTGCAATCGATTGCACTCAATCAATTTTTGCTACTGACTTCACATGCAATCGATTTACACTCTTGTGCAATCGATTGCACACTCAAAACTTTTTAAATTCTAGATGTTGAAACCCCGTGCAATCGATTTACACAAAGGGTGCAGTCGATTGCATGCTGCACGATTTTGAAAAATAGCAGCTTTGTACATGCCTGTTTATAATACCATTTCATGGAAACCTTTCACTCAATCTTGGCAATTGTTCATGATTCATTTACAGAACTTTATGTTGTTTCAAAAAGGTGCTATGAACATATAAATACTCATTTTAAAAATCATTTCAACACCTCTTCCAAATATATTTTCTGAATTTTCAAAATATAAACTCAAGCTTTTCTTCACTTTCATACATAAGTTTTCTGCACACTTTCACATATTTTTAACCAGAAAACTTTGAGCATTATATATCTTGAGTCATTGTACATTATTATCATTGGAAGAGAAGATCATTCATTGATTAAATCATTCTAAGTGATCATTACTACTCAACTTACTCAAAATCAAATATTGATAGATACTTACTTATTTTTCAGGATTGTTGGAAATAAGTTTAAGTGGTTTTATAAATCTTGTCTTTCCAGGATTGTTGGATACAAGTGACGTCACTTGGCGAGGATTGTTCTCATTGTTGACATAGTGAAAATCCAAGAGGATTGTTCTTGGTCCAAGAGGATTGTTCTTGGTTTTTGGTAGTTCTTGTTTAAGTTTGCCACAATAAGGAAATCTCTTTCATGTTGAAAGGGGACTGGAGTACTCTCGGACTGTGAGGGGAACTAGGATATATCGCTTGTGTCTCTTTATTTTTCTGCACTTTACTCTTTCATAAACTCACCATAATCCAAAAAAATTATATCCATCATCACTAAAACGGTAAAACTTTTAAAGTACCTAATTCACCCCCCTCTTAGGCGCACTTCGTACTTACAACTCTATGTTACTTCGGTGCATAGATAAGATTGAAGCTGAAAGGATTATGGCTGAATTGCATGAAGGCACTTTTGGCACCCATTCCAGTGGGCATACGATGGCAAAGAAAATCTTATGGGCAGGCTATTACTGGTCTACCATGGAAGCATATTGTTATCAACACTCTCGAATCTGCCATAAGTGTCAGATTTATGCTGACAAGGTGCACGTACCCCCGGTTCCTCTGAATGTCTTGATGGCTCCTTGGCCCTTTGCTATGTGGGGGATTGATATGATTGGGGAAATCAAGCCAACAACCTCCAATGGACACCGCTTCATCCTAGTGGCCATTGACTATTTTACAAAGTGGGTTGAAGCAGCCTCCTTCGCCTCTGTTACCAAGAATGTTGTTGTCCGTTTCATCAAGAAAAATCTCATTTGCCGGTACGGTATCCCGAAAAGGATCATCACTGAAAATGGTACAAATCTAAATAACACTATGATCACCGCTTTGTGCGAACAATTCAAGATTCAGCATCACAATTCTTCTCCTTACCGCCAAAGATGAATGGTGTCGTCGAAGCTGTAAATAAGAACATTAAAAAGATCATATAAAAAATGACAGTCACATACAAAGACTGGCATGAGATGCTACCATTCGCTCTCCATGGGTATCGTACCACAACTCGCACATCAACTGGGGAAACACCCTATTCTTTGGTATACGGCATGGAAGCCGTCTTGCCTATTAAGGTTCAGATCCCCTCTCTGAGGATTATGAAAGATGCAGGATTGAATGAAGACGATTGGATTCAGACTCGACTTGATCAGCTGAACTTGATTGATGAGAAGAGACTTGCTGCTGTTTACCATGGTCAAATGTATCAAAAACTGATGATCAAGGCTTTTGACAAGAAAGTCAGACGCCAAGTGTATCAAGTTGGGGATTTAGTGATCAAGCACATTATATTACCACAAGGTGATCCCAGGGGAAAATGGACTCCTAACTATGAAGGACCATTTGTAATCAAAAACATATTCTTTGGTGGGGAAATGATCTTGACCACCATGGACGGTGACGACCTGCCACACCCTATAAACGCGGACATAGTCAAAAGATACTACACATAAGAGACCCGCTAGGTTGACATACCTAGGCAAAACAAGGGCGTCCCGACGAACCAAAAAGGTTAGGGAAAAAATTAGGGATAAAACAAAAAAATCTGTACACCCAGCAAGTTGAAAACCCGAAAGGGAGACTTGGGAAAAAAAGGGTTTCCCGGTGGACTGAAAACCCGAAAGGGCGGTCCAGGAAAAAGTTAGGGAATTAAAAGCATATGACTATGTCCCGTTAAACCACTTAACGGACAACCTTTGGCTTCCACTGACAAACTCAGAGGTTCTGATCAATTCAATCATCTTCGGACAAGGCAACAAATAGACAAGATGCTCAGAGATACGAAGGCTATAGCAGAATGGAAACCCCATGGGATTATTACACATAGCTATCTTTTCTTTGTATCAAAATTTTCATTTATTTATTTATTTTTTTACGACAACATATTCTTACTAGAATGTTTGTCTCCTTTTATAAAAATACTTACTCAAAGTCAATACAAAAATATCCCTTTGAAAGTGCAAAAACTATTTGTCTTTTCTTTACGCTTGTGTTTTGTTTACAAAAACGTCCAATGATTCATTGTTGAACATATGCATTTGAACATAATTACTGTTTACAAATAAACAAAACGAAAAGGGGCAATAACTGATAGGTTGAAGGGATAGGGAAGTACCTCCAGGCTATTCCATAAGAAATTCCCCGCAGTATGTCGTTTAATCCCCTACAGAACAAAGATTCCATTTATCAACCCCCGATAGAAATCTTCCAATTTCTCCAAACAAATTTTTTAGCAACACATGGCATTTCCCTTACAACAGAGTTTATTTCTCTCGGCAGAAATTCATCAATACTTCGACTTAAAAACATGAAGACTTACATATCCTCAACAGCAGTCAGGGATTTATTTTCCCTAATCCAACAGCAGTGCAGCAAATTAGCTCACATACGCATACATTGCATCCATATATCATAAACATTGGTAAAGAAAATGCATTACATCATACATTTCATGCAACATGACCTTGAATTTTAGCTAACCTTTTACCCTTTTCAGGATAAGATTAAAAGCTACCATTAACAATGTTCAAAGTTTTCAGATACAGTTCAGATACGCTCCAGACACGAATGCCATTCTTATACTCATTCAGATTCAGTTTTCAGATACAATTCAGATACACTCTAGACACGGATGCCATTCTGATACTCATTCAGATTCAATTTTCAGATACAGTTCAGATACGCTCCAGACACGGATGCCATTCTAATACTCATTCAGATTCGACTTTCAAATAAAGTTCAGATACGCTCCAAACACGGATGCCATTCTGATACTCATTCAGATTCGACTTTCATATACAGTCAGACACGCTCTAGACACGGATTCCATTCTGATACTTATTCAAAATCAGCTCAAAGATATAGTTCAGATACGCTCCAGACATGGACGCCATTCTGATACTCATTCTTTCAGCTTACAAATTACAATTCAACAATCATTCTTGGATGGCATATACAAGCCCATCTCCAACAAGTTTTTATCATCTCTCCAAATGGCATCTTTAAGCCCATTCCCTCAACCTTCACAATGTCGAGTGCAAATTTCTGGGCACTCTAGTGTCCAATCATCTTCCACCTTTGAGTCACGAATAGAAAAACTCGCCAATCTAACTCTTCAGGTTTAATAATATTGAACATGGGCAGCTGTTGTACCCTAAAATTTTCCCTCTCACTTATCAAGAATTTTCTCATAAGATCTCTTTGACTCAAGACTGCATTAGGGTTTGATCAACTCAAGAGACCTCCTTATGCACTGATGACCAAAATTAGGGTTTGAGTTTGCACAAGCATTTTTGGACTATCAATTCTTCATATGACTTTCAAGGATCATCATGGACCTCCAAGATTACTCATGTCAAGTTTCAAGCCTTGGATCACACTTTTGATCAGTCAATTGAATAATTGACCTAAAAATCAATTGTATTGGGGAAAAAGTCAACCATGGCCAATTTACAGTCAAACTTCATAATTTTTTATTCACATAAACATTTTAAACTCATATGTATCATTTGATCAAGTTTGGACCATAATTCCTTAAGAAATTTGATCAAATCCCCAAAAGGGCAAAATGGTCAAAATTAGGGTTTTGACTAGGAGAGGGCAATTTCTGTTTTTTTACCTAGAAAATGATCAATTGGTTTGAGGCATGATCTCAAGAGTCCAATTACATCATTTTAACCTAATGACATGATTCAAAACATTGCAAATCCATTGGATTAACAGATGAATTTTGCAGTCAATTGATCAAAAGTCAACTGTATACTGAAAAGTCAAACTTTGACTTTTTGGTCAAATTCAAGTGCCAAAGATCATAATCCATCAAAACATGTCAAAATATGAAACTTATTCATCAAGAAATCAAAAAGTCAAGATTTCATTTTGAAAAGTCAAAATTTCTAAACTTAGAAATTTTTCTAAGTGTTGGAAATTTCATGTTTTTCCATAACTTTGATCCAAATTTTCACCATGATGCAAGATGATTCAAGAGAAACTTCCAATATGAAAGTTGTAGATCTCCATGAAATATACAACTTTTCCTCATACAACTTCTCCTAAAAATGTTTGGATCTCAAGATATAATTTTGTGAATACATGCTCATGAACTAAAAATTACTTAGTAAAATTTTCCCTAGTTAGGCAGATTTTTGACCTAACTTCATGGAAATTTTTCACATGGTTCCAAGGGGAATCTTCAAAATCAATTCAAATATGAGTTGTAGAGAACATTTCAAGCTTTCCAAAATGTCAAATTACTCCCTGAGATCATTCTTGAGTAGGGAGAATCGAAGAGATGAAGTTGGTGTTTTGTCACTTGAATTATAGGTCATTTTCATGATGAACACAAATGCAAATCAATGTTAGGCTGCATGATCTTTGCTTTTCAGGCATCAAACTTGTTTGTCACTCCATAATTAATGGATTACACAAACTTTTGAGCTATAATCCAAGTGATTTAAGCTTTATCCAATTCACATTGCCAATTTGGGAAGAAAGCTAACAATGCCATTCTTGTAAAGCAAGATTTTTGCATAAAGTCCACTCTTGAGCCTCTAACTTGTTCCCTCTGCACTTCACCTACAAAGTCAGAAGCAAGTGTGTTTAAATCTTAAACACTCTATCTTAGCAAGTACATAAACATTTAAACTTATTTTTCTAAAAAAAATACATGTTTGGCTTAAGGATGCAAATTTAAATTCTGAGTTGTTACAAGCCTCGAAACCTCTTGCTTATAAGTATACACACTATTTTCAAGTTGGCACACGAGCAAGAAGCCCCTGAAACTCACTCAAACTCCCTCTAGCCAGAAATTGTTCCAAAACACCATTGTTGTGCAAGTTCTGACTTTACATACCAAACTCACATTTCCCTCGTGCGTTTCTTGGCCTTTTAGTTTCTAAAGCTTCCTTGCATCAAGAGTAACTCATCCTTGTGCCTGTTTCATTTATGTAACACCATTTTCCCTGTCTTCCATAATCAAAAACAGAGCATCACAGCTGGACTTCTCCAGACCATTCCAGCCATCTTCGGCTCAAGCCAGCCATTGCATTAGCTTCCTAGAGGTCCAAGGAAGCTAACCTGATCATCAGCACTGCTTGAAACAAGCTCATTTGCATTTCACAATTTCCAGTTTTGAGGTATTTTTCTTGAACTTCTATCTCATTACTTAGGCATCGTTAGGCTTGCATTTGTGAAGATAAAATGTAGATCTCATTTCCACAAAGCTGTACATATCCATAGTTTGCTTTTATATGCCCCGAGCTTAGAGAATTTTAAAGTTGAAGTTTCTGAAAAATTTAGGGTTTAAATTAGGGCCAGAGAAATTCTCTTTTATCTTTGACTTTCAGCCTTAGTTATTTACATGGTTAGATTTGTGAGGAAGAATGCAACAACTTTCATTTTGTCACTTTCCATTTTTGTTGAGAAATGAAGAAGTTACAGGTACACCGGTTAGAGGTTGAAGATGAAGTCATCGGGACTTGATTTTCCTTATATATTTTTGGTTTTGTTTATATAAATGGATGTATAGCCACCCCAGTGGTAAAGCGCGCGCATGTTCACCCAATGGTCCTGGGTTCAAGCCCCAACATGACCATTTTGCTTTTTTTTCTTCTCCATTTTTTGATATTTTTTGGATTTTGTTTGCAGGCGCTGGGCCTTTGGGCCTGACATTCTTTTTATTTTTTTTGCTAGCATACCCCCTGTTTACTTGTGACACCACCCTGGCCCATTTTATTTTTATTTATTTATTTATTTTTCTTTTAAAATATATTTTCTAAAATACCAAAAAAATTATGAAAGGTATAAAAAATAATAGATTTATATTTTGACATAATTTAAATATTTTTCCACATAAAAAAATTATTATTTTGTTCATTATACTTTATTTACTTTTACTAGTTTCCTTGTAAATTAATTTAAAACTAGATTATTATTTATTTAAATGTGTTTATTTTTAATATAAAAAAGACAAAATATTTCACAACACTACATATTATTTTCAAGACAAAAAATACAAAAAAATACCTTTTTTTCTTTCTTTAAACTTATGTTCTTTTAATCAACTAAAATAGATTTAGGGTTTCATTCAAAAATCCTCTCTTAATTAAAATCTTTTCTTAATTAATTATTTTTCTTAACTAACTTAAGTTAATTTAACTTAGTTACTTTTTATCTAATTAGGTTTAGGTTAAAACCTTTTTCATACAAAAAAAATCCAAACACAAAAATCATTTCTTTCATTTTGAATTTGTACTTTATATATTTCTTCAATTATTTGTACAATATTCAATTTGGTTGTAATATATTAATTCGGTTTATATTATTGCAATCCCCATTCATAAATTGTGTACACCCCCTCCCATAAATGTTGTAATAGCGTAGTAACTTTAAATTTCGCAATTTATCGCTTTTACATAACATGCTAGTAATTAGGGTCTGTATGGAAAGAATAAAATCAATCAAATCGAAAACCCTAGTTCAAGATAAAAACAAGCATGAAAATGATACACTTGCACACAAACACCCCTAGGGTTACTCCACTTGGTTGCCTTATAAAAAATGGCCATATTACGCATGTAAGGTATGTTAGCAAAAACAAATAAATACAAGATCATAGTCCCTCGATGATGCTATTCAAAGTTGCCTTACAAATGATCTTAGTCCCTCAAAAATAATGCTAAGATACCTTGCAATATTGCTAATCATGGTTATACGATGACCCACGCCCGTCCCGTTTACATCCAAAGATAGGGTTGCTTACCAAATCAATGGTAAGACAACAATGTCAAAGGAAAAGAAAATGAACAAGAAAGACATTTGAGTAGGTATATTGCTCCTATTTACTTGCTCCATTTCTTGCTATTTTCAAAATAAACACCTACACATTTCAAAACATCTTACAAACTTAAAAACATTTTCAAAAAGATCAACATCTTTGTATACATTCTTACGAACGAGAATCATTACAAAGATTGCCTAAACCATGGCCTCTTTTACAAAATACTTTCAAAAAACCACACAAAACACAATTTCAAACAAAAGCAAGTGATCTAGCAAGTAACTAAGAGCCCATGGAAAACCATGGATGAAAAGCGTGCTAACACCTTCCTTTTTTCATAATCTACCCCCTGAAACAATCTCAAAGGTATTTCCTGTGCTTTTTCACCTTTCCTTTTGGATAAAAGAAAAGTCGGTGGCGACTCTTACTAATCGCAACATTTGCGATCAAACGCAAAACACCCAAGTCAGTTCTCCCACCATATCACAATATGACTCATCATGAAATAGAAGTCTATGTGGATGATATGATTTCCAGATTGCAAATCAAAGAAGATCATCTTGATTGCCTACACAAGCTATTTGAGAGGCTAAAGAAGTACAAATTGAGGTTGAATCCTAATAAATGCACATTCAGAGTAAGGTTTGGGAAGCTTCTAGGTTTCATCGTCAGTGGAAAAGGAATCGAAGTTGATCCTGCAAAAGTAAAGGCCATTCAAGAAATTCCAGTTCCCCATTCTGAAAAGGAGGTCAGAGGATTCTTGGGTCGTCTTAATTACATTGCTCGCTTCATCTCTCATTTAGATGCTACTTGTGAGCCAATCATCAAACTCTTGAATAAAGATCAAGTAGTCAAATGGACCGACGACTGCCAAGTTTCCTTCAACAAAATCAAGGAATATTTGCAAGAGCCCCCTATCCTCATGCCTCCAGTTGAAGGAAGGCCTTTGATCATGTACTTGACTGTGCTAGAGAATTATATGGGGTGTGTGTTGGGCTAACATGACGAGTCTGGCCAAAAAGAGCATGAAATTTACTACATGAGCAAAAAGTTTACCGACTGTGAAACCAGATATTCACTACTCGAGGAAACTTTCTGTGCTCTGGCATGGGCTGCTCGCCAGCTAAGACAGTATATCCTGACTCACACCACTCTATTGATCTCTAAAATGGACCCTATCAAATACATCTTTGAAAAGCCTCCTCTCTCCGGACAGATAGCTAGATGGCAAATGATTCTGACTGAATATGATATCCAGTATACAACACAAAAGGCCATCAAAGGAAGTATATTAATAGATCATTTGGCTCACCAAGCTGTTAATGACTATCAATCTATGAACTTTGAATTCCCGTATGATAATATCATGTTAGTAACCGACAGTGCAAAGTCTGGACCGTATGAGGGACCCAAACAAGGATCTCGATGGACTATGGTTTTTGATGGGGCCTCCAATGCTCTGGGTAACATAATTAGTGCTGTGATAATATCTCCTGAAGGTTGTCACACTCCTTTCACTGCTAGATTATGCTTCGATTGTATGAATAACATGGCCGAGTATGAAGCATGTTGTAACACCCCAAATTCTACCTGGTAGTTATAATGAAAATAAGAGTATTTAAAAGGTTCCAACATATTTGGGATATCAGATTTCAACATGTTACAACACATAAACAGATACATAACACTTTAATTTTGGAGGATCATATAACAACTTGCATCAAATTTTAAAACAAAACCACTTCTTTTATTAATAACGCAACAGAATCATAATTACAACTTCAAGTAGCATCATATGTTTCGTTCAACTAAAACAACTTGAGAGGCAACATACTATTTCATATAATTCAACTTAGGATTCAACAACTAAAATAACTTCAACAAGTAAACAACTATTCGTTCATTTCCCCCCAAGTGTTATGTATCAGAGCGACCAACCGACTTTAACTAATAAGGCTAAGCAAATCTTCATTCTTGATTACCTGCACGTTACCAACAGAGGGCAACATTCAAACAGTAAGGGGTGAGATTCTCAAATCGTATAAGTGAGAGAATGATAAATCATATATTAGAACTTAGGAATATAAAATCATTACTTCACAACTTACAAACAACTTTAATCACAATAAAACATCAACACGACATAACTACTAAATTCATAGATTTTAGATAATACTTGTCACAACAAGTCAACAACATAAAGCAACAACGGATCTATCTTCACCACAACTCAAGATGCAACATCAAATGCGACTCAATTACACTGCACATGCATGTGGTACCATTGGAGCAGAACTCCCAACTTAAAAACATTTTTCCAGTAATCTCGAGGCATAAGGCATAAGCCTTCAACTTAATATTTTTCCAATCCATGCCAACACGGTGCCAATCCCGGCCAACTTAATAATGCAAATGTATGTGACTCAATGAATGCAACAATCACATACAACAACAATCACCGTCACAAAGGCATAAGCCTATATCGTCAGTTTACCAATAGTTAGAGGTACTCATCGTTGCTTCAACATTGGCCATAGGCCTATAACTTAATAAACTTATCAATCACAACATATAAACAATGACATATTCAATAACAATGAGGTATTCGACAGCGACTTATTCACATTAATGACCCATAACACAAGTCTTCCTGCACTTCGCATCATCACGAAATTATCACAACATCATAACCATAATTATTCAACTTTGGCAACAAGCCTATATCACTGTTATTACCAATTAATAGATGTAAATCATCATCATAACAATTCCTGCATCTTCACAAAATATTCACAACATCATACCATCAACCCACATCACAAAGGAAAACACAAACATGATATTCGTTTCCAAAACACTCCCATAACTCTCTATGTATTAGTTCTTCATTATTTAATTATCCTCCTAATATTCACTTCTAATTAACTAACTGACAATATATATTTTCTTCTACTATTTAATGAATCCTCTAAAATAGTTACTGCAACTTTACTAATTATTTCCAACTCTGTCTTATTTCTACAGGCTGTTAAAATTATATTGTAACTACTAGATTAAGATTACTGACATAAGGGCTACTTCTATTAGTATTTTTCTTCTATAACATACTACTGATAATAATGGTTCAATTTGTTCCCTAACTGCTTTGATTTCGTATTAATGAATTCTATACTGATACCATATAAATTTTTTATAACATATTGCTACAGAAAGAAAACCTCTCAGACAGTGCCGAACGACACACCCTGCCTACACCAACACCCAGTGCCGAACGACACTCTTCTTCCATAAATGCCCAGTTCCGAACGACACTCTTCTCCCTCTCAAGGCTGCTGACCGACAACACTCACCACTAACAAGGTGATGATCGACATGCCTCCCCTTCTTATAATTTCTAACCTTCCTGTTACTTATACAGTTTCCTTCGACCCACATATTTTCAACGGAACAATCAATCAACAACACACAGGAATACGAAAGTTTCATCAATATTCACCACAAATTAATTCATAACATCAATTGCCACAAACAAACACAAACGGTAATAAATTTACACCCTAAATCCCCACATACAATTCATCATAAGCCCCATTATAGGATAAGAAAATCCACCCTTACCTTGGATTGAAGATCACTCTATAATTCCGATTGCAACCCGCTGCTGCCATAGCTCCAAACCTTCATTCTTCTTCTCTTCTCCATGTACTGCATCCTTTTCTCTTTCTCTTTCTCTAAAACCCTTATTCTTCCTTACAACCACTTCTTATTCTCTCTTCTACTTGACAAAAAAAACCTAATTCCTTCTTATTCAACTTTAACATATAATTTCTATTATTAATTCTATTGGGCCTAATATTCACACCACACATTTTACTACTAACAACACTTTAAATTAATCCCATAAGAAATAATAATAGTATTATTATAATAATATTTTCCACCACTTAATCAACTCAATAATAATCTAATATAATAATATTATTTCTAATATTATTTCTCCGATTAAACCGACTATTTCACTTAACATCTCAAATGAACATATTAATCCGATCACGCCTCTTAAAATAATATCGACAGATCCTAACTTCGACCATATCCAATAATTAAATCTTTAATTAATTTAATTAAATAATTAATTAAATTCGGGGCGTTACACATGCATCTTAGGTCTGAGGGTTGCCATTGACTTGAGGATCAAACACTTGGATGTATTTGGAGATTCTGCTCTAGTAATTAGCCAAGTAAAGGGAGAATGGGATACCAAGCATCCTAACCTCATTCCATACAAAGAAATTGTGTTAACTCTAATTCCATACTTCGAGGAGATCACCTTTAAGCATTTCCCTAGGGAGGAAAATCAGTTAGCCGACGCTTTTGCCACAATGTCTTCCAAGTTTAAGGTCAAATGGGACAACGAAGCTCCTATGATAACAATCAAAAGATTCAATGAACCCGCACACTGCTACGAGCTTAACACTGACGAAGAGAAACCATGGTATCACGTGGTGAAAAGATATCTTGAAACACAAGAATATCCGGAAGGGGCTTTTGTCAATGATTAGAAGATTTTGCGAAGATTCTAAGCCAAATTCTTTCTAAGTAACGGAACCCTATACAAGTGCAATCATGATTCTACTCTACTCCGATGAGTGGACAAGAAGGAGGCAGAGAATATTATGGAAGCTATGCACGATGGCCTCTTTGGGACCCACTCTAGTGGACTTACTATGGCCAAGAAAATCTCGAGGGTTGGTTACTATTGGTCCACAGTGGAAACTGATTGTCATCATCTTTCAAGAACTTGCCATAAGTGTCAAATCTATGCTGACAAGGTCCATGTACCACCTATTCCCTTACATGTCATGACTGCTCCGTGGCCGTTTGCTATGTGGGGCATTGACATGATTGGAGAAGTCCAACCTACTGCCTCAAATGTACACCACTTCATTCTTATTACAATTGATTATTTTACCAAGTGGGTCGAAGCTGCTTCATATGCCTCAGTTGCCAAGAACATTTTCATTAAGCATGATCTCATCTTCCGTTATGGCATCCCCGAAAGGATTATCATTGACAATGGAACTAATCTCAATAATGCTATGATTACGGAACTTTGTACTCAGTTCAAAACCAAGCATCATAATTCTTCTCCATATAAACCCAAGATGAATGACGCAGTGGAAACTGCCAATAAAAATATCAAGAAGATTATGCAAAAGATGGTGGTAACCTACAAAGATTGGCATGAGATGTTACCATTTTCTCTCCATGGCTATCGTACTATGGCTCGCACGTCAACTGGGGCAACTCATTTCTCTTTGGTCTATGGCATGGAAGCCATCTTGCCCAGAGAAGTTCAAATTCCTTCTTTAAGGATAATGAAAGAAGCAGGTCTAGGCGAGGATTAATGGATTCAGACTAGGTTAGATCAACTAAACTTGATCGACGAGAAACGAATGACTTCTATTTGCCATGGTCAGATATATCAAAGGCGTATGATCAAAGAGTTCAACAAAAAGATCAAGCCTCGAGTGTATCAAGCTGGCGAATTGGTAATAAAACACATCATTCTTCCACAAGGTGACCCTAGGGGAAAATGGACTCCCACTTACGAAGGACCATTTGTTGTAAAGAAAGTCTTCTCTGGTGGTGCCCTGATGCTGACTACTATGAATGGCAAAGATTTCCCACATCCCGTAAACATGGACATAATTAAAAAATACTACGCATAAAGTGACCCGCTAGGCTGACACACCTAGGCAAAAATAAGGGCATCCCGGTGAACCAAAAGGGTTCGGGGGAAAATTAGGGATATATGCAAAAGATTATACACCCGACAAGTCGAAAACCTGAAGGGGGACTTGGGCAAAAATGGGTATCCTGATGGGCTGAAAACCCGAAAGGGCGGTCCAGGAAAAAGTTAAGGATTAAAGTGTATGATTATGTCCCGTGGAATCCCCACATCCATTTTTATTACCAAAAATCCGAAAGTTCAAATTGTCCAAAATCAATCCAATCGACTTTGTTCCATGGCAAAGGTTTACTCGAAGACATAAAGGCATTAACAGTGTGGGGAAAACGAGATCACATTCACATGGCTATTATTTTTAATCTGTACTCTTTTCATTCCTTTTGGCGATTTCCTCTTACTAGGATTTCTGTCTCTTTGTACAAAGAGCCTATTTATGGGAAAAACATCAATACGAATATACTTTGAAGTACAAACCTTTTTTTAGTTTTTAATACGAAGAGGTCCAATGACTAAAATTGAATGAACATATGCATACGAACATGATTAAACTTTTTAGCAAACATATGTTTCAAAACAAACATCTCCCTAGTTGCATTCCAGACATCCCCACAGAGTTTTTCCATTAGCATTATCCTTACGAAGTTTGATCCATGAACCCCCAGTCAGAGTTTCAATCCCTGTAAAACTCTCTTCCCAGTTGATTTGGTCATAAAAAGAAGTATTGAGGAGTTTTGTCAAAAGAATACATCTCCCCCAGCAGCTCATCAAATATTCCCAACAAGGTTTATTTCCCCAACAAACAGAAAATCCCCCAACTGAGGTTGTCTTCCCCGGCTGAGTATGTCCTCTCCAACTTGAGTTTACCTCTCAGACCATTACGAATCAAGGGACCACAACCCCTGAACCCTAGTAAAGTCACCAATAGAGTCTTTGCTATCTCCGAAAGTTGCTGAAAAGCCTAGAACCCGACCAGATAACAGTCAACTTCATCCTTTCAAGCAAGTTACTACAAAACCTGGACCCGACCAGATACTAGTTCAACTTCACCCTACCCTCAAATCACTATGAAGACTGGGTCCAACCAGATAACAGTAAAACCATTTTGCCAAGTTGCTGAAGCCTGGACCCGACCGGATAACAGTAAACCACCATTCCAAGTTACTAAAGCCTGGGCCCGACCAAATAATAGTTTAACTTCTTTATTTGCTAAAACCTGGATCCGACCGGATAACAGTAAATCCCCTTTTAAGTTGCTGAAGCTTGGACTCGACTAGATAATAGTTAACCACTAGTCCAATTTACTGTGAAGACCGGATAATAGTAAACCACAATTCCAAGTTACTGAAGCCTATACTTGACCAGATAATAGTTAATCTCGTTCCATTTTGTTGAAGCCTGGATCTGACCGGATAACAGTCAATCCCTTTTTTTAAAGTTGCTGAAGCCTGGACCCGACCAGATAAAAGTCAACCTCCAGTTCAAATTGTTAAAACCTGGACTCGACCAGATAACAACTTGACTTTGGCAAACCACTAAACAAAACTCCTTTTCCCCAGTAGACCTTTTCTACAATCCCCAAAGAGTTATTGTAAAACCTGGAAAACTGACAAATAATTGTCAATTTCTCAATCCCCAGCGAGTCATTGTGAAACATGGAGTCCGACCAGATAACAACTGACTTTCAAGAGATAATTCCCCAGTAGAGCAACAGACAATTAAGACTCCCGAACTATTTCACCCAGACAGGAGATCAACATTCTCCTCAGAGTCTTCTCAAAACACAACAACATTCCCTAGTAGAAACATCCTAAAATAAATTCTGAAGAGGAGCGTGCTCTTCATCCTCAACAACAATCCGAGATTCAGCTTCCCAAGGCTCCCCAGCATTTGTAAAAGATTTATTTTCCCAGAAAAGGATGCACTTCAAATATATTTCATCTTCATGCATCATACAACATACGCATACATCATAATCTCATTTATTTTGAGAACATCATTACGCCATGCATATTTCTGCATGCAACTAACCCTTTTCCTTGCAGGAAAAGACAGGCAAAACAAATAACTTTCCTATCACTATGGATAGCATATGTAAGCCCATTTCCAACAAATATCCATCATATCTCCAAATGGAATCTATAAGCCCATTTCCAATTCAACACGACAAAGGCAAATTTTTGGGCACTTTAAGTGTTCAATCATCTTTCATCTTCAAGTCACGAAAGGCAGATCTGCCAATCTCACTCTTCAGGTTCAAGAAGATTGAACAGGGGCAGCTGTTGTACCCCAAAATTTCCCCCCTCATTTCTCAAGGCATTTTCTCACAAGGATTTTCAAAAGCTCAAAGTTTGCACAAGCACAAAACAGACAAAAAGGGAAAAACAGATCAAAAATGATATTTTGACAAAATTGAAGAAAACCAAGCTTGCTTCTAATCATTCATCCTTCGAATGCACATTCTGGCTTCTTCGAGCGAGCCTTGATTCACACGCTTTGGTTGAACATTTGCCTTTCCTTCGAGCAAGATTTGCACAAGCTTCGACAAAGCATGTGACCTCCTGCATGTAAGCTTCAATTCAGGGAGCATTGACCTCCTGCGGGAAAGCTTTAATTGGGCAAGGATTACCTTCTCACAAAGCTTCGATTGGAGTATGGTTTCCTTTCAAAATCAACATACGTCGAATCCAAATCTGGACCCCTTCAATCATCCTTTGGTCCACAAGCTTCATTCAAGTAATGACCTCCTGCAGGTTTATTTTGATTCACTGAAAACCCCCTGCATGCAAGCTTCGATTCAAAAAGTAATGGCCTCCTGAATGTTTTTCACAAAAAGCATTTGCCTCCTGCATGCTAGCTTCGACTGGGCATTATGAACTTCATATTAGTTTCCTTCGATTCAGAAGGAGATAACCTTATGAAATCTTTCTTTGATTCAGAGGGCAATGGCCTTCTGAAGGCTTTCCATTAACCCAAAGTAGGGACCTCCTGCATGCTGGTTTCCGTTGCACCATTGGCTCCTTACGTGTTTGATTTGATTCACAAGGAAGGAGTTTTCCTCATGTTAGCATGCACAAGGCATTGTCACCTTCATGTCTCCTTCGAATGAACCTACATGTTGGCTTCGAATAAATCTTCAGGATTATCTTGAATCATTTTCATATCACCTTCGAATCCATCTGCAGACCCTTCAACACACATAGTGTTGCATTATGATACACAACTTGGTGGCCCATTAAAAGTACTTACCATGGTTGGAAAATATTTGGTTTTGGTAACTTTTGAGTCTGGTCAAAGGGTTGGGCCTAAATGATCAAAAGCAAGAAGACTCAGTGTCACATTCAGCTGAAGAGGGCCATTCGAAGAACACACAATTGGTCCATTAGAAGGATACACAACTGGTGGAAACGAATGCCACTTTGTTAAGTCTGGTCGAATGCTATGAAAAAATGAAGGATTCGATTCAAAGAGTCAAGTTTTCCATAGGTCAGGCTACATAGGACTCCAACTTGTGCCTCACTCCATATTAAATTGTTCTTTAAGTCAACTTGTTCTTGATGACATAACTACCTTTTTAGAAAGCTCTTGAGCCTTGCGCCTGCCTCTTCTTCCCACTTGCCCCCTATAAACTAGGAGCCACCCATCTCAACCATTGATTTCAGTACTTTTATCTTGGGATTATAAAAATTTTACACAAGTGGATGTTGGTCTTTCAAAGAAACTATATTTTATTCCTTCACAAAGCTTCTCATTCCAAATTTTTTCTCTATAAATAGAGAGTTCATTTGCACATCAAAGGGGATGGAAAAGAAAAAGAAAGAAGAAGAACACTGAAGAGGATTTTGGCCGTGTTGAAAGAATCTTCAAAGAACTCTCAAAACTCTCAAAACTCTCAAACACTTAACACCCCTCTCAAACCCAGAACTTGAAGAAGCACCACACTTGTTTCTTTAAAATCCAGAAATAAACAACCACAAACCAACTTTTCTTGGTTTTCGAATCTAGCCAAAGAAACACCTCGTTTGCTTCTTCCCCTTCGAATTCAAGAACACCCAGGGAAACAACTCAAGTCCAAGACCCACATTCCAGATTCAAGCAAGGTAAGTTCTCTAGACCTTAACCTTTCGTTCAAGAATAACATGTGAATACTCATTTCTTTTTGTTTCAAGCATCATCGTTACTTTATTTTGTTTGTTTTTATTCTCACCTTTTTTTAGTTTTCTTTCTTTGCTAAGTCTTTTTGGCTTGTTTTTTCGTTATTTATCAAACTTATTTTTTTTAAATTAATCTGGCCATAAAGCAATATTAGCATGGCCTCACCCCATGCTTCTACTTAATCCCCAAACGAAGAAAATAGGAAGAAGGTTGTGTGAATCGAAGCCTTTTAGGCTTCACCCCATGCTGCTATCTAAAACGAAAGAGTTATGGTCGAAGGATATATATTCATTTTACTTTGCAGGTCCAGTCGAAGTAAGTAGAAAAAAGGGTGTGGTTGAAGGACATATTCATTTTTCTTTTACAGGTCCAATCGAAGTAAGCAGAGAAAAAGGGCATGATTGAAGGATACATATTCACACTGCCTTACAGGCCCAATCGAAAGAAGCTGAAATAGGGTGAATCGAAGGAGCATACTGCCTAGGTCGAAAGACTCACTTTTCCTCTTTTTTATTTTGTTTTTTTATGGTTGCAATAGCTTAGGATTTATTCTTTGCATTTTTATTACTTTCTTACACTATTAGTAATTAGGCTATATGGAAAGATAAAATCAACAAATAGATAACCTTTAAATTCAAGACAAAAATGCATGCAATCAAACACACTATTCACACATATGCACCTCTAGGGTAATCTCACTCGTGGCCTCGGAAAATAGTCATGTCCCTCGAATATGGGCGTTTTAGCAAAAGTTCCTCGATAAAAAGATCGTAGTCCCTCGATGTCCCTGAATGTTGCCTTCGGTAAACGATCTAGTCCCTAAATGAAAATTTCTAAACGTCTCATAGGTTGCCTTCTATGACTATATGATTGACCCACGCATGTCCTTTTACATCCAAAGATAAGGCTTCTTACCAATCAATGGTAAGATAACAATATCAAAGGAAGAGAGAAATGAGAAAAAGACTTTTGAGTAAGGTAGAACGTTCTTAGTTGCTTGTTCACAATCTATTCTCAAAAACAAAACATTTTTTCAGACACACCAAACACTTTTCAAAAATATGAAATATTTTCAAAAGTACAACACTTTGTATACATTCTTATAGAGACGAGAATCATTACAAAGTTTGCCTAAACGAAGGCGCTTTTCAAAAATACTTTCAAAATCCATCACAAACACATTTTTAAACAAAGAAAGTGATCTAACAAGCAACTAAGAGCTCGTAGATTGTTAGAACAAAGTTTGAATCTACTACCCTAAGTTAAAGTTTTGATGATAACAAAATGCAAGATTATAAATTGTATGATTCATGTAAGACATATATGCTACCTAAAAATTATGTTTTGTTTTACAGAAACTCTGATGAGTATCAGCATAAGAATATCATCATCAGCATCAGAAGATGAATTATCAACATCAGAATCAGAGGATGTTTTATCAGATGCCAGAATCAGAAGATCAAAGCATGTTCTTACGCTGAAGCTTGATGAACAGATCTGCGCGTAACAACCTATACTCTGATCAAGACAACAACAACTCATCAGCACCTAGCAGCGTCAGAATAAGCCAAAGCCAGAACACGCTTAAGTGGAAACGGTATTGTGCATTCAAAGATACTTTATTATCAACGGCATCATTCCAGACAAGATCTGCTCAATATGGAAAGAATGTAATTGGCATTGAAATGGCATAATTGGCTACAACGTATCTTTTCCACACGCTATATAAACAAGTCAGTGAAGAATGAAACGGCTAATGCTCTACAACTCTCTACACGCCTAAAGCTACTCATATTTATCCTCGTTCCCAGTTTGCAAAAAGCTTTCAATTTACTTATTCTATTGTTTTAGCATTCCAGTTCTCATAAGCTTAAATTGTGTAGTATCACAGTAGTGATAAACAGTTTTATAGAAAACATTCAACACACTTAGATTTCATTTATCTGTAAAGAAGTATTTCCTTGAGAAACCGGTTTGTGGTTTTGACTCAAGAAGGCTTTAATAGTTGTTAAAGCAGGTTGTAATATTCAGTTGAATATAGTGGATTAAGACCTCGTTGGAGAGAGGCGAAATCACCTTGACGGGTGGACTGGAGTAGTTTGAGATCAAACGAACCAGGATAAAAACAACGTGTTGTCTGCATTTGATTTCAAGTTTTACAATTCAACCCCCCTTCTTGTGTTTTTCACTTCTTCAATTGGCATCAGAGCGCCTGGTTCTGAGATAAAACACTTAACCGTGTCAGTACAAGATCCAGCATCAGAAAAACACAATGGTAGGAACATATCAACACAGCAGCAATGACAACAATGAAGATAGAGACAGATTCAGCGGTAAACCTCCAGTCTTTGATGGAGAGAATTTTGACTACTGGAAAGACAGAATTGAAAGCTTCTTTCTGGCACATGATGCTGATCTGTGGGACATGGCAACAGATGGATACACGCACCCAGTGAATGCAAGCGGTCAGAAGATTGACAGGAAAGCAATGTCTGATCAACAAAAGCGTGACTTCAAAAATCACCACAAGGCCAGAACCATTCTTCTCAGCGCCATCTCTTACGCTGAATATGAAAAGATATCTTACAGAGACACAGCAAAGAACATGTTTGACTCTCTCAGAATGACGCATGAAGGCAACATTCAGGTCAAAGAAACTAAAGCTCGTGCGCTCATTCAGAAGTATGAGGCATTCAAAATGGAAGAAAGTGAATCCATTGAAACAATGCTCTCAAGATTCCAAATTCTGGTGGCTGGTCTCAAGGTTATGGACAAAGGATACTCTACTGTTGATCATGTCAAGAAGATCATCAGAAGCTTGCCAAGACAGTGGAGGCCAATGGTTACAACGCTGAAGCTAGCTAAAGATCTCAACAAAATTTCTCTGGAGGAACTTATCAGCTCCCTCAGAAGTCACGAGATAGAGCTAGAAGCTGATGAAACTTAGAAGCAAGGTAAGCCTCTAGCATTAAAATCTAACAGAAAATCTGAATCTAAAGTTTTGCAGGCAGTTGAAGAAACATCTGATGGGTCCTCATCAGAAGAAGACGAACTTTCCCTCCTCTCTAGAAGAGTGAACCAACTATGGAAGCAGAGGCAAAGGAAGTTCAGGAATCCCAGAAGATCTAATCAAAATGAGTCCTCTTCCAGATACAGAAGGTCAGACTCTTCCTCTGGATACAGAAGATCTGAAGGCTCTTCAGGAAGCAGGAAGTCAAACACCAAGGACATCACTTGCTATGAATGCAACGAGCAAGGACACTATAAGAGTGAATGTCCAAAGCTTCAGAGGGAAAAGCCCAAAAAGAAGTTTGGAAGAGAAAAGAAGAAAAGTCTCATGGCTACATGGGATGACTCTGACTCATCTGAAGATGACTCAGAATCAGATGATGAGAGAGAAAACATAGCCCTCATGGCTAACATATTAGAAGACAGTGAAGCCTCTGAATCAGACTCGGAATCAAACACCGAAGAGGTATTTCCTGACTTTGCAATTAATTTTACTAAGGCTGAACTTGCTGAAAGCCTTAACGAAATTCTGGAAAGGTACCAGCAGGTCAGAGTTAAATTCAGAAACCTGAAAAGGAATCTTGACTCTGACAAAACTGAGAGTCTCAAATTGGAAAATTCTGAGTTGAAAAATAAATTTTCAAAATTAGAAAATGCTTTACAAAACTCTCAGAAGGAAACAATTTCTGAAACTCCCAGCAGCGCTGATGAGATCATCAAGGAGTATGATCATAGTTTTCAGAAGTTCCTTGCTAAAAGCATAGATAGAAGCAAAATGGCTTCAATGATCTATGGAGTTAGCAGAAACGACGGAAAAGGAATAGGATACCAAGGTAAGGTTCCTACACCAAAGAATGCCATGGATTTAATTGTTAAACACACTCCTCTGAATTCACACTTTGTGTATGGTCACACACATGACATTAAATATACTAGTAGTATTTATTCTGTGAAACCAAAATTCAACCAGAGTTTTGGTAAAGCTAACAAATCAGGACCCAAGAAAATATGGGTACCTAAGGATAAAATAATACATGTTGCAGATATATTTAGCAGCAAATCAGAAACACCAGTCATGGTACCTGGACTCTGGCTGCTCACGACACATGACGAGAAGAAGGCATATGTTCCAAAGCCTGGAACTTAAGCCTGGAGGCCTCGTAGGCTTTGGAGGCAATCAGAGGGGAAAGATCATTGGCTCTGGAACTATAGGTAATGGAAATCTTCCCTCTATAAACAATGTTCTATTAGTAGATGGATTAATGCATAATCTATTATCCATAAGTCAATTAAGTGATAACGGTTATGATATAATCTTTAATCAAAAATCATGTAAAGCTGTTAGTCAGAACGATGGGACTATCCTATTTAATGGAAAGAGGAAAAACAACATTTATAAAATCAAACTTTCTGAACTGAAAAGTCAGAATGTAAAGTATCTTCTGTCTGTTAACAACGAGCAATGGATCTGGCACAGAAGATTGGGGCATGTTAGTATGAGAAGAATATCTCAGATTAACAAACTCAATCTGGTCAGAGGACTTCCTAATCTGAAGTTCAATTCAGATGCTCTGTGTGAAGCATGTCAGAAAGGTAAGTTTGCAAAACCTTCTTTCAAATCTAAAAATGTTGTTTCTACCTCTAAGCCATTAGAACTTTTGCACATTGACTTATTTGGACCAGTTAAAACTGCTTCAGTCAGTGGCAAGAAGTATGGGTTAGTAATCGTAGATGACTATAGAAGATGGACATGGGTAAAGTTCTTAAGACACAAGGACGAGTCACACTCTGTGTTTGTCACCTTCTGTAACCAAGTTCAGAATGAAAAGGATCTTAGAATCATTAAAGTCAGAAGTGATCATGGTGGAGAGTTTGAAAACAAAGATTTTGAGTCATTCTTTAATGACAAAGGCATTCTGCATGATTTCTCTTGTCCTAGAACTCCCCAGCAAAATGGAGTTGTAGAACGAAAGAACAGAACATTGCAAGAAATGGCCAGAACCATGATCAATGAGACAAATGTTGCTAAGATCTTCTGGGCAGAGGCAATAAACACAGCGTGCTACATTCATAATAGAATCTCCATAAGACCTATTCTAGAAAAGACTCCATATGAATTGTGGAAGAACAGAAAGCCCAACATTTCATATTTTCATCCATTTGGATGTACTTGTTTTATATTAAATACAAAAAATTATTTGAACAAGTTTGACTCTAAAGCACAGAAGTGTATTATGTTAGGATACTCTGAACGCTCAAGGGTACAGAGTATACAATACAGAAACACAGATTGTGGAAGAATCAATCAGTGTTTGTTTTGATGATAAGCTTGACTCTGAAAAGTCAAAGCAGAATGAAGTTTTTGCAGGTATGGAAGTTGAATTTACAGGTTCTGAAGACAAGTCATCAGAAGCTCTCAACAAAGACACTCCTTCAACATCTGAAAGGAGCACTGCAAGCAATCCAACAACAGCTGCTGATCAACCTCAGAAAAGACTACCCAGAAGCAGCATGGATCACCCAGAAGAAACTATCTTAGGAAGAAAGGAAGATCCAATCAGAACAAGAGCCAGCTTCAGAAACTCTGAAGAATCCCTCATGGGACTTGTGTCTCTGATTGAACCATCTTCTATTGATGAAGCACTTCTGGACAACGATTGGATTCTAGCAATGCAAGAAGAGCTGAATCAATTCACCAGAAATGACGTATGGGATCTTGTTCCCAGACCAAAAGGATTCAACGTCATTGGAACAAAATGGGTGTTCAGAAACAAGCTGAACGAATAAGGTGAAGTTATCAGAAACAAAGCACGACTGGTAGCACAAGGTTATAGTCATCAAGAGGGGATAGACTATACATAAACCTTTGCCCCAGTCGCCAGGTTAGAATCTATCAGACTTTTAATTTTGTTTGCTGTTAATAAAGGCATCACTCTGTATCAGATGGATGTCAAGAGTGCATTCTTAAATGGATATATAGAAGAAGAGGTTTATGTGCACCAACCCCCTGGTTTTGAAAGTACAAAAAATCCAGAATATGTTTTCAAACTAAAGAAGTCACTATATGGTCTGAAACAAGCTCCCAGAGCTTGGTATGAAAGACTAAGTAACTTTCTGTTAGAAAAAGAATTTACCAGAGGGAAGGTGGACACTACCTTATTCTGTAAGTCAGTTAAGAATGACATCTTAGTTTGTCAAATTTATGTTGACGATATTATTTTTGGATCCACTAATTCTTCTCTTGGAAGAAAATTTGCTAAGTGTATGCAGGCAGAATTTGAGATGAGCCTCATGGGAGAACTGAAATTCTTTCTGGGAATTCAGATCAATCAAAATCCAGAGGGAACTTACATTCATCAGAGCAAATATGTCAGAGAACTTCTGAAGAAATTTGATCTCTCAGAATGTAAGTCATCAAAGATTCCAATGCATCCCACGTGCATTCTGGAAAGAGAAGAGGTAAGCAAAAAGGTAGAACAGAAGGTCTATAGAGGTATGATTGGTTCTCTTCTTTATCTGACGGCTTCAAGGCCTGATATTTTATTTAGCGTATGTATTTGTGCAAGATTCCAATCAGATCCTAGAGAATCTCACTTAACAACTGTTAAGCGAATTTTCAAGTATCTGAAAGGTACTACTAATCTGGGTTTATTTTATAGAAAATCTAGTGATTACAGCTTAGTAGGTTACTGCGATGCTGACTTTGTTGGAGACAGAGTAGAGCGTAAAAGTACTTCTGGAAGCTGTCAGTTTCTGGGAGAAAATCTGATCTCTTGGTCCAGCAAAAGACAATCCACAATAGCGCTATCAACAGCAGAAGCTGAGTACATAGCAGCAGCTGGATGCAGCACACAAATGCTCTGGATGAAAAGTCAGCTTGAAGACTTTCAGATTTTTGAGAGTAACATCCCTATACTCTGTGACAATACTTCTGCCATTTTCTTAAGTAAAAATCCTATTTTACATTCTAGGGTTAAGCATATAGAAATAAAACACCATTTCATTAGGGACTATATTCAGAAAGGAATTTTGAACTTAAAATTTATTGATACAGACCATCAATGGGCTGATATCTTCAATAAACCACTTTCTGAAGATAGGTTCAACTTCATTCTGAAACATCTCAGCATGAAGCTCTGCCCAGAGTGAAAATGTTTTAATTTTATATATTAACCTTCAGAATGTGTTTTATTTTACTGTGAACTTCTGATCAATCTTCTTTCAGAAAGTTAGACATGCAGATTGTATCAGAGTCTATCCATAAAGATCTGAGCGTCTCACTTCAAGGATATATGTGCTGTTCACCAAATCAAACAAGTGTCATCCAGTCATCAGCTTATCTCTGAAGCAGAACACGCGTGCACGCTTCTGAGAAGGCAAAACGCTGATTGGGTGCATTAAGACACATGTCTGGTAACCGTTCCAAATATCTTTCTCAAATCCCCCAAAATCAGCAAGCATTAAATGCGTGTAATCATGAGTTAAACTGTAATCATAAATTAATTCTCTCTCTTAAAATCGTTTACGTTTTCAAAACATCTTTTGAAATCTATTTAAACGCCTTAACATCATTCATTAAATCTTTACCGTTTCTTACAATCATCCAAATATTTTCTGCATTCTTACTTGTGTGTTCATCTTTTTCCAAAGAAAACCCTTTTTCAAGCTTTTCTCAAAGAAACCCTAAGTGTGAACATGGCAACTTCTAGCAATGTTACTGCAGGTTCCCAACAAGAGGCTTCATCTGAGCAATACCAGATTCCCTTCAGAACTCTACTTACTCCGGTGAAGAACTTGGAGGTTTTGTCTGAACTGATCGTTGATTTCGCCAGCCTGAAAGAGAATGGCTTCGATTTGACTGAAGAAATTAGGGCACAAGGATGGGAGAGGTATTTTGATAGGTTGGTGGGTCCAACATTCCCCATTCTAGTAAAAGAGTTCTGGATTCACGCGTCTGCCTCAACTCATCAGGTGACGTCATACATCATGGGAAAGAAGATAGTGATCACTGAGGATCACATTGCTAGGCTGATTGGATACAACGGTGGTGGCATCCGCTGTATTGACATGGCAGAAAGAGCTGGAAACATTGGCATAGTGGCTAGACAGATTTTCACTCATGGGGTTCCCAGCAGCAAAATAAGAGATTTGAAGGATCAGCACAGAATCTGGGCAAAGATCATCTGGGGCTGCTTCAACCACAGGAAGCCCACAAGCTCTCCTGACTACATCAACATAGATCAGCAATTTCTGCTGTATTTTATTGCAAAGAAGACCAAGATCAACCTTGCTCATCTTATGTTCAATCATCTGAAGACCAGCGTCAAGGAGACGAGAGAGGAAGAGAAGACTAAAAGGGATTGGATACCCTTCAGAAGATTAATATCAGATATTCTAACTGAGAATAGGCTGATAGAACACCTTACAGAAGCACAGGAAATAAGTTCTCTGGAACCAGCGGTTGGCAAGCAGCTGAACGCCAAGAATCTGAAAAAGTTGAAACTGATAGAGAATATCAGAAAGGAGCCCAACGTCACTTCTCTTACTGACATCACCAGCAGAAGAGTCCCTCTGAGCAACTTTCCCATATTCTCTGAGATTGACTCTAAACCAGTCATCGTTCTCAGATACTTGGATGCGTGTAAGGCTGATGGCACAGATCCTGATCTGAACATCAAAGATCTGCACCAGCAAACTCCAGAGGTTACTCTGAAGAAGAATAAGAAGAGAAAGGTTGCTTCAGAAGGACCATCCCAACAGACACCAAAGAAGAGAGGTAATCTATCTGTTGTTAATGTTTTAAATTCATCTGTTGTTCCAACATTGATCCCAACCCCAGCTTCATATGAACTCCCAATTCCCATACCAACTATTGATGACACCGAACCAGAGTTTGACCCTTCTGAGTCACTAACTCTCAGGAGATCCCGCACCAAAAATCCAAAACCCACAACATCAACAGAATCAGAACTTGATAAAATTCTTTCTGAAATTGATCAACGTTCTTCCGCTCCCCTCTCAAAAAATCCAAACACTCAACCAGAAACTGCTCTCTCACCTCAACCAGAACATACACTCTCACCCATACCAGAAATTCCATAACCTCCCTCTTCACAACCAGAAACTCCACCTCCCTCTCCACAACCAGAAACTCCACCTCCCTCTCCACAACCAGAACTTCATCCACCTTCACCTCAACCATCATCTCCAGTCTCACCACTCTGAACCTCAAACCCCTAAACCTCATTCACCTCAATCCTCTGAACCACAACCCTTGGCAATTCAACTTCCTTGTGGTACAACTGTAAACATTCCCCAACTGCCATCCTCACCAGAAACTACTCCTCCTAATACTCCAAACAGTCTAATAATCATTTCTGATTCTCCCACTCCATCTCCCAAACAGAATACAGAAGACCACAGCAAGACCTTCATTGATTTAACAATCCTTAACCGTCTTGCTGACCTTAAAAATAAAATCGCCATTCCCAAACCCAAACAACTAGATGTTGGTTCTAGCATCTTGAATTTTGAAACAGGAATGCAGAATTGGATTGCTTCTCTGAAGCAGGTTTGTCCTGGAATGATTGATCCTGCCGCTTCATACCATCTCTGGATTCAATTCAGAAAGTGGGTACGTGCTGAAACCTTTAAGTTGCAAGACATAAACTATGAACAGGCTCAACAGAACTTCAGCAATCTGCTGAAAGAAGTTGAAGGCCCTGTCTTGAGTCAGCTGCTGAAGGAGGAAGTGCTCTTTCTGGATAGTGAGCCATGGTCTGAAAAGCGTCCAGCTTCAAAAGTTCAACCAGCAGAAGATCAGACTAGTCAATCAGAAGATGTTGCAGAAAGCTCTCAGAAGCATCCTGTTTCTGACGTCTCTCAAGCTGCTTTGGACAGGCAGACGCTTGAAGAGCTGAAGCAGAATGATATTCGTCTGCAGCAAAGAATGGATGAGAATGATCAAAAAATGAAGGAAATGATGGATGTGCAAGATGGCAAGATTGATACAGTAGTCATCATGGTGCATCAGCAGAAGGAAACTGCTGATCAGATTAAGAACATGCTAGAAGCTCTGTTCACACGCTTTCCACCCCAACCTTAGATTTTAATTCTTGATGTTTTCATTGTTTTCTTTCCATGTTTTCTGTACTATCTTCTAAGCTTTGAATTAAATATAACAGTTTTTCTGCTCTGATCATTTTATCTTAATTTACTTGCACTTTTTGATTGCTGACAAAAAGGGGGAGAAAAAGAATGATATTTTTCAATAACGGATTACTGAGACAAAAGTCTCAAACATTCTAACACTCTGATATACTTGGATGTTTTCTTGTTTTGCATAAGCTTACAGGTACAAGAAGTTAATTATCTCTGATACACTGAAGCTCCGCTCGAGTAAAAGAAATATCTGATGCTCAAAGAAAGTTCAAGAAAGATCTGATGCTAAAGGATTTAAGGAATTAAAAAGGGAAGTAATAAACTCAGGGGGAGTTTTTCTGATCATAACTCTGATAGTTGTTTTCCTATCCCCTTAAGCTCTGATACCTTTTATTCCTCCTTATCTTTGATACTATTTAATTCTGATACAATTTATTATTTGGTTATCTCTGCTACTTTTCTCGTTAATTTTCAATTGAAAAAATCTAGTTTTTGTCATCATCAAAAAGGGGGAGATTGTTAGAACAAAGTTTGAATCTACTACCCTAAGTTAAAGTTTTGATGATAACAAAATGCAAGATTATAAATTGTATGATTCATGTAAGACATATATGCTACCTAAAAATTATGTTTTGTTTTACAGAAACTCTGATGAGTATCAGCATAAGAATATCATCATCAGCATCAGAAGATGAATTATCAACATCAGAATCAGAGGATGTTTTATCAGATGCCAGAATCAGAAGATTAAAGCATGTGCTTACGCTGAAGCTTGATGAACAGATCTGCGCGTAACAACCTATACTCTGATCAAGACAACAACAACTCATCAGCACCTAGCAGCGTCAGAATAAGCCAAAGCCAGAACACGCTTAAGTGGAAACGGTACTGTGCATTCAAAGATACTTTATTATCAACGACATCATTCCATACAAGATCTGCTCAATATGGAAAGAATGTAATTGGCATTGAAATGGCATAATTGGCTACAACGTATCTTTTCCACACGCTATATAAACAAGTCAGTGAAGAATGAAACGGCTAATGCTCTACAACTCTCTACACGCCTAAAGCTACTCATATTCATCCTCGTTCCCAGTTTGCAAAAAGCTTTCAATTTACTTATTCTATTGTTTTAGCATTCCAGTTCTCATAAGCTTAAATTGTGTAGTATCACAGTAGTGATAAACAGTTTTATAGAAAACATTCAACACACTTAGATTTCATTTATCTGTAAAGAAGTATTTCCTTGAGAAACCGGTTTGTGGTTTTGACTCAAGAAGGCTTTAACAGTTGTTAAAGCAGGTTGTAATATTCAGTTGAATATAGTGGATTAAGACCTCGTTGGAGAGAGGCGAAATCACCTTGACGGGTGGACTGGAGTAGTTTGAGATCAAACGAACCAGGATAAAAACAACGTGTTGTCTGCATTTGATTTCAAGTTTTACAATTCAACCCCCCTTCTTGTGTTTTTCACTTCTTCATAGATGACTACAGATGAAAAGGGTGCTAATACCTTCCCTTTTCATAACCTACCCCCCGAACTCAAGAAAAACATTTCAAAGGTCTTTCCTGTTCTTTTCACCCTTTCCTTATTGGATAAAAGAAAAGTTGGTGGAGACTCTTGCTATCCGCAACAATTGCGATAAAACGCAAAACACCCAAGTTATTTCTCCCACCGTACTAAACTTGCGTTCCTCGGAGAGCCTCCCCGATTCTTCATCAGACAACTTCAGGGATTTTTCTTTCTCATCCCGGTCCTTCTTTCTCACAACCAGTTTGGCCCGAAGATTCTTCAGCTCTGTCTCCTAAGAGGAACCTCCCTTGGTGTAGGCGACCTCCATCTCTAATATCCACATCAAACCATCGAAATCTTGCGCCAGCATCGCCCTCTTCTTCGGGCGGTCCATTCCCTCGAGATGGAGAGATTCGGCCCGGGGAAGACGGAGAGCTGCACCCTCAAAGAAATACTTCTCCAGCTAGAAGGGGGCAAGTCATACATCCCTTTCCCCCTTTCCCCGGTCAGGTCGCCGCTCCCCTAGGGGACGCGGTCTCTTCCCTTTCAAAGAAAAACCGATAGGAGAAAGAGCGACTGTAGCTGGGACAGAGAATGAGTCGCCCGACCCCGAGGCAGGAGCGGGCCCCGAGCCAATATGCGTATCCCTTTGAGCCCTCTTTGCTCTGGCAGCAAGGTTCTTGGCCAAACGCTGCTGAGTAGGATTCATGTTATCTACAAAACAAACAAAAAAGAAATGTAGTCAGTAAATGAGGAGTCAGATAAACGACGAGCACTCATTATAGATAGAAGCATATATATATATATATATATATATATATATATATATATATATATATATATATATATATATATATATATATATATACCCAAGTATTTAACGAGGTCCTCGCTTTCGAGGAGCTCCTTGATGTTTATGAGGCTCGGATTATACACAGGCTCCCCGTTCTTGTCGATCATGGGCCTACCTCCCCGGCCAACTTGCTGGATGCGAGGGATCCGAGCCACGAGCGCAGTCATAACAGTGAAGCTCTTCAGGTCCTCGTCTCTAAGCTCCCCCTCTCTCCGGACATAGCAGCCCAATTCGCTATCAAAATGCTTCCTCGTCCATTAGAACGGGAACTTGTAAACCAGCTTTGCAACGGGCTCTCCAAGATCTTTCATATGGGGAGTGTCATTGTGATCGGTGGATCTGGAACTGACTGTTTAATGCTGGTTCGCGAAATGTCGCGGAAGCAAGAGTCGCCACCGTCTTTTATTTTCTCCACATGGAAAGGACAAAAGCACAGAAAAATTCCTTATAGAGATTGCTCTCGGTTCGGGAGGTAGATTTATAGAAAGGGAAAGTGTTAGCACCCTTTCTATCCATGGTTATCCATGGGCTCTTAGATACTTGCTCATTTGTGTTTTCAAAATGGTTTGTTTGCTTTTCAACTGTGGGTTTAAAAGTTTCTTTGAAAATTTCAGTTCGACTCTTGTATCAGTCCTCGAGAGTGTTTGAAAAGTTGCTTTCGAAAGCTTTTTGAAAAGGTGACGGTGTGAAAAGTATTTTTGATTTGTTTTAAATTTAGAGCAAGTATCTAGAGTCGTCTACCTACCCTAAGAAATTCGTCTGTGTAAATGTCCTTAAAGTAGTGCCATCCCACCATTGAGAGGTAGGTAGCACCACCGTTGGAGGTGTTCGGGTCAATTCGAGGTTCGGGACATGGTGATCACCGGAGCAATGGGAAGACACCTTAGAAGCTACCCTCATGCCATGTTCATGGACATGAGGACTTACTAAAACATCCTCTACTCGACGACCACCTTTCGAGGGGCAAGGCAAGAGTGAGGCGTACCCTAGGGGTGGTGTGTGATTTGTGTGTCGTTTTCAGATCTTTTTGTCTTGTCATGTATTGGTGATCTACGCGTTGCTTTTATTTTGGCATTCATTCTTCCATACAAATTATTGACAGTTAAAAGATGCGAGAATTGAAAGTCCTACGCTATTACAAAGGCGCGGGTCCACATCGCCAAATTAATCCAGGACCCGATTTGAAATAAAATAAAGTGCGAGAAATAAATGTCTAATTAAGCTATTACATGGCTTTGGGAGAATTACATGAATATTCACAAAAAGAAATAAAAATGCGAAGAGAATTAAAGTCGGGAATGCGAGGGCGTTGGACCCTTTTTAGGAAATTAAATTATAATTAACAAATTAATTAAGTTAAGTAAAAGAAAGAAATTATTTTTTGGAGTTTTTTGTATTTATGGATTTTTAGTATGAAAATTAAATTGGAATTAAAAAGAAAAGTTAATTAACCCTAATTCTAAATTGTTTTTAATTTATTAAGAAAACTATTTTTTAGTTTGACCTAATTTTAATTAAATATTTACATGGCAAATTTTATTTACAAAATAATAATTAATAATTAATATGGTGAAAAAGAAAAAAAAGGATAAAAGTATAAAACCCTAATTCTACATTTTTTAATTTATTAAGAAAAACATTAAAATTGAACCTAAAATTAACCTAAATTAATTAATAAGATTTTTTACAAAATAACATTAACTAAAATATATTTTTATTTTTGTCTTTCTGATTTTTTTATTATTTTTTATGTTAAAGAAAAAATTAATTCATGAATTAAACTAAAAAGAAATAAAACAAATAAATAGAAAAGAATAAAAAAGAAAGAAAAATTAATGCAAACCAATGGGGGGTGTTGACCCCAATTTGGAGGTTATGTGGCCAGCAATTAGGCCCAATAGAATTAAGGCCTTCAGTTGACTTTCCAGGGCGCGTGTGGCTTCATTGACCAAGGCGTATGGAGTTCTCCAGATCAAGGCCATTGGTTTGATCTTCATGTATAGGTGGTAAGCACATACATGGAGGCCTATGGTACTCCCTTGAGAACACGCTGCGTGGAATTACGTTAGCAAGAAAAATATTGAAATAATGTGGGGGACCTGGGGATCGAACCCAGGTCCCAATACCTGCAAACCAAACGCACTAGCCACTGAACCACTCAAGTCTCTTTGTTATTATAGTGAAGCATAATTAATATAATAGGAAATAGGCACTAGTGACGTTAGAACAAAAATTAGCGCGCGAAGGTTCAAATTCCCCAGTTATGTATGGACACGTCTGTCTTCTTCTTCAATTGCCTGTAAAATAAAAAGAGATAGCGGGGGTTTTAAACCCCCACTAAATGATGAACATGAAAATAGCGATTAGAAATTGGCCAATGATAAATTGAGCACGACTAGTGTATTGGATTCGTATGAAGCTTCTGGTTCGAATGGTATAAGTCTTGTTGCCTGATTTTTCCTCAAACGTAAAGCCCTAAATTCACATCTCTGAAAACCTAAAAAGCATCAATGGCGTTTTTCTATACAAGCAGTAATAATTCAATTCAACGATACCATGAGGTTCAGCAAGTCCATATTAGTGTAAAACAAGCATTAGAATGTATGAATATGTCCTATAAATCAAAACACGAGTATGCAATATATCATGAACAGGACTGCTCCGTTTTACCGTTTCTTGAGGTTAGAAGCTGTGATTTTGATCCAGAAACTTTCCTTGTGGCCTTGGCAAGCAATTGGAATCGTTATCTTGCCTTGAAACCAACTCTAATGCAGTTTTCAGTTTTCAATTTTTTTCACAAAAATGCCAAAGTTGTTCTTGATGTGAGGCGCAGCTTGGAGGTCGTTGTGCATTAGGTTTTGATCAGTATATGTATGCCAATGGATTAGGGTTGAAATTTGAATCCAAAAACCCTTGTAATCATGAATCAAATATTTGATTTTAATGGCATATTTCTTCAAATCTTTTCCATATGTTTTGATGCCAATCATGACCAATCTCCTTGATTCTTTCCATATTAGATAGTGCACGAAATCTTGAAGGTATTCTATGCACAAAAAGATTTGAAAAGCATGAATGAGTATTTTTTTCATATTTTATTTAATTAAATGAATTAATGGTGATTAAAAATTCAAATAAATGATAAAAAATGATGAAATAACTCCCCTTGGGCCAAATGGTCGTGCATAGCCTTTGGATGATGAATCTTGGAAGAAAAAGTGGCCCATTAGCAATTTTGAGGCATTTGAAGTAAAGTTGACTTTTCAAAATTCCCAAAAATTTCCCAACTTCCACAAGGCATATCTTGCTCAAGTTTTAAGCTTTGATCATGTTCTTGGACATTTTGGAAAGGTCTTGAAGTCCTCTAACCAATGCCTTTGGTACCATGTAATTTTGATTTACCAATCTCAAGTTATGGTCTTTGACTTAAAGTGCCTTTTTGTTGACTTTTGAAAATGACCTATAATGTTGAAATTGATAACTTTTTGTGACAGCATTTCTTGGACTTGATGTGTGAAGAGGAGTTGTAGGAAATGTCTTTCTCTTCAAAATGAGCTTTGGATGGAATTTTTCTGACAAACCATGTGGAAGTTATGCCTTGGTCAAGTTACAGTTGACTTTTTCAACTGTCCAAATATGGAAACTTTTGCATCTTGAGACTTTTTGAGCCATACCTTGAAAATCATGATCAAGATTTGATCAAATGATGTTTGTGGCTTCAAAATAATATGTTGACCAAAAATTTGGACTTTTGACTGTCAAATGACCATTTTGCCCCTACAGTTGACTGTTGAGCAATTAGGGTTTTTGACTGTGCAATTTTGTGCTGTAAGTCTTGAAACTTGGCATGAGGATACTTGACCATGTTTATAGGAATGTGGGACTTGGTTGGACCCTTGGAAACTTCAATTTCTTTGCCAGAACCAAAACCCTAGTTTTTGACTGTTAGGAGGCCCTTGAACTGTGCAACCCTTGGGGAGATTTTGAAGCATGCTCTTTGCAAATATTGAAGAATATGGGAGCGCAAATTTTGGGGTACAACAGTTGCCCCTGTTCAATCTTCTTAGACCTGAGGATGCAGATTGGCTGACGTGCCTTTCGGAATCCGAAGGTGGAAGATGATTGAACACTAGAGTGCCCAGAAATTTGCGCTCACATAGTAGTGTGATATGGGGAATGGGCTTACAGATGCAATTTGGAGATTGATGGATAGGATGATGGGCTTATAGATGCCATTCGGGTGTTGATCGCGTAAGAGATTCCTTAGCGAGAATTTGCGTACCTGAAAAAGAAAATGAGTACCTGGCGTGTTACATGAGCTGGTCTTCAAACTCTTCGTATAGATGTGTCCTGACTGGTTACAGGAACTGGATCTGGAGCTTCAAAAGATGATGAATGGACCAGGGTTGGTTACTACCTCAACAGGAACGCTGAGAGAACCTTGGACGATTACTACCTCAACAGGAACGCTGAGAGAACCTTGGACGATTACTACCTCAACAGGGACGCTGAGAGAACCTTGGACGATTTCAACCTCAACAGTAACGCTGAGAGAATCTTGGGCGACTTCAACCTCAACAGTAACGCTGAGAGAATCTTGGGTGACTTCAACCTCAACAGTAACGCTGAGAGAATCATGGGCGACTTCAACCTCAACAGTAACGCTGAGAGAATCATAGGCGACTTCAACCTCAACAGTAACGCTGAGAGAATCTTGGATGTCTTCTACTGAGTCTTCATCAGGAAAATCTTTTAGGGATCGATTTAACTGGACTAGAGAAGGCCTTTGATTGGATAAGAATCAAGAAAAATCTTAGGGTCGACTTAACTGAACCAAGCAAGGTCTTGAAATCTTCAACTGGATAAGAAACAGGGAGATCTTAGGGTCGATCTGACTGAACCAGAGAAGGCCTTTGACTGGATAAGAAACAGAAAAATCTTAGGGTCGATTTAACTGAACCGGTCTAGGTCTTGAAATCTTCAACTGGATAAGAAACAGGGAGATCTTAGGGTCGATCTGACTGAACCAGAGAAGGCCTTTGACTGGATAAGAAACAGAAAAATCTTAGGGTCGATTTAACTGAACCGGACAAGGTCTTGGAATGTCTTCAACTGGATAAGAATCAGGGAGATCTTAGGGTCGATCTGACTGAACCAGAGAAGGCCTTTGACTGGATAAGAATCAGGAAAATCTTAGGGTCGATTTAACTGAACCGGTCTAGGTCTTGGAATATCTTCAACTGGATAAGAAACAGGGAGATCTTAGGGTCGATCTGACTGAACCAGAGAAGGCCTTTGACTGGATAAGAAACAGGAAAATCTTAGGGTCGATTTAACTGAACCGGTCAAGGTCTTGAATATAGCTGAGAACTTAACTGGATCTTTCCTGAAAGGTAAAGGTCAGTCATATGCAATACATGATATGGATCAAGCAATGATGTTCTCAACATAAATGAGATTTGTAAGATATGGTGCGTATATGCATGCTGTAATGTATGAAAATGTGATGTTTATGAATGTATCTTTTCGTCTTAGGAAAATAAATCCTTGACGGGTGCCGGGAAGTCACTCCTGGGCTGATGTTGAAGAATAGATCTTTGCTTCCGCTTTGGATGATGGTTGCAAGTATACCGGTAGGAGAAGATAACTCCATTGGGGAATAAACTTGGCGAATAGATTACTCTGCGGGGAGAAAATACTCTAGTGATCTTGCTGGTGAGCAATACTCTGTGGGGAGAGAGGTGCTTTGCTGAAATGTTGATGGTAACTTCGCTGGGGATACCATTATTGTGTTGGAAGTGCTAATAGACTTCGCTGGGGATAAGGGGACTTTGCCGAGAACGATCTTCTCATGGCTTTTGGCTGAGGATAACCCAGTTATATCCTGGTAGGGAAATAACTCTTTGAATAAAGCCGGGAGACGCGTTTGTGCTCTGGGGATAAGCTTACTGTTTGGGGAGATGGATTCTAACTGTCCTGGGGAAACTGGATTGGATTCTCCTGGGGAAGTTTTGAACTGTACCGGGGAAATGACTCCATTGAATATTTGATATACCGCCGGGGAACAATCTTAGATCAAGACTGCCGGGGATGCTTGTTAAGAATATCTGTATAATGCTGGGGAATGTTGAGATCTGCTGGAGGATACCCAACTTCCTTAAGGCTGATATTATAACTCTGCTTGGGGAGAGAGGTACTTTGCTGGCTCACTCTCTGGGGAGTTAAGATATACTGGTTACGTTCTTCAGCTGAACCTATCTTGGTACCTTGGTAGACCGAGCAATTAGATCGTTTGGACCACTCATCATTGCCCCTGTTTCTGAGGTGGGAGAGGAAGACCTGTGGAGGTGCTGATAGTTGTTGATGGACAAACCTTCTGCTGGTAGGCAGGTGACGAAATGACGGGACATAGTCGTACGCTTTGATCACTAACTTTTGCCTGGACCGCCCTTTCGGGTTTTCAGTCCACCGGGATACCCATTTTTGCCCAAGCCGCCTTTTCAGGTTTTCGACTTGCCGGGTGTACATATTTTTTCAATTTCATCCCTTATTTTTGCCCGAACCCTTTTGGTTCGCCAGGAAGCCCTTAGTTTTGCCTAGGTGTGTCAACCTAGCGGGTCTTTGATTACGCGTAGTTTTTTTCCGACTATGTCCGTGCTTTTAGAATGTAGGGAGTTGCCCCTGTTAGAAGTGTTTTGCCAGGCCACCAGAAGGTGTTTGATCAGGCAAGATTCGTTGTTGGAATGCCCCAAGTGACTCAGGCGGAGATTTGCCCCAGACTATTTGGCCTTTGAGAGATTCTCCGAATCTTGATTGGACTGCCCCAGATAATAGACCGTGATCATATCATGCCCCTTGATTGGAAGTGCTTCTGTTCATTAGGCATTCGTCGTGCGAATTTCTATGCTGTTCAAACAAAAAGTCATATGCAAACAAAGTTATGTTAAAAATGCAAAGCTTATGTCTGTCTTGAAGATTTTGAAAATGCATTCTTTTTCATAAAACAAGTGATTGTTTGTAAAACGTGATGTCAACTCCGTGTTTTACCGTGAGCCTTAAGGAGTCAGGATACCTTTCGTACAGTATGCTTTCGAACTAACCCATGCTTCAGCTAGGACTTTTAAGGGTTATAACGTGGCCTGGTTCACGGTTTAAGAAACAAAGGATAAAGGCTCAAACTTTATTTGTACCCACCCGTTCTTCGTGATGTTCTTCAATCCTAAACTCAGCTGATCGTGCGTTAGACCTTATTTGAGTTTTTGTCCTGATATTCCCGTGATGGTTCGGATGTTGATAGTTTATTTTGAATAGGTAGTCATTCCTTTTTGTTATTGAGGGTTTGTGTGACCTCTTTCCTTTTTTTTGATTTCGTTATCCCTGTTTTTTGCCTGAACTGTTTCTTTTGTGATTACAGTCAGCGGGATGCCCCAGTTTTGTAAGTCTCCTTCATAGGTTTTGACTTAATGGGCTTTTTGTTTTTGGTAATGACTGCCTGTTTTTATGATTGTTCGGGACCATCACTGTCTTTCTTTGTTTTGTAAGGACCTCTTTGGTGTCATTCGTTATGCACTTGGATCAACTGAGAGAACTACCCTGCCCCAGGTTATGATTAAGGGTTTTAAATTTCGAAAAGAAAAACTCCTACTTCTTTGGCTCAGAGGGGTTGACGAGGGATTATCTTCCTTATAACTCCAGTGTTTAGGGATTTGAAACAATGCCTGTACTTCATCAGCGGGGTCTGTTCAAAAGCATACTGTAGATCGTGGTATCGTTTTCGTCATCCTCCCTCAAGAGGCTTAGAATTATTAATCGAGAATTGATCATCAGAAAAAATATGAAAATAATTTGCATATAGTGAATACGAATATATTGCTTCAAAATAGACGTATGTGATGCATTAATAACAACGTTTGACATGAATAAACGTTTGAACAAAAGAAAGTTACAACTTGAAAATCCTAATGAACAAAAGTCTTTTCATCTCAGGGCTTGTTACTTCACATGGCGAGCCTTGGAGGGATGGTAGAAAAACTCAGCCTGACCATCTTGTGTGAACTCCAGTGCTCCTTCATCAATCAGGTCCTGGATCTTGTTCTTCAGAGCCCAACACTCATTTGTATCATGTCCTGGACTTGCCGAGTGGTAGGCACACCTTTTATTGGGATCATAGACAGGAGATGCTGTGTTAGGATTCCGGGGATGAGCCCTTAATGTGATCAGATTCAATCTCAACAGGCGTTGTAAATCTTGAAACAGCGACATGTTGAGCTGGGTGAATTGCCTCCTGGGCTTGTCTGGATGAAGCTGGTGAGGTTGATGCTGAATTTGTGACACTGGAGCCATTTGAGGAGCTCTCTTATCCTCTTGTCTCAAAGATGGTTGAATGATGACTGGCTCTTTACCCTTAGGCGTTTTCCCCAGTTGGTTACCCTGAAGCAGTTGGTTGATGAGAACTCTGAGCTCTTCTTGTCTTTGAGCTAAACCTTGAATGGCAGTCACCTGCCCCAGCATCTGGGCTCTCATTGCATCCACTTCAGCTTGCAGATGTTTCAGCCGTTCGTCCTCAGCGCTGTTCCTGACCAAAGTCCCCATGAGAAGTGTTCTCAGCTCCTCCTGCCCCTTGGATAGATTCAGGAGGATTTCCTCGAACCGAGTCTCTTGAGCAAGAAGGTCCTGGTTATCTTGTTGGGAAGCCATTGCTGAAATAAACAGCGAGAAAGGTAAGTGACCTGCAACAAGGATACCTGTTATGCAATGATGTGTATGATATGCATGTAATGTTTTCAAGGACCTCGCGGGATAAACAAGAAAATTTGTTAGAATTTGGGTCCGGTAGCTTGATTGAAGGAACTCCATGTTGCTGAGAATCCTTCTTCAAGGGTCAAAGCTCACCATATCTAGTGGGTCATAGCCTCTGACAACCTTGGCTAGGGCAACCTTTTTCAAGTGTCAAAGCTCACCATATCAAGTGGGTCATAGCCCCTGACAACTCTGTCTAGAGGAAAATAAATCCTCTTTGCCCCTTGCTGGGATAGTTGATTCACCATGACCTGCATCACAAGCCCTTGAGATCCTTGAAATGGGTTAGGATGTATGCAATGGTATGATGTTATGGTATGCATGGGGTAATGTGAGTAACCCTGTTACGAGTCCCAATTAAGGATTGCAAACCAAAACCTGCAAGAAACTCAAGTAAAACCTGTCATGAGTCCTAATTAAGGACTATAAACAAAACCTGCAAGAAACTTAGTAAACCCTGTTATGAGTCCCTATTAAGGACTATAAACAAAACCTGCAAGAAACTCAAATGTCAAATAACAAGCATGCAAATAGTCAAGTTGGAAGGCACACAAGTCACACAAGAGAACCCTTAGAGTTCAGGCCAGTATGAATTTTAGGTACTACCCTCTTTCAGTTTTGTTGGTTAAGACCTGTCCTATCAGAAGTAACCGGGTTCTTAGGGGATCCCAATATCATTGACTACCCTCAATCGGTCATAACTCCAGCATCGCAATCTTTTCTTGCAGCCAGAACCATCACGAGAGTTTAGCCTCAATGGGCGTAGCATACTGCTACTGTTCTAATGGCCAAGTTGTGTCTTTTAAGGTTCTAAGGTTTGTTGGTGCTTAATGACTCCTCAGAAGACCCATATTCTCCTCGTTGCAACACAAGGGATATCGGTACAGACCAAGGTGCCACACCAACGTAGTCACTGCTTCACCCATGTCGGTCTACGCCGGACAGGTCCCTCACAGCTTATGCTACCTAAACAGGGTATCCCCAGATCCGGGTTAGGATCTATGTAACTCCGATGCAACCTACAATTTAAAGCAAACAAGTCAAAACAATTGAAAACACAAGTGATCTTAGTCCTAAGGTACACCTCACTTTAAAGATAATCCCCAGCAGAGTCGCCAGTTCTGTGATCGGTGGATCTGGAACTGACTGTTTAACGCTGGTTCGCGAAATGTCGCGGAAGCAAGAGTCGCCACCGTCTTTTATTTTCTCCACATGGAAAGGACAAAAGCACAGAAAAATTCCTTATAGAGATTGCTCTCGGTTCGGGAGGTAGATTTATAGAAAGGGAAGGTGTTAGCACCCTTTCTATCCATGGTTATCCATGGGCTCTTAGATACTTGCTCATTTGTGTTTTCAAAATGGTTTGTTTTCTTTTCAACTGTGGGTTTAAAAGTTTCTTTGAAAATTTCAGTTCGACTCTTGTATCAGTCCTCAAGAGTGTTTGAAAAGTTGCTTTCGAAAGCTTTTTGAAAAGGTGTCGGTGTGAAAAGTATTTTTGATTTGTTTTGAATTTAGAGCAAGTATCTAGAGTCGTCTACCTACCCTAAGGAATTCGTCTGTGTAAATGTCCTTAAAGTAGTGCCATCCCACCATTGAGAGGTAGGTAGCACCACCGTTGGAGGTGTTCGGGTCAATTCGAGGTTCGGGACATGGTGATCACCGGAGCAATGGGAAGACACCTTAGAAGCTACCCTCATGCCATGTTCATGGACATGAGGACTTACTAAAACATCCTCTACTCGACGACCACCTTTCGAGGGGAAAGGCAACAGTGAGGCGTACCCTATGGGTGGTGTGTGATTTGTGTGTCGTTTTGAGATATTTTTGTCTTGTCATGTATTGGTGATCTACGCGTTGCTTTTATTTTGGCATTCATTCTTCCATACAAATTATTGGCAGTTAAAAGATGCGAGAATTGAAAGTCCTACGCTATTACAAAGGCGCGGGTCCACATCGCCAAATTAATCCAGGACCCGATTTGAAATAAAATAAAGTGCGAGAAATAAATGTCTAATTAAGCTATTACATGGCTTTGGGAGAATTACATGAATATTCACAAAAAGAAATAAAAATGCGAAGAGAATTAAAGTCGGGAATGCGAGGGCGTTGGACCCTTTTTAGGAAATTAAATTATAATTAACAAATTAATTAAGTTAAATAAAAGAAAGAAATTGTTTTTTGGAGTTTTTTGTATTTATGGATTTTTAGTAAGAAAATTAAATTGGAATTAAAAAGAAAAGTTAATTAACCCTAATTCTAAATTGTTTTTAATTTATTAAGAAAACTATTTTTAGTTTGACCTAATTTTAATTAAATATTTACATGGCAAATTTTATTTACAAAATAATAATTAATAATTAATATGGTGAAAAAGAAAAAAAAGGATAAAAGTATAAAACCCTAATTCTACATTTTTTAATTTATTAATAAAAACATTAAAATTGAACCTAAAATTAACCTAAATTAATTAATAAGATTTTTTACAAAATAACATTAACTAAAATATATTTTTATTTTTGTCTTTCTGATTTTTTTATTATTTTTTATGTTAAAGAAAAAATTAATTCATGAATTAAACTAAATAGAAATAAAACAAATAAATAGAAAAGAATAAAAAAGAAAGAAAAATTAATGCAAACCAATGGGGGGTGTTGACCCCAATTTGGAGGTTATGTGGCCAGCAATTAGGCCCAATAGAATTAAGGCCTTCAGTTGACTTTCCAGGGCGCGTGTGGCTTCATTGACCAAGGCGTATGGAGTTCTCCAGATCAAGGCCATTGGTTTGATCTTCATGTATAGGTGGCAAGCACATACATGGAGGCCTATGGTACTCCCTTGAGAACACGCTGCGTGGAATTACGTTAGCAAGAAAAATATTGAAATAATATGGGGGACCTGGGGATCGAACCCATGTCCCAATACCTGCAAACCAAACGCACTAGCCACTGAACCACTCAAGTCTCTTTGTTATTATAGTGGAGCATAATTAATATAATAGGAAATAGGCACTAGTGACGTTAGAACAAAAATTAGCGCGCGAAGGTTCAAATTCCCCAGTTATGTATGGACACGTCTGTCTTCTTCTTCAATTGCCTGTAAAATAAAAAGAGATAGCGGGGGTTTTAAACCCCCACTAAATGATGAACATGAAAATAACGATTAGAAATTGGCCAATGATAAATTGAGCGCGACTAGTGTATTGGATTCGTATGAAGCTTCTGGTTCGAATGGTATAAGTCTTGTTGCCTGATTTTTCCTCAAACGTAAAGCCCCAAATTCACATCTCTGAAAACCTAAAAAGCATCAATGGCGTTTTTCTATACAAGCAGTAATAATTCAATTCAACGATACCATGAGGTTCAGCAAGTCCATATCAGTGTAAAACAAGCATTAGAATGTATGAATATGTCCTATAAATCAAAACACGAGTATGCAATATATCATGAACAGGACTGCTCCGTTTTACCGTTTCTTGAGGTTAGAAGCTGTGATTTTGATCCAGAAACTTTCCTTGTGGCATTGGCAAGCAATTGGAATCGTTATCTTACCTTGAAACCAACTCTAATGCAGTTTTCAGTTTTCAATTTTTTTCACAAAAATGCCAAAGTTGTTCTTGATGTGAGGCGCAGCTTGGAGGTCGTTGTGCATTAGGTTTTGATTAGTATATGTATGCCAATGGATTAGGGTTGAAATTTGAATCCAAAAACCCTTGTAATCATGAATCAAATATTTGATTTTAATGGCATATTTCTTCAAATCTTTTCCATGTGTTTTGATGCCAATCATGACCAATCTCCTTGATTCTTTCCATATTAGATAGTGCACGAAATCTTGAAGGTATTCTATGCACAAAAAGATTTGAAAAGCATGAATGAGTATTTTTTCATATTTTATTTAATTAAATGAATTAATGGTGATTAAAAATTCAAATAAATAATAAAAAATGATGAAATAACTCCCCTTGGGCCAAATGGTCGTGCATAGCCTTTGGATGATGAATCTTGGAAGAAAAAGTGGCCCATTAGCAATTTTGAGGCATTTGAAGTAAAGTTGACTTTTCAAAATTCCCAAAACTTTCCCAACTTCCACAAGGCATATCTTGCTCAATTTTTAAGCTTTGATCATGTTCTTGGACATTTAGGAAAGGTCTTGAAGTCCTCTAACCAATGCCGTTGGTCCCATGTCATTTTGATTTACCAATCTCAAGTTATGGTCTTTGACTTAAAGTGCCTTTTTGTTGACTTTTGAAAATGACCTATAATGTTGAAATTGATAACTTTTTGTGAGAGCATTTCTTAGACTTGAAGTGCAAAGAGGAGTTGTAGGAAATGTCTTTCTCTTCAAAATGAGCTTTGGATGGAATTTTTCTGATAAACCATGTGGAAGTTATGCCTTGGTCAAGTTACAGTTGACTTTTTCAACTGTCCAAATATGGAAACTTTTGCATCTTGAGACTTTTTGAGCCATACCTTGAAAATCATGATCAAGATTTGATCAAATGATGTTTGTGGCTTCAAAATAAGATGTTGACCAAAAATTTGGACTTTTGGCTGTCAAATGACCATTTTGCTCCTACAGTTGACTGTTGAGCAATTAGGGTTTTTGACTGTGCAATTTTGTGCTGTAAGTCTTGAAACTTGGCATGGGGATGCTTGACCATGTTTATAGGCATGTGGGACTTGGTTGGACCCTTGGAAACTTCAATTTCTTTGCCAGAACCAAAACCCTAGTTTTTTACTGTTAGGAGGCCCTTGAACTGTGCAACCCTTGGGGAGATTTTGAAGCATGCTCTTTGCAAATCTTGAAGAATATGGGAGGGCAAATTTTGGGGTACAACAGTCATCCTTGTTTAGTGTCGGCACGATCCTGAAGACATTCAACATCGCGTTTCTCGAATATGGCTGCACCAAAATATATTTATCCTTAAAGTGGTGGACAAACTCCAAATAAGCTTTAAACAGCTTCCCGTTGCCTTGCTTCAGGGAAACCCATCCCCATTTTCCGTCGACCTCGCTCCTATGAAGGTGGAAGCAGTAGAAAAACAAGGGAATAGTGGCCCCTATCTTCAAGTGGTCGTAAACTATTTAGAACACTCACATGAACGCGATGCCGTTCAGATGCAGTTGAGAGGGAGCCACGTGCAAGTGCCTGAATATGGCCACCTCAAAATCAGAGAAGGGGAGGCGAAGACCCATCTCATGAAATACTATGTCATATATAGGAATCTTCCTCCTGTTGTATTTCGAGCAGATTCTGCTCTCTTTCCTGGGGATGTATAGCGACCAATATCCTTGGTTCACCTCCTCGTGAGTCTACACATTTGTGAAGACATCCTCCTGGTGCTCATAAAATTACGAAGGCCAGTCCCAGGGGTTATTGCCGACTCAGTCCCAAGGATCCTCCTTATTCTCAGGAGGAAACAGGAAGCCTTGATCGGCAGAGGTCATTTCCACGTCGCCCTCCCCCGCTTGTTGCTCCAGTTGGTTCTGTGCGTCCCTGGAAATTTACAGTATGCTCGACGAACTACTCGTCTCATCCGAGGAACTTCCCGAAGATTGTGTGGATTTTCTCGAGATATCGGCCCGGGCGTTGTCAGCTATAGCACTTGAAAAGCAGAGGAAAAAGATGAGCTCGACATCAATGCCAGAACCATCCTTCCACCGCTAAAATCAAGCTAAAGGGCGCTGCAAAATGAGGAGCGTGTCCTTGACCACAACCCTTACTAAGGCACGTCAACAGGCAGAAGTTACCGAAAAAGCCCTAAGTCCTAATGAGCCATCTACACACGCCAAGAAGTGCCCGGGGAGATCCCACAGCAGATCCGACGATAAACAACACTCTCCAACGACTTCCTCACAGACTTGAACCCTGAATCCTAACGACATGCATCTCTAGAAAGTAAACAACGAAAATACGAACTACTGAAAGAAAACAACGATGGAAGACTGAAAAATTACCAGTTAATAAAAGAGGAAAAGTTGGAAGTAAACGAATGCAAGCGAGAAAACTCAAGGAATGACGGTGGCCGATAGTCGAGCTAATACGAGCAATTGAGAGAGAAGACAAAAATACTAAACGCCCTGCTCCTCTCGTATTTATAGCCAAAACAATCAGTGAGTGCGAGACACCCGCCTGGGGAACCCTAGGGTCGTCATTATTAAACCCTAGCCCTAGATCATCAATGCACCGCTTCACTAGCAAGCTTCCTAAAACACACTACCTCTCTAAATCCAAGGGTCCTGATGACCAACTCCTCATCTCCCCGCGAGAAAGGCGCAACATGAAACAATCTCTTCCCCGTAAGACACACCCCCGTTCCTTGAGCAGGTATTAAAGTCATCACTCTTGTACCGAGAAGCAACGAATTGGGAGGCTATTATTCTGGACTGGCCCGACAGCTTTGGATGGGCCCAGTATAGACCTTTCCTTTGGTGCAGACCGCTCGTCCATGACCCGAACCGCCCGCTATTTGTCGGGAAATATCGACCATTTTCCCTCCCAAGCCAACACTGACCCAGGATGATCGACAAGCATACTCTCAGCATGCCCGGCATCAACGTCATGCAGGCCACCGGGAACTAACCAGAGAGATGCCCATAACTGCCCCCTCCTCAGAACCAACATCTAGTTACAGGCATATCTGCCCGGTTTGACCAAGTCCTGGCAGTTACCTGATTTCACGGACCCACATATTAGGCATGAAATAAGGAACCAATGGCCACGCTCCAGGGGAATTATATAAACCCTCACACTTGTGAGGGCAAGGGACCGAATATTCACTATTCACACCTAATACTTTTCTTTTATCTCCTTGTTCCCACTCTTACTTGATCATCAGAGTGCCTTGAAGGTACAACCCCCTTTTTCCTCTTCGACATCACAACCCGACTACAAATCATCTTCTGGCCACTTCATAGGTTATGATCAACCAGTAAGATCAACTCTTGTGGCTTTTATCTGGGTTTGGGTGAGTACAGTTTGGGTATGGTTTTGTGGCAGATTTTCTTGTCAAGCTTTAGCTAAAAAGGGGGGAAAGGTACTGGTCACCATTTTGGTGTTGTGTCTATTCTTGCAATTATTTTGGAAGGATGTTTAAAAAGATGTCTCAACCTCATGTTTGAGTCTTGTTTCAGTCTTTGTTGTTTTTGTGTCTTGTGATCTGAGTTACGAACACAATGGTGCTTTGTGTTTTGAGTTACCTGAGGTCAAAACCTACACCTCTAAGCCATCATTTGAATTGTTGATCTTGGTGTTTGGTTGGTTCTTAAAGATTCTATTATGCTCCAAGAGAGGTAGATTTATCCCTTAGTGACAAGAATCAGTTCATGGATTAAGGGGGAGTAATTGGATAATCTGATTTGGGTTATGATTATCTTCTTCCTCATGTGCAAAAATAATGAAAATTTCTTCTGGATGAAATAAGTTCAGGACTCCTTGTTCAAGATTCCTAGTCCTGAGTTTATTGTGTAAAAAGGGCTTCAACCAAAGGTTTCTGGATCTGCAGTGAAAAAGGAGTTTTAGCCTAAATTTTCCAAAAGGATGAAATTGAAAGCTCCAAAGATTTGAGCTCTAAAGGTTTGACTAATTTTGGTAAAATTGGATGTTAAACAAGATGTCTCATCATGATCATTTGACATCTTGTCTGGTATAACTGGTTTGGATTTTGTGAGTGGGTTACAAATATGGATCATTTTGGGAATATTTGGTAATCATATGTTGTATTCAAGTTGAATAACTTAGAAGTGTTGAACTAACATGTTTCATCATCAAAGAGGCATGTCGAATGAAGATGTCATATGAAGAGCCATTCGACATCACTCTTGTGACCAGTTGGACAATATTATTTATTTGATATATTTCATGTGTAGAATATTCTGGGAATATTGTGCTATCCTATATGGTGCACAGTTTAAAGATTGAAGAGATTCAAGCTGAATTTTAGGAGATTGTTTAGTTTCTAATTATGGAGATAATTTAGGAAACTAATGATTGAAGTCCTATGATTTAATTTTTGATGCCTTATTTGCAATAAGTCAGCAGTGATTTGAATCCCAATCCAGTACGTTGAAGATTATAAAAGGAAGGCTTAGACCTAGGGCTTATAAACTAATCCTTGTATAACATATTGTAATATCTAAGATTAAGGGTTTAGTCTTTTAAGAGTTGTGTACTCTCTTGCATTGAAAGTCACCCTTTGTATGATTTGATGCATTGTGGTAGACATAGCTTGTATACAGATTTGAAATTCTTTTGGTAATGAATTCTGTATTGTTCTTACATGAAGCTTTGAAGAAAATTCAAGTATGTTAGTTAGTCAAGAGTCTTGGGTGAACTTTATTTAAAATGGGTATCTTTCAAGTAGTATGATGAGGTTACTAGAGATTATGATTGTATATATCACGAAGGTGATTTAGGGAGTGAGATGGGTTTCTCTTATCTTGGATGGGTTTCTGAGATAAAGATTGCATTGGGTAGTGATTAGGTAAAACATAGGTTGTTTACTTGTAAACCTGAGGTTGTTTATATAAAATAATACTACTGATAGTGTAATCTTCTTCCTGGCTTGGTAGTCCCACAAAGTAGGTGTTGTTGTACACTAAACTGAGTCATCATATCCTTGTGTTATTATCATTCTGCATTGTTCAGTTTTTGTTTCTTTATTAATTGACAAGTCATATAATATGTTGGAACATCTGTTATGATTTTGTGCTGATACGGTTGTATATCAGTACGATCTATGTTGTCTAGGTGTTTTTACATAGAGATCAATGTCTCAACATGTGTTATGACATTAGTGATCTGTATACCAGAATTTCAATACTGACTCAATGCATGTGGTACCAATATTTTATGAACACTTGGTTCATCAACCTCCAAAAATCCCCATCATAGGATCGATTCCCACTTGGAATTAGAGCTAATCATAAACATAATCAATCCATACAATGGGATTAAGGCTCGTCACAAGGCAACCACCGTAAAAAATAATGCTATGAATGTGTGATGCACAAAACATCACATAAAGTTCGACCGTGACTAGTCAATTGCATCGTCATTCATATAAACATCACATAGCATGTATTACATATTTAAAACATGTGAATCATCATAATATCGTCACAACACCATCGCCAACATCAGAACAACATCATAGTAACATCATACTCATTATTAAAAAAAATAGAACCTCATAGCATAACAAACATGTAATAAATCAACATCATCAACACATAGGTATTAGAATCATGCAACAAACAATTCAAATAACCCTGTCATAATATAGTTATGTGTGTTAGCTTCCAAACTCTTCAAACGATGCGTCAAACAGAGTCCTAAAACGCAAGGTATGACACTTTGAAAATGCTGCCAGAGCTGCTCACCTGAGGCTCGCCTGACAACACTACAGGCGCTCTGCTCGCCTGGTGCTCGCCCGACAAAAGGCGCGATTTGGATCATCACTGCCTTGATCGCCCGATGATGTTGGGGCGATGATCCCCTCCCCATACATTTTCCAGGAGCTCACTTTTCATCCATCCCCTCGCCCGATGATGCTTGGGAGCTCTCCTCGCCCGGTGGTGCTCTCAAAACGGTAACTTCTAAGTTGCAATTTCTGCATTGTCCATTCCTATTCAAATTTTAATTATAGTACCAAAATGCATAATAATCATCATATATCACACATTAACATCAAATTGTATCATCACATCATATTCAACACAAATCACAACATATATACATCATAAATCTACAATTTGATGATATATTCATCAAATCATGACAAACAACAAAACCTAATTCCACTTTAACCTCCTATCAATCATAATAAATCGAGACTAAACCTCTTACCTTAAATTTCCTAGAAATCGGTCTCTTCCTCCGCATTCTACATGATTCCCTTTTGAGCCCTAGTTTTTTCTCTCGCGTTTTCTTAGCTCCACGATCGTACATAATGAATTATCTCTTCCTTATTTCCTCTTTTTATCTCTACACATCAATTATCATCATATATTACCACCATGCCCTTATTATCTCTACACATCAATTATTCTGTTAAGTTATTATTAAATAATTCTAAATATTATAAACTAAATTATTTAAATCTAAATAATTCTAACTAGCATCTTAATCCATACTACCCCACAACATATCACATAGATAATCATCAATAATTCACAAATAATCAATTAAATAGTTAATTCTAAATCTGGGGTGTTATAACTCTCCCTCATTTAACGAATTTTCGTCCTCGAAAATTACCTGAGGAAAACAAGGTCGGATATGACTCTCTCATCTGATCCTTACACTCGAAAGTCAAACTTCCACCAGCTGGTCCACCCCAAAATACCTTTACCAATACAATCTCTTTACCCGCAACATCTTCACTTCCCGACCTTCAATTCACATGGGTGATGCTATAACTGTCAGGTTATCTCTCACTTGTACATCATCCATTTGGATAAAATGCGAAGGATCCGGAATAAACTTCCTCAACTGAGATACATGAAACATGTCATGAATATTTTCAAGCAACGGAGGTAAAGTAATCCGATAGGCCACCTCACTTATCCTCTATGAAATCTGATATAGACCAACAAAACACAGCATATGATTTTGCAACATCAGAGCTCTACCAACACCCGTTATCGAAGTAACCCTCAAGAACACATGATCTCCCTTATCGAAATCAAGTGCTTTCCTCCTATTATCATGATAACTCTTTTGGCAACTCTGAGAAGCTCTCATCATTTCTTAGATCATCTTGGTCTTTTCAGTCTTCTCCTGCACAATCTAAGATCTGATCACAACATACTCGCCTGAGTCATACCAACACAATGGAGTCCTACACTTCCTACCATACAATGCTTCATATGGTGTCATTCTAATACTCTCATGTAAACTGTTATTGTACGTAAACTCAATAAACGACAAATGGCTATCCCAAGCACCTTCTTGTTCTAGCATACAAGCCCTTAGCAAATCCTCTAAATACTGGATAATCCTCTCTCTCTGAACGTTCATATGCGGATGATATGCAGAACTCAACCTAAACTTAGTACCAAAAGCATTATGCAAACCTTCCCATAACTTTTACGTAAATCTCGGATCTCTATCCGATACAATACTCGAATGTATCCCATGTAATTTCATGATCTCTTCGATATACATCTCAGCCAACTTCTGCATAGGATGATTAACCTTTATCAGCAAGAAATGAGCCGACTTAGTCAACCGATCCACTATCATCCAAATTGAATCATTGCCCTTAGAAGTTTTCTGCATGCCCGACGCAAAATCCATAGAAATACTACCCCATTTCCACTCCGAAATATTCAACAGTTGCATCAGACCCAATGGCTTATGATGTTTAATTTTCGATTTCAGACAAAACAAACAAGCATACACAAATTCAACTACTTCCTTTTTCATAATGGGCCCCCAAAACAATTTATTTAAGTCCTGATACATCTTCGTAGCACCGGGATGAATATTTAGTCCACTTTGATGTCCTTCCTAAAGAATACTCTTCTTAAGTTCTGGCACATCCGGGACATAAACTCTATTTCTGAACCTCGCCACACCATTTTTATCAAATCGAAATTAACCTCCATTACCTTGGTTAATTAGAAAAAAAACGGTCAACCAAACTAGGATCATGTTTCTGACTTTCTCTAATCTCTTCAATAATACCACTAGTCAGTTTCAACATCCCTAACTTCACATTGTTATGAGTTTATTCACACACTAAGCTCATATCTTTGAATTGTTCGATCATTTCCAATCGTGCACCATAAGCATTGACATATGCATGGACTTACTACTCATGGCATCTTTCACAACATTTGCTTTATCAGGGTGGTAACTCAAATCAAAATCACAATCATTCAATAACTCAAGCCATCTTCTCTGCCTCATATTCAATTCCTTCTGATTAAACAATTACTTCAGACTCTTATGATCACTAAACACCTCAAACTTAGAGACAAAAAGATAATGTCTCCAAATCTTCAACACAAACCCCATATCTGCCAAATCTACATCATGCGTATGATAATTCCTTTCATGAACTTTCAGTTGTCTAGAAGCATAAGCAACAACTTGACCATTCTGCATTAGCATGCCACCAAGACTCATCTTCGATGCATCACAATACACTACAAAGATTCAATTGGATTGGGTAAAACCAATATTGGAGCAGTCGTCAACTTCTTCTTTAGTTCCACAAAACTCTATTCACATGTAACATCCTACAAATAAGCTTGACCCTTTCGATTCAACTGAGTCAATGGTAATGCTAACTTAGAAAAGCCTTCAATAAACCTGCGATAATAACTTACCAAATCAAGATAACTTCGTATCTCAGTAGTAGACTTTATAGTCTCCCACTACAACACATCACCGACTTTAGAAGGATCCACCGAAATTCCACCTCTAGAAATTAAATGGCCAAGGAAACTTACTTCCTTCAACCAGAACTCATACTTTGACAATTTGGCAAACAACTTCTTCTCTTTCAACACTTGTAACACAATTCACAAATGTTCAACATGCTCTTCTTCTAATTTAGAATAGATCAGAATATCATCAATAAAAACCACCACAAAATTATCCAGATACAAATGGAAAGTTTGATTCATATACTCCATGAAAACACCCGGGGAATTAGATACACCAAACGACATTACAATGTACACATAATGACCATATCTTTTCCTGAGAGCTATCTTCGGAATATCATCTGGTTTAACATGAATCTGATGATAACCGAACCTCAAATTAATCTTGATAAACACACGAGCACCTAACAATCCGTCTATAAAATTTTCTATCCTCGAAATTGGATACTTATTCTTAATAGTCACCTTATTCAAATGTCTATAGTCCATAAATAGCCTCATACTACCATCCTTTTTCTTAACCAACAACACAAGAGCACCTCACAGAGAAACACTTGGTCGAACAAACTTCTTCTAGAGTAATTCTTCCAATTGTTTCTTCAATTTGCTTAACTCTAAAGTTGACATCCTATAAGGTGTCATCGACACTAGACTCGTTATAGCGGTAGAAATGTTGAGAATAAGCCATTGAATTGACTTAACTCGTACAGATCAAATGAAAACCGCCACCACGTTTTATTGTTTCCAAGGGAAATGGGAAAGAGCGAATAAACCCAAAAAAGAGGGGGGAGAATCTAGGTACGGGGGTTGATTATGCAAAGGGAAGGTATTAGAACCCTAAACATATATGGTACTCCGCAAGAACCTCTTTGAAAATATGTGTATTTTGGCTATAAAAGGTGTATATAAAATAAAATAGTGGAGATGAGAGAAGAAGTATTTTTTAAAATTATTCACCCGTGCGGGTGCGAATCTTTAGTGTCTACGAACCATCTTCCATGCATCAGAGGATCAGAGTACTTGTAGTTCACCTCAAAAATTTTAAAACACATGTGTGTTTGTTAGTTTTAAGAGAAGAGACACCACCGTCATATCTGAGTGAAAAACATACTTACTACCCACGATTATGAGAAAGGAGAATTTGAATCATCTCAAAGTGGAGGATATAGCTTGGATTTTAAAATCAACAAAGCCTCACTCAACACCCAAGTGGAAAATATCTCACTTTACTACATACCGTAGAAGTATAGTAGCTCGCATCACTACAAGAATCGACAAGAGTCAAATATTTTGAGAAAAAAATTTTAAACTAAAAATCCAAAGTGGAAAAATGGTTTGAATGCGGTCAATTGACTTTTAGTCCTTCAAAAAGATGTAAAAGTATGGTTAAGTTGATTAAAGTTTGATTAAGAAAAGATTTTTGAAAATGCATGGGCCTAAGTCCAAGTTTATTATGAAAGTGGTTCAAGTTAGAAAACAAGAAGAGTTTTGAAAAGGAGGGAGAAGATTTTTGAAATTAAAAAAGATAGGAGGAGATGAAGGGACTATCCTAAAGCATAAGGTAAAAGATAAGAAAAATAATGATATAACCAATAAGAAGCCAACACTTGACATGAAGAAGTCAATGTAGAATTCCTATTCTTTGGATTAAAAACAAGAAAGCAAAAATACTAAACCTATGAGAAATACCAAACTTCAGATGAATTAAGTCCTCACCAAAATTCGGCAGAGTAACGACTGTATATAGAGAAATTCTCAATCACAGACAAAACATAAAATCAGAATATCCTGCTGTGATACGGTGGGAGAACTGACTTGAGGTTTTGCGTTTGTGTTTTCAATTGTGCGGTTTAGCAAGAGTCGCCACCGACTTTTTATTTTATCCAAAGGAAAGGTAAAAAAGTACAGGAAAGACCTTTGAGATGTTTTCTTGGGTTCGGGAGGTAGATTATGAAAAGGGAAGGTGCAAGCACCCTTTTCATCCATGGTTTTGCATGGGCTCTTAGTTACTTGTTTAGATCACTTGCTTTTGCTTTTCAATTGTTTGAAATGGTGCTTTGTGTGTGTGGTTTTGAAAATGCTTTGAAAAAGAGGCCATCGTTGTGGCAACCTTTGTAATGATTCTTGTTTGAATATATACAAAGGTGTTTATATTTTGAAAAGATATTTCAATGTTTGAAAGTTTGATTTGGGAAATGTTTTGAAATTGTGTTGTGAAGTGTGTTTGAAAATAGCAAGGATGTTTTGCAAGTTTTGATCAAGTAACTAAGAGTTGTCTACCCTATTTTACTCAAAGATCTTTCCTATATGTTTTTAACCCTTTTGACAGTGTTGTTTTACCATTGCATTTGGTAAACAACCTTGTATTAGGATGTTAAACGGGACAGGCGCGGGTCATCGTATAGACCATGATAGCAATTGTGTTAAGTATCTTTAGCAATTTTTTCGAGGGACTTGATCATTTTGTATAGGCAACCAAGATAGCATCATCGAGGGACTATGATCTTTTGTTTTGTTTTTATTTTGCCAAAGTACTAGACATGCATAACATGGCCAATTTTTAAGGCAACAAGTGGATGAAACCCTAGGGGTGCAAGTGTGCATTGTGTATTGATTTACATGCTTTTTTGTCTTGGATTAGGTCATCTAGCGCTTGATTTTGAATCTTGCCATACACGCCTAATTACTATACAGTATATTGAAAGCAATAAATTGCGGGAATTAAAAGTCTAAGTTATTACAAAAGTATCCAGGAATGGGGGTACAAATTATTACAAATGGGGATGAATCTCACAAGAATAATAATGTCCAAACATCAAGTATTACAACCAAATCGAATTGTTGCAATTTAAAATAAAGCTATAACAAATGAAGAAATCAATAATATTATGAGATGCATGTATTTATTTGAAAATAAAATCTATTCTAACAAAGAAAGATTAAATATTATTATTACTTTTATTTGTATTTTATTAATCATGTAAATAAAAAGTTTAAAGGAAGAAAATTCAATTTAAACTAACTCTCTATTATTTTTAGGTATTTTCATATTGAATATAAGAAAAAATAATGAAAAAGAAAAATGATTAAAATTAGTTAAAAAAAGAATATTAAACTAAATTAATTTTAATTTGATAAAAAACAATATTGAATTTTATTAATTTATTAAAGAAAGAAGAAAATTAAAATAATTTAAAAATGGGCTTAAGAGTTTGTGTTGGGCCCAAATAAACAATGAAGGAAAATAAAAATAGGTCAGAATGGAGGGGGTATGAGCCAGCAATGGTTATAGGCTTAAGGGATGGGGCGGACATGCCCAGTGTCCAAGTTTTCTTCACATTTTGTTAGGGTTCTCAGAATGTAGGGTTTGTGAAAAATTTAGGGTTTGTGTGCTTTACAGCGGCGTCGCTCTCTCTCTCTCTCTCTCTCTCTCTCTCTCTCTCTCTCTCGCTTCTTCTCTTCATCTCTCTCAGCGCTTCAAACGCTTGATTATCCTCCTACTTAAGCCTAAGCCACAGGAGCGTCCTCACCTCTCACCTCCTCTCAAAGATCAGTGGCTCTGGTTGCAAAACGGTATAGTTCGTTTCTTGATTTAAGTTTTACAGTTTCATGTTTGTTTAAGCTTATTTATTGTTTCTTTGTTTTAACCTATGGTGCTTATGCCTGAGATGCAGCAAGGGTTTGAGAAAAACATACCTTGGGACTTTCTGGAAAAATGGAGAGGAAAGAGGGTGAGACGGAGAGATGGAGGTGCTTCCTTGGTGGCTTAGAGGCGGAAGGGAGGAAATGATGAACGCGGTTGCTTTTGGTAACTTCTTTCCTTTCTCTTTCCTTCGAATGATGGTGATACCTTCTGAGATTTTATTATTGTTTGTTGATTTTGTTGATGATGAATACAGTTCTGAAACTTGTTGTTGATGGATTTGTTGATGATGATTTATTTCTGAAACTTGTTGTTGTTGCTTCTGAAACTCTTTTCCTCTCTCTTTGAGTTTGATGATGACAATAGTTCTGAAACTTTGATTTTATTACTTCTGAAACTCTTTCCTCTCTCTTGATTTGTTGATTTACAATGATGATGATTAAGTCTTGGTGAATGGTTTTTGGATGTTGAGATACATGCTTCTGAAACTGATTTGTTGGTAGCTTCTCTTCTGATTTGAACTGTTATACAAGTTATGGTTTTTGGATGTTGAGTTTGATGACATGTTTGCAATTTGGTAGGCTTTGGTTGATTGTTTCTATAACTGGTTTTCAGTTTATGGTTTGGTGATGATTGTTTAGACTGCAGATTTTGTAGTTGTTACAGCTTTGGCTTACAGTTTTGGCCAACTGGTTTGCAGTTTGCAGTTTTGGCAAGCTTGCAGGTTGTGTTGCTGGCTTGATAGCAGGCTTGTGTTTGTTTGAACTATGTTTGCAGCTTGGCTAGGCAGTTACAGTTTGTTGGCCCTTTGTGGGTTTGATAAGCTTGTTACAGTTGGTTCACAAGGTTTTTTTTTCTGGTTTAGTAAACTTGTTCTGCAGGTTTTTGTATTTGCTCCAGTTTGGGCAAGCTTGCAGTTTTGCTAGGCTTGTGGTGTTCTTGTTGTTACCGTTTTTTGAGTATTTTGGCAGGCTTGGGGTATTTTGTTTGATTGTGCAGGTTGGGATCTTGAAACTATTAATAGTTTTGGGCTATGCAGTTTGGTTTGCTTGAAACTGTTAAAGGATTTTTTAGGTTTTTTGGGAGAGTTGTGCAAGTTGTTACAGTTTTTAAACTGCAAGCTTTGGCTGTTTTGCAAGCTTGTTTCTGTTTGTGGCTTTTGACAAAATGTTTCTCTCCTCTGAAACTGTTATGCAGTTTGGAGTTTTATATCTTTTTAGCTTTTTTGTTTGCAACTTGTGATAGCCTCTTGCCAAACTGTACACTCTTACAAAGGTGATATCTTTTCTCTCTTTCTCTCTCTATGACAAAGCATATTTGCTTTTTCACTTTATTTTCTGAAAAGTTTGGCTATGTCCATGGAAAATGATGAAAAAGCTATGACAAGCTTTTTGGCTTGTGATTTTGTTTTCCTGCTGCATTGTACTTTTTGCATTGTACTTGGTTGCTTCCAGTTGCTTTGCTTGACAGTTTGCATCTAGTTTGCTTTGTAACTCAGTTTGCTTTGCTTGACAGTTTAGTATAGTTGCTTAGTACAGTTTGCCTTGTATGCCATGTTTAGTAATGCAGCTTTGTTTGAATTTGGCCTATTTTTGCATAACAGTTTGCCTTGATGTTTGGTTGCTGACTTTGCAATGTTTCAGTTTAGCCTATGTTTGCATTTGCACTTATTTTTCTCTTTGTGAACCAAGAAGAGCAATCTTCTTGTGATTTGCAAAGAGAAAAATAAAACGTGATGAAAAAAGTAGCACTCTGGTTCCGGACGGCAAACTTTAATGATGGAAATTTTCCTTACTTTTTCTGTTTGAAAATTAACTGTACTAATCCTCTTTTCTTTTGTCTTTTTCATGTGAGTACAAATTGGATGGTGACAAAGCAGAAGAAGCCGGAGACTTTGTGCATGGGAGCAATGGAGCAATGGAAGTTTAGGCTTAGACTTTTTTCTTTGTAACCTAGGGATAAATATTCAAACAAATGTACCAATTTAATTTTCAAATACAATAAGTTGCATAACTTAAAGCATTTAAATAATAAACTGTATTGTAACATTTCTTGAAATAAATGAAAAAGTCTTTATCCAATAAAACTCTTCTACTGTCAATAACCTGCAATTCTTTCTCTGCATCTTCACTTAACCCTTTAAGATTCTCAGATCAAAATAATTGAAATTGCATTCCAATATTCTTAATACAGATAACTTAAATTCTAAGTAATCCCAAGAACTTTGCAATCTCATAACCTTGCAACAACATTCTAATCAAAATACGCATTGTATTCCAATAAACAAGCAAGCATTTCATTCCATTAACAAGAAAACGTTTCATCCCATTAACAAGCAAACGTTTCATTCCATTAATAAGCAGATGTCTTAACAGACGCACATTATCTTGGTTAACCTGGATCATACAAAAACCTGAATGTTTCAAATGACCATCTCAGCTCCTATCTCTTATCCCAGATAAACAAGCCTTGAGAACAACCGTCAATCTTTCAGTAGGCTTAAAAAGTATGAAAACATGTGACAGTTAATTGAATTTATGAGAATTCAGTTTCTTCTGAGAAATGCGAGAGAATCCCTAATTCTTGATCTGATGCCAAAGAAAAGTCTGTTTGATCAATTCCTGAACCAATCTTGAAAATCTGGAAAAAAAACCTAGGGTTGTGATTTCTTGTGAAAAGGGGAGGGCAAATTTTGGGGTACAACACTTGCTCACAAAGAAAGTCAACCCAATGCCTTGGAGTAAACCCTCAAGAACTTCAAACAAAATAACAATAGAGAAACCAGGTCCCCGAGTATTAAGGCTTCTAATCCTAAGTCTGAGAGATCCACAACTCCACAATTCTAATGGTAGTAACCAGATAGTTCAAGTAACCTTAAATTTTTTTTATGTTCAAATTGATTATTAAGTGTCTTAAAAAGAAAATAAAATAAAAAAATGACATAAAGATAAATGCTCAAGTGAACAAAAGGAAAATAGCATGAGATGTAAATATTAAAATAAATGGAACACAAAAGTAAAGGCAGAAAATAAAGGCATAAGGTAAAGTTAATTGTTAGTGAATTAGAAGTTATAAGTCAAGTACAAAAGGTTAGTTGAATGACCATCTTAAAGCTTGCATTTGAAAACTCATTAGAAGATTGATAAAATCAAAGATTCTCAACAACAAGTCTCATTTGCTTTTTGTTAAGTATATCATTCATTTCAAGTACTCAAAGCAACCACATATGATCAACGATGTTCAAGGATTCACTTATACAAAAATTTATGAAGTTCATCAGAGGATTGATAGAACAAAGCCTCCTAATAATGAACTTCAAAGTTATTGGATCAAAGGTTTCAATTTAAACATACTCGGGCTTGGAAACATAGGTTTGGGCCACGAATGATCATTTTTCGAATCGGGATAAATTTTATGCTATGTTAAGAAATCATAAGTGGACTTATGTATAAGGCACGCCTATTTTGAGACCGACCAATAGCAATCTATGTACCAACATGTTAGAGAAATGATATGTAGATCATTATCCAAAAACATGTAGCACAAGTAAAAACAAGAAGGATAAAATGAAGAGGGAGAGGAATGATAGTATAACCAATGTATCAGATGAAATTAGGGTTTCAAATATCATCAACATCATTCATCCATTTTGGTGGATTTGGTTTTTCAATCTATCAACACCCAAGATCCAATGAGGTTGAGGAACTTGTCCCAAAATTAACACCCAAGTGTCTCCAAATCTGGACCAACCAAAAAAATAATAAAATATATTTAATATAAAATAAAATTTAAATGATTTAAAAATGAAATAATTGGTAAAATACAATACATGTATTAAAACACAAAATAAAAATTCTAAAAAATATCATAAGTCAAACATGAGTCAACAAATGTTGAATTTTTTTATAGAATTTTTTAAAGTCAGAAACTATTTTTAAAATATAAAGAAATAAGCCAAATAAACCAAAGTTTTTGAAAAATAGTAAAATCAAAAATAAAAATAAAATGAAGTTTTAGCGGTATAAATGTTGAGACTAAGCCATTGAATTAACTTAACTCGTACAGATCAAATAAAAATCGCCACCACGCTTTATTGTTTCCAAAGGAAATGGGAATAGAGCGAATAAACCTAAAAAGAGGGAGAGAGAATCTAGGTACGATGGTTGGTTATGAAAAGGGAAGTTATTAGCACCCTAAACATCTACGTTACACCGAAAGAACCTCTTTGAAAATCTGTGTATTTTGGCTATAAAGGTGTATACAAAAATAGATGGTGGAGATGAGAGAAGAAATTTTTTTTACAATTTTTTCACCTGGCGCAGTTGCAAACCTTTAATGCCTACGTACCACCTTTCTTGCAATATGGGATCAGAGTACTCGTAGTTCACCTTAAAAATTTTAAAACACATGTGTGTTGGTTAACTTTAAGAGAAGAGACATCATCGTCATATCCGAGTGAAAAACATACTTACCACCAACACTTATGAGAAATGAGCATTTGCATCATCTTAAAGTGGAGTATATAACTTAGATTTTAAAATCAACAAAGCCTCACTCAACACCCAAGTGGAAAATATCTCACTTTACTATATATCATAGAAGTATAGTGTTGTACCCCAATATTTTCCCCTAAGATTCCTCTATCATCTTATATCAACTCAATCATATCAAGATCACACTAGGGTTTGACTCTTCTCCCTACCTCTAGGTTTGCTCATGAGGAATCACCAAGCACTTTGATTTGTATATTGTGATCATATATGTCTTGTGTTGATTAGCTTTTAACAAACAAATACAATGAATGTTTGATCTAATTGGCGAGGGCACAACACATTTCATTAGGTTGATTCATAGGTTCATGAGTTTATTTCCATGCCTTCTTCAACAAAACTTCTTTGAGATTCAAGTTTCATAATTGAGAGTGCTTTAGAGTAATATCATGCCAAGGTCTACTATGATTCATCATGCCTCAATTTATCAAAGGAAGTCAAAAGATGGAAGAGTTGATTGAAGAAGTTTGACCTAATTGTACAAGTTCTTGTTTCCTTGATCACAAGTGCATAACTCTCTCAATCCTTAATATTTGTAAATGGTTATTGTTGCTATGGGTTCTTATTATCATACAAAATAACTTCTATTCACATGAAAAAAGTTATTGTGCAAGGAAGATTGTCAAAATTGAAAGGGGTTTTCAAGTCATTTTGGTGCTTTAGGAGCTAGGGTTTTGAACTTCTAAGGGCTATATCTTGTTCACATTTTGATATTTTTTAGTGATTCCAAAGATATGCTTCTATTTAAATGGTTATCAACCAATAACTTCAAAGGTTTCAAATAAATTTTGTATGGAAGATTCCTAATGATGAAGAAAGATTACAAGTCCTCTAGATAGGCCATTAAATTCCCTTATGTGAGTTCAAAGGATCATAACTTGGTCAATTTTTATCTCCTTGAGCCCATGCTTTTCCATATTGGTCTTAAGGATATGAACTTCAACTTTTCTTTTATGTTCAAAGCTTGAAAATGGATGGAAGATGCCTTTAGAACTCAAAATATTATAGGCCACCTCGTGGATTTTCACCAATTTTACAAAGCAAGATTTTGAAAGAAGGACTTGTTTGGAATCAGAACATTATATGTCACTTTTGAAGAAAAACTTAAAAATTTTCTAAGTACAAAAAGTTAGCATCTTTTTCTCAACTTTGACCAAACACAACTTCTAGATCAAGAATCCATTTGATCTCATTCTTGGCACATTTTAAATATTGTGACCTTATCTTTCAAGTGCTTCAAGAATTCTACCATAAGACCATTTGAGCTAGGAATATCATTGATTCAAAGTTGGTACTTTGACGCTGAAGTTTCACTTCAAGTCAAATTGCAATTTTCATAATATGGATTCTAATCACCAAATTACCACGCGTTTTTTCACTTAAACATGATTAGCAAATATGTTTGAATCATTTAGAGTGCCAAAACGCATCATTTGGATGAGTTTTGATGCACATGTGGTCATACTTTCTTCATAATCATAAGTGTGCATGAATTTAAGTGAAATTTCATCATTCACCCCTCCTCTTGGTTCTATTCACTTATCCTATAAATATAGGCTCTATTCAACTCATTTTTGCAAGCTTGAACAACAAGAATCATCCTGCCAAACTCTCTCCATAACTCACAAATTCTGCAACTTCGAACTTGGTTTTACAACCTTCTTCAATCCATTTTCTTTGCTAATTATTCATCCTTGAACTTCACTGAAGCTAACAGAAAAAGAACCAAGCCTTGAAGCATCCTAAATCGTGTTAGCCAAGTCAAGTTTCAGAGCTCTGAATTTGAACTTCAATAGGTAGATTCCTTCATCAATTCTCTCAAAGTTTACTACTACAATGAAGCTCTCATCATTCGGATACTCGTCGCATCATTTGTTTTCAACTGGAAGCGAGTTTTGGTCATGAATTTTCAAATCCCTATTCAACTTTTTCCTTCCGATTTTTTGTAAATCGATTGAGCTACACTTTAAATGATTTTTTTGCGAGGGTATGTTTGTCTTCGTCTTGATGAGACAAAGCAAATGACATTGGTCTGAGCTCTTGATTTTACAATTTGCGAGACCTGCAATTTGTGTGGCTGGAAGTTGAAGATCACCAACGTGTCATCTTTCAACCAATGACAAGGCGCCACTCGTTTTTTTTTTTAAATCTGATTTAAATATTTGATCTAGTGGTTTATTCACTAATGACCATGATATTCACAACACACTAGATCCATTGAATTTGATTACTAACACGTTTTAACATTGATCCAATGGTCTATATCTTTTTGGTTTTATTTTTATTTTCTGATTTTATATTTTAATTGATTTAAACTTCAAAAATTCATAAAAAATTCATTTCTGACTCATAAAATCTGGAAAAAATTCTTAAAAATATTTTGGATTTTTCTCTTTCTGATTTTTATTTTTTCATGATTTTGTTTTATGATTTGATATTTTTTATAATTTTTCATTTTAATTAACTTGTTTTAATTGATTAAAAATATCTTCCTTGATTTTTAAATTCTGAAAAAATTATAGAAAGGTCCTTTGGTCTTTTGGCAATTTTTGATAACTTTGTTTTATTTTTATTTCTGATTTTACTATTTTTATAGTTTTTTTTTGTTTTTTTTACTTATTTCTTTTATTTCTAAAAATAGTTTCTCACTTTAAAAAATTTTGAAAATTTTTATCAACATTTATTGAATCCTGTTTGACCTCTGGTTATTTTTTAGGATTTTTATTTGGTATTTTAATATACTTTGTGTATTTTACCATCTATTTTCTTTTTATTTAACCATTAAAATTTTGTTTTACTAAATATTATTCTACTATTTTTATTTTGGTTCTGACTTGGACTTCATTTGGTGACAAATTCCTCAACCTTATTGGATCTTGGGTATTGATAGGTTGAGAAACCAAATCCCCCAAAATGGATGAATGATATTGATGATATTTGAAACCCTAATTTCATACAATGCATCCCCTCCCTCTCCATCTTATCCCTTTCTTATTTGTGCTACATTTTGTTAGAGGATTATTTATATATCATCTCTCCAAACAAATGGCACATAGATTGCTATTGACCTACTTCAAAATAGGTGCGACTTATACATAATTCCACTTACGACTGCTTAACATAGCGCTAAATTTTATCCCGATTCGAGAAATGATTATTTGTGGCCCAAACATATGTTTGCAAGCCCAAGTATGTTTAATTTGAAGCCTTTGATCCAATAACCTCGAGGTTCATTGTTAGGAGGCTTTGGTCTTATCAATCCTCTAATGAGCCTTCATAAACTTTGGTCTAAGTGAATCATTTAAACGTCGTTGATCATTTAATTCGAAATGAATTATATACTTGACAAAAAGCAAATGAAACTTATTGTTGAGAGGCTTTGATTTTATCAAACTTCTAATAAGTTTTCAAATGCAAGTTTCAAGATGGTCATTCAACTAACCTCTAATTTCTAACTCATTAACAATTGATTTTTATTTTTATGCTTTTACTTTATGCATTTACTTTTATGTACCATTTATTTTAGCATTTTCATTTCATGCTATTTTCATCTTTTCTCACTTGAGCATTTATCTTTATGTCATTTTTATTTTTCTCACTTGAGCTTACATTTTCTTTTTGAAGAAACCTAATAACCAACTTGAACAATAAAAAACTTTAAGGTTGCTTGGACTATTTGGTTACTATCCTTGGCATGATGGAGTTATGGACTTCTTGGACTTAGGAGTAGAAACCTTGACCACCCTTGAGACCTTGTGACTTCTATTTTTATTTTGTCTGGAGTTCTTGGGGTTTACCCCAAGACATTGGATTGTTTGTTTCTTTATGTACAGGTTATTCTGATTATATGCTTTGTTGGTGATTGAGAATTCCTCTGTATACAACTGTTACTCTGCCCAATTTTTGTGAAGAAATAATGCATTTGAAATTTGGTATTCTTAAGAGGTTTAATATCTTTTCTTGTTTGGTTTCAATCCAAAGAACGAGAATTCTACATTGACTCATTATGTCAAGTGTTAGCTTCTTCTTGGTTAGACGGTTCTTTTCCCTAGCTTTTACTTATGCTTTAGGATAGTCCTTTCATCTCCTCCTATCTTCTTTAATTTAAAAAATCTTCTCCCTCCTTTTCAAAACTATTCTTGTTTTCCAAACTTGAACCACTTTCATAATAAACTTGGACTTATGTCCATGCATTTTCAAAATATTTTTTTAATCAAACTTTAAACAACTTAATAATACTTTGACATTTTTTGTGAGAAGACTAAAAGTCAATAATCTCATTCAAACCATTTTGCCATTTTGGCTTTTTACTTTAAACTTTTCTCAAAAGATTAAACTCTTGTCAATCCTTGTAGTGAGGAGAACTACTATACTTCTATGATATGTAGTGAAGTGAGATATTTTCCACTTGGGTGTTGAGCGAGGCCTTGTTGATTTTAAAATCCAAGCTCTATCCTCCACTTTGAGATGACGCAAATTCTCCTTTCTCATAATCGTGGGTAGTAAGTATATTCTTCCATTCGGATATGACGATGATGTCATGTCTCTTAAATTTAACCAACACACTTGTGTTTTGAATTTTAAAGGTGAACTACGAGTACCTTGATCCCCTATTGCACGGAAGATGGTACATAGGCACTAAAGGTTTGCAACCGCGGCGGGTGAAAAATTTGTAAAAATATACTTCTTTTCTCAGCCCCAAAATCTATTTTTTATACTACACTTATAGCAAAAATACACAAATTTACAAAGAGGTTCCTATGGAATACCATAGATGTTTAGGATGATAATACCTTCCCTATGCATAACTAACCCCTGAACTTATATTCTCTCCCCCTCTTTTTGGGTTATTCTCTCTTTTCCCATTTCTTTGGAAACAATATAGCACGATGTGATCGGTGGATCTGGAACTGACTGTTTAACGCTGGTTCGCGAAATGTCGCGGAAGCAAGAGTCGCCACCGTCTTTTATTTTCTCCAAATGGAAAGGACAAAAGCACAGAAAAATTCCTTATAGAGATTGCTCTCGGTTCGGGAGGTAGGTTATAGAAAGGGAAGGTGTTAGCACCCTTTCTATCCATGGTTATCCATGGGCTCTTAGATACTTGCTCATTGTGTTTTCAAAATTGTTTGTTTGCTTTTCAATTGTGGGTTTTAAAAAGTTTCTTTGAAAATTCCAGTTCGACTCTTGTATCAGTCCTCAAGAGTGTTTGAAAAGTTGTTTTGAAAGCTTTTTGAAAATGTGTCGGTGTGAAAAGTCTTTTTGAATTTGTTTTGAGATTAGAGCAAGTATCTACGAGAACCTACCTACCCTAAGGAATTCGTCTGTGTAAATGTCCTTTAAAGTAGTGCCATCCCACCATTGAGAGGTAGGTAGCACCACCATTGGAGGTGTTCGGGTCAATTCGAAGGTTCGGGACATGGTGATCACCATAGCAATAGGAAGACACCTTAGAAGCTACCCTCATGCCAGGTTCCCGGATCATGAGGACTTACTAAGACATCCTCTACTCGACGATCACCTTTCGAGGCAAGGCAACAGTGAGGCGTACCCTAGGGGTGATGTGTGATTCGTGTGTCATGTTCATTTGCATTTATCTTGTTCATGTCAAAGTGATCTATGCGTTTGTTTTTATTTTTATTCATTCATTCTTGCATGCATTTATTTAACAATTAAAAAGTTGCGAGAAAGGTAAATTCTAAAGCTATTACAAAAGGCGCGGGTCCACATCGCCAAAAGTTTCTCGAACCCGATTTGACAGAAAATAAATAAAGAAAAGAAAAGTGCGAGAAAAGTAATTACATGGCTTCGGGAGAGATACATAAATATTTAAACGAAATAATATAAATATGCGAATTAGAATAAAAATTGAAAACGAGGGCGTTGGCCCCTTTCTTGCAAAATTAAACTAATGAGGAATTAATTAAGAAAAAAGAAATGTTTTTGGTATTTTTTAATATTTTAGGATTTAATAGAAAAAGAATTAATTAACATAAATACTAACCCTAATTCTAGTGGCTTTTAATTTGTTAAGAAAATATTGAATTTTAACCTAAATTAACCCTAATTTTTATATACAAATTTAATTATGAAAATAAATAAAATAAATAATATTAACTATTTGATTATCATGAAAGAAAAATAAAAAGGATGAAAAATTATTAATTAAACCTAATTCTATGTTTTTTAGATTTTTTTATTAAAAGTATTAAAATTAAACCTAATTTACACTGAATTTAATTATATGCAATTTAATTACAAAAAATATTAAACAAAAATATTTATTATATTTTTCCTCTTTTCTGATTTTTTTGGTGGTATTTTTATATTTATGAAAATAATAATTATATTAACAAATAATAATTAAAAGAAATAGAATTAAATAAAAAAAGATATGGCAAACCTAGGGGGGTGGTAGTCCCCAACATGGAGGTTAAGTTCAAGAATTCTGGCCCGTTAATCTTGGCCTTTTTGGACTTTTTCCAGGTAGCATGCTGAAGCGTTGACTTGGATCTACTATGTTCCTCAATTCTTAGCCTTGTGATTGATGAAGCTGAACGCGTGGACGCTTGATTAGGAAGATGTATGGTGCGCTCCAATCTTGAAACTGCATATGAACATGGATTGCAAAATAATATGGGAAATAATGAAGACCTGGGGCTCGAACCCAGGTCATGACTGTTACCAGCACTATCGCTTGCCACTGGATCAACTCACGCGTTGTTAATATTAAACAATCAACAAATATTATAAAAGAAACAAAAGCGTTAGTGAGTCTTTGCACGCGAGTTTTCAAACCAGCCAATCGTTGGCAGCCACGATATCATCTTCTTCGTGTTCCTGAAACACAAACACATTAGGCAACGTTTTTCATGTGTTCTCTTAGGCCAGCTATTAAAAAATAGCGATTAGCCCTGTGACGCTCATAAATTGAGCGCGAGGGTGGGTTCATAATCGTCTGGGCTTGCTGATTTGAGTCATGGTACTATGGTGGTCTGATTTTACCGCGTTTGGAAACCCCCAATTTCAAGCTTCACGAACCCTAATCTGCATCAATGGTATAATTGCATATAGTACACGAAAACACAATTAAGATAAATGGTTAGCTTCAGAACACCTTAATTAGCATGAATCCATTAACAATATGCAATGAAAATGCATAAATCTTGAAATACGATTATGCAAAAAAGTAAGAAAAGTGGGACTTCTGTACAGTGTTTCAAGGGCTTAGGGACCGTGTTCTTGATTCAGGCACGTTGCTTGGCGTCCTAGGAATGCAATGGGAGGGGTTTTGTGGCTTGAAACGTCCTGCAAACAAGTTTTCAGAATTGGAGTTTTCTTGAAAAAAATGCCAGTTTGTTTATGCTCTTCTGCGCAGCTTAGTGGTTCCCATTATTAGGTTTGTGATCAGGTTCATATACTGAGTGAATTAGGTCAAGTTCCTTGTCCAAAGAATCAAAGATTTGATAAAGGGATATTTGATTTTTATGGCAAAATATTTTCATATCTTTCCATGCAATTTGATACCAAATCATGCCAAAACTTTCCACAAATAATCATGCACGAATCTTGAATGTCCAATGAAAATAATTTCTGCACAAAAAGATTTTATTTCATTAGTTTTGTATTTTTCATGCATTTTATTTAATTAAATGAATTATAAATGATAAAAAATCCAAATAAATAAATAAAAATGGAGAAAAACTTCCTTTTGGGCCTAATGGTCGTGCACATGCTTGGGACAATGAATTGTGGAAGAAAAATGGGCCCATTAGCAATTTTAGGTCATTTGAATCAATGTTGACTTTTCAAAATATCCAAAAATTTCCCAACTTCTATAAGGCATAACTTGCTCAATTTTTAAGCTTTTCTCATGTTCTTGGACATTTTGGAAAGGTCTTTGAGTCCGTTAACCAATGTCTTTGGTCCCATGTCATTTTGATTTACCAATCTCAAGTTATGGCCTTTGACTTAAAGCCCCTTTTTGTTGACTTTTGAAAATGACCTATAATGTTGAAATTGATAACTTTTTGTGAGAGCATCTCTTGGACTTGAAGTATGAAGATGAGTTGTAGGAAATGTCTTTCTCTTCAAAATGAGCTTTGGATGGAATTTTTCTGATAATCCATGTGAAAGTTATGCCCTGGTCAATTTACAGTTGACTTTTCAACTGTCCAAATAAGGAAACTTTTGCATCTTGATGATTTTTGAGCCAAACTTTGAGAATCATGATCAAGCATTGATCAAATGATGTTTGTGGCTTCAAAATGATATGTTGATCAAAAATTTGAACTTTTGACTGTCAAATGACCATTTTGCCCCTACAGTTGACTTTGGTGCAATTAGGGTTTTTGACTGTGCAATTTTGTGCTGAAAGTCTTGAAACTTGATATGAGGATGCTTGACCATATTTGTAGGCATGTGAGACTTGATTGGGCCTTTGGACACTTCATTTTCTTGATCAGAAGCAAAACCCTAATTTTGACTGCTTAGGAGGCCTTTGAACTGTGCAACCCTTGGGGAATTTTGAAGCTTGACTTTGCAAATCTTTGAAGAATATGGGAGGGCAAATTTTGGGGTACAACAGTTGCCCCTGTTCAATCTTCTTAGACCTGAGGATGCAGATTGGCTGGCGTGCCTTTCGTAATCCGAGGGTGGAAGATGATTGAACACTAGAGTGCCCAGAAATTTGCGCTCACATAGTAGCAGTGTGATGATGGGAATGGGCTTATAGATGCCATTTGGAGATTGATGGGGGATGATGGGCTTATAGATGCCATCTGGATGTTGATCGCATAAGAGATTCCTTAGCGAGAACCTGCATACCTGCAAAAGAAAAAAAAATGAGTACGTGACATGTTGCAGGAGCTGGTTTTCAGATGCTTGGTATAGATGTGTCCTGACTGATTACAAGAGCTGGATCTGGAGCTTCAAACGGCGATGAATGAACCAGGGATGGTTACTACCTCAGCATGAACAGTGAGAGAGCCTTGGGTGATTTTAACTTCAACAACGCTCGTTGAGAAAATCTCGGTGGGAATTACCATCTTCGCAGGATCGGGAAGAGAACCAAAAGAAATTATAATCGGAAAGGGAATTACATCTCATGCACCGTCGGGGAGAGAACCATAGGAAACTATAACCTGAAATGGAATTATCACCTCACGCACCGTCGGGGAGAGGACCAAAGGAAATTATAACCTGTAAGGGAATTACATCTCACGCACCGTCGGGGAGAGGACCAAAGGAAATTATAACCGTCGGGGAGAGGACCAAAGGAAATTATAACCTGAGAGGGAATTACATCTCACGCACCGTCGGGGAGAGGACCATAGGAAATTATAATCTCAAAGAAAAACCTAAAATGGAAATCTCATGCACCGTCGGAGAGAGAACCAATAGGAAATTATAATCTCAAAGAAAAACCTAAAATGGAAATCTCATGCACCGTCGGAGAGAGAACCAATAGGAAATTATAATCTTAAAGAAAAACCTAAAAATGGAAATCTCATGCACCGTCGGAGAGAGAACCAATAGGAAATTATAATCTCAAAGAAAAACCTAAAATGGAAATCTCATGCACCGTCGGAGAGAGAACCAATAGGAAATTATAATCTTAAAGAAAAACCTAAAATGGAAATCTCATGCATCGTCGGAGAGAGAACCAATAGGAAATTATAATCTCAAAGAAAAAACCTAAAATGGAAATCTCATGCACCGTCGGAGAGAGAACCAATAGGAAATTATAATCTCAAAGAAAAACCTAAAATGGAAATCTCATGCACCGTCGGAGAGAGAACCAATAGGAAATTATAATCTCAAAGAAAAACCTAAAATGGAAATCTCATGCACCGTCGGAGAGAGAACCAATAGGAAATTATAATCTCAAAGAAAAACCTAAAATGGAAATCTCATGCACCGTCGGAGAGAGAACCAATAGGAAATTATAATCTTAAAGAAAAACCTAAAATGGAAATCTCATGCACCGTCGGAGAGAGAACCAATAGGAAATTATAATCTCAAAGAAAAACCTAAAATGGAAATCTCATGCACCGTCGGAGAGAGAACCAATAGGAAATTATAATCTTAAAGAAAAACCTAAAATGGAAATCTCATGCACCGTCGGAGAGAGAACCAATAGGAAATTATAATCTCAAAGAAAAACCTAAAATGGAAATCTCATGCACCGTCGGAGAGAGAACCAATAGGAAATTATAATCTCAAAGAAAAACCTAAAATGGAAATCTCATGCACCGTCGGAGAGAGAACCAATAGGAAATTATAACCTGAATAACTTCTACTGAGTCTTCATCAGAAAAATCTGTTGGGAGTCGATTTAGCTGGACTAGAGAAGGCCTTGGACTGGATAAGAAATCTTTGGAGTCGATTAACTGAACCAGTCTAGGTCTTGAAATATGATTGAGAATTTAGCTGAATCTTTCCTGAAAGGTAAAGGTCAGTCATATGCAATGCATGATATGGACCAAGCAATGATGTTCTCAACATAAATGAGATCTGTATGGTATGATGCGTCTATGCATGCTATAATGATGTATGGCAGTGCGATGTTTATGAATGTATTTTTCGTCTAGGAAAGTAAATCCTTGACGGGTGCCGGGAAGTCACTCCTGGGCTGATGTTGAAGAATAAGCTTTTACTTCCGCTGGGGTTGATAACTGCAAGAATACCGATAGGAGAAGATGACTCCGTTGAGGAATAAACTTGGCAAATGGAAGATTCTGCGGGGAGAGAAATACTCTAGCGACCATGCTGGGGAGAAATACTCTGTGGGGGGAGGGATGCTTTTGCTGAATTATTGATAGTAACTTGCTGGGGATAAGAGAACTTTGTCGAGGACGACCTTTCCGTGGCTTTTGGCTGAGGATAACCCAGTTATATCCTGTTAAGGAAATAACTTTTTGAATAAAGCCGGACGACGCGTTCGTGCTCTGTGAGGATAAGCTTCCAGAATCTACTGGGGATAAGCGTACTACTTGGGGGAGATGGATTCCACTTTCCTGGGGACACTGGGCTGGACTCCTGGGGAAGTTTTGAACTGTACTGGGGAAGTGACTCCTTTGCATGTTGATAGAACGCCGGGGAACAATCTTAAATCAAGACTTCCGGAGATGCTTGTTAAGACTGTATGCTGCTGGGGAAGGTTGAGATCTGCGGGAGGATACCCAACTTCCTTAAGGTTGATAACTGCTTTGCTTGAGGAGAGTATACTGCTTTCTGGCTCACTCTTTGGGGAATTAAGATGTCTGGTTATGTTCTTCAGTCGAACCTGCCTTGGCACCTTGGAGGACAGAACAATTAGATTGCTTTCAGACAACTCCTTATTGCCCCTGTTTCTGAGGTGGGAGAGGAAGACCTGTGAGGTGCTGATAGTTATTGATGGACAAACCTTCTTCTGGTAGGCAGATGATAAGATGACAGGACATAGTCGTACGCTTTGATCCCTAACTTTTGCCTGGACCGCCCTTCCGGGTTTTCAGTCCACCGGGATACCCATTTTTGCCCAAGCCGCCTTTTCAGGTTTTCGACTTGCCGGGTGTATAGATTTTTCATTTCATCCCTTCATTTTGCCCGAACCCTTTTGGTTCGCCGGGAAGCCCTTATTTTTGCCTAGGTGTGTCAACCTAGCGGGTCTTTGATTTTGCATAGTATTTTTTCGACTATGTCCATGTTCTCCGAATGTAGGGAGTTGCCCCTGTCAGAAGTGTTTTGTCATGCCATCAGAAAGTGTTTGATCAGGCAAGATCCGTTGTTGGAGTGCCCCAAGTGACTCAGGAGGAGACTTGCCCCAGGCTACTTGACCTTTGAGAGATTCTCCGAATCTTGATTGGACTGCCCCAGATAATGGACCATGGTCATGTCTGCCCCTTGATTGGAGGTACTTCTGTTCATTAGGTATTCATCGTGCGAATTTCTATACTGTTCAACAAAAAGTCATATGCAAACAAAGTTATGTCAAAAATGCAAAGCTTATGTCTGTCTTGAAGATTTTGAAAATGCGTCCTTTTTCATAAAACAAGTTAATGTCTGTAAAACATGATGTCAACTTCGTAGTTACCGTAAGCCTTAAGGAGTCAGGATACCTTTCGTAACAGTATGCTTTCGAACTAACCTATGCTTCAGCTAGGACTTTTAAGGGTTATAACGTGGCCTGGTTCAAGGTTTAAGAAAAAAAGGATAAAGGCTCAAATTTTATTTGTACCCACCCGCTCTTCGTGATGTTCTCCAAACCTAAACTCAGTTGATCATACGTTAGACCTTGTTCGAGTCTTTGCTCTGATTTTCCGGTGATGATTCGAACGTTGATAACTTATTTTGAATAGGCAGCCATTTCTTTTTTGTTGAGGGTTTGTAAGACCCCTTTCTTGATTTTTGATTTTTTTTTTGTTATCCCTCTCTTTTTGCCTGAACTGTTTCCTTTTTTGGAATCACAGTCAGCGGGATGCCCCAGTTTTGTAAGTCTCCTTCATGGGTTTTGACTTAATGGGTTTTTTATTTTTTGAGATAATGACTGCCTTTCTTTATTGATCATTCGGAACCATCACTGTCTTTCTTCATTTTGTAAGGACTTCTTTGGTGCCATTCGTTATGCACTTGGATCAACTGAGAGAACTACCCTGCCCCATGTTATGATAAAGGGTTTTAAATTTCGAAAAGAAAAACTCCTACTTCTTTGGCTCTGATGGGTTGACGAGGGATTATCTTCCTTATTACTCCAGTGTTTAGGAATTGACACAATGCCTGTACCTCATCAGCGGGGTCTGTTCAAAAGCATACTGTAGATTATGGTATCGTTTTCGTCATCCTCCCTCAAGAGGCTTAGAATTATTAATTAAGAGTTGATCATCAGAAAAAATATGAAAATAATTGCGTATAGTGAGTACGAATATATTGCTTCAAAACAGACATATGCGATGCATTAATGAAATAACAATGTTTAACAATGAGTAAATATTTGAACAAAAAGGAAACTGCAACTTGAACATTCGAATGAACAAAAATTCTTCTCATCTCCGGGCTTGTTACTTCAAATGGTGCCTCCTGTAGGGATGGTAGAAGCACTCAGCCCGGCCATCTTGGGTGAATTCCACAGCTCCTTCCTCAATTAGGTCCTGGATCTTATTTTCCAGAGTCCAACAATCCTCTGTAGCATGCCCCGGGCTGTCAGAATGATAAGCGCAGTGAGCGTTAGGGTTATACCTTGAAGGTGTCCTGTTGGGATTCTTAGGAGGATCCTTTAGAGTTACTAAGTTCAACCTCAGCAGTTGTTGTAAGGCTTGAGGCAGCGACACGTTGAGCTTGGTGAATTGCCTTTTGGGCTTGTCTGGTTGAAGCTGGTGAGGTTGATACTGAATTGGTGATACTGAAGCCATATGAGGAGCTTTCTCCTTGCCTCTTTGTCTCAAAGATGGTCGAACGATGATTGGCTTTTTACCCTTAGACGTTTGCCCCAGTTGGTTACCCTGAAGCAGTTGGTTGATGAGAACCTCGAGCTCTTCTTGTCTTTGAGCTAACCCTTGAATGGCAGTCACCTGCCCCAGCATCTGGACCCTCAATGCATCCACCTCAGCTTGTAGGTGTTTCAGCCTTTCATCCTCAATACTGTTCCTGACAAAGGTCTCCATGAGAAGTGTCCTTAGCTCCTCCTGTCCCTTGGATAGATTCAGGAGGATTTCCCCGAACCGAGTCTCTTGAGCAAGAAGGGCCTGGTTATCTTGTTGTGAAGCCATTGCTGAAATAAACAGCGAGAAAGGTAAGTGACCTGTCAAAAGGGTACCTGTTATGCAATGATGTGTATGATATGCATGTAATGTTTTCAAGGACCTCGCAGGGTAAACAAGAAAATTGCTAGCATTGGAATTTATAGCTTGACTGAAGGACACCCGTGTTGTTGAGAATTCTTCTTCAAGGGTCAAAGGCTCACCATATCCAGTGGGTCATAGCCCCTAACTTCAGTCATCATGTCTGGTTTTGATTTCCAAACAACCTTGGTTAAGGGAACCTTCTTCAAGAGTCAGAGCTCACCATATCAAGTGGGTCATAGCCCCTGACAACCTTGGCTAGAGGAAAATAAATCCTCTTTGCCCCTTGCTAGATGTCTGATTTATCATGACCTGCATCACAAGCCCTTGAGATCCTTGAAATGGGTTAGGATGTATGCAATGGTATGATGTCATGCTATGCACGGGGTAATGTAAGTAACCCTGTTATGAGTCCCAATTAAGGACTGCAAACTAAAACCTGCAAGAAACTTAGGATACCCTGTTATGAGTCCCAATTAACGACTAAAACAAACCCTGCAAGAAACTCGGTAAACCTTGTTATGAGTCCTAGTTAAGGACTAAAACAAAAACCTGCAAGAAACTTAGTAAGCCTTGTTATGAGTCCTAGTTAAGGACTAAAAACAAAACCTGCAGGAAATTCAGTAAACCCTGTTATGAGTCCTAGTTAAGGACTATAAACAAAACATGCAAGAAGTTCAGATGTCAGATAACAAGCATGCAAGTAATCCAAGTTTGAAGGCACACAAGTCACACAAAAGAGCCCTTAGAGTTTAGGCCAGCATGGGGTCTGGGTATTACCCTCTTGAAGTTGGTGGGTTCAACCTGTCCTATCAGAAGTAACTGGGTTCTAAGGGTCCCAATATCACGGGATTGCTTTCATTGTTCATCGTTTCGATTTAGCCACTGAACTGGAGACCGAAATATTCCAGGAAAGCAACCCTCAATTGAGTGTAGTATCGAGTATCAACCAACCTCGGACTGCACCAAAGTCAGTTATCTCACTACTCTAAAGAGGCCAAGATAGTTCAATTAAGGTTCCTAAGGTCTGTTGATGTTTCACGACACCACGCGGAGGCCCCGTACTCTCCTTGACTGAACTCAAGGGTTACCGGTACACACCAAAGTGCCACATCAACGTAGCAGACTGCTTCAACCATGTCGGTATACCCCGCACAGTTCCCTCACAGCCTTGTTGCTACTTTCTAAGAAGGTATCCCCCAGATCCGGGTTAGGATCTATAGAACTCCCAAGCAACCCACAATTTTAAAGCATACAAGTCAAAGCAATTGAAAACACAGTTATGAACTAGCCCTAAGGTACACCTCACTTTAAGTTTAATTCCCCAGCAGAGTCGCCAGTTCTGGCGATCGGTGGATCTGGAACTGACTTTTTAACGCTGGTTCGCGAAATGTCGCGGAAGCAAGAGTCGCCACCGTCTTTTATTTTCTCCAAATGGAAAGGACAAAAGCACAGAAAAATTCCTTATAGAGATTGCTCTCGGTTCGGGAGGTAGGTTATAGAAAGGGAAGGTGTTAGCACCCTTTCTATCCATGGTTATCCATGGGCTCTTAGATACTTGCTCATTATGTTTTCAAAATTGTTTGTTTGCTTTTCAATTGTGGGTTTTAAAAAGTTTCTTTGAAAATTCCAGTTCGACTCTTGTATCAGTCCTCAAGAGTGTTTGAAAAGTTGTTTTGAAAGCTTTTTGAAAATGTGTCGGTGTGAAAAGTCTTTTTGAATTTGTTTTGAGATTAGAGCAAGTATCTACGAGAACCTACCTACCCTAAGGAATTCGTCTGTGTAAATGTCCTTTAAAGTAGTGCCATCCCACCATTGAGAGGTAGGTAGCACCACCATTGGAGGTGTTCGGGTCAATTCGAAGGTTCGGGACATGGTGATCACCATAGCAATAGGAAGACACCTTAGAAGCTACCCTCATGCCAGGTTCCCGGATCATGAGGACTTACTAAGACATCCTCTACTCGACGATCACCTTTCGAGGCAAGGCAACAGTGAGGCGTACCCTAGGGGTGATGTGTGATTCGTGTGTCATGTTCATTTGCATTTATCTTGTTCATGTCAAAGTGATCTATGCGTTTGTTTTTATTTTTATTCATTCATTCTTGCATGCATTTATTTAACAATTAAAAAGTTGCGAGAAAGGTAAATTCTAAAGCTATTACAAAAGGCGCGGGTCCACATCGCCAAAAGTTTCTCGAACCCGATTTGACAGAAAATAAATAAAGAAAAGAAAAGTGCGAGAAAAGTAATTACATGGCTTCGGGAGAGATACATAAATATTTAAACGAAATAATATAAATATGCGAATTAGAATAAAAATTGAAAACGAGGGCGTTGGCCCCTTTCTTGCAAAATTAAACTAATGAGGAATTAATTAAGAAAAAAGAAATGTTTTTGGTATTTTTTAATATTTTAGGATTTAATAGAAAAAGAATTAATTAAAATAAATACTAACCCTAATTCTAGTGGCTTTTAATTTGTTAAGAAAATATTGAATTTTAACCTAAATTAACCCTAATTTTTATATACAAATTTAATTATGAAAATAAATAAAATAAATAATATTAACTATTTGATTATCATGAAAGAAAAATAAAAAGGATGAAAAATTATTAATTAAACCTAATTCTATGTTTTTTAGATTTTTTTATTAAAAGTATTAAAATTAAACCTAATTTACACTGAATTTAATTATATGCAATTTAATTACAAAAAATATTAAACAAAAATATTTATTATATTTTTCCTCTTTTCTGATTTTTTTGGTGGTATTTTTATATTTATGAAAATAATAATTATATTAACAAATAATAATTAAAAGAAATAGAATTAAATAAAAAAAGATATGGCAAACCTAGGGGGGTGGTAGTCCCCAACATGGAGGTTAAGTTCAAGAATTCTGGCCCGTTAATCTTGGCCTTTTTGGACTTTTGCCAGGTAGCATGCTGAAGCGTTGACTTGGATCTACTATGTTCCTCAATTCTTAGCCTTGTGATTGATGAAGCTGAACGCGTGGACGCTTGATTAGGAAGATGTATGGTGCGCTCCAATCTTGAAACTGCATATGAACATGGATTGCAAAATAATATGGGAAATAATGAAGACCTGGGGCTCGAACCCAGGTCATGACTGTTACCAGCACTATCGCTTGCCACTGGATCAACTCACGCGTTGTTAATATTAAACAATCAACAAATATTATAAAAGAAACAAAAGCGTTAGTGAGTCTTTGCGCGCGAGTTTTCGAACCAGCCAATCGTTGGCAGCCACGATATCATCTTCTTCGTGTTCCTGAAACACAAACACATTAGGCAACGTTTTTCATGTGTTCTCTTAGGCCAGCTATTAAAAAATAGCGATTAGCCCTGTGACGCTCATAAATTGAGCGCGAGGGTGGGTTCATAATCGTCTGGGCTTGCTGATTTGAGTCATGGTACTATGGTGGTCTGATTTTACCGCGTTTGGAAACCCCCAATTTCAAGCTTCACGAACCCTAATCTGCATCAATGGTATAATTGCATATAGTACACGAAAACACAATTAAGATAAATGGTTAGCTTCAGAACACCTTAATTAGCATGAATCCATTAACAATATGCAATGAAAATGCATAAATCTTGAAATACGATTATGCAAAAAAGTAAGAAAAGTGGGACTTTTGTATAGTGTTTCAAGGGCTTAGGTACCGTGTTCTTGATTCAGGCACGTTGCTTGGCGTCCTAGGAATGCAATGGGAGGGGTTTTGTGGCTTGAAACGTCCTGCAAACAAGTTTTCAGAATTGGAGTTTTCTTGAAAAAAATGCCAGTTTGTTTATGCTCTTCTGCGCAGCTTAGTGGTTCCCATTATTAGGTTTGTGATCAGGCTCATATACTGAGTGAATTAGGTCAAGTTCCTTGTCCAAAGAATCAAAGATTTGATAAAGGGATATTTGATTTTTATGGCAAAATATTTTCATATCTTTCCATGCAATTTGATACCAAATCATGCCAAAACTTTCCACAAATAATCATGCACGAATCTTGAATGTCCAATGAGAATAATTTCTGCACAAAAAGATTTTATTTCATTAGTTTTGTATTTTTCATGCATTTTATTTAATTAAATGAATTATAAATGATAAAAAATCCAAATAAATAAATAAAAATGGAGAAAAACTTCCTTTTGGGCCTAACGGTCGTGCACATGCTTGGGACAATGAATTGTGGAAGAAAAATGGGCCTATTAGCAATTTTAGGTCATTTGAATCAATGTTGACTTTTCAAAATATCCAAAAATTTCCCAACTTCTACAAGGCATAACTTGCTCAATTTTTAAGCTTTTCTCATGTTCTTGGACATTTTGGAAAGGTCTTTGAGTCCTTTAACCAATGTCTTTGGTCCCATGTCATTGTGATTTACCAATCTCAAGTTATGGCCTTTGACTTAAATCCCCTTTTGTTGACTTTTGAAAATGACCTATAATGTTGAAATTGATAACTTTTTGTGAGAGCATCTCGTGGACTTGAAGTATGAAGATGAGTTGTATGAAATGTCTTTCTCTTCAAAATGAGCTTTGGATGGAATTTTTCTGATAATCCATGTGAAAGTTATGCCCTGGTCAATTTACAGTTGACTTTTCAGCTGTCCAAATAAGGAAACTTTTGCATCTTGATGATTTTTGAGCCAAACTTTGAGAATCATGATCAAGCATTGATCAAATGATGTTTGTGGCTTCAAAATGATATGTTGATCAAAAATTTGAACTTTTAACTGTCAAATGACCATTTTGCCCCTACAGTTGACTGTAGTGCAATTAGGGTTTTTGACTGTGCAATTTTGTGCTGAAAGTCTTGAAACTTGATATGAGGATGCTTGACCATATTTGTAGGCATGTGAGAGTTGATTGGGCCTTTGGACACTTCATTTTCTTGATCAGAAGCAAAACCCTAATTTTGACTGCTTAGGAGGCCTTTGAACTGTGCAACCCTTGGGGAATTTTGAAGCTTGACTTTGCAAATCTTTGAAGAATATGGGAGGGCAAATTTTGGGGTACAACACACGATGAGGATTTTTATTTGATCTGTGCGAGTTAAGTCAATCCAATGTCTTAGTCTCAACATTTCTACCGCTACAGAAAAAAATGGTGACTCTGCTGGCGAAAGATTGACCAATTGCTGGTCCATCCCTAAGTGGGTTGAGCCTATCTTATTTATTTGTGTATGTACTATTATTTGTTTATATATTATGTGTTGTATATATGTTTTTTGTCTGGATTTTCCTGGTTTTCAGGGTGCTTGGTGATTTCTCATAATTCCTCTACTTGGACTTGGGAAACTTAAGATAGGACGGGGCGGTATAGTCATGTTAACTTTGAGGGAGTAATCCCAAAAAAGGAGGCATGAGATCCCTCACTCAATGGATGCCCCTTTTACTGTAGTACTGTTTATTGAGTAACCGGGAAGATATGCTGCTTTCGACCTGGGAGTCAGCTGAAGCTGAGAATCATAGAACCCTTAACCCATCTTGGCCTTTTAGGTGTAGTGCGGAAGCTATGACGGAGTAATCCGAAAATGGTTGTCATGTGATACTACACTCAGACGGATTTTTCCTGAGAGTATTACTAATTACTGAGTCAATCGAGACGTTGGCAATATCTGAAGGAATGATGTAGACTCTGGGAACCTCTTAGAACCTTATTCGACATGTGATAAACTATCAAACCATACCTTATGGGTAGTACCTTTGACCTCATGCTCGTGACATCGAACCTATGAACCCCCCATGTTTGTAATCTTGTGTGTGATTTGATGCATCATGCATTCATGCACCCATGAGCATCCTTTAAAACATTTGTTTCAAGGGACTTAAGTTTGACTTTTTGCAAATATCTCAAGTACTGTTTAACCATGGATTATGGAAAAAGAAAAACTCAGAAGTACAGTTTCAAGGATCCTAAGATAAATGATTTGGTGAGTATGATTCTCGAGATTGAGAGTTCTACTAATTTTCATAAGAAATATGGATCCACCGTGTCTCTTATGAAGCTCAGGATGAAGGAGGGTATTCTCTCGACTTTGGTCCAGTTCTATGACCCGATGTATCGATGCTTTACTTTCCATGATTATCAGCTGATGCCTACATTGGAGGAGTGTTCTTACCTACTAGGTTTACCAATCACCTATCGTGTTCCTTTCACCATTTTGGAGGGAGAGCCCAAGTCCTGTGAGATTGTTCCCATGATTCATTTGGGGAAGTATGAGATCGAGGCTAACATGACTACAAAAGGAGGAATCAGACGATTACCCGCTCAGTTTTTATTAGAGAAAGCTTGCTACTTTGCCAGGATGAAGAGTATGGTGGCTTTTGAGGCTATTTTTTTCTCTACTTGCCTATGGGTTATTCTTATTTCCTAACACCGACAAATTTGTGGATGTCAACGCCATCAGGATCTTTTTATTGGGAATCCAGTTCCTAAATTATTAGGAGATGCTTATTACTCAATTTATCTTCGAGATTATTATCATGGAGGGATGATCATTTGTTGTACGCCTTTGTTGTATTTGTGGTTTATTTCTCACTTACCTCGGTCTGATGCTTTCTGGGATATCAAGAAGGAACCTCGTCGGGCTCCGAAGATTATGGCTCTCACTCATTCCGACATTTTTTGGTATCATTAGGCTTACTATGATGTAGAGATTGCCGATAGTTGTGGTAGTTTGCCCAATGTACCTCTTCTTGGTACAAAGGGAGGAATTAACTATAATCCCATTCTTGCACGACGTCAGCTTGGATATCCAATGAGAGATAAGCCAAATAGTATTCATCTGAGTGGTCTCTTTCTCAAAGAAGGAGAGGATCATAAGGAAGCTAAGGAGGAAATTTAAAAGGCTTGGCGCCGTATTCACATAAAGAGTATAAAGGACTTGGGACCAAGAGGAGCTGTTTCTTTAGAGCCTTATCTCTGGTGGGTACAAGCAAGGGTAATTCAATTGAAGATGCCATATTCTCGTGAAGAGCCTACACCTGATATGTTTGTGAAGACCACTCCTCCCCTTTTAGATGATGTGGAAGAGCTTCAGCTTTCCCTAGTTAGGATGCAGTAGGAGAAGGAGGCTTGTAAGAACAAGTGTCCGACTTTAGAGATGTCCTACTGAGCAGACCTGAAGTAAAAAGATGACCTAATTGAAATTATTGAGAATCATGCTGTAGAGATGATGGAGAATTAAGAGGATTTATTTTCCTCTATAGCTCAACCAGGACTTAGTTACTTACTTCCTGACTCTGGTGATTGGAAAAAGGTCGTCGACAGGTATGCAAAAAAGGATAAGCAGTTGAAGGCTCAGATTGCAAGACTCACGAGAAAGCGTCAGTGTGTGGAGAGATCTTCATCAGCTTTGCCTCCTTAAGTTTTAGATTCTATCTTCTTTTGTACTTAGGATTGTTGAAACTTGTACTAAAAGTTGTAATCCATTTTGAAATTATTTTAATGAGATTTTCACTATTTTAAAATGTGTCACTACTCTAATATTTGCATATCGTCTATAATTATTTGAGTCCCTTGAAATTATTAATGATAAATAAATCATGTGCATTGCATATCATACATCATCGTGCACATATTTCTTGCATTTCCGTTCATACCCAGGTGTCTTACTATGTTTCTCTACCTTGTTCAGAAGCAAACTGTCTCACCGGTATAATACTCGAGCTAATTCCAGGAAGAAAAAGGAGAATCTTGAACAAGAGAATCGCGAGCTGCACAAAGAGGTTACTGCTTTAAAGGCTGGTATGGATAATCTGTCTGCTTTGATGGAACCATTGGTGGCTGCTCAGAATTAGCCACCACTTGTTCCTCCTTCTGCTCAACCACAACAAACAACGGTTGCTTCCGAAGCTCCGACAATTCCCATTTCTTTTACTCCAGTTACTGCTGCACAGAACCACATGCCTCAGGGTTACCCGTGCGGCATGCCTAAAAATTTCATGCCAGAAGGTTACAATCTTGATGCCAAAGTCTCTCCAGTTTTCCAAGCTGCTACTACTCCTGCACCTCCTGTGATGGATGTTACTCCTATGGCTAGAAATTAGATCCATTATACTGCTCCTCCTTTGGTGAATGTAATGTCGTTTGTTAATGACGAAATTTATTGACCTGTTCCCCCACCAAGTGAAAGTGTGCGTTTATATGACCGATTGGATGATTTTCAATATCAGTTCAATGAGATTCAGAAGAAAATGAAATCCCTTCGAGGAAAAGAATTGTTTGGACAGAATTCCAGTGAACTCAGCCTAGTTCCCAATGTAAAAGTGCCAGTAAATTTTAAAGTCTCGGAATTTGAGAGATACAAGGGCAACTATTATCCTCGTGACCACCTGGTGATGTATATCAGAAAAATGTCCACCCATACTGATGATCAGTGTTTGCTTATTCATTTCTTCTAGGATAATTTAACCGATGCCACTTTGAAGTGGTATATGAGTTTGGACAGTAGCAATATCGACACCTTCAATGATCTAGGGGAAGCCTTCATCAAACAATATAAGTACAATATGTTGATGGCACCAGACCGTGACTAATTGAGGGTGTGATACGCTGGAAGAACCGACTGTTATACTGGTTTGCATTTTATATTTGCAAATTCCGCGGTAAGAAAGAGTCGCCACCGACTTTTCTTTTATCCAACAAAGGAAAGGGTGAAAAGAACAGAAAAGACATTTTTTCGAGATTTTCTGAGTAAGGGGGGTAGATTATGGAAAGGGAAGGTGTTAGCACCCTTTCCATCCGTAGCTTTCTACGGGCTCTTAGATGCTTAGCTCATGTTTTGAAAATTGCTTGTGCTTTGTGTGTTTTGAAAATTGTTTTGAAAATTCCTTAGTGTGGCGATTCTCTTTGTGATAACTCTTGTATCAGTCTTCAAGAGTGTTGACAAGGCGAATGTTTTTGAAAGTGTTTTTGAAAATATTTTGGTGTAGGTGCAAAAAGTTGTTTTGATCAAGCATCTAAGAACTTATCTACTTATACTCAAAAAGGTCGTTCTTTTCCTCCTAACCTTTAGATAGTGTTATCCTACTATTAGTGAGTAGGTATCCCTGTCGTTGGATGTGTGAGGGACAGGCGCGGGTCATCATTATGGTCATTGAAGGCAACATGTAGGGATACCTTAGCAGTTCGAAGGGATTGTCATCATATATTCGTAGGCAACATCGAGGGACAAGATCATTTATCGTAGGCAACTCGAGGGACATTGAGGGACTATGATCTTTATGATGACTTTAACCGAGGGTCTTTGAGAAGGGTATCCCTATGTTCCAGGGACATGACCATTGTTTTCCGAGGCAACAAGAGAGGTTACCTTATAGGTGCAAGTGTGAGAAGTGTGTTCAATTACGTTATATTTATCTTGAAATTAGGGTTTTCTACTGTTTCTATTTAGATCTTGCCATAATTTCCTAATTACTAGCAGTTAAATATATACAAGTTTACAAGAAATATAAAGGCGAGAAATCAAGTTCCTACGCTATTACAAGGTTTTGGTATAGTTACATAAATAATGAAACTGCAAGAATTTAAACTACGGCTATTACAATTATTATGCGACCTATACAATTTGTCTAATAAATATAAATAGCAAATGAATAGAAATAAAAATAAGAAAATTTTTAAGAAAATAATTAAAACCTAAGATTCTAAGTGTTAGAAAATATATATTTGGTATTTTTTGTTTGGAAAATAATAAAAGTGTGAATTAATAATTAAAAACCTAACTCTGATTAATTTACAAGTTAATTGTGAAATAAAATTAATATTGATTAAATCAAAACAACTTTTATGTCAAAAATTATTTTAATTAATTAAAAGCCTAAAACTAATATTTAATGATTTTTTTAATGATTTTATATGTTAATTAAATTAATGATAGAAAACAAATTAAGTGAAAAATAAATAAATAAAAGGGTTAGAAAAGAAAATAGTCAAAAAAGTGAAAAATGCATGGGGTGGGTGTTGAACCCATGCCCCATGGGTCACAGTCAGGCGCCTCATCCACCAAGCCAAGCTATTGTTTGTGATTCAAACCTGTTCTACGTAACAACATGAACTCATTTGGGCAGTTAATAAACATTAGCAATGTATGAAATTAATTATATGAATGTTTGAAAGAAAAAGTAAACCGGAGAAGATGAGTATGCTTGTTTCAAGCATCAATGGCCATGACTTTCGACCTATTCTTACCCTTAGATACCTCAGGAATGATTTTTAATTGATGGTTTGGACTGAAAGTGGCTCGATATTTGGTTTTGACTTTGCCCTAGTTTTGACAAAATTTGAGGTTTTTAGAGAGTGTTCTTGAGAAGCAAATTTGGTTCTCTCTAGTGTATGAGGGTGTTGTATTTATATAGAGGAGGAATTTAGGTAAAAAATAATGGAAGAAATCTCATGGTATCAATTGCATGATTTGTTTCCAAAGTTCATTTGAAAAACTTTCCAAACTTGTGAAAATCTTGTCTTAAGGATATTTGCTTGGTTGTCACGATTTTGACAGCTTTCTATGAGCTATTTGGACCCCAAGAAATTCAAATCTTAAGCCTTACATGCCTTGTGCATTAATCTTGCATTTTATTTGATTTAATTTGAGTTTAAATGAATAAAATCAAAAATAAATGAAATAAAATTAAAATAATGCATGGATCGGTTTAGGGGTTCTTAATCATGTTGTAAAGACGTTCAAACCTTAAAACCTAGGCCCATTAGTCCACAAGTTCAATATTTCTCAATATGCACTTCATGCACTTTCTCAAAAATTGCCCAACTTGTGAATGCCATAACTTGCTCAATTTATATCTTTTGGAGAATATATTGGACTTTTTAGAAATCTCAAGATGTCCCCTACGACCTCTATGTTGACCACTTTTCCATTTGGAGAAATTATCTTGATGTAAATGGACTTGGAAAAAAGTGTCTTTTGTTGACTTTCTAAAAGTGACATGTAATGTATGAGCTTGTATCTTTCCAATGGTGCATTTATTGGACTTTAGGGAAATATATAAGTTGTAGGGAATTAGATTCTCTTCAAAATGAGCTTTGGTTGGGGGAAAATGGATGAAGTATGTGAAAGTTATGCCTTGTCAAAGTTCAGTTGACTTTTCCTATAGAAACCCTAATTTAACAATTTTTAACTTTTGATAGATTAGGAGTATTTCTTGAGGAATCATGATCAACCCTTAATCAAATGATGGATATCACTTCAAAATGTTAATGTTGACCAAAAACCTTGAAGTTTGACTATATATGGCCACATTTGACTTTTGACCTATTATAGTTGATTTTCAAATATTTGAGCAATTGATTGAGAAAAATTGTAGTGTAAGGCATGAAATTTGTCATGAACAATCTTGAAGGCATATTAGGACAATGGAAAACATTTGAGACCTTTGGAGCTCAAACATCTTGGTGAAAAGTGAAACCCTAGTTGAAAGTCTATTGCTTAGGAGGATAATTTGTCTGATCAATTCTTGGTCAATCTTGAGCAATTGAGAATCTTAATGAGCATGTCTTGAGTAAAAATGGAAGGGAAAATTTTGGGGTACAGCAGAGGGTAATGGCTCAGATAGACAAGGAGTCGTTCAAAGAATATGCTCAACGTTGGCGAGAGATAGCTTCCTAGGTGGTACCACCTATGGGAGAACAAGAAATGACCAAGGTCTTCCTAAAAACCCTTGGATAATTTTATTATGAAAGGGTGGTTGCCAGTGCACCGAGTGATTTCACCGAAATGGTAAGCATGGGTGTTAGACTAGAAGAAGCTGTTATGGAAGGGCACTTGACGAAAGATGAAGGGGCGAAGAAGTCATCATACGGGTTCTCTCGAAAGAAAGTGAATTGAATGCTATTATTAGGGAAAGGAAGAACCACCTAGAAGACATCATTGGTACTCAATAACATGTTGCTTTCGTGACTCCAGTTGTTAATGTAGCTCCAACCATTGTTGCCTATCAGAGACCATCTCCTCATGGGAATCAAGGGCAAAGTAAAAAGAGAGAAGCTTTTGACTTTATTCTAATGAGTTATGCAGAGTTATTCCCGACTTTAATTCAGAAGAAGTTGGTTCAAACCAGGACCCCCCCTGCTATACCCTCACCTTTACCCTGGTATTATAAGAAAGATCAGACATGCGCTTTTTATCAAGGAGTCCCAGGGTACAATATCAAGAACTGATATCCCTTGAAATCTGAAGTACAAAAGATGGTGAGATATGGCCTCCTATCCTTTAAAGATGTTGGCCCTAACGTGAAAGATAATCCTTTGCCTAAACATGTAGAAGAAAATGTGCAAACATGGTTGTTGGTTGTCCTGGGGACTTCCGGATTTTTGATATCAACCTGGTTAGAGGATATTTGGTAAAGATGCATGCTGACCTCTGTGAATTTAGCTACTATATGCACGACCATGCTAGTTGTAGTATTTGTATAATAAATATCAAGGGATGTGATAAGATAAAATCTTATCTTCAGTAAATGATGGACGAAGGTCTCATTCATATAATCAGGCCTAGAGAAAAGTACGAGGAAGATGTGAATATGGTCTATGAATGTCCCGGTGAACTTTGGATTTTTGACGTGAAGTATATGAATGATGATTTGGTGTAGTTGCATGCTACATTCTGCCACATGGATGGCCAAGAAGAACACCATTATGGGTCTTTCCAGATTTGCTGCAGAGATTCTCGTGGTTGTTCCATTGTGAAAAGGGGCGTTCAATTGTTGTTAGACAATGGTACTATAAAATTCTCGGGCAATAGAGATAAGTACAATGGGATTAACGTGATTGAAGATTGCTTGGCCGAGACTGTGCCAGATGATGAGTATGTTTCTGCAGATGAGTTATGTTCTTCTGATGAAGAAATGTCCTCCAACAATGATTCTGTGATGTCTAAGTATTCTGAAGAAGGGGTGAATGTTATTGTGTCGTGTTTTGGTGTTCCCGCCCCTATAGAGATTGAGTACCATAGCGAGCCAAATGTTGCTCCAATGGTTATTTTCCTGCCAGGCCCTGTACCATATGAATCAGACAAAGTCGTGCCATATAAATACAATGCGACAATCTCAGAGGATGGTGTGGAAATTCCCATCCAACCTTTGTCTGATGTCAAGAATATTGTTGAAGCCAGCCGAGTGACCCGTAGTGGTCGGGTTTTTTCCTCTGTCATTCGAGGGAATGTTAATGCTGATAAAAGGATTGCTGAAAGTACTGAACCTAAGAAAGTAGTGGGGGAATCTAGTGGTAATTCTTTGGAAAAATATGTGGATGACCTGTTGAAGATTATCAAGATGAGTGACTACAAGATTGTAGATCAGTTGTTGTAGACCCCATATAAGATATATGTTCTAGCATTATTAATGAACGCTTCTGCCCATAGGGAATCTTTGATGAAAGTATTGGGTCAGGTTTTTTTGGAAAGTGATATGTCTCTGGACCAATTCAACAATGTTGTAGGGAATATTACATCTTGTAATAATCTAAGTTTCTGCGATGACAAATTGCCCGATGAAGTAAGGAATCATAACCTGGCTCTCCATATCTCCATGAATTATAAGAATGACTCTTTGTCCAATGTGTTGATTGATAATGGGTATGCTTTAAATGTCCTACTGAGGAGCGCACTCATGAAGTTGAAGTACCATAGAACTCCCATGCTCCCGAGTGGTATAATTATGAAATCTTTTGACGGTTCGAGGAAGTTTGTCATCGGAGAAGTAGATTTGCCTATTCACATAGGCCCACACTTATATCAGATTACTTTCCAAGTTATGGATATAGTTCCCGCCTACATCTGTTTATTGGGACGACCGTGGATCCATGAGCAAGGGGCTGTTATTTCGAATTTGCACCAGAAACTGAATTTTGTTCCTGAAGGAAAGGTGGTGGTTATAAATGGAGATCAGGATTTGTTAATATCTCATTTGTCCTCTTTTAGTGTTGTGGAAGCTGATGAAGCTGCTATTGGAACTCAGTTCCAAGCTTTATCTATTGATAATGAAAGGGAAAATGAAAATTCTATAGCTTCATTTAAGGATGCTCAACAGGTAGTGTGTAATGGCCCTAGCAAGGTGCGGGGGCAGATTGTTAATCCACCCGTGAATAAGAATAGAGCTGGTTTGGGTTTCTCTGTGAAGAATAGTAAAGGTGAGATTATGAAGCCGAAGTCTGCTTTGGGCAAATATTAAGACATCTTTCACAGCGGAAGTTATCTTCATCCAACTATTCCTAAGATCATTGCTATTCTGGAAGTTGAATAAGAGCAAGAGATGTCGAACTATGTGACACATGAATTCAGAGTCCAAAATGGGATCACTATTGATGTTCCCTCTTGCATTCATATTTCAAAGTAATTTGTTTTTTGTTAATCTTTTCAAAAAATCTTTCACTCTGCCCAAGGTGAAAGTACTGACATTGTATGGGCATATCTGTTGTTTTGATCTTTAAAATCATTAACAAAAGTTGTTTTTGATTCCCAAATTGTGTCTTTATTCTCTTATTTTTCTTGGAAAATGGTAATCAGAAAAATCTTTTCAAAGTAAATAATAACTGTAAATAAATTTGCATAATCACTTGTTATATGTGTCACTTTCTAAACGCAATCATAAATCATATGTGCAGATTAGTTAAAAAACTCGTTGAGTACAATGACCCTGCACCATCTCCCATCTTTGAATATCCTGTGTATATGGTCAAAGAAGAAGAATATGATGAAATCCTAGAAGAGGTTTCACGGTTTCTTGAGCACGAGGAAAGTACCATTCAACCGTATAAAGAGCCGTTGGAGACGATCAATTTGGGTTCAGAGGAAGATCTAAAAGAAGTCAAGATTGGAGCACTGCTTTATCCCGATGTGAAGAGCAGGTTGATTGAATTGTTGAAAGAGTATGTGGACATATTTGCTTGGTAATACCAAGACATGCCAGGGTTGGATACTGATATTGTGGAACATCATTTGCCGCTAAAGCCAGAATGCCCGCCAATCAAGCAGAAGTTGCAAAGAACTCACCTTGATATGGAAGTGAAAATTAAAGAAGAAGTTTTAAAGAAAATTAATGCCAGTTTTCTTGTGACATCAGTGTCCCCTTAGTGGATTGCCAATATTTTCCCAGTACCAAAGAAAGACGGAAACATTTTCATGTGCATTGATTATAGATATTTAAACAAATCTAGTCCAAAAGATGACTTTCCATTGCCACACATTGATATGTTGGTTGACAATACAGCAAAATTCAAAGTATTCTCGTTCATGGACGGATTTTTCGGATGTAATCAAATCAGAATGGCTCCCGAGGAGATGGAAAAAACAATGTTTATCACACCCTAGGGAACATTCTGTTATAGAGTGATGCCCTTCGGGTTGAAGAAGGCTGGTGCAACGTACCCGAGGGCTATGAAAACCCTATTCCATGATCTGATGCACAAGGAAATTGAGGTATATGTTGATAATATGATTGCCAAATCCCAGACTGAAGAAGGGCATATAGAATATTTATTGAAATTGTTTCAGCATTTGAGGAAGTATTGTCTCCGCTTGAATCCAAATAAATGCACCTTTGGTGTTCGATCAGGAAAATTGTTAGGTTTCATTGTCAGCCAAAAAGGAATTGAAGTTGATCCTGACAAAGTTAAGACAATTCAAGAAATGCCTGCACCAAGAACTGAAAAGTAAGTTAGAGGCTTCCTTGGGCGGTTGAATTAAATTTCCAAATTTATTTCCCATATGACTGCAACGTGTGAGCCGATCTTTAAGTTGTTAAAGAAAGATCAAGGTTGTATATGGATAGATGATTTCCAAAGGGCATTTGAAAGTATTAAAGAGTATATGCTTGAACCTCCTATCTTTCTCCCTCCTGTTGAAGGAAGACCATTGATTATGTATCTGACAGTGTTAGATAATTCTATGGGCTGTATTTTGGGACAACAAGATGAAATGGGGAGAAAAGAATATGCCATTTATTATCTCAGTAAGAAATTTACCGACTGTGAGTCGCGATATTCTATGCTGGAAAAAACCTGTTGTGCTTTAGCCTGGGCAGAAAAACGGTTGCGGCAATATATGTTGAATCATACTACTTGGTTGATTTCCAAAATGGGTCCAATTAAGTATATTTTGGAAAAGCCTGCTCTTACTGGAAGAATTTCCCGTTGGCAGATGTTGTTGTCTGAATATGATATTGAATATTGTACTAAGAAGATTATAAAAAGAAGTGTGTTGGCAAATCATCTTGCTCACCAACCGATTGATGATTATCAGTCAGTTAAATATGATTTCCCTGATGAGGATGTGATGTTTTTGAAAATACAAGATTGTAATGAAAGTTTACCTGGGGAAGGTCCTGATCCTGAATCCCTGTGGGGTATGGTGTTTGATGGATCTGTAAATGCTTATTAGAAAGGAATTGGTGTTGAGATTATCACTCCTTATGGGTCACATATCCATTTTACAACAAGATTGACATTTGATTGTACCAATAACATGGCAGAGTATGAAGCTTGTATCATGGGGGCTCGAAGAGGCTATAGATCTCAGAATAAAAATTCTAGATGTATATGGAGATTCAACTTTGGTAATAAATCAGATTAAAGGAGAATGGGATACTCTTCACGCTGGCTTGATTGCCTACAAAGACTATGCTAGAAATTATTACCCTTCTTTAATTAAGTTGAATTCCATCATATTCCCAGAGATGAGAATCAGATGGCAGATGCTTTAGCCAATTTGGCTTCTATGTATCAAGTAAATACTTGGAATGATGTGCCTCGTATTACAGTTTGACGTCTGGATAGACCAACTCATGTGTTTGCAACAGAGGGAATGTTAGACGGAAAAACCTTGGTATTATGATATCAAGCATTTTCTCCAGACTCAGGAATACTCGGCTGGTGCGTCAAACAAAGGTAGAAAGACATTGAGAAGGTTGGTAGGCAGCTTTTTCCTCAACGAAGTTGTGTTATACAAAAGAAATTATGACATGGTCTTGCTTAGATGCATGGATAGACATGAAACAGACATGTTGATGCATGAAATCCATGAAGTTTCCTTTGGTACTCATGCCAATGGACATTTGATGGAAAATAAGATGCTTAGGGTAGGTTACTATTGGCTGACAATGGAATCTGACTGTTAGAAATTTTCAAAGAAGTGCCATAAATGCCAGATTTATGCTGAAAAAATCATGTGCCTCCAATGCTTCTCAATGTTATTTATTCCCCATGGCCTTTTTTCTATATGGGGTATTGACATGATTGGAATGATTGAAGCCAAGACATTGAATGTACATTGTTTCATATTGGTGGCAATAGACTACTTAACCAAATGGGTGGAAGTAGCTTCATATGCTAACATCACTAAGCAGGTGGTAGTGCGCTTTATCAAGAATAATCTTATATGTCAGTATGGTGTGCCAAGCAGGATTATCACTGACAATGGATCGAATCTGAATAACAAGATGATGACAGAACTTTGTGAAGAATTCAAGATTGTCCATCACAATTCATCTCCTTACAGGCCAAAGATGAATGAGGTTGTTGAAGCTGCTAATAAAAACATCAAGAACATCATCTAGAAAATGGTTGTTACCTATAAATATTGGCATGAGATTCTCCCTTTTACTTTGCATGGATATCGTACATCTGTCCTCACTTCAACAGGGGCGTCCCCATTCTCTCGTTTGTATGGTATGGAAGTAGTGCTCCCTATTGAGGTTTAGATTCCTTCTTTACGTGTGATAATGGAAACCAAGTTGTCAGAGGCTGAATGGGTCCAGAACAGGTTTAACCAATTGAATTTGATTAAGGAAAAGAGAATGAATGCCTTGTGTCATGGTAAGTTATACCAGAAGAGAATTAAGAAAGCTTTTGATAAGAAGGTCAAACCTCGCAAATTCAGAGAAGGTGACCTCTTGCTCAGAAAAATCATGTCTTTTAACACTAATTCTAGAGGCAAGTGGACTCCCAATTTTGAAGGCCCATATGTTGTCAAGAAAGTCTTCTCTAGAGGTGCATTAATTCTTGAAACTATGGATGGCGAGGAGTTCCCACATCCTATGAATGCTGACGCAGTCAATAAATACATTGCCTAAAGAAATAAAAGAACAGCTCACTAAGTCGAAAACCTGAAAGGGCGGCTTAGGCAAAAAAGAGCATCTCAGTAGGCTGAAAACCCGAAAGGGTAGTCTAGGCAAAAGTAAGAGACACAAATAAAATAAATTCTCCCGCTAGGCTGAAAACCCGCAAGGCCAACCTAGGCAAATGTTAGGGATTTTCTTGGCAAGTAACCGCATCAGACAAGACTTGATCATTGAAGCAATAATCTTCTAGGATCCTCACCACACTTCAACATAAGTCGCTGCTTAGGAATTCAAAGTTGTTAGGGAGAATAGTGGTAATTGTATTTCGATGTATCTTTTCCAATACGTTATCATTTTCTAAACTTTGTAATCATCTATGGGGTCTCGCCATTCACAGACTACCATTCTATTAATAAAGTTTGAGCTTTTATCCAACTTTTTGTAATTCTTATTTTATTTTGTTTACAAAGATTCCATTTATTATTGATAGTAATTTTCAAAACAAAGAGATTTAACAATAAAATTGTTTTTGAAAAGAATTTACAAATTACTTTTTACTTTAGATTTTTTGATTCAAGGAAAACAAAAGTAGTGATTCTGAGGATGGACGAACTCTGAATTTTTGGAAATGTGTATTCCCCAGGAAAAGTCCTCCCAGGTCACTCTTGCTGATATGCGCATGATCTTTGTGTTTCTCAAATAGTTGGAGGTGATACCAATTGATGTATGGTGCGGTGTTGGATTTGTAATCCCATATTTCCCTAGTCAAATCTTGGTTCATTTGTTGGCTATTTTGTTTTCGAGTTTGCATGGTCTGAAGCCTCTATCTCAGGTTCCCTAGTAAGACAATTAGATAAGGGCGGCATCTTTGTTAAGAAGTGTTGAAATAATTATCAACTTTTTGGGTTTTCTCTCGCCTAGTGTTGGGTTTGATTTAAAATCTCCATAATTTTGATTTTTTGCTGTATTGTTTAACTTCTTAGATCCCCAAGTAAACTTGAGATAACATTTCTCTTTGAAAGTTGTTATCCCCATATGGTTTCATAATTTCTCCCCAGGGAAGTTTGTGTAATCATCACTCTTGGTATTGAAGAATTCATTTTGGGCTCCCCTAGACAATATGGTATTGTCCTCCCCAATGAAGTCAGCATGAGATCCTCAGTTGATATCTCGATGATGTGGTTTTCAGCTTCCCTAGTGAAGTAAGTGTTATTATCTCTAGTGGAAATCAAGACGTTGAAACATTGTTTTCCATATTGAAGTCTGTGTGATGTTCCCCTGTGAAGTCTGAAGGAGGATGTTATATCCCTGTAACTGTTTTGATTTATTGTTATGATTTGATTACTTTCAGATTATGTTTATTCCCAGAGGAGTTAATCCATTAAATAGGAATTTATTTCCTCAATTGGTGCTTAATTTCTTTAGGAATTTTCATCTTGGATGTAATTTAGCCGAGTGTTGACTTTACCCAAGCTGGTTTTTTCTTGTTCTTCCCAATGTTGTGTGTCTGTGTTGTCAGCATATACATGAGAACATTCATACATTCATACATACATCATGCATAGATGAATCAAAATTCATTTCTCATTTGCATTCGTTAAATATTGTGTTAGCATATTACCCTATTTTGTAGAGTCATGTTACCTTCTCTCTAATAGAGCGTCAACCTTAAGCAGAAAATGTATATTATTTTAATTTCCCCACTGAGTTATCCCTCTTGGAAGAATTTTGATTCAAGCCTTCCTATTCAGCCCATTGTCTGGTTAGGTCTGTGTTTCCCTTTTGAGTTTATTTCTCATCAAGTGCTATCTTGGTTGACTGTTTCACTCCGGTTTATTTATGATTTGGATTTGTGGCTCCCAACAACATTATTATTATGATTTTCATAGGCTTTGAACCCTGGATTGAGGGTGTGCATTTATTTTGCACAAGAAGACTTTATCTCCTCAGTATGAATATTTTGAAACTTCCCCATAGAATTCATATTTCTTTTCTTGAAGGGTTTCTTATAACAGTAAGTGGCAGGTCTCCTTATTTGAGCAACTTGTACTTCCGCAGTAAGTTTGTTAGTTCCCCGAGAAGATTCATTTGTTTACTCTAATGGATGGTAGTATTGTCATTATGGGAGATAGTTTGTTGTTGATATTTGTTTACTCCAATGAACGATAGTCTCGTCATTATGGGAGGTAGTTTGTTGTTGATATTTGTTACTCCGATGAATGGTAGTCTCGTCATTATGGGGGATAGTTCATTGTTGGTATTTTTTTACTCCAATGGATGGTAGTCTCTTTATTATGGGAGATAGTTCGTTGTTTAGATTTGTTACTCCAATCAATAGTAGTCTCATCATTATGGGAGATAGTCCGTTGTTGAGGTTTGTTACTCCGATGAATGGTAGTCTTGTCATTATGGGAAATAGTTTATTATTGAGATTTATTACTCCAATGAATGGTAGTCTCGTCACTATGAGAGATAGTTCATTGTTGAGATTTGTTACTCCGATGAATGGTAGTCTCGTCATTATTGGAGATAGTTTGTTGTTGAGATGTTTACTCCAATGGATGGTAGTCTCGTCATTATGGGAGATAGTTCGTCGTTGGGATTCACTTTGCTCTAAGGAAATTCATTTGTTTTCAGTCATAAGTACTGATGCTAATCATTTGTGACCTAACCTAATATTGGTATTTACTGGTATTATCCTACCATTTCATTCCCCTGTGAGTCGACGTTACTTTTTTTGCTATCTTCTCAGTGAGTGGATAGTTTGCAGTTATCCGTCGATCATTGTTATCCTTTACTTTGATCTTTAATATTTGAGTTGATGATGCTTTATCTCCTCCTTGGGATTTACCCCAATAGAGTCGTGTCTTTTGTTCACAAGTGATTTATTTTCCGGGTCGGATTTTCGTTTTGATCCTTTATTTAATTTTTTGTTTCCCCAGTGGTGTCCTGGGTCACCTTTGGATTTGTTTGTTTGCATGCATAATCATATGCATTACATGGCATCTTAGGGCCAAAAATAGGGCTTTTTATATTTAAGTATCTTCAATCGCGTCGACACGAAGATTTTAACCTTCGTATCTCCGGATAAAAGAGACTTAAATAAGGGAAGTTATTGTACCCAAATTTTTGCCCCTAAGATTTATCTATCATCTTATATCAACTCAATTATATCAAGATCACACTAGGGTTTGGTTCTTCTCCCTACCTCCAGGTCTGCTCATGAGGAATCACCAAGCACTTTTATTTGTATATTGTGATCATATATGTCTCGTGTTTATTAGCTTTTAACTAACAAATACAATAAATGTTTTCTCTAATTGATGATGCTATAGGTGAGGGCATAACACATTTTATCAGGTTGATTCATAGGTTCATGAGTTTATTTCCATGCCTTCTTCAACAAAGCTTCATTGATATTCAAGTTTCATCATTAAGATTTCTTTAGAGTAATATCTTGACAAGGTCTACTATGATTCATCATGCCTCAATTTGTCAAAGGAAGTCAAAATATGCAAGAATTGATTGAAGAAGTTTGACCTAATTGGAAAAGTTTTTGTTTCCTTGATCACAAGTGCATAACTCTCTCAATCCTTAATATTTGGAAATGTTTATTATTTCTGTGTTCTTATTATCATCCACAACAACTTCTATTAACATGGAAAAAGTTATTGTGCAAGGAATATTGTCAAAATTGAATGGGCTTTCCAAGTCATTTTGGTCCTTTAGGAGCTAGGGTTTTTAACTTCTAAGGGCTATATATTGTTCATATTTTGAGACTTTTGAGTGATTCCAAAGATATGCGTCTCTTTAAAGGTTTATAAACCAATCACTTCAAAGGTTTCAAACAAATTTTTTGTGGAAGATTCCTAATGATGAAGAAAGATTACAAGTCCTCTAGATAGGCCTACACATTCCCTTGTGTGACTTAAAAGGATCATAACCTGGTCAATTTTTATCTCCTTGAGCCTGTTCTTTTTCCATATTGATCTTAAGAATGTGAAATTCAACTTTTCTTTTATGTGCAAAGCTTGAAAATGGTTAGAAGATGCCTTGAGAACTCAAACGATTATAGGTTACCTCATGGATTTTCACCAATTTTACAAGGCCATAACTTTTTCAATACTTGGTATTGTTTAGTGATTCAAGTCTCATAATTCTCTTTGGGAAGACCAATTCAAGCTATCATTATTGATCAAAGCAAGATTTTGAAAGAAGGCCTTGTTTGTAATCAAAACATTATAGGTCAATTTTGAAGAAAAACTTAGAATTTTCTAAGTACAAAAAGCCAACATCTATATCTCAACTTTGACCAAACACAACTTCTAGCTCAAGCATCCATTTGATCTCATTCTTGGCACATTGCAAAGAATGTGACCTTATCTTTCAAATTCTTCAAGAATTATACCCTAAGACCACTTGAGCTAGGAATATCACTAATTCAAAGTTGGTACTTTGAAACTGAAGTTTCACTTCAAGTCAGATTGCAATTTTCATAATATGGATTCTAATCACCAAAGTACCATGCGTTTTTCACTTAAAAATTATTAGCAAATATGTTTGAATCATTTAGAGTGCAAAAACGCATCATTTGGATAAGTTTTGATGCACATGTGGTCACACTTTCTTCATGATCACAGGTGTGCACGAATTCAAGTGAAATTGCATCGTCCACCCTCCTCTTGGTTCTATTCACTTCTCCTATAAATATGCTCTTTTCCACTCATTTTCGCAAGATTGAACAACCAGAATCGCCCTGCCAAACTCTCTCCATAACTCACAAATTCTGCAACTTTGAATTTCGTTTTACAACCTTCTTCAATCCATTTTCTTTGCTAATTCTTCATCCTTGAACTTCACTGAAGCTAACAGAAAAAGAACCAAGCATTGAAGCATCCTAAATCGTGTTAGCCAAGTCAAGTTTCAGAGCTCTGAATTTGAACTTCAATAGGTAGATTCCTTCATCAATTCTCTCAAAATTTTCTACTACAATGAAGCTCTCATCATTCTGATACTTGCTGCATCATTTGTTTTTAACTGGAAGCGAGTTTTGGTCATGAATTTTCAAATCCCTATTCAACTTTTTCCTTCTGGTTTTTTGCAAATTAACTGAGCTACACTTTAAATAAATTTTTTCGTGAGGGTACATTTGTCTTTGTCTTGATGAGACGAAGTGGATGACATTGATCTGAGCTCCTAATTTAACAGTTTGCGAGACCTACAATTTGCGTGGCTGGAAGTTGAAGATGACCAACGTGTCATCTTTCAACCAATGACAAAGCGCCACTTGTTTTTTAAAAATCTTATTTAAATATTTGATCTAGTGGTTTATTCACTAATGACCATGATATGCACAACGCGCCAGATCCCTTGGATTTGATTACTAACGCGTTTTGACATTGATCCAATGGTCTATATCTTTTTGGTTTTGTTTTTATTTTCTGATTTTATATTTTGATTGATTTAAACTTCAAAAATTCATAAAAAAATCATTTATGACTAAAAAAATCTGAGAAAATGCTTAAAAATATTTTGGATTTTTCTCTTTCTAATTTTCCTTTTTTCATAATTTTATTTTTTGATTTGATATTTTTTTATAATTTTTCATTTTAATTAACTTTTTTTAATTGATTAAAAATATCTTCCTTGATTTTTAAATTCTGAAAAAAATTATGGAAAGGTCCTCTGGTCTTTTAGAATTTTCTGATAACTTTGTTTTATTTTTATTTCAGATTTTACTATTTTTACCATTTTTTGGTTTGTTTTTACTTATTTCTTTTATTTCTAAAAATAGTTTCTGAATTTAAAAAATTCTGAAATTTTGTATCAATATTTATTAAATCATGCTTGACCTCTGGTTATTTTTTACGATTTTTATTTGGTATTTTAATATACTTTGTGTATTTTACCATCTATATTTTTTTATTTAACCATTTACATTTTGTTTTACTAAATATTATTCTATTATTTTTATATTGGTTCTGACTTGGACTTTATTTGGTGACAAATTCCTCAACCTCATTGGATCTTGGATGTTGATAGGTTGAGAAACCAAAATGGATGAATGATGTTGATGATATTTGAAACCCTAATTTCATACAATACATCCCCTCTCTCTTCATCTTATCCCATTCTTATTTGTGCTACATGTTGTTAGAGGATGATTTACATATCATCTCTCCAAACATATTGGACATAGATTACTATTGACCGGCCTCTAAATAGGTGTGACTTCTATGTAAGTCCACTTACGATTTCTTAACATAGCGCTAAATTTTGTCCTGATTCGAGAAATGATCATTCGTGGCCCAAACCTATGTTTGCAAGCCCAAGTATGTTTAATTTGAAACCTTTGTTCCAATAACCTTGAGGTTCATTGTTAGGAGGCTTTGGTCTTATCAATCCTCTAATGAGCCTTCATAAACATTGGTCTAAGAGAATCATTTAAAAATTGTTGATCATTTATTGTCGCCTCAAGAATTTGAAATAAATGATATACTTGACAAAAAGCAAATGAAACTAGTTGTTGAGAGGCTTTGACTTTATCAATCTTCTAATGAGTTTTCAAATGCAAGTTTCAAGATGGTCATTCAACTAACCTCTAATTTCTAACTCATTAACAATTGACTTTTATTTTTATGCTTTTACTTTATGCCTTGAGTTTTATGCATCATTTATTTTAGAATTTTCATTTCATGTTACTTTCATCTTTGCTCACTTGAGCATTTATTTTTATGTCATTTTTATTTTGCTCACTTAAGCTTACATTTTCTTGTTGAAGATACCTAATAACCAACTTGAACAATAAAAAACTTTAAAGTTGCTTGGACTATTTGGTTACTATCCTTGGCATGATGGAGTTATGGACTTCTTAGACTTAGGAGTAGAGACCTTGACCACCCTTGAGACCTTTTGAGATCTTTATGTGGAGATTATTCTGATTATATACTTTTCCAGTGATTGGGAATTCATCTGTATACAACTGTTACTCTGCCCAATTTTTGTGAAGACATAATGCATTTGACGTTTGGTATTCTTAAGAGGTTTAGTATCTTTTCTTGTTTGGTTTCAATCTAAAGGATGAGAATTCTACATTGACTCATTATGTCAAGTGTTGGCATCTTGTTGGTTAGATGGTTCTTTTCCCTATCTTTTACCTTATGCTTTAGGATAGTCCCTTCATCTCCTCCTATCTTCTTTAATTTCAAAAATCTTCTCCCTCCTTTTCAAAACTATTCTTGTTTTCCAAAATGGAATCGCTTTCACAATAAACTTGGACTTAGGTCCATGCATTTTCAAAATATTTTCTTAATCAAACTTTAAACAACTTAATAATACTTTGACATTTTTTATGAGAAGACTAAAAGTCAATCAATCTCATTCAAACCATTTTGCCATTTTGGCTTTTTACTTTAAACTTTTCTCAAAAGATTAGACTCTTGTCAATCCTTGTAGTGATGCGAACTACTATACTTATATGTTATGTAGTGAATTGAGATATTTTCCAATTGGATGTTGAGCGAGGCTTTGTTGATTTTAAAATCTAAGGTATATCCTCCACTTTGAGATGATGCAAATTATCATTTCTCATAATCGTGGGTAGTAAGTATATTCTTCCATTCGGATATGATGATGATGTCTCGTCTCTTAAAATTAACCAACCTACTTGTGTTTTAAATTTTTTAAAGGTGAACTATGAGTACCCTGATCTCCTATTGCATGGAAGGTGGTAGGTAGGCACTAAAGGTTCACAACAACGGCGGGTGCAAAAATTGTAAAAATATACTTCTTTTCTCATCCCCACAATATATTTTTTATACTACAATTATAGACAAAAATACACAAATTTATAAAGAGGTTCCTGTGGAGTATCTTAGATGTTTAGGGTGCTAATACCTTCCATTTGCATAACCAACCCTCGAACTAAGATTCTCTCTCCCTCTTTTTGGGTTATTCCCTCTTTTTCCATTCCTTTGGGACCAGTAAAGCGCGATGGATATTTTTATTTGATATGTGCGAGTTAAGTTAATCCAATAGCTTAGTCTTAGCATTTCTACCGCTACATATAGTATCTCACATCACTACAAGAATCGACAAGAGTATGATATTTTGAGAAAGAGTTTTAAAGTAAAAAGCCAAATTGGCAAAATGGTTTGAATGATGTTAATGACTTTTAGTCTTGAGAAAGATGTCAAAGTATGGTTAAATTAATTAAAGTTTTTTAAGAAAAGATTTTTTAAAATGCATGGACCTAAGTCCAAGTTTATTATGAAAGCGATTCAAGTTAGAAAACAAGAAGATTTTTGAAAAAGAGGGAGAAGATTTTTGAAATTAAAGAAGATAGGAGGAGATGAAGGGACTATCCTAAAGCTAAATGTAAAAGCTAAGGAAAAGAGAAATCTAACCAACAAGAAGCCAACACTTGACATAAGAAGTCAATGTATAATTCTCATCCTTTGGATTGAAACTAAGCAAGCACAAATATTAAACCTCTGAGAAATACCAAGCTTTAGATGAATTAAGTCTTCTAAAACATTAGGCAGAGTAACGGCTGTATACAGATAAATTCTTAATCAAATACAAAACATATAATCAGAATAACTTGAACACAAAGAAAATCAACCCAATGCATTGGAGTAAACCCGAAGAACTTCATACAAAATAACAACAGAGCAACAAGGTCCCAAGTATCAAGGCTTCTAATCCTAAGTATGAGGGATCCACAACTCCATAATTCCAAGGATGATAACCAGATAGTCCATGTAAGCCTAAGGCTTTTTAATGTTTAAGTTGATTATTAAGTGTCTTCAAAAGAAAAGAAACCTCAAATAATAAAATAATAAAAATGACATAAAGATAAATGCTCAAGTGAGAAAAGATAAAATGGTATAAATATTAATGCTCAAGTAAGCAAAGATAAAAATGGCATGGAATGTAAATGTTAAAGTAAATGACACATAAAAAATAAAGGCACAAAATAAAGGCATAAAGTAAAAGCATAAAGTAAAGTTAATTGTTAGTGAAATAAAAGTTAGAAGGTTAGTTGAATGACCATCTTGAATCTTACAATTGAAGGTTAGTAAAAGTAACAAGTCTCATTTGCTTTTTGTCTGTGATTAAGAATTCTTCTGTATACAGCCGTTACTCTGCCTAATTTTTTAGAAGACTTAATTCATCTAAATCTTGGTATTCCTCAGAGGTTTAATATTTGTGCTTTCTTAGTTTAAATCCAAAGGATGAGAATTATAAATTGACTTCTTATGTCAAGTGTTGGCTTCTTCTTGGTTAGATTGCTCTTTTCCTTAGCTTTTACATTATGATTTAGGATAGTCCCTTCATCTCCTCTTATCTTCTTTAATTTCAAAAATATTCTCCCTCCTTTTCAAAACTCTTCTTGTTTTCTAACTTGAATCGCTTTCATAATAAACTTGGACTTAGGTTCATGCATTTTAAAAAATATTTTCTTAAATAAACTATAATTAATTTAACCATATTTTGACATCTTTCTCAAAACTAAAAGTCATTAACCTCATTCAAACCATTTTGCCACTTTGGATTTTTACTTTATAACTCTTTCTTAAAAGATCAGACTCTTGTCGATTCTTGTAGTGATGTGAGATACTATATGTAGTGGTATAAATGTTGAGACTAATCCATTTGATTAATTTAACTCGTACAAATAAAATAAATATTACCATCGCGCTTTATTTTTTTCAAATGAAATGGGAAAAGAGCAAATAAACCCAAAAAGAGGGGGAGAGAATCTAGGCACGGGGGTTGGTTATATAAAGGGAAGATATTAGCACCCTAAACATCTACGGTACTCTGCAAGAACCTCATTGAAAATCTGTGTATTTTGGCTATAAAAGGTGTATACCAAAATAGATGGTGGAGATTAGAAAATAATTTATTTTTTTTACAATTTTTGCACTCGTCGCGGTTGCGAACCTTTAGTGCCTACGTACCACCTTCCGTGCAACAGGGAATTAGGGTAATCGTAGTTCACCTCAAAATATTTAAAATACATGTGTGTTGGTTAATTTTAAGAGAAGAGACGTCATCGTCATATCCGATTGGAAAACATACTTACCACCCACAATTATGAGAAATGAGCATTTGCATCATCTCAAAGTGGGGGATATAGCTTGGATTTTAAAATCACAAAGCCTAACTCAACACCTAAGTTGAAAATATCTCACTTCACTACATATCATAGAAGTATGGTAGCTCACACCACTACAAGAATCGACAAAAGTCTGATCTTTTGAGAAAAAGTTTTAAAGTGAAAAGCCAAAGTGGCAAAATGGTTTGAATGAGGTTAATGACTTTTAGTCTTGAGAAAGATGTCAAAGTATTGTTAAATTGATTAAAGTTTGTTTAAGAAAAGATTTTATAAAATGCATGGACCTAAGTCCAAGTTTATTATTGAAGCGGTTCACGTTAGAAAACAAGAAGAGTTTTGAAAAGGAGGGAGAATATTTTTGAAATTAAAGAAGATAGGGGGATATGAATGGACTATCCTAAAGCATAATGTAAAAGCTAAGGAAAAACAATCTAACCAACAAGAAGCCAACACTTGACATAATAAGTCAATGTAGAATTCCCATCCTTTAGATTGAATCCAAGCAAGTAAAAATATTAAACCTCTGAGGAATACCAAGCTTTAGATGAATTAAGTCTTCTAAAACATTTGACAGAGTAATAGCTATATACAGAGGAGTTCTTAATCACATACAAAGCATATAACAGAATAACTTGCACACAAAGAAAATCAACTCAATGACTTAGAGTAAACCCCAATAACTTCAGACAAAATAATAACAGAGCAAAAAGGTCCCAAGTATCAAGGCTTCTAATCCTAAGTCTGAGGGATCCACAATTCAACAATGCCAAGGATAATAACCAGATACTCCATGTAACCCTAAGGATTTTTTATGTTAAAGTTGATTATTAAGTGTCTTTAAAAGAAAAGAAAGCTCAAATGAGCAAAAAATAAAAATGACATAAAGATAAATGCTCAAGTGAGAAAAGATAAAATGGTATAAAGATAAATGCTCATGTAAACAAAGATAAAAAAGGCATGGAATGTAAATGACACATAAAAAATAATGGCACAAAATAAACGCATAAAGTAAAACCATAAAGTAAAGTTAATTGTTAGTGAATTAGAAGTTAGAAGGTTAGTTGAATGACCATCTTGAAGCTTGCATTTGAAAACTCATTAGAATATTGATAAAATCAAAGCTTCTCAACAACAAGTCTCATTTGCTTTTTGTCAAGTATATTATTCATTTCAAGTACTCAAAGTAAACCACATATGATCAACTATATTCAAATGATTCACTTAGACCAAAGTTCATGAAGTTCATAAGAGGATTGATCAAAGCCTCCTAACAATGAACTTCAAAATTATTGGATCAAAGGTTTCAAATTAAACATACTTGGGCTTGCAAACATAAGTTTGAGTCACGAATGATCATTTTTCAAATCGGGACAAATTTAACACTATGTTAAGCAATCGTAAGTGGACTTATATAGAAGTCAAACCTATTTTGAGGCTGGTTAGTAGAAATCTATGTACCAACATGTTAGATAAATTGTATGTAGATCATTCTCCAAAAGCATATAGCACAAGTAAAAATAAGAAAGGGATAAGATGAAGAGGGGGGGGGGATGATAGTATAACCAATGTATCAGATGAAATTAGGGTTTCAAATACCATCAACATCATTCATCCATTTTGGTGTATTACGTTTTTCAACCTATCAATATCCAAGATCCAATGGGGTTAAGGAGCTTGTCCCAAAAATAACACCCAACTGCCTTCAAATCAGGACCAACCAAAAAAAATATATTTAATATAAAAAAAGTTTAAATGATTTAAAAAGGAAATAATTGGTAAAATATCATACATGTATTAAAACACCAAATAAAAATCTAAAAAAATATCAGAAGTCAAACATGAGTCAACAAATGTTGAAAATTTTTTTAGAATTTTTTAAAGTCAGAAACTGTTTTTAAAATAAAAAGAAACAAGAAAAATTAACCAAAATTTTTGAAAAATAGTAAAATCAAAAATAAAAATAAAATGAGGTTGTAGCTGTATAAATATTGAGACTAAGTCATTGAATTGACTTAACTCGTATAAATCGAACAAAAATTGCCACCGCACTTTATTGTTTCTAAAGGAAATGGGAAAAGAGAAAATAAACCCAAAAAGAGGGGGGAGAATCTGTGAGCAACCCTTTTATTTAATTAGTTTTGTATGATAGCAAATATGTGTGTAATAAGAATCAATGAATGTTAAATATGCTTCATCTATATGTGGGCATAGTATAAAAATAGTATAGCATGTTCAAAAAGAGTCAAAATGTGTTTTACACATAAAACACAATTTCAGGTCTTCAAATAAAGAAGCTCAATGAGGGCACAATTGTGTGTCAAACAAAATACTATAGAGAGTTACTTAAGCGCTTTGGAATGAACGACTCAAAATCAATTGGCACCCCTATGCCTACCAACGGGAACTTAGATAAGGATGAACACAGTAAGAGTGTAGGTGTGAAGAAATATAGAGGTATGATTGGATACCTCTTGTATCTTACTGCATCTAGGCCTGATATCATGTTTAACGTTTGTATATATGTATATATGCATGATGTTGGTTTTTCGTTTCAACTTTGCTGAGATTGCATCTTAAACTGTATTGCTGAAAATCAATTCTTTTCCTCTTTTTTATGTTATCAAAGGGGGAGAAGAAGACGGTATTAGAGAAGGATATGTTAGAGAAGGATACCTATTTTGATACTGTTATTCACAAAATCAGGGGGAGCAACTCATTCATCTATGCTCTATTGTTGTACCCCAAGATTCAAGATTCAAGCTCGCACAAGTGCATTAGGATTTTCCAGTACCAAAATTAAAAGGAAACTGTCAAAAATGGAGAAGACAGATAAAAATAACATTTTGAACAATTTGGAGAAAAACAAGTGTCCTTTGATTCAGCGCCCTTCGATTGAACTTGTCACCTCTTTTGATTGCTCAAAAGTTGTTGCAAGCATGCCTCTTTCGTCTGGGCATGTTGACTTCTTGTTGTAGGCTTCGTTTGTGCCACTTACTGCCAGCATGTTTGCTTTGAATTTCAAATTTTGTTGCCACAAGTGCCCCATGTAGGGTAAGCCTTTCGATTCACCCAGCATGCTGCCTGCATGCTTGCTTTGAGTACCAAGTTTGTTTCCACAATTTCCCCCTAGAAGGCAAGCCTTTCGATTGGACAAGTATGCTTCCTGCATGCTTGCAATCGAAAACCATGACCTGCTGGCCACATGTGTCCCTTGCAAGGCAAATCCTTCATTTAGACACAACTGCCTGCATGCAAACTTCAGTTGAGCAAGGGCCTCATGCCACTTGGATTACATCCTTCATTTTGAACTTAAAACCTCCTTCAAATGCAACTTGGGTATGTCCTTCATTTTGAACTTAAAGCCTCCTTCGAATGCAACTTGGGTATATCCTTCGTTTTGAACTTAAAAGCCTCCTTCGAATGCAACTTGGGTATGTCCTTCATTTTGAACTTAAACCTCCTTCGAATGCAACTTGGGTATGTCCTTCATTTTGAATTAAAGCCTCCTTCGAATGCAAGTTTAGGTATATCTTTCGTTTGGATTTGAAACCTCCTTCGAAGCTACCTGCTTGATCCGTTTCAAGAAAACCTTCGTTTAGGGTATTTGGTTTCTGTTGGTGAAGTAAGAAGGTAATCCAAATTTCCTTTCATTTTGACTATGCCATTGAGATTTTCTTGCCTATTCAAAGTAGTACCTGTAATTGAATATGGCCCAATCAAAAGGCATGCCATTGTGGGGAATACTTAGTTTTGCCTACCTTGAGTATTGGTCGAAGGTTGGACTTACATAATAAAAAACAAAAGGGTTCAAAATGATAAATGCAGTTGAATATGGCCAAATCGAAAGACAGGCCATTGTTGGAAACATTCAATTTCGTTTGCTCTCGAGTTTGGTCGAAGGCTGGATCTGTAGGGCCAAAACGAAAGACAGGGTATTCGACTCAAAATATCAAGTTGAACATTTAGACCCATAGGATAGGCCACGTGTTTTCCCTTTTCAGGCCTCAAACCTATTGATTTACTCTATACTTAATTGTTTATACAAGTTAAAATATGCCTCTTACCCCTTTGCTGACTAAGACCACTTGCACTTAATAATATACTACTACTTTTTAGAAAAAGTTTGTCTTGAGCCTTGCGCTTGTTTTCCTTCTAAGGAAGCAATCCATCTGAATCACCCATCTTGGCACAAGTGGGTGCTTACTTTCCAGCTGAGCCTCTATTTTATTATTTTTACTCCCAAACATTTCAAATTTTTCCTCTATAAATAGAGAGTACATTTTCACAAATAATAAAAAGGGAAGAAGAAAAGGGGGAAGGTATCTTCAAAATTCTTACACACCACAAAAACTCTCAAGTCCTTAAACACTTGTGAAGAAAAAACCAAGAACCACCCTTCGACCCACTCACCCAGCTACAGTAATATTTTGAGTTGTCCCATCACTTGTGATAAAATATCCTTCGATCCACTCACGCAACTTCTTTCGACTCAGTCACTAAGTAGCAACTTCTTTCATCAAAGAAAGCACTTACATCTCCCTTCGATTTAAGGGCCTCAAGAGGTAAGTTTTCTTTCAAGCTTAAGTCTATTCTATTTTAATATCATATGCATATGCTAATAAAGAAAAATGTATACATTTCTAGACTATGTTTTAGCTTTCGATTCTGACTGCCTGTATGTTGAAAACTCAACCTTAGTTTAGTTATGCTTTGGACTTTGAGACCCATTAGTTTTCATGCTAACCCTTGGATTGTAGTTATATTTGGATATTGCATTTTTAGACTTTAAGACAGGTTTGTTGTACCCTTCGATTGGCTAGCTGCATAAGCCTTTCGAATCATATTCTGAAGACCCAATATTCTTACAAAGGGTCAACAAGGAACCTTTGGCAAAGTATGTGTGTTTTTGCTTCTGGGCCTCGAACGAAGGCCAAAACCTTGTTGTTTCCAAGCCTCGAGCGAAGGCCAGAACCTGGCTACTTCCAGGCCTAGGCGAAAGGCGTGACCATCTTGATTCTAACCCTTAATCGAAGGAGACAGAAAAGAAAATCGAAGGGCACGACTTCACTGATTCTAGAAGCCAGATCGAAGAGAGCCAGAAATGGCAAAATCGAAGGGTTTGCTTCCCTAAATAGAAAAATCCATTTTTCTTGCTTTTACTTTATTTTTGTCTTTATATTTTCACGCAATTCAATATGGTTGTAATAGTGTAGGATTTAGTTTTTGCACTCTTTTATTACTTTCATATAAATTTTAGTAATTAGGTGTGTATGGAAAGATAAAATCAACAAGTAGACAACTCAAAAATCAAAGACAAAATGCATGAAATCAAACACACTTGCACACATGCACCCTTAGGGTAATTCCACTTGTTGCCTTATAAAAATGGTCATGTTATGCATGTGGGATATCTTAGCAAAAACAATCACAAATACAAGATCATAGTCCCTCGATGACGCTACGAATGTTGCCTTAAAAATGATCTTAGTCCCTCAAAGGGAAATGCTAAGATGTCTCACAACATTGCTATCATGACCATACGATGACCCTCGCCCGTCCCTTTACATCCAAAGATAAGGCTTCTTACCAAATCAATGGTAAGATAAAAATATCAAAGGAAAGGAAGAAATGAACTAAGACTTTTGAGTAGGTAGATTGTTCCTAGTTGCTTGCTCATTTTCAAATCAAACACTCTTGCTTATTTTCAAAACAAACACCAACACTTTCAAAACCCTTTCCAAACATGAAATATTTTCAAAAGCTCAACACTTTGTATACATTCTTACAAATGAGAACTATTACAAGGTTTGCCTAAAACGATGGCGTCTTTTCAAAATACTTTCAAAAAACCACACAAAGTACATTTTCAAACAAAAGCAAGTGATCTAGAAAGTAACTAAGAGCCCATAGACAACTATGGATAAAAAGGGTGTTAATACCTTCCTTTTTTATAATCTACCCCCCGAACTCAGAAATAATCTCAAAGGTGTTTCCTGTTCTTTTCAGCCTTTCCTTTTGGATAAAAGAAAAGTCGGTGGCGACTCTTGCTAACCGCAACATTTGCGATAAAATGAAAAACACCCAAGTCAGTTCTCCCACCGTATTATAGAACTGGCGACTCTGTTGGGGATGAGACTTAAAATTGGGGTTACCTTAGGGCTAGATCACCTTTATTTGCTTTCATTGTTTGATTTGATTGCTTTACATTTTTGTTCCTTGTTTGGGCTTAAATCCTCTACCCGAATTTGGGATACCTTATAGGTAAGTAGCAATACATTGTGGAAACTGTGTGGGGTATAACGACATGGTCTAAGAAATAGCTACGTTAGTGTGACATATTTGTGGGTACCGGTAGCCCTTGAGTAGTGAAGGAGAATACGGGGCCGCTGAGTGATGTCATGAAGCACTAACTGACTTTTAGAACCTTTACTTGACCAACTTGGCCATTAGGATGTAGTGAGATGATCGGCTTTGGTGCAGTCCGAAGTTGGTAGATACTCGATACTACACTCATTGAGGTTTTGCTTTTTGGGATATTTTGGTTGTCGTGAAAGAGGCTTTCCCTAAAACAATGCCCGAGAAGACAGATTAGTGAAAGAGGGTACTTACCTATGAGACTCCATGAAAGCCTAAACCTAAATACTTGTTTGCCTTGTTTGTATATATTTATTTGTACATGACATCATAAACATCATAATATCATACTCATTCTAACCATTTCAAGGATTTTTGGAATTTATCTTTGTTCAGTTTTGTAGGATATGGCTTATATCCGCAGGAACACTATCCAAGTCAATCTCGTAAGGATTCCTCCTCAACTCAAAGAGTTAGCATCAAGGGTTCCTGAGAATTCTCGATTCACCGAAAGACATGGTCATCTCCTAAACTTGGTTACCTCCAACACTGATGAAGATATGATGAAGGTGCTCTTCCAATTCTTAGATCCTCTACACTATTACTTCACTTTTCCTGATTATCAACTTGTGCCAACTTTGGAATAATTCTCCCAAATCTTGAGGATCCCCATTCTCAACCAACTACTGTTCAATAGTACGTAAAGAGATCCAAAACCTGAAGAGATTGCTCAAGCCCTACACTTGCAACATTCTGATGTCACAACTAATTGGGAAACAAGGAGTGGTGTCAAAGGTTTCTTGGACAAGTTTTTGTTTGAGAAAGCTCAAGATTGTTGGAACTCCTTGGACTTACAAGCTTTTGAAGAAATTGTGGTCCTTCTAATCTATGGGATGGTTTTGTTTCCAAATCTTGAGCAACTCATAGATGTAAACACTGTCAAAATCTTTATATCTCGCAACCCATTGCCTACTTTGTTGGGAAACATCTTACATTCTTTCCACTCTCGCAATATGAGGAAGAGAGGTATCCTCATGTGTTGCAATCATCTCTTGGCAAGATGGTTTATTTGGCATCTTCCCCAATCTGTATTGAAGAATAAGCAAGGTTCAAGGTGGTCCATAGGTTGATGATGCTCAGACATTCAGATATTCATTGGTGTTCCCGATCTTTGGAGAATGTTACTATCATCGACTGTTATGGAGAATCCCCTAATGTCCCCTTGCTTGGCATTAGAGGAGGTATCACTTACAACCCCTGCTTAGCCTTACGATAGTTTGGTTACGCCCAAAGGGATGGTCCACATGAGATGTTTATCCAAGTAGTGGTATTCAACTACGAGAACGAAGATCAAAGCTACCGGCAGAGGTTTATCCGAGCTTGGAGGATGGTGAACAAGGTGGATAGCAAAACGTTGGGACACAAGAATTCCATTCCCCTTGAGCCTTATCTTAAGTGGGTGCGAGCTCGTGCTCAGAAACTTGTGATGCCTTATCCCTCCATCTTACCAGTCATTGTGGAACCTGTGGTCAAAGGAGATGTTCCCTACACTATCCTCCACCCCGACATGCCAACTTCTCTCGAAGAGTTGCAAAAAGGATGGATTCAGCTTAAATAAGAACGAGATACTTTCGAGGCTCAATTCCATGCTAGTGAAAAGAGGGTCTTGGAGCTTACTAAATAGCTACAAGAAGAGAAAAGTGTGAACGCCTACCTTACACCGAAGAGGATGCGTTCAGTATTTTTATCTTAGAGAATTATTTTGTAAGCCCAAGAGGCATATTGTAATCTTTTCAAGTTAATTAACGAAAATTGACGTTTGTTCATTCCTTTGTCTATGCAAATTTAAATTCCATAAATCCTTGGAATCATTTGCATATACATGCTCCATGCATCATAACATGACAAGTTTTCACATAACAGGTTTCCTTATCCTTCTACTGTTTATTTCAGCAAGATGGATCTAGAGAAAACTGTGAAGGAGCTCCAGGAACAAAACTCTCAATTCCAAGAAACTCTAATGGCTCTAGCCAAGGGGCAGCAGGACATGATGGCATTGTTGGCAGTTAAGAAGAAGCCCAAGAAGAAATCTCTACTCAACATGGGTAGAAGGTTCAAGGAGACAGTTCGTCAGATCCCGGTAGGAGAAGACTCATCTGAAGAGGACGAGAACCAGATTGGTGAGGTCAAGAGTACTCAGGCTGACTGTGTTAACGATCAAGTATCTGATGATGATTATTTCGACGAGCAGTATCCACCCGCCGATATCAATTATAAGCAGTTAGAAGACAGATTGAAAGTTGTTGAAATCCAAGCCGTCCCCGGATTAGATTTTGATGATTTGGGTTTGATCTCTGGGGTTGTCATTCCCCACAAATTCAAGGTACTAGTATTTTCAAAGTATGATGGAATTTCTTGTCCAAAACATCACCTGGAGTCCTATGTGCGCAAGATACAGCCACACACTGCAGATAGGAAACTTTGGGTTCATTTTTTCTAAGAGAGCTTGGCCGGAACACAACTTGAATGGTTTTATCAGTTAGATGGTTCCCGTATCAATACCTGGGAAGATTTAACTACCGCATTCTACCATCAGTATCCGTATAACACCGACTTGGCGCCAACGAGGGTTCAATTACAAGATATGACCATGGGGGGAGAACAAAGGATTTAAGGAATATGCACAAAAGTGGAGAGACCTTGCTAGTAGGGTTCAACCACCCTTGACTGACAGAGAGAACATATACATGTTTATGGGAACTTTATCAGGTCCATTCTTTAACTTGTTGGTAGGATGTTCCTCCTCTAGATTCACCGAGTTAGTCTTAACTGGTGAAAGAGTTGAAAGCGGAATCAAAAGTTAAAAGATCTCTATGGCGTCTGCCTCCACTTCAAATCTTGTCAAGAAACCTTTTGTTGCAAAGAAGGAGATCAAGGTTGTGTATGGGGCAAGGTCCTGTACCAAGAAGAATAATCATCTGTCTGTTAATGTTGTCCGAATATCCAATCCAACCCCCGCTCCAAGACCATCTTCTAATCATCAATGTTTCGAAACTCCGAGAAGACAATTTACAAGGTTGGGCATGTCATTGTATCAAGCCCTTCAACATTTGCTAAAGGCTAATTTAGTAACATTGTGCGATCCACCTGCCAACCCTGATACCTCTTCACTAAAATATAATCCAAACGCCAAATGTGCTTACCATTCAAGCATCCACGAGCACGAGACTGACTAGTGTTGGGCCTTGAAGAAAAAAATCCAGGATTTGATTGATAATAATACAATTGATTTTGATCCTCCTCCAACTCTGAATGTAATCACTGCCCCTATGCCGGAGCATGATAAAGGTGTTAATGTTGTTGAAGATACAATTTTTGTTGCCACTATCGAAGACTTGATTACTCCTTTAAATATCATCAAAAGGAATCGGTGGAAAGTCAAGATTTTCCCTGGCTATGTAAGAGACTGTGTTTGTTATACCCAACAACTCAATGGATGTGAAGGGCTGAAGAAAGGAATTCAACGCCTGATGGATAGCCGTGAAATTCTATTTGAGAAGACTCCGCTCGCCAAGAGTTTGACTAACAAATGTGAAGACTTCTCCATTATTACCATCTCAAACAAGCCTCTTAGGATCATCGCCAAAGGTCCTATTAGGATTTCAAATGAACCCGTTGTTTCTCCCTTAATAATTACCAATCACAGACCAATTCCCCACTCTTAAAACAAGGAAGTACCATGGAATTATGGTGCTGAGGTGTTCTATCATGGGATTAAACAAGACGCTTGGATCTAAGAAGAAAAAGCTGATGATGTTAGTAAGATAACTGGCTTAAGCAAAGTAACTCGAACTGGAAGAATATTTTCACCCAATATCTCACCACCAGTTGTTAGAAAGGCACCCATCTGCATTACTGCTGCCAAGCCAAGTACTGATATAAGAGGGAAGGAGAAGGTTGTTTATCCGGTCGTAATAGAAATACCTACAAAGGACATTGTCGATGAAGAACCCTTTGCTCATGAGATGGACGAGATATTGAAGATAATAAAAAGGAGCGACTTCAAGATTGTGGAACAGTTGGGGAAAACCCCTTCTAAGATTTCGATGTTGTCATTACTACTCTGTTCCGATGCCCATGCTCGGACATTAATCAAATTCCTGAAAAAGGCTCATGTCCCCCATGAGACAACAACAGACCAATTTGAGAATTGTGTGGCTAGCCTAACAGCTGATAATGGCTTGGGGTTTTGAGTTGCTGACCTAACACCGCTTGGGAAGAATCACAATAAAGCTTTACATGTTTCTGTCGAGTGCAAAGGAACTACCTTAGCACATGTTCTAGTCGACACTGGTTCTTCTCTGAATGTACTACCCAATGGGGCGTTAGACCGTCTAGACTATGAAGGTTTAGTCTTGAAGCCAAGTGATATCATTGTAAGGGTGTTTGATGGATCAAAGAGGACAATTCATGGAGAGGTAGATCTTCCAATCAAAGTGGGCTCCCAAATATTCAACTTCACCTTCTACATTATGGATATTCGTCCTGCCTATTCTTGTCTGTTGGGTCGCCCATAAATCCATAAAGCTGGGGAAGTAACCTCAACTCTCCATCAGAAACTCAAATATCCAGTCAAGGGAAGAATAGTCACCGTCTGTGGAGAAGAAGAGTTTATGGTAAGCCACCTTAACTCGTTCAAATACATAGAAATGTATGGGGAATTCATTGAGACCCCATGTAAAGCCTTTGAAGTCGTACCACCAATGGTTGCTGCCACCAAATGTTCCTCTAATGAACCCAAATTTGTTAAAGTCGTGCCAAAGATGGTTTCAGTCAAAGACGCTCGTGCTGCTATTGAAGAAGGAAACTGTGATAATTAGGGGCAACTCCTCGATATCCCATTTAATGTGGACAAGTTTGGTTTGGGCTTCACCGTCAAAGCTCAGAAGGAAGTGAGGCGTGCGTGCAGGAAAGTCACATCTCCGCATCAAGAGCCATGAAGTTAATGTTGTGGGTGATTCAGATGAAGAAGTTGCATTTGAAGATTAGGTGTATCCAACTACAAAGGAGCTGAAAAATTGGCATGCCAAGGACTTTGTGCCGATCTCCTTCCTTGAGGAGTAATCTACTTGTTATTTTTCTTTCATTTCAAGAACATTTTGTTTGTAATATGTAACAATGACTTTAAGCCATGTGCCTGGCCCGGGGCACTTTGGTCCATTTGTCAAGGGTTTTATTTATGTTCATCTAAATCATATGATCATTCAGTACATTGGACTCTTTTACATTTAAATATTTGTATTCATTATCTTTCTTTTCTTTCAAATACATCTTTCAAAGTAGCCATGTATCTTACATGCACACACACACACTCTTGCAGGTCCTCATCCACTCTGGATCTTGTTGCTAATGACTCTACCATTGCCAACTATGACTTAGAATGTACAATTAACCAAGCCTAAGATGAAGGCGAGGAAGATTGTGATATACCGGGAGAACTAGCCAGACTTCTATTACAAGAGGAAAAAGCTATTCAGCCGCACAAAGAGTCAGTTGAAGTCATTAATCTGGGTACTGAGGCAGATAAGAAGGAAATCAAGATTGGTGCTAACTTGGAAAGTAATTCCAAGAGAAGGTTGGTTCAGATGCTGCATAATTATATGGAAGTATTTGCTTGGTCTTATGAAGATATGCCAGGGTTGGATACCGACATCGTAGTTCATCGTTTGCCGACAAAAGAAGAATGTCCTCCTATCAAACAAAAGGTTGATGCAGGGTTCCTAGCCGTCACACCCTATCCCCAATGGGTTTCCAATGTGGTTCCAGTGCCAAAAAAGGACGGAAAAGTTCGCATGTGCGTAGACTATAGGGATCTGAATAGGGCAAGCCCCAAGGATGACTTCCCTCTACCACTCATTAACGTCTTGGTCGATAATACTGCTCAGCATAAAGTATTCTCTTTTATGGATGGCTTCTCAGGCTATAATCATATAAGGATGACTCCCTAAGACATGGATAAGACCACTTTTTTTACGCAATGGGGCACCTTCTGCTATAAGCTCATGCCGTTCGGATTGAAGAATGCAGGGGAAATATATCGAAGAGTTACGGTAGCTTTGTTTCATGACATGATACATCATGAGATAGAAGTCTATGTGGATGATATGATTGCCAGATCACAAACTGAAGAGGAACATCTTGATCACCTATACAAACTATTCGAAAGGTTGAAAAAGTACAAGTTGAGGTTAAACCGTAACAAATGCACATTTGGGGTACAATCTAGAAAGCTTCTAGGTTTTGTTGTCATCAATAAAGGTATTGAAGTTGATCCTGCCAAAGTAAAGGCCATCCAAGAAATGCCAGTCCCTCATTCTGAAAAGGAAGTTAGAGGATTCTTGGGTCGCCTCAATTGCATCGCCCGCTTCATATCACACTTGACTGCTACTTGTGAGCCAATCTTCAAACTCTTGAAGAAAAATCAGGTAGTCAGATGGAATAATGAGTGCCAAGTTGCCTTCGACAAAATCAAAGAAAATCTACAAGAACCCCTAATTCTCATGCCTCCAGTGGAAGGAAGACCCTTGATCATGTACTTGACAATACTAGAGAATTCTATGGGGTGTGTTTTGGGCCAACATGACGAGTCTGGCCGAAAAGAGCATGTTATTTACTACTTGAGCAAAAAGTTTACCGACTGTGAAACCAGATATTCACTGCTCGATAAAACTTGCTACGCTCTGGCATGGGCTGCTCGCCGGCTAAGATAGTATATGTTAACCCATACCACTTTGTTGATTTCTAAGATGGACCCAATCAAGTACATCTTCGAGAAACCTGCTCTTTCCGGACGGATAGCAAGATGGAAAATGATCTTGACTGAGTACAAAATTTGATACACAACACAAAAGGCTATTAAAGGAAGCGTACTAGCAAATCATTGGGCCCATCAAGTTGTTGATGATTATCAGTCCATGAACTTTGATTTCCCTGATGACAACATCATGCTGGTAACCGACTGTGCGAAACCTGGACTATATAACGAAACTGAACAAGGATCCTGATGGACTATGATCTTCGACGGGGCTTCCAATGTCTTAGTTAATGGAATTGGTGTTATGATCATCTCTCCGGAAGGTTTCCACACTCCTTTCACTTCCAGAATATTATTTGATTGCACGAACAATATGGTCGAGTATGAAGCGTGCATCTTGGGTCTGAAAGCTACCATTTACTTGAGGATCAAACATTTGAATGTATTTGTGGATTCCGCTTTAGTGATTAGAAAAGTAAAAGGAGATTGGGACACTAAACACCATAATCTCATCCCTTACAAGGAACTTGTGCTATCCTTGATTCCTCATTTCGAAGAGATCACATTTGAACACTTCCCTAGATGTTGTACCCCAAAATTTGACCTCTCATTTTTTACAAGATCTTCTCTTACATGGGTGGTTACAAACACTTTCTTGAAGAAAAACAACAAATTTTGAAGTTGGTCAAAGTGCCTTTTGATTGGCATCTCCAAAGTTCCTTTCGATTGGCATCTCCAAAATTCCTTTCGATTGGTATCTCTAAAATGCCTTTCGATTAGCATCTGCATAGCGCCCTTCGGTTGGCATGGACAAAGGTCCTTCGATTAGCCTGTTAACAAAGCCTTTCAATTGGCATTTCAACCAAGTATTTCGATTGGCATTTTAACATGACTTCGATTGGTCCCAACTGAAGGAAATTTAAGAGAGCAGAACAAACTTCTCGAGAAGTCAACAATTCCCTTCGATTGACATTTTAACAAAGCCTTTCGATTGGCCTTGCAACAAGATCCTTCGATTGGAATTTCAACAAGGCCTTTCGATTGGCCTCATTGCCAAGCCCTTACATTGGCATGGCAAAGAATCCTTCGATTTAGCATCTCAAACCAGGCAGCTTCGACAGGCATGTTAACCAAGTACCCTTCGATTGGTATGGACAAAGGCCCTTAAATTGGAATTCCAAAAGGTCCATTTGAAGAAGCCTTTATAAGGCATATTTGAAGCATGCATAAGAAGCCCATTCGAAGCGTGCATAAGAAGTCCATTCGAAGCATGCATAAGAAGTCCATTCGAAGCATGCATAAGAAGCCCATTCGAAGCATGCATAAGAATTCCATTCGAAGCATGCATAAGAAGGCCATTTGAAGGAGGCAACTCATAGTCCATTCAAAGAGAAATGCTGGAGGGTATTCGAAAGAGTCAAGTGTCCAGGTTCATTCCAAGATTTCCAAAGAGACATGAACGTTTCAAAAAAGGAATGTTTTTAATATGTCTGATTTTTGTCTCATGGTCTTAAAAGCATGGTTAATTTTCTATCTCTTGTCATTACTGGACCATCACTCTACTATAAATATAAGGCAAGGACACAGTACCAAGGGGGGGAAGAAAGAACGAAATAGAGGATATAGGTGAACAAAAAAAGAGAACACGCATACATATTGCACACGAAGAGATCACATACACGCACTGCTTAAAAATCCAAAAAGCCTCCCAGTCGAAGCACCCTTCTGCAGGTTCCCTCATCCAGGAATCCACCCCAACTCCTAAGCAAACATCTCCACACCCAGAGCCACAGGTCATCACCTTCGATCGGTAACAGTTTTCAAAACTAAAATTGCACCCTCATGACATTTAACTAAAGTTGCATATATATCCTTATTATTACTGATTGTATTGCATGTAAGCTAAAGCGCAGGTAATAGATCGTACCATTGTTGGGGAACGATCAAAGCTTTCCCTTTGAGTCTCAGGACAACACAAACCCAGGTCCAGATTCAGCATATTCGAATTGAGGAAGGATTAAAATTTGGAGGAGATTTGAATCAGCGGGTAAAGTCCCCATAGGGTCTCTAACGTTTGTTTCGTTTTGCAGGAAACATCTTTTCAAGACCTTGTTCAGAGCTTCGAAGCAGCTCAGCTTTGAACTAGATTCAAGGGTCCCAGATCGAACACTCCAAAGTGAACCCCCACATGTATCTTCGATCAAGCCTCTTCGCTGGATTGAAAGACATCCCAAGTCTCTTTCGATCCAGCCCCCCAGAACTACTCCCTCTTTGACTTACTGCGAGATCTTTCGATTTCTGCTTTGTTTTGACTATTTTTATTTCTCTCTTTAAAATCAACATAAAATCAATCCAAAAACCACAAAAAAAAAATTAGGATAGTTTTTTTCATTAAATTAATTTGGTTAATTAATCATTTAATTATCTTAACATTTTCTCAAAAAAACTAAAATTAAAAGGATTTAGATCATTTTCCCAAAATAAAATAAAACAACAAAAATATTTTATTCTTAGGATTTTTAGACGTTATTTTCAAATTCGCGCGAGTTTATTTTATTGTAAATGCCCACTGGTTTGTAATAGCCTGGTTAGGACTTTTTTCACTTTATTGCTTTATTCCCCTAATTTTGGACATGTAAATAATACCCTCCCCGAAGCTTTGTAATAGTGTAGGATTTAGAATTCCTGCACTTTAAATTCCTGTACATATATTAACTGATTAGATGTATGCTAAATAGGATTGCATGATAAGATCTGAAAACAAACGGTAGAACACCTAAATGTTTAAAGATAAATAACTGAATTGAACACACTTTCACACAAGCACCTCTAAGGTACACCCACTTTGGTTGCCTTTAAAAAACAGTCATGGGGAAGAAATGCTTTAGCAAATACCCGTAAAACAAAATTGCTAAAGCATCTCCACAATTGCCTTCGTGACTGTAATGTCCCTCTGAATGTCCCTAAACATCCAAAGATAGGGCTACCTACTCACTAATAGTAGGATAGCGCTATCTAAAGGATAGGAGGAAAAGAACGGACCGTTTTTTAGTACAAAAGTAGATAACTTTTAGAAGTTTGTTCAAAAAATACTTTTTTGCACTTACACACAAAAACTACTTTTCAAAAGACATTTTTCAAACACTTTGTATACGTTCTCTACTATCCCGAGAAACACTACAAAGTTCGCCGTACTAAGGCGTTTTCAAAAAAAATTCAAACACAAAGCACAAGAGCATTTTGAAAAATGAGCAAACCTCTAAGAGCCTGTGGAAAACCATGGATGGAAAGGGTGCTAACACCTTCCCTTTCCATAATATACCCCCCTTACTCAGAAACATCTCGAAAAGGTTTTTTTCTGTTCTTTTCACCCTTTCCTTAATTTGGATAAAAGAAAATACGGTGGAGACTCTTGCTTACCGCACATTTGCAAACAAAAAAAATGCAAAAACCAGTATATAAACAGTCAGTTCTTCCACCGTGTAACAGAACTAGTGACTCTGCTGGAGAAAATAAAAAGTGGGGTTTACCATAGAGTTAGTTATTATTTAACGGCTTTGTTGTACTTTGTTTGCTTTACCATTGGAGGGCTGTTTGGGTTGTTTCTGTAGATCCTACACCCGGATCTGGGGCACACTTTTAGGTAAACATCAATAGATCATGGAGACTGTACAACATAGACCAATATGGTTGAAGCGATGGTTGTGTTGGTGTGACACTTTGGTTGGTACCAGTATCCCTTGTGTTGAATCGAGGAGAATATGGGGTCGTCGCGTGGTGTCGTGAAGCACTAACGAACCTTAGAACCTTAGTTGGACAAACTTGGCCATTAGAAAGTAGTGAGATAGTCGGTCTCGGTGTAAAGTTGGGAATTGGTTGATACTCGATGCTACACTCATTGAGATCGGACTTTCGAGATGTTTCGGCCGTAAGAAAAGATTGCTAAGCTGAAATAACTCGATAAAGGAAGATCAGTCATATTGAGACTCCTTAGAACCCAGTTACTATTTCCAAGATAGGTTGAGCCAACTAAACTTCAAGAGGTTACTTACCTATAAACCTCATGTAAAGCCTAAACCTAAGGCTGCTTGTGTGACTTGTTTGTCTTTATTGTCTAACAACTTGAATTCTTTGCAGGGTTTACTTGCTCATATTCACCTTACACTTTCACTTAACACGTAGCATACACATCATAACATCATGCCATAACATTTCCTTAACCATTTCAAGGATCTCAAGGGTTTGTGATGCAGGTTATGATAAATCATACGTGTAGCAAGGGGCAAAGGGGATTTATTTTCCTCTAGCCAATATCATCAGAAGATCAAAATGCAACAACTTGAGTCCGGGGCTACGACCCACTTGATATGGTGAGCTTGACTCTCGTAGAATGACACTCTATGTTACGAAGTTCTTCACTCAAAGCTACAAATTTTAATTGCTGACATCTTCTTGTTTACCCTGCGAGTCCTTGAAAATATTGCATACGCATAACATACATGTTATTGCATAAATAGGTTTCAAAGCAGGGTCCTCATCTTATTCGCTGTTTATTTTAACAAGTAAAGAAATGGCTCTCGAACAAATAGTCAAAGACCTTCAGGCTCAAAACTCTCAATTCCAACAAATTTTTCTGACTCTGACCCAGGGGAAAGAAGACCTGAAAGCTCGGCTCGTCAAAAAGAAGGCTAAGAAGGCAAAGAAACCAGTTCACATGGGAAGGAGAAGACCAGCTAACCGTGCTCTAGATTCCACAACCTCATCAAAGGGAGGGGATAATCAAGAGGAAGAGGACGGGAAATAATAGTAAGAAGACAACAATCCAACATCTGAAGAAGATGGATCTGACTATGATGAAGAGCAGTATCCTCCTGTTGATGAAAAATACAAACAGCTGGAGGATCGGCTCAATGTCATGGAGATCCAAAGGGTGCCCGACCTAGATTTCGAAGAATTAGGTTTGATTCCAGGGGTGTTCATCCCACCTATGTTCAAGGTCCCCATATTCTTAAAATATGACGGTGTTTCCTGTCCCAAGCTTCACTTGAGGTCATATGTCAGAAAGATCCGACCTCACACTGCTGATCGAAAGTTATGGGTCCATTTATTCCAAGAATGTTTGGTTGGCACTCAAATGGATTGGTTCTATCAGCTAGAAGGAACTGAAATCCATACCTGGAAAGACTTGGTTGCTGATTTCTACAAGCAGTACCAATACAACGCTGACCTGGAACCAACTCGAGTGCAATTGCAGAATATGTCCATGAGCTCAAGAGAAGGGTTCAAGGAATATGTGCAGAAATGGAGGGATCTAGCTGGCAGGGTACAACCTCCTCTGAATGATCGTGAAATGGTCGACATGTTCATGGGCACTCTAACAGGCCCATTCTTCAATTTGCTGATTGGAAGTTCCTCATCCGGGTTCACATAAATGGTTCTGACTGGAGAAAGGATCGAAAACGGTATCAAGAGTGGGAAGATCCTGATGGCTACATCTTCTAATGTTGAGAAGAAGCCATTTGCTGGTAAGAGGGAAGCCAATGCTGCATATGGCCAGAAGGGTCGCAGTAAGGCCGAAGACCACAATTAATCTGTGGGGGAAATACTGGTCTCTAACTATACACCTATGTAATGACACCAACAGGGGAACCGACATAAAGAGGTCACGCCTAAGAGACAATTCACCAGAACCAACATGTCACTAGCCCAAGCGCTACAACACATGTTGAAAGCAGGGTTGATTATGCTAAAGGCTCCTCTGCGAAATCCCAACACTCCTGCTCCTAGTTACCACCCCGACGAAAGGTGTGCATACCATTCTAATAGTCCTGGACATGATACAAATGGCTGTTGGGCTCTGACGAACAAAATTCAGGATATGATTGACGCCAAAGAGGTTGAATTCGACCCTCCAGAGACTCACAAAGTGATCGCTGCTCCTAGGCAAAATCATTGAGAACATCCATTTCATTTTTTATTTTTAATTTGTAATTTCATTTGTTGTTCAAACAATTACTGTTATGCCGAACTTTGGTTTTCCCATTAATGCATCACATATGTTTGTCTTGAATGATTTCATTGTCATTTTATCTAAACTGTTTTCTTGCTTCCCTTTTTGTGATATTCAACTCTCGATCAAAAGCTCTAAGCCTTTAGAGGGAGGATGGCGAAAACGATACCATAATCCATACAGTGTGCTTTTGGACAGACCTTGCTGACGATGTAGAAGTGTTGTTTTAATCCCAAACAGTGGAGTTATAAGGAAGATAATCCCCAGTCAACCCCTTTGAGCCAAAGAAGTAGGAGTTTTTCTTTTCACACAGATTAAAACCCTTGATCATAACCTGGGGCAGGGTAGTTTCTCAATTAATTCAGACGCGCATTCAGTCGCAATCTGCCGCTTCATACACAATGAATGGCATAGAAGACGTCCTTCTAAATCAAAAGACGGTGATGGTTCCACATAATCGTCAGGACATGCATTCATTATCTCTCACAATAAAGGCCCGCTAAGTCAAAACCTATGAAGGAGACTTAAGAAAAAAAACTGGGGCATCCCGTTGACTGTAATCACAAAAGAAACAGTTCAGGAAAAAGCAGGGATAACAAAATCAAAAAAGAGGTCCTACAAATCCTCTACAAAAGAAAAGGTTACCAAACGATTGCCTTCTTAAACAAACGTTCAATTTCCGAACCATTACCGGAATATCAAGGACATTCCAAAACTCAATCGGGACTTAAAATGCGCAATTAACTGAGCATGGGGATGAAGAACATCACGAATAACGGGTGGGTACAAATAAATTTTTATCCTTTATCCTTTGTTTCTTAAACCGTGAACCAGACCACGCTACAACCCTTAAAAGTCCTAACTGAAGCATAGGTTAGTTCGGAAGCATACTGTTACAAAAGGTATCATGACTTCTATAGGACTTGCTATAAATCCTGAGTTGATATCACTCTCTTACAAAATTTGTTTTACTAAAAAAAATGAATTTTCTAACTTTAAGACAGACATAAGCTTTGCATTCTTAAAATACCATTGTTTGCATATGACTATTTTTTCAAGAGCAGAGAAATTCGCACAACAGATATTCGATGAACATAAATCTTCTCAATTTACGAAATCACCTCAAGTAGAAAGTCACTTCCAACCAAGGGGAACGACATGATCATTGTCCATCATCTGGGGCAATCAAGTCAAGATTCAAGGAATCTCTCAAAAATGCCAAACAACCAGGGGCAAATCTCCATATGAATCACTTAGGGCATTGGACATGAATTCCATCAACGAATCTTGTACGATCAAACAAATATCTTCTGGCAGTGTGGCAACACTTACTACTATGGAAAGTGACAATTCTCCATACCCGGTGAACATGGACATAGTCAGAAAATACTACGCATGAAAAAGACCCGCTAGGTTGACAGGCCTAGGCAAAAATAAGGGCATCCCAGCGAACCAAAAAGGTTCGGGCAAAAATTAGGGATAAAAACAAAAAATATGTACACCCCGGCAAGTCGAAAACCTGAAAAGACGGCTTGGGCAAAAAAGGGTATCCTGGTGGACTGAAAATCTGAAAAGACAGTCCAGGCAAAAGTTAGGGATTAAAGCGAACGACTACATCCCGTCATCTTGTAATTTGGTCATCAGTAGAAGACTTATCATCTTGATCACCATCTACAAAATCCCTGGTTGATATTTTCTACAACAAGTATCGAGACAGGGGCATTCTACTACAAGGTCACTGCCATGTTCTTAGCATGCATCCTATTGAGGCCAGGTGTTATCATACCCTCGACAGAGCAAAATCTCAAAATTACTGCTCCAACGAAAATTCCCCAATGAAGTCGCAAAGCTTCTCAGGATTCCCCAAGCGGATTATAGAGTTTCACTTCCTCAATAGACACATTCTGAATAAACCAGATTCTCATCTAGAAACAGTTCAGGTACGATCCAAGAACGGATGACATCCCGACACTTACTCCAGATTCTCATCTAGAAACGGTTCAGGTATGATCCAAGAACGGATGTCATCCTGACACTTACTCCAGATTCTCATCTAGAAACGATTCAGGTACGATCCAAGAACGGATGTCATCCTGACACTTACTCAAGATTCTCATCTAGAAATGGTTCAGGTACGATCCAAAGACGGATGTCATCCTGACACTTACTCCAGATTCTCATCTAGAAACGGTTCAGGTACGATCCACGAACGGATGTCATCCTGACACTTTCTCCAGATTCTCATCTAGACACAGTTCAGGTACGATCCAGAGACGAATATCATCCTGATACTTATTCAGATCATCTTCTAGAAACAATTCAGGTACGATATAGAGACAGATGTCATCCTGATACTTAGTCCAGATTATCTCCTAGCAACATTTCAGGTACGATCGAGAGACGGATATCATCCTGATACTTATTCAGACCATCTTCTAGCAACAGTTTAGGTACGATCCAGAGATGGATATTGTGATCGGTGGGAATGAGAACTGACTGTTTTTAGCTGGTTTCGCGAAATGTCGCGGAAGCAAGAGTCGCCACCGTCTTTTATTTTCTCCAACCTGGAATGGACAAAAGCACAGCAAAATTCCTTATGAGATTGTTTCTCGGTTCGGGAGATAGATTTATAGAAAGGGAAGGTGCTAGCACCCTTTCTATCCATGGTTATCCATGGGCTCTTAGGTACTTGCTCTTATGTTTTCAAAATGTTTGCTTTTCAAAATGTGAGTGGGTTTGAAAAAGTTTCTTTGAAAGATTTCTGAATAACTCTTGTATCTGTCCTCAAGAGTGTTTGAAAAATTTGTTTTGAAAGCTTTTGAAAGTGTAAGGTGTGAAAAGTATTTTGTTTGTTTTTGAAAAGAGCAAGTATCCAAGAGTCATCTACCTACCCTAAGGAATTAAGCTGTGTAAGTGTCCTTTAGGTAGTGGCATCCCACCATTGAGAGGTAGGTAGAACCATCGTTGGAGGTGTTCGGGTCAATTCGATTTTAGGGACCGTGTGGTCACCAAAGCAACAGTTAGGACACCTTAGAAGCTACCCTTACATCCTAGATCCTTTTTCTTAATCCGAGGCAACTGTTTCGAGGCAACTGGATCTTTGGACTAAGGGTGACCTCTAAGACGTCCTATACTTGATGACCACGTTTCGAAGGCAACGAGTGAGGCGTACCCTAGAAGTGGTGTGTGTATTGTGTGTTGTATTCAGTTAATGTTTGTCTTTGTTATTAGTGAGCTACGAGTTGTTTGTATTTACATACATCCTTTCATGCAAGTTTAGCAGTTAAGGGGGGTGCGGAAAGTAAATCACGGAAACATAAATCCTACGCTATTACAAGGCACGGGTCTATACATCGCCAAAAATTACAAAGACCCGTTTTTGGTAAATAAGTACGGAAAGTAAAGCAGTAAAAGTCCTAATTACTATTACATCCGGAGGCAGTTACATAATAATCCAAAAATAAGGAATTAAAATTAAAATGCGCGCGAAAGAAAGAATCGGGAATGCCTTAAGGGTGTTGACCCTTTTAAGAAAAGAAATTGATTTTTTTGTCTTTTTGTGATTAAATGAAATTAATTAACTAATGACTAATTAATTAATTTAATCAAAAGAAATTATATTTTTTTTGTTTTTATGTTTTTTATGAAATAAAATAAAAGAAATAAAATTAAAAGTTAATTTTTTCCTAATTCTAGATCTATTTTAATTATTAAGAAAAGAAATTGAAATTGCCTAATTAAACTATTTATTGGTTAATATTTATTTACAAAATAAAATAATAATAATAATAATGATGTTAATTCTTTTTTGATTTTTTTTATGAAAAATATTGGTTAATTATGTTAATGGTTGATTAAAGAGAAAAATAAAATAAAGCAAGTAAATAAAAAAAATAGAAAATGTCAAAACAAAATAAAAAGAAGAATAAAAACCCAAGGGGGGTGTGGCTGGAATTTGAAGGTGTTGAATTGAGAATTGTGGCCCATTTGAACAAGGCCTGTATGACTTTTTTTGGTTGCCTACGCGTGCGTTGACTCCAGAGTACCATAGTCCCCATGCTTGGCCCTTGGATCTGCATCTGTGGACACTTGGCTGCTTGGATCCATGAAGTTTATGGTGAGTCTTCCTTGGAGTGCTGCACAGGAAAGCAATTGAAAAAATAATATGGAAATTATAAGGGGACCTGGGAATCGAACCCAGGTCCCAGAGATTACCAAACATATGCCCAGACACTGAACCAAACGCATTTCTTTTTAAATATAATATGAACAAAAGAATATATGACACAAGTGCCCCATGTGCTGAAACGCGCGCGCGAATTCGAACGGACCACTCCCTGCTTGCCACGCCATCGTCTTCAAGCTTTTCCTGTAAACATAAAACATATAGCGGGGGTTTTAAACCCCCATAAAATACAGGCATATTGAAAATAGCGATTAGCAATTGGGACAACATAAAAAAGGCGCAACACGTCCATTCAATCCGTCTTGAGCTTCTGAGTTTGACCATGCCTGTTTTGAGGTTCAATTTTACAGTATATAAAAAAGCCCAATTCTAAAGCTCTGAAAACCTAGAAATTGCTAATGGTAACTTTCAATCCAGGGCGCCATTCTCAAATTAAATCATGTGAAACGCTTTGTATTGATCCTGTGAGCATAATGCTATCAACAAAAGGTGTTAAAAATGCATGGAATGTGATATGTAAATTGGGAAATATAGGCAAACCGTATGAGTGGGTGGGGATGATTCTGATGGTGTTAAGCCTTGTTCTTGATTGCAATGGCTTCCTGGAAGGGTCAGGAGTGTGTTTGGATCAACAAGGAAGCTTGAATTGGGCTGCAATATTGATTTCAGTTTCACACTTTTTTTGAAATTTTGCAATTTTGGTTATGGAGTGCTTGAGTGTTCTAGCTCGTGTAATGTCCAAGGAATGCTTGCATATATGTTATGTAATGTGTATCAATCCAAATAATGGTCATTAAGCCTTTGCATTCATGCTTGAGATTTTGCCATAAACTCCATTGAAACAACTTGCCATTTTTGTGTCAAATTTGAATTTTTGCTTGGAATAGGCCCTTGCACGAATTTGGAAGGTGAATGATGGTGTATCAAAGCAATTCAACACAAAATATATTCCTCCATTAATTTCTTTGATTTTTATTTGAATTTTAAAGATTTAAAATGAATTAAATCAAATAAAATTAAATAAAAATGGAAAAATTAATTTTAAATCTTGAAATAAATTGTGGGACACGTGGGAGGCATGGCCAAGCTGAAACAAGTGGAAAAAGTGGGCCCCTTTTGTCAAAAATGAAGTTTCAAGGGTAATTGACTTTGGCCATTTCACAAAAATTTCCCAACTTCTCCAATGCATATCTTGCTCAATTTTGAAGCTATGAACATGTTCTTGGACATTTTGGAAAGGTCTTGAAGTCCTCTAACCAATTTCTTTGGTCCCATGTCATTTTGATTTACCAATCTCAAGTTATGGTCTTTGACTTAAAGTGCCTTTTTGTTGACTTTTGAAAATGACCTATAATGTTGAAATTGATAACGTTTTGTGAGAGCATTTCTTAGATTTGGAATGTGAAGATGAGTTGTAGGAAATGTCTTCCCCTTCAATATGATCATTGGATGGGATTTTTCGGATGAACTATGAAAAAGTTATGCCTTGGTCAAGTTACAGTTGAATTTTCAACTGTCCAAAAATAGAAATTTTTGCATCTTGATGATTTTTGAGCCATGCTTGAGGAATCATGATCAAGACTTTATCAAATGATGATTGTGGCTTCAAAATAAGATGTTGACCAAAAATTTTGACTTTTGACTGCCAAATGACCATTTTGCCCCTACAGTTGATTGTGAGGCAATTAGGGTTTTTGACTGTGCAACTTGACCTTGTGAGCCTTGAAACTTGACATGTAGGTGCTTGACATTGTGTATAGGCATATGTGACTTGATTGAGCCCTTGAAAACCTCAACTTCCTTGCAAGAACCAAAACCCTAATTTGACTGGCTTAGGAGGATGGTTGACTGTGTAGCCCTTGAGTAGACTTTGAACCATTTGAGGTGATGCTTGGCAAAACTTTGAAGAATATGGGAGGGAAAATTTTGGGGTACAACAGTTGCCCCTGTTCAATCTTCTTAGACCTGAGGATTTAGATTGGCTTGTGTGCCTTTCGTGATCCGAGGGTGGAAGATGATTGAACACTAGAGTGCCCAGAAATTTGCACTCACATAGTTGAGTATCAGCAGTGTGATGGAGGGAATGGGCTTACAGATGCCATTTGGAGAGATGGTGGATAGGAGGATGGGCTTAAAGATGCCATCTAGAAGTTTGACAGAACCTTGTCGGGAATGGGCTTATAGATGCCATTTGGAAAGATGGTAGATAGTTGAATCTAAATAAGAAATAGAATAGCTTCCGTGTCTCGAGCATATCTAGTCTGTGTCTGATTGTTGACGTCTGAATAAACGGTAGAATGACCGCCGTGTCTGGGGTATATCCATACTGCATGAGTAACAGAATGTCATCCGAATCTGGATCGTGTCTGGACTGTCTTTTGAATGAATCTGGACTAAACAATAGAATAGCCTCCGGGTCTGGAGCATCTCTAAGTTGTCTTTTAGAAGTCTGAATCTGAACAAGCAATAGAATAGCCTCCGGATCTGGAACATCTCTTAGCTATTTCTGAAAGGAAATTTGAATAAGCAATAGAACATCATCCGCGTCGGGAGCATCTCTAAGCTATTTTTGAAAGGAAGTCTGGAATAAATATCAGAACGTCGCCATGCCTGGGTCACATCTGAACTATCTCTAGAAGGAGTCTTGAATAAGAAAAAGAACAGCATCCATATCTGGAGCATTTCCAAGCTATCTCTGAAAGGAAATCTGGAATGAGTATCAGAACGTCGCCATGCCTGGGTCACATCTGAACTATCTCTAGAAGGAGTCTTGAATAAGCAAAAGAACAGCATCCATATCTGGAGCATTTCCAAGATATCTCTGAAAGGAAATCTGGAATGAGTATCAGAACGTCGCCATGCCTGGGTCACATCTGAACTATCTATAGAAGGAGTCTTGAATAAGCAAAAGAACAGCATCCATATCTGGAGCATTTCCAAGCTATCTCTGAAAGGAAATCTGGAATGAGTATCAGAACGTCGCCATGCATGGGTCACATCTGAACTATCTCTAGAAGGAGTCTTGAATAAGCAAAAGAACAACATCCATATCTTGAGCATTTCCAAGCTATCTCTGAAAGGAAATCTGGAATGAGTATCAGAACGTCGCCATGCCTGGGTCACATCTGAACTATCTCTAGAAGGAGTCTTGAATAAGCAAAAGAACAACATCCATATCTGGAGTATTTCCAAGCTATCTCTGAAAGGAAATCTGGAATGAGTATCAGAACGTCGCCGTGCCTGGGTCACATCTGAACTATCTCTAGAAGGAGTCTTGAATAAGCAAAAGAACAGCATCCATATCTGGAGCATTTCCAAGCTATCTCTGAAAGGAAATCTGGAATGAGTATTAGAATGTCGCCATGCCTGGGTCACATCTGAACTATCTCTAGAAGGAGTCTTGAATAAGCAAAAGAACATCATCCATATCTGGAGCATTTCTAAGCTATCTCTGAAAGGAGATCTGGAATGAGTATCAGAACGTCGCCATGCCTGGGTCACATCTGAACTATCTCTAGAAGGAGTCTTGAATAAGCAAAAGAACAGCATCCATATCTGGAGCATTTCCAAGCTATCTTTGAAAGGAAATCTGGAATGAGTATCAGAACGTCGCCATGCCTGGGTCACATCTGAACTATCTCTAGAAGGAGTCTTGAATAAGCAAAAGAACAACATCCATATCTGTAGCATTTCCAAGCTATCTCTGAAAGGAAATCTGGAATGAGTATCAGAATGTCGCCATGCCTGGGTCACATCTGAACTATCTCTAGAAGGAGTCTTGAATAAGCAAAAGAACAGCATCCATATCTGGAGCATTTCCCAGCTATATCTGAAAGGAAACTCTTGAATAAGCAAAAGAATAACGTCCATCTCTGGAGCATCTCTAAGCTATCTCTGAAGAGAAAATATGAATAAGCAAAAGAACAACATCCATCTCTGGAGCATTTCTAAGCTATCTCTGGAGATAAATCTGAATAAGCAAAAGAACAACATCCATATCTGGAGCATTTCTCGGCTATCTCTTCAATCTCTTTAATGTAGATATGCCCTGGCTGGATACAGGTGTCGATTCTACTCACAGATATGCCCTGGTTGGATACAGGAATCGAATCTGGAATTGCGATAGTTGATAGTAATTGTCTTTGGATTGACCTTTTTCCTGAAAAGGCAAAACATCAGTTGTATGCGATGTCATGATGTATGAAAAGCATGATGTCATGATGTTCTCAAAAATAGATGAGATTGTGTGATATGATGCGTATGTGCATGCGTTGTGTATGTAAGAAGAATGTATGAAATGTGATATGTTTATGAATGTATTTTCGTCTAGGAAAATAAATCCTTGACGAATGCCGGGAAGTTGAATCCTAGGCTGATGTTGAAGAACAGAGTTCTTCGTTTCTGCTGGGGATGATGATTGCAAGAATAAATCGGTAGGAGAAGATGACTCCGTTGGGGAATAAACTTGTTGAAGAGATTACTCTGCGGGGAATTACTCTGTGGGAAGAGATACTTCGCTTGGAATTTGATGAGAACTCCGTTGGGGATACCATTGATATGTTTTGTTGGAAGATTTGATGAACTCCACTGGGGGATAGGAAGAACTTCTCCGAGGACGATCTTTCCGTGGTTTTTAGCTGAGGATAACCCAGTTATAAGCCATGGTGGAGAATAACCTTTGAATAAAGCCGGGGAGACGCGTTCGTGCTCTGCAGGGGTAAGCTTCCAGAATCTACTGGGGATAAGCTTCCTGCTGGGGAGATTGATTCAACTCTTTTGGGGAGACTTTTGAGACTGTACTGGGGAAGTGGCTCCACTGGGATGTCTGGTATTCTGCCGGGGAACAATCTTATAATAAGACTGCCGGGGATGCTTGCTTAGGAATATCTACTTACTCCACTGGGGAATATTGAGATTTTCTGGGGATACCCATCTTCCATAAGGCTGACCGTAGGCTAACTCTGCTTGGGGAGAGTGTCGCTGACTTGCTGGAGATATTGTGCCTTTTCAGGGCTGATTGGGAGACCAACTCTGCTCGGGGGAGAGTACTGTTGAATTCTGTCTTACTCTGCGGGGAGTGAAGGTATCTTGGTTAAATTCTTCAGCCGAACCTACCTTGGTACCTTGGTGGACAGAGCAACCAGATCGCTTAGACAACTCATTATTGCCCCAGTTTCTGAGAGAGAAGGTACCTGTGGAGGTGTTTGACAACTGCCGTCTGACAAATCTTCTTCTGGTAGGAAAGTGACGAGGTGATGGGACATAGTCGTACGCTTTAATCCCTAACTTTTGCCTGGACCGCCCTTTCGGGTTTTCAGTCCACCGGGATACCCATTTTTGCCCAAGCCGCCTTTTCAGGTTTTCGACTTGCCAGGTGTACAGATTTTTCATTTCATCCCTTATTTTTCCCGAACCCTTTTGGTTCGCCGGGAAGCCCTTATTTTTGCCTAGGTGTGTCAACCTAGTGGGTCTTTGATTATGCGCAGTATTCTTTCGACTATGTCCACGCTCTTAGGATACAGGAAGTTGTCACTGCCAGTAGTGCAGTGTTACCATATCACCAGAAGATCTTCGTTTGATCGTCCAATGCCCCAAGTGACTCAGAGGGAGGTTTGCCCCTGGCTATTTGGCATTTGAGAGATTCTCCGAATCTTGACTTAACTGCCCCAGATGACGGACAATGATCATGCCCTGCCCCTAGATTGGAGGTGCTTTTGTTCATTAGACATTCGTCGTGAGAACTTCTATGCTGTTCAAACAAATAGTCACATGCAAGCAATGTTATATTAAAAATGCAAAGCTTATGTCTGTCTTGAAATTTTTGAAAATGCATTTTCAGTAAAACAAGCAAATTTTGTAAAATGTGATGTCAACTCAGTATTTTACAGCAAGCCTTAAGGAGTCAGGATACTTTCGTAATAGTATGCCTTCGAACTAACCCATGCTTCAGCTAGGACTTTTTAAGGGTTATAACGTGGCCTGGTTCACGGTTTAAGAAACAAAAGATAAAGGCTCAAATTATATTTGTACCCACCCGCTCTTCGTGATGTTCTTCAAACCTAAACTCAGCTGATCATGCATTAGACCTTGTTTGAGTCTTTGCTCTGATATACCAGTGATGGTTCAGATACTGACAATTTATTTTGAACAGGCAGTCATTTCTTTTTTTTTTTGTTGAGGGTTTGTAGGACCTCTTTCTTTTGATTGCGTTATCCCTGTTTTTTTTTCCTGAACTGTTTCTTTTGTGATTACAGTCAGCGGGATGCCCCAGTTTTGTAAGTCTCCTTCATAGGTTTTGACTTATCGGGCTTTTGTTTTGAGAGATAATGACTGCCTGTCTTTTATGATTATTCGGAACCATCACTGTCTTTTGTTTCAGAAGGACTTCTTTTGATGCCATTCGTTGTGCACCTGGATCAACTGAGAAGACTACCCTGCCCCAGGTTATGATTAAGGGTTTTAATTTTCGAAAAGAAAACTCCTACTTCTTTGGCTCAAAGGGGTTGACGAGGGATTATCTTCCTTATAACTCCAGTGTTTAGGAATTGAAACAATGCCTGTACCTCATCAGCGGGGTTTGTCCAAAAGCATACTGTAAGGATCGTGGTATCATTTTCGTCATCCTCCCTCAAGAGGCTTAGAATTATTAACCGAGCGTTGATCATCACAAAAGTATGAAAGCAATTTGAATATAGTGAAAATAATTGGATTAATTTAAAAACAGACATATGTAGTGCATTAATGAAATAAAGAGTTTGCTATGACATTAATTGTTTGTATAAGCAAAAAAAATTACAACTCGGAAATTCAAATAAACAAAAGCCTTCAATGATTGGGCAAAGGAGCAGTGATTATGTTTAGAGTCTCTGGTGCTTCAAACTGAATCTCTCCGGCATCAATCATGTCTTGAATCTTGTTCTTCAGAGGCCAGCAGTTCTCCGTAGTATGCCCCGGGCTATCAGAGTGGTATGCGCACATATCATTGGGATGATAGTTAGGAGCAGAAGTGTTTGGATTCCGGAGAGGAGCCCTTAAGGTAATCAGCCCTGCCTTCAACATTTATTGTAGCGCTTGATCCAGTGACATGTTGATCTTAGTGAACTGTCTCTTGGGCGTGACCTCCTTACGTTGCTGCCCCTGTCCTTGTTGAGCAGGCCTAGGATTAAAGATCTGGGTTGCCCCTACATGTTGATCATGGCGACCCTTCTTACTATGCACCGCATTGGACTCCTTCTTCCCACTGTAAGGATTTTTATGAGCATCAGCAGGTGCAGCTTCTTGAATCTTTCCAGCATTGATACCAGCTTCAATCCTCTCCCCGGTCAAGATCAAATCTGTAAACCCACCAGAAGAATTCCCAATCAGATGGTTGAAGAAAGGACCAGACAGGGTCCCCAAGAACATGTCAACGAGCTCACGGTCAGTCAAAGGTGGCTGCACCCTTCCATCCAGATCTCTCCATTTTTGCGCGTACTCCTTAAAACCTTCACCCGTCCCAAGTGACATACCCTGGAGTTAGGTACGTGTAGGAGCGAGGTCGGCATTATAGTGATACTGCTTATAAAAAGCAGTTGCCAAGTCCTCCCAGTTACGAATACTGGTTCCATCCAACTGATAGAACCAATCGAGCTGAGTCCCTGAAAGACTCTCCTGGAAGAAATGGATCCATAGATTCTTGTCTGCCGTGTAGGGCTGGATCTTCCTTGCGTATGAATGGAGGTGCAGCTTAGGATAGGAAGCCCCGTCGTACTTTACAAAGGCAGGTGCCTTGAACTTGTGTGGGATCACCACCCCAGAAGATAACCCTAAGTCTCCAAAATCCAACCCAGGCACACGTTGAATCTCCATAGCATTTAACCAGTCCTTCGGCTGTTTGTACCGGTCCTCGGCAGGAGGGTACTGTTCATCATTGAAATCTGTCTCAGTGTCAGAGACCACAGGACTAGGAACCTTTCTCCCTTGGTGACTGCCTTCCCCCACAGATGGAGTAGTCCTCTCAGCTTCATTCTGCAATGTATTCCCAGATCTGCGTCTAGGGTTGAACAAAACAGTCCTCTTCTTCTTCTTTTTCAAGAGCAGAGTCTTCAATTCCTGTTGTCCTTGTGCTAAGCTCATGACCAGCTCCTGGAACTGGGCGTTCTGGGCCTGGAGGGCCTTGATAGCTTGTCCATTGGATGATTCAGGATTCATGATGATGGCTGAAATAAACAGCGAAGAAGATTAAGCAATCTGTAGAACAAAGTACCTGTAATGCAATGATATTTATGTATGCATGCAATGTTTTCAAGGATCTCGTGGGGTAAACGAGAAAAGTTGTTAGGATTTGAATTTGGGTAGCTTGATTGAAGGAACTTCATGTTGCTGAGAGTCCTTCTTCAAGAGTCAAGGCTCACCATATCGAGTGGGTCATAGCCCCTGACTCAAGTCATTAACCTTGGCTAGAGGAAAATAAATCCCCTTTGCCCCTTGCTAGACATTTGATTCATCATGACCTGCATCACAAACCCTTGAGATCCTTGAAATGGATTAGTCCTTATGCAAGATGTATGCAATGGTATGATGTTATGCTATGCGTGGAGTGATGTAAGTAAACCCTGTTATGAGTCCAGGTTAAGGACTGTAAACAAACCCTGCAAGAAACTCATGTCTTAGATAACAAGCATGCAAGTAGTCAAGTTTGAAAGCACACAAGTCACACAAGACAGCCCTTAGAGTTTAGGCCAGCATGAAGTTTGGGGTACTACCCTCTTGAAGTTTCGTTGGTTAAGACCTGTCTTATCAAAAGTAACCGGGTTCTAGAGGATCCCAATATCATTGGGTTGTTTTCTGTGTTCATTGTTTCGATTTAGCCACTGAACTGGCGATTAAAATATTCCAAGAAAACAACCCTCAATGAGTGTAGTATCAAGTATCAACCAACTTCAGACTGCACCAAAGTCAGTTATCTCACTACCCCTAAAGAGGCAAAGATGGTTCAATTAAGGTTCCTAAGGTCAGTTGATGCTTCACGACACCACGCGGCGGCCCCGTACTCTCCTTGACTTGACTCAAGGGTTACCGGTACTCACCAAAGTGCCACATCAACGTAGTAGACTGCTTCAACCGTGTCGGTATACCCCGCACAGTTCCCTCACAGTCTTGTTGCTACTTTCTAAGAAGGTATCCCCCAGATCCAGGTTAGGATCTATAGAACTCCCAAGACAGGCCCAATAATATTAAAGCAAGCAAAACAAAGCAATTGAAAACACAAGTATGAGCTATCCTAAGGTACACCTCACTTTATGTGTCCCCAGCAGAGTCGCCAGTTCTGTGATCGGTGGGAATGAGAAGTGACTGTTTTTAGCTGGTTTCGCGAAATGTCGCGGAAGCAAGAGTCGCCACCGTCTTTTATTTTCTCCAACCTGGAAAGGACAAAAGCACAGCAAAATTCCTTATGAGATTGTTTCTCGGTTCGGGAGATAGATTTATAGAAAGGGAAGGTGCTAGCCCCCTTTCTATCCATGGTTATCCATGGGCTCTTAGGTACTTGCTCTTATGTTTTCAAAATGTTTGCTTTTCAAAATGTGAGTGGGTTTGAAAAAGTTTCTTTGAAAGATTTCTGAATAACTCTTGTATCTGTCCTCAAGAGTGTTTGAAAAATTTGTTTTGAAAGCTTTTGAAAGTGTAAGGTGTGAAAAGTATTTTGTTTGTTTTTGAAAAGAGAAAGTATCCATGAGTCATCTACCTACCCTAAGGAATTAAGCTGTGTAAGTGTCCTTTAGGTAGTGGCATCCCACCATTGAGAGGTAGGTAGCACCACCGTTGGAGGTGTTCGGGTCAATTCGATTTTAGGGACAGTGTGGTCATCGAAGCAACACTTAGGACACCTTAGAAGCTACCCTTACATCCTAGATCCTTTTTTTTAATCCGAGACAACCGTTTCGAGGCAACTGTTTCGAGGCAACTGGATCTTTGGACTAAGGGTGACCTCTAAGACGTCTTATACTTGATGACCACGTTTCGAAGGCAACGAGTGAGGCATACCCTAGAAGTGGTGTGTGTATTGTGTGTTGTATTCAGTTAATGTTTGTCTTTGTTATTAGTGAACTACGAGTTGTTTTTATTTACATACATCCTTTCATGCAAGTTTAGCAGTTAAGGGGGGTGCGGAAAGTAAATCGCGGAAACATAAATCCTACGCTATTACAAGGCGCGGGTCTATACATTGCCAAAAATTACAAAGACCTGTTTTTGGTAAATAAGTACGGAAAGTAAAGCAGTAAAAGTCCTAATTACTATTACATCCGGAGGCAGTTACATAATAATCCAAAAATAAGGAATTAAAATTAAAATGCGCGCGAAAGAAAGAATCGGGAATGCCTTAAGGGTGTTGACCCTTTTAAGAAAAGAAATTGATTTTTTTTGTCTTTTTGTGATTAAATGAAATTAATTAACTAATGACTAATTAATTAATTTAATTAAAAGAAATTATATTTTTTTTGTTTTTATGTTTTTTATGAAATAAAATAAAAGAAATAAAATTAAAAGTTAATTTTTTCCTAATTCTAGATCTATTTTAATTATTAAGAAAAGAAATTGAAATTGCCTAATTAAACTATTTATTGGTTAATATTTATTTACAAAATAAAATAATAATAATAATAATGATGTTAATTCTTTTTTGATTTTTTTTATGAAAAATATTGGTTAATTATGTTAATGGTTGATTAAAGAGAAAAATAAAATAAAGCAAGTAAATAAAAAAAAATAGAAAATGTCAAAACAAAATAAAAAGAAGAATAAAAACCCAAGGGGGGTGTGGCTGGAATTTGAAGGTGTTGAATTGAGAATTGTGGCCCATTTGAACAAGGCCTGTATGACTTTTTTTGGTTGCCTACGCGTGCGTTGACTCCAGAGTACCATAGTCCCCATGCTTGGCCCTTGGATCTGCATCTGTGGACACTTGGCTGCTTGGATCCATGAAGTTTATGGTGAGTCTTCCTTGGAGTGCTGCACAGGAAAGCAATTGAAAAAATAATATGGAAATTATAAGGGGACCTGGGAATCGAACCCAGGTCCCAGAGATTACCAAACATATGCCCAGCCACTGAACCAAACGCATTTCTTTGTAAATATAATATGAACAAAAGAATATATGACACAAGTGCCCCATGTGCTGAAACGCGCGCGCGAATTCGAACGGACCACTCCCTGCTTGCCACGCCATCGTCTTCAAGCTTTTCCTGTAAACATAAAACATATAGCGGGGGTTTTAAACCCCCATAAAATACAGGCATATTGAAAATAGCGATTAGCAATTGGGACAACATAAAAAAGGCGCAACACGTCCATTCAATCCGTCTTGAGCTTCTGAGTTTGACCATGCCTGTTTTGAGGTTCAATTTTACAGTATATAAAAAAGCCCAATTCTAAAGCTCTGAAAACCTAGAAATTGCTAATGGTAACTTTCAATCCAGGGCGCCATTCTCAAATTAAATCATGTGAAACGCTTTGTATTGATCCTGTGAGCATAATGCTATCAACAAAAGGTGTTAAAAATGCATGGAATGTGATATGTAAATTGGGAAATATAGGCAAACCGTATGAGTGGGTGGGGATGATTCTGATGGTGTTAAGCCTCATTCTTGATTGCAATGGCTTCCTGGAAGGGTCAGGAGTGTGTTTGGATCAACAAGGAAGCTTGAATTGGGCTGCAATATTGATTTCAGTTTCACACTTTTTTTGAAATTTTGCAATTTTGGTTATGGAGTGCTTGAGTGTTCTAGCCCGTGTAATGTCCAAGGAATGCTTGCATATATGTTATGTAATGTGTATCAATCCAAATAATGGTCATTAAGCCTTTGCATTCATGCTTGAGATTTTGCCATAAACTCCATTGAAACAACTTGCCATTTTTGTGTCAAATTTGAATCTTTGCTTGGAATAGGCCCTTGCACGAATTTGGAAGGTGAATGATGGTGTATCAAAGCAATTCAACACAAAATATATTCCTCCATTAATTTCTTTGATTTTTATTTGAATTTTAAAGATTTAAAATGAATTAAATCAAATAAAATTAAATAAAAATGGAAAAATTAATTTTAAATCTTGAAATAAATTGTGGGACACGTGGGAGGCATGGCCAAGCTGAAACAAGTGGAAAAAGTGGGCCCCTTTTGTCAAAAATGAAGTTTCAAGGATAATTAACTTTGGCCATTTCACAAAAATTTCCCAACTTCTCCAATGCATATCTTGCTCAATTTTGAAGCTATGAACATGTTCTTGGACATTTTGGAAAGGTATTGAAGTCCTCTAACCAATGGCTTTGGTCCCATGTCATTGTGATTTACCAATCTCAAGTTATGGTCTTTGACTTAAAGTGCCTTTTTGTTGACTTTTGAAAATGACTTATAATGTTGAAATTGATAACTTTTTGTGAGAGCATTTCTTGGATTTGGAATGTGAAGATGAGTTGTAGGAAATGTCTTCCCCTTCAAGATGAGCATTGGATGGGATTTTTAGGATTAACTATGAAAAAGTTATGCCTTGGTCAAGTTACAGTTGACTTTTCAGCTGTCCAAAAATAGAATTTTTTGCATCTTGATGATTTTTGAGCCATGCTTGAGGAATCATGATAAAGACTTGATCAAATGATGATTGTGGCTTCAAAATAAGATGTTGACCAAAAATTTTGACTTTTGACTGCCAAATGACCGTTTTGCCCCTACAGTTGATTGTGAGGCAATTAGGGTTTTTGACTGTGCAACTTGACCTTGTGAGCCTTGAAACTTGACATGTAGGTGCTTGACAATGTGTATAGGCATATGTGACTTGATTGAGCCCTTGAAAACCTCAACTTCCTTGCAAGAACCAAAACCCTAATTTGACTGGCTTAGGAGGATGGTTGACTGTGTAGCCCTTGAGTAGACTTTGAACCATTTCAGGTGATGCTTGGCAAAACTTTGAAGAATATGGGAGGGCAAATTTTGGGGTACAACAGATATCATCCTGATACTTACTCAAATCATCATCTAGAAACTGTTCAGGTATGATCCAAGGGCGGTGTCATCCTGACACTTACTCCAGATTCTCTCCTAGTATAATGCAGATACGATCCAGGGGCGAATTTTATTCTGACACTCATTCAACACATATTTCAAGAATAGTGCAAATACGATCCAGAGGCGGATGTTATTCTGACACTCATTCAATGAATGTTCAAGTACAATCACGACATAGATCCATCCAAAAAATCTCCAGCGGGCACAGGGGCAAAAATGTCCTAAGGTGAAGTCATCGTTGTATCCTCAACATACGTCTGTGACATCTATGTTCCCTACAGAGCAGAAACAAAAAGAATTTTCATCTCCTTCATCCCCAAGCAGAAACTACCTCCTCAAACAAAGTTCCTCCAGCAGAGAGCTGAAATCTGTGTTCCCCAGCCGAGCTTTATAACCTTAAACAGTTTATAAAACCTCCTCTCGGGTAGAGTTCATTTCTCAAACTGCGGAAGCTCATTCCCCAACAGAGTTTATTTCTCTACAACGGAAGAATATTCCAACAAGGATCTCTCTCCACATATTTATTCTTGAGCAGAATTGATTCTCAAGCAGAGTCAATCACCGACAGAGAATCCTCAAACAGAAAAAGGAAATCCTCAGAAATCATATCCATTCATCATCCCCAACGAAAATGAAGGATACATCTTCCCAATACTCTCCAGCAATAGTCTGTGATTTATTTTCCTAGACTGGGAAACATCTCAACAGCATCCCATATTCATACATCATGGCATGCACATACACATCGAGTACATCATAATCTCATTTATTTTGAGAACATTATTACGCAACGAATTTCATACATCATGACATTGCAAATGACTAACTCTTTACCTTTCATGGAAAATATCAAATCAACAAACACCGTTGACTACTTATGTGACCTAGTAGTCCTCTCAAAAACTACGTCTAATGAAGGGCTGTTTCAGCAGTTTCCTCAAAAAGATGCCCTCACAAGACCTTCTCTGGTTCAGTCATATCGACACTAAGATCTCCCTGATTCTTATTCCAGTTAAAGATATTCTAAGACTTTCGTCTAGTTCAGTAAAATCGATCCTAAGATTTTTCTGATTCTTATCTAGTCAAAGTTAATTCAAGACCTTCTATGGTCCAGTCAGATCGACACTAAGATCTCCCTGATTCTTATTCCAGTTGAAGATATTCCAAGGCTTTCGTCTGGTTCAGTTAAATTGATCCTAAGATTTCTTTGATTCTTATCCAGTCAAAGTTAACCCAAGACCTTCTCTGGTTCAGTCAGATCGACACTAAGATCTCCCTGATTCTTATTCCAGTTGAAGATATTCCAAGACTTTCGTCTAGTTCAGTTAAATTGATCCTAAGATTTTTCTGATTCTTATCCAGTCAAAGTTAATCTAATACCTTCTCTGGTTCAGTAAGATCGACACTAAGATCTCCCATATTCTTATTCTAGTTGAAGATATTCCAAGACTTTCGTCTGGTTCAGTTAAATCAATCCTAAGATTTTTTTATATCTTATCCAGGCAAAGTTAATCCAAGACCTTCTCTGGTTCAGGCAGATCGACACTAAGATCTCCCTGATTCTTATTCCAGTTGAAGATGTTCCAAGACTTTCGTCTTGTTCAGTTAAATCGATCCTAATATTTTTTTGATTCTTATCCAGTCAAAGTTAATCCAAGACCTTCTCTGGTCCAGTCAGATCGACACTAAGATCTCCCTGATTCTTATTCCATTTGAAGATATTCCAAGACTTTCGTCTGGTTCAATTAAATCGATCCTAAGATTTTTCTGATTCTTATCCAGTCAAAGTTAATCCAAGATCTTCTCTGGTTCAGTCAGATCGATACTAAGATCTCCCTGATTCTTATTCTAGTTGAAGATATTCCAAGACTTTCGTCTGATTCAGTTAAATCGATCCTAAGATTTTTCTGATTCTTATACAGTCAAATTTAATCCAAGACCTTCTCTGGTTCAGTCAGATCGACACTAAGATCTCCCTGATTCTTATTCCAGTTGAAGATATTCCAAGACTTTTGTGTGGTTCAGTTAAATTGATCCTAAGATTTTTCTGATTCTTATTCAGCCAAAATTAGTCCAAGACCTTCTCTATTTCAGTCAGATCGACACTAAGATCTCTCTGATTTCCATTCCAGTTGAAGACACGGTGAAGCCTGGATTTCGACTAGATAACGGTATGAGGTGCTGCGAAGTCTGGAATCTGACCAGATAGTAGTTCACTTCTTCAAAGAAACTGTGAAGCCTGGATTTCGACCAGATAACAGTATAAGGTACTGCGAAGTTTGGAATTTGACCAGATAGTATTTCACTCCTTCAAAGACATTGTGAAGCCTGGGTTTCGACCAAATAACAGTATAAGGTGATGCGAAGCCTGGAATATGACCATATAGCAGTTTACCCCGTCAGTTACTATGAAGCCCGGAACCCGACTGGATAATAGTCAACCAATAATTTAAGACACAGTGAAGCCTGGATTTCGACCAGATAACAGTTTAAGTTGCTATGAAGCCTGGAATACGGCCAGATAACAATTAACTTCTTCAGACACTGCAAAGCCTGGAATCCGACCAGATAGCAGTTTACTCTGTCAATCACTATGAAGCCTGGATTCGACCGGATAGTAGTATACCTCAGATTCAAGTTGAAGCCTGGACCCGACCAAATAACAGCTTAATTTCTTCAAATTACCGAAGCCTAGATACGACCAGATAATGGTACACCTAAGATTAAAGTTGAAGCCTGGACCCGACTAGATAACAATTAATTTCTTCAAACTGCAAAGCCTGGGTACGACCAGATAACAGTTTAATCTCATTTCCCCAGTAAGTCGTTGTGAATCCTGGAGAACAACCAAATAATAGTAAGCCTTATCATCCTCAGCAAGTCATTGTGAAACTTGGATTCTGACCAGATAGCAGTTCACTTCCGTCTCTTCAATCAAGAGATGACTCCTCAATAGAGTAACGAACGAATAAGACTCCTAAAACTTTATGTTCCAAGACAGAGATCAACATTCCTCAGTGGACTCCTCCTCAGATAGCAGGAACAGGAATCCCCACAAAGGAGTATCTCATGAAATCAATAGTCTTCTGGATGGCATCTTTAAGCCCATCTCTGACGACTCTCTGTCATGCTCTATGGATGGCATCTTTAAGCCCATCTCCGACGGTCTCCTGTCACCTTTTCCAAATGTCATATGTGCGCCCGTTCCCAATATTATTCACCAGCAGTATCACTTCAGACGAGTGCAAATTTCTGGGCACTCTAGTGTTCAATCATCTTCCACCTTCAGATCACGAAAGGCAGGCAAGCCAATCTACATCTTTAGGTTTAAGAAGATTGAACAGGGGCAACTGTTGTACCCCAAAATTTTCCCTCTCATTTTTTACAAGATCTTCTCTTACATGGGTGGTTACAAACACTTGCTTGAAGAAAAACAACAAATTTTGAAGTTGGTCAAAGTGCCTTTCGATTGGCATCTCCAAAGTGCCTTTCGATTGGCATCTCCAAAATTCCTTTCGATTGGCATTTCTAAAATTCCTTTCGATTGGCATCTACATAACACCCTTCGATTGTCATGGACAAAGGTCCTTCGATTGGCCGGTTAACAAAGCCTTTCGATTGGCATTTCAACCAAGTCTTTTGATTGGCATAAGAACAAAGGGGTCTTCGATTGGAATTTTAACATCACTTCGATTGTTTGCAACTGAAGGAAATCTAAGAGAGCAGAACAAAGTTTTCGAGCGGTCAATAATGCCCTTCGATTTGCATTTCAACAAAGCCTTTCAATTGGCCTTGCAACAAGATCCTTCTATTGGCATTTGAACAAGGTTTTTCGATTGGCCTCATGGCCAAGCGCTTCAATTGGCATGGCAAAGAATCCTTCAATTTAGCATATCAAACCAGGCAGCTTCAACAGGCATGTTAACCAAGTACCCTTCGATTGGTATGGACAAAGGCCCTTCGATTGGCATTCTAAAAGGTCCATTCGAAGAAGCCTTCAGAAGGCCCATTTGAAGCATGCATAAGAAGCCCATTCGAAGCGTGCATAAGAAGTCCATTCGAAGCATGCATAAGAAGTCCATTTGAAGCATGCATAAGAAGCCCATTCGAAGCATGTATAAGAAGTCCATTCGAAGCATGCATAAGAAGGCCATTCGAAGGAGGTAACTCATAGGCCATTCGAAGAGAAATGTTAGAGGGTATTCAAAAGAGTCAAGTGTCCAGGTTCATTCCAAGATTTCCAAAGAGACATGAACGTTTCAAAAAAGGAATGCTTTTAGTATGTCTGATTTTTGTCTCATTGTCTTAAAAGCATGGTTAATTTGTTGTCTCTTTTCATTACTGGACCATCACTCTACTATAAATACAAGGAAAGGACACAATTCCTAGGGGGGCGAAAGAACGAAAGAGAGGATATAGGCGAACGAAAAAGAGAACACGCATACATATTACACACAAAGAGACCACACACACGCACTTCTCAAAAATCCAAAAAGCCTCCCAGTGAAGCACCCTTCTGCAGGTTCCCTCATCCAAGAGTCCACCTCAACTCCTAAGCAAACATCTCCACACCCAGAGCCATAGGTCATCACCTTCGATTGGTAAGGGTTTGCAAAACCAAAATTGCACCCATATGACATTTAACTACACATTGCATATATATTCTTGTTATTATTGATTGTGCTGCATGTAAGCTAAAGCGTAGGTAATAAATCGTGCCATTGCTGGGGCACGATCTAAGTTTTCCCTTCTAATCTCAGGACAACACAAACCCAGGTCCAAACTCAGCAGATTCGAATTGAGAAAGGATTCAAATTGGGAGGAGATTTGAATCAGGGGGTAAAGTCCCCCTGGGTCTCTAACGTTTGTTTTGTTTTGCAGGAAACATCTTCTCAAGACCTTATTCAGAGCTTCGAAGCATCTCGACTTCGAACTAGATTCAAGTGTCCCAGATCGAAGGATAATATATCCAGATCGAACACTCCAAAGTTCACCCCCACATGCATCTTCGATCAGGCCTCTACGCTGGATTGATAGAAAACCCAAGTCTCTTTCGATCCAGCCCCCCAGAACTACTCCCTCTTCGACTTACTGCCATATCTTTTGATTTCTGCTTTGTTTTGACTATTTTTATTTCTTTCTTTAAAATCAACATAAAATCAATCCAAAAACCACAAAAAAAAACATTAGGATAGTTTTTTTCCATTAAATTAATTTGGTTAATTAATTATATAATTATCTTAACATTTTCTCAAAAAAACTAAAATTAAAAAGATTTAGATCATTTTCCCAAAATAAAATAAAACAACAAAAAGATTTTATTCTTAGGATTTTTAGACGTTATTTTCAAATTCGCGCGCGTTTATTTTATTGTAAATGCCCACTGGTTTGTAATAGCTTAATTAGGACTTTTTACACTTTATTGCTTTATTCCCCCAATTTTTGACATGTAAATAATCCCCCTCCCCGAAGCTTTGTAATAGTGTAGGATTATAATTCTTGCACTTTAAATTCCTGTACATATATTAACTGCTTAGATGTATGCTAACTAGGATTGCATGATAAGATCTGAAAACAAACGGTAGAACACCTAAATGTTTAAAGATAAATAACTGAATTGAACACACTTGCACACAAGCACCTCTAAGGTACGCCCACTTTGGTTGCCTTTAAAAAACACTCATGGGGCAAGAAAGCTTTAGTAAAGACCCATAAAAACAAAAGATCATAGTCTCTCGATGACCCTACAGTTTCCTTCTCGGTAAATCATCTAGTCCCTAAAACAAAATTGCTAAAGCATCCCCACAATTGCCTTCGTGACTGTAATGTCCCTTTGAATGTCCCTTAACATCCAACGATGGGGCTACCTAGTCACTAATAGTAGGATAGCCCTTTCTAAAGGATAGGAGGAAAAGAACGAACATTTTTCGAGTACAAAAGTAAATAACTGTTAGAAGTTTGCTCAAAAATACTTTTTTGCACTTACACATAAAAACAACTTTTCAAAAGACATTTTTCAAACATTTTGTATACGTTCTCTACTATCTCGAAAAACACTACAAAGTTCATTCTACTAAGGCATTTTCAAAACATTTTCAAACACAAAGCACAAAAGCATTTTGAAAATGAGCAAACCTTTAAGAGCCCGTGGAAAACCACAGATGGAAAGGGTGTTGTTGTACCCCAAAATATGCCCTTTCATTTTCTCGAAAAATTTCTCACAAGAACTTGAATGGTTCAAGTTTGCAACACTGATACATCAAATTACGGTTTGAGTTTGCACAAGGACAATTGGACTTTTAATGCCCAAAATGACTTTCATGGATCATTATGGACCTTCAAGATTGCTCTGTCATGTTTCAGGCCTTGGATCACAAAATTGTTCAGTCAATTGATTAGATGACCTAAAAACAGCAATACTGATGAAAAAGTCAACTATACCCTGAAAAGTCAAACTTTGACTTTTTGGTCAACATTATATTCCAAAGATCAAAGTTCATCAAGACATTCAAGACTATCAAGATTGATCATCAAGAAGTAAAGAAAGTCAAAAGTCAACCTGAAAAGTCAAGATTTCTAAGACATAAATTTTCTAAGTGTTTTTACACATGATAATTGCATCACTTCATGCCAATTTTTCAACAAGATGCAAGACGGTTCAAGGAAAACTTTCAACATGAAAGTTGTAGATCTCGATGAGATATACAACTTTTCTTTGCTGATCAAATCCTAGAAGTGCTTGGATTTTGAGTTATAAATTCATGAAGTCATGACATTTTCATTTAACACTTAGAGAAATTTTCAACAGATTTTGTTCATGATTTTATCCCAACTTCTTGGCATTTTTTCACATAGTTACAAGATGATTTTGTCTAAATGTCAAACATGAAAGTTATAGAGGATGTTTCAAGATTTCTAAAACATCCAAGAGCATGAATTTATCATACTTGAGCTAGGAGATTCAAGGGCTTGAAGTTGGGCATGCATCCTTGAATTGCAAGTCATTCTATTGAAGAACACATAACAAAACCCTTATGCTATGATGCATAATCTTATGTTGCAGACCTTCTTGTTTGCAAATCTCTACATAATTTAATGTTTACACAAGAGCTTGAGCTATTACCCAAGTGTTTGAGCCATTTTCCAAAATATATTTCCATTTATGGCATAAAGGCACCATTGCTACTCTTAAAAAGCAAGCCTTTTGGCACAAAGTTTGTCTTAAGTCCATACCTTACTTGATGCTGATTATAATCCACCATAAATCATGGGAAGTAGCTCCTTTATACCAACAACTTTGGTACTTCATCTTGGGACTATGGAGTACTTGACATAGTTTGATCTTTGTAATCGAACCAAATCATAACATGCTGTCTTACAAACCTAGTCAGCTCATATGCATAAACCTACTCTCCATAAATAGAAGAAGCATTTGAAAGAAAAAGAGGTTAGGAAAAATAGAGAGAAAATTAAGAATTTCTCTTGTGTAGAAGCCCTCAAAAATCCCTGCACTCTAAAAAAACAGAATTGTCCATAAAACCCCCATTGTTGAGCTTTGAAGTCCAAATCCTTGAACCTCTCACTCCTTGCAAGTTTTTTCCAAACAAACCATCTAAACACTCCACATACATCATATAGAAGTTGTTCAAACACAAGAAAAACTTCTGTAACATCACTATCATCACTTCCCAAGCTCAACAACAGCCCATACAATAGCTCAAACTCACAGCACAAATTTCAATTTCAAGGTAAGTTTTCTTGACTTTGAACTCTTCATACAAGCATCATTAATGGTTCATTTGTGAAGATAAAATGTAGATATAATAACCTTGAAGCTAACCATATGCTTGATTTTCATTTTCACTAACCATGTGTTGAAAATTGACTTTTACATGTAGCAATACACTGATAAAAACAAAAAACAGCAGTTATGCGTCGACACGAAATGCTATGAGTCGACACATATTATGTCCAAAATAGGTTATGAGCCGATGCAAACCATTATGCGTCTATACGAAATGTTGCATGAGTCGATACAAAATGCGAATGCGTCGACTCATACTGAGTTAATTTTCATTTTCCAACATCAAGGAAGTTTTCGTATAAATACATAATGGCATGCGTCAATACATAAATTGTTTTCATATAAATAAATAATGGCATGCGTCAATACATAAATTGTTTTCTTATCAATACATAATGACACGCGTCAATACATAAAATTTTTGTATCAATACATAAGTGTATGTGTCAATACATAAAAACAAAATTTCCAAACAATTTTCTTATTTATTTATGTATTTATTTTTGTATAATACTTATTCATTCAATATGGTTGTAATAGTAAATTAGAATTTATTTGCTTTCATCCCCCCATTTTTAAATCAGTATCGCCATCCCCCAAATGATGTAATAGCATAGGATTTTAATTTCCGCAACTTATCGCTTTAATATAATTGTTAGTAATTAGGGTGTGTATGGCAAGATAAAATCAACAAGTAGAAAATCCTAATACAAGACAAAACAAGCATGCAAATAAATACACTTGCACACAAGCACTCCTACGGTAAAATCCACTTGGTTGCCTTATAAATGGCCATATTACGCATGTGAGGTATCTTAGCAAAAACAAGCAAAAATATAAGATCATAGTCCCTCGATGACGCTATCTGAGTTGCCTTTCAAAATGATCTTAGTACCTAAAGAAAAACTCTAAGATACCTTGCAACATTGCTAATCATGGTTATACGATGACCCACGCCCGTCCCGTTTACATCCAAAGATATGGTTACTTACCAAATAAATGGTAAGATAACAACGTCAAAGGAAAAAGGAAATGAACATGAAAGACTTTTGAGTAGGTAGATTGTTCCTAGTTACTTGCTCATTTTCAAAACAAAAATATTCTTTCTATTTTCAAAACAAACACCAACACTTGCAAAAACATCTTTCAAACTTGAAAACATTTTCAAAAGATCAAACACTTTGTATACATTCTTACGAACGAGAATCATTACAAAACTTGCCCAAACGATGGAGCCTTTTCCAAATACTTTCAAAAACCACACAAAGCACATTTTCAACAAAATCAAGTGATCTAGCAAGTAACTAAGAGCCCATGGAAAACCATGGATGAAAAGGGTGCTAATACCTTCCCTTTTCATAATTTCCCCCCTGAACTCAAGAAACAATATCAAAGGTCTTTCCTATGCTTTTTCACCTTTCCTTTTGAATAAAAGAAAAGTCGATGGAGACTCTTGCTAACCGCAACATTTGCGATCAAACACAAAACACCCAAATCAGTTCTCCCACCATATCACAAGTGCTAACACCTTCCCTTTCCATAATCTACCCCCTTACAGAGAAACATCTCAAAAAGGTTTCTTCTGTTCTTTTTACCCTTTCCTTAATTTGGATAAAAGAAAAGACGATGGCGACTCTTTCTTATCGCACATTTGTGAACAAAAAATGCAAAAACCCAGTATATAAACAGTCGGTTCTACCATCGTGTAACACTAGGGAAGAAAACCAGTTGGCTGATTCCTTGGCAACCATGTCTTCAATGTTCAAGGTCAGATGGGACAACGAAGCTCCTATGATCACAATTGAAAGATTCGACGAACCTTCACATTGATGTAAGCTTGACACTGACACAGAAAAGCCACGGTACCATGAGGTGATGAGGTATCTTGAAACACAAGAGTATCCCGAGGGAGCATCCATCAATGACAGAAAGTTCTTACAAAGATTTGCAGCCAAATTCTTCCTAAGTAATGGGATATTGTACAAACGCAACCATGACTCTACCATAATCCGATTCATGGACAAGAAGGAGGCAGAGGAAATTATGGAAGACATGCACAATGGTTTCTTTGGGACTCACTCAAGTGGACATACGATGGATAAGAAAATCTTGAGAGCTGGCTACTATTAGTCAACAATGGAGACTGATTTCCATCAACATTCAAGAACTTGTCACAAATGTAAAATCTATGCTGACAAGGTCCATGTACCTCCTATCCCTCTGAACGTCATGACCGCTCCGTGGCCATTTGCAATGTGGGGAATTAACATGATTGGATAAATCAAGCCAACCGCTTCCAATGGACATCGTTTCATTTTGGTCGCTATTGATTACTTCACCAAGTGGGTCGAAGCCGCCTCCTTTTCCTCAGTCACAATGAATATGGTAGCCAGATTCATCAGACACAACCTCATATGCCGTTATGGTATCCCCAAAAGGATCATGACCGACAAAAGGACTAACCTCAACAATGCTATGATTACCGAAATTTGCACTCAGTTCAAAATCAAGCATCAAAATTCTTCTCCATATAGACCTAAAATGAATGGCGCAGTCAAAGCGGCCAACAAAAACATTAAGAAGATTGTGCAGAAAATGGTAGTAACCTATAAGGATTGGCATGAGATGTTGTCGTTTACTCTTCATGGCTACCACACTTCAGCTAGAACAACAACCGAGGCAACTCCCTTTTCCTTAGTCTACGGCATGGAAGCTGTTTTGCCAGTGGAAGTTCAGATTCCTTCACTAAGGATCATGAATGAAGCAGGCTTAGGCGAAGACGAGTGGATACAAACGAGATTGGATCAACTGAACTTGATCGATGAAAAGAGACTGGCTGCTATTTGTCATGGTCAGACGTACCAAAAACGGATGATCAAGGCTTTCAACAAAAAGATCAAGCCTCGAGTATATCAAGCTGGTGACTTGGTGATAAAATGCATCATTTTGCCACAAGGAGACCCCAGAGGCAAATGGACTCCCACCTATGAAGGGCCATTTGTTGTCAAGAGAGTTTTCTCTGGAGGTGTCATGATGCTGACGACCATGGATGGTGAAGACTTCCCACATCCTATAAACGTGGACATAGTTAAAAAATGCTACGTATAAGAGACCCGCTAGGTTGACACACCTAGGAAAAATAAGGGCATCCCGACAAACCAAATGGTTTGGGAAAAAATTAGGGATATAACAAACACCTACACTTTCAAAACCTCTTACAAACTTGAAAACATTTTCAAAAGATCAAACACTTTGTATACATTCTTACAAATGAGAATCATTACAAAGCTTTCCCAAACGATGACGCCTTTTCAAAATACTTTCAAAAACCACACAAAGCACATTTTAAAACAAAATAAAGTGCTCTAGCAAGTAACTAAGATCCCATGGAAAACCATGGATGAAAAGGGTTCTAATACCTTCCCTTTTCATAATTTATCCCCCGAACTCAAGAAACAATATCAAAGGTCTTTCCTGTGCTTTTTCACCTTTCCTTTTGGATAAAAGAAAACCGGTGGCAACTCTTGCTAACCACAACATGTGCGATCAAATGCAAAACACCCAAGTCAGTTCTCCCACCGTATCACAGAACTGGCGACTCTGCTGGGGATATTCTAAAAGTGGGGTTACCTTAGGGTTAGATCACATTTATTTTCTTTCATTGTTTGACTTGCATGCTTTACATTTTTATTCTTTGTTTAGGTTTGAATCCTCTACCCGGATTTGGGATACCTTATAGCTAAGTAGCAATACATTATGGAAACTGTGCGGGGTATACCGACATGGTCTAAAAAATAGCTACGTTAGTGCGACATATTTGTGGGTACTGGTAGCCCTTGAGTTAATCAAGGAGAATACAGGGCCGCTGAGTGATGTCATGAAGCACTAATGAAATTTTAGAACCTTTACTTGACCAACTTGGCCTTTAGGACATAGTGAGATGACCGGCTTTGGTGCAGTCCAAAGTTGGTAGATACTCGATACTACACTCATTGAGATTTGGTTTTTTGGGATATTCCAGTCGCCATTAAAGAGGCTTGTACTGAAACAATGACCAAGGAAACAAACCAGTGATATTCAGCTCCTTAGAACCCAGTTACTATTGCTAGGACAGGTTTTAAGCCAACTAAACTTCAATAGGGTACTTACCTATGAGACTTCATGCAAGCCTAAACCTAAGGACTTATTTGCTTTGTTTGTGTATATTTACTTGTACATAACATCATGAACATCATACCATAGCATTTTTAATAACCATTTCAAGGATCTCGAGGGTCTTTGATGCAGGGTCACAATGAACCAGACGTCTATCAAGGGGCAAGAGGATTTATTTTCCTCTAACTAAAACACCGTCAAAAATCAAGTACAACAAACTTGAGTCAAGGGCTACAACCCACTTGACATGGTGAGCTTAATTCTCGTGGAAGGACATCCACCGATACGAAGTTCTCCAATCAAAGTTGTAAGTGACTACTAACATTTACCCTACAAGATCCTTGAAAACATGCATCCACATATCATGCATCATATCATGACATGTTTCTCCCATACAGGTCTCCTTATCTCCCTGCTGTTTATTTCAGTAAGATGGATATGGAACAAACGATGAAAGATCTCCAAGCTCAAAATTCTCAGTTCCAACAAGCGCTCGTGAACTTGGCCAAGGGGTAGGAAGATTTGAAAACACTCTTTACCAAAGAGAGCAAGAAGAAGAAAAAGTATGTCATCCTCAACGTAAGGAGAAGGTCCAAGGGGCATGCCCAACTAGTTAAAAAAAAGAAGCTTCTTTTGAAGATAGACAAGAAGAGGAAGTTGGAAGCATTAGAGCTAACATAGCTACTGATGGTGATGACTCGTCTGAGGAGCGGTATCCACCGGCGAATGAAAAATACAAATAACTTGAACACAAACTAAAAGCTGTGGAGATCCAAGTTGTGCCTGGTTTGGACTTAGGAGACATGGGTTTAGTTTATGGAGTGGTCATCCCGCCAAAGTTAAAAATCCCTACCTTCGCCATGTACGATGGAGTCTCTTGCCCTAAGATGCACCTAAAGTCTTATGTCCACAAGATTCAACCATACACAACTGATCTGAAGCTTTGGATCCATTTCTTCCAAGAGAGCTTAGTTGGGACACGACTTGAAATGTTCTATCAATTGGAGAGTTCCCACGTTCATACTTGGGAAGATCTAGCCGCTTCTTTTTACAAGAAATATAAATACAACATTGATCTTGCACCAACTTGTGTGCAATTGCAGAACATGACCATGGGTTCCAACGAGAACTTCAAAAGATACACCCAAAAGTGTTGAGATCTGGCTGGTAGGGTGAAGCCCCCTTTAACTGACAGGGAGCTGATTGACATCTTCATGGGAACCTTGACAGGACCTTTCTTCAATCACCTAATCGGAAGCTCCTCATTCGGGTTCACCGAGATAATACTGACCGGTGAAAGGGTCGAAGCTGGCATCAAAAGTGGAAAGATCCAAGGAGCTACACCCTCCGATGCTCAGAAAAAGCCATACAATGGGAAGAAAGAGTCCAATGCTGTGTACGGTCAAAAGATTCATCATGACCAACATGTGGGGGAAGTTCTGATCTCTGGTTCCGCGTCGCACCGGTAACAACAAAGGGGAAATCAACGAAGGCCAGACGAGCCTAAAAGACAGTTTACCAACATCAAGATGCCTTTGTCTCAAGCACTACAACACTTTTTGAGGATGAACTTGATTACGTTGATAGGACCTTATCCAAACCCCAAAACTTCTTCTCCTAACTACAATCCTAATGCAACATGTGCTTATCATTCCGCAGTCCCGGGCATGATACTAACGATTGTTGGGCGCTGAAGTACAAGATTCAAAACATGATTGATGCCAAGGAGATCGAGTTTGATCCTCCAGAGACTCCCAACGTGATCACCGCTCCCATGCCAAATCATTGAGTGTTCCAGTTCATTTTTGTTTCTTCAATTGTAATTTCTTTTGTTATTCAAACAATTATCTATTAATGTTAAACTATGTTTCATTAATGCATTGCATATGTTTGTCTTGAATTCAGCCATTCGTTTTCACTATATTTAAACTATGCTTTTTACTCTTAACTCTTGCTAAAAGTTACAAGCCTTTAGAGGGAGGATGACGAAAACAGTGCCTTAATCCCATACAGTATGCTTTTGGACAGACCTTGCTGACGATGTACAGGCGTTCTTTCAAATCCTAAACACTAGAGTTATAAGGAAGATAATCCCTAGTCAACCCCTTTGAGCCAAAGAAGTAGAAGTTTTCTTTTTAACACAAATTGAATTCTTTAATCAAAACCCGGGGCAGGGTAGTCTCTCAGTTAATTCAAATGTGCGTTCCGTCGTAAACTTTCACTTCTTAATACAACGAATGAAATCCAAAACATTCCTCTGGAATCAAAAGACGGTGACGGTTCCCTATCATATAGGCGGTCATTATCTCTCAATAAGAAAATCCCCACTAAGTTAAAACCTATGAAAGAGGCTTAAGAAAAACTAGGGCATCCCGTTGACTGTAATATCAAAAAACAAGAACGGTCAGGAAAAATCTGGGATAATAAACAAAAAAAATAGGTCACTACAGACCCTTGACCAACATAAAAAATGTTGCAAAAAATGACCGCCTTCAGATAAACTAAACTTGTCAAAACCATCACCAAAACGTCATTGGAGTTCAAACACGCAATTAACTGAGTTTAGGACTGAAGAACATCCCAAAGAATGGGCGGGTAGAAATACACTTTGAGCCTTATCCTTTGTTTCTTAAACCGTGAACCAAACCAAGCTATAACCCTTCAAAAGTCCTAATTGAAGCATATGTTAGTTCGAAAGCATACTATTACAAAAGGTATCCTGACTCATATAAGGCTTACTCCAAATCCTGAGTTGAATTCATATTCTTACAAAAATTCTTTTATCTGCTAAAAATGCATTTTCAAAACTTCAAGACAAGCATAAACTTTGCATTATTTGAATATTGTTGTTTGCATATGTCTAATTTTTTGACAGCGGAGAAATTCACACAAGGAAGATCCAGTGAACAAAAACTCTCTCATTGAACAAAATCATTTCAAGCGGGAAGACGCTTCCCATAACAAATATCCTATAAGCAAGGGGAACGGTATGATCATTATCTAGCACATCTGGGGAAGTCCAGTTAAGATTCTAAGAAATCTCTCAAGAAACGCTGAATATACCAGGGGTAGGTCTCCATCTGAATCACTTGGGGAATTGAACGCGAATCCCAACAAAGGGTCACATACAGTCAAACATTTCCCAACAGTGTCACAAACACCTGCTACTAGGGACAACGACAAATATCCCCCAAAATCTTGTTCATAGGATGACCCCTAGCCAGGGTTTCAATCTCTGAAGACGCCTCCCCAATAGACTGGCGACAAGGTTTATTTCCCCAACAAACTACAGATTCTCCAGTTACAAATCAAGGGACCACAACTCCTCTCCCTAGTAGACTACTCTACAATCCCCAACAAGTTACTGCGAAACCTGGAAACCGACCAGATAACAGTTAACTTCAGCAAGCTGTTGAGAATCCTGGACCCAACCAGATATCAGTTCAACTTCATCCTTTCAAGTAAGTTTCTGTGAAGCCTGGAATTCGACCAGATAACAGTTTAACTTCACTCTCCCAAGTAATTTTCTGCGAAGCCTGGAATGTGACCAGATAATAGTTAATTCACATCTTCCCCTGCAAGTCGCTACGAAGCCTAGAATACGACCAAATAACAGTCAACTTCATTATCCTTAATAAATCGTTGCCAAGCCTAGATTTCGACCAGATAACAATTAACTTTCCTTTCTCTTCCATCAAGAGATAACTCCCCAGTAGAGCAACAGACGACTGAGACTCCTGAACTCCTTTACCCAAGCAGAAATCAACACTCTCCATTAAGTTTCCCTCAAGAAAAGTCAATGTTCGCCAACGGAGTTCTCCTCGAACAACAAAACAGGATTCCCCAGTGGAAACATCCTGAAACAAGGTCCAAAGAGGAACATACTCTTCATCCACAACAGCGGTCCGGGATTTCATTTTCCAAAGCTCCCCAGCATTTGTCAAGGATTTATTTTCCAGATAAAGATGCATTTCAATGACATTTCACATTTCATACATCTTACTTACATACATTGCACCATGCATTTCATACATCATGACATTGCATGCAGCTAACATTTTGCCTTTTCAAGAAAAGGTCAATCAACAGATGGTTATCATCAGCAATTTTGAACAGGTCCAAGTTTAGTTTCTAAAGCAAGACAGAGCAACTACCTGTGTGAACGGATGCAGCTTTACATGGGCTCATCATGAAGCAATCTTACATGGATTTCTTCTCGTCATGAAGAAATCTTACACGGGTTCCTTCTGACTTCCAAATGCAGCTTTACACGGGCTCATCATGAAGAAATCTTACATGGACTTCTTCTCATCTTGAAGTAATCTTACATGGATTTCTTCTCGTCATGAAGCAATCTTACATGGGTTCCTTCTGACTTCCAAATGTAGCTTTACACAGGCTCATCATAAAGTAATCTTACATGGATTTCTTCTCGTCATGAAGCAATCTTACACGTGTTCCTTCTGACATCCAAATACATCTTTACACGGGCTCATCATGAAGCAATATTACATGGATTTCTTCTCATCATGAAGCAATCTTACATGTATTCCTTCTCATCATGAAGCAATCTTACATGGATTTCTTCTTATCTTGAAGCAATCTTACATGGATTTCTTCTTATCATGAAGCAATCTTACATGGATTTCTTCTCATCATGAAGCAATCTTACATGGATTTCTTCTCATCATGAAGCAATCTATCATGGATTTCTTCTCATCATGAAGTTACCCTACCCACTTTCCTTCTCATTCCCAGATGAAGTTTTACACCGACTCATCATGAAGTGACCCTACATAGGTTCCTTCTCATTTCCAGATGAAGTTTTACACGGACTTGTTCTGAAGCAACCCTACCCAGGTTCCTTCTCTATATTCTTAGATGCAGTTTTACACGAACTCATCATAAAGTAACCCTACCTAGGTTCCTTCTCATCCCCAAATGTAGCTTTACACGGACTCATCATGAAGCAACCCTACCCAGGTTCCTTCTCATACATCTCCAAATGAAGTTTCACTCGATCTCATCCTGAAGCAGCCCTACCCAGGCTCCTTCTCATATATTTCCAGATGCAGACTTCACACAGGCTTATCCTGAAGCAATCTTACACATAATCCTTCTAATACATTTCCAGACACAGCTTAACATTCCAACATATCATTCAAATTGAATCGACCAAAGATTTATTCTGATATTTCTTCCAGTTACAATCAAGCTTAGACTTAGTCTAATTTCTATCAACAATCACCTATGGATGGCATCTATAAGCCCATCTCTAAAAACTTTCCATCATTTCTCCAAATGGCATCTTTAAGCCCATTCCCTACACATTCAACTAACACATCATCGAGTGCAAATTTTTGGGCACTCTAGTGTTCAATCATCTTCCACCTTCAAGTCACGAATGGAGGACTCGCCAATATAACTCTTCAGGTTTAAGAATATTGAACAGGGGCACCTGTTGTACCCCAAAATTTGCCCTCTCATTTTCTCAAAACATTTCTCACAAGATCTTCAATGGTTCAAGTTTGCAACACTGATACATCAAATTACGGTCTGAGTTTGCACAAGGACAATTGGACTTTTAATGCCTCAAATGACTTTCATGGATCATTATGGACCTTCAAGATTGCTCATGTCAAGTTTCAGGCCTTGGATCACAAAATTGTTCAGTCAATTGATCAGATGACCTAAAAACAACAATACTGATAAAAAAGTCAATTATACCCTGAAAAGTCAAACTTTGACTTTTGGGTCAACATTACATTCTAAAGATCAAAATTCATCAAGACATTTAAGACTATCAAGCTTGATCATCAAGAAGTCAAGAAAGTCAAAAGTCAACCTGAAAAGTCAAGATTTCTAAGACTTAGAAACTTTCTAAGTGTTTTTACACATGATAATTTCATCACTTCATGCCAATTTTTCAACAAGATACAAAACGGTTCAATGAAAACTTTCAACATGAAAGTTGTAGATATCGATGAGATCTGCAACTTTGCTTTGCTAATAAAATCCTATAAGTTCTTGGATTTTGAGTTATAAATTCATGAAGTCTTGACATTTTCATTTAACACTTAGAGAAATTTTCAACAGATTTTGTTCAGGATTTTATCCTAACTTCTTGGCATTTTTTCACATAGTTACAAGATAATTTTGTCAAAATGGCCAACATTAAAGTTATAGAGGATGTTTCAATCTTTCCAAAACATCCAAGAGCATGAATTTATCATACTTGAGCTAGGAGATTCAAGGGCTTGAAGTTGGGCATCCATCCTTGAATTGCAAGTCATTCTATTGAAGAACACATAACAAAACCCTTATGCTATGCTGCATAATCTTATGTTGCAGACCTTCTTGCTTGCAAATATCTACATAATTTAATGTTTACACAAGAGCTTGAGCTATTACCCAAGTGTTTGAGCCATTGTCCAAAAGATCTTTCCAGTTATGGCATAAAGGCACCATTGCTACTCTTGAAAAGCAAGCCTTTTGGTACAAAGTTTGTATTAAGCCCATACCTTTCTTGTTGATGATTATACTCCATAATAAATCATGGGAAGTAGCTCCTATATACCAGCAACTTTGGTACTTCATCTTGGGACTATGGAGTACTTGACATAGTTTGATCTTTGTAATCCAACCAAACCATAACATGCTGTCATGCAAACCTAGTCAGCTCATATGCACAAACCTCCTGCCTATAAATAGAAGAACCATTTGCAAGATAAAGAGGTTAGGAAAAATAAAGATAAAAGTAAGAAGTTCTCTTGTGTAGAAGCCCTCAAAAATCCCTGCACTCTTAAAAAAACAGAATTGTCCACAAAACCCCCATTGTTTAGATTTGAAGTCCAAATCCTTGAACCTCTCACTCCTTGCAAGTTTTGTCCAAACAAACCATCTAAGCACTCCACATACATCATATAGAAGTTTTTCAAACACAAGAAAAACTTCTGTAACATCACTATCATCACTTCCCAATCTCTACAACATCCCATACAGCAGCTCAAACTCAAAGCACAAATTTCAGTTTCAAGGTAAGTTTTCTTGACTTTGAACTCTTCATACAAGCATCATTAATGGTTCATTTGTGAAGATAAAATGTAGATATCATTTCCTTGAAGATAACTATATTCTTGCTTTTCATTTTCACTAACCATGTGTTGAGAATTGACTTTTACATGTAGCAAAACAATGATAAAAACAAAAAACAGCAGTTATGCGTCGACACGAAATGCTATGAGTCGACACATATTATGTCTAAAACAAGTTATGATCTGATGCAAACCATTATGCATCGATATGAAATGTTGCAAGAGTCAATACGAAATGCGAATGCGTCGACTCATACTGAGTTAATTTTCATTTTCCAACAGCAAGGAAGTTTTCGTATCAATACATAATGGCATGCGTCAATACACAATTTGTTTTCGTATCAATACATAATGGCATGCGTTAATACATAAATTGTTTTCGTATGAATACATAATGACACACGTCAATACATAAAAAAATTGTATCAATACATAAGTGTATGTGTTGATACATAAAAGAAAATTTCAAAACAATTTTCTTATTTATTTATTTATTTTTGTATATTATTTATTCATTCAATATGGTTGTAATAGTAAATTAGAATTTATTTGCTTTCATCCCCCCATTTGTAAATTTGTATCCCCATCCCCCAAATGATGTAATAGCGTGGGATTTTAATTTCTGCAACTTATCGCTTTAATATAATTGTTAGTAATTAGGGTGTGTATGACAAGATAAAATCAACAAGTAGAAACCCATAATACAATACAAAACAAGAATGAAAATCAATACACTTACACACAAGCACTCCTAGGGTAAAATCCACTTGGTTTCCTTATAAATGGCCATATTACGCATGTGAGGTATCTTAGCAAATGCAAGCAAAAATACAAGATCATAGTCCCTCGATGACGCTATCTAAGTTGCCTTTCAAAATGATCTTAGTCCCTAAAGAAAAATGCTAAGATACCTTGAAACATTGCTAATCATGGTTATACGATGACCCACGCCCGTCCCGTTTACATCCAAAGATAGGGTTACTTACCAAATCAATGGTAAGATAACAATGTCAAAGGAAAAAGGAAATGAACATGAAAGACTTTTGAGTAGGTAGATTGTTCCTAGTTACTTGCTCCATTTCAAAACAAAAATATCCTTGCTATTTTCAAAACAAACACCAACACTTGCAAAAACATCTTTCAAACTTGAAAACATTTTCAAAAGATCAAACACTTTGTATACATTCCTACGAACGAGAATCATTACAAATCTTGCCCAAACGATGGAGCCTTTTCAAAATACTTTCAAAAATCACACAAAGCATATTTTCAAACAAAAGCAAGTGATATAGCAAGTAACTAAGATCCCATGGAAAACCATGGATGAAAAGGGTGCTAATACCTTCCCTTTTCATAATTTACCCCCCGAACTCAAGAAACAATCTCAAAGGTCTTTCCTGTGCTTTTTCACCTTTCCTTTTGGATAAAAGAAAAGTCGGTGACGACTCTTGCTAACGGAAACATTTGCGATCAAACGCAAAACACCCAAGTCTGCTCTCCCACCATATCACAGGTGCTAACACCTTCCCTTTCCATAATCTACCCCCCTTACTCAGAAACATCTCGAAAAGGTTTTTTCTGTTCTTTTCACCCTTTCCTTAATTTGGATAAAAGAAAAGATGGTGGTGACTCTTTCTTACCGCACATTTGTGAACAAAAAATGCAAAAACCAGTATATAAACAGTCAGTTCTACCACCGTGTAACACTAAGGAAGAAAACCAGTTGGATGACGCCTTGGAAACCATGTCTTCAATGTTCAAGGTCAGATGGGACAACAAAGCTCCTATGATCATAATTGAAAGATTCGACGAACCCGCACATTGATGTAAGCTTGACACTGACACAGAAAAGCCATGGTACCATAAGGTGATGAGGTATCTTGAAATACAAGAGTATCCCGAGGGAGCATCCATCAATGACAGAAAGTTCTTACGAAGATTTGCAGCCAAATTCTTCCTAAGTAATGGGATATTGTACAAACGCAACCATGACTCTACTCTACTCCAATGCATGGACAAGAAGGAGGCAGAGGAAATTATGGAAGACATGCACGATGGCCTCTTTGGGACTCACTCAAGTGGACATACAATGGCTAAGAAAATCTTGAGAGCTGGCTACTATTGGTCAATAATGGAGACTGATTGCCATCAACATTCAAAAACTTGTCACAAATGCCAAATCTATGATGACAAGGTCCATGTACCTCCTATCCCTCTGAACGTCATGACCGCTCTGTGGCCATTTGCAATGTGGGGCATTGACATGTTTAGAGAAATCAAGCCAACCGCTTCCAATGGACATTGTTTCATTTTGGTCGCTATTGATTATTTCACCAAGTGGGTCGAAGCCGCCTCCTTTTCCTCATTCACAAAGAATGTGGTAGCTAGATTCATCAGACACAACCTCATATGCCGCTATGGTATCCCCGAAAGGATCATCACCAACAATGGGATAACCTCAACAATGTTATGATTACCGAAATTTGCACTCAGTTCAAAATCAAGCATCACAATTCTTCTCCATATATACCTAAAATGAATGGCGCAGTCAAAGCGGCCAACAAAAACATTAAGAAGATTGTGCAGAAAATGGTAGTAACCTATAAGGATTGGCATGAGATGTTGTCGTTTACTCTTCATGGCTACCGTACTTCAGCTAGAACATCAACCAAGGAAATTCCCTTTTCCTTAGTGTACGACATGGAAGCTGTTTTGCTAGTGGAAGTTCATATTCCCTCACTAAGGATCACGAATGAACCAGGCTTAGGTGAAGATGAGTGGATCTAGACGAGATTGGATCAGCTGAACTTGATTGACGAAAAGCGACTGGCTGCTGTTTGTCATGGTTAGACGTACCAAAAACAGATGATCAATGCTTTCAACAAAAAGATCAAGCCTCGAGTATATCAAGCTGGTGACTTGGTAATAAAATGCATCATTTTGCCACAAGGCGACCCCAGAGGAAAATGGACTCCCACCTACGAAGGGCCATTTGTTTTCAAGAGATTTTTCTCTAGAGGTGCCATGATGCTGACGACCATGGATGATGAAGACTTCCCATATCCTATAAACATGGACACAGTTAAAAAATACTACGCATAAGAGACCCGCTAGGTTGACACACCTAGGCAAAATAAGGGCATCCCAGCAAACTAAATGGTTTGGGCAAAAATTAGGGATATATGCAAAAGATTGTACACCCGGTAAGTTGAAAACCCAAAAGGGCGAGTTGGGCAAAAAAGGGTATCCTGGTGGGATAAAAACCCGAAAGGGAGGTCCAGGAAAAAATTAAGGATTGAAAGCGTATGACTATGTCCCGTGGGATCACCAGTCAACTTTATCACCAAGGTCCGAGTTCAAACGGTCCAAGGTCAATCCAATCGACTTCTGTCAATGGCAAGGGACATTCGCAGACATTGGGGCAATAGTGGAGTTGGAATGCAATGAGATTATTTCACATGGATATTTGTTTTTGTTTTCAATTTTTGTTTCGACGATTTCCTGTTACTAGGATCTATGCCTCTTTGTACAAAAAACGCCTATTCATGGGCAAAATATCAATACAAATATACTTTGAAGTGCAAACTTTCTGTTTTAATTTTGAATGCAAATTTGTCCAATGACTAAAATTGAACGAAAATATGCATATGAACATAATTAAAACTATTTGGCACATGTGTCCTGCTAAGCAGCATAAAACATCTCTTTAATGTATTTGGAATATCCCCACAGAGTTATTTCATTATCATTACCCCCACAAAACGGTAAACCAATCCTCAACAAAGTTACCCACAAAGTCTCTTTGCATAGGTTGATCTTCAGCCAGAGTCTCAATCTCTTAACAGTTCTCTCTCCACAGCTAAATTGGTCCTACAAGTAGAAGCCTTGTGGATCTCTTCCTCAAAGAGCTCACTCCGTCAGCAGTTCATCAAGTATTCATCAACAGGGTTTATTTCACCAACAGGGTTTATTTCCCCGACAAACAACGAGTAGCATAACTCCCCAGCCGAGTACAAAATTCCCCAGCTTAGTCTATCCTCTCCAGTCGAGCCTGTTATCCCCAACTGAGTGTATCCCACCAAGCTGAATCTGTCTTCCCTGATTGAGTCTACACTCTCCAGTTTGAGTTTGCCTTTCAGACTTTTGCAAATCATAGGGCTACAACCCTTGATCCCCAGTAAAGTCATCAACAAAACCTTTACTATCTCCAAAATATACTATGAAGACTGGATTCGACTAGATATTAGTACAACTTTGAAACTACTATAAAGCCTGGACCCGACCAGATAATAGTTTGACTTCATCAATTGCTGAAACTTGGACCCGACCAGATAACAATTTGAGTTTCTGAAACTTGGACCCGACCAAATAACAGTTAATCTCAATTTTAAGTTACTAAAGCCTGGACCCAACCAGATAATAGTTTAACTCTTCAAAATATAGAAGAACCTGGACTCAACCAGACCAAGGTTTAACTTCTTTTCCCGAGTAGATTTCGCCTCTACCCCCAACTAGTTATTGTGAAACCTGGATCTGACCAGATATCTATTACCCTCAGAAATTAATTGTGAAACCTGGAATCCGACCAGATAACAACTAAATCCCAAAACAGTTTATTGTGAAACCTGGACCCGACCAGATAACAATTAACCTCACCCACCTCAGAAATCTACAAAGCCTGGAACCGACCAGATATCAGTTTTCAAGAAAGTTATTATGAAGTCTGGAACCCGGCCAGATAATAACTAACTACGATCCCCAGAGAGACACTATGAAGCCTGGACCCGACCAGATAATAGTACAACTTTCCAAAAAACCATGAAACCTGGACCCGACCAGATAGTAGTTACCATTGCAAGTTACTGCAAAGCCTGGATCCGACCAGATAACAGTTAACTTCCTTATCCCTAACAAGTTGTTGTGAAGCCTGGATCCAACCAGATAACTATTCAATTTCAAGAAATTTTTTGCAAAGCCTGGAATCCGACTAGATAACAGTTAATCTATCCTTCTCCAGTAAGTTACTGTGAAGCCTGTGACCCGACCAGATAGCAATTGACTTCCTCATTCTCAACAAGTTGTGAAGCCTGGATCCGACCAGATAACAGCTAACATTCAAGAGATATTCCCTAGTGGAAACATTCTTTCAACAGATTTAAAGATATGTATATTCTTCATCCCCAACAACAATCAGGGATTCAACCCCCCAGAATTTCCTCAACAGCAGTCAGGGATTTATTTTCCCAAACAAAAACATACATCTCATATTCATACATCATAGCATGTACATACAAAATGCATTTAGCACAATACCACATCTGGTGAACATCATGCATACATCTGCATTTTACTAACCTATCTTTCCCCCAGGTAGAACATCAAGCTTCAGTATAAATCAACAAGAGATTTATGATGATACTTCTTCCAATGTTTACCAACATCCCTCTAAATGGCATCTATAAGCCCACTCACAATCCATCTTCGAGTGCGAATTTCTGGGTACTCTAGTTTTCAATCATCTTCCACCTTCAGGTCACGAATGGTGGATCCGCCAATCTAACTCTTCAAGTATAAGAAGATTGAACAGGGGCAGCTGTTGTACCCCAAAATTTTCCCTCACAACTCTCAAGGCTTTTCTCACAAAGATTCTCAAGATTCAAGCTTGCACAAGTGCATTGGGATTTTCCACTACCAAAATTAAAAGGAAACTCCCAAAAAAGGAGAAAACAAATAAAAATAACATTTTGACCAATTTGGAGAAAAACAAGTGTCTTTCTATTCAGCGCCATTCGATTAAACTTGTCACCTCTTTCGATTTCTCAAAAGTTGTTGCTAGCGTGCCTCTTTCGTCTTGGCATGTTGACTTCTTGTTGTAGGCTTATTTTGTGCCTCTTACTGCCTATATGTTTACTTTGAATTCCAAATTTTGTTGCCACAAGTGCCCCATGTAGGGCAAGCCTTTCGATTCACCCAGCATGTTTCCTGCATGCTTGCTTTGAGTACCAAGTTTGTTTCCACAAGGGCCCCCTAGAAGGCAAGCCTTTTGATTTGACAAGTATGTTTCCTGCATGCTTGTAATCGAAAACCATGACCTGCTAGCCACATGTGTCCCCTGCAAGGCAAACCCTTTGTTTAGACACAACAGCCTGCATGAAAACTTCAGTTGAGCAAGGGCCTCATGCCACTTGGATTACATCCTTCATTTTGAACTTAAAACCTCCTTTGAATGCAACTTGGCTATGTACTTCATTTTGAACTTAAAGCCTCCTTCGAATGCAACTTGGGTATGTCCTTCGTTTTGAACTTAAAAGCATCATTCGAATGCAACTTGGGTATGTTCTTGATTTTGAACTTAAAGCCTCCTTCGAATGCAACTTGGGTATGTCCTTCATTTTTAACTTAAAGCCCCCTTTGAATGCAAGTTTAGGTACATCTTTCGTTTGGATTTGAAACCTCCTTCAAAGCTACCTGCTTGATCCATTTCAAGAAAACCTTTGTTTAGGGTATTTGGTTTCTGTTGGTGAAGTAAGAAGGTAATCCAAAGTTCCTTTCGTTTTGACTATGCCATTGAGATTTTCTTGCATATTCAAAGTAGTACTTGTAACTGAATATGGCCCAATTGAAAGGCATGCCATTGTGGTGAATATTTAGTTTTTCCTGCCTTGAGTATTGGTCTAAGGTTGGACTTACATAATCAAAAACAAAAGGGTTCAAAATGGTACATGTAGTTGAATATGGCCAAATCGAAAGACAGGCCATTGTTGGAAACATTCAATATCGTTTGCTCTCGAGTTTGGTCGAAGGCTGGATCTTTAGGGCCAAAATGAAAGACAGGGTATTCGACTTAAAAGATCAAGTTGATCATTTAGACCCATAGGATAGGCCACGTGTTTTCCCTTTTCAAGCCTCAAACCTATTGATTCACCCTATACTTAATTGTTTATACAAGTTTAAATAGGCCTTTTACCCATTTTCTAACCAAGACCACTTGCACTTAATAATATATTACTACTTTTTAGAAAAAGTTTGTCTTGAGCGTTGCGCTTGTTTTCCTTCTAAGGAAGAAATCCATTTGAACCACCCATCTTGGAACAAGTTGCTGCTTACTTTCCAGCTGAGCCTCTATTTTATTATTTTTACTCCCAAACGTTTCAAAATTTTCCTCTATAAATAGAGAGTACATTTTCACAAAGAAGAAAAAGGGAAGAAGATAAGGGGGAAGGTATCTTCAAAATTCTTACACACTACAAAAACTCTCAAGTCCTTAAACACTTGTGAAGAACAAACCCAGAACCACCCTTCGACCCACTCACCCAGCTATCATACAGTAAGCTTTTGAGTTGTCCTATCACTTGTGATAAAATATCCTTCGATTCACTCACGCAACTTCTTTCGACCCAATCACCAAGTAGCAACTGGACTAGCTTCAGGAGGATCCCAAGGAACTCTCATTTTTCATCAAAGAAAGCACTTACATCTCCCTTCGATTTAAGGGCCTCAAGAGGTAAGTTTTCTTTCAAGCTTAAGCCTATTCTATTTTAATATCATGTGCATATGCCAATAAAGAAAAATGTAGAAGTTTCTAGACTATGTTTTAGCTTTCGATTCTGACTGCCTGTATGTTGAAAACTCAACCTTAGTTTAGTTATGCTTTGGACTTTGAGACCCATTAGTTTTCATGCTAACCCCTGGATTGTAGTTATATTTGGATATTGCATTTTTAGACTTTAACACAGGTTTGTTGTACCCTTCGATTGGCTAGCTTCCTAAGCCTTTCAAATCATATTCTGAGGACCCAATATTCTTACAAAGGGTTAGCAAGGAACCTTTGGCAAAGTATGTGTGTTGTTACTTCTGGGCCTCAAACGAAGGCCAGAACCTTGTTGTTTCCAGGCCTCAAGCGAAAGCCAGAACCTGGCTACTTCCATGCCTAGGCGAAAGGCGTGACCATCTTGATTCTAACCCTCAACCGAAGGAGACAAAAGCAAATCGAAGGGCACGACTCCACTGACTCTAGAAGCCAGATCGAAGAGAGCCAGAAATGGAAAACTCGAAGGGTTTGCTTCCCTAAACCGAAAAATCCATTTTTCTTGCTTTTACTTTATTTTTGCCTTTATATTTTCAAGCAATTCAATATGGTTGTAATAGTCTAGGATTTATTTTTTGCACTCTTTTATTAATTTCATATAAATGTTAGTAATTAGGTGTGTATGGAAAGATAAAATCAACAAGTAGATAACTCAAAAATTAAAGACAAAATGCATGCAATCAAACACACTTGCACACATGCACCCTTAGGGTAATTCCACTTGTTGCCTTATAAAAATGGTCATGTTATGCATGTGTGTTTACAGTTATTTCTGGTAAACAACCGCTAGTCCTCCAAACTATCAAATAATCTTAATGACTGTTATTTAATCTCTCTGGTAACTTGCAGGATCGACTAGATTGATCCTATGGTGTATTGGTGGTTTGGATAATTCTCATTGTAGAACTGATATTCATGTTTGGTATTTAGATTGTTGTGTAGGTGTTCAACTTACTTCGATTACTCTATTAAAGATCTAATGACATGATCAAGTAAATACCTGCGAAACTAAATTGCATGAATAAAGGTTCAATTGTAAAGACATGTAAAACTGCAAAAAACAAGTAAATAACTTCGAAGTATAAAAGCATGTAATGTAAAAGCGTTTCTGGAATGTAAAAGATTCAAAATAGAAAGAAAGCGTTTAAATGCAAGAAATCAGTAAAATGACTTTGGATGAAAAGGGTATTCGAATGATAAAAGCATGAAGATAACAGCATAAAAGGTATAAGAATTTCTGAAATGTAAAGTACTTGGAATAGAGGGAAAGACTTTTAAATGCAAGGAATCAATAAATGACTTTGAATGAAAAAGATTTTATTGTAAAGGCTTTTGAATGATATTGACATGAAGATAGAGGATAAACTGGAAATGATAAAGAGTTTTGCTGAATCATAAATATTTGGTGTTATCATACGTACATTGTTCGAGCATTCGTTTCCCTAGCCATGTGGTATTTTGAATGTTTACTGAATTTTGTACAATAGATATGACACACGAAATCCTAACGTTAAGACTTCTATTTATACTACTTCGACCATAACGGTCTTGCCTATAAGATTCTGCCACGTTCAGAACATGCAAAGTAATGCCCTTCTCTAGCTTCCACGCGTCTTCGAATGCTCCAGCGCATATATTTTAAATTTCGAACATCCCGCTTGCGTTTGAATTTCAAATGTTTTGGCACTCTTCGCTTCGAACTCATTTCTTGGACACAGCCTTGTTACCACTTCGAGACTTCTTTTGAATATATCCCCATAACTGTCACTCGAAGCTCCGAGCTTTGACATTCCCATTCGAAGCACTGCTTCTACCATTTCGAAACATGACATCTTGCTTTATTCCAACGAAACACCCAACTTGCTCCGTTTCGAACTGTATCATCAAAATCTTCAGCCAACAAAATGCCCCTTTAAAATATGTATTTCGATCCTTTGAGAAATACTTAGTTTAAATATATATACAAGATTTTGATGTGACCTTTGAGTAATCGTAACATTTATTGTGTATGACTCCAGTCACGTCAATCACGACGCCTTTCAGATTCCTTAACCGTCTTGAACCATTTCACAGCATGGTGCAGTTATAAAACAATGATTATTATTTAATCACGCCTATTACCAATATCAACTTTTACGCCACCTCCTTCTCAATCCAACCCACGATTCCCACGTATCCTAATCTTACTCAGTGGATGTTTAAACTTCCACACTATAAAAACCCATCAACTTAGTCTTTTATTTTTCTTTCCATATTCTGAATCTTTTCTTCCTCTCTTCTCACCGAAACCCTAAAACTTCCAACAATCTTCAACAATGTCTTCTACAACATCATCCCATCTGAAAAAAGCTTCCAAAAAGAAAGGAAAGCACACAGGAACCATAATGGAAAGCAAGGTTGGCACCTATCAAGGTCAATCTGTGCTTATCCCTCAGATGATCTCCAAAGAAAAGGAAATGCTCTACGCATCTCAGGTACTAATTCCCACTAACGCCGCTGGCAAGAGGTTTGCTTTAATGGGTCCTCTTACAGTCTTTGAAATCTTAAAAGATACTAGAAAAATATTTCCTGTTTGTTATAATTTTAAGCCTTTGTTTAATAAAATGGATATCCCTAAGACAGGGGAGTCTTCTGATTCGACAACCGTGGAAACTCCAATCATTCCCCCAAAGGACCCTTTTGTGCTAGATTATGTGAAGAGTAACTTTAAACCATTTCGATCCTGCCCCACCTCTGACACAGCTTACCACAACTGGTTTACCAAAGTAGAAGCCAAGAAATCCCAGCAATGGGAGGAATTAGGCATTTACAACTTGATTAAATTATCGAAACCAGGCTTCACCTATAGCCATCCATTATTATTTGCGTCCTTATATTTCTGGGACAGCACCTACAACACCTTCCATCTCCCTGGGGGAATGATTACACCCACCTTTTTTGACATAGCAGCCATTACTGGTTTGTCACCAGTAGGAGAAACCTACATTCCTGACAATGAAGAGCACTCGAGCATTATTGACTTCGAAGTTAAATTAGCCAGCTTTTCAAAGTTCATTAGCCACTACCACACTGAAAGAGATAGTGTGTCGGATGTGGAACACATTGCTTTCCTCACCTTATGGTTATCAAGGTATGTATTCTGCAGAAGGTCCTTACAGGTAGCCAGCAGGTTCATCCCTCTAGCTAGAGATTTACATGAGAATCGGAGGGTGTGTTTAAGCGAACAGTTACTTGTTGATCTTTACGAAAGTTTAAGATCAGCCGTTTCGAGTTTGAAATACCACACTCCCAAAAACATCCTGCTAGCTGGCCCCTTCTGGTTACTCCAGTTATGGCTTAATGCCATGTTTGAACCTTCACTATCAACTGCTAACACTATTGTTGAACAAGATCCGGAGATAGCGGATAGAATCATTGAAGGTACTAGGCTGCGAAGACTTCCCCAAACGATGACAAGGATGACTTCAAAGTTCTCTTCTCCAACTATATCATGATTTTCTCCAAGAGACACAAATTCGAAGAGACCATGGCTCCCTTCGCTTCAAGGACTCATGGACCATCATGGTTCACCATGGCTCTCTCAGAAGCAATCAAAAGCAAAGAAATTCAAGATGTTTGGAAATCCTTTTTGCTTCCCAGATTAATCTCCTCACGAATCACTCCTTCTAAGAACCAAATCTTCCTTTTTGCTTATCAACCCAACTTCGTTTCTAGACAATTTGGCTTGTGCCAACTAATCCCTGAACCCCTGTTCCAAATAGAAAGTGCCATCACCTCTGGGTGAACCTTCAAAGCAAGAGAAGCCAAACTACAACATGAACAATATCAAGGCTTCGCCCACTTTGAACTAATATCTTTCGAACCTACACACCTCACAGCAAAGGGTTTTCTGGAATGGTGGACAAAGTTCTACCAATCTTATATGTTAGATACCCTCTCTATTCAACATAAACTAACTGATGCGTTCGATGTGCAGGTACACTCCAAGAAAGGTATGTTCACTCATGCCAAAGAGATTAGGGCTTTTTAAAATTATTTCGAAACCACTTATGATCCCACACACTTGGAATCCACTGTGCATCAAGCGGCTGAGACCTTGAAGGAAAAATTTAAAGAAAAAATTTCTAAGCTAAAACTTCCTTCAGGGTTGTCACCTGAGGATAGGTATAGGTTGGCATTCGAAATGCATCCACCTAAATTTCCTAGATTGCCTACCTCAGAACTGGCTCTGGCTTGGTTTCCTCCATATCCTTGGTGGTTCACTTGCAAAGAAATGTTCAAATATCTTCAAAAGAAACCAAAGCCATCTGAGACTGTGACATGGGCTCGTCATTGGCTCCACGATTTCCCAGGACATCTCCGCTATGACCTTTATGCCATGTCGATTAAATCTGATCAAGGCGCAGGTGCGAATGCTTGGGAAAATCCAAAATGTTTCTCAATTTCTACATTTTTAACTTTTGCCTTAATTGTTTCGATTTTCAGCCATCAGGATAAAGACTGCTGCTTCAAAGTCTAGAGAGGGAAGCGCCTCCCAAACATCTGTCGAAACCATTGATAATGTGACTATATCCAAACCAACAACAACTGCTGCAACAACAACAACAACACCAGTAATAACCACTGTTCCAACTCCACAGGTAATCAATTAGCCTTGATGTTTCGAATACACTAATGTTTCATGATTTGGATCTAACTCATGTTTAAATCTTTTTATACTAACAAACTCCCACCAACCACTCCAAAGAAAAGAAAAACAAACACTATTGGGAAGGATCCCAATGCTGGAGGGAATACATCAACTGCTTCAAAGAAGAAGCAGAAGAAGGAAATTTCCAAAAGTGCTGCACCAACTGGTATCTCTGGACTCGATTCCAGAGATGCTGCTCCCTCAACTAAATCCAAAAATCCACCTTCGACCTCCAACGTAATGTTGGAACGTATAGATAGCAACCTCTCTTCTGAGAGTCCACAGGTAAATTGAACTCTAATTTTAACAAAATGATTATTCATTACCTTGGTGCATGCTCTTAATATTCTTTGCCTCTGTAGGATATTTTGAACCCAGCTCTTACCACTTCGACTTCTCCATCAAAGACTGCTGCTCCCATCAACTCTTCTCCTCATGGGGACTCCAGTAACCTGGTACAGAATAAAGGATCCTCCAACATGGCGGTTCTGACTGGGGCTTCAGAGCAGCAAGATGACCAGAGTACTTCTCCCCCTCTGAAAGAAACGAATGAAGCAACGCTTCATGAATCTGCAGAGACTTTACAAAAAACTTCTCTTCAAAAGTCCCCTCTTGAAACCCTTCAAGAAAATCCAAAGGACATTCATGCTAAAGGAGAGAAGGCTGATTCTGATCAAGGAAACGAAGAATCTGCAGAGGAAGGGTCTGAGGAAGAAGATGCCCATGATGGCTCGACTGCTGGAACAGAGTCAGATGCAAATAGCAGTGAAAACGATGATATCGAAGTGGTGGATCTGGTTGATAATGAAGAAGGCAATGAGCGGGAAACGAGTGAAGGTGACGGTGACACGACCAATAAACCCATGGAAGTCAAAATGGATGTGACTCCCTTGCGCATGGAACTTCCCCAATCGTCTCTATCTCAGATGACCGAAGAGGAGCTAGCCCTCCTAAGACGAAATGACCCAATTGGGTACATGAAGGAGAAGCTAGCTCAAAGGGATATTCCTCTTGCTAGGGCTGGTACTAGTTCGACTAGCAATCCGTTGCCCACAGATGATAGAATTGTACTCCTTAACAGAATTAGGAGAACAATCCTTGATGTGGACTTGTTCGAAGTGCTCAAACAGGATAGTACAGCTTGCTATACCATGAAGGAGCTACTTACACAAGTCAACCTCGCTACCTGCTCTTTTCCAGTCAGCACTATCTTATTCGATCTTCAATCTCTGTTAGACAACGTGACTGGGTGCCTTCTCCAAGATGAATTTGCTACCAGAAAGGTCCAAGAAAAACGAACTGCAATGGATGCTGCTTATGAGCATGCTTCGAAGCTCTCTCAAGAAGCTGAAGATCAAGCCATGCATCTAAAGCAAGCAAAAACTAACTATGAAGCTCGAGCTGAGTCTATCCTTCTCTGGGAAAGGCAAATTCACGAACTTCAACAAAAGGTTAAGGAGGCTAAACAACAACAATTGGCCTACGAAACCAATACTGCTGGTGAACATTTCGAAGAGCTCCTCAACAAAGGACTTACAGAAATGGAGGCAGCAGAACAACTTAAAGGAGAAGTAGCTACCCTAGAAGGAGCAAGGCGCTTTACTCAACAAAGGCTTGAGTCCTTTCGAATTACCTTTAATAGATTGAAGAATAATGTCTATTTTTAAATCTTAGTTTTAATTAGTTTTGTAATTTGGTTTTGGTCTGTAATATCTGAACAACGCCATTTTGGCAATCCCATATTACCATTTTGGCATTCCTTTATGATATTTTGATTACGTTGTTATTATTCGAATCTCCTGCAGGCGTGGCTTATATTTCTTTAAATATTTCCCATTAACCTTTAGGATTCGCTTATCATCAACCAATTCTTCGATTTCATATGCATTGTTTAAAAATATCTTTATTATTCGAAAAGGTCCTTCCCAATGAGGTGACCATTTACCTAACGTTTTATTTTTCTTGTCCATGGGCAATATGACCTTCCAGACTAAGTCATTAATAGTGAATGCTTTTCCTTTCACCCTTTTGTTATATGCCCTGGCTACCCTTTCCTTTTGTCTCATCAGGATTTCCAATGCATGCAATCTAACTTCATCCAACTCAACTAACTCATTTATCATCATCTCCCAATATAATGCAGCTGGAATTTCGTTTTGTCTTTGAATTCGAACTGATTGTAGATGAATTTCTACTGGCAGAACTGCATCATGACCAAATGTGAGTTGGAAAGGCGTGGTGTTAGTAGCTTCTTTAGGAGATGTTCTACAGGCCCATAGTATTTGGTCCAAAGTTTTGTGGCAGTTCCTTGGCTATTTACCAATATGTTTCTTGATTAACCCTATTATCACTTTATTAGCTGCTTCGACCTGACCATTTGCTTGAGCATAATATGGCGTTGATGTCAGTAATTTAAACCCCATCTCTTGAGCAAACTCTTGCATCTTCCTACCAGTAAACACATAACCTTGGTCTGTGGTTATGCTCTCTGGCAATCCGAACCTATAGATAATTTGTTTCTGTATGAACTCAATAATAGCCTCTTGATCAGCAACTATTAATGGTATTGCTTCGATCCACTTGGTAAAATAATCTATTCCTACCAAGATATATTTCTGTCCTTTAGACGAAGCAGGATTTATTTCTCCTATTAAATCCAATGCCCATCCTCTGAAGGGCCATGGTTTAATGATTGAATGCAACTCACTTGCAGGGGCATGTTGAATCCCTGCATGTTTCTGGCATTCTTCACACCCTTTAGCAAAGTCTATACAATATTTGAGCATGCTGGGCCAATACATGCCATATCGAAATAACAACCATTTCATTTTATGACCTGCTTGATGTGCCCCACATGCCCCATTGTAGACTTCTGACAATGCTAAGTATGCCTCACTTTCTCCTAGGCATTTCAGTAATACGCCTTCTTGAGTATTTTTGAACAATTCGTTTCCCATGAGGACATATGATAATTCTCTATATTTTATCTTCCTATCAACATTCAAAGTTGGATTTGTTAAATAACTCACAAGTGGACTTCGCCAATCTGCGTCTGACAAGGTGTCTATGGCTAGTACTTCGAATCCCTGTTTCTCGGCATACCCTAATTTTGTACTCTCTAGATCTGATGGTATGAATCTAGTAGCCACAACTCTACCTCTTAATTCGACCAGATCCTCAAAGTTTTTGGGAGAAACTTTATAACCTGAAGCCAACTGTGCTAAGTCATTTGCTTCTTGGTTTTCTATTCTTGGTATATGTTGAATATCCATGTATTCGAATTTTCTAAGTAGCCTGTTAACTATGACGAAGTATATCATCAAACTTTCCTTTATGCATTTATACTCCTTTGTTATTTTCTTGACCACTAACTCTGAGTCTCCTTTAATTTCGACTCTAGTTGCCCCCAATTCCAACAAAGCTTCAAGTCCAACAATAAGCGCTTCGTACTCAGCTTCGTTGTTCGAGCAACGAGGACCATCTAATTTATACTTGAATTTTGTTGGAATTCCTTCAGGAGAAATTATAAGGACTCCACCACCACTACCATTCCTGTGGGTCGAACCATCAAAGTATAATTTCCAAGGTTGCATTTCAACGTAACTCATGACAGTCTGCTCAACCAGTGAATGGTCCACAATGAAATCAGAAATCACTTGGCCTTTCACAGCTTTTAAAGGCATGAAAGTCAAAGAATATTCTGTTAAGTCTAAAGCCTATTTACCAACTCTACTATGCATTATTGGTTTCGAAAGCATGTGTTTAATAACATCGAAATGAGATGAAACATAAACATCAACAGGCTTTATATAATACTTAAGTTTCATACAAGAAAAGTACAAACAGAGACATAGCTTTTCTATATTGCTATATCTAGTCTCTGCATCATTCAATACTCTACTTAAATAGTATATGGCTCTTTCGATGCCATTGCTATCTTCTTGTACTAACATACTACCTATACTAACTTCAGAGGCAGATATGTACAATCTCATGGGCTTTCCCCATGAAGGTGGAGACAAGATGGGAGGCTGAGAGAGATATCTTTTTATCTTGTCAAATGCCTCCTGATGGGCTTCGTTCCACTCGAAGGCTTGGCCTTGCTTCAAACGAAGCAACAGAGAGAAAGCTTGGGTTCTTCCACTCAGATTCGAAATGAACCTTCTGAGAAAGTTAATCTTCCCTAGCAAAGATTGCAGCTCCCTTTTTGACGTAGGTGCTTTCGTCTCCATTATGGCTTTGGTTTTATTTTGGTTGATCTCAATTCCTTTTTTGTGAACCACAAAGCCAAGGAAATCTCCAGCCTGCACAAAAAATGCACATTTAAGGGGATTCATCTTTAAGCCATGTTTTCTCATTCGTTCGAATGATTGGCTCAAATGATGCAAATGGGTTTCTGCAGATATAGATTTGATGACTATATCATCAATATACACCTGCATGAAAGTTTCAATGAAATCATGGAAAATCGAATACATTGCCCTTTGATAAGTTGCCCCAACATTTTTTAAACCAAAAGGCATCACCACCCATTCGTAGGTGCCTAAGGCTCCTGGGCAACGAAATGCTGTCTTGGCAACATCTTCTTCAGCAATAAAAATCTGATTGTACCCAGAGTATCCATCTAACATACTTAAATATTCGAATCCCGCAGCAGAGTCTACTAACATTTCTGCCACAGGCATGGAGTACTCATCTTTAGGGGTTGCAGTATTTAAATCCCTAAAATCTATGCAGATTCTCATAGAGCCATTTTTCTTAATAACGAGAACTATATTTGCTAACCATTCGACATACCTTGTGGTTCTGATGAATTTGCAGCGCAACAACCTTTCGATCTCAGCTTTGATCTTTGTGAAAACCGCTGGTGCGAATCTTCTAGGAGTTTTCTTGATGGGCTTCTTGCCATCCTTGATTGGAAGTCTGTGTTCCACTAACTCCCTCTTTAAACCAGGCATTTCGTCATAGTCCCACGCGAAGCAATCTTTGTTTTTCTTGAGGACTTCGATCACTTCCTGCTTGAGGCCTGGGTTAAGTTTTGCGCTTATGTAGGTTATTCTTTTCGTGTTCTCATCCCCTAAATTCACTTCTTCGAGTGGATCCTACGCCAACATTTTGGCACCTGAGTCTATGGGGTCCCTCTCGAAGCCTAAGGGTTCTTTATCATAGATGGCGTCCAGCCTTTGATCTATTTCGAGTTCTTCAAAGGGTAAGCCTTTCGAGCTACCCCCATTTATTTCGTTCACCTTTACAGCCAGTTTATTTATTTCAGCCTCTAAGGCCGCCTTTGATTCGTTCTCATCCATATAGGCCGAAATCCTTTCGAAAAAGGAGGACTCAGTCATGAGCAAGGTTGTCGAATTCTCAGCCTGCTAGCCGTCTTTGTACAGTACCTTCGACTCCTTCATCTTCACTAATTATTCTTCTATCCCAATATATGCCATCATGGCGAAGGGTCATATAATAGTGGGCGTTTCTGGTTTCGTTGATTTCATCATTTGGGACACAAGGAGAAATCTTTGCCAGATGTTTGTCATAATTCCTCTTGTCAACTAAGTTGACTGCTGTCATGAAGTAACTCTGGTCCGCTTCAATGTTCTCCACGATCCCATCTTCTCTCCATAAAACTAATCTCTGGTGCATTGACGAAGGAACTGCTCCTACGCCATGGATCCACTCTCTTCCTAGCAACAAGTTGTAGTTGGCCTTGGCTTCGATCACCATGAACATGGTGGGCCTACAGCTTGAGCCTATCGTCAAGTCCAATTGAACCACCCCCAATGTTTTGCCTACTTTCCCTTCATAATTGGACAGAACCATGTTGTGAGGTTTGATGTCTCCTTCGCGTATTTCTAGCTTTTTCAGCATGAAATGGGGTATTAAGTTAATTGCAGCACCCCCATCCACTAAAACCTTATTTACGCCATGGGCACCAACCTTTGCCCGAATGAATAATGGCTTCAAATGATTTTTCATAGCTGGTTCTGGACGCTCGAAGAACGCATTCTGCTCCTCGACAGCTCCGTTATCCATCACGTAGTAACACACAGGCCTATGCTTCATCAGATCTATGGTATCTTCTTCCTCATACTCTTCGATTTCGGTTTCCTGTCCAAACTCACAAGGAAGTACAGATACGACGTTGCCATTAATATTGAGCGAAGACTCCCCCTCTGATTCAAAGTTGTCTGTTAGCATATCTTCGTCTTCTTCTGGACCTGGAGTGTATTCCTTTGATTCATTTGGTGGTACTTCAGAGAAGAGTCTCCTACTAACTGGGGGTTTGTCTTCAGTTTGATTATTTGGTGTGGGTTTGTTGGTGCTAGATTCACCTTGGTTTTTTATCGAAGTTGCTCCTTTATTTGCCACAGCTTCCCTTTCAGCCTTTCGAATTCTCTGTTGCCTTCGCCATTGAGATCTTGACATGGGGTTTCTTCCTTTGTAGTTCTCTAACCTCACTTCTTCCCTCTTCGCTATGTTGAACTGCCTTCTATATGTCATAGCGTGGCATGCGTTTCATTCATTGTTTCTCCATTTGTCTTTGCATTTGTCAGTTCTGACTTGCAGCCATTTGTCTGTTGGTATTTCAGCAGGAATTTTGAACGTCACTCTTCGAGCGCCCTTGGGATGAGGACTATCAGGCCTTCGTTGATTGTATTTGTTATCGAAACGTTGGACCATCTGACCAGTCTCTTGGTGGTTCCAGCACGGGGCAAAAGGGATTGTTTCGAAGGCTCTGGCCATGCTTTGATCATACACAGCAGAACACCTTGGGCATATCAAGCATTTGGTTTCCCCTTTGTAACAGCGAACCAAAAATTCCAACAAACTTTCTCCAGCTTTAGGATAACACCTGAATAACTGGTTATCCTGGCGCCAGTTGATGCCAGTTCGTGCCCTTTGTACCCTCTCGAAGTTTGCAGCAATTCTCTGGTTGCAGAGGATGCTGCACCTAGGGCATAGTATCATTCCCGTATCTCCTTTGTGGCACATCATGAGGTAATCCTTAAGACTAGCATCCCCAGCATAATTATCCTCCATTTTATACTTTTCTTTTTCTAAGTATCTCTCCACCTCCTCCATTTCAGAACGAGGTCTCTCCATATCCACCATGTTTAGATCGACATCCTCCCCCTTAGTGTCATCATCTCCCCATCCTGTAGGTTTTATATCTTCAATTTGGATTTTTGAACTCTCTGGGGCAGAATACTTGACCAAGTAGTCAAACTTTCCACTGGGATCCCCTAAAGTATCCCATATTTCATTCTGAGGGGAGGTTGGCTTCGTGATCTGGACTTTCTCCAATTCTAGCCTCAGGCCTTCAGTAACCTGTGTCAACTCTTGCTTTTGGTTTTCCTGGCCTTCAGTAGCCTGGATTTCTTTTGCAACAGCTAAAGATTCTGCTTCGATCGAACTCTCTGGTTGCTTGTGGACGTCTTCAGTGACCCCCTTGTTGACTTCGACTAACACCCAGCTTTCATTTTTAGTACCTTTCTCTCCTACTGGAGCGTCATTTTGATCAGCTTCCACCATGTTGATTTCTCCAATGCATACAGGCTCGGAGTAATTGGTGTCTGCGACATCCAAAGGATCTTCATCTACTTTCATTTTTGGTTTATCAGCGAATTTCAGTCTGCCATCTTTAATTGCATTCTGAATTAGGTCCCTGAAAAGAAAACACTGTGAGGTTTTGTGGCCTAGGAAACTATGATACTTGCAAAATCCTCTTTTCTTCCTTTGATCCAAAGGAGGTATTTTGACATTTGATGGCACAATGAGTTGGCCATCTTTGACAAGTAAATCAAAAATCTCGTCACACTTAGTTACATCGAAGGTATAAACCTTCTTTGGGAATTTGTCACTTTTCTCATTTTCAACAATTTCTTTCCCTTTTGTGGGAACTAATAATTTGCAGGAGTAAGGTGGGGCCTGTTTTAATTCAGCGATATCAATTTCGACCTCTTCGAATTCAGGGTAATCTTCTGCTTCCTCAGCTCTAACATAGGAGACCCTTTCTTTCTTGTTATTTTTAAAAACTCTGGCCTTTTCGGCCTTTAGCCTTTCGACCTGTCGAACCCTATCGGCTAATTGAGCCATATCCCTCAAGTATTGAGTGTCTAATTTCTTTTGAATAGAGTAATCCAGGCCGCCAGCAGCCATTTCGACTAACTCATGTTCAGGAACTACTGTAAAGCATCTAGATTTCAAGAGCCTGAATCTATTCAGATAATCATCTATGGGTTCAGTAAATTTCCTCTTGACACTGGCTAGTTCCTTCAGACTTATTTTAGATTGTCCCATGTAGAACTGTTCATGGAATAATCTCTCCAACAGAGCCCAAGTATCTATGGACCCAGGAGGTAAAGTGGTGAACCATGTGAAAGCGTTCTTAGTTACGGAACTTGGGAAATATTTTATCCTAAGGTCTTTATTATTCGCTATATCTCCTGCTTCGGTTAGATACCTGGCTATATGTTTGACTGTTGATTCATTGGTATCCCCAGCAAACTTTGTAAACTTAGGGACTTTATATCTCCTTGGTAAATCAGTGTGCATTATGTAATCTAATATAGGAGAGGCATAATTTGGCCTTCTACTTCCTGTGTTGAGGCCATTCTGGGCCATGATTCTCTCTATCATGGTGGTTAAATTATTTTCTGCCAAGATGTTATCGTTTCGAATTCTGTGAACGACTGCATCAGCATCTTGATTTCGACCCACCATGACAACTCCTCTAGGCTGTTCTTCTCGAAACTCTGGGACTTCCAGCCTTTCGATCCTTGCCCCTGGTTCCATAATTTCCCTTTGTGGGCCTTGAATCATTGGGACTTCTAACCTTTGTGCCCTTGCCCCCAAATTAACCTCCTCTCTGGCTGGTCTATAGGGTGAGTCGTTAGTAACTTATTCTATGATAGGTATGTTTGCTCGAACTCCTGCCTGATTCTGCCTACGCCTTTCTGGGGGAGCGAAAAAATCTGCTATTCGACTCATGTTATCCGCGTTTTCTCTGTTTGTCACAGTTACATTTTGTACTATTGGGGCAAAGATCTCCTGCATAGTTTGTGCTAATACTCCTATCCTATTATGGTTACTGTCATCCATTAATTGCCTAAAGGCCAACTGATTTTCTGTGGTTAAGATAGGCATTGCACTATAACCTACTGATCCTTGGTTATTTGTCATAAATTGGTTTGCCCCAGACCCATACCCTAATTGTGGTGACGTATTCGATGTCGAAGTGTGCAGACCCGCCATAAAAGATGTTGGCATCCCATAAGAGGAATTTCTGTGTTTGTTAGCATCGAACCCGGGTGGTCTAGTTAGTGGGGTGGCGAAATGGGTTTGTGTCCCTGATGGTGGGACAAATCCCCCAGGATAACCAATGGTTCCAGTATTTCCTAGGATCGAACTGTTAGTTGACATGCCACTTGTTCCATTAGTGGCTACACTACTGGTAGAAGATGCAACAGACTGTGCGTTCGAAGGGATCACATTAGATGTTCCCATCGAAGCGGACATATTAGTGCCTGTTGTATATGGGATATTTTGCTCCCCTTGTTGATTGTCTGGATTAGACATCTTGTTTAAACATTTTCTTCTGGGTAAGGGTTGGTTGCTATTGGTTATTCTACCACTTCTAAGGTTCATATAACAACAAACTTATCACTCAGAGAGTACTTTTACAATGGTTATGTCTCAACAATTCTTACTTTGTTCTAAATTTCGTAATGACCCATGACGGTCCCACCGGGTGTGCCAATTTGTTTACAGTTATTTCTTGTAAACAACCGCTAGTCCTCCAAACTATCAAATAATCTTAATGACTGTTATCTAATCTCTCTGGTAACTTGCAGGATCGACTAGATTGATCCTATGGTGTATTGGTCGTTTGGATAATTCTCATTGTAGAACTGATATTCATGTTTGGTATTTAGATTGCTGTGTAGGTGTTCAACTTACTTCGATTACTCTATTAAAGATCTAATGACATGATCAAGTAAATACGTGCGAAACTAAATTGCATGAATAAAGGTTCAATTGTAAAGACATGTAAAACTGCAAAAAACAAGTAAATAACTTCGAAGTATAAAAGCATGTAATGTAAAAGCGTTTCTGGAATGTAAAAGATTCGAAATAGAAAGAAAGCGTTTAAATGCAAGAAATCAGTAAAATGACTTTGGATGAAAAGGGTATTCGAATGATAAAAGCATGAAGATAACAGCATAAAAGGTATAAGAATTTCTGAAATGTAAAGTACTTGGAATAGAGGGAAAGACTTTTAAATGCAAGGAATCAGTAAATGACTTTGAATGAAAAAGATTTTAATGTAAAGGCTTTTGAATGATATTGACATGAAGATAGAGGATAAACTGGAAATGATAAAGAGTTTTACTGAATCATAAATATTTGGTGTTATCATACGTACATTGTTCGAGCATTCGTTTCCCTAGCCATGTGGTATTTTGAATGTTTACTGAATTTTGTACAATAGATATGACACACGAAATCCTAACGCTAAGACTTCTATTTATACTACTTCGACCATAACGGTCTTGCCTATAAGATTCTGCCACGTTCAGAACATGCAAAGCAATGCCCCTCTCTAGCTTCCACACGTCTTCGAATTCTCCAGCGCATATATTTTAAATTTCGAACATCCCGCTTGCGTTTGAATTTCAACTGTTTTGGCACTCTTCGCTTCGAACTCATTTCTTGGACACAGCCTTGTTACCACTTCGATACTTCTTTTGAATATATCCCCATAACTGTCACTCGAAGCTCCGAGCTTTGACATTCCCATTCGAAGCACTGCTTCTACCATTTCGAAACATGACATCTTGCTTTATTCCAACGAAACACCCAACTTGCTCCGTTTCGAACTGTATCATCAAAATCTTCAGCCAACAATGTGGGATATCTTAGTAAAAACAATCACAAAAACAAGATCATAGTCCCTCGATGACACTACGAATGTTGCCTTAAAAATGATCTTAGTCCCTCAAAGAGAAAGGCTAAGATGTCTCACAATATTGCTATCATGGCCATACGATGGGCCTCGCCCGTCCCTTTACATCCAAAGATAAGGCTTCTTACCAAATCAATGGTAAGATAGAAATATCAAAGGAAAGGAAGAAATGAACTAAGACTTTTGAGTAGGTAGATTGTTCCTAGTTGCTTGCTTATTTTCAAATCAAACACTATTGCTTATTTTCAAAACAAACACCAACACTTTTAAAACCCTTTCCAAACATGAAATATTTTCAAAAGCTCAACATTTTGTATACGTTCCTACGAACGAGAACTATTACAAGGTTTGCCTAAAACGATGGCGCCTTTTCAAAATACTTTCAAAAAACCACACAAAGAACATTTTCAAACAAAAGCAAGTGATCTATAAAGTAACTAAGAGCCCATAGATAACTATGGATAAAAAGGGTGCTAATACCTTCCCTTTTTATAATGTACCCCCCGAACTCAGAAATAATCTCAAAGGTCTTTCCTGTTCTTTTCAGCCTTTCCTTTTGGATAAAAGAAAAGTCGGTGGTGACTCTTTCTAATCGCAACATTTACGATAAAACACAAAACACCCAAGTCAGTTCTCCCACCGTATTACATCTATCATCACACATCTTGCAAGTACTTGCCATCATCAAAAAGGGGGAGTTTGTGAGCAACCCTTATATTTAAGTAGTTTTGTATGATAGCTGTGATACGGTGGCAGAACCGACTATTAATAATGGTTTTGCATTTTTTGTATTCACAAATGTCGTGGTAAGCAAGAGTCGCCACCGACTTTTATTTCATCCAACAAAGGAAAAGGAAAAATAACATAAACAACCTTTTTTCGAGATGTTTCTGAGTACGGGGGGTAGATTATAGAAAGGGAAGGTGTTAGCACCCTTTATATCCGTGGTTTTCCACGGGATCTTAGGTACTTGCTCATTTTTGAAATTTCTTGTGTGTGTTTTGCAAAAAGTTTTATTTAACTTCGTAATAAGCCTTGTATCTGTCTTCAAGAGTGTGACGAAGTCGTTTTTGAAAACTGTTTTGAAAAGTGTTTGTGAAAAAGTTTTATTATTTTGAGCAAGTACTTAAGATTTTCTACCTACTCGAAAAAAATTTTGTTCATTTTCATTTCCTTTAGACAGTGTCATCCTACTATTATGGAGCAAGTAGCTCTGTCGTTGGAATTTTAAGGGACATTCGAAAGGGACGAAATGGTCACTGAAGGAAACAAGTAAGGATACCTTAGCATTTCGAAGGGACTATCGTCATAAGATCATTTCTCATAGGCATCTAGAGGGACAAGTAGGGACTATGATCTTTATGACGACTTTGAATTATGGGTCATTGCTAAGGTATCCCTACATTCGAGGGATACGACCATTATTTCCGAGGCAACCAAGTGAGGCAAAACCCTAGGAGTGAGCATGTGCAAGTGTGCTTTTTTCAGTTAATTATCTTTGACCAATTAGGGTTATCTATCTTTTTAATTCATGGTTTATCTTTCGCATACAATCCTAATGTCCATACATCTAGCAGTTTAATAGTTACGAAAATTAAAAGCGGAAAAGAAAATCTACGCTATTATAAGGCTTTTGGACAGATACACAAATATTCGGCTGAAAATAAAGATGCGGAAATTTGAAATCCTAATTAATCTATTACAAACTCAAAGGAGGTACAATAATTTGACTTAAAAGAAAGTGAATGCGCTTGTGGCGAATTAAATACGAGAATAAAGTCTAAGTCCTAAAAAATCTAATCAGTTAAAGAGAAAATATTTTTTGTATTTTATTATGAAAAAAAGTTAAATACCTAATTTGTCTAATTAATTTTAATTATAAAAAAAGAATTTAAACTAACCTAATTAAACTAATTAATTAATTTCAATTAAACATTTTATGAAAAAAAAACTAAATCTAATTTTTTAGTGATTTTTTGATTTTTATGATTTAATAATAATAAAAAAATGATTTTGTGAAAAAGATAATTAAGACAAATAATAAAAAAGAAATAAAAAAAAGAAATGGAATTGGGCCTGGTTGATGAGCAATTTGGGGGTATGCTGCCAATTTTGCGTTTGGCCCAAAGCTGGTGGCCCAGTTGTCCAGCGTGAGATCCAATGAGGTTTCCTTCTAAGGGTGTAACATGGACTTTGCATGCGTGAGACCTTGGATCTGGCTGGAGATGGATCTGATGGTTTTGCATCTGAGGCGTATGATGGACACTGGTCAGTGAGGCACGCTGGATCTGGAAAGTATATTCAAGAAAAATGCAAAAGAAACACGCATGGGATCGAACCCAGGACGTTTTCTTCAAACCCTCCGTCCTTAACCATCTGCGCTGGCTGTTCAAATGTTAATATAATCAAATAGAAATAATATAAGAAAAACAATCATGTGATGTCCAGCAAACGCGCCAATATTCAAATAGCCCAATGGGAGCTTGCCACCTAGCCTTCTTGTTCCTCATCACTGTCGTTTTAGGTTTAGACTTTTACCTACAGTTCCATGCCTGTAACTAAAACCCTTCGTTATTCAAAAATCTAGCACAAACATTATAAATTACAATGAAGCCCATGAATTAACTGGGCTTGAAGCCCTGAACATCATGGTATCCACGCCTAGCCCTAATTTTTCCCGTAGAAGGAAGCCCTAAAACGAGCTTAGAAACCCTAAGAATGGCAAACCATGATTCCTGCACTTAAAACTCAATTAAACTATTCAGCAAGCATTGAAACTTTATGATAAACAAGAATATATGATTAAATTTCATTAAAAAACATGTATGCACGTAATGAAAAATCAAAAATAGTTGGATAACAGAGTTGCAAATTTTACGATTCAAGGTGTTTTGGTGCGTGCAAAAGGTGTAGTTAGGTTCAGGAGATTGCCAGGAACGTGTTGCAACCCTTAAATCTCCTTAAGGATGGATGTAGTATGGAATTCGATCTGAGATTTTTGACAAAAAAATGAAACATGCTCTTGCTGTTTCACACGATAAACCCTTGTCCATGTGCCTTGGATTTGTTGTGTATATGTAATAGACTGAATTAGGTTAACAAAAAACATGCATATCTTTGCCAATTATCAAGATTTAATTTGATCCCATCCTTGCATTATTTCTTTCTATATCAAGCCAAATCATACCATTTTCATCCCAATTACCCTTGGCACGATTTGATTTGGTTTGACAGCATATTTACCTTGTAATTCCATTCAAAATCAGATCAAAAACAAATCTTCCATATTTTATATCATTTATTTGATTTAATTTGACTTTTAAATGATTAAAATCAAAATAAAATTAAATAAATAAAGTCAATAATATATGAGAGAGTTTTTGGGTCGTGGAAATTGCTAGAAGTAAGATGCAAGCATAAAAAGTTAGGCCCATTTGACAAAAAATGCAATTTTGGGCATTGTTGACTTTTGACAATTTTCCAAAAATGGCCAACTTTGACAATGCATATCTCCTCCAATTTTGACCCTAAGGGGGTGTTCTTGGACTTTTTATAAAGCTTAGGATGTCCCCTAAACAACCCTTTTAAATTAATTTAAATTGGATCTTCCATGTTCATGTAAGAAGCTTTGACTCAAAAGGTGTTTTTGTTGACTTTTTGGAATGACCTATAATGTCTAAATTCATATCTTTCGATGAGTCCATTTTTTGAACTTGAAGGATGAAGATAAGTTGTAGAGAATTGGATTCTCATCAAAATAATCCTTGGATGGAAAATTTCTGATAAATTATGAGAAAGTTATGCTTGGTCAAAGTTTGGTTGACTTTTCCTAAGAAACCCTAATTTAGCAACTTTTGAGTTTTGATGAGTTAGGAGCATTCCTTGGGGAATCATGATCAACCCTGGATCAAATGATGGATATAACTTCAAAATATTGATGTTGACTAAAATCTTGAGGTTTGGCTGTACGTGGGCCATAGTTGACTTTTGACCTAATACAGTTGATTTTCAAGCATTTGAGCAGTTGACTGGGCAAACTTCTTGTGCAAGGCATGAAACTTGACATGGGTGGTCTTGAGAACATATTAGGGCAATGGAAAACATTTGGGACTCTTGGAACTCAAACATCTTGATGAAGAGTGAAACCATAATTTGAGGTTCATTGTCTTAGGAGAGCATTTGCCTGATCAACTCTTGGGCATCCTTGAGCAAGTTATGGATCTCAATGAGCATGTGTTGAGTAAAATGAGAGGACAAATTTTGGGGTACAACAATAGCAAATATGTGTGGAATAAGAATCAATGAATGTTAAATATGATCCATCTATATGTGTGTATAGTATAAAAATAGTATAACATGTTCAAAAAGAGTCAAAAATGTGTTTTACACATAAAACACAGTTTCAGGTCGACACAAAGGGTTTTGCATCGACACATACTTAAGCAAAGAATCATAAAAACAATTTTGCTTCAGTATGAGTCGATACATCCATATTATGTATCGACACATGACATGTTGATGCTCCTGGAAAACGACTTACAACCTTTATGCATCGACACATAATCCCATGCATTGATACATATCACGTTTTGTTTTCAAAATCAAAAATCCAACTCAGTATGTATCGACACATATTATTTATGTATCGACTCATATAAAATGAATGGTTCTGGAGTATGTATGAAAAACATGTTGTATCGACACATAAAGACTTGCATCAATTAATACATATTTAATATCTATGTAATATGTTGTGCCATCAGTATGTATCAATTTATAACACTTTGTATCGACTCGTGTTATGTTTTACAACTAACATGAGTTGACTCATGCTAAACATGCATCGTCTCATAATGCGAATTTTTGTCTCTAACCGTTTTCTGTTACAAATATACGTAAGTTTCTGCAGCAAAACAATCAAGGTGTCACAAATACAATTGGTGTGTATCAAATTACTGAGCATTAAAAGCCTGGAATATACTTCATCTTCATATTCTTCTCAATCATCTTGGTTCAATGACAACAAAAGATAAACATCATTGTTCATTGGATCAAGAGATCAAAGAGATAACGTTCAGCTATTCGATCAAGTGATCTCAGCTAGGTTTAAGATTCAGAAGGAGGCTTCGAGGAAAAACCAAGGGTTTATCCTTCAAGAACGGGCGTGTTCTTGAGGGTTTGTTAGTCACAGTCACACAGGTCAGATTCAGCCGTAGAGAGGGGTTTGGAAATCAGGGCAATTTCACAAATAGGTCGTGGAAGCAGAGGATTGATTGTGGATCTTGCAGGGAATCTTGATAAGCTCATATCAAGTGAAGGTTCTTACAAGAAGAAGAAGATCTTAGAGATTACATTCTATCTTTGTATTGTAACCTTGTATACAACTTTCAGCATATTAATATAATAGTTCTCAATTTCAGTTTCGGAATTGAGAGGGACACGTACCCACACGCGAGGACGACAGTGGGGAACTTCCTTACCAAACTTCCTATGTATTGTAATTCTTTCTCTCTATCTCTTTATGTTTTCTGCAAATTTTTAATTTAATTGGTTTGCTGGTTTTTCTGTTTAATGATACAATAGTGGTACAAACTCTTTTTCTAAAACAACCATTATTGTTAATCATCAAACAAGCATACACCAACCATTTGACAAAATTGCGTGCAAGTTTTTATTCATTGGAATTAGCATTCTTGTGATAAGTGCATTGAAACATATATCAATATGTGTTTAAGTTTCATCTATTTCATCTTAATAAAATCCAGCAAGTTTATCGTATGTCCGGTTTTCTAGTAGTTGGTTCAACATAGACGGAAGTTGATTATGGACCTTGTTTTTCCGCTGCTTTTAACAAACTTTGATAAAAGATTTAAAATCCTTGATAAATAAGGAGGTGATCTATTGACCCCCCCCCCCCCCTCTCGATCACTTGCCACACCATCTAACAAAATCTAGGTACAGGGGGTGGTTATGCAAAGGGAAGATATTAACACCCTAAACATATACGGTTCTCTGCAAGAACATCTTTGAAAATATGTATATTTTGGCTATAAAAGGTGCATACAAAAATAGATGGTGGAGATTAGAAAAGAATTTTTTTTTTACAATTTTTGCACCCGCCGCGGTTGCGAACCTTTAGTACCTACATACCATCTTCTGTGAAATAGGGGATTAGGGTACTCGTAGTTCACCTCAAAAATTTTAAAACAACTGTGTGTTGGTTAATTTTAAGAGAAGAGACATCATCGTCATATCCGAATGGAAAAAATACTTACCACCCACAATTATGAGAAAGGAGCATTTGCATAATCTCAAAGTGGATGATATAGCTTAGATTTTAAAATCACAAAGCCTAACTCAACACCCAAGTGGAAAACATCTCACTATACTACATATCATAAAAGTATAGTAGCTCACATCACTACAAGAGTCGATAAGAGTCTGATCTTTTGAGAAAAAGTTTTAAAGTAAAAAGCCGAAGTGTAAAAATGGTTTGAATGAGGTTAATGACTTTTAGTCTTGAGAAAGATGTCAAAGTAAGGTTAAATTGATTAAAGTTTGTTTAAGAAAATATTTTTGAAAATGCATGGACCTAAGTCCAAGTTTATTATGAAAGCGGTTCAAGTTAGAAAACAAGAAGAGTTTTGAAAAGGAGGGAGAAGATTTTTGAAATTAAAGAAAATAGAAGGAGATGAAGGGACTATCCTAAACCATAATGTAAAATCTAAGGAAAAGAACAATCTAACCAACAAGAAGCCAACACTTGACATAAGAAGTCAATGTAGAATTATCATCCTTTGGATTGAAACCAAGCAAGCAAAAATATTAAACCTCTGAGGAATACCAAGTTTAGATGAATTAAGTCTTCTAAAAAATTGGGTAGAGTAATGGCTATATACAGAGGAGTTCTTAATTACAGACAAAGCATATAACAAAGTAACCTACACACAAAGAAAATCAACCCAATGCCTTGGAGTAAACCCCAAGAACTTCAGACAAAATAACAACAGAGCAACTAGGTCCCAAGTATCAAGGCTTCTAATCCTAAGTCCGAGGGATCCACAACACAACAATTCCAAGGATAATAACCATATTTTCCAAGTAACCCTAAGGCTTTTTAATGTTCAAGTTCATTATTAAGTATCTTCAAAAGAAAAGAAATCTCAAATGAGCAAAAAATAAAAATGACATAAAGATAAATGCTCAAGTGAGCAAAGATAAAATGGCATAAAGATAAATGTTCATGTAAGCAAAGATAAAAATGGCATGGAATGTAAATGCTAAAGTAAATGGCACATAAAAAATAAAGGCACAAAATAAAGGTATAAAGTAAAAGTATAAAGTAAAGTTAATTGTTAGTGAATTAGAAGTTAGAAGGTTAGTTGAATGACCATATTAAAGATTGCATTTGAGAACTCATTAGAAGATTGATAAAATCAAAGCTTCTTAACAACAAGTCTCATTTTCTTTTTGTCAAGTATACTATTCATTTCAAGTACTCAAAGAAAACCACATATGATCAACTATATTCAAATGATTCACTTAGACCAAAGTTCATGAAGTCATTAGAGGATTGATAAAATCAAATCCTCCTAACAATGAACTTCAAAATTATCGGATCAAAGGTTTCAAATTAAATATACTTGGGCTTGCAAATATAAGTTTGGGCCACGAATGATCATTTTTTGAATCAGGATAAATTTAATACTATGTTAAGCAATCGTAAGTGGACTTATGTAGAAGTCACACCTATTTTGAGGTCGGTCAATAGAAATCTATGTATCAATATGTTGGAGAAATGATATGTAGATCATTCTCCAAAAACATGTAGCAGAAGCCATAAACAAGAAAGATATAAGATGAAGAGGGAGGGGATGTATCATATGAAACTAGGGTTTCAAATATCATCAACATCATTCATCCATTTTGGTGGATTTGGATTTTCAACCTATTAACACCCAATATCCAATGATATTGAGGAACTTGTCCCAAAAAAACACCCAAGTGTATACAAATCAGGACTAATAAAAAAATATTCAATATAAAACAAAATTTAAATGATTTAAAAAAGAAATAATTGGTAAAATACACAACATGTATTAAAACACAAAATAAAAATCCTAAAAAAATATCAGAAGTCAAACATGAGTGAATAAGTGTTGACAAAAAATTTCAGAATTTTTTATAGTCAAACTATTTTTAAAATTTAAAGAAATAAGCAAAATAAACCATAGTTTGTTAAAAACTAGTAAAATCTAAAATAAAAATAAAATGAGGTTACTAATATTGGTCAAGAGGTCATTGGAAACTTTCATTTTTTTTTCTTCAGAATTTAAAAATCAAGAAAAGTATTTTTAAACAATTAAAACAAGTCAAATAAGTGAAAAATCATAAAAAAAATAACAAATCACAAAATAAAATTGTGATAAAATAAAAATCAGAAAGAGAAACATCAAAAGTATTTTTGGTAATGTTTTCACAATTTTAGAAGTTGAAATGAATTTTTTTAATGAAATTTTGAAGTTTAAAACAATTAAAACAAAAATCAGAAAATAAAATAAAATACTAAAAAAATACGGACCATTTGATCATTGTCAAACGCGTTAGTAAGCATATCTGAGGGACCTGACGCATTGTGCATGTTATGGACCTTATTTAAAAAAACAGAATCCCTAAAAGACAAACCAATGAGATTAAAACAATTGTCACACAATCATTGGTTGAAGAATCACACGTAGGTCGTCTTCGACCTCCAGATGTATGTGCATTGGGTTTTTATGAGATTCTTCAAACAAAATCGTTAGAAGCTCAAACTGGTATCATTGGATTCGTCTCTTCCAGGCGATCCTAACCTCACCCTCGCGAAAAATTTCTTTAAACCACAGCTCAGTCGATTTGGAACAAATCAGAAAGAAACAATTGAAAAGGGATTTGAAAATTCATGAGAAAAACTCACTTCCAGTTAAAAACTAAAGATGCGATAAGTATCAGAGTGATGAGAGATATATTGTAGTATCAGATTTCGAGAGAATTGATAGAGGAATCTACCTGTTAAAGCTCAACTTCAGAGCTCTGAAACTTGAATTGGCTAGCATAATTTAGGACACCTTAAGGCTTGGTTCTTCTTCTATTAGCTTCAATGAAGTTCAAGGATGAAGAATGAGCAAAGAAATTGGATTGAAAAACAAGGGAAGAGTGAATTTTAAAACTCAGAATTATAAGTTATGGAGAGAGTTTTACAGGGTGGTTCTGGCTATCCAAGCTTGCCTCAATGAGTGTGATATCATCCTCTATTTTTAGTTGAGCAAATGGAATTCTCAAGTGTGTGATATGATGAGATTTTGAGATAATATGTATGAAGTTGCAAGCAAAACAAGTGTGACTCATATTTGCTTAAAACTCAGCCAAAACTTGTGTTTTAAGGTGCTCATTGCTTATGGAAGGTTGTTAAGCATGATTAGAAGTAAAACAAGCAACAATTTTGTGATTAGAGGCCACATTAGGGAAGTTGCAATCTGATTGCAAGTGAAACATCAGTTCTAAGGTACCAACTTTTAATCCATGGTGCACACAGCTCAGGAGCCTTTATTAGATGATTCTTGAAGCATTTGAAAGACAAGGTCACAATCTTTACAATGTTCCAAGAAGGACTCCATTTGAATAATTGAGCTGGAAGTCATGTCCTCTTGAAATCATGAAAAACAAACTGATTTTTGTACTTAGAAATTTTTCTAAGTGTTGAATTTCAAAATGACCTATAATGTTCTTCAAAATTATATGACTTTCTACTCAAAATTTGATCTTGATTTCTGAAGATGACATGAAGTAGGCCTCTTGAATTGAAGTTTGGAATTAAGATCACTCAAAAATCGTAAAAATCAAAATATTTATGGTCTTTGGAAGATGATGAACAAATTTTGGAAAATTCACAAAAGACTTATAATCTTTTCAATTCTTCAACAAATTTCCAAGCATTTTTCAAGTCTTGCATATTGAAACAAAGTTGTAGTAGACATCCCAAAGATTTTTGTAGAAAAGAATGAGCTCAAGGAGATAAAAGATGATCAAGTGATGATCATTTGAAGTCAAACCCTAAGATTCAAAGGCTTTTCAAAGAGACTTGTAATCTTTCTTAACCATTAGTGATCTTCCACTCAAAACTTTCCTTAGATCCCTGAAGAGAACTTGTTAAGGACCCTTTTAGTAGAATCAAGGCTTTGGAGTCAATAAAAAATCTCAAAAAAGAGCAAGATATGGTCCTTGGAAGTCAACAAACCCTAGCTCAAAGAATGTCAAAGTGACTTGAGACCCCTTTCAAATTTTGTTAATTTTCTTGCACAATTGGATCTTTTCATGTGAAGAGAAGTTAATGTAGATGATAATAAGAAGCAATAGAAAAAAGAACCAACTCAAAATGTTGAAATTTGAGAGAGTTGTGCACTTATGATCATTTAATCAAGCACTTGCTCAAATAAGTCAAACTTGTTGAATTAAGCTTGAATATTTTTGATCTTTTTTGGTAAAATAAAGCATTATGAATCATAATAGGCCTTGAAATGATGTTATATTGAATAACACTCAAAGATGGAGCTTAATTCTCAAATAAACTTGTTGAAGAAGGCAAGGAAATAAACACATGAACCTATGAATCTTCTTGATTAATGCCATCACTAACTTTGAGGAAAATATTACCCAAATAAAGTGAGGGAGCTCTTTGAACCACAAATCTTTGATATCATAGACATAGCCTTGAAGCTTGAGCTCTTGCAATCCATTGAAGAATCACTTTATTGAGAACCAACCCTCAAACCCTAGGTTAGATGGTGAGATGAATGCAATTGTGATCACCTATAGTACGAACATTCAAAGAAACATATATACATATCTTGTTGTTAGATAAAAGAACACATGTACAAGATACACAATTCAAGGTGCTTGGTGATCCCTGAAGAGAAAACTTAAAGATAGGATAAAGTAGAAAGAGAGAACCAACCCTAATGTGTGTTTCTTGATGTATGGATAAAAATAAGATAATGAGAGATCTTAGGGGTAAAAATTGGGGTATAACATCTGCCCTTATTTAAGTGTCTTCTATCCAGAGATACGAAGGTTAAAATCTTTGTCTCGGCGCGATTGAAGATAATTAAATACAAAACAAACCCTATTTTTGGCCCTAAGATTCCATGCAAATGCTTATGATTATGAATTCAAGAAACCAACTCTATAAGTGATACAAAGCACCACTGGGGAAGCAAAAAATAAAACCAACGAACCAAGAAGAGAGTTCGACCAGGAAAATATATCGCTGGGGAATAAGAGACTCATCTCTACTGGGTTAAAGCCCAAAGAGGAGATAAAGTATCATGAACTCAATAAATGAGGAAAAATAAATGGATAATAACTATCGACAGATAACTGCAAACTATCCATTCATAGAGGAGATAACAAAAAAAGAGTAACATCGACTCACAGGGGATCAGAAACTACCAACCCGAAGGATGCGAATAGAAACGGTAAGATAATACTAACTCAGGGATGATAAAAAACATCAATCTCGAGACTTGTAAACAAATGATTGACATCAATACTTATGACTGGAAATAAATGTTGGAAATGAGTGCTTATAGATGGGAACAAAGGTTTGACATTGTTGTACCCCAAAATTTGCCCTCCCATATTTCTCAAAACATTGCAAGAAAGATCCTCAAGTTGAGCATGGAATATCAAAATGAAATGGGACCAAAAGGGTTGCTTACATGACATCTCAAGCTTTCTAAAAAGTCCAAGAATACCTCCAAAGAGTCAAAATTTAGGAAGTTATGCATTGTTGAAGTTGACCTTTTTTGCAAAATTGCCAAAAGTCAACTATGCCCAAAACTTCAAATTTTGCCAAATGGGCCCAATCTTTTTTACTTGTTTTGAGTTGGCAACATAGCCCACGTGCTCTAGCCTTTTCCACTTGTCCATATTTTATTTTTATTATTTATTTTGGTTTTTATTTGAATTAATTCAAATTAAATCAAAACAAATCAAATAAAATCAAAAATATTGAAAACCAAGGATTTTGTGATCATTTCAGGTCTTAAATCACAACTAGCCATCATTCAAATTTGCATCAAGGCTTGTGGGCACAAAAAGATTGAAAAGAAGCCAAATTTGGAAGGTTGTTAAAGAGAATCAAATCAAATAGCAAAGGCATTGAAGAAGGAAGATTTGGACACAATAATCAACCCTAATGCATTGTTTGATACATAAGGAGGCGAGGCAGATCAAAGGAGAGGTTAGAAGCAGGCGTGAGAGCAAGAACAGAATTGGAAAAATCAAGGAAAAAGTGTGAGATCAAAATCCCACTTAGAGGCATTCTCAAGGCTCGTGACCGATTCCAATCGTTTCCTGGCACTCTCAGGAACCTAAAGCTATCAAGAACAAGCCCGTTTCGGTCCCTAATCGCAATGTAAGTTGTTCATAACCTTGCCCTGTTCTTGAATTCGCATCTTGGAATTTAAGCATTGTTAACCTGAATTAATGGCATATTCTTAACCTATGAAGCATTTGCAAACTTTTGGCATTATTCAATTTCATTTATATGGCCTGTAGCGTTAATCACCATTGTTAGGTTTTCGAGCTTGGTTTTAGGGCTTCTTATTTCAGGAACAATTGGCCTTGGTAATGGGTATCGTTGTGATCAGGAGGACGAGACGAATCTAACCATGGTGTTAGATGTTATTTCCATGGCCTATGAAGGATTTTAGGAGCACGCAATCTGTAGCAACAGATACTTTTCTGTAGGTATAGGCTAATGGACTTTTAGCCACGGTGCAGGGAAGAAGTTGCAGACGTGGCCATCTTCCATTGGCTTGTTTGAATGTTAGCGCGCGTTTTCTTTTTCTGTTTCCACTAATATTTGTTTTCTCATAATATTATTATTATTCCATAAATGTACAATAAGAACAAAGTGTCCCAGTGGAAGCCAGCTAAGCGTTAAGGCTTTGGAAGGCTGGAGGTCAGGGGTTTGATCCCTGCCTCCAGCATTTGCTATTTTCTCATTTTATTTCAGGTGATTCAGTGCGTGTATAACTCCAGGGTCCATCACACTCCCTCATGATCCAACGCGCCAGATGGCCAGATGGCCAGATTTGGTGGCCACCACTGAGGGTGCACCAAAGGCCAGGTCAGCGCACAATACACAGGATCAAAAAAGTCAAATGGACTCCAGCACTAATGGGCCCAGAAATTGCTATTGGCACACCACTTTCTCAGGCCCAATCTCTATCTCTTTATACTTTATTTTATTTCAATTAGTTATTTTATTTATTTTATTAACCATAATTATTTTCTTTTTATCAAAAATCACAAAAAAATATTTTTATGTCCAATCAAAATTAGAGTATTATTTTTCTTCAATAAATGCAATTAATCTAATTAGGTTTGATTAAATTAGGTAACTTTAATTTATTTTTTAAATATTTAAAATTAATTAGAATCAATAGGTTTTTATTACTAACTTGATTGTATTTATTTTTTACCTAAAATAACAAAAAAAATATGACATTTAATTATTTTTCATTAATTTATTTAATACCCAATTAATTTAGTATTTAATTTTAAGACTTAATTTATTTTCTTAAAAAATATTAAAAAACAACAAAAACATTTTCTTTTAATTAGGAGGGTCAAAACCCTATGTTTTGCATTCGATCTAATGTTCTCGCATGCTTTATTTTTATCCAATTATTGTATCTGCTCCCGGTTTGTAATAATTAAATTAGGACATTTATTTACATTTACCGTTTTTATTTTCAAAGGGTTTGTTTTTGGCTATGTAAATACCTGAAGCCTTGTAATAGCTTAGTTTAAATTCCGCACTTTAATTTCTGCAAATTACTTAACTGCTAGATATGTGAATAATTAGAGCTTGCATGACAAGAATGAATGTTTAATCTTAAAATAGTTAGATCACCCTAAACATGTGCAAAAATAAATAATCTGAAAATCAACACACTCGCACATGCGTACTCCTAGGGTACACTCCCGCTTGGTTGCCTTCGTAAACGGTCATTGAGTATAGGTTGTTTTAGAGGTTGCCCTCTTGTCTAAAAGATCAAAAGTCGCCTCGGAAAGGTTGCCTCAGATATTATTGCCTCGGATAAATGATCTAAGACATTAGGGTTACCACTAAGATGTCCTAACGTTGCTTTAGTGACCGTATGTCCCTCTTTCGAATTGACCCTTAAACTCCAACGACGGTGCTACCTACTCACTAATAGTGGGATAGCATTGTCTAAAGGAAACAAACATAGAACGATTCCTTTTTTTTTTGAGTAGGTAGATTAGCTCTTAAGTGCTTGCTAAATCCAAACAAAACTTTTCTTTTCACACTTACACTTTTACAAACAAAGTTTTTAAAAATACTTCATTACACTCTTGAAGACAGAAGAAAGAGTTAAATCGAAGTTAAAACAAAAACTTTTCAAAACCCATAATCACAAAGAAAACAATTTTGAAAACAATGATCAAGTACCTAAGAGCCTGTAGATAACTACGGATAGAAAGGGTGCTAATACCTTCCCTTTCTATAATCTACCCCCCGTACTCAGAAATATCTCGAAAAAGGAATTTTTCTGTGCTTTTTTCCTTTCCTTGTTGGATAAAATAAAAGTGAGTGGCGACTCTTGATTACCGCGACATTTTGCAAAAACAAACGCAAAACACAAACCAGCATTCCAAAAACCAGTCAGTTCTTCCACCGTATCACAGAACTGGCGACTCTGCAAAGGGAATTGATAAGTGGGGTGTACCTTAGGAATAGTTCATATTGTTTTCAATTGTTTGATCTGTATGCTTTATCTTTGTGGGTTTGAATCGGAGTTACTATAGATCCTAACCCGGATCTGGGGATACCTTTTAGGTAAGTAGCAATAGACAGTGAGGGAACTGTACGGCGTAGACCGATATGGTTGAAGCAGTAGCTATGTTGGTGTGACACTTTAGTTTGTACCGATATCCCTTGTGGCGGAACAAGGAGAATGTGGGGCTGTTAAGGTGTCATATTAAGCACCAACTGACCTTAGAACCTATAATTGACCAACTTGGCCATAGAAAAGTAGCAGTATGCTACACTCATTGAGACCAAACTCTCGTGATGATTCCGGCCGCAAGAAAAGGTTGCTAAACTGGAATTATGACCGATCGAGGGTGGTCAGTGATATTGAGATCCTCTAGAACCCGATTACTATTACTAGGACAGGTTGAACCAACTAAACTGAAAGAGGGTAGTACCTAAACTTCATGCCAGCCTGAAATTTAAGGGTTATTGTGTGACTTGTGTGCTTTCAAACTTGAACTACTTGCACATTCTTATCGTATGACAACATGAGTTCCTTGCAGGTTTTGTTTACAGTCCTTGTCCAATAATTTGGATTTATTGCAGGGTTTACTTACATCACCTCACATTTTTGCTTAAACGCATAGCATACACATCATAACATCATGCCTTACCATTTCCTTAACCATTTCAAGGATCTCAAGGGTTTGTGATGCAGGTTATGGTAAATCGAACGTCTAGCAAGGGGCAAAGGGGATTTATTTTCCTCTAGCCAATGTCGTCTAGAGATCAAAACACGATGACTTGAGTCGGGGGCTATGACTCACTCGATATGGTGAGCTTGAGTCTTGAACAAGGACTCTTGACGACACGAAGTTTCTTCAATCAAAATTGCAAAAAACAAATTCTAACAGCTTTTTGTTTACCCCACGAGATCCTTGAAAACATTGTATACATATATCATACATATCATTGCATAACAGGTCTCCCAATACAGGTCTCTCATGTTCTCGTTGTTTATTTCAACAATGGATTTCCAACAAAACAACCAAGATCTTCAAACTCAAGAAGCTCAGTTCAGGGACGTATTCCTAAACCTATCCAAGGGGCGGGAAGAGTTGAAAACACTCCTCGTCGGGAACTTGGTCAAGAAAAGTCCTGAAGACAATAAGGACGAACGGCTGGAACAACTGCAAGCTGAGTTAGGTGCCATGAAAACCCAGATGCTAGGGTAGATGGCTCTTATCCAAGGCTTAGCTCGGGAACAAGAAGAGCTGAGAACCATTATCAGCCAGCTTCATCAATACAAATACAACAGCATGAAGCAAACAGTCGAGGTCGGGGACCAAGTCATTGATCAGCCTCCAAGAAGACAAAGATTTGGTTTGGTAAAGAATGGACCTCTCCAAGTTGTTATTACCTCAAGAGTCCAACAACCACCTCTCCAAAAGCAACGGGTTAATCAGAATAAGCCAGATATGCCCAAAAGGCAGTTCGCCGAGCTTAACATGCCACTGTCTCAGGATTTACAACACCTGTTGAGATTGAATCTGTTGATGTTAAGGGATCCTCCTCAAAATCCCCACATAGCCTCCCCAAGGTACAATCCTGATGCTAGATGTGCATACTATTCCAACAGCCTGGGGCATGATACTAATGATTGTTGGGCATTGAAAAACAAAATTCAAGACCTAATCGATAGAGGAGCATTGGAATTCACATAAGATGGTCAGGATGAGTTCTTCTACCATCCCTCCAAGGCACGTCCTATGAAGTGACAAGACCAGACGAGAAGACTTTTTGTTCATTAGAATTTTCAAGTTATAATTTTCTTTTGATTGTTCAAACATTTAGTCATGTCAAAACTTTATTATTTCATCAATGCATTGCATATGTCTGTTTTCAATCAATCCATTCGTATTCATTATATTCAAATTGCTTTCATTTTATGTGATGTTCAACTCTCGATTAAAAAATTCTAAGCCTTTAGAAGGAGGATGACGAAAATGATACCCAAAATCTCTACAGTATGCTTTTGAACAGACCCCGCTGACGATGTACAAGCATTGTTTCAAATCCTAAACAGTGGAGTTATAAGGAAGATAATCCCTCATCAACCCCTTTGAGCCAAAGAAGTATGAGTTTTTCTTTCACACATATTAAAAACCTTAATCATAACCCGGGGCAGGGTAGTTTTCTCAGTTAATTCAGGTGCACAATGAATGGCATCAAAGAAGTCCTCCCAAAAAAAAAGATGGTGATGGTTCCTTATAATCGTCAGGACAGACAGTCATTATCTCTCAAAAATAAAAGCCCATTAAGTCAAAACCTATGAAGGAGACTTACAAAACTGGGGCATCCCGCTGGCTGTAATCACAAAAGAAACAGTTTAGGCAAAAGACAAGGATAATAAAATAAAAAAGAAAGAGATCCTACAAACTCTCAACAAAAATGAATGCCTGTTCAAAATAAACTGTCAGTATCCGAACCATCACTGGAATATCAGAGCAAAGACTCAAACGGGATCTAAATGCACAATTAACTGAGTTTAGGACTGAAGAACATCACGAAGAGTGGGTGGGTACAAATAAAATTTGAGCCTTTATCCTTTGTTTCTTAAACCGTGAACCAGGCCACGTTATAACCCTTAAAAGTCCTAGCTGAAGCATGGGTTAGTTCGAAAGCATACTGTTTCGAAAGGTATCCTGACTCCTGTAGGACTTGCTGTACATCCTGAGTTGACATCACATTTTACAAAATTTGTTTGTTTTACTGAAAAATGCATTTTCAAAAAATATTTCAAGACAGACATAAGCTTTGCATTCGTAAAATAACATTGTTTGCATATGACTATTTGTCCAAACAGTAGAGAAATTCGCATGATGAATATCTAGTAAACAAAAACCTTCTCAATAAAAAGGATCGTCTCAAGTGAAAAAAAACACTCCCAATCAAGGGGCGCGACATGATCATTGTCCATCATCTGGGGCAATTAAGTCAAGATTCAAGGAATCTCTCAAAGATGCCAAATAGCCAGGGGAAATCTCCATCTGAATCGCTTAGGGCATTGGGCATGAATTCCAGCAACAAATCTTGCACGATCAGACAAACATCTTCTGGAATCGTGGCAAAACAACACTACCGACAGTGATAACTCCCTACACGTTGAGAGCGTGGACATAGTCAGAAAATACTGCGCATGAATAAAGACCCGCTAGGTCGACTGGCCTAGGAAAAAATAAGGGCTTCCCGGCAAACCAAAAGGGTTCAGGCAAAAATAAGGGAGGAAAATGAAAAAGTCTGTACACCCGGCAAGTCGAAAACCTGAAAAGGCGGCTTGGGCAAAAAAAGGGTATCCCGGTGGACTGGAAATCTGAAAAGACAGTCCAGGAAAAAGTTAGGGATTAAAGCGTACGACTATGTCCCGTCATCTCATCACTTGCCTACCATAAGAAAACTTGCCATTTCGATCGAAAGATACCAAGCACCTCATAGGTTGGGATAATACTCGATCCACAAGGCCTCCGCAGGCACCTTCTCCCGCAGATACAGGGGCAGAAAAGTCTCGATGCAAATCCATCGTCATATCTTTGGCATGCGTCCCAGTAACATACACTCCCCGCAGAGTAAGAGAAGGACAATAGTGGTAATTCTCCCCAGCTGAGGCTCACAACTGCGAATGAGTCGGCAATATTCTCCCCAAGCAGAATTTATCCATCATTAGTGGAGTCTGGAAAAGCTTCCCCAGTGGAGTTTGGAGAATCATCCCCAGTAGACTCTGGAAAATTGTCCCCAGTAGAGTCTAAAAGGTTATCCCCAGTGAAGTCGCAACTGAAATATCATCCCCAACAGAGTTCTTTCCTTTCACAAATGGAAACTCAATTCCCAACAGGATTCAGTATCGCCAGCTACGGTAGTTCATCCCCGGCTGAACTTATCAGCAGAATCCTCAACAGAGCGTGTCCTCCCCACAGAGCCATTTCCTCATCAGTTTATTCCCCAACGAAGTTATCCTCTCTTGCAGGTTTATTCTCACAATCATTCTTCATTCACTATCCCCAACGGAAGCGAAGAATTCAACTTTTTTCACCAGCAGTAATCCAGGATTTATTTTCCCCAGCTAAAAACATCACATTTCCATACATCATGACATGCATACACATCATACAACACAATCTCATTTATTTTGAGAACATCATTGCTTGATACATATCATGCATTACATACAGCTAACCTTTACCTTTCAGGAAAGATACAATTAGATTCTCACAAAATTCAAGCTATGAAATTGTTTCCTCAGTTGAATTATGGACGAGTTCCTAAATCTCAGCAGAGATGCTTCCTCAGTTGAATTACGAACGAGTTCCTAAATCTCAGCAGAGATGCTTCCTCAGTTGAATTACATACGAGTTCCTAAATCTCAGCAGATATGTTTCCTCAGTTGAATTACAGACAAGTTCCTAAATCTCAGCAGAGATGCTTCCTCAGTTGAATTACGGACGAGTTCCTAAATCTCAACAGAGATGCTTCCTCAGTTGAATTACAGACGAGTTCCTAAATCTCAGCAGAGATGTTTCCTCAGTTGAATTACGGACAAGTTCCTAAATCTCAGCAAAGATGTTCCTCAGTTGAATTACGGACGAGTTCTTAAATCTTGAAAAAGTTGTTTCCTCAGTTGAATTATGGACAAGTTCCTAAATCTTGACAGAGATGTTTCCTCGGTTGAATTACAGACAAGTTCCTAAATCTTGACAGAGATGCTTCATCAGTTGAATTACGTGTGAGTTCCTAAATCTCAGCAGATATGTTTCCTCAGTTGAATTATGGACGAGTTCCTAAATCTCAGTAGAGATGTTTCCTCAATTGAATTACGGACGAGTTCCTAAATCTCAGTAGATATGTTTCCTCAGTTGAATTACGGACGAGCTCCTAAATCTCAACAGAGATGTTTTCTCATTTGAATTATGGATGAGTTCCTAAGTCTCGACAAAGATGTTCCTTAGTTGAATTTCCGACGAGTTCCTAAATCTCGACAAAGATGTTTCCTCCATTGAGTACGGACGATCGAAGTTCCTAAATATCAACAGAGATGACTCCTCAATTGAGTATGTACGATCGAAGTTCCTAAATATCAACAGAGACGACTCACCAGCAGAATAAAGGACGCCGAAGCTCCTAAATTTCTACTTATCTCAACAAATATCAGACTTCCCCGACAGAATCTTCCACAATAACATGTATACAAGCTCTCACTAAGGAATCTCTTATGCGACCGACACTCGTTCAGATGGCATCTTTAAGCCAGTCCCCTCGTTATAAATTTCCAAATGGCATCTGTAAGCCCATTGCCGACATCACAAGACAATTACCATTTCATGCGAGTGCAAATTTCTGGCACTCTAGTGTTCAATCATCTTCCACCTTCGGATTACGAAAGGCACGAAAGCCAATCTGCACCCTCAGGTTTAAGAAGATTTAACAGGGGCGGCTGTTGTACCCCAAAATTTCCCCTCCCATATTTCTCAAAACATTGCAAGAAAGATCCTCAAGTTGCTTAAGGTAGTCCAAGGGTTGGCTAGACAAGCTCTCTCCTAAGGCAGTCTACTTCAAATTAGGGTTTCATGTTGCATCAAGATACTTGAGTCCAAGTGATCCCAAGTGCTCACCATTGTCCTAATATGTTCTCAAGATCATCCTTGTCAAGTTTCAAGCCTTGCAGAAGAAGTTTGCTCAGTCAATTGCCCAAAGGTCCAAAAATCGACTGTGCTAGGGCAAAAGTCAACTGTGACCCATATACAGTCAAACTTTAAGATTTTTTGTCAACATTCTAATTTTGAAGGATATTTCATAATTTTATCAAGGGTTGATCATGATTTATAAAGGATTGCTCATAATTCATCAAGACTCAAAAGTTGCTAAATTAGGGTTTTGAAGGAAAAGTCAACTCAACTTTGACCAAGCATAACTTTCTCATACTTTATGAGAAATGAACCATCCAAAGCTCATTTTGAATAGGATACAATTCCCCATAATCCATCTTCAAAATATTCACTCACAAGAAGTTATGAATTTGGACATTATAGGTCATTTTGAAAAGTCAACAAAAACACCTTTTTTGTCAAAACTTCATATATGAGCATGGAATATCAAAATGAAATGGGACCAAAAGGGTTGCTTACAGGACATCTCAAGCTTTCTAAAAAGTCCAAGAATACCTCCAAATAGTCAAAATTGAGGAAGTTATGCATTGTTGAAGTTGACCTTTTTTGCAAAATTGCCAAAAGTCAACTATGCCTAAAACTTCAAATTTTGCCAAATGGGCCCAATCTTTTTCACTTGTTTTGAGTTGGCAACATAGCCCACGTGCTCTAGCCTTTTCCACTTGTCCATATTTTATTTTTATTATTTATTTTGGTTTTTATTTGAATTAATTCAAATAAAATCAAAACAAATCAAATAAAATCAAAAATATTGAAAACCAAGGATTTTGTGATCATTTCAGGTCTTAAATCACAGCTAGCCATCATTCAAATTTTCATCAAGGCTTGTGGGCACAAAAATATTGAAAAGAAGCCAAATTTGGAAGGTTGTTAAAGAGAATTAAATCAAATATCAAAGGCATTGAAGAAGGAAGATTTGGACACAATAATCAACCCTAATGCATTGTTTGATACATGAGGAGGCGAGGCAGATCAAAGGAGAGGTTAGAAGCAGGCGTGAGAGCAAGAATAGAATTGGTGAAAATCAAGGAAAAAGTGTGAGATCAAAATCCCACTTAGAGGCATTCTCAAGGATCGTGACCGATTCCAATCATTTCATGTCACTCTCAGGAACCTAAAGCTATTAAGAACAAGCACATTCCGGTCCCTAATCGCACTGTAAGTCATTCATAACCTCGCCCTGTTCTTGAATTCGCATCTTGGAATTTAAGCATTGTTAACCTGAATTAATGGCATATTCTTAACCTATGAAGCATTTGCAAACTTTTGGCATTATTCAATTTCATTTATATGGCCTGTAGCGTTTATCACCATTGTTAGGTTTTCGAGCTTGGTTTTAGGGCTTCTTATTTCAGGAACAATTGGCCTTGGTAATGGGTATGGTTGTGATCAGGAGGACGAGACGAATCTAACCATGGTGTTAGATTTTATTTCCATGGCCTGTGAAGGATTTTTAGAGCATGCAATCTGTAGCAACAGACATTTGTCCGTAGGTATAGGCTAATGGACTTTTAGCCACGGTGCAGGGAAGAAGACGCAGACGTGGCCAGCTTCCATTGGCTTGTTTGAACGTTAGCGCACGTTTTCTTTTTTTGTTTCCACTAATATTTGTTTTCTCATAATATTATTATTATTCCATTAATGTACAATAAGAACAAAGTGTCCCAGCGGAAGCCAGCTAAGCGTTAAGGATTTTGAAGGCTGGAGGTCAGGGGTTCGATCCCTACCTCCAGCATTTGTTATTTTCTCATTTTATTTCAGGTGATTCAGTGTGTGTATAACTCCAGGGTCCAACATACTCCCTCATGATCCAACGCGCCAGATGGCCAGATCTGGTTGCCACCACTGAGGGTGCACCAAAGGCCAGGTCAGTGCACAATACACAGGATCAAGAAAGTCAAATGGACTCCAACACTAATGGGCCCAGAAATTTCTATTGGCACACCACTTTCTCAGGCCCAATCTCTATCTCTTTATACTTTATTTTATTTCAATTAGTTATTTTATTTATTTTATTAACCATAATTATTTTCTTTTTATCAAAAATCACAAAAAAATATTTGTATGTCCAATCAAAATTAGAATATTATTTTTCTTCAATAAATACAATTAATCTAATTAGGTTTGATTAAATTAGGTAACTTTAATTTATTTTATAAATATTTAAAATTAATTAGAATCAATAGGTTTTTATTACTAACTTGATTGTATATATTTTTTACCTAAAATAACAAAAAACCAAAAATATGACATTTAATTATTTTTCATTAATTTATTTAATAACCAATTAATTTAGTATTTAATTTTAAGACTTAATTTCTTTTCTTAAAAAATATTAAAAAACAACAAAAACATTTTCTTTTAATTAGGAGGGTCAAAAACCTATGTTTCGCATTTGATCTAATGTTCTCGCGCGTTTTATTTTTATCCAATTATTGTATCTGCTCCCGGTTTGTAATAATTAAATTAGGACATTTATTTACATTTACCGCTTTTATTTTCAAAGGGTTTGTTTTTGGCTATGTAAATACCCGAAGCCTTGTAATAGCTTAGTTTAAATTCCGCACTTTAATTTCTGCAAATTATTTAACTGCTAGATATGTGAATAATTAGGGCTTGCATGACAAGAATGAATGTTTAATCTTAAAACAGTTAGATCACCCTAAACATGTGCAAAGATAAATAATCTAAAAATCAACACACTCGCACATGCGCACTCCTAGGGTACACTCCCGCTTGGTTGCCTTCGTAAACGGTCATTGAGTATAGGTTGTTTTAGAGATCGCCCTCTTGTCTAAAAGATCAAAAGTTGCCTCAGAAAAGTTGCCTCGGATATTATTACCTCGGATAAATGATCTAAGACATTAGGGTTACCACTAAGACGTCCTAACGTTGCTTTAGTGACCATATGTCCCTCTTTCGAATTGACCCTTAAACTCCAACGACGGTTCTACCTACTCACTAATAGTGGGATAGCATTGTATAAAGGAAACAAACATAGAATGATTCCTTTTTTTCGAGTATGTAGATTAGCTCTTAAGTGCTTGCTCAATCCAAACAAAACTTTTCTTTTCACACTTACACTTTTACAAACAAAGTTTTCAAAAACACTTCATTACACTCTTGAAGACAGAAGCAAGAGTTAAATCGAAGTTAAAACAAAAACTTTTCAAAACCCACAATCACAAAGAAAACTATTTTGAAAACAATGAGCAAGTACCTAAGAGCCCGTAGATAACTACGGATAGAAAGGGTGCTAATACCTTCCCTTTCTATAATCTACCCCCCGTACTCAGAAATATCTCGAAAAAGGATTTTTTCCTGTGCTTTTTTCCTTTCCTTGTTGGATAAAATAAAAGTCGGTGGCGACTCTTGCTTACCGCGACATTTTATGAAAACAAACGCAAAACACAAACCAGCATTTCAAAAACAGTCAGTTCTTCCACCGCATCACAGACATCAACACTTATGGCTGGGAACAAAGGTTTGACATCAACACTTATGGCTGGGAACAAAGGGTTGACATCATCACTTATGGATGGGAAAAATGGTTGGCATTAACACTTATGGGAGTAAATCAAATCTCAACAACAAACTATCTCATGTAACAAAGAGACAACCATCCATCGGAGTAAATCAAATCTTAACAACGAACCATCTCCTATAAAAAAGAGACAACCATCCATCGGAGTAAATACAAACCTCAATAACAAATTATCTCCTATAACAAAGAGACTATCATCCATCAGAGTAAATCAGACCTCACCAATGAACTATCTCCTGTAACAAAGAGACTATCATCCATCAGATTAAATCAAACCTCAACAGTGAACTATCTTCTATAACAAAGAGACTACCATCCATCGGAGTAAAAACAAACCTCAACAACGAACTATCTCCTATAACAAAGAGACTACCATCCATCGGAGTAAAAACAAACCTCAACAACGAACTATCTCCTGTAACAAAGAGACTATCATCCATCAGAGTAAAAACATCTTCTATGGCATTAACATACTTACTGGGAAAGTACATGTTGCTCAAATAAAGAGATTGTCACTTGTTGTTACAATAACACTGCTGAGAAATGAATCTTGATTTCCTGGGTGTTGTACCCCAAAATTTTCCCTCTCATTTTACTCAACACATACTCCTAGAGATCCTCAATTTGCTCAAGTTTGACCAAGAGTTGACTAGACAAACTCTCTCCTAAGACAATGTATCTTAAACTAGGGTTTCCATTTTCATCAAGATGGGTTAAATAAAAAGACCTCATATGCTCTCCATTGTCCTAATATGTTCTCAAGACCCTCCATGTCAAATTTCAAGACTTGCACAAGAAGTTTGCTCAGTCAATTGCTCAGATGCTTGAGAATCGACTGTATTAGTTCAAAAGCCAATGTGGCCCACATACAGTCAAACTTCAAGATTTTTGGTCAACATCAACATTTTGAAGTTACTTTCATTATTTTATAAAGGGTTGATCATGATTCCTCAAGGAATGCTCCAAATTCATCAAAACCCAAAAGTTGCTAAATTAGGGTTTCTTAGGAAAAGTCAACCAAACTTTGACCAAGCATAACTTCCACATACTTTATCAGAAGTTTTCCATCCAAATCTCACTTTGAAGAGGATTCAATTACCTACAACTCATATTCATCTCACAAGTTCAAAATATGAACCCACAAAAAGATATGAATTTCTACATTATGGGTCCTTTTGAAAAGTCAACAAAAATACCTTTTGGGTCAAAGTTTCTTACATGAACATGGAAGACTCAACTAAGATGAGACCAAAAAGGTTGCTTAGGGGACATCCTAATATTTCTAAAAAGTCCAAGAAAACCTCTCTAGGGTTAAAGTTGGAGGAGATATGCCTTGTCAAAGTTGACCCTTTTTGCAAAATTGCCAAAAGTCAAATGTGCAAAAAAATGCATTTTTTCCCAAATGGGCCTAACTTTTTATGCTTGCACCTCACTTATAACATGGTCCAAGACCCAAATATTCACCCACACATTATTTTCTTCATTTTTCAATTTATTTGGATTTTTTATTAATTAAAAATTGAATTAAATCAAATAATTGGTGAATAACACCAAAGATATGTTTTGATTTGGTTTTTGGACGGGTTGTCAATCAAAATATGCTGAGATATCAAGACCAAAACGAATCAAGCATAATTGGTAGAAGAAAGGGATGATTTGGCTCAAAATAGCAAGTTTACATGTAGCGTGGAAATCAAATCAAATCTCTCATAATTGCAAAGATTCAATCCAATTTTATAAACCTAATTCATTCTTAGATATATATTGGACATGTACAAGGCATAAGACAAGGTGTCAGTCGTGAAAAGAGGCAGAACAAAACTTCAAAATTTCAAAGAAAAGTGTTGATTCAATTTCCATTCTATAGGCCAAGTCAAGCCGTTCTAACATTACCAATAGCTTGCTGGACATCCCGGGAACGTATCCCAATCAATTTCAAGCCGCCCCAGGTCCAGAATCATCACGTAGCAGTCCCACAGTTTTCCCTGTTTTTCTAAATTTGATTACTGTGATTCACACATCATGAACATGTTTTAATGGCATATATGTTTTTTTATCATGTTTGCAACGTATTGGTTATGTTTAATTAATGTTTTAATGTGTATGCTGACAATTGCCATGGCTAGGGTTTGAAGCCATGTTTTGGGGCTTCTTGATACAGAAAAAATTAGGCCAAGAATTGGATACTGGGATGATCGTGGCATCAAGACTAATCGATCCCTGGTCTTTGAATTCATTTATCATGTATATTTTTGATGTTTGAAGCACGCAGGTTATAGCAACGAACATGGTCTGTAGGTATAGGTCAAATACCTAAAATGACGTGCTAGAGGTAGAAGAAGGTGATTCGATATCACCCTATTGGTTCATTTGAAAAAAAGCGCGCATGATTTTGTTTCAGTCTCCTGGAATTTGTTTTGATATATTATACATTATTCTTATTTCTTTAACAACTAACCAGCGTAGCCCAGCTGGCAGAGGCGTGTTGTTGGTAAACATAAGGACCTGGGTTTGATCCCAAGTCCCAACAATGCTTATTTTCAATTTTTCCACTTACAAATCATGTGCATCTCTCATCCAGGTGTCTACCATACATTACCAACATCCAGCCACTTGATCAAGTATAGTATCAGATCTAACGCTCCAACAGTGATGGACCATGATGTACCCCCAAGTCAACGCCACATGAAACCAGGTGCTGACTGGGCTTGGAGGGCTATTGGGCTTGGGGAATTCAGAATCATACCCCCCAGATTACTCATTATACAGGCACAGTTTGTTTTTCTTTCTATTATTTTTTTAATTTATTTAATTATTATTTTTAATTGTTTTAATTAATTAACACAAAAATTATTTTTTATAAAAACTAAAAAAAATATCAAAATTCAGAATTAGGTCTTATTTATTCAAATTAATATTTTTGAAAATAAATTAGGTTAATTAGTTTTATTTGATTATTTGTTTTAATTAAAACTAAATAGAAATTAGGGTTTAAATTTGTAATTAAATTGTTTTTTTCTCTCAAATAAAAACCACAAAAAAATGCATAAAATCTTTTTATGAAATATTTTATTTTCTTGAATTATTTAATTTAGTTTAAATTAGGTTAATTTCAATTTCTTTTATAATTAAAAATAATTAGAATTAGGGTTTTAGTTGTACATAACCTAATTAAGTCTTTTCTCAAAAAATAATAAATATTTTTTCAATTAGATTTTTAGGGTTTTCAATTTCTTCTCGCATTTAATTTGTCGCGCGCATTTTAATTTGTTTTATTATTATTGTAACTGTTTTAAGGATGTAATAGTAACTAGGGTTTTAAACTTCCGCATTTTTATTTTCGGTCAAGATAATTATGTAATTGTCAAAGCCTTGTAATATATAGGTTTATTTTTCGCACTTTAAAATTCCTGCAAATATTTAACTGTTAGATGCACGCTAATAGGATTGTATGGCAAGAGTATCTTGAAAATAAAACGGTAGATCACCTAATGTGCAAAGACTAATTAACAGAAACAATTCACATGCACATATTCACTCCTAGGGTTTACCCCACTTCAGTTGCCTTAGGTAAACAATCATTAAGCATAGGAGATTTTAGTGGTTGCCCTCCAGTCTAAAAGATCAAAATGTCTCATTCGAATGATGCCTCGGAAATGTTGCCTCGGAAATGTTACCTCGGAAAAATCTTAAGACTCTAGGGTTACTACTAAAGTTTTCTAATTGTTGCTTTAGTGATTGTACTTGTCCCTTTCGAATGTCCCTTACAACTCCAACGATGGTGCTACCTACTCCTTAATAGTGGGATAGTGCTGTCTAAAGGAAACAAGAACGAACAATCTTTTTCTCGAGTAGGGAGAATCTTAAGTACTTGCTCAAACGAAACTTTTTCACACAAACACCTTTCAAAACAAATTTTCAAAACAAACTTCGTCACTCCCTTGAGGACTGATACAAGGGTTATCACGAAGTAAAACATCTTCAAAAACAAACAAGCACACACACAAGCAATTTTAAAAAGATGAGCAAGTACCTAAGAGCCCATGGAAAACCATGGATAGAAAGGGTGTTAACACCTTCCCTTTCTATAATCTACCCCCATACTCAAAATATCTCGAAAAAAGGTTTTTTCTGTTCTTTTTCCTTTTCATGATTTGATGAAATAAAAGTCGGTGGAGACTCTTGCTTACCGTGACATTTTGCAAACAAAAAACGCAAAATGCAAACCAGTATAACAGTCGGTTCTGCCACTGTATCACAAAACTGACGACTCTGCTGGGGAAAAATAAAGTGGGGTATACCTTATGATCTAGATCATTTCAAATTGCTTTCTTGTTTGTTTGCTTTATTCTTAAAGGGTTTTGTTTGGATTATTAAAGATCCTACACCCGAATCTGGGGACACTTTTTAGGTAAACAACAATAGATCGTGGAGACTGTACGGCATAGACTGATATGGTTTAAGCGATGATTGTGTTGGTGTGACACTTTGGTGGGTACCAATATCCTTCATGGGGAAACGAGGAGAATACGGGGCCGCCGCATGGTGTCATGAAGCACTAACGGAACTTAGAACCTTAGTTGAACAAACTTGGCCATTAGAAAGTAGTGAGATAGCCGGCCTCGGTGTAGAGCTGAGGATTGGTTGATACTCGATGCTACACTCATTGAGATTAGACTTTCGGGATATTTTGGCCGCAAGAAAAGATTTCTTAAGCTAAGACAATGCCCGATAAAGGATGGTCAGTAATATTGAGATCCCTTAGAACCCGGTTACTTTTTAAGACAGGTTTAAAACCAACTAAACTTCAATAGGGTACTACCTTTAACCTCATGATGGCCTTAAACCTAAGGACTTCGTGTGATTTGACTGTGTTTGCTATACATGTGTTTTCTATACATGTGTTTGTTATACCTGTGTTTTCTCATAACATCATGCATTATAACATGGCATCCATTCTTATTGCACTAACCATTTCAAATACCAAGGGAATTTATCTTTTTTCTGTTTTGTAGATCATGGCTTCCATTTGTAGAAACACTATCTGAATCAGCTTTGTGAATATACCTTCCCAACTCAAAGAGCTAGTATCAAGGGTTTATGAAACCTCTGCATTCACTAAGAGACATGGTAGACTTCTCAACCCGATTACTTCAAATTTTGATGAAAAGATGTTGAGTGTGCTCTTTCAGTTCTTTGATCCCAAGCACCACTGCTTTACCTTTCCAGACTATGAGTTGGTACCTACCTTGGAAGAATTCTCTCAGCTGTTGGATATACGCATTCTTGAACAATTGCCCTTCACAGGTCTAGAAGAAGTTCCTAAGCCAGAAGTCATTGCCTCGGCTTTACATCTGAAACGGGCCGACGTGGTACCCAATTGGGAAACAAGAAGCGGAGTCCAGGGTTTTCTAGCTAAGTTTCTGATAGTCAAGGCCTATCTGTTTTGGGATGATATGGATTTTCAGGCTTTTGAGGAGGTTTTGGCTCTTCTAATCTTTGGGTTAGTCCTATTCCCTAATCCGGATTCATTCATAGATGTGAATGCTATCAAGATCTTCCTCTCTCGCAATACCGTGCCTACCTTGCTCGGATATATTCTGCACACTCTCCATACTCGTACCATGAAGAGAAGAGGGGTTCTTATGTGTTGCATTCCATTGCTGTCGAGGTGGTTTATTTCTCACCTCCCTAAGTCTGTGCTGAAGAATGAAGAAGGTTTGGGTTAGTCACAAAGGATAATGTCACTCGCTCACATAGATATTCTTTGGTGTTCCCGAGCTATGGAAAACACTGCTATTATTGACCGCTGCAGGGAGTACCCTAATGTCCCGGTTCTTGGTATCAGAGGAGGTATAACCTACAATCCTTGTTTAGCTTTGCGACAATTTGGCTACGCTCGAAGGGATGGTCCCCACGAGTTACTTATTGAGAGAATTGTATTCAACTATAAGGATAATGTTCATGAGTATCGCCGGAGGTTCATACGAGCTTAGGGCATGGTAAACAGATCCGGCGCCAAGGCTTTGGGGCCAAAAACTTCCATTCCTATGGAACCTTACCTCCATTGGGTACGAGCTCGTGCCCAGAAGCTTATGATGCCCTATGTGGCCGTTTTACCAGTGATTATGGAACCCGCTACTGAAGGGGGTATTCCTTACACGGTTCTCTATCCTTACATGCCCACTGATCTTGAAGAATTACAGAGGTCTTGGATTCAGTTGATGAAGGAGTGGGATACGTACAGGGATCAGTTCCATGCTCAGGAAGGGAAGGTTTTAGAGCTCACAAAACAACTGCATGAAGAAAGAGGACTCAATGATTATCTCGGCACAAAGAGGAAGCATCCATGGGAATTTTTATTTATTTTTTAATTGTAACGCCTAAAAGGCATTTGGAACCTTCAAATTCAGCTAATAAAATCTTTGTTTATTTTGGTTTGCAAATTTAAATTTCCCGAAGTCTTTGAAATCATTGCATGCGCATCCCATTCATAACATCGCATGTACAGGTACCATTACAAGTTTCTCATCTTCTTCGCTGTTTATTTCAGCATGAAATGTCTTTCGAGCAAACCATCAAGGACCTTCAGGCACAAAACGCCCAGTTCCAACAAATGTTTATAAGTCTGGAGAAAGGGCAGGAGGATCTGAAAGCCCTCATCCTGAAAGAGAAGAAGAAAAAGAAGAAGGTTACTAGTATTCTAAATATGGGCAGAAGGTTTGGAGAGCGGTTGAAGCAACAAGTCGATTTGACCTCTTCATCCAAGGAAGGGGAGAATCAGGAAGAAGAGAAGGATCCCAGTCCTGCAGTTTCTGACAATGATATTGATTACAATGATGAGCAATATCCTCCTGCTTAGGATAGATACAAGCAGTTAGAAGATCGTCTGAGTTCCATGGAAGTTCAGAAGATACCTGGACTGGATTTCGAAGAATTGGGATTGGTGTCGGGAGTGGTCATCTTGCAGAAGTTCAAAGCTACATTTTTTGCTAAGTATGATGGGGTGTCCTGCCCAAAACTTCATCTCCGTTCTTATGTCAAAAAGATCCAGCCCCACACCGCTGATAGAAATCTGTGGGTTCATTTCTTTCAAGATAGTTTGTCAGGGACTTAGCTTGAATGGTTCTACCAGTTGGAGGGAGCCAATGTCCGCAATTGGGAAGATATGGTTGCAGATTTCTACAAGCAGTATCAATACAACACCGAAGTTGCTCCTACTCGTACTCAACTCCAGAGTATGTCCATGGGTGCAAGTGAAGGATTTAAAGATTATGCACAAAAATGGAGAGACTTGGTTGGGAGAGTTCAACCCCCATTGTTTGATAGGGAATTGGTTGATATGTTTCTGGGGATGCTATCTAATCCATTTTTCAATCATTTGATCGGCAGCTGGTTTCACCGAGCTGATTCTAACTGGAGAGAGAGTAGAAGTTGGGATTCAGAGTGGCAAGATATAGAAGGACGCCTCTTCGAGCTCAGTAAAGAAGCCTTTTGCTGGTAAGAAGGAAGCCAGTGCCATCTATAGCCCGAGGGGCCAAAATAGGGCCGAACATCACCAGACAGTAAGTGTCGTGATGATACCTAGACCCGCAGTTGCTCCACAACACAAAAATCAACAAAGGGTTAAAAGACCACAACGGCAGTTTACCCGCATCAACATGACATTAGCTGAAGTGCTACCTCATCTGATGAGATCCAACTTGGCAACCTTGAAAGAGGCTCCCAAGAATCCAAATACTACATCTCCCTGATATAATCCAAATTCCCGGTGCGCTTATCATTCTGAGAGTCATAGCCACGATAGAAATGATTGTTGAGCTCTGAGGAACAAAGTACAAGACTTGATTGAAGCCAAGGAAATAGAGTTTGATGCTCCAGAGAAGCCAAATGTCATAACGGATCCCATGCCAAAGCACGGTCGTGGAGTTAATGTTGTTGATACTGATTTGTTTGTTACCTTTGTTGATGAAGTTTCTACTCCTCTCATGACTGTCAAGAAAAATTTGTTGTTGGCCGGTTTATTTCCGGGTTATGGTGAAGGTTGCCACATGTGTTCGTTTCTACCTTCTTGTTGCCATTTACTAAAGGTAGGTGTTCAACGCCTGATAGATAGAAAAGAAATTTTGTTTGAGAAAACTTTGGTTCTCGTTGTTCCATCTGAAGACATTGCCATTATAAACATTTCCGCCAATCCTTCCAAGGATTCCTTGAGAAGACATGTTAGGATTACATCTACTCCAAGAATTGCTCTACTGATAATCACTGTTCTTGGTCCTGTCCCGTATGTCTCGGACAAAGCTGTCCCATGGCATTATGGTGCCGATGTGTACTATCATGCCATCAAACGAGATTTGAAAGACAAAGAAGTTGATCCTGATGTTGGTAACATTGTCGGAACCAGCAAAGTTACCCGAAGTGGAAGGATCTTCTCTCTCGAGATTTCCCATAAGACTGTCAACAAACCTATTGTCATTCCATCTGCTGTTCCTGCTAGTACATCAACTACATTTCCTGTTCTTACTCTAGTTATTACCCCTGTCAGCGAATCGTCTGATACCCGCGACGAGGAAATTATAGGTGAGCCTGCCCAGATGAAGGCGCCTAAGAAAATTGTTGTGGAAGCCTCTAAGCAAGAAATGGAGGAAATACTGAAAATCATTAAGAAAAGCGACTACAATGTGGTCGAGCGGTTGGGGCAGACCCCATCAAAGATATCCATGTTATCCCTATTGTTGTGCTCTGAGACCCATGCGAAGGCTTTGATTTCATTCCTCAAAACTGTGCATGTGCCGCAAGAGACTTCAGCTGATCAGTTCAAAGATTGTGTGGCAAGCCTGACGGCTGATAATGGGTTAGGTTTTTCAGATGCTGATAATGTTCTTGGTCCTGTCTCTGCATGTCTCGATTGAATACAGGGGCACCACTATGGCTCATGTGCTGGTAGATACCGGGTCTTCGCTGAATGTTCTGCCGAAGAAGGCATTGCACCTGTTGGATTACGAGGGTTTAACTCTAAAGCCTAGTAAAATTATGATAAGGGCTTTTGACGGATCAAAGAGAATGGTGCACGGGGAGGTGGACATCCCTGTCAAAGTGGGTTCTCAGACTTTTGGGTCCACCTTCTATGTGATGGATATCAGGCCGTTGTATTCTTGTTTGCTGGGTCGTCCTTGGATCCACGAGGCTGGGGAAGTCACTTTCACACTCCACCAAATGCTGAAGTATCCGGTGAAAGGGAAGATTGTCACAGTGAAGGGTGAAGAAGAGTATATGGTGAGCCATCTCAATTCCTCCCGCTACGTAGAGATGGACGGGGAATTCATAGAAACTCCTTGCCATAATTTTGAAGAGGTCCCTCAGATCTTGGCATCAACTGAAACTACTACTAGCAGCAAACCTCCTCTGAAGATGGCTTCTCTCAAGGACGCCAGGGCTGTGGTTGAAGAAGGTGGGTGTACCAATTAGGGCCAGCTCCCTGATTTCACTCACAAAACTGACAAATTTGGTTTGGGATTTACTACAGGGGCTCAAAGGGTTGTTAGACGCGCTCGGGCTGGAGGACCTCCCCTACGCATCAACAATCGTGGGGTTAATTCCATTGAAGACAGCGAGGAAGACTCAGACATTGACAGCTGGATCTACCCAACTACCAACGGTAGACCGAGTAACTGGACGGCTAGGGACTTTATACCAGTTTCTTTTATTCCGCAGTAATTGACTTACTTGTTTTGAGATTTGTAATAAACAATTTGAAACTTTACGGCCCGGTGCCTTTCCCGAGGCACCTTGGCTTTGCTTGTGAGGGATAGTATTTGTCATTTCATATATCATTAATAAAGCATTGGACGTTTCTTTCATACAAGTTTCGCGCTCCCTGTTTTTCTTTTATATTTTTCACTTTATTGAAACAGCTATTCTCTTACACACACTCACGTATCATAATGCAGATCCATATCCACTCTGGATCCCATTGATAACAGCTCTGCCATTGCCAGTTATGACTTTAAAAATCCGATCAACCAAGCCAAGGACGATGGTGAGGATGATTGCAAGGTGCCTGGAGAACTTGCTAGACTATTACAGCAGGAAGAAAGGGCCATACAACCCCATGAAGAGCCGGTTGAGACAGTGAACTTGGGTACTGAGGAAGACAGAAAAGAGGTTAAAATAGGTGCAAATCTGGAGCTTAGCATCAAACAGAGGTTGATACAGATGTTGCATGACTACATTGAGATCTTCGCCTGGTCCTATGAAGACATTCCTGGTTTGGACACTGATATTGTGGTACATCGCCTGCCGACTAAAGAAGATTGTCCTCCGGTTAAACAGAAGGTTCGTCGTATGCGCCCTGAAATGTCAGAGAAGATCAAGGCAGAGGTCATGAAACAGTTCGACGCAGGATTCTTAGCTGTCACTTCATACCCACAGTGGGTTGCCAACATTGTCCCGGTACCTAAGAAAGACGGTAACATACGAATGTGTGTGGATTACAGAGATCTGAACAGGGCAAGCCCCAAGGATGACTTCCCACTTCCTCACATTGATGTTCTGGTCGACAACACCGTGCAACACAAAATTTTCTCCTTCATTGATGGTTTCTATGGCTACAACCAGATCAATATGGCTCCTGAAGACATGGAGAAGACAACCTTCTTTACATAGTGGGGCACCTTCTGCTACAAGGTGATGCCTTTTTGGTTGAAGAACGTTGGGGAAACCTATCAGCGCGCCATGGTCGCTTTATTCCATGATATGATTCACCATGAGATCGAAGTTTATGTTGATGACATGATAGCCAGGTCTCAGACTGAGGAAGAGCACCTTGATCATCTCCAAAAGTTGTTCGACAGGTTGAAGACATACAAGTTGAGGTTGAATCCGAACAAGTGCACATTCGGGGTAAGGTCTGGTAAGCTTCTGGGATTCATTGTCAGCGAAAAAGGCATCCAAGTAGATCCCGCAAAGGTGAAAGCTATACAAGAAATGCCAGCTCCCCATACAGAGAAAGAGGTTAGAGGTTTCTTGGGACGTATGAATTATATTTCCAGGTTTATTTCACATCTGACTGCTACTTGTGAGCCAATCTTCAAACTTCTGAAGAAAGATCAAGTGGTAAAGTGGAATGATGAATGCCAGACCGCTTTTGAAAGAATCAAGGAATACCTTCAAGAACCACCAATTCTGATGCCTCCGGTTGAAGGAAGACCTTTGATATTGTACTTGACAGTGCTAGACAATTCAATGGGGTGTGTGATGGGGCAACATGACGAGTCTGGTCGAAAAGAGCACGCAATTTATTACCTTAGCAAAAAGTTTACCGACTGTGAGACACGATATTCATTGCTCGAGAAAACTTGTTGCGCTTTGGCATGGGCTTCTCGCCGACTGAAACAGTATATGCTGACTCACACTACCTTATTGATATCAAAGATGGACCCGATCAAGTATATTTTCGAGAAGCCCGCTCTCTCCGGAAGGATAGAAAGGTGGAAAATGATCTTAACCGAATACGACATACAATATACAACCCAAAAAGAAATAAAAGGGGAGTGTATTGGCTGATCATTTGGCTCATCAGGTCGTGGATGACTACCAGTCCATGAGTTTTGAGTTCCCAGATGAGAACATCATGTTAGTGGCTGATTACGAAGAACCTGGACCGTATGAAGGACCTGAGGAAGGATCCCGATGGTCTATGTATTTTGATGGAGCCTCGAACGCATTGGGTAACAGCATTGGCGCTGTAATCATATCTCCTGAGGGCTGTCATACTCCGTTGACTTCCCGATTATGTTTCAACTGCACCAACAACATGGCGGAGTATGAAGCATGTATTATGGGTCTTCAAGATGTTATCTACCTAAGGATCAAGTTTTTGAGTATATTCAGGGATTCCGCTTTTGTGATAAGTCAGATCAAAGGTGAGTGGGATAAGAAGCACCCACATCTCATTCCATACAAAGAGTATGTACTGACATTGCTCCCACACTTTGAGGAGGTAACCTTTGAAGATTTCCCACGAGAGGAGAACCAGTTATCGGACGCGCTAGCTACCATGTCTTCTATGTTCAAGGTTAGGTGGGACAATGAAGCTCCCCAAATCACCATCGAGAGATTGGATGAACCAGCACACTGTTGTGAGATCGATACTGAAGAAGTGGCATACAAACCCTGGTTTCACGAAGTCAAAAGGTATCTCGAGGCTCAGGAGTATCCCGAAGGGGCATCTATCAATGATAAGAAGTTTCTGAGAAGAGTCGTTGCAAAGTTCTTCCTCAGTAATGGAATCCTCTATAAATGCAACCATGACTCCACACTACTACGGTGTGTAGACAAGAGCGAAGCAGAGAGAATCATGATAGATCTACATGAAGGCACCTTCGGAACCCATTCTAGTTGACATACCATGGCTAAGAAGATCTTACGGGCAGGATATTACTGGTCCACTATGGAAGCCGATTGCTATCAGCACTCTCGAACTTGTCATAAGTGCCAAGTCTATGCTGATAAAGTGCATGTACCTCCGGTTCCTCTGAATGTCTTGACGGCTCCTTGGCCCTTTGCGATGTGGGGCATCGACATGATCGGCGAGATCAGACCTATTGTGTCTAACAGGCATCGTTTCATTTTGGTGGCTATTGATTACTTCACGAAGTGGGTCGAGGCAGCTTTCTTTGCTACAATAACCAAGAACATCGTGGCACGATTTATCTGACATAACCTGATCTGTCGATATGATGTGCCAGAGAGAATTATTACTGACAATGGTACGAATCTCAACAACACAATGATCACTGAGCTCTGTAAATGGTTCAAGATACAAAATCATAATTCTTCCCCCTACCGGCCGAAGATGAACGGCGTTGTTGAAGCAGCTAATAAGAATATCAAGAGGATTGTACAGAAGATGACGGTGACATACAAAGACTGGCATGAGATGTTACCATTTGCTCTTCATGGGTACCATACCTCATCCCGAACGTCGACAGAGGGAACACCCTACTCTCTGGTATATGGCATGGAGGCAGTATTACCCATCGAAGTCCAGATACCTTCTCTCAGGATTATGAAGGATGCGGGTCTGAACAAAGACAACTGAATCCAAACCCGACTTGATCAGTTAAATTTAATCGATGAAAAGAGACTTACTGCTATATGCCATGGTCAAACGTATCAAAAGCGAATACTCAAGGATTTTAACAAGAAAGTCAGACACCAAGAATATCAAGTCGGGGATCTAGTAATCAAACGCATCATACTGCCGCAAGGTGATCCCAGGGGCAAATGGACCCCCATATACAAAGGGCCATTCGTGGTTAAGAACATTTTTTCGGGTGGAGCTATGATTCTAACCACCATGGATGGTGACGACCTTCCTCACCCTGTCAATGCAGACATAGTGAAAAGATACTACGCCTAATCAAAGACCCGCTAGGTTGAATGGCCTAGGCAAAAATAAGGGCTTCCCGGCAAACCAAAAGAGTTCGGGCAAAAGTAAGGGATGAAATTGAAAAAAATCTATACACCCGGCAAGTCGAAAACCCGAAAGGGAGGCTTGGGAAAAAAAGGGTATCCCGGTGGATTGAAAACCCGAAAAGGAAATCTAGGCAAAAGTTAGGGATTAAAGCGTATCACTATGTCTCATTGGATCATCTTGTGACCAGACTTCGGTATCGACCATCAAGCTCGGACAGTGCCAACCAATCTGATCCACCTTCGGCCAAGTTGCAAAGTGATGAGACGCTTGAAGATATAAAGGCAATAGCAGAGTTGGAACCCAATGGGGTTGTTTCACATAGCTGTTTTTCTTGCTTTTTCACAAATTGTATAAATTCTATTTTTTGGCGGCATTCTCTTACTAGGACGTCAACCTCTTTGTACAAAAAGGCCTATTACAGGCCAACTTCAAAAATCAATACAAATCATTTTCACAAGAAACTTTAATTCATTTTTCTTTTTCTGTTTTGTTTTGCAAGAACGTCCAATGATTTATTTTTGATATATGCATTTGAAAATGATTGATGCTCATAAATATTTACATAAGAAACAAAAGGAAATTACTCGTAATTCAGAAACAAGGGGAAAAATAAGAAGTGTCAAACCCTACAGTTACTCTGCCCAGCAGGTACCGGGATAGAGCCAGCTGTGGAGCATAATCAACAGTACATACACTCCCCACAGAGTAAAAATATCCAAAGGAATTGATGTCAGCTTTCCCGAAAGAGGACATAACTATCCCCAGCCGAGGTTCATAATCGCGGGCGAGTCAGTAAATTTCATCCCCCGAGCGGAGTTTATTTCTCCAGATACAGAAGCTCAATCTCCAATAGAGCTCATCATCTCCAGCAACGGAATTTCATCCCCAGCTGAGTTTATTCCTCCAGATCAGCAGGTCTACCAACAGAGTATCTCTTCCCCTAAGTTGGTCCCCACAGAGTTATTCTCCAGCCTCCCTTCCCGACAGAATATTTACAAATCTCCAGCAACTGTCAGGGATTTATTTTCCCAGACGCAAGCATACCTCGACAGCATTTCATGAACATACATCATGACATACGCATACATATCATATACAACATAATCTCATTTGTTTTGAGAACATCATCTCACCTTGCATTTCATGCATCACATATAACTAACCCTAATATCTTTTCATGAAAAGAAAGTTAGCTTCAACAAATCTAGCAGTTATACAGATCACATCTACAGACGACTAATGGAAACTCAATTCCCGAAATCAAACGGGTCAACTAATCTACACTGTCGCTTTGAAGTAACCCTACGACCCAGGTTCGTTCTCACAACCCTACTATTCAGGCTTTCATATCGAAGTAACCCTACTATCCAGGTTCCTTCTCGAAACCCTACTATCCAAGCTTTCATATCGAAGTAACCCTACTATCCAGGTTCCTTCTCACAGCCCTACTATCCAGGCTTTCATATCGAAGTAACCCTACTATCCAGTTTCCTTCTCACAGCCCTATTATCAAGGCTTTCATATCAAAGTAACCCTACTATCCAGTTTCCTTCTCACAACCCTACTATCCAGGCTTTCATATCGAAGTAACCCTACGACCCAGGTTCCTTCTCACAACCCTACTATCCAGGCTTTCATATCGAAGTAACCCTACTATCTAGGTTCCTTCTCACAACCCTACTATCCAGGCTTTTATATTGAAGTAACCCTACTATCCAGGTTCTTTCTCACAGCCCTACTATCCAGGCTTTCATATCGAAGTAATCCTACTATCCAGGTTCCTTCTCACAGCCCTACTATCCAGGCTTTCATAACGAAGTAACCCTACTATCCAGGTTCCTTCTCACAGTCCTACTATCCAGGCTTTAATATTGAAGTAACCCTACTATCCAGGTTCCTTCTCACAGCCCTACTATCCAGGCTTTCATATCGAAGTAACCCTACTATCCAGGTTCCTTCTCTCTTATCTCCAGACAACAGTTCAAAACATTGTAAGAACGGGACCTGATCAAACATGATTGGTTTCACACTTCCCCAGTAAGTCGTGGTACAGCCTGTACACCAACCAGATATGCAGTTCGCTTCCACTTCCTCAAGCCGGGGTTATTTCCCCAGTAGAGTAACGGACAACTGAAGCTCCTAAATTTCTATTTCTTCCAAGAAAAATATCAACAATCCTCAGCAGATTCCTCCTCAACGACAGGAGCAGGGACTCTCATCGAAGGAATATCTCGGGAAATCAACATTCTTTAGATGGCATCTTTAAGCCCATCTCCGACGATTCTCCGTCACATCCAGGATGGCATCTTTAAGACCATCCCTGACAATATTCTATCATCAACCTCCAAATGGCATCTATAAGCCCATTCCCGATATCACAAATCAAGTATTACTTCATGCGAGTGCAAATTTCTGGGCACTCTAGTGTTCAATCATCTTCCACCTTCAGATCACGAAAGGCAGACGGGCCAATCTACATACTCAGGTTTAAAAAGATTGAATAGGGGCAGTTGTTGTACCCAAAAATTTTCCCTCTCATTTTACTTAACACATACTCCTACAGATCCTCAATTTGCTCAAGTTTGCCCAAGAGTTGACCAGACAAACTCTATCCTAAGGCAATGTATCTTAAACTAGGGTTTCCATTTTCATCAAGATGTGTGAAATACAAAGACCTCATTTTCTCTCCATGGTCCTAATATGTTCTCAAGACCCTCCATGTCAAATTTCAAGACTTGCACAAGAAGTTTGCTCAGTCAACTGCTCATATGCTTGAGAATCAACTGTATTAGGTCAAAAGCCAACTGTGGCCCACATATAGTCAAACTTCAAGATTTTTGGTCAACATCAACATTTTGAAGTGACTTTCATCATTTGATGAAGGGTTGATCATGATTCCTCAAGGAATGCTCCAAATTCATCAAAACCCAAAAGTTGCTAAATTAGGGTTTCTCAAGAAAAGTCAACCAAATTTTGACCAAGCATAACTTCCACATGCTTTATCAGAAATTTTCCATCTAAAGATCAATTTGAAGAGGATGCAATTCCCTAAAACTCATCTTCATCCCCCAAGTTCAAAATATGCACCCACAAAAAGATATGAGTTTCTACATTATGGGTCCTTTTGAAAAGTCAACAAAAACACCTTTTGGGTAAAAGCTTCTTACATGAACATGGAAGACTCAATTGAGATGAGACCAAACAGGTTGCTTAGGGGACATCCTAAGCTTTCTAAAAAGTCCAAGAACACCTATTTAGGGTTAAAGTTGGAGGAGATATGCCTTGTCAAAGTTGATCCTTTTTGCAAAATTGCCAAAAGTCAAATATGCTCAAAAATGAATTTTTTGCCAAATGGGCCTAACTTTTTATGCTTGCACCTCACTTATAACATGGTCCATGACCCAAACATTTACCCACACATTATTTGCTTCATTTTTCAATTTATTTGGATTTTTTATCAATTAAAAATTGAATTAAATGAAATAATTGGTGAATAATAGCAAAGATATGTTTTGATTTGGTTTTTGGACAGGTTGGCAATCAAAATATGCTGAGATATCAAGACCAAAACGAATCAAGCATAATTGGTACAAGAAAGGGATGATTTGGCTCAAAATAGCAAGTTTACGTGTAGCATGGAAATCAAATCAAATCTCTCATAATTGCAAAGATTCAATCCAATTTTATAACCCTAATTCATTCTTAGATATATATTGGACATGTACAAGGCATGAGACAAGGTGGCAGTCGTGAAAAGAGGAAGAACAAAACTTCAAAATTTCAAAGAAAAATGGTGATTCGATTTCCATTCTAGAGGAAAATTCAAGTCGTTCTAACATTACCAATAGCTTTCTGGACATCCCAGGAACGTATCCCAATCAATTTCAAGCCGCCCCAGGTCCAGAATCATCACGTAGCAGTCCCACGGTTTTCCCTGTTTTTCTAAATTCGATTACTGTGATTCACGCGTCATGAACATGTTTTAATGGCATATATGTGTTTGTTATCATGTTTGCAATGTATTGGTTATGTTTAATTAATGTTTTAACACGTATGCTGACAATTTCCATGGCTAGGGTTTGAAGCCATGTTTTGGGGATTCTTTATACAGGAAAAATTAGGCCAAGAATTTGATACTGGGATGATCGTGGCATCAAGACCAATCGAACCATGGTCTTTGAATTCATTTATCATGTATATTTTTGATGTTTGAAGCACGTAGGTTGTAGCAACGGACATGGTCTGTAGGTATAAGTCATATATCTAAAACGACGAGCTTGAGGTAGAAGAAGGTGATTCGACATCACCCTATTGGTTCATTTGAAAAAAAGCGCGCATGATTTTGTTTCAGTCTCCTGGAATTTGTTTTGATATATTATACATTATTCTTATTTCTTTAACAACTAACCAGTGTAGCCCAGCTGGCAGAGGCGTGTTGTTGGTAAACATAAGGACCTGGGTTCGATCCCAGGTCCCAGTAACGCTTATTTTCAATTTTTCCACTTACAGATCATGTCCAGCTCTCATCCATGTGTCTACCATACATCACCAACATCCATCCACTTGATCAAGCATAGTATCAGATCTAACGCTCCAGCAGTGAAGGACCATGATGCACCCCCAGGTCAACGCCACATGGAACCAGGCGCTAGTTGGGCTTTGAGGGCTATTGGGCTTGGGGAATTCAGAATCATACCCCCCAGATTACTGTAGCGGCATATATTATTAAATCATATATATTACAATATAATAATAATAATAATAATAATAATAAATGGGGTGGGTTCGGGGACGGGTTCAGGGTTGTTACTACACTCCCCATTACCCGCCCCATCCCCATATCTTGAAATCGAGGAAAATCCAAACCCGCACCCAAACCTAGTTGTTGTACCCCCAAAATATTCCCTCCCATATCTCTCAAGACATGTCAAGGATTATCTCCAAGTTGTTCAAGATGGCTCAAGAGTTGGACAGTCAAATCACCTCCTAAGGCAGTCAAGTCAAAATTAGGGTTTTGTGTTACATCAAGGTCCTTACATACAAATGACCTCAAGTGCTCCCCAATGTCCTAATATGTTCATAAGTTCACCCATGTCAAATTTCAAGCCTTGCAGAGGAAGTTTGGTCAATCAATTGCTCAAGAAGTCCAAAAATCGATTGTGTTAGGGCAAAAGTCAATTGTGACCCAAATACAGTCAAACCTCAAGATTTTTTGTCAAAATTCTCATTTTGAAGGATAATTCATCATTTGATCAAGGGTTTATCATGATTCATCAAGGATTACTCAAGATTCATCAAGATTTAAAAGTTGCTAAATTAGGGTTTTGTAGGAAAAGTCAACTCAACTTTGACCAAGCATAACGTTCTCATACTTTATGAGAAATGACCCATCCAAAGCTAATTTTGAATAAGATGAAATTTCCTACAATCCATCTTCACACCCCAAGATCAAGAAATACACTCACAAAAAGTTACAAATTTGGACATTATAGGTCATTTTTGAAAGTCAACAAAAACACCTTTTTTGCCAAAGCTTATAACTTGAGCATGGAAGATCAAAATGAGATGAGACCAAAAGGGTTGGTTAAAGGACATCTCAAGGTCTCTAAAAAGTCCAAGAACACCTCCAAAAGTTCAAAATTGAAGAAGTTATGTATTGTTGAAGTTGGGAATTTTTCCAAAATGACCAAAAGTCAACTATCCTCAAAACTCCAATTTTTGATAAAAGGCCCCACTTTTTTTCACTTGATATGGTCTTTTCATGCCACACACGTGTCCCATCTTTAATTTCATGGCCATTCATTTATTTTTCTATTTTATTTAATTTTTATTGATTTAATTCATTTTAAATCAATATTAAATCAAATAAAATCTAAAAATTGATGTAATGAGATTCTTGTGGTCATTGCAGCTTTCAATTACCATGATTCATCAAATCAAATTCGTATCAAGCCTTTTCATGCATAAAAAATCAGATTTGGCATATTTTTGGAAACTTGATAATGGTGATCAAATCAAATCTCCATTCATCAATGCTCATGGATAAAGGCCCAAGTTTTGACCTAAATACATTCCAATATACATGTACAAGTGAGGCATAGCAAGAACACGCTCTAAGGATTGCAGAAACGGCCACACAAAGTTTTGAAAAAGTGTGAAAAAGTGTGAGATCAAAATCAATACTAGAGCTCGATTCAAACAAAAAGCTTGACACTAATCACTTGTTGGCAATCCCCTGAAGCGATACCAATCAAAACCAAGCCTTCTCATCGCCTGAAACTCGTTGTAAGTATCCACGAACCAAGCTCTGAACATGAAATCCAAGTCTCTGATTCTTGCATCCTTTCATTAAAATCTTTGCATATTTATGTTTTTCGTGTGATTTAGAACATTTTGGCAATATTCAATTTTATTTTCAGAGCCTGTATCATAATACCCGAATCTAGGGTTTTCTTGTGTTGTTTTTAGGCATTCTTGGCACAGGTACAATCAAGGTAAACCATGGACATATTCGTGCTCAGGGAAGAGAGACGATCACGCTGATACCCTTAGCTTGCGTTTGCATGGCCTAGGAAAGATTTTTGAGACATCCCACGAATCTTCCTGCGAATAAAAATACGCAGGTAAATAACCAGGGATTTGTTGAAGAAGATGATAACGTGTGCGTCATTGGCCCATTCAAATGTGTTTAGCGCGTTTTTTTAATTCCAGCATAGTTAATTGTTTTCACATATTATATTTACTTCTTATCCCATTAACAATAAAGCAGCATGGTTGAGTTGGCAAGGGAGGCGTGTCATTGAGCATTGGGACCTGGGTTCGAATCCCAGGTCCCCCAAAACTTTGTTATAATTTTGTTTCAGGTATTCCTATGCAAGGCTCAAAAGGTGGTCTACCATGCTCCTCAAAGATCCACCTGCCAGATGGCTTGCAAATCAAATCCAGTGGCTTAGGTTGGATATCCACCATGGTCCCTGGTCAACAAGCACGCATTGAATCACAAAGGTCAAACAAGGCTGGACGTTCTGGGCCTCAAAAAATTGCTGATCATACACCCAGATCAGGCCCACACCCCTGAGTATTTCTTTTACTTTTTATTTCTTTTTCTTTCTTTATTTATTTATTTTGTTAACTATTACTATTATTATTAAAAAAATTAACCAATTAACATTTTTTTTCATAAAAATCAGAAAACCCAAAAAAAATAATATTTTTATTAATTTCACTATTTCATTATTTTTGTAAATAAACTTTAACCAATTAATTTAGTTTTTAATTAGGTACAATTTTAATATCTTTTGCAATAAATTAAAATTAATATAGAATTAGGGTTTTTATTAACTTTTAACCATTTTTATTTTTATTTCCTTAATTATAAAAAAAAAACCAAAAATATTTTCATTTAATTAATTGATTCAATTACTAATTTAATTTAATTTCATTTAATTCAAAAAAATCACAAAAAATCTCTTTCTTTCTTAAAAAAGGGTCAAAACCCTAAAATACTCCGATTTAATTTTCTCGCACGCTTATTATTTTTATCCAATAATGTAATTGCTTCGGGAATGTAATAGTTTTGAAATTAGGATTTTATTTATTTATCGCTTTTATTTACTTTCCGCAATTTAATTTTTAAGGGTTTGTTTTTGGCGATGTAAATACCCGACGCCTTGTAATAGCTTAGATTCAATTTTCCGCAATTTAATTTCCGTACAATATTAACTGTTAGATGTTTGATAACTGGGCAATGCATGACAAGATCAATTTTAATTTAAAATCAACAATAGCTCACCCATGACATGTAAAGATAAAAATTAACCGAATTGACACACTCGCACATGCCACTCTTAGGGTACACCTCACTTGGTTGCCTCGAATGTGGTCATTAAGTATAGGAAGTTTTAGAGGTCACCCTCTTGTCCAAAGGTCATAAGTTGCCTCGAAACGGTTGCCTCAGATAAAATGATCTAAGACATTAGGGTTACCGCTAAGGCGTCCTAACATTGCTTTAGTGACCACACGTCCCTTAATTGAATTGACCCGAAAACTCCAACGACGGCGCTACCTACTCCTCAATAGTGGGATAACACTGTCTAAAGGAAATTTGTACAGTTTAATTCCTTTTTGAGTAGGTAGATGGCCCTTAAGTACTTGCTCCTTTTAAAACAAAACAAAACTTTTCGCACTTACACTCTCTTCAAAACAAAAACTCTTTCAAACCCACAAACACAAAGAAAAGCAAACTTTTGAAAATACAATGAGCAAGTACCTAAGAGCCCGTGGATAACCACAGATAGAAAGGGTGCTAACACCTTCCCTTTCTATAATCTACCTCCTGAACCCGAGAAATATCTCAAAAAGGAATTTTTCTGTGCTTTTTTCCTTTCCTTGTTGGATAAAATAAAAGACGGTGGCGACTCTTGCTTACCGCGACATTTTGCAAAAACAAACGCAAACGCGAACCAGCATTCCAAAAACAGTCAGTTCTCATTCCCACCGATCACACTAGTCAAAGTGGGTTTTCCCCGTCAAATTCGGGGTGGGTACCCACGGGTATGGGTTATATTGCCATGTCTACACATAACCTATAGGGATAAAAATAATATTGTCGGGGACCACAAATTCTGACCAAGAACAAACCAGAGTGAAACGGTCAACTAAGACATCACCCAATAAGGATCAAATTCCACCCAGATAATGAGCAAAATTCTTCCACAAGGGATAACTCAGTGGGGAAATTGAAAGGATATAAACTTTTTGCTTAAAGATGACACTCTATTGGAGAGAGGATAACATAACTTTGCAATGAGAATAAAGTATCAACATGAACATCAATGAATGCGAATGAGCAATGAGTTTTAATTCAAATATTCATAATGTGTATGACTGTATGAATATTATCATGTATATGCTGACAAAGCAAACATACTGCACAGGGGATAACCAGACAAAACTAACTTGGGTAAGGACAACACTCGGCTAAATCACATCCAAGATGAATATTCCACAAGAGAGTAAGCACCAACTGAAGAAACAAAGTCCAATTTCACAGCTTAAGTTCACTGGGAAGAAGCATGGCTTGAAAAAATAATCAAAGCAAAATCTGATAGCAATAAACCAATATAATTGCAAGGATATAACATCCTCCTTCAGGCTTCACTGAGGAATATAATACAGACTTCGCTAAGGAAGACAATGCCATATCGTCTAGACTTCAGCTAGGGATTCCTTATCGACTTCACTATAGAAGATGAAACCACGCCCGCCAAGGGGAGCCTAAAAACATTCTTCAATATCAAGAGTAATGGTTGTGAAAACTTCTCTAGGGAGAAATTATGAAACTTCACGAGGATAACAATTTTAAAGGGAAGCACCATCTTTGCTTTATCTGGGGAATTAAGAAGTTACCATCATAGCAAGAAGTCAAAATTATGGGGATTTTAAATCAAACTCAACACTTGGAGAGAGAAAACCCAAAAAGTTGACAGTTTTTTCAACACTTCTTAGAGAACGGTACTACTCTTGTCCGGCTACTTGGGGAGCACACAACAACAACAATGTTGTAACTGGAGAGAGTAATTCTCTGCAAGAGATTCATCAATTCTCAACACATAAAGGGATAAATAACTCTATCAAATGAGCAAAAGCCTCATAACTTTACAATCTTCACTTGATCACAAACCAACTAAGGAAAGAATCACACTCAACTAGAGAAATCTGTATCCAGACCTAACTGGGGAATATGGGATAGATGTATCAAACCACCCAAACCCAAAACCATATAACAACCTAGAGAAAATTTGAACCAAGACTTAACTGGGGAAAATTGGATCGCAAACCCCAACATCACACCATATATCCATTGGTATGAAATCCAACAAACACAAGTGAACTATGTGCATATCAGCAAGAGTAAACCGAGATACTTCTTGGGGAATCTTTTCAAAACTTCGAAGTTCGTCCATCCTTGGAATCACAACTTTTGTCCAACTTGAATCACAGAATTAAGTAAAGAGTAATTTGAAAATAATTTTCAAAAAACATGTTTTTATTATTAAGTCTTTTTGTTTTGAAAATTACTATCAATAATAAATGAAATTTTTGTTGACAAAATAAAATAATAACTACAAAGAATTGGATAAAGGCTCAAACTTTGTTAATAGGACGGTAGTCCATAAATAGTGTGATCCATGGATGATTATAATTTTTTGGAAAATGGTAAATACTTGGAAAAGATACATTGAAATACAATGACCATTATTCTCCCTAACAACTTTGAACTCCTGAGCAGAGGCTTCAGTTGAAGTGTGATGAGAATTTGAGAAGATTGTTGCTTCAATGATCTAGTCTTGCCTGACATAGTTACTTGCCAAGAAATCCCTAACTTTTTCCTAGGTTGCCCTTGCGGGTTTTCAACCTACCAGGAAAATTTATTCTGGTTATGTCTCTAACTTTGGATTAGACCTCCCTTTCGGGTTTTCAGCCTACCGAGACGCTCTTTTTTTCCTAAGTCACCCTTTCAGGTTTTCAACTTTGTGAGTTGTTCTTTTATTCCTTTAGGCCAAGTATTTCTTGACTACGTCAGCATTCATAGGACATGGAAACTCCTCACCATCCATAGTTTCAAGAATCAATGCACCACAAGAGAAGGCTTTCTTGACAACATATGGTCCTTCATAATTGGGAGTCCACTTGCCTCTAGATTCAGCATTAAAAGACATGATCTTTCTAAGTACGAGGTCACCTTCTCTGAGTTCACGAGGCTTGACATTCTTATCAAAAGCCTTCTTCATTCTTTTCTGATATAAATAACCATGACACAAGGCCTTCATTCTCTTTTCTTCAATTAAATTCAACTGGTCAAACCTGTTCTGGACCCATTCAGCCTCTGACAACTTGGTTTCCATTATCACTCACAAAGAGGGAATCTCTACCTCAACGGAGAGCACTGCTTCCATACCATACACAAGGGATAATGGGGTTTCCCCTGTTGAAGTGCCGAAGGATATATGATACCCATGCAAAGCAAAAGAGAGCATCTCATGCCAATCCTTATAGGTAACAACCATCTTCTGGATGATCTTAATGTTTTTATTAGCAACTTCAACAACCTCATTCATCTTAGGCCTGTAAGGAGACGAGTTGTGATGGACAATATTGAATTGTTCACAAAGTTCTGTCATCATCTTATTATTCAAATATGAGTCGTTATCAGTTATGATCCTACTTGGCACACCATACCAACATATAAGACTGTTCTTGATAAAGTGTACTACCACCTGCTTGGTGACATTAGCATAAGAAGTTGCTTCCACCCACTTGGTGAAGTAGTCAATTGCCACTAAAATGAAACGATGTCCATTCGACACCTTGTGTTCAATCATTCCAATCATATCAATACTTTACATATAAAAAGGCCATGGGAAAGAAATAACATTGAGAAGCGTTGGAGGCACCTGAATCTTGTCAACATAAATATGACATTTATGGCAATTCTTCGCAAATTTGTTACAATCAGATTCCATTGTCAGCCAATAGTAACCTGCCCTAAGAATCTTCTTTGCCATTGAATGTCCATTGGAATGGGTACCAAATGAACCTTCATGGATCTCATGCATCAACATGTTTTCTTCGTTTCTATCCATGCATCTGAGTAAAACCATGTCATGATTTTTCTTGTATAACACAACTTCATTGAGGAAAAAGCTTCCTGCGAAACTTCTCAATGTTTTTCTATCTTAGTCCGACGCACCAATCAGGTATTCCTGATTCTGAAGGAAGTTCTTGATATCATAATATCAAGGTTTTTCATCTAACGTCCCCTGTGTAGAAAACACATGAGTTGGTCTATCAAGACGACCAACTGTAATCAGAGGTACTTCATTCCAAGCATTCACTTGATACATAGAAGCCAAAGTAGCTAAAGCATCTGCCATCTGATTCTCATCTCTGAGAATATGATGGAATTCAACTTTATTAAAGAAAGGTAATAATATTATTGCATAATATTTGTAGGGAATCAAACCAACGTGACGAGTCTCCCATTCTCCTTTGATCTGATTTATTACCAAAGCTAAATTACCATATACATCAAGAATTTTGATTCTGAGATCTATAGCCTCTACAAGACCCATGATACAAGCTTCATACTCTGCAATGTTATTGGTACAATCAAATGTTAACCTTGTAGTGAAAGGGATATGCGAACCATAAGGAGTGATAATCATAACAACAACTCCTTTTCTGTAAGCATTTACAACTCTATCAAACACCATACACCATAGGGATTCAGGATCAGGACCTTCCTCATGCAAAGGTTCATCACAATATTTTACTTTCAAATACATCACATCCTCATTAGGGAAATCATGCTTAACATATTGATAATCATCAACTAGTTGGTGAGCAAGGTACTCCGCCAACACACTGCCTTTACTAGCCTTATGAGTACGATACTCAATATCATATTCAGACAACAGCATCTGCCAACGGGAAATTCTTCCAATAAGAGAAGGCTTTTCAAAAATATACTTTACTGGATCCATTTTAGAAATAAACCAAGTAGTGTGATTCAACATATATTGCTGCAATCGCTTTGCCGACCAGGCCAAAGCATAACATGTTTTTTCAAGCATAGAATATCGTGACTCACATTCATTAAACTTCTTGCTGAGATAATAAATGGCATATTCTTTTCTTCCTATTTCATATTGTTGTCCCAAATTGCAGCCCATGGAGTTATCCAACACAGTCATATACATAATCAATGGTATTCAACCGGAGGGAGCAAGATAAGAAGCTCAAGAAGATACTCTTTAATGCTTTCAAATTCCCTTTGGAAATCATCCATGCACAGACAACCTTGATCTTGAAGGTGTAAGGAACACACAAGGGGGGTTTGAATTGGGTTTTTCACTCTTAACAAACTTTCATCTCTTATCATTATTGCGTTAAGTGATACTTTCAAGGAAGTTTTGGAAGCATAAAAAGTAAAGCATAAGCAAGATTAAGGAACACGTGATATATCCTGGTTCACTTGAGAAACCCTCAAGCTAGTCCAACTCACCCTACTAAGGTGATTTCACCTTGAACTAAAGGACTTAATCCACTATAACCAAACCGATTACATCCTGCACAACCAACTGTTGTGACTGACTACCACTAAGACTACCATCTTAGTCTTCTCAAAGCTGCTGACCTAACCGTTCCTTTTAGGAACATGTTACCTTCTAAATCTTCAGACCTAACTGGTCCTTTAGAAGAAACACAAAACTTTCTAAAGCTTCTGACCTAACTGGTCCTTTAGAAGGAACAAACCACTGTTTGTTTTAACAAGGTTTGTTTACAAGAGAATGCTTCTACACAAGCAAGTGTAAACTCAATTAAGTTCATCATAAGATCCTAATACATACTAAGAATATTACATTGTATTTTATCTCAAATGTGTGGTTTTCTTTTCTTCAAGTAACTTCTTCACGGACAACAACCCAAAGCACTTGAATTGCTGAAGTCTTTTTCTTCATAACCTTCTGAAAGCCTTGTTGATATTGATGTATTTAAGAGAAGAAATTCTTTATCTTGATTCACCTTAGAATATTCTGGACATCAGCCCTTGTTTTATTTGATTCAATGATCATTTTAAAGCACAACAACCATGTTGTGGATTTGTAATTGGAGCTTCCGTGATCATCCTCATTATGATAATTTTTGGTTGTGTTCCCACAATGACAACTTCCATTTGAACATTTGAACACCAACTACATTTTAAGCATATCATCCTTTTCTTATATAGCCAAGCAAAATAGAGTTGTTAGATATTGAAAAAGACTCGTTACACAATGATGAAAATAGTACAGCCACGTCTTTTTCTTTTCCATAATTAAAGCTAGTGGAGAGGTAGTGGGATAAGGCTTTTTTGTACTGTGTACTTGCCCTTGCTAATGGTAACATTTGTTTTCTGAACTTCAGAGGCTTCCGATGGTAGATGATTGAAGCATGAGTAGAATCGTGACATTTTAATCTCCAAATAATCAAGTCTTCAGTCGTCAAAACTTGTTTACTCAGAACCTTGTCTTTGAAACTTCAGCACTTGGTCTTGAGAACCTTTAATAGAAACCTGGGTCTTTAGAAATTCAAGTCTTCAGAGCCTTTAATACTTCGTCTTTAGAATCTTCAGCACTTGGTCTTGAGAACCTTTTCTAGAACCTTAGGTCTTTATAACTTCAAGTCTCTAGAGTCTTCAGCACTTCGTCTTTAGAACCCTTTTCTTAGAACCATTGGGTCTTTAGAAACTTGAGTCTTTAGCATCTGGACTTAAGTAGAACTTCTATCTTCAGATCTTCTGACTGGTTTCTTTAGAACATGTTATCTTCAGAAACATGAGTCTTTAGCATCTGGACTTAAGTAGAACTTTTGTCTTAAGATCTCCTAACTAGTTTCTTTAGAGCACATTGTCTTTAGAAACATGAGTCTTTAGCATCTGGACTTCACTAGAACTTCTATCTTCAGATCTTCTGACTGGTTTCTTTAGACTTCATATCAGAACCTACACTTCAAAGTCTTCTGGAGTGCCTTTCTACTATTCATCAGAACTTGTGTAGTACATAAGCGGAACTTATTCTCTTCTAATATCTTGGCCACGCCATTCATCAGAAGCAGAACCTGTTTGTTAAATACTCAAAAATAACAAACATTAGAGTATCAAAATTTTTCATACAAACATACTCATTTGTTATCATCAAAACTCAGAGATAATATTGCAGAACCAAATCTTGTTCTTACAATCTCCCCCTTTTTGATGATGACAAAACTATGTATTTTGATGACACAATTTTGTTCATATAATCAGAAAAAGTAAAACTAAAAAGAGGAAGGACACTTATCCTTTTTATGAAACCCCCCCCCCCCCCCCCCTTAGTCAAAGACTTGACGAAGATCAAATATCCTGACTCTGAACCATTTGAGTAGAACTCCCTTGGTTCTAATAGATCAGATATTGAGATCTTGAGAGTCTTAACTCTTGATACCAATAGAACCAATTGAGATCTTGAATTCATCATAGCTTCTTCTTATTGAATCTTCTGCCCAGATTTTTCAGATAGTATTTAACTTCTGATTCTCTCAATTCTTCTGGAAAGCATCTGCTTCTGATATCTTCTGAACATTATTATACTAAAATCAAGATAACTTTAGCTTTCATAAAGTTCTCAACTTCTAAACAGTATTGGGTCTATCTGATTCTTGAACATATGTTCACAAAGTGTACATCTTTGGTTATATGAACAATCAACTCTTAATTACTTTAACATAGTTCTTTCATTTTGACCTGTCTTAGAATGCCTAGTGAACTTGTTTAGAGTTCCTCGGTTAATGATCAAACAAACACACGTCAGTGGTAAATGCACATTTTATATCATTTTATTATTATTATGAGTTTTTCATTTCTTTTAAGGTTTATCAAAATCATTATATTTCTCCCCCTTTTTGACATCATCAAAAAGTTAGAGCATCTAAGCAGGTTAAAGCATGATTAATATGCTAATAAGTCTCTACATATTATCTGATTCTGAGTCTGATTCATTCATAGAAATTCATTATGATTAGACAATACAAGTAAAATAAAAGAATATAGCCAAAATGTATTTCATTAAAGGATTAAGAAGTACACCATGAGAAAACTGAAACAACGAGAAACTTAGATTAGAACAAGAACTAGCCAAAAACTAAGATTTTAATAACATTACAGCGAAGATTTTAATCATTAAAATCTTCAACTGCTTCCACCCTAGCACACCTTTCATCAGCCAGCGCATATTCCAGTCCAATTTTCTTTATCAATCCCCAAATCCCTTCTCTGACCATTATCTCAGACAGTATCATTCCATAAGGAATGTAGGATTGTGATTGTGTTCCCGAGACATCAATGGAATGTTTCAGATGATTGAAAATGGTTTTGGTATGATTGATCTTCAAATGATGTATCAAGAGAAATATAAAAAATTTGTCGTCATGAGACATAATGCTTCTTGCCGTAGCTCGAGGACGGAGGTTGGAAAGAGAGGATCTAAACCAAGTTCTGGAAGAAGGAAAAATGGTTTCAGGATTAGTTAGTTCATATGAAGCTGAACTATCATGAAGAATCCTAAACTTCTCCACTATACCCAGTTCAGATTGATAGTCATCAATGGTGACTCCAGATGAGACACGCCCTGTGACCTTTACTATTGAAGAGATGGTGACAACATTAAGAAGGCTGAACATCCCATACCAGATAGTGTTGCCATCATCGCTGATTCTGGCATACTTTTAGAATTCCTTTACAAGGATAGGGAAGACGAGACCTTTTAACAGAGTGTAGTAGCCCGACCAAGATTGGATTTGCATACTCCTTATTATGTCCATTCCTTAGTATTTGAGTTTAGATAGATTGGTTCATTTTTCTGGAATGACTTCCAGGGTTTCCTCATTTCCATGAAAGATTATAACAGACATTGTTATAGCACGAATAAGGGATTTAAGAGTTAATAGTTGAACTGAGGGTGAGGGAAAGTGGAAGAGAAATTGCTACAATTTATAGAGTCAAGAGATTGAAGATAATTAAATGAATGACGGTTGATATCTTCTAGGTAAGTTATGAGTATCAATAGTAGACTAGGAGACATAGATATATGGGAAAGGGAAAAGGAGTGATTAATCTCCTTTATGAGGGAATACCAATCGTTTATGAAAATAAGTTTAAACAGCTACCTTCTAATACATGGACAAAGCAACCGACATACGTTAAAGGTCTAAAACCATACCTATGCCTTAGAGACGCATGCGTGAATGTCTCACTTTAGACTTTAATGAATTGATACTTCCTAAAGTACTTGTCATTTTATGATAATAAATGATTATGATTATATCATAGTTTTGAGATATTTATATCCAAATTAAGCATAAATAATAAGCCATTAATTAGAAAAATAAAAATAAAAATCTTCATTAATTAAAGAAAATACAATTGAGACAAATTAAAAATAATTAGACAAGAGAACAAACAACATACACAACCACGATTTGACAAGACAAGATATGTTCTCCTAACCACTAAATATTTCATACTTGGTCTTCAATAAATAGTTTTCAGGACAGTTCTCTGGGCCATCTTCTACTATCATTTCCTTGATTATATCCACTATTCCTTCTTGGAATAATATTTCAGACAAAACTCTTCTATAAGGAATGTATGACTTAATGCAATTTCTAGACTCATAGATTGATTTCTAAAGACAAATGAAGATATACTGTGGCAGGTTTACTCGAGTATCATTCATCAGAAGATAGAAGAATTCTTGGTCATCATACCTCAGAAGGTCTTGTTTTCCCCTCTGGGAAGAAAGTTGGACAGCATAAGCTTGAACCAAGCTTTGGGAATGAGTATGATATTTTCAGGATTGATAGGTTCATATCCTGATGACACGTCATGAAGAGAAGCAAATTTCTCAAACATAAGAAACCTAGATTTGACAAAGTCAACAGTGACACCAACATTTTCAGACACAGTTGCAAGAGTGATTGAGAAAGGAGTAATGGTGATGGGGACTTCAAAAATATAGGAGAGGATAGAACATTTCTCATAATCAAGATAAGTATGCTTCCAGAATTCTTTAACAAGATTCACATAGACATGTCTCTTCAACATAGTGAAGTATCTTGTCAATTGTTGAATGTATGACACATTTGTGATGCTACAAGAAATGTTACTTTCAAGAGGAAGAATTTCAATTTGTTTTTCAATGATAATTTCAAGAAGATATTCATTTCCAAGAAAGGTTGGTTCAGGCATGATGGACAGATGAAAGGAAGAATCTTGATAGGAATGGGTTTATGAGAGGAAGAGATAAGTGTGATAAATCATTATTGATCTAAATACACTCAAGTGGGTGATAGACGTTGTACCATACTGTAAGAATGACATAGATCACTTATGTAATACCGTGGGAGAACTGACTTTTTGGTTTTACCCAAATGTGCAGATAGCTAGAGTCGCCACCGACTTTTCTTTTATCCAATATTTAGGAAAGATGAAAAGAATAGGAAAGACCTTTGATATATTTTGAGTTCGGGGGGTAAGTTATGAAAAGGGAAGGAGTTAGAACCCTTTTCATCCGTAGTTATCTACGGGCTTTTAATTGCTTAGCTCACTTTAAACTTGATTTGTGTGTGTGTGATTTGTTTGAAAATATTTTGAAATGGTAATGTAAGTGACAACGAGAAATCGTATCATATATTTACCATGAAATTAATCCGCTTTATATCATATTGACCCGATTAACTCTCGAATATTCTGAGTTTTGTATGATTTTATGCAGGTACAACATATCTCAACTCAAACTAGAAAGAAACGTGAAATGTGCGAGATTGCGGCCAAGACCAAAGAGAAAAGATAAATCTGTCAAAAATCCAAAATTTCTGCTATTACGGTCGTCACCCCCTTGCCACGACCGTAAGACACTTCAGAAGCGTGTTACGACCGTCATGCATTAGCCACGACCGTAACGCGCTATTTCATAGAAACTGCACGTAATGCATTAGCCTTATTTTTCTCCAACAACCAAGACCACCTTCTCCTTATTTTTCTCAGCTAGCCAAAAATCTAGCAACGTGAATTATAATTCCAACTATAATTTATTCTCTATAAATAGCTTGGACTTGGAAAGAAAAAGAAGGAGAGTTCAGTTCATAAAATTCTTGCGGAAGCTCTGCCGATTTTAAAGCCCGATTCTATTTTCGCATTTCGTTCATTTTAATTTTCATTCCGACGTTCCAATCTTGCCGGCTAGTGGAAGAAGGATCTAGGATATTATTGCTTTTCAGGTTTTTTATTGTATTTGATATAATTACAAATTTATTTATGTTAAATTTCTATTCTTTAATTATAATGCATGTGTTACTGTTTTCTAATTTTATTTCCAGCATTTTAATTCCGAGCATTATGAGTATCTAAATACTCGTAGTCGGGGTGTGATGAAATAACCGAATGAATTAATGTATTTCTAAGCTAAAACCTTAATTAACTTAATTTCTGGCCGTGACTTTTTATAATTAAAAATTAAGCTTTTTGTTACGAGAGTAAGGAAAGTAAAATAGGGAGAAATCAAGACCACGAGAGTGTGAGGTTTTAACCGGATAGCTAAAGTTAGGCATTCGATTTAAATACAGCGAGAGCGCTTTAAAACGAATTAGATTTATTTAGTTTTCAAAAAGATGCTTTCTAAACAATTATGGGCTAGCGAGAGCAGACATTTGGCTTTAGGAGTATGATCCGAGGTAAGACCACGAGAGTGTGAATCGAGGGTTTTTAAACTGATAAGTACTACAGAACAATTTAAGTTAAATATTTTCATATGCTTAGGTACAATTTAACTCGCGTAGGTTCAAAACATTACACTCCGACCGCTTTAATATTATAATTCTTTTAATTGAATTTAGTTTCCCCTTTAGTTTTAAACTTCTAAAAACCAACGTGACAAATTTCCGCCTTAGCTAAACTAACCTTTTTATAACACTAGAGTGATTACGAAGTCCCTGTGGGTTCGACATCTTTTTATTACTACCGCGATAGACTGTGCACTTGAAGTTAAGATACCGTTAGACACATTAGGTCAATCGCACATTAAGTTTTTGGCGTCGTTGCCGGGGACTTTAGTTTAGTCACTAGTGTAATCTGAAAACAATGTTGTCTAGACTAAGGCAACTTTTTATATTTCCCTCTGTTGTATGCCAAACACTCGTTCTCAAGGCGAGCCTTTGCATCTACAAATTAACGATATCGAGCGTTACTTAAGATTAAGACGCCGAATTCAAGAATATCGATCTCTCAACGATCTTTCTCCTACTAAAATTCCTGATATCCCGTTATCAGAATTTATCGAAGAATCGACAATGGCTGACGTACCAAATCCGCCTCGCACCCTTAAGGACTACGCAGTTCCTTCGCAAGCGGAACCTCACAACAGCATTACCGCTCCTGCTATTGCTCGAAATGTTTTCGAGCTGAAACCTTCGCTTTTATCCGCCGTTCAGCAGAACCAATTTTCTGGATCTCCGACTGACGACCCTAACCTACATTTGTCAGTGTTTGTGCAGTATGCAGACACTGTAAAAGCGAACGGTGTAAACCCCGAGGCGATACGATTGCGCCTATTTCCTTTCTCTTTAAGAGACAGAGCCCGAGCCTGGTTCCAATCTCTTCCTTCAAATTCAATCACCACATGGGATGAATTGAAGAAAGTCTTCTTGGCTAGATATTTCCAACCAAGCAAAACTGCTATGCTTAGAGCTAACATCAATGGTTTTAGACAAAAAGATAACGAATCACTTTTCGAAGCATGGGAACGCTACAAGGATATGATTAGACTCTGTCCTCATCATGGTTTAGAAGAATGGCTAATCATTCATACATTTTATAACGGTCTCTTGTATAACACGAGATTGACTATAGACGCCGCTGCTGGTGGCGCACTGATGGATAAACCATATGCCGAAGCAAATCAACTTATCGAAAGTATGGCCCAGAACCACTATCAATGGGGAAGCGAAAGAGATAATGTGGAGAAATCCCAAACCAAAGGTGGAATGTCTGAAGTGAATATTCTGGACCAAGTCAATGCTAAAGTGGAAGCTCTTACCCAAAAGTTAGAAAACCTTACCACTACTCCTGCAGCTACCGTAGCTGCAGTTGTCCAAACTTGCGATCTATGTGGTCTTCAATCACATCCTGCTCCAGAGTGCCCACTTCTAACGGGAGTTCCAGCTGAACAAGCAAATTACGTACAAGGGAACCCTTATAGTAATACCTATAACCCTGGTTGGAAAAATCATCTGAATTTTTCATACAAAAGTAACAACGCGTTATACGCGCCTGGACAAGCTCCTGCCACACCACCCGGTTATCCAAAAGCTATCCCAAATCATCCTGGTAATGGACCTAATGCTCCTAGGAAATCTAACCTAGAAATCATGATAGAACATTTCATTGCTTCCCAAGCTCAGACTAATAAAGACGTTATAAATCAGAATTTACATACTAATGAGCAGATAAAACAATTAGCTAGCAAAGTTGATGCTTTAGCCACCCATAACAAGATGCTTGAGACGCAAATTTCACAGGTAGCTCAACAACAAGAACCTACTGCAGCACCGGCTGGAATTTTTCCTAGTCAACCACAGCCCAACCCAAAAGGACATGCTAATGTTGTGATACTGAGGAGTGGAAAAGAACTCGACGGACCTGTTGACCCAAGACTAGAAAATCCAGCCATGCACCAAAAACAGAGCGAGCCGACTGACAAAGACAATGAACCTAAAGAAAAAGAAAAGGAAAACGAAACTAAAGAGGCAGTGGAGCAAGAGAAGCCTTATGTACCTCCACCACCGTATAAACCACCAATTCCGTATCCTTAGAGACTTACAAATTCCAAAACGATGGGCCAATTCAAGAAATTCGTTGAACTTCTGAAACAACTCAATATCACAATACCTTTTACAGAATCCATCACTCAGATGCCCTCGTACGCTAAATTTCTCAAGGAAATTCTATCTAACAAGTAAAAGATAGAAGACAACGGAACAGTTACACTCACTGCCGAGTGTAGCGCGATCATTCAAAACAATATGCCTCCTAAGTTAAAAGACCCAGGTAGTTTCTCTATACCTTGTAATATTGGAAAATTTGTCATAGACAAAGCTCTATGTGACTTAGGAGCAAGTATTAGCGTCATGCCCCTATCTATCTGCAAAAAGCTAGAGATGGGAGAACTCAGACCCACGAAAATGTCCGTCCAATTAGCTGACCGATCAGTTAAATACCCTGTAGGTATACTGGAAAACGTTCCAGTTAGGATAGGTCAATTCTATATCCCGACCGATTTCATCATCATGGACATAACCGAGGACTCAATTACCCCTATCATACTAGGAAGACCCTTCCTAGCCACCGCCGGAGCTATAATTGATGTAAAGAAGGGAAGACTAACATTCGAAGTTGGAGAAGAAAAAGTGGAATTCATCCTTACTCAATTCTTACAAGCACCAGCCATGAACGACACATGTTATCTTATAGATGTCATAGACGAGTGCGTAAGAAAAATGGAAGCAGAACAGACAAAATATTCTGAGATAATGGAAATCCAAACCCCTCCAATATTCGAAAACGATGACAGTCTAAACGGAAGCTTAGCACTCACGCCCGATCATATGCCATGCCCGAAGAACCCCAGTGTAGAATTGAAAATCTTACCTAAGAATCTAAGATACGAATTCCTTGATACCGAACACACACGACCAGTAATAGTAAACTCCAACTTAAGAAAGCTCGAAACTGAAAAACTTTTAGACGTCCTAAGGAGGTACCCAACTGCACTAGGTTATAGCATATCTGATTTGAAAGGAATATGTCCTTCAATTTGTATGCACCGTATTATGCTAGAAGAGAATTGTAAAACCTCTAGAGAACCTCAAAGAAGGATTAACCCGATTCTTAGCACTGTAGTCAGAGATGAAATTATGAAGCTTATGGAAGCTGGAATCATATACCCAATCTCTGATAGTAAGTGGGTAAGCCCATTACACGTGGTGCCCAAGAAAGGAGGTATCACCGTTGTTAAAAACGCAAAAGGCGAACCAATAACGCAAAGAGTAGTCAATGGACATAGAGTGTGTATAGATTATAGAAAACTAAACAAAGCCACTCGTAAAGACCATTTTCCTCTACCCTTCATAGACCAAATGCTAGAACGGTTAGCCAAACATTCCTATTTCTGCTATCTAGACGGTTACTCCGGATTCTTTCAAATTCCCATTCACCCTGACGATCAAGAAAAGACTACCTTCACGTGTCCGTATGGAACATTCGCATATAGACGAATGCCTTTCGGATTGTGTAATGCCCCAGCTACCTTCCAACGATGTATGATGTCAATCTTTGCAGATTTTATAGACAACATCATGGAAGTGTTCATGGATGATTTCTCAGTGTGTGGGGGAAGTTTCGAAGGATGTCTGTCAAACCTAGAGAAAGTCTTAGAAAGATGTGTAAAAGTAAACCTCGTGCTCAATTGGGAAAAATGCCATTTCATGGTCAGAGAAGGAATCGTACTAGGACATGTCATATCCAATAAAGGGATTGAAGTTGGCAAAGCCAAAATAGAAGTCATAAAAGAACTCCGACCACCTAAGACCGTTAGAGAAATACGAAGCTTTTTAGGACACGCCGGTTTTTACCGGCGATTCATTAAAGATTTCTCAAAAATTACTAAACCAATTACCGGTCTGTTAATGAAAGACGCTGAGTTCTTATTTGACGAGGATTGTCATAAAGCGTTTGAAACTCTAAAATCAGCCCTTATCACCGCACCGTTCATGCAACCGCCCGATTGGAATTTACCCTTCGAAATCATGTGCGACGCGAGTGATTACGCCGTAGGCGCAGTTCTTGGACAGAGGACAGACAAGAAACTACACGCCATTTACTACGCTAGTAGAACGCTAGACCCAGCCCAAATGAACTACGCCACGACTGAGAAAGAGCTGTTAGCAGTCGTCTTCGCGCTTGACAAATTCCGTTCCTATCTAGTAGGAGCGAAAATCATCATCTACACGGACCACGCTGCTATAAGATATCTATTGAATAAGAAAGATGCAAAACCAAGGCTCCTCAGATGGATCCTACTTTGCAAGAATTTGACTTAGAGATTAAGGATAAAAAAGGGACCGAAAACGTCGTAGCGGATCACTTGTCAAGATTAGAAGATATAAAACCCGAACAAGTGGCGATTAACAACGATTTTCCATATGAACAACTGATAACCCAAATAAGGAGCGACCTGGATCAGTTAAACCTAAACGAACCGAAACCCAAGGAAGCCGTAAAAGCAATCCATGCATTGGCCACGACCGTAACGCGCTATTTCATAGAAACTGCACGTAACGCATCATCCACGACCGTAATAGGCATATTATTAGCTATTTTGAACATGGTCAAGTAACAGGACGTGGTCAAGTAACAACATGCATGTGTGCCTTATTTTTCTCCAACAACCAAGACCACCTTCTCCTTATTTTTCTCAGCAAGCCAAAAATCTAGCAACGTGAATTATAATTCCAACTGTAATTTGTTCTCTATAAATAGCTTGGACTTGGAAAGAAAAAGAAGGAGAGTTCAGTTCATAAAATTCTTGCGGAAGCTCTGCCGATTTTAAAGCTCGTTTCTATTTTTGCATTTCGTTCATTTTAATTTTCATTCTGACGTTCCAATCATGCCGGCTTATGGAAGAAGGATCTAGGATATTATTACTTTTCAGGTTTTTTATTGTATTTGATATAATTGCAAATTTATTTATGTTAAATTTCTATTCTTTAATTATAATGCATGTGTTACTGTTTTCTAATTTTATTTCCAGCATTTTAATTCCGAGCATTATGAGTAGCTAAATACCCGTAGTCGGGGTGTGATGAAATAACCGAATGAATTAATGTATTTCTAAGCTAAAACTTTAATTAACTTAATTTCTGGCCGTGACTTTTTATAATTAAAAATTAAGCTTTTTGTTACGAGAGTAAGGAAAGTAAAATAGGGAGAAATCAAGACCACGAAAAATCGTATCATATATTTACCATGAAATTAATCCGCTTTATATCATATTGACCCGATTAACTCTCGAATATTCCGAGTTTTGTATGATTTTATGCAGGTACAACATATCTCAGCTCAAACTAGAAAGAAACGTGAAATGTGCGAGATTGCGGCCAAGACCAAAGAGAAAAGATAAATCTGTCAAAAATCCAAAATTGCTGCTATTACGGTCGTAACGCCCTTGCCACGACCGTAAGACACTCCGGAAGCGTGTTACGACTGTCATGCATTGGCCACGACCGTAACGCGATATTTCATAGAAATTGAACGTAACGCATCAGCCACGACCGTAATAGGCATATTATTAGCTATTTTGAACGTGGTCAAGTAACAGGACGTGGTCAAGTAACAGCATGCATGTGTGCCTTATTTTTCTCCAACAACCAAGACCACCTTCTCCTTATTTTTCTCAGCAAGCCAAAAATCTAGCAACGTGAATTATAATTCCAACTGTAATTTATTCTCTATAAATAGCTTGGACTTGGAAAGAAAAAGAAGGAGAGTTCAGTTCATAAAATTCTTGCGGAAGCTCTGCCGATTTTAAAGCCCGTTTCTATTTTCGCATTTCGTTCATTTTAATTTTCATTCCTACGTTCCAATCTTGCCGGCTTATGAAAGAAGGATCTAGGATATTATTGCTTTTCAGGTTTTTTATTATATTTGATATAATTGCAAATTTATTTATGTTAAATTTCTATTCTTTAATTATAATGCATGTGTTACTGTTTTCTAATTTTATTTCCAGCATTTTAATTCCGAGCATTATGAGTAGCTAAATACCCGTAGTCGGGGTGTGATGAAATAACCGAATGAATTAATGTATTTCTAAGCTAAAAGCTTAATTAACTTAATTTCTGGCCGTGACTTTTTATAATTAAAAATTAAGCTTTTTGTTACGAGAGTAAGGAAAGTAAAATAGGGAGAAATCAAGACCACGAGAGTGTGAGGTTTTAACCGGATAGCTAAAGTTAGGCATTCGATTTAAATACAGCGAGAGCGCTTTAAAACGAATTAGATTTATTTAGTTTTCAAAAAGATGCTTTCTAAACACTTATGGGCTAGCGAGAGCAGACATTTGGCTTTAGGAGTATGATCCGAGGTAAGACCACGAGAGTGTGAATCGAGGGTTTTTAAACTGATAAGTACTACAGAACAATTTAAGTTAAATATTTTCATATGCTTAGGTACATTTTAACTCGCGTAGGTTCAAAACATTACACTCTGACCGCTTTAATATTATAATTCTTTTAATTGAATTTAGTTTCCCCTTTAGTTTTAAACTTCTAAAAACCAACGTGACAAATTTCCGCCTTAGCTAAACTAACCTTTTTATAACACTAGAGTGATTACGAAGTCCCTGTGGGTTCGAAATCTTTTTATTACTACCGCGATAGACTGTGCACTTGCAGTTAAGATACCGTTAGACACATTAGGTCAATCGCACATCAAGTTTTTGGCGTTGTTGCCGGGGACTTTAGTTTAGTCACTAGTGTAATCTGAAAACAACGTTGTCTAGACTAAGGCAACTTTTTATATTTCCCCCTGTTGTATGCCAAACACTCGTTCTCAAGGCGAGCCTTTACATCTACAAATTAACGATATCAAGCGTTACTTAAGATTAAGACGCTGAATTCAAGAATACCGATCTCTCAACGATCTTCCTCCGACTAAAATTCCTGATATCCCGTTATTAGAATTTATCGAAGAATCGACAATGGCTGACGTACCAAATCCGCCTCGCGCCCTTAAGGACTACGCAGTTCCTTCGCAAGCAGAACCTCACAACAGCATTGCCGCTCCTGCTATTGCTCGAAACGATTTCGAGCTGAAACCTTCGCTTTTATCCGCCGTCCAGCAGAACCAATTTTCTGGATCTCCGACTGATGACCCTAACCTACATCTGTCAGTGTTTGTGCAGTACGCAGACACTGTAAAAGCGAACAGTGTAAACCCCGAGGCGATACGATTACGCCTATTTCCTTTCTTATTAAGAGACAGAGCCCGAGCCTGGCTCCAATCTCTTCCTTCAAATTCAATCACCACATGGGATGAATTGAAGAAAGTCTTCTTGGCTAGATATTTGCCACCAAGCAAAACTGCTATGCTTAGAGCTAACATCAATGGTTTTAGACAAAAAGATAACGAATCACTTTTCGAAGCATGGGAATGCTACAAGGATATGATTAGACTCTGTCCTCATCATGGTTTATAAGAATGGCTAATCATTCATACGTTTTATAACGGTCTCTTGTATAACACGAGATTGACTATAGACGTCGCTGCTGGTGGCGCACTGATGGATAAACCATATGCCGAAGCAAATCAACTTATCGAAAGTATGGCCCAGAACCACTATCAATGGGGAAGCGAAAGAGCTAATGTGGAGAAATCCCAAACCAAAGGTGGAATGTCTGAAGTGAATATTTTGGACCAAGTCAATGCTAAAGTGGAAGCTCTTACCCAAAAGTTAGAAAACCTTACCACTACTCCTGCAGCTACCGTAGTTGCAGTTATCCAAACTTGCGATCTATGTGGTCTTCAATCACATCCTGCTCCAGAGTGCCCACTTCTAACGGGAGTTCCAGCTGAACAAGCAAATTACGTACAAGGGAACCCTTATAGCAATACCTATAACCCTGGTTGGAAAAATCATCCGAATTTTTCATACAAAAGTAACAACGCGTTATACGCGCCTGGACAAGCTCCTGCCACACCACTCGGTTATCCAAAAGCTATCCCAAATCATCCTTGTAATGGACCTAATGCTCCTAGGAAATCTAACCTAGAAATCATGATAGAACACTTCATTGCTTCCCAAGCTCAGACTAATAAAGACGTTATAAATCAGAATTTACATACTAATGAGAAGATAAAACAATTAGCTAGCAAAGTTAATGCTTTAGCCATCCATAACAAGATGCTTGAGACGCAAATTTCACAGGTAGCTCAACAACAAGCACCTACTGCAGCACCGGCTGGAATTTTTCCTGGTCAACCACAGCCCAACCCAAAAGGACATGCTAATGATGTGATACTGAGAAGTGGAAAAGAACTCGACGGACCTGTTGACCCAAGACTAGAAAATCCAGCCATGTACCAAAAACAAAGCGAGCCGACTGATAAAGCCAATGAACCTAAAAAAAAAGAAAAGTAAAAAGAAACTCAAGAGGCAGTGGAGCAAGAGAAGCCTTATGTACCTCCACCACCGTATAAACCACCAATTTCGTATCCTCAGAGACTTACAAATTCCAAAACGATGGGCCAATTTAAGAAATTCGTTGAACTTCTGAAAAAACTCAATATCACAATACCTTTTACATAAGCCATCACTCGGATGCCCTCGTACGCTAAATTTCTCAAGGAAATTCTATCTAACAAGAAAAAGATAGAAGACAACGGAACAGTTACACTCACTGCCGAGTGTAGCGCGATCATTCAAAACAATATGCCTCCTAAGTTAAAAGGCCCAGGTAGTTTCTCTATACCTTGTAATATTGGAAAATTTGTCATAGACAAAGCTCTATGTGACTTAGGAGCAAGTATTAGCGTCATGCCCCTATCTATCTGCAAAAAGCTAGAGATGGGAGAACTCAGACCCACGAAAATGTCCGTCCAATTAGCTGACCGATCAATTAAATACCCTGTAGGTATACTGGAAAATGTTCCAGTTAGGATAGGTCAATTCTATATCCCCGCCGATTTCATCATCATGGACATAACCGAGGACTCAGTTACCCCTATCATACTAGGAAGACCCTTCCTAGCCACCGCCGGAGCTATAATTGATGTAAAGAAGGGAAGACTAACATTCGAAGTTGGAGAAGAAAAAGTGGAATTCATCCTTACTCAATTCTTACAAGCACCAGCCATGAATGACACATGCTATCTTATAGATGTCATAGACGAGTGCGTAAGAGAAATGGAAGCAGAACAGAAAAAATATTCTGAGATAATGGAAATCCAAACCCCTCCAATATTCGAAAACGATGACACTCTAAACGGAAGCTTAGCACTCACGCCCGATCATATGCCATGCCCGAAGAACCCCAGTGTAGAATTGAAAATCTTACCTAAGAATCTAAGATACGAATTCCTTGATACCGAACACACGCGACCAGTAATAGTAAACTCCAACTTAGGAAAGCTCGGAACTGAAAAACTTTTAGACGTCCTAAGGAGGTACCCAACCGCACTAGGTTATAGCATATCTGATTTGAAAGGAATATGTCCTTCAATTTGTATGCACCGTATTATGCTAGAAGAGAATTGTAAAACCTCTAGAGAACCTCAAAGAAGGATTAACCCGATTCTTAGCACTGTAGTCAGAGATGAAATTACGAAGCTTATGGAAGCTGGAATCATATACCCAATCTCTGATAGTAAGTGGGTAAGCCCAGTACACGTGGTGCCCAAGAAAGGAGGTATCACCGTTGTTAAAAACGCAAAAGGCGAACCAATAACGCAAAGAGTAGTCAATGGACATAGAGTGTGTATAGATTATAGAAAACTAAACAAAGCCACTCGTAAAGACCATTTTCCTCTACCCTTCATAGACCAAATGCTAGAACGGTTAGCCAAACATTCCTATTTCTGCTATCTAGACGGTTACTCCGGATTCTTTCAAATTCCCATTCACCCTGACGATCAAGAAAAGACTATCTTCACGTGTCCGTATGGAACGTTCGCATATAGACGAATGCCTTTCGGATTGTGTAATGCCCCAGCTACCTTCCAACGATGTATGATGTCAATCTTTGCAGATTTTATAGACAACATCATGGAAGTGTTCATGGATGATTTCTCAGTGTGTGGGGGAAGTTTTGAAGGATGTCTGTCAAACCTAGAGAAAGTCTTAGAAAGATGTGTAAAAGTAAACCTCGTGCTCAATTGGGAAAAATGCCATTTCATGGTCAGAGAAGGAATCGTACTAGGACATGTCATATCCAATAAAGGGATTGAAGTTGGCAAAGCCAAAATAGAAGTCATAAAAGAACTCCGACCACCTAAGACCGTTAGAGAAATACGAAGCTTTTTAGGACACGCCGGTTTTTACCGGCGATTCATTAAAGATTTCTCAAAAATTACTAAACCAATTACCGGTCTGTTAATGAAAGACGCTGAGTTCTTATTTGACGAGGATTGTCATAAAGCGTTTGAAACTCTAAAATCAGCCCTTATCACCGCACCGATCATGCAACCGCCCAATTGGAATTTACCCTTCGAAATCATGTGCGACGCGAGTGATTACGCCGTAGGCGCAGTTCTTGGACAGAGGACAGACAAGAAACTACACGCCATTTACTATGCTAGTAGAGCGCTAGACCCAGCCCAAATGAACTACGCCACGACTGAGAAAGAGCTGTTAGCAGTCGTCTTCGCGTTTGACAAATTTCGTTCCTATCTAGTAGGAGCGAAAATCATCATCTACAAGGACCACGCTGCTATAAGATATCTATTGAATAAGAAAGATGCAAAACCAAGGCTCCTCAGATGGATCCTACTTTTGCAAGAATTTGACTCAGAGATTAAGGATAAAAAAGGGACCGAAAACGTCGTAGCGGATCACTTGTCAAGATTGGAAGATATAAAACCCGAACAAGTGCCGATTAACGACGATTTTCCATATGAACAACTGATAACCCAAATAAGGAGCGACCTGGCTCAGTTAAACCTAAACGAACCGAAACCCAAGGAAGCCGTAAAAGCAATCCATGCTACCATGGGATTGCCATGGTATGCCGACATAGTTAACTATCTAGCTACAAACGCGCTCCCACCAGACCTTACCTACCAACAGAAAAAGAAATTCTTCCACGATCTCAAACACTACTATTGGTACGAACCCTTACTGTTTAAAAGAGGACCAGACAGAATCTTTCGTTGATGCATACCCGAAGAAGAGATAGAAGATGTCATTTCCCACTGTAATTCATCTCCCTACGGGGGACACGCAAGCACTTCCAAAACTTGTGCAAAGATCTTACAAGCCGGCCTATTCTGGCCTAATCTATGGAAAGATGTCCACATCGCTGTTAGAAATTGCGATCGATGTCAACGCACCGGTAATATCTCAAGACGCGATGAAATGCCTCAAAGAGGAATCCTAGAGGTAGAAATCTTCGACGTATGGGGAATAGATTTCATGGGACCCTTCCCATCTTCTTTTGGAAACAAATATATACTCGTCGCGGTCGATTATGTTTCAAAATGGATCGAGGCCATAGCCTCTCCTACAAATGACACACGAGTGGTAATCAAACTCTTTAAAAACATAATCTTCCCAAGGTTCGGTGTACCGAGACTCGACATTAGTGACGGTGGCTCCCATTTCATATCAAATATATTTGACAAATTACTATTTAAATATGGAGTGAAACATCGTATAGAGACACCATACCACCCACAAACCAGTGGACAAGTCGAAGTCTCAAACAGAGAAATTAAGCAGATCTTAGAAAAAACTGTAGCCACAACCAGGAAAGATTGGTCATCAAAGCTCAACGAAGCTTTATGGGCCTATAGGACGGCCTACAAGACCCCTATAGGAACTACACCCTTCAAGCTCGTATACGGAAAATCCTATCACCTCCCAGTAGAATTAGAACACAAAGTGTATTGGGCAATTAAAACGCTCAACATGAACTACACTGCTGCGGGAGAAAAACGAGTCCTGGATTTAAATGAATTAGAAGAATTACAATTAGATGCTTATGAGAATGCTAAAATATACAAAGAAAGAACTAAAAAATGGCATGATAAGCGTTTATCTAGGAAAGAATTTAGTGTGGGAGATGTCGTACTATTATTTAACTCAAGACTTAGGCTTTTCCCTGGTAAATTAAAATCTAGATGGTCAGGTCCATATGAAATTACAAAAGTGTTTCCTAGCGGAGCAATAGAAATTAAGGGTAGAAATACTGACCCGTTTACAGTAAACGGGCAGCGGTTAAAAATATACAATAATATTGAAAATAGAGACTATACGAATAGTCTAAGACTTTTAGAATTGCCTAATATTTCACCCGAATAATCTGCTGCTAGGCACTATGTCAGGCTTTTGACGTTAAAAACAGCGCTAAGTGGGAAGCAACCCACCTATTTGTTAATTGTTATTTGTTTCTATCTATTTATTTATTATACCTTTCGTTTTTTGCATTTATTCCTATTTAAGTTTTATTTTTCGTTTTCTTTCTTTTGTTATAATTTTCATAAAACTGCTGCTGATTTCAAAAATAATTTTAATTTCCACAGGATTTCTGAAAAGTTTTTGTTTCCCTTCTACCTTCTCTTCTGACTTGTTTCCCTAACAATAACCATGGAACCAAAGCCACATAATTTCTTGGAAACCACCTTTAGGGGTAGAAACCAAAAGAGAAAATTTGAGGAATTATCAAAAAGAAACATTGGTATAACACTTTATTATGATGAACCCACTATGAATGCTTTAGGTATATTGGATAGTGTTCTGTACTTGTTTAACCAGCTGGGGTGGGAAAAAGCCCACATTAAGACTAGGTTTGCCACCTACCGTGAGCTCACCTTTGAATTTCTAAGCTCACTAGTCCATATACCCGAACATGGAAAAGGGACCCGAAAAGGATTTATAAGTTTCCGTCTCTTTGGCATTGAGTTTATTTACACTCATAAGGAACTAGATGACCTGTTAGGATTCCCTAGCGGCCCTTTTGCTTACTCTACTACCCAGGTTGAACTGATGGATATTGAGCTAGACTACTTTTGGGGGACTTTAACTGGTAATTATCACCCTGATGCGGATAACATGGACAATGATGAGATACATAACCCTGCTATCCGCTACTTCCATAAGATCCTAGCCCATATTGTATTCGGGAAAGAGGAGAATCGTACTTCAGTGTCTAAGGACGAGATATTTTTACTATATTGTATGCACCAAGGCCACCCCGTTAATGTCGTGCCATTCCTAATGCAAACCTTTTACCGCATTATCGATAACCCTGATGAACCAATCATCATAGGTGGCCTAGTCACAATGATTGCACATGCCCTCGGCCTCAGACACCAGCTGAATATGTGCCCACATTTTGGTACGATTCGTCCCATGAATATTGCTTTTTGCTTTGACCGCCGTATAATAGCAAACCATGATTACCCACCTTATGAGTATTTGATCAGAGAGGAAGTTGTAAACCTATTCACCCTTCCAAACCATAACAAAGTAAGTGTCCATAACCGTGATAACGGGCTTTATGAGCTAAACCCACCCGACCACCCTCCTACACCTGAGACACCACAAGATTATCAAATTTATGATGATTTTATGTCCGACATTGGTGACCCTGAGACTCCTCCTTGTTACTACGAAAACTTCAACATGGCAGAGGCCCATGAAGCCTCTGAAACAACCAAGAAGGATTACACTGATAATCTTAATAAAATTGTTACCACACTTGATACCTACCAGACTAACATTAATGGAATAAAAGATGAAATAAAAAGCATGCGTCTGGAGATAATGAGATTAACTGACATAACCGTGGAGCAATTTTATCACATTTATAATTCACTCGAAGACATAAAATCAAAGCTTGGATGAAGTCACAAACAGCAGCTCTAGTTTTATATTTCCTTTTGTTTTGTTTCTAGGAAGTTTCCCATTTTCGCATATTTTCAGTTTCGTTTTAATTTACAACAAATTTACTTTTATGTAGCTTTTGAGTTTCTGGTGTTGAACAAGCAAATTTATGGAATCAAAGTTTCAGTTATTTAGTATTCATTTGCTAGTTTTCCTCTATGCCAATTATAATGCTTTACATAAATTTGCGAGCTTCGCCCTGATCGATGGATGTTTCGATGTTTTGGAATTTATATATTTATATTTGCTTGGTATGACACTGAATATATATCGCTATTGAAATGCCTCTGTGTAGAGATAGGATCTTGCAGAATTGGTACAAAACTGTCTGCTAAAAATTGCACATTTTGCTGCTGTTACGACCGTCACAACCCCCTTACGATCGCCACACGCCTTTTAGCGTGTTACGATCGTCATGCCTGTGTTACGACCGTAACACGGGTTATAACAGTAACCCCTATAGCGGACAGAAGCTCTCCTTCTGCAACCTTTCCCTCTCCTTCCACTATTTCAAAACCGTTCCACTACCTCCATCAATCCCCATTCACATCACTTAACCCACCATTACTTTCCACTAATTTTCAAACTTCCCATTACTTTCCCTCATCATATATACATCTCATAAACCAATCCCTAACCAATTCCAACCCACAACCCAAACCCACTCTCTCTAACACTTGTGCATTCAAAATGGAAAACGTAAACCAGCACATTCCAGGCATCCACTTACGCAATGGTGAAAAAGGTGAAACACAACGCACGAAGTTCTTGAAGTTTCAACGCCGAGGCCTCCATCCCACTAGGTACATCGACATTGACTGCCTCAGAGACCTCGGATTACTTCAAAGTGTCCAACATCTCCTCCAGAATGTCAACCTTTGGACCCTATGTAGCCAGCCCCAACCCACATACGAGAATCTCACCCTCGAGTTCCTCAGTTCCTTCTGCTACATCACTCCTAATGGTCCGACAAATCAACTTACCGGTGTGGTAAGGTTTCGCATTTTCGGAACCGAATACGACTTCTCTCAGAATGCATTCGGTCGATTACTTGACTTTTGTACTGATGAAGGCGCTCACCTCCGTGTACCTGACACCTTCCATGAGGAATCCTTTAATTTATGGCATAGTCTGACCAACAACCGTGCTAACTCCTACGGATGGACGTAACCGCTCTTGGCTCGCATGATACCGACCTTGAGGCCACACCTACCTGACGCTCCCGCACACGAAGCAGAGGCAGAGGCCACCAGTAGTTTTCTTTTGTTTTTGTTTCTGTATTACATTCATTTCCCTTTCCGTACATTTTTTCTATTTGTAATCCTTCCTACCATATATCATGACATTGAGACAATGTCTGATATAGTGTAGGAGAGGCACTATATTTTCTTTTCTTCATGTTGCAAAAATCTAGTAAATTTATGGTAATTCTATGATATTTTCAAGTTGTTTTTCAAGTTTTCCTCGTATTTTAAGCCATACCAAAAAAATTCTCTGCTCACATAGCTCGACATACCTACCTTAAACGGAAACCTAGTTAGGAAGACGAGAACGAGTAAACAAAATCAATACGACTATGACACCGCAAACATCCTGCTTATGTAACCCGTCTAAACGAAACGTTATACGTACACCTCGATTTTTAAGTTCTGAAGTAACCCCTAGTAGTTTATACTAGCAGTCAGCACCGTCTAGACACAAACCACGTGGGGAGCCGATGAATATAAGTGTTTAATGCCTAATCAATGAAACACCCTTCTCATCTCGATGCTAAGCAAAGAAAATCTTGTGCCAAAAAGACAAAGATCACATACGAGATATAAGTATAAGAGAAGAAGTCCATTGTTGGTTGGTTTAGAGGTATCTGGTTCTGAACTTGGTAGGGCGTGCTACGGCTCGATCCCCCGCAACCTCCGATTTGGAAAAATATAGGGTAACCACATCCGTGTACCAGACCCCGTGACAAAAATAGGATCAAAGTCACTAACCGGCTACTCCACTACGTGCGTACAAAGACAAAGGGCTTAATGTGATTGCGCCAGAACGAAACCGGGCGAAAAAGCACGAGAGGTTCGAGGTTGAAATGTGACGAAACGATTAAGCGGTTTGTTAAAGTGGAAATACGCGACTCAATTGTGTCATTGGCGTATCATTGACGTTTTACTCAAGTACCGACCGACTGACGACTGGTTTCATGTGTTTTATGTCGAAAATAAAAGGAATGTCGTGCATGTGCGCCTGACGAACACTTTTCCGATTTTTACGACTATTTGCTTGAGGACAAGCAAAGGTTTAAGTATGGGAGGATTTGACAACGAGAAATCGTATCATATATTTACCATGAAATTAATCCGCTTTATATCATATTGACCCGATTAACTCTCGAATATTCCGAGTTTTGTATGATTTTATGTAGGTACAACATATCTCAGCTCAAACTAGAAAGAAACGTGAAATGTGCGAGATTGCGGCCAAGACCAAAGAGAAAAGATAAATCTGTCAAAAATCCAAAATTGTTGCTATTACGGTCGTCACGCCCTTGCCACGACCGTAAGATACTTCAGAAGCGTGTTACGACTGTCATGCATTGGCCACGACTGTAACGCGCTATTTCATAGAAACTGCACGTAACGCATCATCCACGACCGTAATAGGCATATTATTAGCTATTTTGAACGTGGTCAAGTAACAAGACCTGGTCAAGTAATAGCATGCATGTGTGCCTTATTTTTCTCCAACAACCAAGACAACCTTCTCCTTTTTTTTCTCAGCAAGCCAAAAATCTAGCAACGTGAATTATAATTCCAACTATAATTTATTCTCTATAAATAGCTTGGACTTGGAAAGAAAAAGAAGGAGAGTTCAGTTCATAAAATTCTTGCGGAAGCTCTGCCGATTTTAAAGCCCGATTCTATTTTCGCATTTCGTTCATTTTAATTTTCATTCCGACGTTCCAATCTTGCCGGCTTGTGGAAGAAGGATCTAGGATATTATTGCTTTTCAGGTTTTTTATTGTATTTGATATAATTGCAAATTTATTTATGTTAAATTTCTATTCTTTAATTATAATGCATGTGTTACTGTTTTCTAATTTTATTTCCAGCATTTTAATTCCGAGCATTATGAGTAGCTAAATACCCGTAGTCGGGGTGTGATGAAATAACCGAATGAATTAATGTATTTCTAAGCTAAAACCTTAATTAACTTAATTTTTGGCCGTGACTTTTTATAATTAAAAATTAAGCTTTTTGTTACGAGAGTAAGGAAAGTAAAATAGGGAGAAATCAAGACCACGAGTGTGTGAGGTTTTAACAGGATAGCTAAAGTTAGGCATTCGATTTAAATACAGCGAGAGCGCTTTAAAACGAATTAGATTTATTTAGTTTTCAAAAATATGCTTTCTAAACACTTATGGGCTAGCGAGAGCAGACATTTGACTTTAGGAGTATGATCCGAGGTAAGACCACGAGAGTGTGGATCGAGGGTTTTTAAACTGATAAGTACTACAGAACAATTTAAGTTAAATATTTTCATATGCTTAGGTACAATTTAACTCGCGTAGGTTCAAAACATTACACTCCAACCGCTTTAATATTATAATTCTTTTAATTGAATTTAGTTTCCCCATTAGTTTTAAACTTCTAAAAACCAACGTGACAAATTTCCGCCTTAGCTAAACTAACCTTTTTATAACACTAGAGTGATTACGAAGTCCCTGTGGGTTCGACATCTTTTTATTACTACCGCGATAGACTGTGCACTTGCATTTAAGATACTGTTAGACACATTAGGTCAATCGCACATCAAGTTTTTGAATTAAGGTTTTTGTTACGAGAGTAAGGAAAGTAAAATAGGGAGAAATCAAGACCACGAGAGTGTGAGGTTTTAACCGGATAGTTAAAGTTAGGCATTCGATTTAAATACAGCGAGAGCGCTTTAAAACGAATTAGATTTATTTAGTTTTCAAAAAGATGCTTTCTAAAAACTTATGGGCTAGCGAGAGCAGACATTTGGCTTTAGGAGTATGATCTGAGGTAAGACCACGAGAGTGTGAATCGAGGGTTTTTAAACTGATAAGTACTACAGAACAATTTAAGTTAAATATTTTCATATGCTTAGGTACAATTTAACTCGCATAGGTTCAAAACATTACACTCCAACCGCTTTAATATTATAATTCTTTTAATTGAATTTAGTTTCCCCTTTAGTTTTAAACTTCTAAAAACCAACGTGACAAATTTCCGCCTTAGATAAACTAACCTTTTTATAACACTAGAGTGATTACGAAGTCCCTGTGGGTTCGACATCTTTTTATTACTACCGCGATAGACTGTGCACTTGCAGTTAAGATACCGTTAGACACATTAGGTCAATCGCACATCAAGTTTTTGAATTAAGGTTTTTGTTACGAGAGTAAGGAAAGTAAAATAGGGAGAAATTAAGACCACGAGAGTGTGAGGTTTTAACCGGATAGTTAAAGTTAGGCATTCGATTTAAATACAGCGAGAGCGCTTTAAAACGAATTAGATTTATTTAGTTTTCAAAAAGATGCTTTCTAAACACTTATGGGCTAGCGAGAGCAGACATTTGGCTTTAGGAGTATGATCTGAGGTAAGACCACGAGAGTGTGAATCGAGGGTTTTTAAACTTCTAAGTACTACAGAACAATTTAAGTTAAATATTTTCATATGCTTAGGTACAATTTAACTCGCATAGGTTCAAAACATTACACTCCAACCGCTTTAATATTATAATTCTTTTAATTGAATTTAGTTTCCCCTTTAGTTTTAAACTTCTAAAAACCAACGTGACAAATTTCCGCCTTAGCTAAACTAACCTGTTTTATAACACTAGAGTGATTACGAAGTCCCTGTGGGTTCGACATCTTTTTATTACTACCGCGATAGACTGTGCACTTGCAGTTAAGATACAGTTAGACAAATTAGGTCAATCGCACATCAAGTTTTTGATGGAGCAGGATGTGATTGAAGACCACATAGATCGCAAGTTTGGACAACTGCAGCTACGGTAGCTGCAGGAGTAGTGGTAAGGTTTTCTAACTTTTGGGTAAGAGCTTCCACTTTAGCATTGACTTTGTCCAGAATATTCACTTCAGACATTCCACCTTTTGTTTGGGATTTCTCCACATTAGCTCTTTCGCTTCCCCATTGATAGTGGTTCTGGGCCATACTTTCGATAAGTTGATTTGCTTCGGCATATGGTTTCCCTTATAATATATACATCTCATAAACCAATCCCTAACCAATTCCAACCCACAACCCAAACCCACTCTCTCTAACACTTATGCATTCAAAATGGCAAACGTAAACCAGCACATTCCAGGCATCCACTTACGCGATGGTGAACAAGGTGAAACACAGCGCACGAAGTTCTTGAAGTTTCAAAGCCGAGGCCTCCATCCCACTAGGTACGTCGACATTAACTGCCTCAGAGACCTCAGATTACTTCAAAGTGTCTAACATCTCCTCCAGAATGTCAACCTTTGGACCCTCTGTAGGCAGCCCCAACCCACTTACGAGAATTTCACACTCGAGTTCCTCAGTTCCTTCTGCTACATCACTCCTAATGGTCCGACAAATCAACTTACCGGTGCGGTAAGGTTTCGCATTTTCGGAACCGAATACGACTTCTCTCAGAATGCATTTGGTCGATTACTTGACTTCTGTACTGATGAAGGCGCTCATCTCCGTGTACCTGACACCTTCCATGAGGAATCCTTTAATTTATGGCATAGTCTGACCAACAACCGTGCTAACTCCTACGGATGGACGTAACCGCTCTTGGCTCGCATGATGCCGACCTTGAGGCCACACCTACCCGACGCTCCCGCACCCGAAGCAGAGGCAGAGGCCACCAGTAGTTTTCTTTTGTTTTTGTTTCTGTATTACATTCATTTCCCTTTCCGTACATTTTTTCTATTTGTAATCCTTCCTACCATATATCATGACATTGAGACAATGTCTGATATAGTGTGGGAGAGGCACTATATTTTCTTTTCTTCATGTTGCAAAAATCTAGTAAATTTATGGTAATTCTATGATATTTTCAAGTTGTTTTTCAAGTTTTCCTCGTATTTTAAGCCATACCAAAAAAATTCTCTGCTCGCATAGCTCGACATACCTACCTTAAACGGAAACCTAGTTAGGAAGACGAGAACGAGTAAACAAAATCAATACGACTATGACACCGCAAACATCCTTCTTATGCAACCCGTCTAAACGAAATGTTATACGTACACCTCGATTTTTAAGTTCTGAAGTAACCCCTAGTAGTTTATACTAGCAGTCGGCACCGTCTAGACACAAACCACGTGGGGAGCCGATGAATATAAGTGTTTGATGCCTAATCAATGAAACACCCTTCTCATCTCGATGCTAAGCAAAGGAAATCTTGTGCCAAAAAGACAAAGATCGCATACGAGACATAAGTATAAGAGAAGAAGTCCATTGTTGGTTGGTTTAGAGGTATCTGGTTCTGAACTTGGTAGGGCGTGCTACGGCTCGATCCCCCGCAACCTCCGATTTGGAAAAATATAGGGTAACCACATCCGTGTACCAGACCCCGTGACAAAAATAGGATCAAAGTCACTAACCGGCTACTCCACTACGTGCGTGCAAAGACAAAGGGCTTAATGTGATTGCGCCAGAATGAAACCGGGCGAAAAAGCACGAGAGGATCGAGGTTGAAATGTGACGAAATGATTAAGCGGTTTGTTAAAGTGGAAATACGCGACTCAATTGTGTCATTGGCGTATCATTGACGTTTTACTCAAGTACCGACCGAATGACGACTGGTTTCATGCGTTTTATCTCGAAAATAAAAGGAATGTCGTGCATGTGCGCCTGACGAACACTTGTACGATTTTTACGACTATTTTCTTGAGGACAAGCAAAGGTTTAAGTATGGGAGGATTTGAAAACGAGAAATCGTATCATATATTTACCATGAAATTAATCCGCTTTATATCATATTGACCCGATTAACTCTCGAATATTCCGAGTTTTATATGATTTTATACAGGTACAACATATCTCAGCACAAACTATAAAGAAACGTGAAATGTGCAAGATTGCGGCCAAGACCAAAGAGAAAAGATAAATCTGTCAAAAATCCAAAATTGCTGCTATTACGGTCATCACGCCCTTGCCACGACCGTAAGACACTTCAGAAGCGTGTTACGACCGTCATGCATTGGCCACGACCGTAACTCGCTATTTCATAGAAATTGCACGTAACGCATCAGCCACGACCGTAATAGGCATATTATTAGCTATTTTGAACGTGGTCAAGTAACAGGACATGGTCAAGTAACAGCATGCATGTGTGCCTTATTTTTCTCCAACAACTAAGACCACCTTCTCCTTATTTTTCTCAGCAAGCCAAAAATCTAGCAACGTGAATTATAATTCCAACTGTAATTTATTCTATATAAATAGCTTGGACTTGGAAAGAAAAAGAAGGAGAGTTCAGTTCATAAAATTCTTGCGGAAGCTCTGCCGATTTTAAAGCCCGATTCTATTTTCGCATTTCGTTCATTTTAATTTTCATTCCGACATTCCAATCTTGCCGGCTTGTGGAAGAAGGATCTAGGATATTATTGCTTTTCAGGTTTTTTATTGTATTTGATATAATTGCAAATTTATTTATGTTAAATTTCTATTCTTTAATTATAATGCATGTGTTACTGTTTTCTAATTTTATTTCCAGCATTTTAATTTCGAGCATTATGAGTAGCTAAATACCCGTAGTCGGGGTGTGATGAAATAACCGAATGAATTAATGTATTTCTATGCTAAAACCTTAATTAACTTAATTTCTGGCCGTGACTTTTTATAATTAAAAATTAAGCTTTTTGTTACGAGAGTAAGGAAAGTAAAATAGGGAGAAATCAAGACCACGAGAGTGTGAGGTTTTAACCGGATAGCTAAAGTTAGGCATTCGATTTAAATACAGCGATAGCGCTTTAAAACGAATTAGATTTATTTAGTTTTCAAAAAGATGCTTTCTAAACACTTATGGGCTAGCGAGAGCAAACATTTGGCTTTAGGAGTATGATCTGAGGTAAGACCACGAGAGTGTGAATCGAGGGTTTTTAAACTGATAAGTACTACAGAACAATTTAAGTTAAATATTTTCATATGCTTAGGTACAATTTAACTCGCGTAGGTTCAAAACATTACACTCCGACCGCTTTAATATTATAATTCTTTTAATTGAATTTAGTTTCCCCTTTAGTTTTAAACTTCTAAAAACCAACGTGACAAATTTCCGCCTTAGCTAAACTAACCTTTTTAGAACACTAGAGTGATTACGAAGTCCCTGTGGGTTCGACATCTTTTTATTACTACCTCGATAGACTGTGCACTTGCAGTTAAGATACCGTTAGACACATTAGGTCAATCGCACATCAAGTTTTTGAATTAAGGTTTTTGTTACGAGAGTAAGGAAAGTAAAATAGGGAGAAATTAAGACCACGAGAGTGTGAGGTTTTAACCGGATAGCTAAAGTTAGGCATTCGATTTAAATACAGCGAGAGCGCTTTAAAACGAATTAGATTTATTTAGTTTTCAAAAAGATGCTTTCTAAACACTTATGGACTAGCGAGAGAAGACATTTGGCTTTAGGAGTATGATCCGAGGTAAGACCACGAGAGTGTGAATCGAGGGTTTTTAAACTAATAAGTACTACAGAACAATTTAACTTAAATATTTTCATATGCTTAGGTACAATTTAACTCACGTAGGTTCAAAAAATTACACTCCGACCGCTTTAATATTATAATTCTTTTAATTGAATTTAGTTTCCCCTTCAGTTTTAAACTTCTAAAAACCAACGTGACAAATTTCCGCCTTAGCTAAACTAACCTGTTTTATAACACTAGAGTGATTACGAAGTCCCTGTGGGTTCGACATCTTTTTATTACTACCGCGATAGACTGTGCACTTGTAGTTAAGATACCGTTAGACACATTAGGTCAATCGCACATCAAGTTTTTGCTGGAGCAGGATGTGATTGAAGACCACATAGATCGCAAGTTTGGACAACTGCAGCTACGGTAGCTGCAGGAGTAGTGGTAAGGTTTTCTAACTTTTGGGTAAGAGCTTCCACTTTAGAATTGACTTGGTCCAGAATATTCACTTCAGACATTCCACCTTTTGTTTGGGATTTCTCCACATTAGCTCTTTCGCTTCCCCATTGATAGTGGTTCCGGGCCATACTTTCGATAAGTTGATTTGCTTCGGCATATGGTTTCCCTCATCATATATACATCTCATAAACCAATCCCTAACCAATTACAACCCACAACCCAAACCCACTCTCTCTAACACTTGTGCATTCAAAATGGCAAACGTAAACCAGCATATTCCAGGCATCCACTTACGCGATGGTGAACAAGGTGAAACACAGCGCACAAAGTTCTTGAAGTTTCAACGCCGAGGCCTCCATCCCACTAGGTACGTCGACATTGACTGCCTCAGAGACCTCGGATTACTTCAAAGTATCCAAAATCTCCTCTAGAATGTCAACCTTTGGACCCTCTGTAGCCAGCCCCAACCCACGTACGAGAATCTCACCCTCGAGTTCCTCAGTTCCTTCTGCTACATCACTCCTAATGGTCCGACAAATCAACTTACCGGTGCGGTAAGGTTTCTCATTTTCGGAACCGAATACGACTTCTCTCAGAATGCATTCGGTCGATTACTTGACTTCTATACTGATGAAGGCGCTCATTTCCGTGTACCTGACACCTTCCATGAGGAATCCTTTAATTTATGGCATAGTCTGACCAACAACCGTGCTAACTCCTACGGATGGATGTAACCGCTCTTGGCTCGCATGATACCGACCTTGAGGCCACACCTACCCGACGCTCCCGCACCCGAAGTAGAGGCAGAGGCCACCAGTAGTTTTCTTTTGTTTTTGTTTCTGTATTACATTCATTTCCCTTTCTGTACATTTTTTCTATTTGTAATCCTTCCTACCATATATCATGACATTGAAACAATGTCTGATATAGTGTGGGAGAGGCACTATATTTTCTTTTCTTCATGTTGCAAAAATCTAGTAAATTTATGGTAATTCTATGATATTTTCAAGTTGTTTTTCAAGTTTTCCTCGTATTTTAAGGCATACCAAAAAAATTCTCTGCTCGCATAGCTCGACATACCTACCTTAAACGAAAACCTAGTTAGGAAGACGAGAACGAGTAAACAAAATCAATACGACTATGACACCGCAAACATCCTGCTTATGCAACCTATCTAAACGAAACGTTATACGTACACCTCGATTTTTAAGTTCTGAAGTAACCCCTAGTAGTTTATACTAGCAGTCAGCACCGTCTAGACACAAACCACGTGGGGAGCCGATGAATATAAGTGTTTGATGCCTAATCAATGAAACACCCTTCTCATCTCGATGCTAAGCAAAAAAAATCTTGTGCCAAAAAGACAAAGATCGCATACGAGACATAAGTATAAGAGAAGAAGTCCATTGTTGGTTGGTTTAGAGGTATCTGGTTCTGAACTTGGTAGGGCGTGCTACGGCTCGATCCCCCACAACCTCCGATTTGGAAAAATATAGGGTAACCACATCCGTGTACCAGACCCCGTGACAAAAATAGGATCAAAGTCACTAACCGGCTACTCCACTACGTGCGTGCAAAGACAAAGGGCTTAATGTGATTGCACCAGAATGTAACCGGGCGAAAAAGCACGAGAGGATCGAGGTTGAAATGTGACGAAACGATTAAGCGGTTTGTTAAAGTGGAAATACGCGACTCAATTGTGTCATTGGTGTATCATTGAAGTTTTACTCAAGTACCGACCGACTGACGACTGGTTTCATGTGTTTTATCTCGAAAATAAAAGGAATGTCGTGCATGTGCGCCTGACGAACACTTGTACGATTTTTACGACTATTTGCTTGAGGACAATCAAAGGTTTAAGTATGGGAGGATTTGACAACGAGAAATCGTATCATATATTTACCATGAAATTAATCCGCTTTATATCATATTGACCCGATTAACTCTCGAATATTCCGAGTTTTGTATGATTTTATACAGGTACAACATATCTCAGCTCAAACTAGAAAGAAACGTGAAATGTGCGAGATTGCGGCCAAGACCAAAGAGAAAAGATAAATCTGTCAAAAATCCAAAATTGCTGCTATTACGGTCGTCTCGCCCTTGCCACGACCGTAAGACACTTTAGAAGCGTGTTACGACCGTCATGCATTGGCCACGACTGTAACGCGCTATTTCATAGAAACTGCACGTAACGAATCAGCCACGACCGTAATAGGCATATTATTAGCTATTTTGAACGTGGTCAAGTAACAGGACGTGGTCAAGTTACAGCATGCATGTGTGCCTTATTTTTATCCAACAACCAAGACCACCTTCTCCTTATTTTTCTCAGCAAGCCAAAAATCTAGCAACGTGAATTATAATTCCAACTGTAATTTATTCTCTATAAATAGCTTGGACTTGGAAAGAAAAAGAAGGAGAGTTCAGTTCATAAAATTCTTGCGGAAGCTCTGCCGATTTTAAAGCCCGATTCTATTTTCGCATTTCGTTCATTTTAATTTTCATTCCAACGTTCCAATCTTGCCGGCTTGTGGAAGAAGGATCTAGGATATTATTGCTTTTCAGGTTTTTTATTGTATTTGATATAATTGCAAATTTATTTATGTTAAATTTCTATTCTTTAATTATAATGCATGTGTTACTGTTTTCTAATTTTATTTCCAGCATTTTAATTCCGAGCATTATGAGTAGCTAAATACCCGTAGTCGGGGTGTGATGAAATAACCGAATGAATTAATGTATTTCTAAGATAAAACCTTAATTAACTTAATTTATGGCCGTGACTTTTTATAATTAAAAATTAAGCTTTTTGTTACGAGAGTAAGGAAAGTAAAATAGGGAGAAATCAAGACCACGAGAGTGTGAGGTTTTAACCGGATAGCTAAAGTTAGGCATTCGATTTAAATACAGCGAGAGCGCTTTAAAACGAATTAGATTTATTTAGTTTTCAAAAAGATGCTTTCTAAACACTTATGGGCTAGCGAGAGCAGACATTTGGCTTTAGGAGTATGATCCGAGGTAAGACCACGAGAGTGTGAATCGAGGGTTTTTAAACTGATAAGTACTACAGAACAATTTAAGTTAAATATTTTCATATGCTTAGGTACAATTTAACTCGCATAGGTTCAAAAAATTACACTCCGACCGCTTTAATATTATAATTCTTTTAATTGAATTTAGTTTCCCCTTTAGTTTTAAACTTCTAAAAACCAACGTGACAAATTTCCGCCTTAGCTAAACTAACCTGTTTTATAACACTAGAGTGATTACGAAGTCCCTGTGGGTTCGACATCTTTTTATTACTACCGCGATAGACTGTGCACTTGCAGTTAAGATACCGTTAGACACATTAGGTCAATCGCACATCAGTAAGGAAGACTTTGTAATAATTCTTATATCAGTCCTCAAGAATGTGTACAAAGTAATTTTTGAAAATAATTGTTTGAAAGTATGTGAAGATCTTTTGTTTGTGAGAAAAGTTGTGAGCAAGCGATTAAGAGTTCTTACCCGCGAAAGGCCTTTCTTTTTATTTTCCTTCTCCTTTGGAGATAGTGTTATCCATACCATTAGTTGGTAGGTAGCCCTATTTATTGGATGTGAAGGGACATGCGTAGGGTTATCGTATGATCATCAAAGGCAACATGTAAGGATAATTTAGCAATTGTATCGAACGGACTATCATCATTTACTCGTAGGGTCATCGAGGGACTAGATCATTTTGTAGGAAACTCGAAGGGTCATTGAGGGATTATGATCTTTATTCGAAAGGGACCATGATGATATTGTTAAATTGAGGGTCTTTTTCTAAAGTATACCCACTTTCGAGGGTCGTGACCAAGCCTCATAAGGCAACAAGAGATGATACCCTAGAGGTGCAAGTGTGTGAAGTATGTAAGTTCAGTTATTTTATCTTGAGATTAGGGTTTTCTACATTTGTTTATTAGTTTTGCCATACAAACCCTAGTTACTAGCAGTTATAAAGTGTATAGAAAATAAAGTGCGGAAAGTAAAATTCATACGCTATTACATAGGTATAAGAACTTGCAGGAAAGTAAATCTACACTATTACACCCTGTGAGCACTTACATAATTTGAAAAATGCGGGAATGTAAATCTACGCTATTGAATTGGAGAGTGCCACCTATACATTTTATCTAAGAAAATTAAATAGTAAGAAAAGAAAATAAGAAAAAGTTTTTGAAAAAAAATAAATTTAAAAGACCTAAAGTTCTAAATATTAATATTTTTAATGTTTTATAAAAAATAATTTAAGTGATAAAATTAATTAATAAAACCTAAATTCTAATTGATTTTAATAATTAAAAAAAAGTTTAGTTAATTAATTGATTAATTAGTAAAATATAAGAAAAAATTTAATTATTAATTAAAATCCTAATCCTAGTTTATTAGTATTAAAAAAAACTAGGTTAATTGATTGTTAAAAATTTATTTAGGGTTTAATAGAAAAATAATTATGGTTACAAAAAGAAAATATAAAAGAAATTAGGTTAAAACAAAAATAGGGTGAAAAAAAAAGCATGGGGTGGGTGTTGAACCCACGTCCTTAAGCTTCACAGGTGCCACCCTTGCCACCAAGCCAACGCAACTTTTGTGTTAGAAAACAGGACGTGATTATTATATTGCAAACATGCATGTTAATTTGAAAAGTAACTAAAAAAATGTAAAACACAGGGATCGAACCCACACCCTCATGTCTAACAAACGCGTCCTTCACAATCTGAGTTGCGCCCTCAATCTCTTAATATATTAGAAACAAACAATTATATAATAAACCACGTGAACCGGAGAGGCACCGGAGCCCTAGCTCCAGTCGTCTTCCCTGGCGAGACCAAATCTTCATCTGTAAAAACAACAAACGTTAGAGATTAAAAAGAACTTTATCCCCCTAAATCGACCCTACTAAATCCAATGGTAATGTTGTTGTGGCTTGAAAGTGATTGTAACATGAGATATGATGAAGATGTTCTAAACTGACCTAATAATGAAACTTGGTTATTCCTGTGTTAAACCTTAAAAGTAATACATCAAAACAATTCCACACATTAATATGAACATGAATATATGCATCAAAGTCATTTAAATCGCATGAATCAAAAGTTTGAATTCAAGAGAGTCCAACAAACCGGTGGTGTTGGTTGACACATTTTGGGATGCTTCAAATTTTAATGATGATTGGAATGACTCCCTGGGAACTTCAGGAACTCGAGGGAATGCTTAGTTTTTATTGAGAGAGGCTGGAGATAAGGTTTTGTTCTTACCCTAGTTTTGACAAATTTTGGAGTTTTTGAGAGTGTGTTCTTGAGGCAATTTCGTGTCCTTCTTGGACTGAAGATGTCATGTATTTATAGTGGAAGATTTAGGTCAACAAAAGTGAATCAAATATTTTGTTTTTCATGATCAAATATTTCATGATTTGAATTTCATGATCAAATATTGATGAAATTACAAAAGATTTAAATTTTATGATCGAATATTTGATTGAATTTTTGCATGAAATCATTCCATTTTAGGCCAATCTCATATCAATCACGATTTTTTCAAGTTGTCACCAGCTTTTTAGACTTATGATTTGATTCAAAAATAGATCTACATGTCTTATACAATTTATTTGATATTTTATTTGATTTATTTTGCTTTTAATTGAATAAAATTAAAACAAAAAGAAATAAAAACCACCAAAATAAATGAATGCATTTATGAGTCTATTATGAGGTCAGGAACATGTTTAGACCTTAAAAGATAGGCCCATTAGCCAAAAAACTCAAATTTTCTCAATTTGGATTTCATGCATTTTCTCAAAATTGCCCAACTTGCACAAATCATATCTCGCTCAATTGTTGTCATATGAAGCTGATCTGTGACTTTTTGGAAAGCTCAAGATATCTTCTACAACTTTCATGTTGGTTATTATTTCATTTGAATCATTTATCTTGATGTAAAGTTCTTTGACAAAAAGTGTATTTTTGTTGACTTTTAAAATGACCTGTAAGTTTTGGCCCATATCTCTTAAATGAAGCATTTTTTGCCTTGAGCTTAGAGAGACAAAGTTGTAGAGAATTGAATTTCCTTCAAGATAGGCCTTGGTTGAGAATTTTATGATGAAGTATGTGCAAGTTATGCTTGGTCAAAGTTTAGTTGACTTCTCCTTAAGAAAACCCTAATTTAGTAACTTTTGACTTTTGATGAATCTTAAGTTTTCTTGATGAATCATGATCAACTCTTGATCAAATGATGAATGTGACTTCCAAATATTGATGTTGACCAAAAATCTTGAAGTTTAATTGTAAATTGGTAAAAGTTGACTTTTTTTCCAATACAGTTAATTTTCAATCATTTGACTAATTGATTGAGCAAACTTATGATGTAAGGCTTTGAAGCATATGAGAAACCATGAAGTCTACTTGAAGCATTATAAGTCTAATTTTCTTTGAGAAAGACAAAACCCTAGTTGTTGGTCATTGCTTAGGAGGAGGGTTCATTTGATCAATTCTTGGGTAGTCTTGAGTGTTTTTGAGACCTTCATGTGCATGAGGCGATATCTTGAATCAATTTGTTTTGAAAACGGGAGAGAAAATTTTAGGGTACAACAATTGCCCATGTTCAATCTTCTTGAACCTGAAGAGTTAGATTGGCATGCTCGCCATTCGTGGTCTGAAGGTGGAAGAGAATTGAACACGTAAGTGCCTGGAAATTTGCACTCACATATGCACAAAGTAATATTATTGGTTAATTATATCATGAATGGGCTTAAAGATGCCATTTGGAGAGATGATAGAGTGTCTTCAGAGATGGGCTTATAGATGCCATCCAAAGTAACTGTTGATAGGAGTACCAGAATGAGTCTATGCTCGACTTGATGTGATGGGAATGCTTTTCAGAATGAATCACTGAAGGAAATGCTTTTTCAGAATGAAGCTCTGAAGGAAATGATTTTCAGAATGATGCTTTGAAGGAAATTCTTTTCAGAATGAAGCTCTGAAGGAAATGCTTTTCAGAATGGAGATCTGAAGGAAATGATTTTCAGAATGTAGATCTGAAGGAAATGCTTTTCAGAATGAAGCTCTGAAGGAAATGCTTTTCAAAAAGAAGATCGGAAGGAAATGCTTTTCAGAATGAAGATCTGAAGGAAATGCTTTTCAGAATGAAGATCTAAAGAAAATGGTTTTCAGAATGAAGATCTGAAGGAAATGGTTTTCAGAATGAAGATCTGAAGGAAATGATTTTCAGAATGAAGATCTGAAGGAAATGCTTTTCAGAATGAAGCTTTGAATGAAATGATTTTCAAAAAGAAGATCTGAAGGAAATGCTTTTCAGAATAAACCTCTGAAGGAGATGCTTTTCAGAATTCAAATCTGAAGGAAATGCTTTTCAAAATGAAGATATGAAGGAAATTCTTTTCAGAATGAAGATCTGAAGGAAATGCTTTTCAGAATAAAGATATGAAGGAAATTCTTTTCATAATGAAGCTTTGAAGGAAATCATATCGTCATGTAGATAGTCGCCCCATCCTGTTTCGAGAATTGATCTACAATTTGTCAATAAATTGCTGATAACATTCGTCTGTTTGCAAACTTAACCTGAAAAGACAAAGTTAGTTTTATGCAATGTCATGATGTATGTAATGCATTGCATAATGATGTTCTCAAAATAAATGAGAATAGTATATATGTTTTGTATGCATATGTTATGATGTTTTGTAGATGATGTATGGATGTAATAAACCATTGGAGCGTATCGATAGCTTCGTGTAACAACTCTGACTGGGGAAAATAAATCCCTTACCGTTCCCGGGGATGAAGAAAGTAATTCTTCACATTTAGAATAACTTTACTGGGGGTTTTTTCTTTCTGTTTGAGAACACTCCACTGAGGATGTTCAACTTCTGCTTGGGGATAGAAGCATTCAGGAGAGTCGGTCATTCGTTGTTCTTTGAAGGATTTGATTCTTATATACCTTTACTGGGGATACAATGAGATGAATAATCCTCTGATGTATCATCTCACCAGGTTTCAGATATGAGTATTAGCTCTTATGGGAAGTACAACGTTGAATTCCATTTGGTTGGAGAAGAGAATCTTGTTACGGAGTTGCAACATTGGAGAAATAAACTCCGTTGTGGAAATAAACCCTATAGACTGCATTGAGGAAATAATCTCTTTTTAGAAATTCATAGGTTGGCTGAGGAAGTTTCCCTTATATGCTGGGGGAATGATCAAACTTCCTTATTTGCTAGGGGGGGCATTGGGGAAGATGATCATGTCAAGCTATTCATAAAAATGGCAGTGAACTGCTGAAGATGCCCCAATTTCTGTTTGAGGGCATATTAGATTTTCTAGAGAATATATCTCTATTGGGGAATGAGCTTGTGAAGATAGCTTTGTAGGGATAGTTCCGTGGAGGTTACTTTGTGGCGATTTGTGGATAACTTGAAGATTATCCCAACTCCTAGAGTCTTTAGTAAATGTTGATCAGAGTGATAAATCTTTTACTAATAAACAAGTGATGAGATAATGGGATGTAGTTGTATGCTTTAATCCCTAACTTTTGCTTGGACCTCCTTTTCAGATTTTCAGTCCACCAGGATACCCTTTTTTGCCCAATTCGCCTTTTCAAGTTTTTGAATTGCCGGGTGTATAATTTTATTTATATATCCCTATTTTTTCCCAAAGTCTTTTAGTTCGTCAGGACGCCCTTATTTTTGCCTAGGCCAATCAACCTAGCGGGTCTCTTTTTCATGCGTAGTATTTTTGACTATGTTCGCGTTCACAGGGTGCAGAGAATTTTCACTGTCCATGGTAGTAAGTGTTGTAGCACTGCCAGAAAATATTTTTCTTGATCATACGTGGCCCTTCGTATGCGGGAATCCATTTGCCTCTGGGATTAGTCAGGTGCACTTGATTATTCAATTTATTGATCAACCATTGATTGCCAACTTTATGATAGTCTTGACCTTTCTCATTATTCTTCTAAGAATTGTCACGGCAGAATGACGCCATCTATTACTACTGACATAGACAAGCAATTTGATGATACCGAAGATTCAATTTTCGTAGTGGCTTTTGCTGAAACTCATGATCAATGAAACATGCCCCAAGTGATTCAGATAGATATTTCCCCTGGCTATTCAACACTTTTGAGAGATTCTTTAAATCTTGACTTGACTGCCACAGATGAGTTAGACAATAACATGTCATGCCCCTTGATTTATAACCAATTGGATCCACGAAAGGCCTGTTACTAGAAGTGTCTTTTTCTTTGACACGTCATCTGAAGTAATTATGTCCATTTGGAGGATTTTCATTCATTGAATATTCGTCATGCAAATTTCTTGCTGTCAAACATTTAGTCATACGCAAACAGTGGTATTAAAATGCAAAGCTTATGTTTGTATTGAAGTTTAAAAATGAATTTTTTAGTAAAACAAAATTTGTAAGAATGTGATATTAACTCAGGATTTATAGTAAGCCTTACAAAAGTCAGGATACCTCTTTGTAACAGTATGCTTTCGAACTAACCCATGCTTCAGTTAGGACTTTTAAGGGTTGTAACGTGGCCTGGTTCACAGCTTAAGAAACAAAGGATAAAGGCTCAAATTTTATTTGTACCCAACCCATTCTCCGTGATCTTCTTCAATCCTATACTTAGTTAATTATGCATTCAGGTTCCAATTATAGAACTAATATTTTGGTGATGGTTCCAAAACTGGAATTTTATTTGGGAAGGCAGTCATCTTTCTTGTAACATTTTTCTTTTGTTGAGGATTTGTAGTGACCTCTTTTTGACTTTATTATCCCTAACTTTTGCTTGAACTATTTCGTTTGTGATTAAAGTCAGCGGGATGCTCCAGTTTTTTTTCCTTAAGTCTCCTTCATAGGTTTTGACTTAGCGGGCTTTTCTTTTGAAAGATAATGACTGCCTGACTTAATGATTACGGGGAACCATCATTGGCTTATGATTTGGAAGGATGTCTTTGATACTACTCGTCGTGTATGAAGGTAAAGCTTATGAATGCATAATTGATTTGACTGAGAAACTACCCTGCCCCAGGTTATGTTTAAGGGCTTTAATTTGCATGAAAAAGAAAACTCCTACTTCTTAGGATCAAAGGGGTTGACTATGGATTAACTTCCTTATATCCCCACTATTTAGGAATTGAAGCAATGCCTGTACATCGTCAACAAGGTCTGTTCAAAAGCATACCGTATGAGATTATGGTATCATTTTCGTCATCCTCCCTCTAAAGGCTTATAGCTTTAACGAGAGTTGAATATCATGAAAAGGAAGTAAGAAGCACATTTTAAATATAGTGAAACAAATGGATTAATTCAAGACAAACATATGTGTAATACGGTGGGAAAACTGACTTATTTTTGTTTTATCGCAAATGTTATGGATAGTAAGAGTCGCCATCGAATTTTCATTTATCCAATAAGGAAAGGGTGAAAAGAACATGAAAGACCTTGATATATTTTGAGTTCAAGGGGTAAGTTGTGAAAAGGGAAGGTGTTAGTACCCTTTTCATCCGTAGTTATCTACGGGCTTTTAATTGTTAGCTCACTTTGAAAAAACTTGCTTTGTGTGTGATTTGTTTAAAAATATTTTTAAAAGTTGCCAATTGTAAGGCGAACCTTTGTAATGATTCTCATATTTGTCCTCGAGAATACGTACAAAGTGTTTGTTCGTAAATATTTATTGAAAAGTGTTATTGTGTGAAATGTTTTGTTTTGAATAGCTTTGTGAGCAAGTGATTAATATCTACCCTTACTCAAGGCTGTTCTTGTATTTTCCTCCTCCTTTAGATAGTGTTATTCGTACCATTAGTTAGTAGGAAGCCCTATCGTTGGATGTGAAGGGACATGTGTGAGTCATTGTACAATCATCAAAGGCAACTGGTAAGGATGCTTTAGCAATTATCATTAAGGGACTATATCATTTTCCGAAGGCAACATCGAAACGGTCATCGAGGGACTATAATCTTTGTTTTCAAGGAACTTTGCTAAAGAGTCCCCACGCTCGAGGGACATGACTATTTTTTAGGCAACAAGGGAGGTTACCCTAGAGGTGCGATTGTGCAAGGTGTGTTGTAATTCAGTTATTTAAATCTTACAATTAAGGTTTTGCTATCGTTTGTTTTTTCGTCTTTTCATGCAATCCTAATTACTAAGCAATAATATAGCAAGTAAAAGTGCGGAAAGTAAAAATGGAAAGTAAACCCTAGACTATTACATCGCTTTGGGAGAGGTACATAAGCATGGAATTGCGAGAAAGTAGACCCTAATTACTATTACATCCCGGAAAACAGCTACATAATCAAAAAATGCGAGAATAATAAACTACAATCGTGAAATACGGTTGATCTGAAAAAATGGAATGGAAGGAAAAAGAAATGTTTTTTTTTTATGAAAAAAAAGAGATTTGTATTTAATTAATCAAATAGACCTAAAAAACCCTAATCAATTTTAATAATAATAAAAAGTGTCAATTAATTTAATTATTAAAAAAAAGGTTTATTAGTTAAATTAATTAAAATTCATTAGAAAAACCTAAGAGTCTAAATTAATTTTAATTAATAAAACTAAAAAAAACTAATTATGTTGTAATAAAAAAAAGTAAATAAAAAAAGAAGAAAGTTGGGGCAAAAATAGCAAGTAGGGGGTGCTGAAAGAAATCTGTTAGGCCCAGTAAGCCCCAACGCTTAATCCAGTGTGGGAGGCCCTTGAGGGTGCTGCGTGGAAATTGTATCTGAGCATGATCAGATGGTTGAGGAGGTGTGTGGTTGACACATGAGACGCGCTGCACTGGATCAGTAGAAATCAGAAATTGTGAAAAAAAATTGCAAAACCAGGGATTGAACCCGTGCCCTGGGATATTAATGCCTTAGCGCGCGCGTTTTAACTACTGGGTGGTGATGCATTCATTGTTATCACTGAAAGAAATTTAACATAACATTAAAACATTGCATGAACCGGAGAGGCGCTGGAGCCCTAGCTCCGGTTGTCTTCTCGGGTGAGTCTCTTTTGTCCCTACAAAATAACAAATATTAGAAGTCCAGAGGGACCCTACCCCCCTAAATCAAGGTCTGCGAATTCAATGGGACTCTTATCTTAGACTGGACCGCGCTAGTTTGAGAGCTACAACAAAAATAACTTAAATCAATATTAACATGGCTATGTACTATCCAACCATCATGGGACTCCCGCGATGGGTTATTCCTGCATCATTGAACCGCAGGACCATGTTAATAAAGTTAGTATGCGTTAAACTTCAAAGGAAACAAAAATACAAAATCCATGAAATAAGGTAAATCGGTGATGCATGCAGTGGTGTTTCCAGCCTTTTGGATCATTGCAAATGATCCAACCTTACCCTATGACCTTCCTAGAAGTGAATGGAAGTTCTGATATATGTTGAAGGTGGATAAAACTAGGGTTCTAAGGTTGCCCTATTTTTGAATAATTTTGTGAATTTTTGGAAGTTTCTTGCACAAGGTTTTTTTCCCCGTATTTGATGTTTGAATGAGTGAGATATATAGCTTGAAATTAGGTCAAATGTAACATGGGTTTGGAGCTTGTAAGAAGCCTTTGTTTTATTTTATTTAATTTTTACTTTAAATTAATAAAAATCAAAATAAATAAAATAAAAAAGTCAATGGGTGCATGAAGTAGATATGAGGTTCATGTGAAGTGTAGAATGTGCATGGATCTTGAAACAATAGCCCATTAGCCCAAAAATTCAAGTTTGCTCAATTTGAACTTCATGCATTTGCTCAAATTTTCCCAACTTGCAACAATCATAACTCTCTCAATTTTTATCATTTGAAGGTGATCTTTGACTTTTTGGAAAGCTCAATATGTCCTCTAAAATCCTTATTTTTTATCATTTTTTCATTTGAAGAATTTATCTTGATGTAAGTTGCCTTGACAAAAAGTGTTTTTTTGTTGACTTTTGAAATGACCTGTAATGTTTTTGCCCATATCTCACAAATGAAGCATTTTTTAGACCTGAGCTTAGAGAGACAAGTTGTAGAGAATTGAATTTCCTTCAAAATAAGCTTTGGTTGAGGAAAATATGATGAAGCATGTGAAACTTATGCTTGGTCAAAGTTCAGTTTACTTCTCCCTGAGAAAACCCTAATTTAGTAACTTTTAACTTTTGATGATTTGGGGGTTTTCTTGATGAATCATGATCAACCCTTGATCAAATGATGAATATGACTTCAAAATATCGATTTTGACCAAAAAAACTTGAATTTTGACTATATGTTGACCATAGTTGTCTTTTAATCCCATATAGTTGGTTTTCAGTCATTTGAACAATTGACTGAGCAAACTTATGATGGCAGGCATGAAACTTGTCATGAGAATTCTTAGGGACATATGAGAAACCATGACATAAACTTGAGGCATTATAAACCCAAACTTCCTTGAGAAAAGTAAAACTCTAGTTGTAAGTCCATTGCTTAGGAGGAGAATTTGTCTGATCAATTCTTGAGCAACCTTGAGCAATTGAGAACCCTTGGAGAATGTTTTGAACAAAAACGGGAGGGAAAATTTTGGGGTACAAAAGCTTCCCCTGTTCAATCTTCTTAAACCTGAGGAGTTAGATTGGCATGTCCACCATTCGTGATCTGAAGGTGGAAGAGGATTGAACACTTAGGTGCCCAGAAATTTGCACTCGCATGTGCAGGAGGTAATGTTGTTGATTGATAAAATTATTGAATGGGCTTAAAGATGTCATTCGGATAGGTGACAAAGTATCGTTGGAGATGGGCTTATAGACGCCATACAAAGTAACTGTGTATAGGGGTATCCAAATGAGTCTAAGTTTAACTGTATCCGAAGAATGCTTTTCAGAATGGATTTATGGGGAAAATGCTTAAGTAGTTGCTTGTCAGATTTATTCTCTAAAGGGAAGTGCTTGTTAGAATTCAGTCTCTAAGGGATGAGTTTGTCATGTAGATAATCGCCCCGTCCTGCTTCGGGAATTGATCTACAGTCTTTTTCTGTTGGTAAACACGTCTTTTTTCGGGAATTCATACCACCTGGTCATGTCGACAGTTTCCCCGTCCTGTTTCAGGAGTTAACCTTTGCATGCTTATATAGATATTTTCCCCATCCTGTTTTGGGAGTTAACCTTTGCCTAGTCATACAGATAGTTTCCTCGTCCTGTTTCGAGAATTAATCTTTGACATGCTTTCTGTTGGTGAACCCGTCTTGTTTTGGGAATTCATATCTCCGGGTCATACAAATAGTTGCCCCATCCTATTTCAGGAATTAATCTTGGACCTGGTCATATAGATAGTTGCACCGTCCTATTTCGGGAATTAATCTTTGACCCGTTTGAAAATTTATTGGTGATATTCGTTTGTTTGCAAACTTTACCTGAAAAGACACAGTTAGTCTTTATGCAATGTCATGATGTATGTAATGCATTGTGTAATGATGTTCTCAAAGTAAATGATAGTGTCATATGTGTGTCGTATGCATATGCTATGATAATGATGTATGGATGCAATATATCATTGAAGCGTATTGTTAGCTTTATATAATATCTTTGGTTGGGGAAAATAAATCTCTGACTATTGCTAGGGTGGAAGAATATGAATCTTCAATCTTTTCTAGAATGTTTCCTCTGGGGATTCCTGCTTTCTGTTTTGAGGATACTCTATTGAGAATCTTTGACTTCTGCTTGGAGATAGAAGAGTTTAGGAACACTAGTTGTTCATCATTCTACTTGGGAATTTAGTTCTTATATACCCTGATCGGGGATAAAAGAGATGAATAATCCTCTGATGTGTCGTCTGACCAGGTTTCAGATATGAGTATTATCTCTTCTGGGGAGGAAAAAGTTAAATGATATTTGGCTCGACTTTAGATTTCGTAGTAACTCTCCGGGGATAGCAAACTTAACTATACTTTGCTGGAGAAGAGAATTCTGTTGGGGATTTGCAGTAATCATAGGAATGAACTCTGCTTGGGAAATTAAATTTCATTGGGGAAATAAACCCTGCTGGGGAAATAAACCCCGATGGAGAAGAGAACTCTATTGGGGATTTTGCAGCGCTGGAGAAATAAACCCGGCTGGGGAATTAAGTTCTTGTGAATTATGTTGAGGAAATCCCCACTGTATGCTGGAGAAATGATCAAACTCCTTTATCTTCTAGGGAGTATAGTTATGTTAATAGCAGGAAGATACCCCAATTCTTGTCTAAAGGCATGTTAGACTTGTAGGGGAATGTATCTTTGTTGGTGATGAGCTTATGAAGGTAGCTCTACAGGGATATTTCTGTGGGGATTTGTGGACAACTTGAATGTTATCCTAACTCCTAGAGTCTTGAGTAAATGTTTTTTTCCTGTTTTTATGCATACATTTATTAATAGTAATCATATTCATATGCACATGTTCATTTAATTTAGTCATTGGCCGTTTTTGCAAACAAAATAGAAAAAGTAAAGCAATTTTGAATTTTGAAATTGTATTTGTATTGAAAGTTTGCATATAAATAGGCGGTTTTGTACAAACAGAAAGAGATCCTAGTAATAGGAAATCGTTGTAAACATGAAGAAAAGTACAAAGGAAAACAAAGTAAACAACTATGTGGAAACGATCCCATTAAGTTTCAACTCTGCTATTTCCCCTATGTCTTCGAGCAACTCATCCCTCGTTGTCGGAAGAAGTTGATTGAATTGATATGTACCATTTGAACTTGACATTGGTAATAAAGCTTGTTGTAAGTAGGTGATCCAACATGACATATTCATACGCTTGTATCCCTAACTTTTGCATGGACCTCTCTTTCGGGGTTTCAGTCCACCGAGATACCCTTTTTTTCCTAATCTTCTTTTTCAGGATTTCAACTTGCCGGGTGTACAATCGTTATATATATATATATATATATATATATATATATATATATATATATATATATATATATATATATATATGTTTTACTCGAATCCTTTTGGTTCGTCGGGATGCCCTTATTTTTGCCTAGTTCAGTCAACCTAGCGAGTCTCTGTTTCATGCGTAGTATTTTTTAATCATGTCCACATTCACAGGGTGTGGAAGATCTTCACTGTCCATGGTGGTAAGTATCATTGCACTGCCAAAAAATATCTTCTTGATTACAAATGACCCTTCGTATGTAGGAGTCCATTTGCCCCTGAGATCACCTTGCTATAGGATGATGCGCTTTATTACCGAGTCGCCATCTTGATATACTCGATGCTTGACTTTCTTGTTGAAGGCTTTGATCATACACTTCTGGTATATCTGACCATGACAAACAGCCGCAAGCCTCTTTTCGTTGATCAAATTTATCGGATCCAGCCTAATCTGAATCCATTCATCTTCATCTAAATTTGTGTCTTTCATGATACTTATAGAAGGAATCTAGACTTCGACAAGTAGGACAACTTCCATACCGTAGACTAGAGAGAATGGGGTTGCCCCAGTTGACGTTCCTACTGAAGTGTGATAGCCATGAAGAGAAAATGGTAACATCTCAGTTAAATCTTTATACGTCACCATCATCTTCTATATAATCGTCTTGATGTTTTTATTGGCGGCTTCCCCTGTGCCATTCATGTTAGGTCGATACGGAGAAGAATTGTGGTGCTTGATCTTGAACTGCATGCATAGTTCCATGATCATAGTTTTATTGAGATTGGTACCATTGTCTGTGATAATCCTCTCCGGGATGCCATACCGACAAATAAGTTTATGCTTAATGAATTGGGAGACAACATTCTTGGCAACAGAGGCAAATGAGGTTGCTTCAACCCACTTGGTGAAATAATCAATGGCGACGAGGATGAAATGATGTCTGCTAGAAGCGATGGGCTTGATCTCTCCAATCATATCAATTCCCCACATTGAAAATGGCCAAGGAGCAGTCAAGATGTTCAAAGGAACCAGAGGCACATGTACTTTGTCAGCATAAATCCGGCATTTATGACAGGTTCTCGAGTGGTGATGGCAATTAGTTTCCATAGTCGACCAATAGTAACCCGCTCTCATAATTTTCTTAGCAATCGTATGCCCACTTGAGTGGGTATCAAATACTCCTTCATGCATATCTTCCATAATTTTCTCCGTTTCCTTCTTGTTTACACAACGAAGCAGAGTCGAATCATGGTTGCGCTTGTACAAAATTCTGTTACTTAGGAAGAACCTAGTAGAGAACCTTTGTAGGAATTTCTTATTGTTAATACATGCTCCTTCAGGATACTTTTGAGCTTCGAGGTATCTTTTCACTTCATGAAACCAAGGCTTCTCTTCTACTTCGTCAGTGTCAACTTCATAGCAGTGTGTCGGTTCATCTAGTTTTTCAATAGTAATTCGAGGAGCTTCGTTGTCCCATCTGACTTTGAACATAGATGACATGGTAGCCAAAGCGTCTGTCAGTTGATTCTCTTCTCGTGGGATTTGTTCGAAAGTGATTTCCTCGAAGTACGGAATTAAGGTCAACACATATTCTCGATAAGGAATGAGATTCAGATGATTCATATCCCATTCTTCCTTGATTTGGCTGATTACCAAGGCTGAGTCCATGTATACATTCAAGAACTTGATTCTCATATCGATAACAGCTTTGATGCACACTTCATACTCTGCCATGTTGTTGGTACAGTCAAAGCATAATCTGGCGGTGAAGGGCGTATGGCAAATCTTAGGAGAGATAATCAAAGCACAAATTCCATTACCAAGCGCGTTAGAAGCTCCATCAAAAACCATAGTCCATTGGGATCCTGGCTCAGGTCCTTCATACGGTCCAGGTTCTTCATAATTTGTAACTAGCATAATATTCTCATCCGGGAACTCAAAATTCATAGTTTGGTAGTTGTCTATAACCTGATGAGCCAAATGATTTGCTAGTACGCTTCCTTTGATTTCTTTTAGAGTGGTGTACTTAATATCGTATTCTATCCAGATCATTTGCCATCTTTCTATTCTTCTAGATAGAGCGGGCTTCTCGAATATGTATTTGATTGGATCCATCTTAGAGATCAACAAGGTAGTATGAGTCAACATATACTGTCTTAGTCGGTGAGCATCTCATGCCAAAGCGTAACAAGTTTTCTCGAGTAGTGAGTATCTTGTTTCACATTCAGTAAATTTTTTGCTAAAGTATTATATTGTATGCTCTTTTCGACTAGACTCGTCATGTTACCCCAGTACACACCCTATTGAGTTCTCTAACATTATTAAGTACATGATTAGAGGTCTTCCTTCAACTGGTGGCATCAAATTGGAGTTTCTTGGAGATACTCCTTGATTTTGTCAAAGGCTACCTGGTAGTCGTCGTTCCACTTCACTACTTGATATTTCCCCAGTAACTTGAAGATTGGCTAACAAGTAGCGGTTAGATGGGAAATAAATCAAGCAATGTAATTCAGTCGTCTCAAGAAAACTCTGACTTCTTTCTCAGTATGGGGAGCTGGCATTTCTTGAATGGTTTTGACCTCGGCGGGATTAACTTCAATAACTTTACCACTGACAAAGAAACCTATGAGTTTATCGGATCTCACCCCAAAAGTGCACTTGTTCAGATTCAACCTCAGCTTGTAATTCTTCAGTCTTTCAAACAACTTATGTAGATAGTCAAGATGTTCCTCTTCGGTCTTGGATCTGGCTATCATGTCGTTGATGTAGACCTCTATCTCGTAATGGATCATGTCATGGAACAAAGCTACCATATCATGCTGATATGTCGCGCCGACTTTCTTCAACCCAAAAGGAATAACCTTGTAACAGAAAGTGCCCCACTGTGTGACGAAGGTTATTTTCTCCATGTCTTCAGGTGCCATCTTGATCTGATTATAACTCGAGAAACTGTCCATGAAGGAGAATACCTTATGTTGAGCAGTGTTGTCGACCAGAACATCAATATATGGAAATGGGAAGTCATCTTTGGGGCTCTCCCTATTCAGATCCCTTTAATCTACACACATACGTACCTTGTCGTCTTTCTTTGGTACCGGAACCACATTTGCAACCCACAGAGGATATGATGTAACTGCTAAGAAACCTATTTTAAATTGTTTCATAACCTCGGCCTTGATCTTCTCTGACATCTCAGGACGCATGCGATAAACTTTTTGCTTTATTATAGAATAACCCTCTTTCATCGGTAGACGGTGAACCATAATATCAGTATCGAGCCCTGGCGCGTCCCCGTATGATCAAGCAAAGATCTCAACATATTCATGCAACATCTATATTAACATGTTCTTGATATTATCTTATAGGTTAGCACCTATCTTGACTTCTTTCATGTTTGCTTAAGTACCCAAGTTTACAATTCGACCAGCTCTTCATGCGGTCGTATAGCCTTTTCCTCTTGCACTAACAGTCTTGCAAGCTCTCCAGGTATTTCACAATCTTCCTCACCTTCGTCCTCGGCTTGGTAGATCGGATTTTCAAAGTCATAAGTGGCAATAGCAGAATCGTTATCAACGGGATCCAGAGTGGATGTGGATCTGCAATTTATTGTGTGGGTGTGTGTAGAACACATAGCTATTTTGAAAGTGATAAAATAAAAGAAAAACAAAGAGTGCAAAATTTGAATGCAAGACGTCTAATGATTTATTAAATGAAGATATGTTAATGAAATGATAACCCTAACAAATGGACTGTTGTGCCCCGGGTAAGACACAAGGCTTAAAGTTATTGTTTAAAATTACATATCCAAAACATTGAAAGCAAAAGAAACAGAAAATAGCATTTAATCCTTACTAAAGGAGATTGAGATAAGGTTTTCAGTCTTCCAGTTGCTGAGTCCATTGCCGATGGTAGTAAAGATCCAGTTGTCGAGGTCATAATCAATGTCAGCATCTTCTATAGTGTTGACTCCATTATTGCTGAAGCGGAATGGTGGTCTTTTGGAACGAGCGAAACGAATAGCCCTCTGAGCTTCTGTAGTAAAACCCAAACCAAATTTGTCAGATTTGTATGGAATGTCAGGAAGATGACCCCAAGTAGTGCAACCACTTTCTTCTATTATAACTCTACCATCCTTCAAAGAAGTCATTTTGGGTGGAACCCTGGTAACCTTGGGAATAGCATAAACGTCTTTAGAAGCGGTAGGAGGGATAACTTCAAAAGTCTTGTAAGGAGTTTCAATGAGTTCGCCATCCATCTCAACATACCTGAATGAGTTTAAGTGACTCACCATATACTCTTCCTCGCCCCAGACTGTAAGAACCTTCCCTTTCACAGGATACTTTAGCTTTTGGTGTAAGGTTGAAATAACAGCTCTTGCCCCATGAATCTAGGGGCGTCCAATTAAATAAGAATAGGTCGGTCGAATATCCATTACATAAAGGTAGAATCAAAAACATGTGAACCTACTTTAATAGGGAGATCCACCTCTCCGTGTACCATCCTCTTTGACCCGTCAAAGGCTCGGACTATAATATCATTGGGTTTCAGCACAACCCCTTCACAATCAAGTCTGTCAAGAGCACCCTTCGATAGAACATTCAGCAAGGAACATATATCAACCAATACATGAGCTAAGGTAGTGCCCATGTATTCAACAGAGACATACAAGGCCTTTGTTGTGGTTTCTTCCCTCAGGAGTCAAGTCGGCATCAGAAAGGCCTAGCCCGTTGTCAGTAGTTAGGCTAGCAACATAACTTCCAAATTGATCGGTAGAGATTTCTTATGGCATGTGAGAAGACTTTAAGAACTTTACTAAAGCTCGTGCATGGGCTTCAGAACACAATAACAAGGATAAATGGAGATTTTAGAGGGGGTCTGCCCCAGCTATTCAACGATCTTGTAATCACTTTTTCAAATAATTTTCAATACCTCCTCCAACTCTTGCCTGGAGGTATCTTCAGTGGTAACTTCTTTAAGTGCCTCCATTTGGGCAGTCTCCGTCATTTGTTCTTTACCCCCGAGTCTCAGTAGTTGACTCGGTGGAAGTAACACGAACTGGTGTGGCAACATTCTTTGGAGAGATTTCGGGAGAGAAAACCCTTCCACTTCTAGTAACTTTATTGGTCCCAACAATATTGTTAATGTTGGAATTAGTAACTTTAGTACCTTCATTCTCAGTAGTCGATAGTTCTTGCTTGACGCCATGGTAGTAGACGTTGGCTCCATAGTTCCAGGGGATAACTTTGTCTGAGGAATATGAAGTTGGTCTGGGTGCGGTGATTATCAGAGGAGCGGCTTTGAGTTTGGTAGTGATCTTTACAGGACCCTTGGAAGTAATCCTGATAGGAGGGTCAGATATTACAGATACCTCTTCCAGCTCCAAGTCTTGCAACAAATTCACAACAGATGGAATCTTCTCAACTAGAATTATATGATTTTCCATTAGACGATGAAAACCTTCTTTCAGCAACTTGTAGCCATTAGACTGGGTTGCGCGGAAATAACATCTTTCAATATAAACCGGAAATAAACCGGCTTGCAATAGATTCTTCTTAATGATCAAGAGGGGAGTAGCCAAATCACTTACAATAGAAACATAAAGAACATCACCAATAGCACTAATGCCATTGTCGTGCTTGGGCATTGGTGCAGTAATCACGTTGGGAGTCTCAGGTGGATCAAACTCAATCTCTTTATTGTCAATCAGATCTTGAATTTTATTTTTCAAAGCCCAGCAGCTATTGGTGTCGTGCCCGTGGCTATTGGAATGGTAGGCGCATTTTACATTTGGATTGTACCGAGGAGAGGAGGTTTTGGGATTCTGAGGAGGATCCCTCAACGTAATCAGTTCCGCTTTCAATAAGTGTTGTAATGCCTGAGATAATGGCATACTGATCTTGGTAAAATGTCTTCTTGGTGAGTCTGACCTACGCTGATTGTTTTGCTGATGTTGTTGCACATGTGCAAGATTAGAAATTAGCACCGCCCCCACATATTAAATGCAGTCAATTATAGTACAACCTTTTTGGCCATACACATCATTAGTTTCCTTTTTACTATTAAACATATTCTTCATAGTGCTTGAAGACGAAACCGCTTGAATCTTTCCACTTCTGATACCACCTTCGACATGTTCCCCTGTTAGTATCAATTCGGTAAAACCAGATGAAGAGCTTCCAATCAAATGATTAAAGAAAGGCCCTGTCAAAATGCTCGTGAACATATCAACCAGCTCCCTATCAGACAGAGGAGGTTGAACTCTACCAGCCAGATCTCTCCATTTCTGGGCATATTCTTTAAACCCTTCGTTTGAGCCCATAGTCATACTTTGTAGTTGCACACGAGTTAGTGCTAGGTCAGCACTGTATTAATATTCCTTGTAAAAAGCTACAACCAGGTCTTCCTAAGTACGTATATTGGTTCCTTCTGTTAGACGGTGTGGCAAGTGATCGAAGGGGGGGTGAATAGATCACCTCATTATTTATCAAGGATTTAAAATCTGTTATCAAAGTTTATTAAAAATAGCATAAAAACACAGTTCTTAATCGACTTCCGTCTAATTTGAACCGGCTACTATAAAAACGGACATACGATAAATTTGCTAGATTTTTATTAAGACTAAATAGATGAAATTTAAGACAAATCAAATGTACGTTTCAATGCGCTTATCACAAGAACGCTATTTCCAATGAATAAAAACTTGCAAGCAATTTTGTCGAACAATTGGTGTATGCTTGTTCGATGATCAAAAATAATGGTGATTTAGCAAAAGAGTTTGCACCACCATTGTATCATTGAACAGAAAAACTAGCAGACCAATTGAATCATAAAAAATGCAGAAAATGTAAAGAGTAAGGGAGAAAGAAAACGATACACGGGCAGTTTGGTAAGGAAGTTCCCCAATGTCATCCTCACGTGTGGGTAGGTCTCCCTCTCAATTCCAAAACTGAAATTGAGACCTGTTATATCAATTTGCTGAAGTTTGTTTACAAGGTTACAATACAAAGAAAAAACATAATCACTAAGATCTTCTTCTTCTTGTATGGACCTTCACTTAATATGAGTTGATCAAGATTTCACCTCCAAGATCCACAATCAATCCTCCGCTCCATGACCTGTTTGCGAAATCACCCTGATTTCCAAACCCCTCTGTTGTACCCCAAATTTTTCCCTCTCATTTTACTCAAGACATACTCATTGAGGTCCTATATTGCTTAAGGTTAACCAAGAATTGGCCAGACAAATTCTCCTCCTAAGCAATGCACTATCAATTAGGATTTCACTTCTCACAAAGAATTTTGGGTTTAAAAGGATTCAAGTGATTACCATGGTCCCTAAAATTTCCTCAAGAATGTTCATGCCAAGTTTCATGCCTTGCACTACAAGCTTGCTTAGTCAATTGTTCAAATGTTAGAGAATCAACTATACTAGGTCAAAAGTCAAATGTGGCCAATATATAGTCAAACTTCAAGATTTTTGGTCAACATCAACATTTTGAAGTGATATCCATCATTTGATAAAGGGTTGATCATGATTCCCCAAGGAATGCTCTCAAATCATCAAGAATCCAAAGTTGCCAAATTAGGGTTTCTATAGGAAAAGTCAACTGAACTTTGACTAGGCATAACTATCACATGCTTCATCCATTTTACCCTAACAAAATCTCATTGTGAAGAAAATTAAATTCCATACAACTTCTCTTTTTCCCTCAAGTCCAAGAAATTCATCATTGGAAAGATATGGACTCATACATTATAGGTCATTTTCAGAAGGTCAACAAAAGACACTTTTTTCCAAGACCATTTACATCAAGATAAATTATCTAAATGCAAAAATGGTAAACATAGAGATTGTAGAGGACATCTTGGGATTTCCAAAAAGTCCCTAATCATCTTGAAAAGGTGAAAATTGAACAAGTTATGGTTTTCACAAGTTGAGAAATTTTGGTCAAATTCATGAAATGCAAAGCATGCAAATTTGAAATTTTAGGTCAATAGCCTAACTTTTTGAGCTTCAAACAACTTCAGGACCTCTAAAATCACTATCACCTTTCCTTACATTTGATTATTCTTTTATTCATATTTATTTTATTTTATCCAAATAAATGCAAAATAAATTAAATAAAATACAAAGTGAATGGGCCAAGCGCATGAGTTGTCTTCTTTAAGGCCCATACAACAAATGATAGCCTGTCAAAGATGCCAAAATCGTGCAAGGCCATGAAAAGGAAAGAAAATCTTCTTTTTGGAAAAATTTAAAAGTAAATTGAAACACCATGATTGGAGGGGATTCTTGCTTCATTTGTTAACCTAGTATTGCTTGCTTCATAAACACAACAATTCAGAAGTGAAAGGACACACGACCACTGCCTGAAGAAGCTCTCTCAAAATCATCAATTTTCTCAAAGAATTTCAAAATTCGAAACTCTTATCCCAGTCCATATTCATCATATCTAAGCCTTGTATCGTACTCGTGAGACTCCCAGGAGTCTATTCCAATCCATATCCACGCCTGAAGCTGCTTGAAATGGGCCAACCGAACCATCTCCATTAGGTAAAAAAATTGCATTTTGATCTCTCAATACACACATTTCAAACAGATTTAAAGCACATAATCATGTTTATTTGATCATCTTGAAACGTTTTAACGTGTTGCATGGAAAACTAAAGCCTTAGATCACAGGTTGCCATGTTTAAGGTTTCAAAACGGCCAAGCTTTAAGCAGGACGATACAGGTCATTTCAGGTCACGCCATTGCCATGGTTGAATTCGTAGCATGCGAAATAGGGGGTAGCCAGAGTCTGGAGCTTTGATTCCATATATTCTTGTTGTTTTCTTTTTTGCAGGGCCGGAGAAGATGACCAGAGGGAAGCTATGGCATCCCTAAGTTCTTTTGGCTCCGGCCAAAGCTGGCGTGGCTCAATAGCATTTTGTGATTGGTTGATTCAAAATCACAGGGGTCGACTAGAGAGCGTGCGTGTACTCCTCATCATTTTTTTGATGTTTCAAATATATTATTATTTTGTTGTTGGTATAAATGATTGACAGGTTGGCCGAGTTGTAAAGGTAAGCGTGTATAATAGGAAGAGACCTGGGTTCGATACCCAGGTCTGGAATTTTATTTTTCTAATGTATGTGTTGTATATCCAGTGCATCTAGATATCTCGCGTGCACCATATATCCTTTAGTCATCACCCTTAGATCCTATCTGTGATCGGTGGATCTGGAACTGACTGTTTAACGCTGGTTCGTGAAATCTCGCGGAAGCAAGATTCGCCACCGTCTTTTATTTTCTCCAAATGGAAAGGACAAAAGCACAGAAAAATTCCTTAAAGAGATTGCTCTCAGTTCGGGAGGTAGATTATAGAAAGGGAAGGTGTTAGCACCCTTTCTATCCATGGTTATCCATGGGCTCTTAGATACTTGCTCATTGTGTTTTCAAAAATGGTTTGTTTGCTTTTCAACTGTGGGTTTTAAAAGTTTCTTTGAAAATTCCAGTTCGACTCTTGTATCGGTCCTCAAGAGTGTTTGAAAAATTGCTTTCGAAAGCTTTTTGAAAAGGTGTCGGTGTGAAAAGTATTTTTGATTTGTTTTTGAATAGAGCAAGTATCTATGAGTCATCTACCTACCCTAAGGAATTTGTCTGTGTAAATGTCCTTTAAAGTAGTGTCATCCCACCATTGAGAGGTAGGTAGCACCACCGTTGGAGGTATTCGGGTCAATTTGAGGTTCGGGACATGGTGATCACCAGAGCAATGGGAAGACACCTTAGAAGCTACCGTCATGCCAGATTCCCGGATCATGAGGACTTACTAAGACATCCTCTACTCGACGATCACCTTTCGAGGCAAGGCAACAGTGAGGCGTACCCTAGGGGTGGTGTGTGATTTGTGTGTCAGATTCATTTATTTTTGTCTTGTCATGTTATGAGTGATCTACGCGTTCGTTTTCATTTTATCATTCATTCTTGCATGCATTTATTAACAGTTAAAAAAGATGCGGAAATTAAAAGTTCTAAACTATTACAAAGGCGCGGGTCCACATCGCCAAATTAAAATCCAGGACCCGATTTGACAGAAAATAAATAAAGCAGTCATGTGCGAGAAATATAAACTGTCCGAATTACATGGCTTTGGGAGAAGTACATCAATATTATACGAAATAAAATAAAATGCGCGAATCGAATTCGAATTGAAAGCGAGGGCGTTGGACCATTTTTAAAGGAATTAAATTATTATTATTAAATTAATGAAATTAAAATGAAAAAAGAAATTGTTTTTGAGATTTTTGGTATTTATGATTTTAATGAGAATTAAATGGAATTGAAATATTAATTAACCCTAATTCTAGCTATTTTTTTAATTTATTAAGAAAATATGAAAATTATCTAAAATTAAATCTAATTAATTAATGCAATTTGATTTATAAAAATAAATAATTAATTATTAGTGATGAGAAAATAAAAGAAAAAAGTAATTAAACTAATTAAACCTAATTCTACAAGTTTTTGATTTATTAAGAAAAGATATTAAAAATTAACCCTAGAATAAAAACTAATTAATTGATACAAGACTTTATTTACAAAAATATTAGTTAAATAAAATATATTTAATCTTTTTATGACTTTTCTGATTTTTGTGTTATTTTTATATTCTTAATAAATTGGTTTAAAGAATTAAATTTAAAAAAAACTAATTAAAACAAAAATAGAAAAATATGAGAAAAGAATTAGAAAGGCAAACCATGGGGGGTCTGTCCCCAATTGGAGGTTTTGTTTAGTAATTCAGGCCCATTAAGCTCCTGGCCTCATTAAACTTTTGTGCTGGCATGCATGTGTGTTGACTAACGCCCAGGGTGTCCTTCCAATCAGTGCCTTTGGATTGATCTTGCTATACGCGTGGCCAACCTGGAGGATGGATGTATGGTGGTCGCTTGCATAGAAACTGCATAGAAGCATCATTAGAAAAATATTATTGAAAGGGAGGGGGACCTGGGGTTCGAACCCAGGTCCTGAAGGTTACCAATGCTATGCTTTGCCACTGAGCTACCAACGCGCTTTGATTATATAATAGGAAACAAATAATATAAGATAAAAACAATGGTTAGTGGAACTTTAGCGCGAAAATTCAAACGGACCACTTACGCCTCGCCACCTAGCCTTCTTCTTCCTCGTTTGTGTTTTTGCCTGAAACATAAAAAGGGTTAGCGGGGGTTTTAAACCCCCCCAAAATGTGCAGTTTTCAATAATAGCGAATAGGCCATGGGGCTATATAAATTAGGCGCGAGCATTGCATTAGAATCGTTCAAGCTTTCTGAATTCAACCATGGTATTAAGGAGTCTCAATTTTACAGTATGTGAAAGTTCCCAAATTGAAACTTGAAGAACCCTAACTGGCTGTAATGGTGAAATCGCGTAGGGGCAATGAAAACTTAATTAAACAACACAGTTAGCTTCAGAATGATGAGAGTAACACAAAACAAGTATTAGAATTCAAAATCATGACATGAATGATGAGATACGATTTATGCAAAAAAGTGAAAAAGTTTGAGTTCCATTCACCAATTCTGGGCGTTAGGGATGTGGAAAACTATCCAGACACGTTTCTTGATGTCTCAGGAAGGTGATGAGATAATTATTTTGGCTTGAATCGCACTGGAAGACAGTTTTCAGTATTTGAGTTTTTCACAAAAAATGCAAAAGTGATGATGATGTTCTTGCGCAGCTGGGAGGTCCTTGAACTGTGCAACCCTTGGGGAGATTTTGAAGCTTTGACTTGGCAAATTTTGAAGAATATGGGAGGGCAAATTTTGGGGTACAACAGTTGCCCCTGTTCAATCTTCTTAGACCTGAGGATGCAGATTGGCCGACATGCCTTTCGTAATCCGAAGGTGGAAGATGATTGAACACTAGAGTGCCCAGAAATTTGCGCTCACATAGTAGTATGATGGTGGGGAATGGGCTTATAGATGCTATTTGGAGATTGACGGATAGGATGATGGGCTTATAGATGCCATGCTAAGAGATGATGAGAGGTGGATGGGCTTATAGATGCCATCTGGATGTTGATCGCATAAGAGATTCCTTAGCGAGAACTTGCATACCTGCAAAAGAAAATGATTACCTGACTTGTTACCGGAGTTGGTCTTCAGATTCTTTGTATAGATGTGTACCCTGACTGGTTACAGGAGCTGAATCTGGATCTTCAAAAGGTGATGAATGAACCAGGGGTGGTTACTACCTCAACAGGAACGGTGAGAGAACCTTAGGCGACTTCAACCTCAACAGTAATCATTGAGAGAATCTGGGGACGATTACTACCTCCGCAGTAACGGGGAGAGAACCATAGGCGACTTCAACCTCAACAGTATCATTGAGAGAATCTTGGGCGACTTCAACCTCAACAGTAATCATTGAGAGAATCTTGGGCGACTTCAACCTCAACAGTAATCATTGAGAGAATCTTGGGCGACTTCAACCTCAACAGTAATCATTGAGAGAATCTTGGATATCTTCTACTTCAACAGTAACGCTGAGAGAATCTTGGGGCGATTACTACCTCCGCAGTAACGGGGAGAGAACCACAGGCGACTACAACCTCAACAGTAATCATTGAGAGAATCTTGGGTATCTTCTACTGAGTCTTCATCAGAAAAATCTGTTAGGGATCGATTTAGCTGGACTAGAGAAGGCCTTGGACTGGATAAGAAACAGAAAAATCTTAGGGTCGATTTAACTGAACCGGTCTAGGTCTTGAAATCTCCAACTGGGTAAGAAACAAGGAGATCTTAGGGTCGATCTGACTGAACCAGAGAAGGCCTTTGACTGGATAAGAAACAGAAAAGTCTTAGGGTCGACTTAACTGAACCGGTCTAGGTCTTGATGTATAGCTGAGAACTTAATTGGATCTTTCCTGAAAGGTAAAGGTTAGTCATATATAATGCATGATATGGATCAAGAAATGATGTTCTCAACATAAATGAGATTTGTAAGATATGATGCGTATATGCATGCTATAATGATGTATGTGATGTTTAGGAATGTATGTTTGTCGTCTAGGAAAGTAAATCCTTGACGGGTGCCGGGAAGTCATATCCTGGGCTGATGTTGAAGAATAGATTTTGCTTCCGCTGGGGAGTGATAGTTGCAAGAATACCGGTAGGAGAAGATAACTCAGTTGGGGAATAAACTTGGCGAATGGAATACTCTGTGGGGAGAAAAGTACTCTAATGACCTTGCTGGGAAACCATACTCTGTGGGGAGAGAGGTACTTTGCTGAATGTTGATGGTAACTTTATTGGGGATACCATTGTTATGTTGGAAGTATTAATAGACTTCGCTGGGGATAAGAAGATTTCGTCGAGGACGCTCTTTCCGTGGCTTTTGGCTGAGGATAACCCAGTTATATCCTGGTAAGGAAATAACTCTTTGAATAAAGTCGGGAGACGCGTTCGTGCTCTGCGAGGATAAGCTTCCAGAATCTACTGGGGATAAGCTTACTGCTTGGGGAGATGAATTCCAACTTTCCTGGGGGAACTAGATTGGACTCTCCTGGGGGAATTTTTGAACTGTAATTTTTGTAAGCTGGAAGAGGGAACCTATGTAGGATTGCCTGATGATGGGCTCGTGTAAAACCGCATCTTGGAAAGAAGGACACCTGTGTAGGGTTACTTTGAGGTTGGGCTCGTGTGGAGCTGCATTTGGAGTTGAAGGAAACCTGTGTAGGGTTACTTTGATGATGAGCCCGTGTAAAACTGCATCCTGGAAGAGGTAAAACCTGGGTAGGGTTTCTGCTGACGAGTCCGTGTAAAACTACATCTGGAGTTTTGATAAGGAAACCTGTGCAGGGTTTGCTGATGATGAGTCCGTGTAAGACTACGTCTGGAAAGAGATAACCGGTGTAGGGTTATTTCGGGGATAAGTTCGTGTAAAACTTCTGGAGGAACCGGGGTAAGATTATCTTAAGATAAGTCCATGTAAGACTTCTGGAGGAACCGGGGTTAGGTTACTGCAGGATAAGTTCGTGTAAAACTTCTTGATGAACCGGGGTAATGTTATCTTGGGATAAGTCCATGTAAGACTTTTGGAGGAACCGGGGTTAGGTTACTGCAGGATAAGTTCGTGTAAAACTTCTTGATAAACCGGGGTAAGGTTATCTTGGGATAAGTCCATGTAAGACTTCTGGAGGAACCGGGGTTAGGTTACTGCAGGATAAGTTCGTGTAAAACTTCTTGATGTACCGGGGTAAGGTTATCTTGAGATAAATTCGTGTAAGACTTCTGGAGGAACCGGGGTAAGGTTACTGCAGGATAAGTTCGTGTAAAACTTCTTGATGAACCGGGGTAAGGTTATCTTGAGATAAATTCGTGTAAGACTTCTGGAGGAACCGGGGTAAGGTTACTGCAGGGTAAGTTCGTGTAAAACTTCTTGATGAACCGGGGTAAGGTTATCTTGGGATAAGTCCATGTAAGACTTCTGGAGGAACCGGGGTTAGGTTACTGCAGGATAAGTTCGTGTAAAACTTCTTGATGAACCGGGGTAAGGTTATCTTGGGATAAGTCCATGTAAGACTTCTGGAGGAACCGGGGTTAGGTTACTGCAGGATAAGTTCGTGTAAAACTTCTTGATGAACCGGGGTAAGGTTATCTTGAGATAAATTCGTGTAAGACTTCTGGAGGAACCGGGGTAAGGTTACTGCAGGGTAAGTTCGTGTAAAACTTGGGATAAATCCGTGTAAGACTTTAGGGGGAACCGGTGTAGGGTCACTTTGATGATAAGTCCGTGTAAGACTTCTGGAGGAACCGGGGTAAGGTTACTTGAGATGGGTCCGTGTAAGACTTTATTTGAGGAGGCGAAGGAACCGGTGTAGGGTTACCTGGATGATAAGTCCGTGTAAGATTTTGTCTGAAAGTTGAGAAGGAACCGGTGAAGGGTTACCTGATGACGATTAAGTGGATAATTGTCCTGTTTGGTTTCGGATATTAACCCACGATCTGGAATTTGTAAAGGTAGATGGCAATCATCTTTATATTGACATTTCCTTTGTACTTTGGTTGATAGAGCAACTGGATCGCTTGGACGACTCATTATTGCCCCTGTTTCTGAGGTGAGGGAGGAAGAAACCTGTGGGGTAATTGACAAACCTTCTGGTAAACAAGTGGCGAGATGCCGGGACATAGTTGTACGCTTTGATCCCTAACTTTTGCCTGGACCACCCTTTCGGGTTTTCAGTCCACCGGGATACCCATTTTTTGCCCAAGCCGCCTTTTCAGGTTTTCGACTTGCCGGGTGTACAAATTTTTTATTTCATCCCTTATTTTTGCCCGAACCCTTTTGGTTCGCCGGGAAGCCCTAATTTTTGCCTAGGTATGTCAACCTAGCGGGTCTTTTATCGTGCGTAGTATCTTTTCGACTATGTCCACGCTCTTAGACTATAGGGAGGTGCCCCTGGCTGCCTGTGTTGCCATGTCACCAGAAGATCTTTGTTTGATCGTCCAATGCCCTAAGTGATGGAGATTTGCCCCAGGTAATAGACACTGATCATGCCATGCCCCTTGCTTGGAAGTGTTTCTTCCATTTGAGGTGACTCCTTTGTTGAGAAGACTTTCGTTCATCGGATATTCGTTGCGCAAAGTTCTCTGCTGTTCAAACAAATAATCATATGCAAACAATGTTATTTTAAAAATACAAAGCTTATGTCTGTCTTGAAGTTTTTTTTTTTGAAAATGCATTTTTTAATAAAACCAGTGAATGTTTGTAAAACGTGATGTCAACTCCGTGTTTACCGTAGGCCTTAAGGAGTCAGGATACCTTTCGTAACAGTATGCTTTCGAACTAACTCATGCTTCAGCTAGGACTTTTACGGGTTATAACGTGGCCTGGTTCACGGTTTAAGAGACAAAGGATAAAGGCTCAAATTATATTTATACCCACCCGCTCTTCGTGATGTTCTCCAAACCTAAACTCAGTTGACCATACGTTAGACCTTGTTTGAGTCTTTGCTTTGATTTTCCGGTGATGATTCGGATGTTTATAACTTATTTTGAATAGGCAGTCATTTCCTTTTTTGTCGAGGGTTTGTAGGACCTCTTTTTTGATTTTGTTATCCCTGTTTTTTTTTTGCCTGAGCTGTTTCCCTTTTTTGGAATTACAGTCAGCGGGATGCCCCATTTTTGTAAGTCTCCTTCATGGGTATTTTGACTTATTGGGCTTTTCATTTATGAATTTTTTGATAATGACTTCCTGTCTTTACGATTGTTCGGAACCATCACTGTCTTTCTTTTTTTCGTAAGGATCTCTTTGATGCCATTTGTTGCGCACTTGGATCAACTGAGAGAACTACCCTGCCCCAGGTTATGATAAAGGGTTTTAATTTTCGAACAGAAAAACTCCTACTTCTTTGGCTCAGAGGGGTTGACGAGGGATTATCTTCCTTATTACTCCAGTGTTTAGGAATTGAAACAATGCTTGTACTTCATCAGCGGGGTCTGTTCAAAAGCATACTGTAGATTATGGTATCGTTTTCGTCATCCTCCCTCAAGAGGCTTAGAATTGTTAATTGAAAGTTGACATCACAAAAATATGAAAACAATTTTAAGTATGGTAAACATAATTAATTCAAGACAGACATGTGTAATGCATTCATGAAATAAAAGAGTTTATCATGACAATTGTTTATTTGAACAAGAAAAAAAAATACAACTTGAATTCAAATGAACAAAAATCTCTCAATCCTAGCCATGTTTTGGCAAGGGAGCAGTGGTCACATTGGGAGTCTCAGCAGGCTCGAATTCAATCTCCTTAGCATCGATCATATTCTGGATCTTATATTTCAGCGCCCAACAATCCTCAGTGTCGTGCCCCGGGCTATTAGAATGATAAGCACACCTCGCTTCTGGGTTGTAGCTTGGAGAGGAGGTTTTGGGATTTGCAGGAGGGTTGATCACCGCAATCAGGTTCATTTTCAACATGTGCTGCAATGCTTGTGACCATGACATGTTGATGTTGGTGAATTGTCTTTTAGGCTCGTCCGGCCTTCACTGATTTCCCTTTTGTGGTTGTCGGCGTGGTGCAGAACCAGATATCATGACTGCCCCTGCCTGTTGGTCACGACGACTCTTTTGACCATATGCAGCATTAGACTCTTTCCTGCCCGTGTAAGGCTTTTTGTGAGTATCAGAAGGCGTGGCCTCTTGAATTTTCCCACTCTTGATACCAGCTTCAATTCTTTCCCCAGTCAGAATGAGGTCGGTAAATCCTGCAGATGAATTACCAATGAGATGATTGAAGAATGGCCCGGACAGGGTCCCCAAGAACATATCAACGAGTTCCCGGTCAGTTAATGGAGGCTGCACCCTGCCAGCCAGGTCCCTCCACTTCTGTGCGTATTCTTTAAAACCTTCACTTGACCCTAGCGGCATACCCTGGAGTTGGGTACGTGTAGGAGCAAGGTCGGCATTATATTGATACTGCTTGTAAAAAGCAGTAGCCAACTCCTCCCAGTTACGAACTTTGGTCCCATCCAGCTGATAGAACCATTCGAGGTGAGTCCCTGAAAGACTCTCCTGGAAGAAGTGGATCCACAAGTTCTTGTCCACAGTGTATGGTTGAATCTTCCGCACGTAAGATCTGAGATGCAGCCTGGGACAGGATGCCCCATCATACTTAGCAAAAGAAGGAACCTTGAATTTGTGTGGGATCACCACACCAGAAGACAGACCCAGGTCTCTGAAATCCAACCCCGACACTTATTGAATTTCCATGGCATTTAGACGATCCTCTAGTTGTTTGTACCGGTCCTCAGCTGGAGGGTACTGCTCATCATTGAACTCCGTCTCGTTGTCGGAGACCACTGGACTAGGCACCTCTCTCTCATGAGGACTGCCTTTCCCCACAGATGGAGTTGTCCTTTCAGCTTCATCCTGCAGTGTGTTCCCAGATCTGCGTCTAGGGCTGAACAAAACAGTCCTCTTCTTCTTCTTCTGAATCAGAGTCTTCAATTCCTTTTGACCCTGAGCTAGGCTCACAATCAACTCCTGGAACTGGGCATTCTGGTCCTGGAGAGCCTTGATGGATTGCTCAGTAGACGATTCAGGATTCATGATGATCGGCTGAAATAAACAGCGAAGAAGGTAAGCAACCTGTCAAAAGGGTACCTGCAATGCAATGACATGTATGATATGCATGCAATGTTTTCAAGGATCTCGCGGGGTAAACAAGAAAACCGTTAGAATTTGAATTCAGTGGCTTGATTGAAGGAACTTCCTGTTGTTGAGAGTCCTTCTTCGAGGGTCAAAGGCTCACCATATCCAGTGGGTCATAGCCCCTGACAACCTTGGCTAGAGGAAAATAAATCCTCTTTGCCCCTTGCTAGACAGTTGGTTCATCATGACCTGCATCACAAGCCCTTGAGATCCTTGAAATGGGTTAGGATGTATGCAATGGTATGATGTTATGCTATGCATGGGATAATGTGAGTAACCCTGTTATGAGTCCCAATTAAGGACTGTAAACAAAACCTGCAAGAAACTCAGGTGTCAAATAACAAGCATGCAAATAGTCAAGTTGGAAGGCACACAAGTCACACAAGAGAAGCCCTTAGAGTTAAGGCCAGCATGAGGTCTAGGTATTACCCTCTTTCAGTTTGTTGGTTCATACCTGTCCTATCATAGTAACCGGGTTCTTAGAGGATCCCAATATCATTGACTACCCTCAATCGGTCATAACTCCAGCATCGCAATCTTTTCTTGCGGCCAGAACCATCACGAGAGTTTAGCCTCAATGGGCGTAGCATACTGCTACTGTTCTAATGGCCAAGTTGGGTCAATTTAGGGTTCTAAGGTCGGTTGGTGCTTAATGACTCCTTGGAAGACCCATATTCTCCCCGTTTCAACACGAGGGATATCGGTACAGACCAAGGCGCCACACCAACGTAGCCACTGCTTCACCCATGTCGGTATATGCCGGACAGGTCCCTCACAGCTTATGCTACCTAAACAGGGTATCCCCAGATCCGGGTTAGGATCTATGTAACTCCCATGCAACCCACAATTTAAAGCAAGCAAAGCAATACAATTGAAAACACAGTTATGAACTACCCTAAGGTACACCTCACTTTAAAAGAAGTCCCCAGCAGAGTCGCCAGTTCTGTGATCGGTGGATCTGGAACTGACTGTTTAACGCTGGTTCGCGAAATGTCGCAGAAGCAAGAGTCGCCACCGTCTTTTATTTTCTCCAAATGGAAAGGACAAAAGCACAGAAAAATTCCTTAAAGAGATTGCTCTCGGTTCGGGAGGTAGATTATAGAAAGGGAAGGTGTTAGCACCCTTTCTATCCATGGTTATCCATGGGCTCTTAGATACTTGCTCATTGTGTTTTCAAAAATGGTTTGTTTGCTTTTCAACTGTGGGTTTTAAAAGTTTCTTTGAAAATTCCAGTTCGACTCTTGTATCGGTCCTCAAGAGTGTTTGAAAAATTGCTTTCGAAAGCTTTTTGAAAAGGTGTCGGTGTGAAAAGTATTTTTGATTTGTTTTTGAATAGAGCAAGTATCTATGAGTCATCTACCTACCCTAAGGAATTCGTCTGTGTAAATGTCCTTTAAAGTAGTGCCATCCCACCATTGAGAGGTAGGTAGCACCACCGTTGGAGGTATTCGGGTCAATTCGAGGTTCGGGACATGGTGATCACCAGAGCAATGGGAAGACACCTTAGAAGCTACCCTCATGCTAGGTTCCCGGATCATGAGGACTTACTAAGACATCCTCTACTCGACGATCACCTTTCGAGGCAAGGCAACAGTGAGGCGTACCCTAGGGGTGGTGTGTGATTTGTGTGTCAGATTCATTTATTTTTGTCTTGTCATGTTATGAGTGATCTACGCGTTCGTTTTCATTTTATCATTCATTCTTGCATGCATTTATTAACAGTTAAAAAAGATGCGAAAATTAAAAGTTCTAAACTATTACAAAGGCGCGGGTCCACATCGCCAAATTAAAATCCAGGACCCGATTTGACAGAAAATAAATAAAGCAGTCATGTGCGAGAAATATAAATTGTCCGAATTACATGGCTTTGGGAGAAGTACATCAATATTATACGAAATAAAATAAAATGCGTGAATCGAATTCGAATTGAAAGCGAGGGCGTTGGACCCTTTTTAAAGGAATTAAATTATTATTATTAAATTAATGAAATTAAAATGAAAAAAGAAATTGTTTTTGAGATTTTTGGTATTTATGATTTTAATGAGAATTAAATGGAATTGAAATATTAATTAACCCTAATTCTAGCTATTTTTTAATTTATTAAGAAAATATGAAAATTATCTAAAATTAAATCTAATTAATTAATGCAATTTGATTTATAAAAATAAATAATTAATTATTAGTGATGAGAAAATAAAAGAAAAAAGTAATTAAACTAATTAAACCTAATTCTACAAGTTTTTGATTTATTAAGAAAAGATATTAAAAATTAACCCTAGAATAAAAACTAATTAATTGATACAAGACTTTATTTACAAAAATATTAGTTAAATAAAATATATTTAATCTTTTTATGACTTTTCTGATTTTTGTGTTATTTTTATATTCTTAATAAATTGGTTTAAAGAATTAAATTAAAAAAAAACTAATTAAAACAAAAATAGAAAAATATGAGAAAAGAATTAGAAAGGCAAACCATGGGGGGTCTGTCCCCAATTGGAGGTTTTGTTTAGTAATTCAGGCCCATTAAGCTCCTGGCCTCATTTGACTTTTGTGCTGGCATGCATGTGTGTTGACTAACGCCCAGGGTGTCCTTCCAATCAGTGCCTTTGGATTGATCTTGCTATACGCGTGGCCAACCTGGAGGATGGATGTATGGTGGTTGCTTGCATAGAAACTGCATAGAAGCATCATTAGAAAAATATTATTGAAAGGGAGGGGGACCTGGGGTTCGAACCCAGGTCCTGAAGGTTACCAATGCTATGCTTTGCCACTGAGCTACCAACGCGCTTTGATTATATAATAGGAAACAAATAATATAAGATAAAAACAATGGTTAGTGGAACTTTAGCGCGAAAATTCAAACGAACCACTTACGCCTCGCCACCTAGCCTTCTTCTTCCTCGTTTGTGTTTTTTCCTGAAACATAAAAAGGGTTAGCGGGGGTTTTAAACCCCCCCAAAATGTGCAGTTTTCAATAATAGAGAATAGGCCATGGGGCTATATAAATTAGGCGCGAGCATTGCATTAGAATCGTTCAAGCTTTCTGAATTCAACCATGGAATTAAGGAGTCTCAATTTTACAGTATGTGAAAGTTCCCAAATTGAAACTTGAAGAACCCTAACTGGCTGTAATGGTGAAATCGCGTAGGGGCAATGAAAACTTAATTAAACAACACAGTTAGCTTCAGAATGATGAGAGTAACACAAAACAAGTATTAGAATTCAAAATCATGACATGAATGATGAGATACGATTTATGCAAAAAAGTGAAAAAGTTTGAGTTCCATTCACCAATTCTGGGCGTTAGGGATGTGGAAAACTATCCAGACACGTTTCTTGATGTCTCAGGAAGGTGATGAGATAATTATTTTGGCTTGAATCGCACTGGAAGACAGTTTTCAGTATTTGAGTTTTTCACAAAAAATGCAAAAGTGATGATGATGTTCTTGCGCAGCTGGGAGGTCCTTGAACTGTGCAACCCTTGGGGAGATTTTGAAGCTTTGACTTGGCAAATTTTGAAGAATATGGTAGGGCAAATTTTGGGGTACAACACTATCTAATATGGATCCAAGCGCACAACACGCAGTCTCACCATGGACTATCCAGATGCCCCCTCACCAGATCCAACATGGCCTGGGCTCCCTGATTTGGCCCACCCAATTCTTTTTTTTTTGTTTTGATTTAATCATTTCTTTTAATTCGTTTTAATTATTTTAATCATAAAATCAGAAAAAACACATAAAAATTTAGATTTAGTTTTTTTTTTCCTTCATAAATTAATATAATTAATTATTTTGAGCTCATTTCATAAATTCAAAACAATTAGAATTAGGTTAAAATTTATTATTTCTCGAACAAAAATGAAAAAAATATTAGGTTTGTTTTATAATTTATTTATTTTTTAAAATTTATTTTTTTATTTTAATTTAATTAGATTTAATTTAATTTAATATTTTCCCCAAATGAACAAGAACAACAAAAAGATTTTTCTTATACTTAGATTTTTCTTAGGGTTTTAGACGTCCTTTCCAATTCGTGCGCGTTTAAATACTTTCACGTTATTATTACCTTTTCTTATTATTGTACCTGCTTCCCGGTTTGTAATAGTTAAAAAACTAGGACATTTACTGCTTTTATCTTTCCCCATTTTTTTGGACTTGTAATTTTCCCCCTCCCCGAAGCCATGTAATAGCTAGGTTTTAAATTCCGCACTTTTAATTCATGTACATATATTAACTGCTTAGATGTATGGTAATAGGATTGCATGGTAAGAAATTAAAAACAAAAAGTTAGCAAATCTAACACAAAGATAAATAACTGAAACACGACTCACTTGCACATGCGCACATTTAGGGTACCCCCCCTTCGGTTGCCTTCGGATTAGAACAGTCACAACTCTTGAAACATGAGAGATTTAGTGGCTACCCTGCGGTTTAAAGATCACAAAAATGACCCTCTCGATGTTGCCTCGGTATGATCTTAAAATCCTAGGGTGGTTACTAAAGTATCTTGCCCAGTTGCCTTTGTGACTGTAACGATGACCCTTTGATTGTACCTCAAACATCCAACAATGGGGCTACCTACTCACTAATAGTAGGATAGAATTGTCCAAAGGAAAAGAGGAAAAGGACAAACCCTTTAGAGTAAAGTAGATAGTTCTTAGATGCTTGCCGAAAAACAATTTTTCACATACATAAAACTCTTTCCCAAAACATTACAAAGTTCACCGTACTAAGGCGTTTTTTCAAACACACAAAACACAAGGTATTTTCAAATGAGCTAGCATCTAAAAGCCCGTAGATAACTACAGATGGAAAGGGTGCTAGCCCCTTACCATTCCATAATTTATCCCCCTTACTCAGAAATAATCTCGAAAGGTCTTTTTCTGTTCTTTTCACCCTTTCCTTTGTTGGATAAAAGAAAATTCGGTGGAGACTCTTTTTTACCGCAACATTTATGAATACAAATGCAAAACCAGTATAACAGTTGGTTCTGCCACTGTATTATAGAACTGGCGACTCTGCTGGAGATATATAAAAGGTGGGGTTACCTTAGAGTTAGATCATTTTAAAATTGCTTTCCTTGTGTGTTTTGTATTATTTATTTTTAAAGGGTTTGCTGGGGTTACTGTTAAAGATCCTACACCCGGATTTAGGGAACATTTTAGGTAAGTAGCAATAGATCATGGAGACTGTATGGCATAGACCGATTTAGTTGAAGCGATGGTTGTGTTAGTGTGACACATTTGTTGGTACCGGTATCCCTTATGTTAAATCGAGGAGAATATGGGGCCGCTGTGTGGTGTTATAAAGCACTAACTGACCTTAGAACCTTTAGTTGAACAAACTTGGCCATTAGAAAAGTAGTGAGATATCCGGCCTCAGTATAAAGCTGAGGAGTGGTTGATACTCGATACTACACTCATTGAGATCGAACTTTTGGGATATTTTGGCTGCGAGAAAAGATCGCTTGAGCTGAAACAATGCCCGATAAAGAAAGATCACTGATATTGAGACTCCTTAGAACCTGGTTACTTTTCTAGGACAGGTTGAACCAACTAAACTTCAAGAGGGTATTTACCTATAAAAACCACGCAAGCCTAAACCTAAGGTCTTGTGTGTTTTGTTTGTGTGCGATTAAATTTTTCAAACATAACATCATGCATCATAACATCCATTTTAATTTCACTAACCATTTCAAGGACCAAGGGAATTTATCGTTGTTCTATTTTGCAGATCATGGCTTCTGTTCGTAGAAACACCATCCGAATCAGATTTGTGAGAATACCTCTCTAACTCAAAGAACTAATATCAAGGGTTCTTGAGACTTCCTTTTTCACCAAGAAATATGGTCAACTTATTAACCTAGTTACCTCAAGATTTGATGAGAAGATGATGGGTGTAATTTTTCAGTTCTTTGACCCCAAACACCATTGCTTCACGTTTCTCGATTATCAACTGTACCCACCATGGTAGAGTTCTCTCAATTATTAGGTGTACCTATTCTTGATCAGATGCCTTTCACCGGTTTAGAGGAAGCTCCAAAGCCAGAGGTCATTGCAGCAGCCTTGCATCTGAAACAGTCTGACGTTATATCCAACTGGGAAACAAGAAGCAGAGTCAAGGGTTTCCTAGTCAAGTTCTTATTAGAAAAGGCTCAATTGTTTTGGGATGATTTGGATGTCCAAGATTTCGAAGAAGTCCTTGCTCTTCTAATTTATGGGTTAGTACTATTTCATAATCCAAACTTACTCATAGATGTGAATACTGTCAAGAGTTTCCTCTCTCGTAACCCTGTGCCTACCTTACTCGGAGTTATCTTAAATTCCCTTCACGGTCGTACCATGAAGAGAAGAGGGGTTCTAATGTGTTGTGTATCGTTGTTGTCTAGGTGGTTTTTTTTCACCTTCCTCAATCAGTATTGAAGAACGACCAAGGTTTGGTTTGGTTGCAAAGGGTAATGTCACTTTCTCACTCGGATATTCTTTGGTACTCCCGGTTTATGGGAGATGTCTCTATCATCAAGCGCTGTGGGGAATTCCCTAATGTCCCCCTCCTTAGCATTAGGGGAGGTATCACTTATAATCCTTCTCTGGCTCTAAGACAGTTTGATTATGCTCGAAGGGATGGTCCCCATGATATGCTTATCCAATACATTGTGTTCAACTACGAGGATGGTGTTCAAGGGTATCGTCAAAGGTTCATACGAGATTGGGACATGGTAAACAAGGTTGATAGCAAGACTTTGGGGCATAAGAATTCCATTCCTATGGAGCCTTATCTCAAATGGGTATGAGCTCGTGCCTAAAACCTTATGATTTCATAAACAGCCGTCTTTCCAGTCATTGTGGAGCCTATTACCGAAGGAGATGTTCTTTATACAATTCTCTATCCTGACATGCTCATTGATCTTGAAGAGTTGCAGAGGTCTTGGATTCAGATGAAAGAAGAACGGGATACCTTTAGAGCTCAGTTCTACACCAGTGAGAAGAATGTGTTAGAGCTCACGAAACAACTTCACGAAGAAAAAAGTCTTAATGACTATCTCGCCATGAATAGGAAGAGCCCATGAGAGACTTGATTCTTAGATTTTAAGAGTTTTTAATTTTCAATTGTAATCCTAGAAGGCAGTTGTAATTTGAATTCTACTAATAAAATCTTTGTTTCATTTTGGTTCGCAAATTTAAATTTTTTGAAGTCCTTGAAAACATCGCATAAACATGTCATACACTGTTGTACCCCAAAATTTGCCCTCCCATATTCTTCAAGAAATTGTCAGAGAAGCTGCAAAATTCCCCAAGGGTTACACAGTGCAAAGGCCTCCTAAGCAGTCAAAATTAGGGTTTGTATTCTGGTCAAGAAAATGAAGTTTTCAAAGGTCCAATCAAGTCTCACATGCCTACAAATATGGTCAAGCATCCTCATATCAAGTTTCAAGGCATTCAACACAAAATTGCACAGTCAAAAACCCTAATTGCACTACAGTCAACTGTAGGGGCAAAATGGTCATTTGGCAGTCAAAATTTCAAATTTTTGGTCAACATATCATTTTGAAGCCACAAACATCATTTGATCAATGCTTGATCATGATTCTCAAAGTTTGGCTCAAAAATCATCAAGATGCAAAAGTTTTCTTATTTGGACAACTGAAAAAGTCAACTGAAATTGACCAGGGCATAACTTTCACATGGATTATCAGAAAAATTCCATCCAAAGCTCATTTTGAAGAGAAAGACATTTCCTACAACTCCTCTTCACACTTCAAGTCCAAGAAATGCTCTCACAAAAAGTTATCAATTTCAACATTATAGGTCATTTTCAAAAGTCAACAAAAAGGGACTTTAAGTCAAAGGCCATAACTTGAGATTGGTAAATCAAAATGACATGGGACCAAAGACACTGGTTAGAGGACTCAAAGACCTTTCTAAAATGTCCAAGAACATGAGCAAAGCTTAAAAATTGAGCAAGTTATGCCTTGTGGAAGTTGGGAAAGTTTTGGATATTTTGAAAAGTCAACATTACTTCAAATGAACTAAAATTGCTAATGGGCCCATGTTTCTTCCACAATTCATCATTCCAAGCATGTGCACGACCACTTGGCCCAAAGGGAAGTATTTTTTCACTTTTTATTTATTTATTTGATTTTTTATTTATATTAATTCACTTAAATCAATTAAATATGTGAAAAATATTTAACTTAACCTAACAAATCTTTTTGTACATGTTTCATTCTCAAGATTTCGTGCATAAGTCAATATGGAAAGAATTGGAGCAATTGGATATGATTTGTGCAAAAATAGCATGAAAAAAATTGAAAAAATCTTGAAAAATCAAATCTCTAAATCCATGAATGAAAGAGATTTTGATCAATTTTGTTAACCTAATTTGTTCACTACATAAGCTAGAATGAAACCCTAATGCAAGAACACACGCAGCTGCTCAGAAAACTCCATTCACAACTTGAAAATTTTGCCAAAAAACTCAAATCTGAAAACCACTTTTTAGGGCGATTCAAGGCATAATTCTTATTCCATTAGCTTGCTGAAGGTTCACTGGACATATTCCAATCAAAGACAACCATCAAAACTCAAGGAATCGGTATACAGAATTCAAGATATTTCATGAAAAATTCATTATCGTACTTTGAAATTTATGCATTTTTATGGCATTTCAATTATTGATTCTTATTCCTTGAATGATTCTGAAGCTAACCAATATATTTAATTGCATTTTTATACACCACACGCGATTCCACCATTGTTGTTTTCTAGGGTTACCAAGCTTTCGATTTAGGCGTTTTTACATGCTGTAAAATTAGGAGTCCTCGGTACCATGAACGAAATCACCTCGCTTGGACGAAAATAATGGCATGCTCGCGCTGAATTTATATGCCAAGGGGACCTATTCGCTATTTTCCCATAGCTGGCCTAAGAAAACGCCATGAAAACCGTTGCTAATGTGTTTTCGTTTCAGGAAAATAAAACCAAACGAGGAAGATGATTAGGTGGCGAGGCTTGATTGGTGCATTTGAATTTTTGCGCGCAAAATCCACTAACGCGTTGTTTCATATTATATTATTTGTTGTTTATTTATTTAACAAAAGGATTCAATGGTTCAGCTGGCAAGCGTTGAGTGCGTTAACGTCCAAGACCTGGGTTCGAGTCCCAGGTCTGCATTACCTCAATATTATTTTTCCATGTACGTTCACATGCAGCTTCAGCGTTGTGGTCCACCATAGGCCTTTCAGAATCCAGCGTACACGCGTCCTGGGAGATCAAATCAAAGGATCAGATCTAAAGAACACCTTGCACCCTGGTCAGCACTGCTATACGCTGCTTGGAAAAGTCAAATGGATCCAGATTAATGGGCCTGAATCATCAAGAAAGAACCTCCCATTTGGGGTCTGAACCCCCTAGGTTTGCCATCTTTTATTTATTTAATTCTATTTCTTTTAATAATTGTTTTGTTCAATTTAATTTAATATTTTCACAAAATATAAAAATATCATAAAAATCAGAAAAGAATTAAAATAATAAGTATTTTTATTTGTAGTATTTTCATAAATAAATTTGCATATAAATAAAATTAGTTTTAAATTAGGTGTTAACTTTAATTCTTTTAATAATAAAACTAAAAAACATAGAATTAGGCCTAATTAATAATTTTTCCTCTTTTATTTTTCTTTCATATTTAATATTATTTATTTTACTTATTTTCATAATTAAATTTGTATATAAAAATTAGGTTTAATTTAGGTTAAATTCTAATGTTTTCTTAATAAATTAAAATAAAATAGAATTAGGGTTAGCGTTCAATTTCAATTAACTTTTTTCTATTAAATCATAAGTACTAAAAAATGCCAAAAAACAAGTTCTTTCCTTCTTTTAATTTTAATTAATTCCTCCTTAATTTTAATTTTTGCAAAAAGGGTCCAACGCCCACGTTCTTAATTTTTATTCTAAATTCGCATATTTATTTTATTTTGCTTAAATAATTATGTACCTCTCCCGAAGCCATGTAAATTACTTCTCGCACTTTTAATTTCTTTATTTATTTTCTGTCAAATCGGGTCCTGGTTAATTTTGGCGATGTGGACCCGCGCCTTTTGTAATAGCTTTAGATATTTAATTTTCACATCTTTTTAACTGTTAACAAAAGCATGAAAGAATGTATGGACAAAATAAAAACAAGCGTAGAACACCGATAACATGACAAGATAAATGCAAATGAAAACGACACACGAATCGCACACACCACCCCTAGGGTACGCCTCACTGTTGCCTTGCCTCGAAAGGTGATCGTCGAGTAGAGGATGTCTTAGTAAGTCCTCATGATCCGGGAACCTGGCATGAGGGTAGCTTCTAAGGTGTCTTCCTATTGCTCCGGTGATCACCATGTCCCGAACCTCGAATTGACCCGAACACCTCCAACGGTGGTGCTACCTACCTCTCAATGGTGGGATGGCACTACTTTAAGGACATTTACACAGACGAATTCCTTAGGGTAGGTAGACGACTCTAGATACTTGCTCTAAATTTCAAAACAAATCAAAAAAATACTTTTCACACCGACACCTTTCCAAAAAGCTTTCAAAACAATTTTTCAAACACTCTTGAGGACCGATACAAGAGTCGAACTGGAATTTTCAAAGAAACTTTTTAAACCCACAATTGAAAAGCAAACAAACCATTTTTGAAAACACAATGAGCAAGTATCTAAGAGCCCATGGATAACCATGGATAGAAAGGGTGCTAACACCTTCCCTTTCTATAATCTACCTCCCGAACCGAGAGCAATCTCTTTAAGGAATTTTTTTGTGCTTTTGTCCTTTCTATTTGGAGAAAATAAAAGACGGTGGCGACTCTTGCTTCCGCGACATTTCGCGAACCAGCATTAAACAGTCAGTTCCAGATCCACCGATCACAGAACTGGCGACTCTGCTGGGGAATAAACTTAAAGTGAGATGTACCTTAGGACTAAGATCACTGTGTTTTCAATTGTCTTCTTTGCTTGCTTTATTATTGTGGGTTGCTTGGGAGTGCTATAGATCCTAAACCCGGATCTGGGGGATACCTTCTTAGAAAGTAGCAACAAGGCTGTGAGGGAACTGTGCGGGGTATACCGACATGGTTGAAACAGTCTGCTACATTGATGTGGCACTTTGGTGTGTACCGGTAACCCTTGAGTTCAGTCAAGGAGAGTACGGGGCCTCCGCGTGGTGTCATGAAGCATCAACAGACCTTAGGAACCTTAATTGAACTATCTTGGCCTCTTTAGGGTAGTGAGATAACTGACTTTGGTGCAGTCCGAGGTTGGTTGATACTCGATACTACGCTCAATTGAGGGTTGCTTTCCTGGAATATTTCGGTCGCCAGTTCAGTGGCTAAATCGAAACGATGAACAATGAAAGCAATCCCGTGATATTGGGAACCTTAGAACCCGGTTACTTTGATTAGGATAGGTTGAACCCACCAACTTCAAGAGGGTACTACCCAGACCCCATGCTGGCCTTAAACCCTAAGGGCTTGTCTTGTGTGCCTTGTGTGCCTTACATGTTTGTCTTTGTAAATATCTGTGGTGTGTTTAATCATAGCATCATGACATCATCCAGCATCATATGCATTGACTAACCATTTCAGGGGTTCGAATTTTCATCTTTGTTCTTGTTTTGTAGGACATGGAAACTGTTCGTAGAAAGACGATTCAAATCAGTCTTGTAAGGATCCCTCCTCAGCTTAAGGAGCTTATATCCAGGATTCCCGAGAACTCATCATTCAGTGAAAGACATGGAAGCCTCATCAGCTTGGTCAACACCAACATTGAGGAAGACATGATAAAGGTCCTGTTCCAGTTCTTTGACCCTCTGCATCACTGTTTCACCTTCTTGGACTATCAATTGGTACCTACATTGGAGGAGTTCTCCCGGCTCCTGAAGATCCCTATCCTTGATCAGCTACCCTTCAACGGTACAGAAAAGGAACCTAAGCTTGAAGAGATTGCTAAAGCCTTGCACCTACAGTCATCTGACCTCAAGGGACATTGGGAAGTTAGAAGTGGTATCAAAGGGTTCTTAGCCAGGTTTCTGTTTGAAAAGGCCCTTGAATGTTGGAACTCCCTTGACTTGCAAGCTTTTGAAGAAGTTGTGGCCCTCCTCGTCTATGGTTTGGTGTTGTTCCCTAACCCAGATCAGCTTATTGATATCAGTGCTGTCCAGATCTTTATGTCCAGGAATCCTATACCTACGTTGCTGGGAGACATCCTTCACTCATGTTACACTCGAACCATGAGAAAAAGAGGTGTCCTTATGTGTTGCACTCCTCTCCTGGGAAGGTGGTTTATTTCGCACCTTCCACAATCAGTCCTGAAGAATGAGCGGGGTTTGAGATGGTCACAACGGTTGATGACTCTTACACATGCAGATATACATTGGTGCCCTAGGTCCAGAGAAGATGTCACTATCATTGATCGTTGCGGAGAGTACCCTAATGTTCCTTTACTTGGAATCAGAGGAGGTATCACTTATAGCCCATGCCTGGCTTGGAGACAGTTTGGTTATGCTCTGAGGGATGGTCCTCATGACATGTTAATTCCTGATATAGTTTTTGACTTCGACAACGATACTCAAGGACTTCGCCAGAGATTTATCAAAGCTTGGAGGATGCCCAGTAGGATAGACAGCAAGACATTGGGGCACAGGAACTCCATCCCGTTGGAACCTTATCTCAAGTGGGTACGCACCCGCTCCCAGAAGTTAGTGATGCCTTATCCTCATATGCTCCCTGTGATCAAAGAACCAGTCTTGGAAGGAGAAGTGTCCTGCACTATTCAGCACCCTGATATGCCCACATCCTGGGAAGAGATGCAGAAGAGTTGGATCCAGCTTAAGGAAGAACGGAATTCTCTTGAGACTAGTCTACATGCCAGTGAAAAGAAGGTCTTGGAGCTCACCCGCCTGTTGCATGAGGAGAGGAATCTCAACACTTACATAGCTCCAAAGACGATGCGTAGCATATTCTGGGATTGATTTGATTTTTGTACTTTTGCCCATGAGGCTTTGATGTATTAAACAATGATTTCTTTAATGATAACGTGTGTTCCTTTTTGTCTACAACAAATTTGAACTTTCGAACCCTTGAATGCATTGCATAAACACATATCATTCATCATGTGCATAGCAGGTTTTTCCCTTTTCAGGTTGCTTACAGTTCTTCGCTGTTTATTTCAGCATCATGAATCCCGACTCTGCATCAACTGAGACATCCATCAAGGCTCTTCAGGCGCAGAATGCGCAGTTTCAGGAATTAATCAAGGGTCTGGCTCAAGGCCAAGAAGAACTGAAGGCTATGCTCCTGAAGAAGGAGAAGAAGAAGAAGAGAAGAATTGTTCTGTTCAACTCGGGCCGAAGGTTTGGTAATGCTCTGCAGTAGGAAGAGGCTGGTTCTTCTGTTGGCAAGAGTAGTCCTCAGGCAGAAGCAAGGGTTCCCAGTCCGGTGGTCTCCGACAACGAGATTGATTTTGATGAAGAGCAGTACCCTCCTGCAGAAGACAGATACAAGCAACTGGAGGATAGGTTGAAAGCTATGGAAATACAACAGGTACCTGGGCTGGATTTCGGAGATCTGGGTTTGTCAACTGGTGTGATTATCCCTCACAAGTTCAAAGCACCATCCTTTTCTAAGTATGACGGGGCGTCTTGTCCCAAGTTGCATCTAAGGTCCTATGTTCGGAAAATTCAACCGTACTCTGCGGATAAGAATTTGTGGATCCACTTCTTCCAGGAGAGTCTTTCAGGGACTCATCTCGAATGGTTCTATCAGCTGGATGGGACCAAGATTCGTAACTGGGAGGAGTTAGCTACTGCTTTCTATAAGCAGTATCAATATAATGCCGACCTTGCCCCTACACGTACCCAACTCCAGGGTATGTCGTTAGGTGCAAGCGAAGGTTTTAAAGAGTACGCTCAGAAGTGGAGAGACCTGGCTGGCAGGGTGCAGCCACCGTTAACTGATCGGGAGTTAGTAGACATGTTCTTGGGGACCCTATCTGGGCCATTTTTCAACCATCTCATTGGGAATTCGTCTGCAGGGTTCACTGATTTGATTCTGACTGGAGAGTAAATTGAAGCTGGGTTGAAGTCTGGAAAGATTGCAAAGGGTGCATCATCTAGTTCTGAGAAGAAACCCTTCAAGAAGGAGGCTAGTGCCGTGTATGGTTCCAAGAGATCAGAGAGACCTGAGCACCGCCAATCTGTCAGTGCGGTAATGATTGCTAAGCCTGCTGCCGCTCCTCGGCCAAACAATCCTCAAAGGGCTGAAAGACCCCGGAGAGAGTTCACTCGCTTGAGTATGACCCTATCGCAGATCCTGCCACGGTTGCTATCCACCAATTTAGTGACTGTCAGAGAAGCGCCGAAGTTCCCGAATACTGCATCTCCTAAGTACAACCCGAATGCTCGTTGTGCTTATCATTCTGATAGCCCGGGGCATGCCACTGATGACTGTTGGGCATTAAGGAACAAGCTGCAGGACCTTATTGACGCCAAGGAGGTACAGTTCGAGGCATCTGAGAAGCCTAATGTAGTGACAGCTCCCCTGCCTGCTCATGGAGTGAATGCTATTGGGGACGAAGAGGAAGTGGATGAAGCTGAGTTTGATAGCTGGATTTACCCTGCGACCGACAGTGGACTTAACAATTGGAGTGCAAAGGACAACTTATCTGTTTCTCTTGTTACTAAGTAATGAATTTCTTTGTTTTGCTATTTTGTAATAAACAATAAATTGAACTCTATGGCCCGGTGTCTTACCCGAGGCACCGTGGTTCTATTTGTGAGGGCATATAAACTGTCATTTCATATATCATGAATGAAAATCTTGGACGTTTTCCCGCATTGCAAATTTTATGCTCCTTTTCTGTCTTTCTTTCCTTTACATATATTTCAAAACAGCTGTATTTACACACACACTCACTCATACAGGTTCCAACCCACTCTGGATCTCACTGATAACAACCCTGCTACTGCCAGTTATGACTTCGAAAATCCGATCAACTTAGCCGAAGACGAAGGTGAAGATGATTGCGAAGTGCCTGGCAAGCTTGCAAGACTGTTGCTTCAGGAAGAGAGGGCAATTCAACCCCATGAAGAGCCAGTGGAAACCATAAACCTAGGTACAGAGACAGACAGGAAAGAGGTAAAGATTGGTGCCAACCTAGAGCTCAGCGTGAAGCAACGGTTAACCAAGATGTTACATGATTATATGGAGATCATTGCCTGGTCCTACGAAGACATGCCCGGGTTGGATACCGATATTGTGGTCCATCACTTGCCAACTAAGGAAGACTGCCCTCCAGTTAAGCAAAAGGTCTGTCGGATGCGTCCAGAGATGTCTGAGAAGATCAAAGTCGAGGTTATGAAACAGTTTGATGTTGGGTTTCTTGCAGTGACTTCTTACCCTCAGTGGGTTGCTAATGTGGTGCCGGTACCTAAGAAGGATGGAAAGGTCAGAATGTGTGTCGACTACAGGGATCTGAACAGGGCCAGCCCCAAAGATGACTTCCCTTTACCTCATATTGATGTCCTTGTTGATAATACAGCTCAGCACAAGGTGTTCTCTTTCATGGATGGCTTTTCAGGTTACAATCAGATCAATATGGCACCTGAAGACATGGAAAAGACTACATTTGTTACGCAGTGGGGCACCTTCTGTTACAAAGTCATGCCGTTCGGGCTAAAGAACACTGGGGCAACCTACCAACGGGCCATGGTTGCTTTATTTCATGATATGATCCATCATGAGATAGAAGTGTATGTTGACGACATGATCGCAGGGTCCCAGACTGAGGAAGAGCACTTAGATCATCTGCAAAAGTTGTTTGACCGACTGAAACTGTACAAGCTAAGGTTGAACCCGAACAAGTGCACCTTCGGGGTAAGATCTGGAAAGTTGCTAGGCTTCGTGGTAAGTGACAAGGGAATTCAGGTGGACCCTGCCAAGGTCAAAGCTATTCAAGAGATGCCAGTTCCTAGGACAGAGAAGGAAGTCAGAGGCTTTTTAGGACGCCTGAATTACATTGCTCGATTCATCTCACACCTGACTGCTACCTGTGAGCCAATCTTCAAGCTGCTGAAGAAAGATCAGGTAGTACGTTGGAACGATGAATGTCAGGCTGCGTTTGACAAAATCAAAGAGTATCTCCAAGAACCACCCATCCTCATGCCACCGGTTGAAGGGAGACCTCTGATACTATACCGGACAGTACTCGACAACTCAATGGGGTGTGTGCTGGGGCAGCATGACGAGTCTGGCCGAAAAGATCACGCCATTTATTACCTTAGCAAAAAGTTTACCGACTGTGAGACCCGATACTCACTGCTTGAGAAAACTTGCTGCGCTTTGGTATGGGCTGCTCGCCGGCTGAGACAGTATATGCTGACTCACACTACCTTGTTGATCTCAAAGATGGATCCTATAAAGTACATATTCGAAAAGCCTGCTCTGTCTGGGAGAATTGCAAGATGGCAAATGATCTTGACGGAATACGACATTCAGTATACAACCCAGAAAGCCATCAAGGGAAGTGTATTGGAAGACCACTTGGCACATCAGGCCGTAGATGACTACCAATCAATGAACTTCGAGTTTCCAGATGAAAGCATCATGATAGTAACAGATTGTGAAGTACCTGGACCGGATGAAGGACCTGAACCAGGATCCCGATGGTCTATGCACTTTGACGGAGCCTCCAATGCTTTGGGAAATGGTATCGGCGCCATAATCATATCACCTCAAGGTACCCATACTCCGCTCACTGCCCGGCTATGTTTCAACTGTACCAACAACATGGCAGAGTATGAGGCGTGCATCATGGGTCTTCAAGCTGCGATTGACCTAAGGATTAAGTTTCTGAGCGTTTTCGGAGATTCCGCTCTTGTGATCAATCAGATCAAAGGAGAGTGGGATACGAAACATCCAAACCTGATTCCTTACAGAGAATGTGTATTGACCCTGATCCCCCACTTCACAGAGATAACCTTTGAACACTTTCCAAGAGAAGAGAATCAGCTGGCGGACGCGTTAGCTACAATGTCTTCTATGTTCAAAGTCAAATGGGATAATGAGGCTCCCCGGATCACCATCTGGAAACTGGACGAACCGGCATACTGTTGTGATCTCGAGACTGAATTGGTGACTGAGAAGCCTTGGTACCATGAGGTGAAGAGATATCTGGAAGCCCAAGAATACCCTGAAGGTGCCTCTGTCAATGATAAGAAGTTCCTGAGAAGATTCGCAGCCAAGTTCTTCCTTAGCAATGGCATCTTGTACAAGCGAAACCATGATTCAACCTTACTGCGTTGTGTAGATAAGACTGAAGCAGAAAGAATCATGGAAGAGCTACATGAAGGGACCTTTGGTACGCATTCCAGCGGACACACTATGGCTAAGAAAATCCTTCGGGCAGGGTACTACTGGTCCACAATGGAAGCTGACTGCTACCAACATTCCAGGACATGCCATAAGTGCCAGATTTATGCAGACAAGGTGCATGTTCCTCCAGTTCCCCTGAATGTTCTGACTGCGCCTTGGCCGTTTGCAATGTGGGGCATAGACATGATCGGCGAGATTAAACCTACGGCATCTAATGGGCATCGCTTCATCTTAGTGGCGATTGATTATTTTACGAAGTGGGTTGAAGCAGCATCCTACGCTACTGTAACCAAGACTGTTGTGACACGGTTCATTCGGCATAACTTGATCTGTCGGTACGGCATCCCCGAGAGAATTATTACAGACAACGGTACCAATCTGAACAACAAGATGATAGCTGAGCTCTGCGAACAGTTCAAGATACAACACCACAATTCTTCTCCTTACAGACCGAAGATGAATGGGGCTATAGAAGCAGCAAATAAGAACATCAAGAAAATCGTGCAGAAGATGACAGTGACTTATAAAGATTGGCACGAGATGTTACCGTTCGCTCTACATGGGTACCGTACCTCAGCTAGGACGTCAACCGGGGCAACTCCTTTCTCTCTGGTTTATGGCATGGAGGCAGTCTTGCCGATCGAAGTGCAAATACCCTCTCTCCGGATAATGAAGGATGCAAATCTGAACGAAGATGATTGGATCCAGACACGACTTGATCAGCTCAACCTCATTGATGAAAAGAGACTTGCTGCTATCTGTCATGGTCAGACGTATCAGAAACGGATGATCAGGGCATTTAACAAAAAGGTCAGACCACAGGAATATCAAGTTGGGGATCTGGTAATCAAGAGAATCATCCTTCCTCAGAGTGATCCAAGGGGCAAATGGACCCCTACGTACGAAGGGCCATTTGTGGTTAAGCATGTGTTCTCAGGAGGAGCCATGATATTGACCAACATGGATGGTGACGACCTTCCTCACCCCGCCAATGCAGACATAGTAAAAAAATACTACGCATAAAAAAAAATAAAAAAAAAAGACCCGCTAGGCTGACATGCCTAGGCAAAAATTAGGGCTTCCCGTCGAACCAAAAGGGTTCGGGCAAAATGAAGGGATGAAAATGAAAAAAAATCTGTACACCCGGCAAGTCGAAAACCTGAAAAGGCGGCTTGGGCAAAAATGGGTATCCCGGTGGACCGAAAACCCGAAAGGGCGGTCCAGGCAAAAATTAGGGATAAAGCGTAATACTATGTCTCATTGATCACTTTGCATCCAGAATCCGGTATCTACATCAAGTTCAGACGGCATCGATCAGTCAGCTTCACCTTCAACCAAGGTCATCAAGTGATGAGACGCTCGGAGTCATAAAGGCAATAGTAGAATTGAAACCCAGTGGGATCATTCATTTCACACAGCTGTTTTATTTTCTTTTGTATAAAACTTGTATAAACTCTTTTGTTCGGCGGCGTTCTCTTACTAGGACGTCAGCCTCTTGTACACAAAACGCCTATTTTCAGGCCATTCAAAATCAATACAAATATACTTTTCCATTAAAAGTGCCAAGTGTTTTCTTTTTCTGTTTTGTTTTGCGAAGAACGTCCAAGGTTCAATTTGTGATATATGCATTGACAATAATTTGCTAACTCATAAATATTTGCATATGAAACAAAGGATTTTATTACAGGTGACACTAGAAACAGGGGCAATAAAGAGTTGTCTAAGCAATCTAATTGTTCTGTCCTCCAGGGTACCAAGATAGGTTCGGCTAAAGAACATGATCAGTACATCTTAATTCCCCAGAGAGTGATTCAGCAAAACAGTGCATTATTCTCCAGGCAGAGTTATCAAGGCTCAAGGAAATTGGGTATCCTCCAGTAGATCCCAACATTCCCCGGCAATATACACATATTCTTAACAAGCATCCCCGGCAGTCTTGGTCTAAAGATTGTTCCCCGGCGGCAGACCAACGTTCAAAGGAATCACTTCCCCCGCAGTTCAAAACTTCCCCAGGAAAGTCCAACCCAGTTTCCCCAGAAAATTGGAATCCATCTCTCCAAGCAGTAAGCTTATCCCCAGTAGATTCTGGAAGCTTATCCCTCGCAGAGCACGAACGCGTCTCTCGGCTTTATTTAAAGAGTTACTTCCTTAACAGGATATAACTGGGTTATCCTCAGCCAAAAGTCACGGAAAAAGCGTCCTCGACGAAGTCTTCTTACCCCAGCGAAATCCATCAACACTTCCAACAACAAGGGTATCCCCAGCAAATTATTATCAACACTCAGCAAAAGCATTCCTCTCCCCACAGAGTATCACTACTTCCCAGCATGGTCGCTAGAGTATCTTTTCTCCCCGCAAAATCTTCCATTTGCCAAGTTTATTCCGCAACGGAGTCATCTTCTCCTACCGGTATTCTTGCAGTTATCATCCCCAGCGGAAGCAAAATCTATTCCTCAACATCAGCCCAGGATATGACTTCCCAGCACCCGTCAAGGATTTAATTTCCCAGACGAAAATATACATTCATAAAACATTACGTACATCATTATAGCATGCATAGACGCATTATTTATGTTGAGAACATCATTGCTTGATCCATATCATGCATTGCATATGACTGACCTTTACCTTTCAGGAAGGATGCAGTTGAAATTCTCAATCATATTTCACGACCTAGACCGGTTCAGTTAATCGACTCCAAAGATTTCTTATCCAGTCCCAGGCCTTCTCTAGTCCAGCTAAATCGACTCCCAACAGATTTTTCTGATAAAGACTCAGTAGAAGTTATCCCAGATGGTTCCCTCTCCGACGGTGAGTGAGGTGATAATTCCTTTTCAGATGGTTCCCTCTCCGACGGTGAGTGAGGTGATAATTCCTTTTCCTATGGTTCCCTCTCCGACGGTGAGTGAGGTGATAATTCCTTTTTAGATGGTTCCCTCTCCGACGGTGAGTGAGGTGTTAATTCCTTTTCAGATGGTTCCCTCTCCGACGGTGAGTGAGGTGTTAATTCCTTTTCAGATGGTTCCCTCTCTGACGGTGAGTGAGGTGATAATTCCTTTTCCTATGGTTCCCTCTCCGACGGTGAGTGAGGTGATAATTCCTTTTCAGATGGTTCCCTCTCCGACGGTGAGTGAGGTGTTAATTCCTTTCAGATTATAATTGCCTATGGTTCTCTTCCCGATACTGCGAAGATGGTAATTCCCACCAAGATTTTCTCAACGAGCGTTGTTGAAGTTAAAATCACCCAAGGTTCTCCTACCATTCATGCTAAGGTAGCAACCATCCCTGGTTCATTCATCACCATTTGAAGCTCCAGACTCAGCTCCTGTAACCAGTCAGGACACATCTATATCAGGCATCTGAAACCAGCTCCTGCAACGTGTCAGGTACTCATTTCTCTTTTGCAGGTATGCAGGTTCTCGCTAAGGAATCTCTTACGCGATCAACATCCAGATGGCATCTATAAGCCCATCATCCTATTCATCAACCTCTAAATGGCATCTGTAAGCCCATTCCACCATCACTGCTACTATGTGAGCGCAAATTTTTGGGCACTCTAGTGTTCAATCATCTTCTACCCTCGGATTACGAAAGGCACGTCAGCCAATCTACATCCTCAGGTCTAAGAAGATTGAACAGGGGCAACTGTTGTACCCCAAAATTTGCCCTCCCATATTCTTCAAGAAATTTTCAGAGAAGCTGCAAAATTCCCCAAGGGTTACACAGTGCAAAGGCCTCCTAAGCAGTCAAAATTAGGGTTTGTATTCTGGTCAAGAAAATGAAGTTTTCAAAGGTCCAATCAAGTCTCACATGCCTACAAATATGGTCAAGCATCCTCATATCAAGTTTCAAGGCATTCAGCACAAAATTGCACAGTCAAAAACCCTAATTGCACTACAGTCAACTGTAGGGGCAAAATGGTCATTTGGCAGTCAAAAGTTCAAATTTTTGGTCAACATATCATTTTGAAGCCACAAACATCATTTGATCAATGCTTGATCATGATTCTCAAAGTTTGGCTCAAAAATCATCAAGATGCAAAAGTTTCCTTATTTGGACAGTTGAAAAAGTCAACTGAAATTGACCAGGGCATAACTTTCACATGGATTATCAGAAAAATTCCATCCAAATCTCATTTTGAAGAGAAAGACATTTCCTACAACTCCTCTTCACACTTCAAGTCCAAGAAATGCTCTCACAAAAAGTTATCAATTTCAACATTATAGGTCATTTTCAAAAGTCAACAAAAAGGAACTTTAAGTCAAAGGCCATAACTTGAGATTGGTAAATCAAAATGACATGGGACAAAAGACACTGGTTAGAGGACTCAAAGACCTTTCTAAAATTTCTAAGAACATGAGCAAAGCTTAAAAATTGAGCAAGTTATGCCTTGTGGAAGTTGGGAAATTTTTGGATATTTTGAAAAGTCAACATTACTTCAAATGACCTAAAATTGCTAATGGGCCCATATTTCTTCCACAATTCATCATTCCAAGCATGTGCACGACCACTTGGCCCAAAGGGAAGTATTTTTTTCACTTTTTATTTATTTATTTGAATTTTTATTTATATTAATTCACTTAAATCAATTAAATATGTGAAAAATATTTAACTTAACCTAACAAATCTTTTTGTACATGTTTCATTCTCAAGATTTCGTGCATAAGTCAATATGGAAAGAATTGGAGCAATTGGATATGATTTGTGCAAAAATAGCATGAAAAAAGATTGAAAAAATCTTGAAACATCAAATCTCTAAATCCATGAATGAAAGAGATTTTGATCAATTTTGTTAACCTAATTTGTTCACTACATAAGCTAGAATGAAACCCTAATGCAAGAACACACGCAGCTGCTCAGAAAACTCCATTCACAACTTGAAAATTTTGCCAAAAAACTCAAATCTGAAAACCACTTTTTAGGGCGATTCAAGGCATAATTCTTATTCCATTAACTTGCTGAAGGTTCACTGGACATATTCCAATCAAAGACAACCATCAAAACTCAAGGAATCGGTATACAGAATTCAAGATATTTCATGAAAAATTCATTATCGTACTTTGAAATCTATGCATTTTTATGGCATTTCAATTATTGATTCTTATTCCTTGAATGATTCTGAAGCTAACCAATATATTTAATTGCATTTTTATACACCACACGCGATTCCACCATTGTTGTTTTCTAGGGTTACCAAGCTTTCGATTTAGGCGTTTTTACATGCTGTAAAATTAGGAGTCCTCGGTACCATGAACGAAATCAGCTCGCTTGGACAAAAATAATGGCATGCTCGCGCTGAATTTATATGCCAAGGGGACCTATTCGCTATTTTCCCATAGCTGGCCTAAGAAAACGCCATGAAAACCGTTGCTAATGTGTTTTCGTTTCAGGAAAATAAAACCAAACGAGGAAGATGATTAGGTGGCGAGGCTTGATTGGTGCATTTGAATTTTTGCGCGCAAAATCCACTAACGCGTTGTTTCATATTATATTATTTGTTGTTTATTTATTTAACAAAAGGATTCAATGGTTCAGCTGGCAAGCGTTGAGTGCGTTAACGTCCAAGACCTGGGTTCGAGTCCCAGGTCTGCATTACCTCAATATTATTTTTCCATGTACGTTCACATGCAGCTTCAGCGTTGTGGTCCACCATAGGCCTTTCAGAATCCAGCGTACACGCGTCTTGGGAGATCAAATCAAAGGATCAGATCTAAAGAACACCTTGCACCCTGGTCAACACTGCTATACGCTGCTTGGAAAAGTCAAATGGATCCAGATTAATGGGCCTGAATCATCAAGAAAGAACCTCCCATTTGGGGTCTGAACCCCCTAGGTTTGCCATCTTTTATTTATTTAATTCTATTTCTTTTAATAATTGTTTTGTTCAATTTAATTTAATATTTTCACAAAATATAAAAATATCATAAAAATCAGAAAAGAATTAAAATAATAAGTATTTTTATTTGTAGTATTTTCATAAATAAATTTGCATATAAATAAAATTAGTTTTAAATTAGGTGTTAACTTTAATTCTTTTAATAATAAAACTAAAAAACATAGAATTAGGCCTAATTAATAATTTTTCCTCTTTTATTTTTCTTTCATATTTAATATTATTTATTTTACTTATTTTCATAATTAAATTTGTATATAAAAATTAGGTTTAATTTAGGTTAAATTCTAATGTTTTCTTAATAAATTAAAATAAAATAGAATTAGGGTTAGCGTTCAATTTCAATTAACTTTTTTCTATTAAATCATAAGTACTAAAAAATGCCAAAAAACAAGTTCTTTCCTTCTTTTAATTTTAATTAATTCCTCCTTAATTTTAATTTTTGCAAAAAGGGTCCAACGCCCACGTTCTTAATTTTTATTCTAAATTCGCATATTTATTTTATTTTGCTTAAATAATTATGTACCTCTCCCGAAGCCATGTAAATTACTTCTCGCACTTTTAATTTCTTTATTTATTTTCTGTCAAATCGGGTCCTGGTTAATTTTGGCGATGTGGACCCGCGCCTTTTGTAATAGCTTTAGATCTTTAATTTTCACATCTTTTTAACTGTTAACAAAAGCATGAAAGAATGTATGGACAAAATAAAAACAAGCGTAGAACACCGATAACATGACAAGATAAATGCAAATGAAAACGACACACGAATCGCACACACCACCCCTAGGGTACGCCTCACTGTTGCCTTGCCTCGAAAGGTGATCGTCGAGTAGAGGATGTCTTAGTAAGTCCTCATGATCCGGGAACCTGGCATGAGGGTAGCTTCTAAGGTGTCTTCCTATTGCTCCGGTGATCACCATGTCCCGAACCTCGAATTGACCCGAACACCTCCAACGGTGGTGCTACCTACCTCTCAATGGTGGGATGGCACTACTTTAAGGACATTTACACAGACGAATTCCTTAGGGTAGGTAGACGACTCTAGATACTTGCTCTAAATTTCAAAACAAATCAAAAAAATACTTTTCACACCGACACCTTTCCAAAAAGCTTTCAAAACAATTTTTCAAACACTCTTGAGGACCGATACAAGAGTCGAACTGGAATTTTCAAAGAAACTTTTTAAACCCACAATTGAAAAGCAAACAAACCATTTTTGAAAACACAATGAGCAAGTATCTAAGAGCCCATGGATAACCATGGATAGAAAGGGTGCTAACACCTTCCCTTTCTATAATCTACCTCCCGAACCGAGAGAAATCTCTTTAAGGAATTTTTCTGTGCTTTTGTCCTTTCCATTTGGAGAAAATAAAAGACGGTGGCGACTCTTGCTTCCGCGACATTTCGCGAACCAGCGTTAAACAGTCAGTTCCAGATCCACCGATCACATACACGTCATTACATAAGCAGGTATTTCAAGACAGGTTTCTTATCTTTTCGCTGTTTATTTCAGCAAAAAGAAATGGCTCTCAAACAAACAGTTAAGGATCTTCAAGCATAGAACCCTCAGTTCCAACAGATGTTCTTGGCTCTGGCTAAGGGACAAGAAGATCTGAAATCTCTCATCATTAAAGAGAAGACAAAGAAGGCAAAGAAACCGGATGGTGTCTTGAATATGGGAAGAAGGTTTATAGGACCAGCCAAGCGAGCTCTAGAATTCGCAACTCCATCAAATGAGGGGGACAATTAGAATGAGGACAATAAGAAGACAAAAGAAGAGGATAACAGCCCAGAGACTGACGAAGAGGAAGCAAACTATGCTGAAGAACAATATCCTCATGCTGATGACAAATATAAACAACTGGAGGATCGTCTCAATGCTATGGAGATTTAGAGGGTACCTGGTCTGGATTTTGAAGAGTTAGGACTGGTCTCAGGGGTGGTCATCCCGTAGAAATTCAAAGTTCACGCATTTGCAAAGTATGATGGTGTTTCCTGTCCCAAGTTGCATTTAAGGTCTTATGTCACGAAGATCCAACCCCACACAGCTGACAGGAATTTATGGGTTCATTTCTTCCAGGAGATTTTGTCAGGGACACAGTTGGAATGGTTCTATCAACTGGAAGGAGCCAACATTTTCAATTGGGAAGATCTGGATGGTGCTTTTTACAAGCAGTACCAATGTAATACTGACCTCGCTCCAACCCATACACAACTTCAAAGCATGTCTATGGGTTCTAGTGAGGGTTTCAAAGATTATGTCCAAATGTGGAGAGATATTGCAGGAAGAGTCCAGCCTCCTCTGTCTGATAGAGAGTCGGTAGATATGTTCTTGGGTACTTTGTCAGGCCCATTTTTCAACCATCTGATCAAGAGCTCTTTGGTTGGATTCATCGAGCTGATATTGATGGGAGAACGAGTAGAAGCTGGCATCAAAAGTCGAAAAATTCAAGGGGTTGCATCTTCGAGTACTATGAAGAAGCCTTTCAGTGGAAAGAAGCAATTTAGTGCTGCCTATGGCCAAAGAAATCAGGATAAAGCTGAATGCCATCTGACGGTAGGAGATGTAATGATCTCCAACCCTGTATCAACTCAACGACAAAATAATCAGCGCATGCACGATGTGCCTAGAAGATAATTCACCAGACTCAACATGCCCTTATCCCAAGTATTGCAGCATCTATTGAAGGCTAGCTTGATCACTTTGAGGGAGCCTCCTCAAAATAACACTACACCTCCCCATTATAATCCAAATGCTCGGTGTGCCTACCAATCCAACAGTTCAGGGTATGATACAAATGATTTTTGGGCTCTGAAGAATAAAGTTCAGCATCTTATTGATTCAAAGGAGATTGAATTTGACCCTCTTGAAATCCCAAATGTGATAACTGCACCAATGCCCAAGCATGACCAGGGTATTAATGTTGTTGATGATGTTCTATTTGTTTATTCTGTGAATGAATTGACTACTCCTCTGCCAACTGTTAAGAAGAATCTCTTACGAGCTAGTTTATTTTCGGGTTGTGGTGAAGATTACTACCATTGTGCGTCCCTACCTAATGATTTCATATTGTTGAAGATGGGTGTCAAATGCCTGATGAACAACAAGGAAATTCTGTTTGAGAAGACCTCCTCTATGAAAAGTCTGTGTGAAGAAATAAGATGTGAAGATGTGTCAATTGTTACCATTTCCGACAATCCTCTCAGGGTCTCTTCTAAAGGTCCTGTCAAGATTACATTCACTCCTAAGGTTGCTCCTTTGATTCTTACCTCTCCTAGGCCAATACCATATTCCCCTGACAAGATCGTTCCTTGGAATTATGGAGCTGACGACTACTACCATGGTGTCAAGCAAGACCTATTGGCTATCAAAAATCAAGCTACTGAAGATATTGATCCTAACATTGACAACATTGTTGGGACCAGTAAAATTACCCAAAGCGGAAGGATTTTCTCTCATGAAATCTCTCCAAAGAATGTTGTCATTCCTTTGGTTATTCCTGATAATACTCCTGTTGTTGCTACTCCTATTGATTCTCCTGTTATTACTCCTGTTGTGACTCCTATCGTTACTCCTGTTGTTATTCCTGCTATTGAGTCAGTTGAGACTCGGGGCAAAGAAGTATTAGGTGAACCTGCCCGGACGGAGGCACCTAAAGAAACCATTCCTGAAGCGTCCAAAAAAGAAATGGAGGAAATTTTGAAAATTATACGGAAAAGCGACTACAATGTTCGTGGAATAATTGGGGCAGACCCCCTCAACAATTTCAATGTTGGCCTTGTTGTTATGCTCTGAAGCCCATGCTAAAGCTTTGGTGAAATTTCTGAAGTCTGCTCACGTGCCACAAGTGACTTCTGCCAACCAATTTGAGAATTGTGTTGCTAGTCTGATTGTTGACAATGGACTCGGTTTCTCCGATGCTGATTTGACGCCCAAGGGAAGAAAGCATAATGATGCCCTGCATGTCTCTATTGAGTGATGGGTCACTACCTTGGCTCATGTTCTAGTTGATATGGGTTCTTCACTAAATGTTTTACCCAAGGGGGCTTTGGACAGATTGGACTATGAAGGACTTACATTGAAGCCCAATAATATTATGGTGAGGGCTTTTGATGGTTCCAAGAGAATGGTACATGGGGAGGTGGACATCCCGATTAAAGTTGGTTCACAAACTTTTGACTCCACTTTACACGTGATGGACATTCGCCCTTCTTACTCTTGCTTACTAGGACGTCCTTGGATTCATGGGGTCGGTGCTGTCACCTCCACTCTGCATCAGATGTTAAAATATCTGGTTAAGGGAAAGATTGTTACATTCTGAGGTGAAGAAGAGTATATGGTGATACATTTGAACTCTTTCAGATATGTCGATATGGACGGAGAATTCATTGAGACCCCCTGTCAGAATCTTGAAGAGGTTCCTCAGATGATTGCTGTTACCAGAGCTGCTACCACTATTCCAAAGATTACCAGGCCTCCATTGAAAATGGCTTCTCTAAAAGATGCTAAGGCTGTAGTTGAGGAAGGTGGGTATACTATTTGGGGCCAACTACCTGACATCCCCTATAAGTCTGAAAATTTTGGTTTGGGTTTCACTTCGGGAGCTCAAAAAGTTGTTCATCTTTCTCGTGTTGGAGGACCACCACTATGCATCAGCAACCATGGAGTCAATGATGTGGAAGACGCTGACAATGAATATGACCTGGACAATTGGATCTTCCCTACTACCAGTGGTGGACTCAATAATTGGACGGCTAGAGACTTTGTGCCTATTTCTTTTATCTAGGAGTAATTGTTTTTCTGTTTTTTTAGGATATGTAATTTTTGAATAATTTAAACTCTAAAAGCCTTGTGTCCTACCCAAGACACAACTGTCTATTTGTGAGGGTTATCACACTTCATATTCATATTTCATTAATAAATCATTGGACGTTTTGCATACAAATCTTACGCTCTCTGTCTTTCTTTTACATTATTTTGTCAAAATAGCTATGCTCTCTTACACACACCCACATATCAAATTGCAGATCCACATCCACCCATGATCCCATTGATAACAGTTCTTCTATTGCCAGTTATAAATTTGATAATCCGATCTACCAAGTTGAGGATGAGGGTGAGGAAGACTGTGAAGTACCAGGAGAACTTGCTAGACTATTAAAGCAAGAGGAAAGAGCAATACAGCCTCATGAAGAGCCGGTCGAGACATTAAACATGGGTACTGAGGAGAAACAAAAGGAAGTCAAGATATGTGCCAACTTGGAAAATGGTGTTAAAGAAAGGTTAATTCAGATGTTACATGAGTATGTTGAGATCTTTTCCTGGTCATACGAAGACATGCTAGGGCTGGACACTGATATTGTGGTTCATCGTCTGCCAACAAAAGAAGATTGTCCTCCAGTGAAGCAAAAGGTTCGTCGTATGCGTCTTGAGATGTCATAAAAGATCAAGGCCAAAGTCATGAATCAATTCAATGTCGGATTCTTAGTTGTTACTTCTTATCCACAATGGGTTGTGAACATGGTATCGGTACCTAAAAAGGACGGTAAGGTGCGTATGTGTGTGGATTACAGAGATTTGAATAGGGAAATCCCCAAGGATGACTTCCCGCTTCCCTGTATTGATGTTCTAGTTGATAACACCGCACAACATAAGATATTCTCCTTCATGGATGGTTTCTCTGGTTATAATCAGATCAAAATGGCACCCGAAGACATGGAGAAAACAACTTTCATCACAGTGGGGAACCTTCTGTTACAAAGTTATGCCATTTAGGTTAAAGAACGCATGGGGCAACCTATCAGCGTGCTATGGTAGCTTTGTTCCATGATATGATCCATCACTAGATAGAGGTCTATGTCAATGATATGATAGCCAGGTCTCAGACTGAAGAAGAACACCTTGATCACTTGCAAAAGATGTTTGAAAGACTGAAGAAGTACAAGTTAAGACTGAACCCGAACAAGTGCACCTTTGGAGTAAGATCTGGTAAACTCTTAGGTTTTGTTGTCAATGGCAAAGGTATTAAAGTAGACCCTGAAAGGTTAAAGCCATATAAGAAATGCCAACTCCCCGCACTGAGAAGGAGGTTAGGGGATTCTTGGGATGTCTAAACTACATTACAAGGTTCATTTCCCACCTAACCGCTACTTGTGAGCCAATCTTCAAATTAATGAAGAAAGACCAAGTAGTGAAGTGGAATGACGAATGCCAGACATCCTTTGACAGAATCAAGGAATATCTTCAAGAAACTCCAATTTTGATACCGCTAGTTAAAGGAAGACCTCTGATCATGTACTTAACAATATTAGAGAATTCAATGGGGTTTGTGCTGGGGCAGCATGATGAGTCTGGATGAAAAGATCATGCAATATACTACCTTAGCAAAAAGTTTATTGATTGTAAAACAAGATACTCACTGCTTGAGAAAACTTGATGCGCTTTGGCATGGGCTGCTCGCCGACTAAGATAGTATATGTTGACTCACACTACCTTATTGATATCTAAAATGGATCCTATCAAATACATATTTGAGAAGCCCGCTCTCTCTAGAAGAATATCAAGACGGCAAATGGTCCTGACCGAATACGACATTTAGTACACTAATCAAAAGGCAATAAAAGGAATTGTACTAGCTGACCACTTGGCTCATCAGGTTGTAGACAACTACCAGTCAATGAATTTTGAGTTCCCGGACGAGCATATTATGTTAATAATTGATTGTGAAGAACCTGGACCAGATGAAGGACCTGAGAAATGATCCTGATGGACTATTGTCTTTGATGGAGCTTCCAACACACTCGTCAATGGCATTGATGTTGTGATTATCTCCCCAGAAGGCTGTCATACACCTCTTCATAGCTAGATTATGCTTCAATTGTACCAACAATATGGCTGAATATGAAGTGTGCGTCATGGGTCTTAAAGCTTCTATTGTCATGAAGATCAAGTTCTTACAGGTATACAGAGACTCAGCCTTGGTGATCAGCCAAGTTAAAGGAGAATGGTACACAAAGCCTCGTAATCTCATCCCTTACCGAGAGAATGTGTTAACATTGATTCCATATTTTAAAGAGGTTACCTTTGAACATATTCCACGAGAATAAAATTAGTTAGCGGACGCGCTAGCCACCATGTCATCCATGTTTAAGGTCAGATGGGATAACGAAGCTCCTCAGATCACTATCGAAAGATTAGACGAACCGACCCACTGTTATGAGATTGATGTTGATATAGTAAAGGAAATGCCTTGGTTCCACGTGGTGAAAAGGTATCTCGAAGCTCAAGAGTACCCTGAGGGAGCATCTGTCAATGACAAAAAGTTCTTAAGAAGGTTCTCTGTCAGGTTCTTCTTGAGTAACGAAATTCTATACAAGCACAACCATGATTCTACCTTACTGCGATGTGTGGACAAGAGAGAAGCGGAGAAAATTATAGAAGATATGCATGAAGGTACCTTTAGCACCCATTCTAGTGGGCATACAATGGCTAAAACGATCCTACATGCAGGATACTATTAGTGTACTATGGAAGCAGATTGTCATCATCACTCCCAAACTTGTCACAAATGCCAAATCTATGCTGACAAAGTACACATGCCTCTGTTTCCGCTAAATGTCTTGACTGCTCCTTGGCCATTCACAATGTGGGGTATTGATATGATCAGAGAGATTAGACCTACCGCTTCCAATGGGAACCGTTTCATCCTTGTCGCCATTGATTACTTCACGAAGTGGGTAGAGGCAGCTTCATTTGCTTATTTTACTAAGAACATCGTGGCACGGTTCATCAGCCATAATCTTATTTGTCGGTATAGTATCCCAGAAAGAATTATCATAGATAACGGTACCAACCTCAATAATATTATGATCACCGAGCTCTGTATGCAATTCAAGATCCAACATCATAACTCTTCTCCTTACCGATCGAATATGAATGGCACTGTGGAGGCTGCCAATAAGAATGTCAAAAAGATCATATAGAAGATGACAGTGACATATAAAGACTGGAACGAGATGTTACCGTTTGCTCTTCATGGTTACCGTACCTCAGTGCGCACATCAATAGGGGCAACCCCATTTTCTCTCGTATACGGTATGGAAGTTGTCTTACTCATTAAAGTCTAGATCCATTCTTTGAGAATCATGAAGGATGCAGGTTTAAACAAAGACAAATGGATTCAGACTCGACTTGACCAATTGAACCTAATTGACGAGAAGAGGCTCGCGGCTGTTTGCCATGGGTAGGTGTACCAAAAACATATGATCAAAGCTTTTAACAAGAAGATTAGACGTCAGGTATATCAAGTAGGTGACCTAGTAATCAAGCGCGTCATCCTGCCACAAGGTGATCCCAGGGGCAAGTGGACTCCTACATACGAAAGACCATTTATGATCAAGAACATATTTTCTGGTGGAGCTATGATATTAACCACTATGGACGGTGATGACCTACCACACCCAGCAAACGCGGACATAGTTAAAAGATACTACGCATGAAAAGAGACCCGCTAGGTTGACCAGCCTAGGAAAAAATAAGGGCATCCCAGCGAACCAAAAGGGTTCGGGCAAAAATCAGGGATATATACAAAAAATCTGTACACCCGACAAGTCAAAAACCTGAAAAGGCGGCTTGGGCAAAAAAGGGTATCCCGGTGGACTGAAAACCCGAAAGGGCGGTCTAGGAAAAATTTAGAGATTTAAAAGAGTACAACAATGTCCCGTTGGATCATCTTACAGCCAGATTTCATGATCAAATTGACAAGTTCGAATGGTACGGATCAATCCAGTCAGCATTTGCCAAGCAGCAAAGAGATGAGATGCTCAAAGATATAAAGGCAATAAAATAATGGGAACCCAATGGGATTATTTCACATACCTATTTTCTCTTTGTATACCACTTTGTATAGTTTTCATTTTTATGACGACATTCTCTTACTAGGATGTTCATCTCCTTGTACAAAGACGCCTGTTATAGGAAAATTTCTTCAAATTAATACAAAACCATCTAATTGAAAGTGAAAAACAATTTTTTTTTATTTTTCTGTTTTGTTTGTAAAAACATCCAGTGATTATTTTTGAACATATGCATTTGAATGTGATTACTGTTTACAAATACACGCATAAAAATAGAAAGACAGTAGCTAAGGGTTTTAAGAATCGGGACAATGTCGAAAAGCCATCTATAAATCCCCATAGAATACCGCTAGGGGATCATTTTCACAAAATTAATCATCAGCAAAGATACATTCACCAGTAGGTACAGGGACATAGATGTCTTCCGGTAGGTCACTGCCATATCTTTAGCGTATAGTCTAACAATTTCAGATATTCTAGCATTTCTTAAATAGATCAAGAGGTTCAATCGTCTCTCCAGCATCTTGGAGCATTCCTCAACTTGGTTTATAAGTTTCTTGGGTTTCCTAGCATGGTTTTATAAAATCCCCAAACGGATTACGAAGGTTTCTCTCCCCGGTAGAGTTTATTTCTCTAGTTACGGAAACTCATCTCCCAACAAATTCAACTTCAATGCATAGTGAAGAACTACATTCTTCATCTCCAGCAGCAGTCAGGGATTTATTTTCCCAGTGCAACGACACTGCAAAGAACAACTGATACATTCACATACTGCATTCATACATCATTTTATAAGCGTCATAGCATATACGTACAAAATGCATATAGCACAACCTCATTTACTTTGAGAACATCATTACCCAATGCATTTCATGCATCATGACATGGCATACAACTAACTCTTTACCTTTTCAAGAAAGATCAACAAACAAATATCATCAATGATTTTCAACAGTTCCAGATTAATTCTTGAAACTAGACAGGGAAACTATCTGTGAACAACTGATTATAGATCAATTCCCGAAACAAGATGGGGCGACTATCTATAAGACCAAGTTAGATATTTATTCCTGAAACCAAACAGGACAACCATCTCAATAACTAACTAAAGCAGGTTCTAGATTAATTCCCGAAACAAGATGGGGCATCTATCTGAGATAACAACTCAAATTACTGTGAAGCCTGGATTTCGACCAGATAACAGTTTAAGTTTCTATGAATCCTTGAATCCAACCAGATAATAGTTCAATTCATCTAAGTTGTTACAAAGCCTGAAATCCAATCAGATAGAAATTAACTTATATCCCACAAGAAAATTACTGCGAAACCTGGAATACAACCAGATAATAATTTAACATCATTTTTCTGCGAACTTGGATCCGACCAGATAACAGATTGACATCAGTAAGTTGTTGCAAGGCCTGGAATCTGACCAGATAACAATCATCTTTATCCTTTCATCTAAATTACTGCGAAGCCTGGAGTTCGACCAGATAACAGTTTAACCTTAAGCAAATTACTACAAAGCCTGGTAACCGACCAGATAACAGTTAATTTCATATTCCCCAGTAAATCGCTGTGAAGCCTGGAATATGACCAGATAACAATCAACTTTATTATCCTTAGCAAGTTACTATGAAGCTTGGATTTCGACCAGATAACAACTCACTTTCATCTCTCCAGTCAAGAGATAACTCCCCGGTAGAGTAATGGACAACTAAAGCTCCTAGACTCTATTTTCCAAAACAGAAATCAACATTCCCTGGCAGATTCCTTCTTAAACAACAGGAACAGGATTCCCCACAAAGTGATCTCTTATGGCTCAGAGTAAATCAACTAAAGATCTATTCCCATGTTTCTTCCAATTCAAAGTTAGCTTTTATTTTGGATGGAATCTATAAGCCCATCTCCTATGACTCTCTGTCATCTTATCCAAATGGAATCTATAAGCCCATTCCTTATATCATCAACCAGCAGTGTTACTTCATGTATATGCGAGTGCAAATTTCTAGGCACTCTAGTGCTCAATCATCTTCCACCTTCAGATTATGAAAGGCAGACAAGCCAATCTAAATCCTCAAGTTTAATAAGATCGAACATGGGAAGCTGTTGTACCCCAAAATTTTCCCTCTCATTTTACTCAAGACATACTCATTGAGGTCCTCAATTGCTCAAGGTTGACCAAGAATTGGCACGACAAATTCTCCTCTTAAGCAATGCACTTCCAATTAGGGTTTCACTTCTCACAAATAATTTTGGGTTGAAAAGGCTTTAAGTGATTTCCATGGTCCCTAAAATGTCCTCAAGAATTTCCATTCCAAGTTTCATGCCTTGCACTACAAGCTTGCTCAGTCAATTATTCAAATGTTGGAGAATCAACTGTGTTAGGTCTAAAGTCAACTGTGGCCAATATACAGTCAAACTTCAAGATTTTTGGCCAACATCAACAATTTGAAGTTATATTCATCATTTGATCAAGGGTTGATCATGATTCCCCAAGTAATGCTCTCAAATCATCAAGAATCCAAAATTGCCAAATTAGGGTTTCTATAGGAAAAGTCAACTGAACTTTGACCAGGCATAAATTTCACATGCTTCATCCATTTTTCCCCAACCAAAGCTCATTGTGAATAAAATTCAATTCCCTACAACTTCTCTTTTTCCATCAAGTCCAAGAAATGAATCATTGGAAAGATATGGACTCATGCATTACAGGTCATTTTCAAAAGGTCAACAAAAGACACTTTTTGCCAAGACCATTTACATGAAGATAAATTCTCCAAATGCAAAAATGGTCAACATAGAAATTGTAGAGGATATATTAGGATTTCCAAAAATTCAAAGATCCTCTTCAAAAGGTGAAATTTGAGCAAGTTATGGTTTGCACAAGTTGGGAAATTTTTGTTAAATTCATGAAATGCAAAGCATGCAAATTTGAAATTTTAGGTCAATGGCCTAACTTTTTGAGCTTCAAACATCTACAGGACCTTATGAAAGACCTCTAAACTCACTCTAACCCTACCTTAAATTTTCTTATTATTTTATTCATATTTATTTTGTTTTATCCAAATAAATGCAAAATAAATTAAATAAAATACAAAGTGAATGGGCCAAGCGCTTGAGTTGTCTTCTTTAAGGCCCATACAGCAAATGATAGCCTGTCAAAGATGCCAAAATCGTGCAATCCCCTAAAAAGGAAATAAAATCTTCTTTTTGGAAAGTTTTAAAAGCAAATTGAAACATGTGATACGGTGGGAGAGAACTGACTGTTTTTTGGAATGCTGGTTTGCGTTTTGCGTTTGTTTTCACAAAATGTCGCGGTAAGCAAGAGTCTCCACCGTCTTTTATTTTATCTGACAAGGAAAGGAAAAAAGCACATAAAAATTCCTTTTTCGAGATGTTTCTCGGGTTCGGGGGGTAGATTATAGAAAGGGAAGGTGTTAGCACCCTTTCTATCCGTGGTTATCCATGGGCTCTTAGGTACTTGCTCATATTGTTTTCAAAATTGCTTTTCTTTGTGTTTGTGGGTTTGAAAGTGTTTTTGTTTGAAAGGTGTAAGTGTGAAAAGTTTGTTTTGTTTTGGAAAGAGCAAGTACTTAAGAACCATCTACCTACTCGAAAAAGGAATCGTTCTATGTTATCTTCCTTTAGACAATATTATCCCACTATTGATGAGTAGGTAGCACCATCGTTGGATTTTAAGGGTCAATTCGAATTTAGGGACTTACGGTCACCAAAGCAATGTTAGGACGCCTTAGCGGTAACCCTAATATCTTAGATCATTTGTTTTGAGGAAACAATATCTGAGGCAACCGTTTCGAGGCGACTATGATCTTTTAGACAAGAGGGTGACCTCTAAAACGACCTATACTCAATGACCACGTACAAAGGAATCCAAGTGGGGTGTACCCTAAGAGTGCGCATGTGCGAGTGTGTTGTTTTCAGTTATTTTGTCTTTGTACATGTCAATGGTTATCTATATTGATTTTAGGTTTAAACGTTCAATCTTGTCATGCATCCCTATTATCAAACATCTAACAGTTTATAAGTTGCGGAAATTAAATTGTGGAAATTTAACTAACTATTACAAGGCGTCGGGTATTTACATCGCCAAAAGCAACCCTTTGAAATTTAAATGAGGAAAATAAATAAAGCGATAAAAATAGTCCTAATTATCTATTACATTCCGAAAACAGATACAATATTGAAATAAAATGGATCGCGTGTGGGAAATTAAATTGGGCGCAAGTTCTAGGGTTTTGACCCTTTTATTTAAAGAAAAGAATTTTTTTGTTTATTTTTGAATTAAGAAATAAATTAAACTAACTTAATTATTAAATTATTAAATAAATTAATTAATGAAAATATTTTTGGGTTTTTGGTATTTAAAGAAACAAAAATAAATTTAATCAATGTTAATAAAAACCTAATTGTCTAAGTTAATTTTAATTATTGCAAAAAATATATTAAAGTTATTCCTAATTAAAACTAAATTAATTAATTGATTTGTGAAAAAAGAAAATACTAAAATTTAAGTTAATCAAGAAAATATTTTTTTGGTTTTAATTTTATTAAGAAAAAAAGTTTGATTGGTTAATTAATCATGAAAAATAATTAAACAAAACAATTAAATAAAATAAGTAAAAAAATGAAATAGAAAGACTTAGGGGGGGTTGGGCCTGATTTGGAGGTCTGAACAGCAATTTGATGGCCCAAATGGCACAGGACTAACTGACTTGGAGAGATTCAATGTGCGCCTTTGACTTAATTCCATGGTGGACGTTCCATCTGGGCCATCAGATTTGGTCTGGGGCCATCTGTCCATTGATTGAATGAGGGAGTATGATGCATCACGCGCTTGGATTTGCACTGGATAACCTGTAGAAAAAATATAACAAATACACGGGGGACCTGGGATTCGAACCCAGGTCCTGTTGGTCATTGGACACACGCCACTACCACTCAGCCGTCACGCTTCATCTGTTAATATATTAAACAATAATAATAATATGGGATAATGGATTAATATGCCAAAACAAAAAATAAAAACGCACGAATTATGAATTGGCCACTGGGGGATTGACGCGTCATCATCTTCTTCCTCCAACCCTGTAACTTTACCTGCGGATTTAGATCCGCAGCTAAACTCGTAGGTCGTTCCCAAAATCCATTCTAGGCCATGAAAACGAACCCCAAGGACATGGTTAGGTTCGTCTCCCTCTCCTGAGTGCAACCATGTCCATCACAAGATCCAATTTTTCCTGAAATATAAATCCCTAAAATCTACCACAAAACCCTAGCCATGCGGTTATGGGGTTACAGTTCATATAAATGAAATCAAATATTATCAAAAGTTTAGAAATCTCATAAGCATCACAAATATGTCAAAGATTTACCAGAAAGATGCAAAAATATGGAGTTACGATTTTGAATACAGGGCCATGAAACGTGACTCTTACAGTGCGTTTTGATGTGTATGAGAGCTTGCTTTGGATTGCAGAAGGTTGAGTAGACGCCCAGCAATCGATTGGTGTTGAGTTTTGCTTCTGTAAACGCCTCTAAGTGTGATTTCAGTTTTGCACTTTTTCCACTTTTTTTCAAGTTTGGTTCTCAGTGTTCTTACAACCTCTAGCCAATTTTTCGTGTCCTTTTGCTTGTATATGTATGATAGAGTGTATTAGGTTAACATTTGTGGATTGAATCTTTGCACATTGACGCCATGGGATTTGATTTGATCCACCATTGAAAACTTGCCTATTTTGTAAAAAAACTCAATCTTTTTGCACATGGAATGCTTGATACGAATTTGATACACTTGATGATGATGATTCAATCCTGAAATAGCTAAAAAGAGATCAAGTGATCAATATTTGGATTTTATTTGATTTAATTTGATTAAAAATGAAATAATTCATTAAAAATCAAATAAAATAATAAAATTGATAAATGGACACAAGGCTGAATCTAGGACACGTGTGTAATGTGGAAAGTCCAAATCAAGTGGAAAATAATCGGCCCATTTGACAAAATTTGAAGTTTTGGGGATAGTTGACTTTTGGCAATTTTGCAAAAATGCCCAACTTCAACAATGCATAACTTCTTCAATTTTGAACTTTTGGAAGTGTTCTTGGACTTTTTAGAAATCTTGAGATTTACTCTAACCAAATCTTTTGGTCTTATCTCACTTTGATCTTCCATGCTCAAGTTATAAGCTTTGGCAAAAAAGGTGTTTTTGTTGACTTTCAAAAATGACCTATAATGTCCAAATTTATAACTTCTTGTGAGTGCATTTTATGATCTTGGGGTATGAATATGGATTATAGGAAATTTCATCCTCTTAAAAATGAGCTTTGGATGGGTCATTTCTTCTAAAGTATGAGAAAGTGATGCTTGGTCAAAGTTGAGTTGACCTTTCTTGCAAAACCCTAGTTTAGCAACTTTTGAGTCTTAATGAATTTTGAGCAATCCTTGATGAATCATGATCAACCCTTGATAAAATGATGAAATATCCTTCAAAATGAGAATGTTGACAAAAAAATCTTGAAGTTTGACTGTTTATAGGTCACAGTTGACTTTTGCCCTAGCACAGTCGATTTTTGGACCCTTTGAGCAATTGACTGAGCAAACTTCCTCTACAAGGCTTGAAATTTGACATGGATGACCTTGAGAACATATTAGGACATTAGGGAGAATTTGAGGTCATTTGGACTCAAGGATCTTGATGCAACACAAAACCCTAATTTGGGGTTGACTGCCTTAGGAGATGATTTGTCTAACCCACTCTTGAGAAAACTTGAGCAACTTGGAGATTTGTCTTGCCATGGTTTGAGAAATATGAGAGGGAAAATTTTAGGGTACAACAGCTGCCCCTGTTCAATCTTCTTAAGCCTGAGGGTATAGATTGGCTTTCGTGCCTTTCGTGATCCGAAGGTGGAAGATGATTGAACACTAGAGTGCCCATAAATTTGCACTCGCATGAAGTGGTATCAACATTGTGATGTCGGGAATGGGCTTACAGATGCCATTTGCAGATTGTTGATAGGAGGTCTGAACTTCGACTGGAATAAGAATCAGGGAGATCTTAGCGGTGATCTGACTGAACCAGATAAGGTCTTGGATTAACTTTGACTGGATACGAATCAGAAAAATTTTAGAATCGATTTAACTGAACCAGACGAAAGTCTTGGAATATCCTCAACTGGAGTAAGAATCAGGGAGATCTTAGCGTCGATCTGACTGAACCAGAGAAGGTCTTGGATTAACTTTGACTGGATAAGAATCAGAAAAATCTTAGAATTGATTTAACTAAACCAGACGAAAGTCCTGGAATATCTTCAACTGGAATAAGAATCAGGGAGATATTAGCGTCGATCTGACTGAACCAGGGAAGTTCTTGGATTAACTTTGACTGGATAAAAATCAGAAAAATCTTAGAATCGATTTAACTGAACCAGAAGAAAGTCTTGGAATATCTTCAACTAGAATAAGAATCAGGGAGATCTTAACGTCGATCTGACTGAACCAGAGAAGGTCTTTGACATAGCTGAGAACTTAACTGCATCTTTCCTGAAAGGTAAAGGTCAGTCATATGCAATGCATGATATGGATCAAGCAATGATGTTCTCAAAATAAATGAGATCGTGTTATATGATGCGTATATGTATGTATCATGATATATGGAAATGTAATGTTTTAGCTGGGGAAAATAAATCTCGGATAGCTGTTGGAGAATATAGTTGGATTCTTCGTTCCCGCTGGGGATGCCGAACAAAGAGAATAAACCTGCGGGAGAGGATGACTCCGTTGGAGGAATAAACTGATGAGGAGATTATTCTGTGGGGAAGAGATGTTCTGCTGAAGATTCCACTGATAAATCTCATCGGGATGAATTATCGTTGCTGATGATATTGAATCCTATTGGGGATTGAATTCCTGTTTGTGAAAGGAAAGAAATCCGCTGGGGATGATCTTTGGTCGCGACTTCTCTGGGAATAACCTTTTAGACTCTTATGGGGATAATCCTTTGAGTTCTGCTGGGAATGATCCTTTGAACTCGGCTGGGGAGATTTATTTTTGTACCCCGCTAGGGATAAACTTCCAGAGTCTACCGGGGATGATTCTCCCAACTCCGTTGGGGAAGCTTTTTCAGACTGCGCTGGGAAAATTTTAACTCCACCGGGGATATCTTGTATCTGGCCGGGGAGCATTCTTATATTCCATTGGGGAATATTAAGACTGCCGGGGATATCAAGCCTTTTTAGTGCCGATGGTAGATAAACTCTGCTTGGGGAGAATATTACTGATTCATTCACAGTTGCAAGTCTCAGCTGGGGAGAGTTATCATTATTGTCTTACTCTGCGGGGAGTGAAGATATCTTAGCCATATTCTTCAGCTGAATCTACCTTTGTACCTGGTGGACAGAGCAACTGTATAGTTTGGACAATTTTTATTACCCCTGTTTCTGATGTTACCCGTAATCGTCTTTTGTTTCGCATGTAAATATTCATGAGCAGCAATTAATGTCAAGTGCATAAATCAAAAATGAAAATTGAACGTTTTTTGCAAATCAAAACAGATAAAGAAAAAACAGTTTGAAATTTCTTTGAAAATGAATTGTATTGATTTTGAAGTTTGGCCTGTAAATAGGCATTTTTGTACAAGAGGCTGACGTCCTAGTAAGAGAACGCCGCCGAGCAGATAGAATTTACACAAATTGTGAAAAACAAAACAGCTATGTGAACAATTCTACTGGGTTCCAACTCTGCTATTGCCCATATGTCTTCGAGCATCTCATCACTTTGCTACTTGGTTGAAGGTAGATCAGATTGATTAGTGTCGTCCGAGCTTGATAGTTGATACCGAAGTCTAGATGCAGGGTGATCCAATGAGACATAGTGTTACGCTTTAATCCCTAATTTTCGCCTGGACTGCCCTTTCGGGGTTTCAGTCCACCGGGATACCCTTTTCTGCCCAAGCCGCCTTTTCAGGTTTTCGACTTGCCGGGTGTACAGTTTTTTCATTTTCATCCCTTATTTTTGCCCGAACCCTTTTGGTTCACCGGGAAGCCCTTATTTTTGCCTAGGCCAGTCAACCTAGCGGGTCTTTGATTATGCGTAGTATTTTTTCACTATGTTTGCATTGACGGGGTGAGGAAGGTCGTCACCATCCATGGTGGTTAGAATCATAGCTCCTCCTGAGAAAATGTTCTTAACCACAAATGACCCTTCGTAAGTAGGGGTCTATTTTCCCCTGGGATCACCTTGTGGTAAGATAATGCGTTTGATTACCAGATCCCCAACTTGATACTCTTGTCGTCTAACTTTCTTGTTAAATGCCTTGATCATCCATTTTTGGTACGTCTGACCATGATAAATAGCAGTAAGTCTCTTTTTGTCGATTTGGTTCAGCTGATCAAGTCGGGTCTGAATCCAGTCATCTTCACTCAAACCTACATCCTTCATGATTCGAAGAGAGGGTATCTGAACTTCAATGGGCAAGACTGCCTCCATGCCATATACCAAGGAATAGAGTGTTGCCCTGTTGACGTCCGTGTTAAGGTACGGTACCCATGAAGAGCAAATGGTAACATCTCGTGCCAGTCTTTGTATGTCACAGTCATCTTCTGCACGATCTTCTTAATGTTCTTATTAGCCTCTTCAACAGCCCCATTCATCTTTGGCCGGTAGGGAGAAGAGTTGTGATGTTGTATCTTGAACTGCTTGCAGAGCTCAGTGATCATCTTGTTGTTGAGATTTATACCGTTGTCCGTAATGATCCTCTCTGGTACACCGTATCGACAAATCAGATTATGCTGAATGAGCCGTGCCACGACGTTCTTGGTTACATTAGCAAAGGAAGCTGCTTCAATCCACTTTGTAAAGTAATCAATAGCTACCAGGATGAAACGATGTCCGTTAGATGCCGTAGGTCTGATCTCGCCGATCATATCAATGCCCCACATTGCAAAAGGCCAAGGTGCCGTCAAGACGTTCAGAGGATCTGGAGGTATGTACACCTTATCAGCATAGACTTGACACTTGTGACATGTCCAAGAATGCTGATAACAGTCGGCTTCCATAGTGGACCAATAATATCCTTCCCGTAGGATTTTCTTTGCCATGGTATGTCCACTGGAATGAGTTCCTAAAGTCCCTTCATGTAAATCTGCCATGATCGTTTCTGCCTCGTTCTTATTCACACATCGTAGTAAGGTTGAATCATGGTTACGCTTGTAAAGGATGCCATTACTGATGAATAACTTTGCCGTGAACCTCCTCAGAAACTTCTTATCATTAACAGATGCACCCTCGGGGTACTCCTGAGCTTCGAGGTACCTCTTCACCTCATGAAACCAGGGTTTATCTACTACCTCTTCAGTCTCAATGTCACAGCAATGTGCAGGTTCGTCCAATCTTTCAATGATAATCCGGGGAGCTTCGTTGTCCCAGTTGACTTTGAACATATAAGAAATCGTAGCTAGCGCATCCACCAACTGATTCTCCTCTCTAAGGAAGTGTTCAAAGGTTATCTCTTCGAAGTGGGGAAGCAACGTCAACACATACTCCTTGTAAGGAATAAGATTTGGGTGTTTTATATCCCACTCGACTTTGATCTGACTGATCACGAGAGTGGAATCTCCAAAAACACTCAAGAACTTAATCCTTAGGTCAATTGCTGCTCGAAGACCCATGATGCACGATTCATACTCCGCCATGTTGCTGGTGCAGTTGAAACATAGTCGGGCGGTGAATGGAGTATGAGAGCCCTTAGGAGATATGATCACGGCGCCAATGCCATTTCCCAAAGCGTTTGAAGCTCCATCAAAGTACATAGACCATCGGGATCCCTCCTCAGGTCCTTCATCCAGTCCAGGTGTCTCACAGTCAGTCACTAACATGATATTCTCGTCCGGGAATTCAAAGTTCATAGACTGGTAATCATCCACTGCCTGATGTGCCGAATGATCTGCCAACACACTTCCCTTAATTGCCTTTAGGGTCGTATATTGGATGTCATACTCAATCAAGATCATCTTCCATCTCGCTATTCTTTCGGACAAAGCAGGCTTCTCAAAGATATACTTGATTGGATCCATCTTTGATATCAACAGAGTAGTGTTAGTCAGCATATACTGTCTCAGCCGGCGAGCAGCCCATGCCAAAGCGAAGCAAGTTTTCTCGAGCAACGAGTATCGGGTCTCGCAGTCGGTAAAAAAATTTCTAAGGTAATAAATAGCATGCTCTTTTCGGCCAGACTCGTCATGCTGCCCCAGCACACACCCCATTGAGTTGTCGAGTACTGTCAAGTATAAGATCAAAGGTCTCCCTTCAACTGGAGGCATCAGAATGGGTGGCTCTTGGAGATACTCCTTGATCCTTTCGAAAGCGGCCTGGCATTCATCGTTCCAACGTACTACTTAATCTTTCTTCAGTAACTTGAAGATTGGCTCACAAGTAGCAGTCAGGTGTGAGATGAATCGGGTAATGTAATTCAGTCGTCCCAGAAAGCCTCTAACTTCTTTCTCTATTCTGGGGGATGGCATTTCCTTTATCTCCTTCACCTTGGCAGGATCCACTTGAATACCTTTTTCACTTACGACGAAACCCAGCAACTTACCAGATCTCACCCCGAAAGTGCACTTGTTCGGGTTTAACCTCAGCTTGTACAACTTCAACCTGTCAAATAACTTCTGGAGATGGTCAAGGTGTTCTTCCTCAGACTTGGACCTTGCAATCATATCGTCAATGTATACCTCAATCTCATGATGGATCATGTCATGAAACAAAGCGACCATGGCACGCTGATACGTTGCCCCAACATTTTTCAATCCAAAAGGCATGACCTTGTAGCAAAAGGTACCCCACTTAGTAAAAAAAGTTGTCTTCTCCATGTCTTCGGGAGCCATCTTAATCTGATTATAACCGGAGAAACCATCCATAAAGGAGAATACCTTGTGTTGAGCGGTGTTGTCAACAAGAACGTCGATATGAGGCAGAGGGAAATCATCCTTGGGGCTTGCCCTATTCAGATCCCTATAGTCAACACACATTCGAACTTTACCATCTTTCTTTGGCACAGGAACCACGTTGGCCACCCACTGAGGGTAAGAAGTAACTTCTAGAAAACCGGCATCAAACTGTTTCATAACCTCAGCCTTGATTTTCTCATACATGTCTGGGCGCATTCGGCGGACCTTCTGTTTCACTGGAGGACAGTCTTCCTTGGTAGGAAATCGGTGAACTACAATATCGGTATCCAACCCAGGCATATCTTCATAAGACCAGGAAAAGATCTCAATGTAGTCACGCAGCATCTGAATCAACCGTTGCTTCACACTAAGCTCCAGATTTGCCCCGATCTTGACCTCTTTCTTGTCTATATCTGTACCCAGATTTACTGATTCTACCGGCTCTTCGTGCGGCTGAATAACCCTCTCTTCCTGGAGTAACAGTTTTGCAAGTTCACCAGGCACTTCGCAATCATCTTCACCTTCGTCTTCGGCTAAGTTGATCGGACTTTTGAAGTCATAACTGGTAGTAGCAGAGTCGTTATCAGTGAGATCCAGAGTGGATGTAGACCTGTATATGTGAGTGTGTGTAAAATAGTTATTTTGCAATATGTAATAAAAGAAAAACAAGGAGCGCAAAATTTGAAATGAAAGAAAACGTCCAATGCTTTTATTAATGATATATGAAAATTACACACATAAAGCCCTCACAAATGAAGCCACAGTGCCCCGGGTAAGACACTGGGCCGTAAAGTTTAAAACATTGTCTGTTACAAATTCAAAACAAAAGTCTCATTACTAGGTAACAAAAGAAATTGGGATGAAGTCCTTTGCTGTCCAGTTGCCTAGTCCTCCATCAGTAGTAGGATAGATCCAATTGTCGAACTCAGACTCTTCAACGTCGTCTTCAATGGAATTCACTCCTGAATTGCTGATGAACAGGGGAGGTCTTCCAATCCGTGCATTCTGAACATCCTTTTGAGCTTCTGCAGTGAAACCCAAACCAAACTTGTTAGTCTTTTGTGCAAAACCAGTGAGTTGGCCCCAATTTGCACACCCACCTTTCTCAACAACAACCCGGGCATCCTTGAAGGAAGCCATCTTCATAGGAGGATTTTCAACAACAGTCTCAGTTGATGCGAGTGTCTGGGGAACCTCTTCAAAATGCTAAATGGGGTCTCAATGAACTCCCCATCCATCTCTACATATCAAAAAGAGTTGAGGTGGCTGACCATGTACTCCACCTCTCCTTGTACTGTCACAATCTTCCGTTTCACCGGGTACTTTAGCTTCTGGTGGAGCGTAGACGTCACTGCCCAAGCCTTGTGGATCCACGGACGACCCAGCAAACAAGAATAAGATGGCCGAATGTCCATCACATAGAATGTAGAGGCGAAAACCTGAGAACCAACCTTAATCGGGATATCAACTTCTCCGTGCACCATCCTCTTAGACCCATCAAAGGCCATGATGACGATGTTGCTTGGTTTCAGCTCCAACCCTTCACAATCCAACCGGTCTAGAGCTTTCTTAGGCAAAACGTTCAACGAGGAACCAATATCCATTAATACATGAGCAAGAGTAGTGCCCTTGCATTCAATGGAGACATGCAGGGCATCATTGTGATTCTTCCCTTTATCATTCAAGTCGGTGTCAGAGAAACCCAACCCATTATCAGCAGTCAGACTAGCCACGCAATCTTTAAACTGATCAGCTGATGTTTCTTGCGGTACGTGCGCAGTCTTTAGGAAGGCAATCAGAGCCTTGGCATGGGCTTCTGAGCATAGCAACAGAGATAACATAGAAATCTTGACGGGGTTTTCCCTAGCTGTTCAACTACATTGTAGTCACTCTTTTTGATGATATTTAAAATCTCTTCCATCTCTTGTCTAGAAGCTTCAACAGTAATCGTCTTTGGTGCCTCCGTCTGGGCAAGCTCATCAATGGTCCCTTTGCCCTGAGCATTAGAGGACTCGGAAACAGGGGTAAGAATGGGAACTTGTATGGGAATAGTGGCAGGTACACTGGTAGGTGTAATAACAACAGGTTTCCGGGCAGTTGGTGGAGAGATATCAGGGGAGAAAAGTCTTCCCCTGCGGGTGACTTTAGCAGGTCCAACCATATTGCTGACGTCACTATCAGCATCCAACTCTCGTTTAATTCCATGAAAATAAACATCAGCCCCGCAGTGCCAAGGGACAGCTTTATCAGATGTATAGGGGATAGGCCTAGGAATAGTGATGATCAATGGTGCGATTCTTGGAACAAATGTAATTCTAACAGGCTTCCTCGAAGGAGCCTTGGAAGAATTGTCGAAAATGGTGATAATGGCAACTTCTTCAGTATGAACTAAAGGAACAACAGTCTTCTCAAACAGAATTTCTTTATTATCCATCAGGCGTTGGACACCCGACTTCAAAAGATGGCAACCGATAGGTAGGACAGAACACATACGGAAACCTTCGTCACAGCCCGGAAATAAACCAGCTAGCAAAAGATTCTTCTTCACAGTCATTAAAGGGGTAACAATGTCGTTCACATAAACCACAAACGAGTCTTCCTCTACAGCATTCACTCCATGCTTGGGCATAGGAGCAGCCACAACATTAGGTCTTTCGGGAGCCTCGAACTCAATCTCCTTAGCATCAATTAAGTCCTGTATTTTGTTCTTCAAATCCCAACAATCATCTGTATCATGTCCCGGGCTATCAGAGTGAAAAGAACAGCGGGCATTAGGGTTGTACTTAGGCGATGCAATGTTGGGATTATGCGGAGCCTCCCTTGGAGTTACTAGATTGGTTTTTAATAACTGCGGCAGAATCTGAGACAAAGCCATGTTGAGATGGGTGAATTGCCTTCGAGGTCTCTCGGCCTTTTGTTGATTGTTGCGCTGAGGAGCACCAGCAGGTCTTGAGATGACCACCGCATTAACAGCTTGGCGGTATTCAGGTCTATTTTGGCTTTTCAAACTGTAAACAGCGCTGGACTCTTTCTTAAAAGGCTTTTTCTTGGTGCCTGATGAAGCACCCTTCTGTATTTTACCAGACTTAATACCATCCTCAATCCTTTCACCGGTCATAATTAGCTCTGTAAACCCAGACGAAGAACTTCTGATCAGATGGTTGAAGAATGAACCAGACAAGGTCCCCAGAAACATATCAATAAGCTCCCTATCAGCCAAGGGTGGTTGCACTCTTCCAGCGAGATCCCTCCATTTCTGAGCATAATCTTTGAAACCTTCGCTCGTTCCCATAGACATACCCTGGAGTTGGGTACGCGTGGGAGCGAGGTCAGCATTGTATTGGTACTGCCTGTAGAAAGCAGCAGCCAAATCTTCCCAACTGCAGATATTGGCTCCTTCTAACTGGAAAAACCATTCAAGCTGAGTCCCTGAGAGACTGTCTTGAAAGAAGTGGATCCATAGGTTCTTATCAGCGGTGTACGGCTGAATCTTCCTTACATACGACCGGAGGTGCAGTTTCAGGCAAGAAATTTCGTCGTACTTAGCAAAGGCTGGTGCTTTGAATTTATGGGGAATCACCACCCCAGATGACAGACGTAAATCACCAAAGTCCAGACCAGGCACTTTCTGTACTTCCATCGCACTTAACCGATCTTCCAGTTCCTTGTATCTATCCTCATCCGTAGGATACTGGTCTTCGTCGAAGTTTGTCTCATTGTCTGAAACCACAGGGCTAAGAGCCCTCCTTTCTTCATGACTATCTTTCCCTCCAGATGAGGTGGTCAAATCAACTTCATCTCGTAGCCTGTTTCCAAACCTGTGACCTGTGTTAAACAGGACTGTCCTCTTCTTCTTCTTCTCTTTCATAATAAGGGTCTTCAGATCTTGCTGACCCTTAGCTAGATTCATGAACAGCTCTTGGAATTGGGCATTTTGAGCCTGCAGAGCCTTGATTGCTTGTTCAGTCGATGGTTCAGAAGACATGATGCTGAAATAAACGGTGAAGAAGATGAGAAAACCTGTAAGGGTACCTGTTATGAAGTGCATGGGATGAAATTCGTATGATATGATTTCAAAGACATCGAGAGATTCAAATTCGTAAACCAAAAAGGAAACACACTTTTATTAGATAAATTTGAAATTCAAATTGTTCAACAAATTGCCCTTAAGGCGTTACAAGAAAGGAAATACTGAAAAGTGAATAAAAACTAGAAAGGAAATAAACAAAGGACAATCATTGCTCCCATGGTCGCTTCTTGTCGGTGCGGACATAGTCATTGACGATCTGCTCGTTCTCCATCTGTCTTGTCAACTTCTGAATCTTCTGCTCTTGTTCGTTAAACTTTTCTCGGTAAGCATCCCGCTCTTCTCTCAGCTGTATCCAAGACCTTTTCAGTGCCCCAATGTCAGTGGGAATATGAGGATGGAGGATGGTCGGAAGAACCCCTTCTTCATTAGCAACTTCAACAATGATAGGCAAGACGGCTTCATACGGCATTCCCAACTTTTGGGCACGGATGCGAACCCATCTGAGATATGGCTCCATCGGAAGAGAAGTATTTGGACCCAGCTCGTGTGGATCAGATCTGTGAACTCTATCCCAAGCCCTTATGAATCTGCGACATTGCTCGTTATTATCCCCTTGAAAATCAAAGATTATACTAGGCATTAGCAGCTCATGAGGTCCTTCCCTCCTAGCACGCCCAAACTGACGTAAGGCCAAGCACGGATTATAAGTGATTCCTCCATGGGTTCCTATCAGTGGAACATTGGGGTATTCCCCACAGCAATCAATAACGGTCACCTCGTCTATACCCTTAATGGTCCAAATGATGTCATTGTGAGAGAGAGACATAAACCTATAGGTCCATCCCATGCCTTCTTTGTTCTTTAGTACTGATTTGGGGAGGTGCAAAATAAACCACCTCGCCAATAATGGAGCACAGCACATCAAGGTTCCTCGCTTCCGAGCAGTACGGGCATAGAGTTGATGAAGAATGTCACCCAGAAGAGTGGGTACAGGATTACCAGAGATGAAGATTTTTACCGCATTCACATCAACAAAGGAGTCAGAGTTAGGAAACAATATCAAGCCATATATCAGAAGATCTAGAATATCTTCGAATGCGTTGAAGTCTAGACTACCCCAGAAGTGATTAGCCTTACCAACCAAGAACTTAGTCATAAATCCCTTTGCTCCACTACGAGTTTCCCAATTAGCCATTACCTCAGCCTTAGTCAGATGAAGGGCTGAAGCAATCTCTTTCGGCCTAAGAATCTTCTCCCAACCAGTAAATGGGGTCTGCTCCAGGATATGGATACCAAGCAGATCAGAGAACTCTTCTAAGGTGGGAACCAACTGGTAGTCCTGAAAAGTAAAGCAATGGTACAGTGGATCATAGAACTGGACTAGGACACTCATCATCTGCTCGTCCAATTTGGAGGTGACCAAACTAAGAAGATGCCCATGTCTTCTGATAAAGGAAGTAGTATCTGACATCTTTGCACCCAACTCTTTAAGCATAGTGGGAACCTGGACAAAGTTGATCTGGATGGTGTTCCTACACATGGGTGCCATGACCTACAAAACTGAACAAAGATGAATCCCTCCTGTCTTTGAAATAGGTTAGTCCAATGCAAGATGTATGCAATGTTATGATGTCATGACGTCATGATAGAAATCACACCACAAGTATCCACAAATAGCGAACATGGTAAAGGCACACAAGTCACACACAGAGCCCTTAGATTTCAGGCTGGCAAGGAGTCTAGGTACTACTCTCTTTCATTTCAGTTGGTTTAAACCTGTCCTAAAAATAGTAACCGGGTTCTAGAGGATCTCAATATCACTGACTACCCTCAATCGGTCATAATTCCAGTTTAGCAACCTTTTCTTGTGGCCGGAATCATCGCGAGAGTTTAGTCTCAATGAGTGTAGCATACTGCTACTGTTTTATGGCCAAGTTGGTCAATTTAAAGGTTCTAAGGTCATTTGGTGCTTAATGACCCCTTAGTAGACCCATATTCTCCTCGTTGCGCCACAAGGGATATCGGTACATACTAAAGTGCCACACCAACGTAGCTACTGCTTCAACCGTATCGGTCTACGCCGTATAGTTCCCTCACAGTTTATTGTTACTTGCCTAAAGGGTATCCCTCAGATCCGAGTTAGGATCTATAGTAACTCCAATTCAAGCCCACAAATAAAAAGCATACAAAGCAAACAATTGAAAACACAATGATCTAATCCTAAGGTACACCCCACTTATTAAGATAACCCCAGCAGAGTCGCCAGTTCTGTGACACGGTGGGAGAGAACTGACTGTTTTTTGGAATGATGGTTTGCGTTTGTTTTCGCAAAATGTCGCGGTAAGCAAGAGTCGCCACCGTCTTTTATTTTATCCAACAAGGAAAGGAAAAAAGCACAGAAAAATTCCTTTTTCAAGATGTTTCTCGGGTTCGGGGGGTAGATTATAGAAAGGGAAGGTGTTAGAACCCTTTCTATCTGTGGTTATCCACGGGCTCTTAGGTACTTGCTCATATTGTTTTCAAAATTGCTTTTATTTGTGTTTGTGGGTTTGAAAGAGTTTTTGTTTGAAAGGTGTAAGTGTGAAAAGTTTGTTTTGTTTTGGAAAGAGCAAGTACTTAAGAACCATCTACCTACTCGAAAAAGGAATCGTTCTATGCTATCTTCCTTTAGACAATGCTATCCCACTATTAATGAGTAGGTAGCACCGTCGTTGGAGTTTAAGGGTCAATTTGAATTTAGGGATTTACGGTCACCAAAGCAATGTTAGGACGCCTTAGCGGTAACCCTAATGTCTTAGATCATTTGTTTTGAGGCAACAATATCTGAGGCAACCGTTTCGATGCGACTATGATCTTTTAGACAAGAGGGCGACCTCTAAAACGACCTATACTCAATGATCGCGTACGAAGGCAACCAAGTGGGGTGTACCCTAAGAGTGCGCATGTGCGAGTGTGTTGTTTTCAGTTATTTTGTCTTTGTACATGTCAATGGTTATCTATATTGATTTTAGGTTTAAACGTTCAATCTTGTCATGCATCCCTATTATCAAACATCTAACAGTTTATAAGTTGCGAAAATTAAATTGCGAAAATTTAACTAACTATTACAAGGTGTCGGGTATTTACATCGCCAAAAGCAACCCTTTGAAATTTAAATGCGGAAAATAAATAAAGCGATAAAAATAGTCCTAATTATCTATTACATTCCGAAAACAGATACAATATTGAAATAAAATGGATCGCGTGCGGGAAATTAAATCGGGCGCAAGTTCTAGGGTTTTGACCCTTTTATTTAAAGAAAAGAATTTTTTTGTTTATTTTTGAATTAAGAAAGAAATTAAACTAAGTTAATATTAAATTATTAAATAAATTAATTAATGAAAATATTTTTGGGTTTTTGGTATTTAAAGAAACAAAAATAAATTTAATCAATGTTAATAAAAACCTAATTGTCTAAGTTAATTTTAATTATTGCAAAAAATATATTAAAGTTATTCCTAATTAAAACTAAATTAATTAATTGATTTGTGAAAAAAGAAAATACTAAAATTTAAGTTAATCAAGAAATATTTTTTTGGTTTTAATTTTATAAAGAAAAAAAGTTTGATTGGTTAATTAATCATGAAAAATAATTAAATAAAATAAGTAAAAAAAATGAAATAGAAAGACTTAAGGGGGGTTGGGCCTGATTTGGAGGTCTGAACAGCAATTTGATGGCCCAAATGGCACATGCCTAACTGACTTAGAGAGATTCAATGTGCGCCTTTGACTTAATTCCATGGTGGACGTTCCATCTGGGCCATCAGATTTGGCCTGGGGCCATCTGTCCATTGATTGAATGAGGGAGTATGATGCATCACGCGCTTGGATTTGCACTAGATAACCTGTAGAAAAAATATAACAAATACATGGGGGACCTGGGATTCGAACCCAGGTCCTGTTGGTCATTGGACACACGCCACTACCACTCAGCCATCACGCTTCATCTGTTAATATATTAAACAATAATAATAATATGGGATAATGGATTAATATGCCAAAACAAAAAATAAAAACGCGCAAATTATGAATTGGCCACTGGGGGATTGACGCGTCATCGTCTTCTTCCTCCAACCCTGTAACTTTACCTGCGGATTTAGATCTGCAGCTAAACTCGTAGGTCGTTCCCAAAATCCATTCTAGGCCATGAAAACGACCCCCGAGGACATGGTTAGGTTCGTCTCCCTCTCTTGAGTGCAACCATGTCCATCACAAGATCCAATTTTTCCTGAAATATAAATCCCTAAAAGCTACCATAAAACCCTAGCCATACGGTTAGGGGTTACAATTCATATAAATAAAATCAAATATTATCAAAAGTTCAGAAATCTCATAAGCATCACAAATATGTCAAAGATTTACCAGAAAGATGCAAAAATATGGAGTTACGATTTTGAATACAAGGCCATGAAACGTGATGCTTACAGTGTGTTTTGATGCGTATGAGAGCTTGTTTTGGATTGCAGAAGGTTGAGTAGACGCCCAGCAATCGATTGGTGTTGAGTTTTGCTTCTGTAAACGCCTCTAAGTGTGATTTCAGTTTTTCACTTTTTCCACTTTTTTTCAAGTTTGGTTCTCAGTGTTCTTACAGCCTCTAGCCATTTTTTCGTGTCCTTTTGCTTGTATATGTATGATAGAGTGTGTTAGGTTAACATTTGTGGATTGAATCTTTGCACATTGATGCCATGAGATTTGATTTGATCCACCATTGAAAACTTGCCTATTTTGTCAAAAAACTCAATCTTTTTGCACATGGAATGCTTGATACGAATTTGATACACTTCATGATGATGATTCAATCCTGAAATAGCCAAAAAGAGATCAAGTAATCAATATTTGGATTTTATTTGATTTAATTTGATTAAAAATGAAATAATTCATTAAAAAATCAAATAAAATAATAAAATTGATAAATGGACACAAGTCTGAAGCTAGGACACGTGTGTAATGTGGCAAGTCCAAATCAAGTGGAAAAGAATGGGCCCATTTGACAAAATTTGAAGTTTTGGGGATAGTTGACTTTTGGCAATTTTGCAAAAATGCCCAACTTCAACAATGCATAACTTCTTCAATTTTGAACTTCTGGAAGTGTTCTTTGACTTTTTAGAAATCTTGAGATGTTCTCTAACCAACTATTTTGGTCTCGTCTCATTTTTATATTCCATTCTCAAGTTATAAGCTTTGGAAAAAAATGTGTTTTTGTTGACTTTCAAAAATGACCTATAATGTCCAAATTTATAACTTCTTGTGAGTGCATTTTCTGATCTTGGGGGTATGAAGATGGATTGTAGGAAATTGCATCCTCTTCAAAATGAGCTTTGGATGGGTCATTTCTTATAAAGTATGAGAAAGTTATGTTTGGTCAAAGTTGAGTTGACGTTTCCTACAAAACCCTAGTTTAGTAACTTTTGAGTCTTAATGAATTTTGAGGAATCCTTGATGAATCATGATCAACCCTTGATCAAACAATGAAATATCCTTCAAAATGAGAATTTTGACAAAAAATCTTGAAGTTTGACTGTTTATAGGTCACAGTTTACTTTTGCCCTAACATAGTCGATTTTTGGACCCTTTGAGCAATTGACTGAGCAAACTTCCTCTACAAGGCTTGAAATTTGACATGGATGAACTTGAGAACATATTAGGACATTAGGGAGAATTTGAGGTCATTTGGACTCAAGGATCTTGATGCAACACAAAACCCTAATTTGGGGTTGACTGCCTTAGGAGATGATTTGTCTGACCCACTCTTGAGCAAACTTGAGCAACTTGGAGATTTTTCTTGCCATGTTTTGAGAAATATGAGAGGGAAAATTTTGGGGTACAACAAAACACCATTATTGGAGGGGATTCTTGCTTCATTTGTTAACCTAGTATTGCTTGCTACATATACACAACAATTCAGAAGTGAAAGGACACACGACCACTGCATGAAGAAGCTCTCTCAAAATCATCAATTTTCTCAAAGAATTTCAAAATTCGAAACTCTCATCCTAGCCCATATTCATCAGATCTAAGCCTTGTGTCGTGCTCCTGAGACTCCCGAGAGTCTATTCCAATACATATCCACGCCTGAAGCTGCTTGAAACGGGCCAACTGAACCATCTCCATTAGGTAAAATTTGCATTTTGATCTCTTAATACACGTGTTTTAAATAGATTTAAAGCACATAATTTTTTTTTATTTGATCATTTTGAAACGTTTTAACGTGTTACATGGAAATCTAGAGCCATAGATCACAGGTTGCCATGTTTAGGGTTTCAAAATGGCCAAGCTTCGAGTAGGATGATACAGGTCGTTTCAGGTCACGCCATTGCCATGGTTGAATTCATAGCATGCAAAATAGGGGGGGTAGCCAAAGTTTGGGGATTTGATTCAACATATTCTTATTTTTTTCGTTTTTACAGGGTCGGAGAAGATTACTGGAGGGCAGCTCCGGCATCCTTGAGTTCTTTTGACTCCGGTCAAACTGGTATGGCTCAATTGCATTTTGTGATGGGTTGATTCAAAATCCCAGGGGTCTACTGGAGCACGCGCGTGTACACCTCAACATTTTTTTGATGTTTCAAATATATTATTATTTTGTTGTTGGTATAAACGATTAAAGAGTTGGCTGAGTCGTAAAGGCAAGCGTGTATACTGGGAAGACACATGGGTTTGATACCCAGGTCTGGAATTTTATTTTTCTAACGTATGTATTGTAGATCCAGTGCATCCAGATATCACGCGTGCACCATACATCCTCTAGCCATCACCCTTAGATCCCAGCTAATCTGGATCCAAGCGCCCCAAACACGCAGTCTCACCATGGACTCTCCAGATGCCCCCTCACCAGATCCAACGTGGCCTGGGCTCCCTGATTTGGGCCTAACAAATTTCCAAATTACACCCCCTCATTGCTGGTTAACATCAGGCCCACACAATTCTTTTTTTGTTTTGATTTAATCATTTCTTTTAATTCTTTTTTATTATTTTAATCATAAAATCAGAAAAAACACATAAAAATTTAGATTTAGTTTTTTTTTTCTTTTCATAAATTAATTTAATTAATCATTTTGAGCTCATTTCATAAATTAAAAACAATTAGAATTAGGTTTAAAAAAATTTATTTCTTGAACAAAAATGCAAAAAATATTAGGTTTGTTTTATAATTAATTTTTTTTAATTTCTTTTTTAATTTTAATTTAATTAGATTTAATTTAATATTTTTCCCAAATAAATAAAAACAACAAAAATAATTTTCTTTTACTTAGATTTTTCTTAGGGCTTTAGACGTCCTTTCCAATTCACGCGTGTTTAAATACTTTCACATTATTATTACCTTTTCTTATTATTGTACCTGCTTCCTGGTTTGTAATAGTTAAAAAACTAGGACATTTACTACTTTTATCTTTCCCCATTTTTTTGGACTTGTAATTTTCCCCATCCCTGAAGCCATGTAATAGTTAGGTTTTAAATTCCGCACTGTTAATTTTTGCACATATATTAACTGCTTAGATGTATGGTAATAGGATTGCATGATAAGAAATTAAAAACAAAATGTTAGCAAATCTAACACAAAGATAAATAACTGAAACACGACGCACTTGCACATGCACACCTTTAGGGTACCCCCACTTTGGTTGCCTTCGGATTAAAACTGTCACAACTCTCGAAACATGAGAGATTTAGTGGCTACGCTCCGGTTTAAAGATCACAAAAATGACCCTCTCAATGTTGCCTCGTTATGATCTTAAAACCCTAGGGTGGTTACAAAAGTATCTTGCCCATTTGCCTTTTTGGCTGTAACGATGACCCTTCGATTGTCCCTCAAACATCCAACGATGGGGCTACCTACTCACTAATAGTAAGATAGCACTGTCCAAAGGAAAAGAGGAAAAGAACAAACCCTTTCGAGTAAAGTAGATAGTTCTTAGATGCTTGCTCAAAAACAATTTTTCAGACACAAAACTCTTTCCCAAAACATTTTCAAAACACTTTGTATACGTTCTCAACAATACGAGAAACATTACAAAGTTCATCGTACTAAGGCGTCTTTTTAAACACACAAAACACAAGGTATTTTCAAATGAGCTAGCATCTAAGATCTCGTATATAACTATGGATGGAAAGGGTGATAACACCTTCCATTTCCATAATCTACCCCCTTACTCAGAAATAATCTCAAAAGGTCTTTTTCTGTTTTTTTCACCCTTTCCTTTGTTGGATAAAAGAAAAGTCGGTGACAACTCTTTCTTACCGCAACATTTGTGAATACAAATGCAAAACCAGTATAACAGTCAGTTCTGCCACCATATTACACCCTCGTTATAGCTGAATCTGACCTGTGCAATCGTGCCTGACAAACCCGCAAGAACACACTCGTCCTTGAAGGATAAACCCTCTAGTTTTTCCTCGAAACCCCCTTCTGAATCTTCAACTCATCTAAGATCACTGATCGTACCAATGAACCTTATCTCTAAGATCCCTTGATTTGATGAACAAAGATGATTATGTTTCGATGTTATTCAACCAAGGTGATTGAGAAGATGATGAAGATGAAGTATCTTTCAGGTTTCTAATTCTCAGAAAATTTGATGCACACCAATTGTATTTGTGACACCTTGTTTATTTAACTGAAAAAACTGACTTGTATATGTAACATAAAAATGTTATAGGCAAAAACCGCATTATGAGTCGATGCATATCTAAGATGAGTCGACTCATGTTAGTTACAAAACATGGGATGAGTCGATACAATGCATTATGTATCAATGCATACTGTTAGCAAGACATATTACAGATACACAAAATGTGTATGAGTCGATGCAAGTCATTATATATCGATATAACCTGTTTTCCCCACTTAATCCTGAACCTTTAATTTCATATGAGTCGACACAAAATGTGAATGTGTGTATTCATGCTGAGTTGATTTTGATTTCCAGAAAACAAGAAATGATATGTATCGATGCATGAGTTCATGTGTCGATGCATAAAAGGTCTTAAAATGTTTTTCCAGAAGCATGAACATGACATGTATTGATGCATAGTGCGAATGAGTCAACTCATACAGGAGCATAATTGTTTTTGTGATTTTTGCTTAAGTATGTGTCGATGCAAAGCTTTTTGTATTAACCTGAAATCATGATATATGTGTAAAACACATTTTTGACCCTTTTTGAACATTCTACAATATTATCATATCATGCACACATAGAGATCAAACACAATAATCATTCATTAATACTTATATCACACATATTTGCTATCATACAAAACTACTCAAAGAAAATGGTTGCTCACAAACTCCCCCTTTTTTATCATGGCAAATACTTGCAAGATGTGTGATGATGGAGCATAAATGAATGAGCCGCTCCCCATGAGTTTGTGCATAACAATATCAATAAGTCTCCTTCTCTAACATCGTCTTTTCTTCTCCCCCTTTGACAACATCAAAAAGAGGAAAAGAACTATTTTGCAGCAATTAAATTCAGTTGAAGATATACAAACTATAATTGAGTTTTATTCTCAGCAGAATTGAAATGAAAACTAGCTACATTCACAAAGAATGAAGCGTAGCATGGTAATCACAATAGCACACTCACAAAGAGTGACAAATATAGGCAATAGCGAGTAAAAAAATAAACACGAATAAGCAAAGTGAAATCATTAACTAAGAAAGTTTTTGAATTACATAAGCTTAATAAAATATAAACAATGTTTGAACCAAAATACAAATGAATATAAATTCTATGCAATGTATGATAAGATATCATCAAGGATTATGGCCACCACAGGATTCATCAGCATCTCCAAAATTATAGTGTGGAGGCGGCGGAGGTGGATATTGATCTGGATTCTGACCCATAAAGTTGTATTGTCGAAACCTGTTTTGGACTTCAACATTTCTGAAGTTGTTCATGATGCCAGGGTTATCACGACAATCATCCATAAAACTTGCCATCTCATTATAGAACACTTGATGCCACTTTACCAAATTCATATTCCATGAGTGTTTGTTGTGATACATCTGGGTGTGATCCTCATGCCATTCCCGATGTTCTTTGTGCCACTCATTTTGCTGGATGTTCCAATTATGCTCCTCCTCATGGCAATCTTGATTTTCAAGTTCCATTTGCTTGAACATCTCAGTAAGATAAGCAGGAGCTTCCGAGGAAGAACCTGCAGTAGCAGCAGTGTAAGGCAGAACAGATGGATCATACTGATAGTTGGTCGGAGACCACCTATTTGGGACCCAATCACCCCAACCAGTGTTAGCACCATCCAGATTTGCCTCAGGTTGGGCATCATCGTTAACATCCTTCATTTCTTCATCGATAGGTTCCTCATCCATATACACTTGTTCAGAGGGTATATCAAAATTATACACCCTTGTGTTGGAGCCTTTCTCTTTGAAGTAGAGGTATTGATGATTCTTATCCCACTGATATCCCATGTGAGACAAAGTGGCCCTATTGAATTCTTGGGCAGTAGTGGGGGAAACTAGAGGGATAGGAGGTATTTCCACATTCTAGAATTTGATAATTCTCATTATCTAAGTTGTGTACCCTAGAGGAGTATTCTTCTAGTTACTGCGCATGAGGAACATGCGTTTGACAAAGTAGTTGGGCCAATTTAGTGGAACCCCATTTTTAAGAATATGCAAGAGGTGAATATCTACTCTATCCAACCTAGAATGATTGCCAGATCTTGGATGCAAAATGTTTAAATGATCCAATGAAGCATTCTAGGAATTCTCTTGATCGCTCTAGTTGTGATATGTTCATTTTCACCAACAGGTCTCTCCAGTTTCAGAATTGATGCTATGAAGGCTTCCTCTTCAAAATCAGTATCAAAACTCTGATCATGACAACTTTTCAACATTGTCCTTCCAAATGGAATCCCAAACACAATCTTCCAATCATTGGCCTCAAACACGTACCTCCTAGTTCTAATTCGTACTTTAAACGACCAACCTCGACTTGTCTCTAAACCAGCATAAAATACCCGAATGAAATCTTCATGATAATCCTCTTTAACAGTTAAGAACGATCCTAACTGTTGAGCATCAAGAAGATCACATACATCTGTAATTTGAAGAGATAAAACCTCTTCCTTGTTAAAGATGTGAGGCTTCATTACTAACCTTGTCTTGAATATTTCTCAAACTCCTCTGTTGTAGAAGGATGCATGATTGTCAAGGCATTTGGAGGAATTTCTGTAGCATAACCAGATGGACCTACACCAAGCTTTCCCCTTCCCTTTGTTTTAGGAGGCATGATTGTTGATGGGGAAGTGTATGTGCTATGAACTTAAGATGAATGTAGTGGGATATAAAGTAGATGATGCGTGATAGATGAAGAAGATGCTGAATGAGAATTAGGGTTAGTCGTATTATGAGATGTATGAGATGTGTAGAATGATAACAAGACATAAAGTGGGTTGATGGGTCGACCCAAATCCAATTAAAAGCTATATGTGTCGACACGAAACACGAATGTGTCGACACATACTGAAACAAAAATGAATTTTAAAAAGTTTTGTATCAACTCAAACGTCGAATGTATCGACCGAAAACAAATGGTCGTTTCTGTTTCAGCAATCCTTAGCAATATATGTTGACTCAAACACTTATGCATCAACCTGAAACTGATCTCAGTTTCTGTTTTAACAATTTTCTTCAATATGGGTCGACTCATACATGTATGAGCTGACTCATATCAGTAAAAATTTAAAAAAAAGTTTTTAATAGGTTTTGATGGACAGACGGATATGAGACCAATGAGCAACTATATGTTTATGCAATATGAGTCATCTAATGATGATTATGAATTCATAGGGATGCAATGCAATTATCTTATGTCAAGGTTCAAACAGTTTATGCATAGAAAACATATAGACAAAAAATATTACAAGTAATCACAGAATTCTAGCGAGATAGAGAAAGGAACAATATTACCTTAGTTGATGAACAGTTAAGACACATGTATGCAATCTAGAACACATCTCAATAGCATGGTGAGATATATATATTTTAGGTATATGCATGCTTAATACATCAAGTAAAAGAGATATAAAATCCCTAACTCACGATGAATTTTGAAGAAAGGTTTTGTTGCTAGTGGTTTCGTGAAAATGTCAGCAAGTTGATTTTTAGTATCAACATGCTCAAACACAACATCCTATTTTTCAACATGATCGCGAAGAAAGTGATGCCTAATCTCTATGTGTTTAGTGCATGAATGTAGAATAGGATTTTTAGTTAGGTTTATAGCACTTGTGTTATCACACTTTATTGGAATACGTTTTAATTGGATATCGAAATATTGTAGTTGTTTCTTTAGCCACAAAATCTGGGTGGAACAACTACCAGCTGCAACGTATCCAACCTCAGCGATTGACAATGCAACAGAAACCTGCTTTTTGCTATTCCAACTCACTAAGGAGTTTGAAAATAAATGGCATGTGCCACTAGTACTTTTCCTATATGATTTTCATCCAGCAAAATCAGAATCGGAGTAACCTACTAAGCTGCAATCGCTTCCCTTGGAATACCATAGCCCATACATAAATGTACCATGAAGATACCTAAGTATACGCTTGACACCTTTTAAGTGAGATTCCTTAGGATTCGATTGATATCATGCACACATACAAACGCTAAACATGAGTTCAGGCCTAGATACAGTAAGATACAAGAGGGATACAATCATACCTCTATACTTCTTGACATCTACACACTTACTGTGTTCATCTTTATCTAAGTTCACGTTGGTAGGCATAGGGGTGTCAATTGACATTGATTCGTTCATTCCAAAGCACTTAAGCAACTCTCTGTAGTATTTTGTTTGACACACAACTGTTCCCTCGTTAAGCTGCTTTATTTGGAGACCGGGGAAGTAGTTTAGCTCCCCCATGAGACTCATTTCAAATTCACCCTACATAACCTTAGAAAAATCTTCGACCAAATGTATGTTAGTTGAAATAAAAATAATATCGTCTACATATACTTGAACTAAAAGAATGTTCTTTCTTTTACGTTTAATGAAGAGAATGGTATCCACTTTACCTCTTGAATGTCCATGATCAAGCATAAACTTTATAAGTATTTCATACCAAACCTGAGGGGCTTGCTTAAGACCATACAATGATCTTTTTAATTTGAAAACATAATCTGGATATTCATTGCTCTCAAAACCAGAAGGTTGTGAGATGTACACCTCTTCATTTATGACACCGTTTAGAAAAACACTCTTTACGTCCATTTGATAAAGCTTAAAGTTCTTAGCACACGCATAAGCAAGCAAGAGACGTATAGCCTCAAGGTGAGCAACTGGAGCATAAGTCTCCTCATAGTCAATGCGCTCCTCTTGGTTATACCCTTGTGCCACTAAACGTGCTTTATTCCGGGTTATCACTCCGTTTTCATCAAGCTTATTTCTAAAACCCCACTTAGTACCTATGATATGATGGTCTCACGGACGAGGGACAAGTTCCCAAATGTCATTTATTTTAAATTGATTAAGCTCTTCTTGCATGGCCATTAGCCAAAATTCATCAATCAATGCCTCTTTTGCATTTTTAGGCTCTACTTGTGAAACAAAAACTAAGTGATAACATAAATTACTTATCTTAGAGCGAGTCATCACTCCTTTTGAAATATCTCCCAATATGTTGTCAATAGAATGGTCTTTTGAGGATTTCCAAGCTGGTGGAAGATCATTTACTTTCGCTGGCCCTTCTTCCTCATCTTTTGCATGACTAGTATCTTCCTCCTCCTCATTGTCAATTATTTTGGACTGATAAATTTCCTCAACAGTTTCCGTGAGTATGTCTTCTGTAGATACACATGCACCATCAAAAGAAATACCTTTTCCGACATCTTTCGGATAAGACTCATCAAAAGAAACATGGACTGACTCCTCAACATTAAGTAAACACTTATTATACACTTTATATGCTTTACTTGATTGTGAGTATCCAAGAAAGATACCTTCATCCGCTTTTGCATTGAATTTCCCAAGGTTTTCTTTACCATTATTTAAAACAAAACATTTACAACCGAATACGTGAAGGTGTGACATGGCTTTCTTCCTTTTAAAAGCTCATAAGGGGTTTTATCCAAAATAGGATGAATTAATATTCTGTTTAAAATATAACTAATTATGCTAATTGCATCAGCCCAAAATTATTTTGGTAATCCACCCTCATTGAGCATTATTCTTGCCAACTCCTATAAAATGTGATTTTTGCGCTCCACAACCCCATTCTGTTATGGAGTTCGAGGTGATGAAAATTTATGCTTAATGCCATGCTTTTCACAGTACTTATTAAAGAGATGGTTTCTAAATTCACCTCCATGATCTCTTCGAATTGTAACTATTTTTTATTCCATTTTATTTTGGGATAGTTTTGCAAAACTCTTAAAAGCAGAAAAGGTTTCATCTTTGCTACGAAGGAATATAGTCCAAGTAAATCTAGAATAGTCGTCAACGATTACAAAACCATAGCAATTTCCACCTAGACTCTTTATCCTAGAAGATCCAAATAGGTCCATATGGAGAAGCTCAAGGGGTCATGAAGTAGAAATCACATTTTTAGATTTCAAAGAGACCCTTGTTTGCTTTGCCATTTGGCACGCGTCACATAGGTGATTTTTTGAAAAATTTATTTTTGGATGACCGACTACTAGATCCTTAGATACTACCTTATTAGGAGGATCAAAGTTAACATGTGCTAGCCGTCTATGCCAAATCCAAGAGTCATCATTTAATGTGACTAGACACTTGGTGCTTGTTAACGATACATAAAAAAATCAAGCATATAGATGTTATTTACTCTAATACCCTTAAACATAATATTATATTTAGTATGTTCAATTATGCAGCAAGTGTTTGTGAAATTAACTTTATAACCCTTATCACACAATTGACTAATACTTAACAAATTGTGTTTAAGCCCCTCTACTAAATGGACATTAGAAATAGTAGTGGTAGAGGGATTACCTACACTATCTTTACTGAGTATTGCTCCTTTGTTATTGTCTCCATAAGTAACATATCATTTCTTCTTTGCTTTGAAGTTAATGAAAAGCGATATGTCACATGCCATGTGCCTTGAGCACCCACTGTCTAGAAACCATCTTCTATCCGCGGATGTAAGACACTTATCCTGCAATATCAAAAGAGAGAGGTAGGTACCCAATTTTCATTGGGTCTGTGTGGGTAAATGGTAACATGGTTTCCTTTAGGCCTCCATTGATAAATTCCCTTAGGAACAAGAAATCTCCTAAATTTGCATTTCTCAATGGTGTGACCAGCATGACAATAATATTGACATAAAACATGATGATGTATTTTCTTACTTTTTCTCATTGAATCCTTTGGAGTCTTTTCTACAAAATAATATTTTGCATATGGTGGATTCAAAGTTTTCTTAAAAAGCCTAGGATCAACGACAAAGGTAACCTTGGGCTGTAAAGCTTTTTCCAATTTGACATTTAGAGTTCTAACCTCTTGTTTCCAAATGTGACAAACTTCACACTCCCTTCTTGGAATACATCCTTTAACATTCTTATCTTTTGAACTTTCTGCAATACTAGCTTTTAGATATTCTAAGTCTTTTTCAGCTTTATAGACTTTACCCTCCAAAAAGGAAAATATTTGTTTATCGGAAGATAACCTCTTAAAAGCGTCTTCATCTTTGTTATGTAATTTTTCAAAAGCTATTTTCAGTTCAGAAAAATACATAGAAGAAAAATTGTTATAGTAGGCTTGTCTTACTTTCTTATCATGGTTGTTCTTCTTGTGGTAGGACTGATTTTTGGTATGTGCCATGAGACATAAGTTTGCAGTCTCATCACTATCACTTGAGTTGTTATCTTTTGATGAATCACTCTCACTTTCCAATGAAATGTAAGCTCTTCTTTGTCTATTGAACTTCTTTGGTGGAGCTTTTCCTTTGTCCTTTTTCAACATTGGACAATCCAGTTTGTAGCGCCCAAATTTACCACAATTGAAGCAAGGTTCTTTATCTCTATGCTTCTTATTCTCTTCTTGTCTTGGTTCTTTGGACTATTTTCGAAATTTTATGAGATTAATATCGGAGTTCTTGATTCCATTCTTTCGAATAAACCTATTATATCTCCGAACAAAGAGTCCCATTTCTTCATCATCTGAATCTTTATCACTACTTGAGTCACTGTCATTTTTCTCTTTGAGTGAAGACTTAGAGTTAGAATCCATAAGAGTTATTGACTTCTTCTCACGCTCCTTATCTCTATTCTTCTCCTTTTTACTCTTTCTCATGCTTTTCAAGACTTTCCAGTTCTGGTTGATGTTCTTCCAGCTTGCCAAATAGAGTTGTAATGGTAAGCGTAACGAGGTCATTGGCTTCCTTGATAGCTGTTACTTTAGATTTCCATTCCCTGCTAAGACATCTCAAAATTTTGTTAGTAGCAATTTCATTTGAAACAGGTCTTCTAAGTGCATTCAAACGACTGATGAGACGAACGAATCTCCTTTGTATGTCAGAGACAGATTCTCCTTGTTTCATGCGAAAGAGGTCGAACTCTTGATTGAGTGTGTTAATGCGGGACTGTTTAACTTCAGTAGTGCCCTCATGGGCAATTTCTAAAGCATCCCACATTTCTTTAGCAATCATGAAATGAGACACCCGATAATACTCATCAACACCAAGTGCTGAAATTATCATATTTCGGCCTCTCCAATCGCTCGACCACTTCTTTTCATCTATTTCATTCCATTGATCCTCAGGTTTAGGTACCATAGCACCCGCATCATTCCTCATCGTAATTTGAAAACGACCATTTTGAATGGAAATCCATACATTCCTGTCAATGGAATTTATGCATACTCGCATGTAGTCTTTTCAGTAGCCATAGTTTTCACCATTGAAAACAAGAGCTCTATTATACGTCCTATTTGGTTCAAAAGCCACAGCGTTACTAGTAAACACAAAGCACCAGCGAACCTGCGCTCTAATACCACTTGTTAGACGGTGTGGCAAGTGATCGAGATAGGGGTGAATAGATCACCTCTTTATTTATAAAGGATTTAAAATCTTTTATCAAAGTTTATTAAAAACGGCAGAAAAACACGGTCCTGAATCAATTTCTGTCTATTTTGAACCGAATACTAGAAAATCAGACATACGATATGTCGTGCCCCAAATTTGTCCTACCTCGATGATTTTATTTTTCGAGATTAAAATAGAAGAAATATTTAATTAAAGATGGTACAGCAGTATCTAATGGGCTATCTTTTTCCAATACTATGGGGTGTATTTTGATGGAGCTTTCTAAATCAGAAAGACTCATAAACCCATTCGCGAAGCATGTTGGCCAATGGCCCATGCGATTCGAAAATGGAAGTTATTTCAAAAGAATAATAATTATTAAGTTTAATTTGCATAATCTTGTTTAAGTTAAATTGATAAAAAGGGAGTGCGACTTCAAATTTAAAGCCCATTAGAATTTAGCCTATTTTACGTTTATGTTTTGTCTTAGATTTGGGTAAAATTTTTATGATTAAGAGTTTTTGTTTGGATCAATGTTTTTAAAGAAAAGACTTAAGCCCAAACCGGTTGTTCAAAATGATGGGTAGAAGAAGAATTGACGCAGGCCCATTGAGTTTCTAATGTCAAGTCCATTGGACATTTTTTATTTATATACTCTTTTAGTTCAAAAAAACGTTGTTGTTATCAAACAATTTTTTAAGAGTTTTTGGGAAAAGGTATGTTGGGTCAAATTGCAAATGCCAGTTAGGCCCAATTCATCCTAAAAATATTTGTTGCAATGAAAATAATATAATAGGCAGATAATGTTTTGCCTTGCCGTAAAAGGCTCAATATGAGTGAGTAATGCAAAACCCAATTTAGGAAAAAAAAATTCTACTGTGTGAATTACACACGCTTTCTTTTTACGATAACATTTACTGTTTGTATTTGATAAAAGTCAGATCTCTATTTTTCACAGTGAAATAAAACAGAGATTACAAAAAAAATATCTATGAAATCAAATCTTCTAAAAAACCTAAGTCACTAACAACCATTGTTCAAATCTTCACTAAAATTAAGCACGTGATTTTTTGCAAGAAAAACAGACACTATTCAGATTAAGTAAAAACAAATACAAACCAAATCCAAAATTTAATCTTTTACAAATCAGAACAAATTTACAGCACAATCAAATCTGCAGAAAATCCATTTATACAAATCCGGAAAATCATATCTAAAGTGACAGAAGAATGAAATCACGATCCCTAATCAATTTTCCTAATCCCTAATTGGTGCTAACTATAACAGCAAATTCTCAAAACCCTAATCGATATTAACCTAGTCCTATAAATTGAAACTAGTTTACAGAAGAAAGGAGGGGGACATGAACAGAGGACTTGATATAGGGGAAGGAAAAAACCGATACGAAGACACGAAGACGAGAGGAAGAGCGTGACGAGCCTAGTTGGTTGCTGAAGAAGAAGAAGGAGCGATTACGGTTTCAAGATCTGAAACCTTAATCTCTATCACTGCCATCTCCCTTGCCTAACCGCTAGCTGCTAATTCCTAACAATCGCCACTTCGCTGCTGCCTCAATCGCAATTGCAATAGAAAACCGATACGAAGCCCATAGCCATGTTCAAATGCGACACAATTCACTACACATCCATCCACGCGTTTGATTCTGCATCATCCATCAAATCTGGGGAACTATCCAACCAACCGACACTGCTCTCTACCGATTCTAGAACCATCTCCGCTTGGATCTACCACAGTACCAACTTTTCTTTCCTTCATGATTTTTTGAGGTTGTTTCAGATTTATTTTTGTGCTTTGATTGTTATGATATATGAAATTTGACAAAGAGAAGTGAAGGGAGAGGAGATTTGGTGATTGTTCGTTTGATTAGGGATTGATCGAAGAAGAAAGGGTTGAGGGTATTCTGCGTGAAAGAGAGAGAACGGTGGGGAATAGAAATTGAATAATGAAATGATGAAAAAAGAAGAGCAAAATATTACATTCTATTTTCATCCTATGCCCCACGCCCATGTTAATAATCATTATCTCGCGTTTATCATCCACTTGATTTTCATCAAACTGCCGTAAGGCCAAGCCACATGGTAACAGCGTGCGCCCTCACTACACGTGATCATCCGGACCCCTTCAAAAATGCGTCGGGCCTAGGTCCATTGCTACGCACACCCCCTTCCAAATGTTTACTAAGTTGCCAAACAACATACACCCCCTCCTTACCTGAACTATAATGGGCCCAGTCAGGTTATTTTTAACACCCCTTCATTTTTACTTGTTAATACAAATTGCACCCCCCCCCTTATCTAATTAATTATTTCCTATATTTTTTTTATAATTCTTATATTTTTAATTCTAATTTCTTTTTTATATTATTTATTTCTTTTTATAATAATTACTATTATTATTAATATTAATTTTTATTAATATTGTACATATTTATTATTATATTATCATTTAATATCGTATATAAATACTATGTATTTATCATGCAAATAAATTATTTTATTTAGAACTCATGAACATATTTTTTTTATATTATTGCATTAAATATTTTTTTTATCATGCATTAATCAAGATCTTCGCAAATAATACGATTAAAAAACACAAACCTAGCATCAAACCATTTTCACGAACAAATTAAGCTAATCAACAGTCTTTTTTTGCAAATGGGTTTCAAACTAATTTTGGTTTACTGCGTACTCACTCAAATTCTCCACAATCACTACTCGCGACCGAGTGCGAAGTGATTCAAAATATGTTTGCAAAACCCTAAAAGATACCAACCCATACGAACTACGAATTGAGACTCTGATTCCTCATAAGAAGATATGTAGGCACACGATCTAAAATCGTGGCGAGTCTTGCTAATTAAAACTTAAAACACTGTTTACCCGAAACCTAAACCTAGAGCTTAATATCCTTGTGAACAAGGTAGATGAAAGGTGACTAACACCTTCATTTCGTCTAATTGAGTCCGAAACCTAGAATCTCTGTCCGCGAATTAGGGTTTTCTGTTAGGTTCCTTTCCCTAGGATAAAAACTAAGAGTGGCGACTCTTGATTTAAAAACCATTTTCTACAGTTGGCGACTCTGCTGGGGACTCTCCTTAACCCTAGGTTTTAGGTTTTACTTTGGGGGTTTTCTATTTTATTTATTTATCACATTTATCTATTTTATTGCATTTATTTATTCGTTATCAATTTTTCTTATCATCATATGCTTACTGCGTGGCGGGATATTTTATTTCTCAAAATATTTTCAATAACCCTTAGAGAGAAGGTTCGCCTATTAGCTTAGGGGGTACATTATTCCTGCGAGTTTATGTGACGACTTCGCCTAGAGTCAGTGAACTTCCGAAAAGGGAATACTTATTAAGAGATATCCTCTTGACGAGTAGGACTTTAGAAGGTCACCCATGACTTTTTGTAACGACCTTAACCTAAAATCTCATGACGAGACCTTTCACGACTTTGAGACGAAAGTTTTGGTCCGTAAAGAGGCTCCACCTAAGGGAGGCCCTTGTGCCTTTCCCCTCTGGTGTTATTCATGACACCCTTAAGGAAGCCACCTTTTGGGGAAGGTAGATCAACTGTAGGTCAAGAATAACGAACCTACCTTATGAGGGTACTTATTACAAAAAGTCCCGTCACTCAACCTTACACCCACGCATTCATACATTTCTCGTATTCGTCATGCATTTCATATATTCGCCACCCTACATTTGTCTTATTCACAGGGGGTATAAAAGATAATAATAAACTCAAGATCTCAGTGACTGTCTTTAAAAATGGATACTGAAGGAAACGACTTGCCCGCGTCAACATGCTAAACATGTCTGAAATCAAGGCCACCAAAGGGAAATAACGTGTTGACGACTTTCTCAAGATTTGTCCAGCAATAGGGGATGGTTTCAAGATCAAATATCCGCAGGCGCACCTAGAAGACTTATTTCCTTTTTGCTTGATTTTACGCAAATAAAGTTTTGGTTAAAGATTGTAATGTTTTTCAATATCTGAATTACGTTACCTTCAATAAAGGCATTTTGTTTCCACACACCGTTTGCGTATCTATTTTTAAAGATAGTCGCTAAATAAAATAATAAAGGACAAGCATGTACCCATATGAATAAGACATTTAAAACATTAACCAGTTCATATTCATACACATTCATTCGCACACATGCATTCACGAACACCCGCATATCATGTCAAAACTCATTTTTCCACAAGCATCTCTCCAGTTGAACCATCGGTATAAGGTCTCCACCTCCTTGGCCTCCATACCAAACAAGGGCCTATCAACAAAAAGCAAAGGAGCAAATCGAGGAAACGCAGGCTGCATTCAAAGAGGACCTCGACCAAGTAAAGGGCGACGTAAGGTCAATGAAGGGATATTTGAGTCAAGTTCTTCTGGCTTTGAAGAACATTATTGACAGGAAAGACCAAATTCCCAGGGTAGCTTTTGAGGAAGTAGCCCAGACTATTGGTGCATCAAGCAGTCACCAACTAAGGAAAGAGTCAGAGGCAGGACTCTAGAAATCCGTCATAGCCCAACAAGAAGCTGAAACAGAAGGGTTTGTCCTACCACCACCAAAAGCAGGGGCATCTCATGCCCTAAAGATTTCAACCAATAATGCTGACTCCCGCTAGGACACAATGAAGCTTTCGAAAGGGCTCTAAAAAGGCTAGGGGACCAGGGGATAGTCCAGTTCGGACAATACCCTGAAGGAAAATATAAAGCTACTCTAAAGGGTGAAGCACATTTTCCTCCAATCCAAGAGACCTCTGTCAACAATAGAGTAGTGCATGGCGGACATGTGGCGAAAATATCCAACAAGGCTAACGCCAAAGGGGCAACTGAATTCATCCGAGAATTTGCCCCAGGAGAAAAAAAGATGGACGACCATTGATATTCCTGAGATATTTTTTCTTTCCTAATTAATTTTTCGTGTTTTCGAAAGAACCTAACTCAAGCCCGAGACATAGGGGTTTCTTGTAAGGGTTTCCCTGTTTTGTTTCAAACAATATTTACGATTAATGAAAGTTATATTTTTTTCTTCAATTAAGATCCTTGTATTTCTCTTGCATTCATGTCTTAATGTTAAAATAGAAATACTTTCTCTGCATATGCATTTTCAAATACTCAAATACTAAAGTTGCACCAAAACATGTTAAAGGTGAAAATTCATGGCCAAAACCACCACTAATTCTATTGCTATGACCCGATACGATTTTGATGTTCCTATCCACCAAGTCGAAGAGGAAGATAACGAAGATCTTGAACTCTGAGAAAATGGCGAGGGAAATAAAAGAAGATGACAATATGCAATCGTATCTAGAGGCTATCAAGACCATTAATCTGAGCACAGGGGGATACCTGGAAGAAACCAAGCTAAGGGGCAATGTCAGAGCGGAGCCACAAAAAAAAAGGCTGATCAAGTTATTGCGCATATCTACGGAAATAGGCCAAATTCGAATACAGACAGTGCCATAAAAATAAACAACTACGAAATACCAAGATTTGACGAAGAACTCAAGCCAGGGGCACGTTAGGTATCCACGTTCGGCGAAGCTTCAAATACATTAGGGCACGATATAGGGGCAGTATTGACCCCCCAAAGAATGTTCATAAACCATATACCAATTCAATGGTGAACGAGATACTAAACAACCAAAACTGATTCCTTATCAAGATCATGTTTTAAAATCAACTACAGAATTCACGAAGATCATTTTCAGTCACGTCCCACGAAAAGGAGATCGAATGACAGACGCCCTGGCAACTATATCGTCTATATTCAAAGTAACTTGGTCAAATCACGAATCGTGCATCACAAACAGATGCTTCAAAGAGCCCTCACATTGCCTTGCTATATAAAAAGCCTTAGTTTCACGACATCCAGGAAATTCCTCCAGCATCGACAAAACGAACTCTACGGAAATTAGCCTCAGAATTCTTCCAGAGTAACAGTATAGTGTACAAGATGAACCATGACATGGTCTAACACTCAAGAAGATTATGCTACCACGCCTCGACTCACATGGTAAACGAACCCCCAATTACGAAGGTCCGTATATAGTCAAAACAACATTCCCCGGTGGTAATCTTGTCCCCACAATAATGGATGGGGAAGAATTACCGTACCCGACAAGTTCAGACGCAGTTAAAAACACTATGTATAAGAAGCTCGCTAAGCTCGAACCTTAAACAGGCGACTTAGGAAAAAGGGAGCGCCCCGGTGGATCGAAAATCCTAAAGGGCGATCCAGGAAAAAATTAGGGGCATATAGACCAAAAAATCATCCCGGTGGATTGAAAACCCTAAAGTGCAATCCAGACAAAAGCTAGGGATTTCATACAAAGAAATAAAGAACAAAAAGACTGCGATCTAAGAACTGCGACTATGAACCATGAAGGGAGAAATAGATGTGAATCATACAATTCAGAAGCAAAGGAGATAAGATCATTAAAAGGATATTGGAGAACAACAGTAGCAATTATCATTTTTCATTGCCATTTACAGTTTCAAAAATTTATGTAATTACCTTTTCCTAGGAATTGCATCTTGTACTCTCGCCTATTCTAAGGCATATCAATAAAACATTGGCTTTCTTTGCATTTTTCAAATTGCATTTTTTCTTTTCTCAGACTTGTTTACAAAATACTACGATCATTACTTCTGAATATTTCCTTGAAATCATTTTGGGGAATTAACAAAATAAAAGAATTTGACAAAACATCAAAAAAATGTTTTGGTTTGAAAAATATCAAAAGAAAATCCACGTCTACGTCCACGCACATGGCTACTCCTACGTCTTGCAAATCTATACACATGTCTACGCCTATATCTATGCATATTTATGCTCACGATGCAAAAAGTCTACGCCCACACGTACATCTGCACCTATGCTTGCACTCAACAATACCATGTCTATGCCTATATCTATGTGTCCCTATGCAAAGTCTACAACCATGTCAGCGCCTATGCCTATGCTTGCAACACAAAGTCTACGTTCTCACATGCATCCACATACATGTGTATTCCTGCCAATTCTACATACGTCTAGGCTTACGATTACGCCTACGACACACAAATCTACATACGTCTGCACTTACGCATGTGCCTATGACACACGAATCTACGCTTACGCCTGTGTCTACGAATCTACATACGTCTATGCTTATGCCTGCGCCTACAACATATGAATCTACATACGCCTGCATACAAATCTACGCATAGGCTATTATCTACATCTACATCTACGCCTGCACACAAATCTGCGCATAGGCCATTATCTATGTCTACGTCTACGCCCGCAATACAAAATCAATACTCAAATTTTTCTAACATTGTCCATTGTGTTCAATTTCAAAAATACAACGACGACACAACATACAACGCCAGGAATCGGTAACTCTAAGCCAATGGTTCAAAGGAGAGAACACCAGGAATAATCTTCATGACATTTCAAGGCTTACGCATATTGTATACGCACATTTTGCATATCTCAAGCATACATACACTATGAATTCCTACATACAATACGCATATAGTCAGGGTTCCATATCAATGTCAAACATCATACATTCGCATACATACAACATTCAATGCGCATGCATACACATGTATCGCATAGCAAACAGATAAATAATTTCACCCTCGATTCAACTATCTAAGGGTCAACCAATGCAATACTTCTCCTACGATTCAACCTGTCACCTCAGTCTTCATGCCGTGACACATTCAGCCCATCACCTAAGTCTTCCTGCAGTGATGAGCTCCTTACAAACTCAGTGTGTTTTCTATAAGCCGCAGCATATCTCCAAGTCAACACATTGCCTCTAAGCCGCAGTGTATTCATGAAACTCAGTATATTGCCTCTAAGCCATAATATATCATCTAACTCAAACACATTGCCTCTAAGCCGCAATGAATTCTCAACACTCCGTACGTTTCCTCTAAGCCGCAACACATTCTCAAAACCCATCGCATTGCCTCTAAGCCGCAACATATTGTCAAAACTCGGTATATTGCCTCTAAGCCGCAATATACCATATAACTCAAGCACATTGCCTCTAAGCTGCATGTATTCGCGAAACTTAGTATATTTCTTCTAAGCCGCAATATATCATCCAACTCATTACATTGCCTCTAAGCCGAAATGTTTTTGCAAAACCTAGATCATCGCCTCAGACTTCATGCAACGATGCTCGAAAACAAAACCTAGCTTATCGCCTCAGACTTCATGCAGAAATTAGCGAACCCAGACCATTGCCTCAGACTTCATGCAACAATGTTCGAAACCAAATTTAGCTTATCACACCAGACTTCATGCAATGATTTGTAAACCTAACCCATTGCCTCAGACTTCATGCAGCAATGTGCTCCAAATTCCAGACCATCGTCTCAGACTTCATGCAACTATGTTAGAAACAACAAATTTAGCTTATCACATCAGACTTCACGCAGTGATTTGAAAACCTAATTCATTGCCTCAGACTTCATGTAGCAATGTATTCCAAACTTCAGGCCATCGTCTCAGATTTCATGCAGTGATGTTTGAAATCAAACTTAACTTGTCACATCAGACTTCACGCAGTGGTTTGCAAACCTAACCCATTGCCTCAGACTTCATGCAGCAATGTATTCCTTATTCTGCAACACAGATCATCGTCTCAGACATCATGCAGCGATGTTCAAAACAATAAATTTAGCTTATCACATCAGAATTCACACAGTGATTTACAAGTCTAACCCATTGCTTCAGTCTTCATGCAGCAGTGCGTTCCCTCATTCCGTGACACAGATCAGTGCCTCAGACTTCATGCAGCAATGTGTTCCAAAATCCAGCCTATCGAATCAGACTTCACGCACCGATTTGCGAACCTGACCCATTTCCTTAGTCTTCATACAACGATGTGTTTCTTTATTCCATAAAATCCAGCCTATCGCATCAGACTTCATGCAGGGATGTCGGAAAACCAAATCTATCATATCGTCTTAGACTTCACACAGCGATTTGCAAAATTGTAACCCAATACGTCAGGCTTCAAGCAGCAATACCTCCCTTCATTCCATAAACACCGATCATCGTCTCAGACTTCATGCTACGATGAAAAACAAAACATTTACCCATTGCATCAGACTTCATGCAGCAATATATTTCGTTATTCCATAAACACCGATCATCGCCTCAGACTTCATGCTGTGATGCTCAAAAGAAAGAAAAACTCGACACATAGCCTCTAGGCCGCAATGTATTCGCAAACTCAACACATTGCCTCTAAGCTGAAATGTATCCTCAAAACTCAACGCATTGCCTCCAAGCCGCAATGTACTATCCAAACTCAACACATTGCCTCTAAGCCACAATGTACTATCCAAACTCAACACATTGCCTCTAAGCCGTAATGTATTATCCAAACTTAACACATTGCCTCTAAGCCGCAATGTATCATCCAAACTCAAACACATTTCCTCTAATCCGCAATGCGTTCTTCAAACTTAAACACATAGCCTCTGAGCCGCAATGTATTCATGCTCAGAACATCGCCTCAGACGTCATGCAGCGATTCACAAACGTGACCCATGGCCTCAGTCTTCAAGCAACCATGCATCATCAATCATTGCTATATTCACCATCCAAATGGGTGGATAAGCCAAGACATACAAAATTGCGCTCTTAAAACCATCTGCCTCGTTATCAAACCCGGGTAAGCGATATATCATCAGCTTTGCCTACTTCCTTGAGACTCGTAAGGGTATGCTGTATCAGTGTAACCTTATGTTTGTCAAAAAAAATTGGGATACTTCAAGTATTAAATAAACTTCCAATCAGAATGTGGTGACCCGAGTTTTCTCACAGTATTCAATTGAAAGATAATTGAATAGGGGCAGCTGTCGTACCCCAAATTTGTCCTACCTCGATGATTTTAGTTTTCAAGATTAAAATCGAAGAAATATTTAATTAAAGATGGTACAACAGTATCTGATGACCTATCTTTATCCACGACTAGGGGGTGTATTTTGATAGAGCTTTCTAAATCAGAAAGACTCATAAACCCATTCGCGAACCATATTGGCCAATGGCCCATGCGATTTGAAAATGGAAGTTATTTCAAAAGAATAATAATAATTAAGTTTAATTTTCATAATATTGTTTAAGTTAAATTGATAAAAAGGGGGTGCGACTTCAAATTAAAAGCCCATTAGAATTTAGCCCATTTTACGTTTATGTTTTATCTTAGATTTGGGTAAAATGTTTATAATTAAGAGTTTTTGTTTGGATTAATGTTTTTAAAGAAAAGACTTAAGCCCAAACCGGTTGTTCAAAATGATGGGTAGAAGAAGAATTGCCATAGGCCCATTGATTTTCTAAAGTCAAGCCCATTGGACATTTTTTATTTCTATACTATTTTAGTTCAAAAAAAACGTTGTTGTTATCAAACAGTTTTTTAAGTGTTTTTGGGAAAAGATATGTTGGGTCAAATTGCAAAGGCCAGGTAGGCCCAATTCATCCTAAAAATATTTGCTGCAATGAAAATAAATTAATAGGCGGATAATGTTTTGGCTTGCAGTAAAAGGCCCAATCTGAGTGAGTAATGCAAAGCCCAATTTAGGAAAAAAATTCTACTGTGTGAATTACGCGCGTTTTTTTTTGGGATAACATTTACTGTTTGGATTTGATAAAAGTCAGATCTCTATTTTTCACAGTTAAATAAAACAGAGATTACAAAACAAATATCCATGAAATCAAATATTCTAAAAAACCTAAGTCACTAACAGCCATTGTTCAAATCTTCACTAAAATTAAGCACGTGATTTTTTGCAAGAAGAACGGACACTGTTCAGATTAAGTAAAAACAAATACAAACCAAATCCAAAATTGAATCTTTTACAAATCAGAACAAATTTACAGCACAATCAAATCTACAAAAAAAATCCATTTATACAAATTCGAAAAATCATATCTAAAGTGGCAGAAGAATCAAATCACGATCCCTACTCAATTTTCCTAATCCCTAATATGTGCTAACTATAACAGCAAATTCTCAAAACCCTAATCGATACTAACCTAGTCCTATAAATTGAAACTAGTTTACAGAAGAAAGGAGGGGGGACTGGAACAGAGGACTTGATATAGGGGAAGGAAAAAACCAATACCAAGACGCGAAGACGAGAGGAAGAGTGTGACGAGCACAGTTGGTTGCTGAAGAAGAAGAATGAGCGATATGGGTTTCAAGATCTGAAACCCTCAATCGCAATTGCAATCAAAAATCGATACGAAGCCTAGAGCCACGTTCAACTGCGACACAGTTCACTACACATCCATCCACGCCTTTGATTCTGCATCATCCATCAAATCTAGGGACCTAGCCAACCAACTGACACCGCTCTCCGCCGATTCTAGAACCATCTCCGTTTTGATCTACCACAGTACCATGTTTTCTTTCCTTCATGATTTTTTGAGGTTGTTTCAGATTTTTTTTTGTGCTTTGATTGTTATGATATATGAAATTTGACAAAGGGAAGTGAAGGGAGAAGAGATTTGGTGATTGTTCGTTTGATTGGGGATTGATCGAAGAAGAAAGGGTTGAGGGTATTCTGCGTGAAAAAGAGAGAACAGTGGGGAATAGAAATTGAATAATGAAATGATGAAAAAAGAAGAGAAAAATATTACATTCTGTTGTTATCTTATGCCCCACGCCCATGTTAATAATCATGCTCTCGCGTTTATCATCCACTTGATTTTCATCAAACGACCGTAAGGCCAAGCCACATGGTAACATCGTGCGCCCTCACTACACATGATCATCCGGACCCCTTAAAAATGCTTGGGCCCAGGCCCACTGCTATGCACACCCCCTTCCAATTGTTTACTAATTTGACAAACAACATACACTCCCTCCTTACCTGAACTATAATGGGCCCAGTCAGGTTATTTTTAACATCCCTTCATTTTTACTTGTTAATACAAATTGCACCCCCCTGATTTAATTAATTATTTCCTATATTTTTTTTATAATTCTTATATTTTTAATCCTATTTTCTTTTTTATATTATTTATTGCTTTTTATAATAATTACTATTATTATTAATATTAATTTTTATTAATATTTTATATATTTATTATTATATTATTATTTAATATCGTATATAAATACTATGTATTTATCATGCAAATAAATTATTTTATTTAGAACTCATGAACATATTATTTTTATATTATTGCATTAAATTTTTTTTTATCATGCATTAATCAAGATCTTCGCAAATAATACGATTAAAAACATAAACCAAACATCAAACCATTTTCGCGAACAAATTAAGCTAATCAACTGTCTTTTTTTTCAAATGGGTTTCAAACTAATTTTTGCTTACTACGTACTCAGTCAAAACCTCCGCAATCACTACTCCAGACCGAGTGCGAAGTGATTCAAAATATGTTTGCAAACCCCTAAAAGACACCAACCCATACGAACTACGAGTTGGGACTTTGATTCCTCATAAGAGGATACGTAGGCACGCGATCTAAAATCGTGGCGAGTCTTGCTAATTAAAATTTAAAATACTATTTACCCCAAACCTAAACCTAGAGCTTAATAACCTTGTGAACAAGGTGGATGAAAGGTGCCTAACACCTTCCTTTCGTCCAATTGAGTCTGAAACCTAGAATCTCTGTCCGCGAATTAGGGTTTTCTGTTAGGTTCCTTTCCCTAGGATAAAAACTAATAGTGGCGACTCTTGATTTAAAAACCAGTTGCTACAGGATAAACTTGTTGGATTTTTATTAAGATGAAATAGATGAAATTTAACACAAATCAAATGTACGTTTCAATACGCTTATCACAAGAACGCTATTTCCAATGAACAAAAACTTGCAAGCAATTTTGTCGAATAGTTGGTGTATGCTTGTTCGATGATTAACAATAATGGTTATTTAGCAAAAGAGGTTGTACCACTATTGTATCATTGAACAGAAAAACCAGCAGACAATTGAATCATAAAAAATGCATAAAATGTAAATATAAAGATAGAAAGAAAACGATACACGGGCAGTTTGGTAAGGAAGTTCCCCAATGTCGTCCTCACGTATGGGAACGTCTCCCTCTCAATTCCAAAACTGAAATTGAGACCTGTTATATCAATTTGATGAAGGTTGTTTACAAGGTTACAATACAAAGACAGAACATAATCACTAAGATCTTCTTCTTCTTCTTGTATGAACCTTCACTTGATATGAGTTTATCAAGATTTCACCTGCAAGATCCACATTCAATCCTCCACTCCACGACCTGTTTACAAAATGACCCCGATTTCCAAACCCCTTACTACGACTGAATCTGATTTGTGCAATCGTGACTGACAAACCCACGAGAACACGCCCGTTCTTGAAGGACAAACCCTCTGGTTTTTCCTTAAAACCCCCTTATGAATCTTAAACTCAGCTAAGAACACCGATCATACCACTGAACGTTATCTCTAAGATCCCTTGATTTGATGAAAAAAGTTGATTATGTTTCGATGTTATTGAACCAAGGTGATTGAGAAGATGATGAAGATGAAGTATATTTCAGGTTTCTAATGCTCAGAAAATTTGATGCACACCAACTGTATTTGTGACACGTTGCTTATTTAATTGCAAAAACTTACTTATATATGTAACACAAAAATGTTAGAAGCAAAACTGCATTATGAGTCGATGCATATCTAAGATGAGTCGACTCATGTTAGTTACGAAACATGGGATGAGTCGATACAATGCATTATGTATCAATGCATAGCAAGACATATTACAGAGAGACAAAATATGTATGAGTCGATCCAAGTCATTATATATCGATATAACCTGTTTTCCACACTTAATACATAACCTCTAATTTCATATGAGTCGACACAAAATGTGAATGTGTCGATTCATGCTGAGTTGATTTTGATTTCCAACTATTTGTATATGTCACCAGCGGGAGAATACTATTCAGCAGAATAGTCTTCATCAGAATCTCGGCCAAACCCAAGGTTACTTCCTCTCTCAGGCTTTACACTATTGTCTTCCTCACCCTGATTGTTATCTTCATCAGAAGAAATAACACAGTTCTGAGCTTACTTGGGAGGACCTTTGAACCTCCTTCCTATGTTGAGGATGGCGACTGGTTTTCTGGTCTTCTTTTTATTCCCCTTTGTGATGAGGGTCTTCAGCTCATCTTGTCCCTTAGCTAAGTCTAGGAACATTTGTTGAAACTGAGTGTTCTGAGCTTGAAGTTCTTTCACGATTTGTTCTAGGGCCATATTTTACTGAAATAACAGCAAGAAGATGAGAAAACATGTTTTGGAAACTTGTTATGTAATGATGTGCGTGATATGTGGATGCAATGTTTTCAAGGATCTCGTGGGATAAACAGAGATGAAATGTTAGAAGTTGAGTTTGACTGCAGCTTCGACTGAAGAACTTTGCGTCTTTGAACGTCTTTATATGAGAATCAATCTCACCATGTCAAGTGGGTCCTAGACTTTAACTCAAAATAACACACTTTAGTCTTTTATGGCATCTAGTTAGAGAAAAATAAATCCCCTTGCCATTTGCTAGACGCCTGGTTCCTGATAAACCTGCATCACAGGCCCTTGAGATCCTTGAAATGGTCAGAAAAATGCTATGGTATGATGTCATGATGTCATGTTTGAACAGATAACAAACACAAACAAAGCACACAAGAGCCTTATATTTAAGGCTTGCATGAAGTCTATAGGTAAGTACCCTTTTGAAGTTCAGTTGGCTCAACCTGTCCTAAGAATAGTAACCAGGTTCTAGGAACCTTATATCACCGATCTTTCTCACAGGCTTTATTTCAGCAGAGCAACTGACTTGCCACCGAAATATCCTGAGAGTCAAACCTCAATGAGTGTAGCATCGAGTATCAACCAACTTTGGATTGCACCAAAGCTGGTTATCTCACTACCTTCTAATGGCTAAGTTGGGTCAATTAAGTTTCTAAAGGTCAGCTAGTGCTTATGACACCACGCAACAACCTAGTATTCTCCTTGACTGACTCAAGGGACACCAGTATAAACCAAAGTGTCGCACTAACATAGCCATCACTTCAACCATATCGTTCTATGTCGTACAGTTTTCGTGATCTATAGCTACTTACCTAAGGTCCCCAAATCCGAGTATAAGATCTTTCCAAGAAAGTAAACCCAAGATACCCAATTAAAGATAAAGAAGACAAAGAAAACAATTTAAAGCAATTTAAAGGTGATCTAAACTCTGAGGTAACCCCTTTTTTTAGTATTCCCCAGCATAGTCGCCAGTTCTATAATACCGTGGGAGAACTGACTTGTTTTGCATTTTATCACAAATGTTGCAGATAACAAGAGTTGCCACCGACTTTTCTTTTATCAAATAAGGAAAGGGTGAAAAGAACAGGAAAGACCTTGATAGATTTTGAGTTCGGGGGGTAAGTTATGAAAAGGGAAGGAGTTAGCACCCTTTTCATCCGTAGTTATCTACGGGCTCTTAATTGCTATCTCACTTTGAAAAAACTTGCTTTGTGTGTGATTTGTTTGAAAATATTTTCAAAATTTTCCAATTATAAGGCGAAACTTTGTAATGATTCTCGTATCTGTCCTCGAGAATGCGTACAAATTATTTGTTCAAAAATATTTATTAAAAAGTGTTATTGTGTGAAATGTTTTGTTTTGAAGAAATTTGTGAGCAAGCGGTTAAGATCTACCCTTACTCAAGGTCGTTCTTGTATTTTCCTCCTCCTTTAGATAGTGTTATCCGTACCATTAGTTAGTAGGAAGCCCTATCAATGAATGTGAAGGGGCAGACGTGGGTCATCGTACAGTCATCGAAGGTAACTGGTAAAGATGCTTTAGTAATTATCGTTAAGGGACTAGATCATTTACCGAATGCAATATCGAAAGGGTCATCGAGGGACTATGATTTTTGTTTTCGAGGGACTTTGCTGAAGCGTCCTCACATTCGAGGGACATGAGTGTTTTTCTTTTAGGAAACAAGGGAGGTTACCCTAGAGGTGCGAGTGTGCGAGGTTTGTTGTGATTCCGTTATTTAAATCTTACAGTTAGAGTTTTGCTAACGTTCTTTTAGTCTTTTCATGCAATCCTAATTATTAAGCAATAATATAGAAAGTAAATGTGCGGAAAGTAAAAGTGAAAAGTAAACCCTAGACTATTACATCACTTTGGGAGAGGTACATAAGCAGGGAAATGTGAGAAAGTAAACCCTAATTACTATTACATCCCGGGAAACTGTTACATAATAAAAAAATGCGATAATAATAAACTATGTTCGCTAAAGTACGGTTTATCTGAAAAAATAGAATCGAAGAAAAAAGAAATGTTTTTGTTTTTGTTTTTATGAAAAAAAGAGATTTGTATTTAATTAATCAAATAAACCTAAAAGCCCTAATTAATTTTAATAATAAAAAAGAGTCAATTAATTTAAATATTAAAAAAAGGTTGATTAGTTAAATTAATTAAAATTGATTAGAAAAACCTAAGAGTCTAAATTATTTTAATTAATCAAACTAAAAGAAACTAATTATGTTGTAATAAAAAAAGTAAATAAAAAAAGAAGAAAGATGGGCCTGAAATAGCAAGCAGGGGGGGGGGGGGTGCTGAAAGAAATCAGTTACGCCCAGTAAGCCCCAACGCTTGATCCAGTGTGGGAGGCCCTTAAGGGTGCTGCATGGAAATCAGATTGGAGTATTGGATATGGATCTGAGCATGATCGGATGGTGATGGTTGAGTAGGTGTGTGGTTGACGCATGGGACGCGCTGCACTAGATCAGTAGAAATCAGAAAATATGAAAAAAATTGCAAAATCGGGATCGAACCCGTGCCCTGGGATAGTAATGTCTTAGCGCGCGCTTTTTAACCACTGGGGTGGTGATACATCCATTGTTATCAGTGAAACAAATTAAACATAACATAAAAACATTGCATGAACTGGAGAGGCGTTGGAGCCCTAGCTACGGTCGTCTTCTCCGGTGAGTCTCTTTTGTCCCTGCAAAAAATAACAAATATTAGAAGTCCAGAGGGACCCTACCCCCTTAAATCAAGGCCTGTGAATTCAATGGGACCCTTATCTTGGACTGAATCGCGCTAGTTTGAGAACTACAATGAAAATAACTTAAATCGGTATTAACATGGCTATGCACTATCCAGCCCTCATGGGACTCCCACGATGGGTTATTCCTGCATCATTGAACCTCAGGACCATGTTAATGAAGTCAATATACATTAAAATTCAAAGGAAACAAAGATATAAAATTCATACAATACGGTAAATCGGTGATGCATGAAGTGGTGTTTCAAGGATTTTGGATTGTTATAAACGATCCAACCTTACCCTATGACCTTCCTGGAAGTGAATGGAAGTGTTGGTATGTGTTGAAGGTGGCTGAAACTAGGGTTCTAAGGTTGCCCTAATTTTGAATTATTTTGGGAATTTTCGGAAGTTTCTTGCACAGGGTTTTTTTTCCGTATGTGATGTCTGAATGAGTGAGATATATAGCTTGCAATTAGGTCAAATGTAACATGGGCTTGGACCTTGTAAGAAGCCTTTGTTTTATTTTATTTAATTTTGACTTTAAATTAATAAAAATCAAAATAAATAAAATAAAAACGTCCAGGGGTGCATGAAGTAGATCTGAGGTTCATGTGAAGTGTAGAATACATATGGAGCTTGAAACAATAACCCATTAGCCCAAAATTCAAGTTTGCTCAATTTGAACTTCATGCATTTGCTCAAAATTTTCCAACATGCACCAATCATAACTCTCTCAATTTTTATCATTTGAAGGTGATCTTTGACTTTTTGGAGTGCTCAAGATGTCCTCTACAATCCCTAATTTGATCATGTTTGCATTTGAAGACTTTATCTTGATGTAAGTTGCCTTGACAAAAAGTGTCTTTTTGTCGACTTTTGAAATGACCTGTAATGTTTTGGCCCATATCTCTCAAGTGAAGCATTTTTTGGGACCTGATCTTAGAGAGACAAAGTTGTAGAGAATTGAATTTTCTTCAAAATGAGGTTTGGTTAAGGAAAATCTGATGAAGAATGTGAAATTATGCTTGGTCAAAGTTCAGTTGAGTTCTCCTTAAGAAAACCCTAATTTAGCAACTTTTGTCTTTTGATGATTTGGGAGTTTTCTTGATGAATCATGATTAACCCTTGATAAAATGATGAATATGACTTCAAAATCTTGATGTTGACCAAAAATCTTGAAGTTTGACTATATGTTGACCACAATTGACTTTTCATCCCATATAGTTAGTTTTCAGTCATCTGAACAATTGACTGGGAAAACTTGTGATGCCAGGCATGAAACTTGGCATGAGCATTCTTAGGGACATATGAGAAACCATGAAATCAACTTGAGGCATTAGAAACCCAAACTTCTTTGAGAAAAGTAAAACCCTGGTTGTAAGTCGATTGCTTAGGAGGAGAATTTGTCTGATCAATTCTTGAGCAACCTTGAGCAATTGAGAACCCTAGGAGAATGTTTTGAATAAAAATGGGAGGAAAATTTGTCGAGTACAACAATATTCAATTCATTTAATGGGCAAAACAAAAGTTTGACATAAAGATAAGTGGTTGAACAAACAAGAGAATTTGCAAATAAAAATTCAAATGATCTTAAAGCTTCTCTGCCTCAACTTGTCACTTCAGATGGTGTGCCTTGGAGTTTCGATATTTAAGGGATGATAGAAAAACAAAATCTGACCGTCTTGTGTGAACTCAAAAACTCCTTCATCAATCAGGTCCTGAATCTTACGTTTCAAAGCTCAACAACTGTTAGTGTCGTCTCCAGGACTGTTGGAGTGATATGCACACCTTGCATTAGAGAAGTAGCTAAGAGCGGACATATTGGGATTCTGAGGAGGTTCTTTCAATGTAATCAGCTTCATCTTCAACATGTGTTGCAATGCTTGAGATAACTGCATGTTGATTTTTGCAAATTGTCTTTTGGGTGTATCCTTCTTACGCTGATTATCCTGTTGTTGTTGGCGAGGTCATTGTTGAGCTTCTGATATAGTAGCAATCTGGAAAGGCCTTTTCTATTAACTGAAGGATTAGAAATGTTACCTTGTCTCTTTCCTATCTCATCGGAGGCTGGTTAGTGATTGGATCTCCAATTCTAGCAGTTCACCCCATATGGTTGTATCCGACATGATGAAGCTTGTTGATGAGGATTCTCAACTCTTCTTGCCCCCGAGATAAATTTTGGATAAGAGCTGTAGCGGTAGAAATGTTCAAGACTAATCCATTGGATTGACTAGACTTTATACAAATCAAAAATAAAAATCGCCACTGCGCTTTATTGTTTCCAAAGGAATGGGAAAAGAGCGAATAACCCAAAAAGGGGGGAAAGATTCAAGGTAAGGGGGTTGGTTATACAAAGGGAAGGTATTAGCACCCTAAACATATATGGTCCTCTGCAAGAACCTCTTTGTAAAATATGTATATTTTGGCTATAAAAGTGTGTTATATATAAAATGGATGGTGGAGGTGAGAAGAGAAATATGTTTGTTTTTTTATAATGATTTTTGCACCTGCCGCGGTTGCGAACCTTTAGTGCCTACGTACCACCTTTCGTGTAATAGGGGATCAAGGTACACGTAGTTCCTATTTTAAAAAAAATTGAAACACAAAGTGTGTTGGTTAATTTTAAGAGACAAGACATCATCGTCATTGTCCGTGTGGAAAAACATACTTACTACCCACAATAATGAGAAAGGAGAATTGGCATCATCTCAAAGTGGAAGATATGGCTTAGATTTTAAAATCAACAATGTCTCACTCAACACCCAAGTGGAAAATATCTCTCTTCACTACATATTGTAGAAGTATAGTTGTTTGTATCACTTACAAGGATTGACAAGAGCCTAATCTTTTAAGAAAAGTTTAAGGGTAAAAGCCAAAGTGGAAAAATGGTTTGAAATGAGATTGGTTGACTTTTAGTCTTCTCATAAAAAAAATGTCAAAGTATTATTAAATTGATTGAGGTTTATTTATGAAAATGCTTGAAAATGCATGGACATAAGTCCAAGTTTATTATGAAAATGCTTCAAGTTTCAAAACAAGAAGAGTTTTCAAAAAAGGGAGGGAGAAGATTTTTAAAATTAAAGAAGATGGAAGGAGAAGAAGGGGCTATCCTAAAGCATAAGGTAAAAGCTAAGGATAAGAACCATCTAACCAACAAGAAGCCAAAACTTGACATTATGAGTCAAGATAGAATTCCCATTCTTTGGATTTAAACCAAGAAAGCAAAGATACTAGACCTCTTGAAATGTATTAAGTCTTCAAAAATTGGGCAGAGTAACGACTGTATACGGGTGAATTCTAGATTACAAACAAAGGATGCAATCACAAAAACCTGCACACAAAAACAAACAAGCAACCCAATGTCTTGAGGTAAACCTCAAGAGCTCCAGACAAAATAATCAGATAAGATCCCAAGGTCTCCAAGATAGGCCAAGGTTTCTAATCCTAAGTCCAAAAAAAAGGTCCACTGCTCCATAATACCAAGGATAGTAACCAAATAGTCCAAGTACCAATTAGAGTTTTTTAGGGTTTAAGTTGATTATTAAGTATCTTAGGAAAAGAAAAAAAGAAAAACTCAAGTGAGCAAAGTAAAAATGACAAGAATATAAATGCTCAAATGAGCAAAGATGAAAATGGCATGAAATATAAAAATGCTATAAAAAAAATAGTACATAAAGCATAAAAAGAATAAAGCATGAAATAAACAAGTCAATAATTAGTGGTTAGTTGGATGACCATATTGAAACTTGCATTTGGAACTCATTAGAGGATTGGTAGAACCAAAGCCTCCACACAACAAGTTGCATTTGCTTTTTGTCAAGTATATCATCCATTTGAAATTCTCACAAGTACCATTTAATGATCAACGATGTTTAAGTGATCCGCGTTGACCAAAGGTGTTGTAGATCCATTAGAGGATTGGTAGAACCAAAGCCTCCACACAATGAATCTCAAGGTTATTGGATCAAAGAGATCAAATTAACATACTTGGGCTTACAATCATAAGTTTGGGCCACGAATGATCATTTATTCGAATCGAGACAAAATTTAGCGCTATGTTAAGCAATCGTAAGTGGACTTATATAGAAGTCGCACCTATTTTGAGGCCGGTCAATAGAAATCTATGCACCATTTCTTTTGAGACATGATATAGAGATCATGCTCCAACAACATTTAGTGCAATGAGAAGGGGAAGAGATGAAGAGAAATTAGGGTAAAAAGAAAAACCACATTTGAATTTATATTTAATCAAACTATTATTAAAATCATTCATCCATCTTTTGTGGAGTTAAACTCAACACCATGGATTCAATGATGTTAATAAAGCCATGATCAAAAAATCAACCCAAGACAGCCAGAAAATATTCACAAAAATAATAATATATTTAATATATGCATTAAAGGGTTTAAAAATGGCTTAAAAAATGGAAAAATAATAAGGAAAATGTCAAGTATATTCAAATTAATCAAGAAATGAAAATAAGTCCGTAGAAAAATCAGAAAATAGGTCAAGTAATTATACAAATTTTTTGGGAATTTTTAAAAGTCAGAAACTATTTTTAAAATTTAAAATAAATGGGTAAAATAAACAAAAATAGTAAAAAATAGTAAAGTCAGAAACAAAAAATAAAATAAGGTCACCAATATTTGTCACAATATCATTGGATCATTCCATAATTTTTTCAGAATTTAAAAATGTGTAAAAGTATTTTTAAACATTTTAAATAAATCAAATAAGTGTAAAATTCATAAAAAAACCAAAACACAAAATGAAATTGTAAAAAAATAAAAATCAGAAAGAGAATAATCAAAAATATTTTTTATAATTTTTTTTGGATTTTTTGGACTAAAAATGAATTTTCTATGATTTTTTGAAATTTAAAACAATTAAAATATAAAAATCAGAAAAAGAAAATAAAAGAAAAAGATGTGGACCATTGGATAAGAGTCAAAACGCGTTAGTAATCAAATCCAAAGGATCTGGCGCGCTGTGCATATCATGGTCTTTAGTGAATAATATACAGAATCATTAATAAATTAGTTTTTTGAAAAAAAACAAATGGCACGCTTTCATTGGTTAGAAGGTGACACGTTGGTTATCTTCAACCTCCAGCCCTCACGAATCGCAGGCCTCTCAAACTGTAAAATCAGAAGCTCGGACCTATGCCATTCGCTTTGTCTCTTCAAGATGAAGACAACCATACCCTCGCGCCATATTTATATAAAATGTAACTCAAGCAATTTGGAAAGAAAGTTTTGAAAAGAGATTTGAAAATTCATGGTCAAAACGTGCTTCCAGATAAAAGTAAGTGTTGTGACTAGGATCAGGGCAATGAGAGCAACACAATGATACCAAAGTTTTGAAGAATTGATGAAGGAATCTACCTATTGAAGTTGAGTTGCAGAGCTCTGAAATTGGACTTCTATGGAGCAATATAGGGCACGATTCTTTAATGTGATTATATGGTTAGCTTCAGGGAAGATCAAGGAAGGTGAATTGATGAAGAAAATGGATTGAAAATAGATTGAGAATAGGATTCGAAGTAGCTGAATTTTGAGTTATGAAGCAAGTTTGGCAGGGTGATTCTGGCTATCTAAGCTTGGGAAATTTAATGGGGGATGACCCTCTATTTATAGGGAATCAAATGGGATGCTCAAGCGCGTGGAATGATGCAAATTGGAGGGAAATCGTGTGAACCTGATGCACGAGCAAAGTGTGATCTGATTTGCATCAAAACTCATCTAATCCTTGGGTTTCAAGGCTCTAATCCACTTTGGGAACTTGGTTAAACATGTTTAGATCACAAAAGCATGCTAATTTGATGTTTAAAGGCCAAAACATGGATTTCAAATTCTGACTTATGGAGAAACTTCAGTTCCAAGTTACCAAGTTTAATACAATGGCATTTCCACCTCAGGGAGTCTTAGGGCAAAATTCTTGATGCTTTGGAAAGATGAGGTAACAAGCTTTGCAATGGAAAAAGAATGGAATGAAATGGAGACTTGAGCTGAAAATTACATGGAGTCAAAGTTGAAGAAAAAGAGTTGACTTTCCATACTTAGAAATATTTCAAATTCTTCTTTAAAAATGACCTATAATCTCTTGCATCCAAACATGGCCTTCCACTTAGAATTTTCTCTTGACCAAAAAATATGGAATGAAGTAGATCTCTTGAATGACATTTTGCAATTTGAACCACTCAAAATCTCCAAAAATTGAGCAAGTTATAACTTGTTGAAGTTGGCCAAAAATCATGAAATGACCTATAATCTTTTGCATTCTTAAGGAAACTTCCATCCATTTTCTCAATTTGAAAATAAATGAAGGCATGAAGTACATAACCTTAAAATAATCATGGAAAAGAAAGGGCTCAAGGTGATAAAAATTGACTAAGTTATGACCATTTGAAGTCACATATGGAAAATTAGGCATTCATCTGGATGACTTGTAATCTTTCTTCTTCACCAAGTTCCTTCCACATGAAAACTCCTTGGAAATTTTGAAGTGATTTTTTGGTAACTCATTGAAGAGAAGAATGTTTTTGGAATCACTCAAAAATACCAAAAGATGAGCAAGATATGCCCCTTTGAAGTCCAAAACCCTGGCCTCTAGATCAAGAGAATGCTTGGTGGAACTTTGCCAAGTTTGAACAAACTATTTGTGCCAATATTCTTCCTTTGTGAATAGAAATTGTTGAGGATGATGATGAGGATATATGGCCACTAAAACCAATTTCATACCAACTTCAAAACAACTTCAATGGTGAGGTTTGAATCTCTCAAGCTTTTGACTAGGGCATGGAAATAAACTCATGAACCCATGAAGCAACTTGCTAAACCTCATTGCCTTTACCTACATTATTAACAAGTAAGACAAACCAATATTGAATTTTGTTAATTAGAGAGAAAAATCAAAGTACAATATCTAGGATCATAAAAGCAAACAAGTCAAGGTGCTTGGTAACTCCTCAAAGGGCAAAGCTAAAGACAGGGAGAAGAACCAAAATCCCTAATGTGATTTTGTGGTGATTGAAACAATATGGTATGATGAAGGGATATTAGGGGCAAAAATTGGGGTACAACAGCTGCCCTTATTTAAGTTTCTTCTATCCAGAGATACGAAGGTTAAAATCTTCGTGTCGACGTGATCGAAGACACTTAAATATAAAACAAACCCTATTTTTGGCCCTAAGATGCCATGCAAATGTTTATGCATATGAATGCATATGAATGGAACAAACGAGACACAAAGTAGCATTGGGGAGGAAACACAAAATGCAGAAGCAAAAGAGCAATCCCACCAGGAAAATAAATCATTGCTAAACCATGGGAAAAGAATCAGAGAGGAGGATAACAAGCATCGACGTTCACTGCCTATGTACTACCAACGTTCACTGAATATATCATACCACCACCATTTACTGACGATGAACTATCAACGTTAACTGAAGATAGCAAAAAGATAACAAGCACCAACGTTCACTGTCCATGTACTACCAACGTTCACTGAAGGTAGAAAGAGAAAAATATATCATATCACCGCCGTTCACTGACGATGAACTATCAACATTCACTGAAGATAGAAAAAAAGATAACAAATACCGACGTTCACTGTCGATGTACTACCAACGTTCACTGAAGGTAGAAAGAGAATATATCATACCACCGTCGTTCACTGACGATGAACTATCAACATTCACTGAAGATATCAAAAAGATAACAGACATCGACGTTCACTGCCGATGTACTACCAACATTCACTGAAGGTAGACAGAGAATATATATCATATCACCGCCGTTCACTGACAATGAACTATCAACGTTCACTGAAGATAGCAAAAAGATAACAAACACCAACTTTCACTGCCGATGTACTACCAACATTCACTGAAGGTAGAAAGATAATATATCATACCACCCCCGTTCACTGACGATGAACTATCAACGTTCACTGAAGATAGCAAAAAGATAACAAACACCAACGTTCACTGTCGTTGTACTACCAACGTTCACTGAAGGTAGAAAGATAAAAGTATATCATATCACCGTCGTTCACTGGCGATGAACTATCAACGTTCACTGAAGATAGCAAAAAGATAACAAACACCAACGTTCACTGCTGATGTACTACCAACATTCACTGAAGGTAGAAAGAGAAAAATATATCATATCATCGCTGTTCACTGACTATGAACTATCAATGTTCACTGAAGATAGAAAGAGAATATATCATATCAAGTTTTCCCAGAATTCTGGTGTTCTGCCAAGAACGGGTCTCAACTTCTTCTTTAACCAAGGAGATCTGCCTGGAAAGGGTAATATGTAACCTGTCTCAAATAAAGAGACTTCCACTTATTGTCAAAGGGGAAATGCAAAGAGAAATGACTTTCTATGGATAGAAATATGACTTCCCGGAGAAATGCCATGATATTCTCACTGAGGAGATAAAGTCTTCTTGTGAAAAATAAATGCACAAACAAAAACTCAAAGTTTTCAGAAATCCATAATAAATGACATCGTCATGCAACCACAAATCCAATTTAGAAATATATCGAAGCAAGACGGCCAAAGCAGATTCATCTTTTGAGAAATAAACTCAAGAGGGAAGACCAAATTCAACTAAGCAAAGAGCGTTGCAGGAAAGGTCAAAACACAATGTCAATGAATGATGATTTTAGCAATGCATGGTGTATGTATGAATGTATGAGTGCTATTGTGCATATGCTGAGAAAAAGGATACATAATTAGTGCAGACAAACGAAACCGCCTTAGTTACTAACAACATTGGGCTAAGCTTCAACCAGAAAGATCAATCCAGGAAAGGTAAAAGCGGTTGCGGAAACCAAACCTATTATGTTAACTTCACTGAGGGGAAACAAAATCCGAATGCAGCTTAAATCAAACAGACACCGGGATAGAACATCCTTCTTCTGGTTTCATCGGAGAAACTGTTTTCCAAAAGCAACATGCCTATTGGAGATTGCAAGACCAACCTCAAATAAAGCAGACTGACGCCGAAACAACCAAGTCTCACTGGGGGGGTCAAGCCTACCTCCCTAGAGAAAAAAAACTGCGGACTGAAACTTTACACGAATATTCATTCCTACAAGAGATTCCATGGGATAATCTTCCCGGGAAATCAAGAAGTCAACACTAGTGTCGATACTGTAAAAAGAGCGACATCTCAGCACACTAAGGGAATAAAACCTTTCATCATATGAGGAAAGACTTTTCTGGGGAAACTGGGACGGAGGATTCTGACCATGCAAACCCAAAATCAAAAGCGAATCAATACTTGACTGGGGATAATGGGATCACCAACATAATACTATACCTTGTACCCACTGATGTCGTCTTTAACTATCTGAGAAACAACAAAGATTGCACACCAGTAAAATGACCTGAGAAAACCTTCACGAAGGGAGTAAATCTTCTTAAAACAAATGGAGTTTGTTCATTCTAGGGATCACCATTTTTGTTGTCATTGTTTCAACACAAATCCCAAAGTAAATCGAATTGTAAAGATCTCTTCTCTTTTCTTTTGAAAAGTCAATTTTGCTTTTTAATCTCTTTGCTTTAATAGTTATTATCAATAATAAATGAAGTCTTTTCAAGCTAAATAAAAATAAGAACACAAAGAATTGGGCAAAAGCTCGAATTTCATTAATAGAATGGTAGTCCGCGAATGGCAAGACTCCATGGATGATTACAAAGTTGGGAAATGGTAATACATAATGGAAAAGATACATTGACATACAATCACCATTATCCCCCTAGCAACTTTTGAAATCATGAGCAGTAACTTTCGTTGAAGTATGGTGAGGATCCAAGAAGATTGTTGCTTCAACGATCAAGTCTCGTCTGACGTAGTTACTTGCCAAGAAAATCCCTAACTTTTTCCTAAGCTGCCCTTGCGGGTTTTCAACTTAGCGGGAAATTTATTCTGTTTATGTCTCTAATTTTTTCCTAGACCTCCCTTTCGGGTTTTCGGCCTACCGAGGTGCTCCTTTTTGCCTAAGCCGCCCTTTCGGGTTTTCAACTTAGCAAGTTGTTCTTTTATTTCTTTAGGCGAAGTATTCCTTGACTGCATCAGCATTCATGGGACGTGGGAACTCCTTGTCATCCATAGTTTCAAGAATTAGTGCACCACTAGAGAAGGCTTTCTTGACAACATATGGGCCTTTAAAATTGGGAGTCCACTTGCCCCTAGAATCAGTGTTGAAAGACATGATCTTCCTGAGTACGAGGTCACCTTCTCTGAATTCACAAGGTTTGGGCTTTTTATCAAATGCTTTCTTCATTCTTTTCTGATATAACTGCCCATGACACAAAGCTGTCATTCTCTTCTCTTCAATAAAATTTGATTGGTCAAACCTATTCTGAACCCATTCAGCCTCTGACAATTTGGCTTCCATTATCACACGCAGCGAGGGAATCTCTACCTCGACAGGGAGTACAACTTCCATTCCATACACTAGGGAAAATAGGGTTGCTCCTGTTGAAGTGCGAACAGATGTTCGATATCCATGCAAAGAAAAAGGGAGCATTTCATGCCAATGTTTATAAGTGACAACCATTTTCTGGATAACTCTCTTGATATTCTTATTAGCAGCTTCAACAACCTCATTCATCTTTGGCCTGTATGGAGACGAATTATGATGGACAATATTGAATTCTTCACACAGTTCTGTCATCATCTTGTTGTTCAAATTTGAGCCATTGTTAGTGATGATTCTTCTTGGCATACTATAGCGGCATATAAGATTGTTCTTGATGAAACACACAACCACTTGTTTGGTAACATTGGCATATGAAGCAGCTTCTACCCATTTGGTAAAGTAGTCAATTGCTACCAAGATGAAACGGGGTCCATTCGAAGCCTTGGGTTCTATCATCACGATCATGTCAATACCCCACATAGAGAAAGTCCATGGAGAGGAAATCACATTGAAAAGTGTCGGAGGCACATGGATCTTATCTGCATAAATCTAACATTTATGGCACTTCTTTGCAAATTTTTAACAATCAGATTCCATTGTCAACCAATAATAACCTGCCCTTAGCATCTTTTTAGCCATTGAATGTCCATTAGCATGAGTGCCAAATGAACCTTCATGAATCTCATGCATCAACATGTCTGCTTCGTGTCTATCCACACATCTGAGCAAGACCATGTCAAAATTTCTCTTGTATAACACATTTTCACTGAGGAAGAATCTGCCTGCCAATCTTCTCAGTGTCTTTCTATCTTTCTTTGATGCACCAAATGGGTATTCCTGAGTCTGAAGAAAATGTTTGATATCATAATACCAAGGTTTTTCATCTTCTACCTCCTCTGTCACAAACACATTAGCGGGCCTATCTAGCCATCAAACTGTAATTCGGGGTATATCATTCCAAGCGTTTACTTGGTACATGGAAGCCGGAGTTTCCAGAGCATCTGCCATTTGATTTTCATCCCTAGGAATGTGATGGAATTCAACTTTATTGAAGAAGGGCAGTAATCTTCTAGCATAATCTTTGTAAGGGATCAAGCCAGGGTGACGAGTGTCCCATTCTCCTTTAACCTGATTTATTACCAAAGCTGAATCACCATACACATATAGAATCTTGATTCTGAGATCAATAGCTTTCTCAAGACCCATGATGCAAGCCTCATATTCCGCCATATTATTAGTGCAATCAAATGTTAACCTCGCAGTAAAAGGAATATGCGATCCATGAGGAGTAACAATCACAACACCAATTCCTTTACCATAAGCATTCACAACTCCATCAAATACCATACTCTAACGAGATTCAGGGTCGGGGTCCTCCTCAGGCAATGGTTCATCACAATCTTTCACTTTCAAGAACATCATATCTTCATCGGGTAATTCATATTTTGCAGACTGATGATCTTCCACCGGCTGGTGAGCAAGATAATCTGCCAACACACTACTTTTAATAGCCTTTTGAGTGTGGTACTCGATGTCATATTCAGATAACAACATATGCCAGCGGGAAATTCTCCCAGTAAGAGCATGCTTTTCAAAAATATACTTGATTGGATCCATTTTGGATATCAACCAAGTTGTATGATTCAACATATACTGCCGCAAACGCTTTTCCGCCCAGGCCAAAGCACAACATGTTTTTTCTAGCATAGAATACTGCGACTCACAATCAGTGAACTTTTTTCTAAGATAATAAATAGCGAACTCTTTCTTTCCCGTTTCATCCTGTTGTCTCAGAATACAACCCATAGATTTATCTAACACTGTTAGATACATAATCAACGGTCTTCCTTCTACAGGAGGGAGCAAGATAGGAGGTTCAAGCAAATAATCTTTAATACTTTCAAATTCCCTTTGGCAGTCATCTGTCCACACACAACCCTGATCTTTCTTTAACAACTTAAAGATCGGTTCACACATTGCAGTTATGTGGGAAATAAATCTGGAGATATAATTCAAACGCCCGAGGAAACCCCTGACTCGCTTTTTAATTCTTGGTGCTGGCATTTCTTGAATTGCCTTGAATTTTTCAGGGTCAACTTCAATTCCTTTCTGGCTAACAATAAAACCCAACAATTTCCCCGATCTAACTCCGAAGGTGCATTTATTTGGATTCAGGCAGAGACGATACTTCCTCAAACGCCGAAACAACTTTAATAAATCTTCTATATGCCCTTCTTCAGTTTAGGATTTGGCAATCATATCATCAACATATACTTCGATTTCTTTGTGCATCAGATTATGGAATAGGGTTGTCATAGCCCTCTGGTACGTTGCACCAGCGTTCTTCAATCCGAAGGGCATCACTCTGTAACAGAATGTTCCCCAGGGTGTGATAAACATTGTTTTTTCCATGTCCTCTAGAGCCATTCTTATTTGATTATACCCGGAAAATCCGTCCATGAACGAGAATACCTTGAATTTTGTTGTGCTACCCACTAACATGTCAATGTGAGGCAATGGAAAATCATCTTTTGGAATAGCTTTATTTAGATCTCTGTAATCTATGCACATGCGGACTTTTCCGTCTTTTTTTGGTACTGGGACAATGTTGGCAATCCATTGAGGATACAATGACGTCACAAGAAAACCAACATTAATCTGCTTTAGGACCTCCTCCTTGATCTTTACTGCCATATCTGGATGGGTTCTTCTCAACTTTTGTTTAACTGGCGGACATTATGGCTTCAACGGCAAATGATGCTCGACAATGTCTGTATCTAGACCAGGCATATCTTGATAAGACCAGGCAAAAATATCCACATACTCTTTCAACAGCTCAATCAACCCGCTCTTCACATCAGGATGCAACGATGCTCCAATCTTAACCTCCTTCGGATCTTCTTCTCAACCCAAACTAACCACTTCCAAAGGATCTTTATATGGCTGAATGGTATTCTCCTCGTGCTCAAGCAACTGTGAGACCTCTTCTGGAATCTCATCATAATCTTCTTCTTTATCCCCAAACACAGGACAATCAAAGTTGGGAGAGGGTGCAGGGTCATTGTATTCAACGGGTTTTTTAATTAATCTGCACATGTGATTTATGATTGCTTTTAGAAACTGACACATATAACAAGTGATCATGCAGATTAATTTTCAGTTATTATTTATTTTGAAAGGTTTTATTTATTTATTACCATTTCCCAAGAAAAAGGCAGAAAATAAAAGACATAATTTTGGAAGCAAAGACAACCTTTATTAATGATCTTATCAATTATAGCAAACAAATAAGCCCTACAATATTAATACTTCCACCTTGGGAAGAGTGAAAGCTTTTCAAAAGAAAGAGAAAGATTAACAAAACAAATTACTTTGAAATATGTATGCAAGAAGGAACATCAATGGTGACCCAGTTCTGAACTCGAACTCCATGTGTCACATAATTAGGTACTTCCTACTCTACTTCATCCTCTTCAACAACATTAATTCCAGAAACAATCAGATGGAGGTAGCCTCCACTGCGTAAAACATCATGATAATTGTTCACAGAAGACTTTGACTTCAAACTTTCGCTTTTGCCATTCCTCGAAGAGAAACCCAAACCAGCTCTGTTTTTGTTTACGGGTGGATCCACAAGTCGTCCCCAAACTGCATTATGACCATTGCGCACAACCTGCTGTGCATCCTTCAGTGAGACCACATAATTCTCATTTTTCCTTATGTTGTCAATGGATAGGGCTTGGAACTGGGTTCCAACAGCAGCCTCATCCTCTTATACAATACTGAAAGAGGATAGATGGGATATCAACAACGCCTGCTCCCCATTTACGATCACTACCTTCCCTTCACGCACAAATTTTAGCTTCTGATGTAGAGTTGATGTGACAGCCGCTGCTTCGTGTATCCATGGCCGCCTTAGCAAACAACTATACGCGGGAATAATGTCCATTACCTGGAAAGTTATCAAGAACAAATGTGGTCCTAAATGGATGGGTAAGTCCACCTCACCGATGACAGATTTCCTCGACCCATCAAAAGCCTTCACAATGATGCCACTCGGGCGCATAGGAGTTCCTTGATACTTCAACTTCATGAGGGTACTTCTTGGTATAACATTCAACGCGGATCCGTTATCAATTAGAACATTAGATATCGAGTCATTCTTGCAGTTCATGGATATATGGAGGGCCAGGTTGTGATTCCTCCCTTCATATGGTAACTCATCATCGCAGAAACTCAAGTTGTTACACGATGTAATGTTTCCAATTACGCTGCTGAATTGATCTAACGGCATGTCATTCTCTACAAAAGCTTGGTCTAGTACTCTCATCAGTGATTCCCTATGAGCGAAGGAATTCATCAGTAATACCAGGATGGATATCTTTGAAGGAGTGTGCAATAGTTGTTCTACAATTTTGTAGTCCCTCATCTTAATTATCTTCAAGATATCATCCACTTCTTTCTCTAATGTGGCCCCGCTAGTCTCTCCTGTAGCCTTCTTAGGCTCATCATTCTCAGCAATTTTCTTTTCAGCAACAACATCTTTTCAAATAACCGGCGCAAACACACGACCGCTACGGTTCACCCAGCTATTATCAGCTATATTTCCAACATATGGCATTGGTTGGATGGGAACCTCCACCCCATCTTCTAAGATTGTAGCATTGTATTTGTATGGCACAACCTTATCTGATTTATAGGGAACAAGACCTGGAAGACTAATTACCAATGGGGTAACAACTGGTTTTCTATGGTACTCCACCTCAAGATGAGCGGGTGCACGAAAGCAAGGTACAATTACGTTTACACCTTCCTCAACACAATCAGCCCTCAAAAGGTCATTTCCGGCAAACAAATCTTCGTCTGAAGAGAAATACTCATCCGCTGAGGCATACTCTTCCTCTGACTCTTCTTTCATCAAACAAACTTCAACCATATCAATCTCGTGATAATCATTTATATGTCCTGTGATATTAATAGTCCCATTTTCTAACAACAATTGAAAACCCTCCCTCACAATATAACATCCCCGGGGGTCTTGACAGCAAACTAAGCAAGACCCATATTGGTGTTCCACCTGTCCAGCAGTACGGCAGAAAGTGGCATGCAACTGTACGAGATCTTCATTCAAATGTTCTACTTCAAAAAATCTGAATTCACCCAGACATCCAGAAACCATATTCACTTCCTCCTCATATTCTGCCCTAGGCCTGATTATATGGATTAAACCTTCGTCCATCATCTCCTGTAAATCAGCCTTTATCTTCTCGCAACCTTGTATGTTTGTACTACAAACAGCACAACCGGCATGGTCGTGCGTATAATAACTGAATTCACAGAGGTCTGTGTGCATCTTTACCAAATCCCCTCTAACCAGATTAATGTCAAAAATCCGGAAGTCACCTGGACAACCGGCCACCATATTCACAGCACTCACTCCCCCGTGTTTGGGTAGAGGATTGTCTTTCACGTTAGGTCCCATGTCTTTGAAAGATAAAATTCCTGACTTCACCAACCTTTGAACTTCAGTCCTCAAAGGATAACAATTTTCAACACTATTCCCTGGTGCTCCCTGATGAAAGGTGCACGTCTGGTCTGCTTTTTAATACCAAGGCAATGGTGATGGTACAGCGGGAGGTGGTCATGTATGGACCAAATTCTTCTAAATCAATGCTGGTAATAGCTCTGCATAACTCATGGGAATAGGGTCATAGTTCTCCCTTCTCTGATTATTCCCTTGGTTCCCCTACTGGGACTGTCTTTGATAAGCAACGGTAGTTGGAGTGGCATTCATAACAGGAGTCACTGAAGTAACTTGCTGGTGACGCTGAAAATTCCTTCTAGGAGAATTCACTCTCCTCTCTTGTATGACAACATTGGTATCCCCCTCTTTCTTCTTTGTAAACCCATAAGCTGGTTTCTTCACACCTCCAGATCCTTCACCCTTTATCAAACGACCTTCTCTTACTGCCTCTTCTAGGCGGACACCCATTCCTACCATCTCTGTAAAATCACTTGGGGCACTTTCTACCATTCTTTCATAGTAGAAAGCTCCTAGCGTCTTCAGAAAAATTTTAGTCATTTCTTTCTCCTCCATGGGAGTAATCACTTGTGCAGCCACTTCGCGCTATCTCTGTGCATACTCTTTGAACGATTCTCTGTCTTTCGAAACCATGGCCCTAAGCTAGTCACGATCGGGTGCCATTTCCACATTGTACTGGTATTGTTTTATGAATGCTTCTCCCAAATCATTAAAGGTATGGATGTTGGCACTGTCTAAACTCGTGTACCATTTCAACGCTGCACCGGTCAGACTATCCTGGAAAAAGTGAATCAGCAGACGCTGATCATCGATGTGGGTTGACATTCTCCTTACATACATCACCAAGTGAGCACGAGGGCAAGTGTTTCCCTTGTACTTCTCAAACTCAGGGACCTTGAACTTAGCAGGCACTTTAACATTCGGGACCAAACACAACTCATTCACGTTCTTCCCAAATAACTCTTTTCCCCTAAGAGCCTTCATCTCTCTTTGCATTCTTTCAAACTGCTCTTTGAAATCATCCATTCTGTCATAAAGACCCAAATCTTCACTCGGCGGAGGGAAAGGACGACACACATCTTCGTTAACAAACGGGACCAAATTCACCGAAGGAGGTGCAGCAGGAACAATATGCACCACAGGAGGTGCTAGAGTAACAAAATTTGGAACCACTGGAGCATCTTGGGGGCCCAAATTGAAACCTTCAGGGGCAAAATTCTATGGCATTCCCCACGGATATCCCTGAGGCATACGGTTCTGAATAACAGTCGGAGTAGCGGATACAGGAACAGCGGGAACTTCAGCACTTGCCCTTGTTGGTTGAGGTTGAACACTCGGTGGCTGATTCTGAGCAACCACCAGAGCTTCCATCAGAGTAGTCAAATTGGCCAAGCCAGCCTTTAAAGCAGAAACTTCTTCGCGTAGCTCGCGATTCTCCTGTTCCAAATTGTCCATCTTCTTTTTGAAGTTAGCCCGAGTGTTGTAGTGATGAGTCAGCTTGCTGAATAAAGTAAAGAAGTTGGGTAAGGCACCTGGATATGCATAATAAATGCAAGAAATATGTGCAATATGATGCATGTCATGCAATGCACATGATTATTTTCATTCCATCATTTAATATTTCAAGGGATTTAAGATTTATAGACATATTGCAAACATCAAAATAATAACGCATTTGAAATACTGAAATTTTTTTATTATAATAACTCCAAAATGAATTACAAGTTTCAATGATCCCAAGTACAAGATTAAAATTCAATCTAAAAATCCTGAGAGAAAGAAATTGATAGAGATCAGTCTGTACGCTGGCGCTTCCCTGTGAGCCTGGAAATCTGAGCCCTCAACCTCTGGTTTTCTTCCACCTGTCTGATGGCAACCTCCTTCCAATCATTTGAAGCAGGAAGCGAGTAATCAGCACCTGTTTGAGGCTTAGGAGAAAATAAATCCCCTTGCCTCTCCATGGACTCCACCGCTCGAATTTCAAGGATCTCGACCAAATCATCTTTCTCCTTCAAGTCTGCCTTGTAGGAACTCTCTAAAGTCTGGAACATGTTCTTCCAAGCATTCCTTTCCTGTTACATCCTAACCAACGCGGGTTGCGGTTCTTCCAGATCATCTAATAAAGGAGGAGTGGCCTTCACAAACAGATCATGCATGGGTATCTCCCAAGTATACGACATCTTCGACTGCATGGCTCTCGATCAGACCCACTGAAGATATGGCTCCAAAGCAACAACACCCTTAGGTCCAAAATCCTTCCTACTCTTCTTATGAATGTGACGCCATGCCTTCGCAATCTGCTCCCTAACTTCCATGTGGTCTTCTCCTTCCTTCAGAAAGAAACTACTCAAATGAATACTGTTCGATTTATCCCTCATCGGATATCCAAGCTGTCGTCGTGCAAGAACAGGGTTATAGTTAATTCCTCCCTTTGTACCAAGAAGAGGTACATTGGGGAAACTACCACAACTGTCAATAATCTACACATCCTGATGAGCTCGATGATACTAATCAATATCTGAGTGAGTAAGTGCCATGATCTTAGGAGCCCAACGAGGTTCCTTCTTGACATCCCAAAAAGCATCAGACTGAGGCATATGAGAGATGAACCACCGGTACAACAGAGGCGTGCAACAGATAATCATTCCTTCATGATAAGAACTCTGAAGATGAACAGAGTAATAAACCTCGCCCAACAGTGTAGGAACTGGGTTTCTAATCATGAAAATCCTGATAACGTTAATGTCGACAAACTTGTCCACATTAGGAAATAAGAATAATCCATAAGCAAGTAAAGCAAAGATGGCCTCAAAAGCAACCGTACTCTTCATTCTGGAAAAGTAACGAGATTTCTCCAATAATAACTGAGTTGGTAATCCTCTAATCCCTCCTTTAGTGGTCATATGGGCTTCCACCTCAGACTTCCCCAAATGAATCAAAGAACTAATCTCATGTGGTTTTGGCTCACCCTCCAAACCAGTAAAAGGAACACGATCCGTAACAGATAAATCCAATAGACGAGAATACTCCTCCAGTGTAGGCATAAGCTGATAATTGGGAAAAGTAAACCAGTGATACATCAGATCATAGAACTGGACCAAGGTCGAGAGAATACCCTCCTTCATCTTCAGCTTCATGAGGGGGATAATGGATTCATACTTCTTCTGAAAGTCTGCAGGACACTCAATCTCTGGACTCAGACTGATCAACTCATCTATCTTGGGATCCTTGAAACTGTATTTCCCGGTCTTTCTCTTTCCAGAATCCATGGTTAAAAGTACCTGAGATATTCACAAATAGTCAACCTTTGAATCCCTTAAAATATTGTTTTCTTCAAAAGATTCTTATGAGTGCATGGATGCATGATGCAACAATCACACACAAGATCACACATATAGGGTTCATAGGTTCAACATCACGAGCATGAGGTCGGAGGTACTACCCATAAGGTGTTGGTCTAAGAGTTATCACCTGCCGAACAAGGTTCTAGAGGTTCCCAGGGTCTACATCCTTCCTTCGGATATTACCAACTTCCCAATTAACTCGGTAATTAGTAATATTCTCAAGAAAGACTCGTCCGAGCGTAGTATCGCGTGATAACTATTTCCGGATTACTCCGTCATAGCTTTCGTACTACACCTAAAAGGCCAAGATGGGTTTGGTATTCTACGGTCCTCAGTTTCAACAGGCTCCCAGGTCGAAAGCAGTACGTCTTCCTAATTACTCGGTAAACGACACTACAATCAAAGGGGCCTCCACTGAGTGGGGGATCTCATGCCTCCTTTTTTGGGATTACCCTCTCAAAGTTAACATGACTATACCGCTCGTCCTATCTTAAAGTTTGCCCAAGTCCGAGTATAGGACTTATGAGTAATCTCCAAGCACCCTGAAAACCAGGAAAATCCAAACAAACATATATACAAAATATAACACATAAACACAATAACACATATACAGACAATAAACAAAGATAGGCTTAACCCACTTAGGGATGGACCAGCAAGAGGTTAATCTTTCCCCAGTGAAGTTGCCATTTTTCTGTAGCGGTAGAAATGTTCAAGACTAAGCCATTGGATTGACTAGACTTTATACAAATCAAAAATAAAAATTGCCACCGCGCTTTATTATTTCCAAAGGAATAGGAAAAGAGCGAATAACCCAAAAAGGGGGGAAAGATTCAAGGTAAGGGGGTTGGTTATGCAAAGGGAAGGTATTAGAACCCTAAACATCTACGGTACTCTGTAGGAACCTCTTTTTAAAATCTATATATTTTGGCTATAAAAATGTGTTATATATAAAATGGATGGTGGAGGTGAGAAGAGAAATATGTTTGTTTTTTTAATGATTTTTGCACCCTTCGCGGTTGCGAACCTTTGGTGCCTATGTACCACCTTTAGTGCAATAGGGGATAAGGATACACATAGTTCCTCTTTTAAAAAAATTGAAACACAAAGTGTGTTGGTTAATTTTAAGAGATAAGACATCATCGTCATTGTCCGTGTGGAAAAGCATACTTACTACCCACAATCATGAGAAAGGAGAATTTGCATCATCTCAAAGTGGAGGATATGGCTTGGATTTTAAAATCAACAATGCCTCACTCAACACCCAAGTGGAAAATATCTCTCTTCACTACATATTGTAGAAGTATAGTTGTTTGTATCACTTACAAGGATTGACAAGAGCCTAATCTTTTAAGAAAAGTTTAAGGGTAAAAGCCAAAGTGGCAAAATGGTTTGAAATGAGATTGGTTGACTTTTAGTCTTCTCATAAAAAAAATGTCAAAGTATTATTAAATTGATTGAGGTTTATTTATGAAAATGTTTGAAAATTCATGGACATAAGTCCAAGTTTATTATGAAAATGCTTCAAGTTTCAAAATAAGAAGAGTTTTCAAAAAAGGGAGGGAGAAGATTTTTAAAATTAAAGAAGATGGGAGGAGAAGAAGGGGCTATCCTAAAGAATAAGGTAAAAGCTAAGGATAAGAACCATCTAACCTACAAGAAGCCAAAACTTGACATTATGAGTCAAGATATAATTCCCATTCTTTGGTTTGAAACCAAGCAAGCAAAGATACTAGACCTCTTCAAATGTATTAAGTCTTCAAAAATTGGGCAGAGTAACGGCTGTATACGGGTGAATTCTAGATTACAAACAAAGGATGCAATCACAAAAACCTGCACACAAAAACAAACAAGCAACCTAATGTCTTGAGGTAAACCTCAAGATCTCCAGACAAAATAATCAGATAAGCTCCCAAGGTCTCCAAGATAGGCCAAGGTTTCTAATCCTAAGTCCAAAAAAAAGGTCCACTGCTCCATAATGCCAAGGATAGTAACCAAATAGTCCAAGTACCAATTAGGGTTTTTTAGGGTTTAAGTTGATTATTAAGTATCTTAGGAAAAGAAAAAAAGAAAATCTCAAGTGAGCAAAGTAAAAATGACAAGAATATAAATGCTCAAATGAGCAAAGATGAAAATGGCATGAAATGTAAAAATGCTATAAAAAATAAATAGTACATAAAGCATAAAAAGAATAAAACATAAAATAAACAAGTCAATAATTAGTGGTTAGTTGGATGACCATCTTGAAACTTGCATTTGGAACTCATTAGAGGATTGGTAGAACCAAAGCCTCCACACAACAAGTTGCATTTGTTTTTTGTCAAGTATATCATCCATTTGAAATTCTCACAAGTACCATTTAATGATCAACGATGTTTAAGTGATTCGCGTTGACCAAAGGTGTTGTAGATCCATTAGAGGATTGGTAGAACCAAAGCCTCCACACAATGAATCTCAAGGTTATTGGATCAAAGAGATCAAATTAACATACTTGGGCTTACAATCATAAGTTTGGGCCACGAATAATCATTTATTTGAATCGGGACAAAATTTAGTGCTATGTTAAGCAATCGTAAGTGGACTTATATAGAAGTAGCACCTATTTTGAGGCCGGTCAATAGCAATCTATGCACCATTTATTTTGAGACATGATATAGAGATCATGTTCCAACAACATTTAGTGCAATGAGAAGGGGATGAGATGAAGAGGAATTAGGGTAAAAAGAAAATCCACATTTGAATTAATATTTAATCAAATTATTATTAAAATCAATCATCCATATTTTGTGGAATTAAACTCACACCATGGATTCAATGATGTTACTAAAGTCATGATCAAAAAATCAACCCAAGACAGCTAGCAAATATTCACAAAAATAATAATATATTTAATATATGCATTAAAGGGTTTAAAAATGGTTTAAAAAATGGAAAAATAATAAGGAAAATGTCAATTATATTCAAATTAATCAAGAAATAAAAAATAAGACCATAGAAAAATCAGAAAATAGGTCAAGTAATTATACAAATTTTTTGGGAATTTTTAAAAGTAATAAACTATTTTTAAAAATTAAAATAAATGGGTAAAATTAACAAAAATAGTAAAAAATAGTAAAGTCAGAAACAAAAAATAAAATAAGTGTAAAATATCATTGGATCATTCCATAATTTTTTCAGAATTTAAAAATGTGTAAAAGTATTTTTAAACATTTTAAATAAATCAAATAAGTGTAAAATTCATAAAAAATACCAAAACACAAAATTAAATTGTGAAAAAATAAAAATCAGAAAGAGAATAATCAAAATATTTTTTATAATTTTATTTTTGGATTTTTTGGACTAAAAATGAATTTTCTATGATTTTTTGAAATTTAAAACAATTAAAATATAAAGATCAGAAAAAGAAAATAAAAGAAAAAGATGTGGACCATTGGATGAGAGTCAACACGCGTTAGTAATCAAACCCAAAGGATCTGGCGCGCTGTGCATATCATGGTCTTTAGTGAATAATGTACAAAATCATTAATAAATCAGATTTTTGAAAAAAAATAAATGGCACGCTTTCATTAGTTAGAAGGTGACACGTTGGTCATCTTCAACCTCTAGCCCTCACGAATTGCAGGTCTCTCAAACTGTAAAATCTGAAGCTCAGACCTATGCCATTTGATTCGTCTCTTCAAGACGAAGACAACCATACCCTCGCGCCATATTTATATAAACTGTAACTCAAGCAATTTGGAAAGAAAGTTTTGAAAAGGGATTGGAAACTTCATGGTCAAAACGTGCTTCCCGATAAAAGTGTGTTGTAACTAGGATCAGGGCAATGAGAGCAACACAATGATACCAAAGTTTTGAAGAATTGATAAAGGAATCTACCTATTGAAGTTGAGTTGCAGAGCTCTGAAACTGGACTTCTATGGAGCAATATAGGGCACGATTCTTGAATGTGATTATATGGTTAGCTTCAGGGAAGATCAAGGAAGGTGAATTGATGAAGAAAATGGATTGAAAAAGGCTTGAGAATAGGATTCGAAGTAGCTGAATTCTGAGTTGTGAAGCAAGTTTGGCAGGATGATTCTGGCTATCTAAGCTTGGGAAATTGAATTTGGAATGACCCTCTATTTATAGGGAATCAAATGGGATGCTCAAGCGTGTGGAATGATGCAAATTGGAGGGAAATTGTGTGAACCTGATGCACGAGCAAATTGTGATCTGATTTGCATTAAAAACTCATATAATCCTTGCATTTCAAGGCTCTAATCCACTTTGGCAACTTGGTTAAACATGTTTAGATCACAAACACGTGCTAATTTGATGTTTAAAGGTCAAAACATGGATTTCAAATTCTGACTTATGGAGAAACTTCAGTTCCAAGTTACCAAGTTCAATCCAATGGCATTTCCACCTCAGGCAGTCTTAGGGCAAAATTCTTGATGCTTTGGAAAAATGAGGTAACAAGCTTTGCAATGGAAAAATAATGGAATCAAATGGAGACTTGAGCTGAAAATTACATGGAGTCAAAGTTGAAGAAAAAGAGTTGACTTTCCATACTTAGAAATATTTTTAAATTCTTCTTTAAAAAAGAACTATAATCTCTTGCATCCAAACATGCCCTTCCACTTAGAATTTGATCTTGACCAAAAAAGATGGAATGAAGTAGATCTCTTGAATGACATTATGAAATTTGAACCACTCAAAATATCCAAAAATTGAGCAAGTTATGACTTGTTGAAGTTGGCCAAAAATCATGAAATGACCTATAATCTTTTGCATTCTTAAGGCAACTTCCATCCATTTTCTCACTTTGCACATAAAAGAAGGCATGAAGTACACATCCTTAAGATCATCATGGAAAAAATAGTGGGCTCAAGGTGATAAAAATTGACCAAGTTATGACCATTTGAAGTCACATATGGAAAATTAGGGATTCATCTGGATAACTTGTAATCTTTCTTCTTCACCAAGTTCCTTCCACATGAAAACTCCTTGGAACTTTTGAAGTGATTTGTTGGTAACTCGTTGAAGAGAAGAATGTTTTTGGAATCACTCAAAAATACCAAAAGATGAGCAAGATATGCCCCTTTGAAGTCCAAAACCCTGGCCTCTAGATCAAGAGAATGCTTGGTGGAACTTTGCCAAGTTTGAACAAACTTTTTGTTCCAATATTCTTCCTTTGTGAATAGAAATTGTTGAGGATGATGATGAGGATGTATGGCCACCAAAACCAATTTCATACCAACTTCAAAACAACTTCCATGGGGAGGTTTGAATCTCTCAAGATTTTGACTAGGGCATGGAAATAAACTCATGAACCCATGAAGCAACTTGTTAAACCTCATTGCCTTTACCTACATTATTAACAAGTAAGACAAACCAATATTGCATTTTATTAATTAGAGAGAAAAATCAAAGTACAATATCTATGATCACAAAAGCAAACAAGTCAAGGTGCTTGGTAACTCCTCAAAGAGCAAAGCTAAAGACAGGGAGAAGAACCAAAATCCCTAATGTGATTTTGTGGTGATTGAAATAATATGGTATGATGAAGGGATCTTAGGGGCAAAAATTAGGGTACAACAAGAGCCATCTGACCAATCATCTAGATTCTCATCTCTGCCATCTTAGCTTGTAGTTGTTCCAACTGTTCATCCTTGTTATCTCCGGGATTCTTCTTGGTCATGTTCTCGATGAGGAGTGATTTCAATCCTTCTTGCCCCTTGGCTAAGCTTAGGAACATCTCTTGGAAATGAGCATTCTGAGTCTGGAGATCTTTGATTGTCTGTTCAAGAGCAATTTTTTCTTAAATAAACAAAAGGAAGATGAGAAAACTTGTCCTAGAAACCTATTGTGTGATGATATGTATGACATGTAGATGCATATCCAATGTTTTCAAGGATCTCGTAGGATTTTAATTTGAAATATTAAAAATTGAATTTGTTTGCATCTTTGTCTGAAGAACTTTGAGTCTTCATCTTTGAACGTCTTTCTATAAGAATCAAGATCACCATATCAAGTGGATCATAGCCTCTTACTCAATAGATTGTACTTTGATCTTGACGGTATCTGTCTAGAGAAAAATAAATCCTCTTGCCCCTTGCTAGAAATCTGACTTATGATAATCCTGCACCATAAATCCCTAAGATCCTTGAAATAGTTAGTAAAAATGATATGTTATGATGATATGATGCTATGATATCATGTTCATGTTAGATAGGTAGGAAACACAAAAAAGTCACACAAGAGCCTTAGGTTTAAAGGCTTGAATGAATTCCATAGATAAATACCCTTCCGCATTGAAGTTAAGTTGTATCAACCTATCCTAAAAGAGTAACTGGGTTCTTGGAATCTGATATCACCGATCTTTCTCGTAGGCTTTATTTTAGCACGGCAACTGGATTACCACCAAAATATCCCGAAAGTCAAATGTCAATGAGCGTAGTTTTGAGTATCAACCAACCTTGGACTGCACAAAAGTCGGCCATCTCACTACTTTCTAATGGCCAAGATGGGTCAATTAAGGTTCTAAAAGTAAGTTAGTATTAACGACACCACGCGGAAGCCTAATGTTATCCTTGACTGACTCAAGGAACATCAGTATAAACCAAAGTGTCACACAAACCGTAGCCATCATTTTAACCATATCGATTTACGCTATACAGTCTTTATGATTTATTGCTACTTACCTAAGGAATTCCTAGATTCAGGTGTAGGATCTTTCACAAGAAAATATACCCAAACAAACCCTTAAAGTTAAAACAAATAATTCAAGCAAGTAAAGCAAGTAAAGTGACCTAAACTCTAAGGTAACCCCTCATTTTTAAGTACTCCCTAGCAGAGTCGCCATATCTGTAATACGGTGGGAGAACTGACTTTTTGGTTTTATCCAAATATGCAGATAGCTAGAGTCGCCACCGACTTTTCTTTTATCTAATATTTAGGAAAAGTGAAAAGAACAGGAAATATCTTTGATAGATTTTGAGTTTGGGGGAGTAAGTTATGAAAAGGAAAGGTGTTAGCACCCTTTTCATTCGTAGTTACCTATGTGCTCTTAATTGCTTAGCTCACTTTAAAATTGCTTTGTGTGTGTGTGTGTGTGTGATTTGTTTAAAAATATTTTGAAATGCCAATGTAAGGCAGACTTTGTAATAATTCTTGTATCAGTCCTCAAGAATGTGTACAAAGTATTTTTTGAAAATATTTGTTTGAAAGTGATGTGAAGACGTTTTATTTGTGAGAAAAGTTGTGAGCAAGCAATTAAGAGTTCTTACCCACTAAAGGTTTTTCTTCTTATTTTCCTTCTCCTTTGGAGATAGTATTATCCATACCATTAGTTGGTAGGTAGCCTTATCTATTGGATGTGAAGGGACAGGCGTAAGGTCATCGTATGGTCATCGAAGGCAACATGTAAGGATACTTTAGCTATTGCATCGAAGGGACTATCATTATTTACTCGTAGGGTCATCGAGGGACTAGATCATTTTGTAGGCAACTCGAAGGGTCATCGAGGGATTATGATATTTATTCGAAAGGGGCCATGATGATATTGTTAAATCGAGGGTCTTTTGCTAAAGTATTCCCACTTTCGAGGGACGTGACCAAGCATCGTAAGGCACCAAGAGAGGATACCCTACAGGTGCAAGTGTGCGAAGTGTGTAAGTTCAGTTATTTTATCTTGAGATTAGGGTTTTCTACGTTTGTTTATTAGTCTTGCCGTACAAACCCTAGTTCCTAGCAGTTATAAAGTGTATAGAAAATAAACAGCGGAAAGTAAAATTCCTACGTTATTACATGACTTTGGGAGAGATACATAGGTATAAGAACTTGCAGAAAAGTAAATATACGCTATTACACCCTGTGAGCAGTTACATAATTAAAAAAACACAGGAATGTAAATCTACGTTATTACATTGGAGAGTGCGACCTATACATTTTATCAAAGAAAATTAAATTGAAAGAAAAGAAAATAAGAAAAAGTTTTTGAAAAAAGAAATATTTAAAGGACCTAAAGTTCTAAATATTAATATTTTTAATGTCTTATAAAAAATAATTTATGTAATAAAAGTAATTAATAAAACATAAATTCTAATTGATTTTAATTAAAAAAAAAGTTTAGTTAATTACTTAATTAATTGATTAATTAGTAAAATATAAGAAAATTTTTAATTATTAATTAAAATCCTAATCCTAGCTTATTAGGATTAAAAAAACTAGGTTAATTGATTGTTAAAAAATTAATTAGGGTTTAATAGAAAATAGAAAAATAATTAGGGTTAGAAAAAGAAAATAGAAAAGAAATTAGGTTAAAACAAAAATAGGGTGGAAAAAAAGCATGGGGTGGGTGTTGAACCCACGCCCTTAAGCTTCACAGGCGCCTCCCTTGCCACCAAGCCAACGCTTCTTTTGTGTTAGAAAACAGAACGTGATTATTATATTTGAAACATGCATGTTAATTTGAAAAACACGGGGATCAAAACCATGCCCTCATGTCTAACAAACGCGTCCTTCACCATCTGAGTTGCGCCCTCAATCTCTTAATTTATTAGAAACAAACAATTATATAATAAACCACGTGAACCGGAGAGGCGCCAGAACCCTAGCTCCGGTCGTCTTCTCCGGCGAGACCAAATCTTCATCTGTAAAAACAACAAACATTAGAGATTAAAAAGAACCCTATCCCCCTAATTCGACCTTCTGAATCCAATGGTGAGGTTGTTGTGGCCTGAAAGTGATTGTAACATGAGATACGATGAAAATGTTCTAAACTTCCCTAACAATGGCACTTGGTTTTTCCTACGTTAATCCTCAAAAGTAATACATCAAAACACTTCCACACATTAATATGAACATGAATATATGCACCAAAGTCATTTAAATACATGAATCAAAAGTTTGAATTCAAGAAAGTCCAACAAACCGGTGGTGTTGGTTGGCACGTTTTGGGATGCTTCAAGCATGAATGATGGTTGAAATGACTCCTTGGGAACTTCAGGAACTCGAGAGAATGCTTGGTTATGATTGAGAGAGGCTGGAGATAAGGTTTTGTTCTTGCCCTAGTTTTGACAAATTTTGGAGTTTTTGAGAGTGTGTTCTTGAGGAAATTTCGTGTCCCTCTTGGTCTGAAGCTGTCATGTATTTATAGTGGAAGATTTAGGTCAACAAAAGTGAATCAAATCTTTTATATTTCATGATCAAATATTTCATAAGTTGAATTTCATGATCAAATATTTCATGATCAAATATTAATGAAATTACAAAAGATTTGAATTTCATGATCAAATATTTGATTAAAGTTTTGCATGAAATCTTTCTTTTTTAGGCCAATATCATATCAATCATGTTTTTGGCAAGTTGTCACCATCTTTTTAGACTTATGATTTGATTCAAAAATAGATCTACATGCCTTATATCATTTATTTGATATTTTATTTGATTTATTTTGCTTTTAATTGAATAAAATCAAAATTAAAAGAAATAAAAACCATAAAAATAAATGAATGGATTTAGGAGTCTATTATGAGGTCAGGAACACATTTAGACCTTAAAATATAGGCCCATTAGCCCAAAAATTTAAATTTTCTCAATTTGGATTTCATGCATTTTCTCAAAATTTCCGAACTTGCACAAATCATATATGGCTCAACTTTTGTCATATGAAGGTGATATTGGACTTTTTGGAAAGCTCAAGATGTCTTCTACAACTTTCATGTTGGTAATTATTTTATTTAAATCCTTTATCTTGATGTAAATTTATTTGACAAAAAAGTGTCTTTTATTGACTTTTAAAATGACCTGTAATGTTTTGGCCCATATCTCTTAATGAAGCATTTATGGCCTTGATCTTAGAGAGACAGACTTGTAGAGAATTGAGTAGTTGACTTAAAAATCAGTTGTATTGGGTAAGAGTCAACTATGGCCAATTTACAGTCAAACCTCATGATTTTTTATCCATATCAATATTATAAACTCATATGTCTCATTTGATCAAGTTTGGACCACAATTCCTCAAGAAATTTGATCAAATCATCAAAAGGGCAAAATGGTCAAAATTAGGGTTTTGACTGAGAAAGGGCAATTTCTGATTTTTGGCCTAGAAAATGGTTAATTGGTTTGAGGCATGATCTCAAGAGTTAAATTGCATCATTTTGACCTAATGGCATGACTCAAAACATTGCTCAAAATCAATTGGATTAATAATTGATTTTCAGTCAACTGATCAAAAGTTAACTGTACACTGAAAAGTCAAACTTTAACTTTTTGGTCAAAATCAAGTGTCAAAGATCACAATTCATCAAGACATGTCAAAATGTGAAACTTGTTCATCAAGAAATCAAAAAGTCAAGATTTCATTTTGAAAAGTCAAAATTTCTAAACTTAGAAATTTTTCTATATGTGGGAAATTCACATTTTTTTCATAACTTTGAGACAAATTTTCACCATGATGCAAGATGATTCAAGAAAAACTTCTAACTTGAAAGTTGTAGATCTCAATAAAATCTAAAACAATGTAGAGCAGGACTTTTTCTAGAAATGCTTGAATTTTAAGTTATAAATTCATGAAGTCATGGCATTTTTTAATAAACACTTAGATAAATTTTCAGCAGTTTTGGTCAGGTTTTTATCCCAACTTCTTGGCCAATTTTCATCAAGTTCCAATTTGATTTAAAAAAAGTGGTCAACATGAAAGTTTTAGAGGGTGTTTAAAGCTTTCCAAAACATCCAAGAGCATGAATTTATCATACTTGAGCTAGGAGATTCAAGGGCATGAAGTTGGGCATCCATCCTTGAATTACAAGTCATTCTATTGAAGAACACATAACAAAACCCTTATGCTATGCTGCATAATCTTATGTTGCAGGCATTCTTGCTTGCAAAGCTCTACATAATTTAATGCTTACACCCACTCTTGAGCTATTACCCAAGTGTTTAATCCATTGTCCAAAAGATCTTTCCATTTATGGCATAAAGGCACCATTGTTATTCTTGAAAAACAAGCTTTTTGTACAAACTTTGTCTTGAGCCCATACTTGCTTGTTGCTGATTATACTCCACCATAAATCATGGGAAGTAGCTCCTATATACCAGAAACTTTGGTACATCATCTTGGGACTATGGAGTACTTGACATGGTTTGATCTTTGTAATCCAACCAAACCATAACATGATGTCTTGCAAACCTAGTCAGCTCATATGCACAAACCTCCTGCCTATAAATAGAAGAAGCTTTTGCAAGATAAAGAGGTTAGAAAAAATAGAGAGAAAGGCCAAAAAAATAGGAGGAGAAACTAACACTCAAAATCATTTTTGCTGTCAAAAACCAGATTTGTACACAAAACCTCCATACCTTGCAAGTTTTCTCCAAAAAAATCACCCAAACACTTCATATACACCATTTAGAAGTTGTTCAAACATAAGAATAACTTCTGTGACATAATTACCACCATCTTCTAAACTCAAAAAATATACATTGCAACTTGACTTGGTTGGAGCAGTTCAACCATTTTCAGCATAATAAGAAGGTTGGAGCTACTTCAAGAAGGTTCAAAGGAGCTCGATCAATCACTACTTTACACCTGAAAACATCCGTACGTGTTCTAAAGCTTCCGCTTTAAGAGGTAAACTTTCTCAAACTGTGATATCATTATTCATACATCATTTGCTTTTGCGCTCAAAAGATATAACAAGACAGATCAAAGAGAAAAAACTAACAAAAAGCCATACCAGAGCCTGACACGGGTGCCCGTGTCACACGAAATGGCCCGTGTCAGTTTATTTGGGTTGAAAAACATAGTAAAATGCAGGGACAAAGGCTGACACGGGTGCCCGTGTCAAACGACACAGTCCATGTCAGAGTTACTGATTCAGACACGACCAGAAAAAGATGAACAGGGGCTAACACGGGCGCCCGTGTCACATGACACGGCCGTGTCAGATTGGCTGGAATAAAAATGAATGCAGAAAAGTCATGGATAGGTCCTGACACGGGTGCCCGTGTCCACTGACACGGCCCGTGTCAGCTCGGGCACCAAATTTCTTGATTTATGAGATTTTTAGGTTATTTTGGACATATTGTATTGCTTGGAAATGACCTAACTTTATAAAAACCTTTTTGTTCAAATGAAACCTCAAACACACTTTTCTAAACAATTAACTTAGACTTAGGTTTTTCTTCAATAAAATTAATTACAAAACCTTTTTCTATGAAAAAACCCTAAAAAGCAATTTCTCTCACTTTACATCTTCTTGCATATTTTTTTATTTTTGCATTATAAATTATGTAATTGTCAAAGCCTTGTAATAGTAATTAGGGTTTAATTTTCTTGCAATACCCATTTGTAAATTTGTATACCCCGTCCTCATAATGATGTAATAGCGTAGTAATTTTAATTTCCGCAATTTATCGCTTTCATATCAATGCTAGTAAATTAGGGTTTGTATGGAAAGATAAAATTAAGGTTTAGTGAACCCTAATTCAAGATAATCAATGCATGTAAATCAAACACACTTGCACACTTGCACCCCTAGGGTTAACTCCACTTGTTGCCTTACAAAAAGGGTCATGTTATGCATGTAGGATATCTTAGCAAAAGCAATCAAAAATATAAGATCATAGTCCCTCGACGACGCTATCAATGTTGCCTTTCAAAATGATCTTATTCCCTAAAGGAAATGCTACGATATCTTACAATATTGCTAATCATAGTTATACAATGACCCATGTTCGTCCCTTTTACATCCAAAGATAGGGTTACTTACCAAATCAATGGTAAGATAACAATGTCAAAGGAAAAAGGAAATGAACATGAAAGACTTTTGAGTAGGTAGAACGTTCCTAGTTACTTGCTCAATTTCAAAACAAAAACATCCTTGCTATTTTCAAAACAAACACCAATACTTTCAAAAACATCTTTCAAATTTGAAAATATTTTCAAAAGATCAAACACTTTGTATACATTCTCACGAACGAGAATCATTACAAAGTCTTCCTAAACAATGGCATCTTTACAAAATACTTTCAAAAACCACACAAAGCACATTTTCAAACAAAATCAAGTGATCTAGCAAGTAACTAAGAGCCCATGGAAAAACATGGATGAAAAGGGTGCTAATACCTTCCATTTTCATAATCTATCCCTGAACTCAAGAAACAATCTCAAAGGTCTTTCCTGTGCTTTTTCACCTTTCCTTTTGGATAAAAGAAAAGTCAGTGGTGACTCTTGCTAACCGTAACATTTGCGATAAAACGCAAAACACCCAAGTCAGTTCTCTCACCGTATCACACCACCTTTATAAGAAAATCAACAAAAAAACAATTAAGCTAAGTGTTTAGGGAGTACCTCTATCGTGATGGATTTCAATGTCTTTTTTCATTTTTTCTGGTATGATCTGGTTTCTAATTTTTCTGTTTTCCTTTGATAGGTACACAGGTTGATGATGGTGATGAAGACGAAGGCAGCGGTGAAGAAAGCTAGGGTTTCAGATGTTTAAACCCTAGGTACGGTCTACGGAGGCTTGTGATGGATATGTGGCAGCGATGGAATCTCTCCGTCCTACTTCTTTGTAGGATTTTTCTTCCTCTATAATATTTTTCTTTGTATTGTAATATTTTTCTTTCTAATCTCTTCTCCTCTTTCTGTAGACTGTTCTAGGCATTTATAGTGTTTTTTAGAATTAGCAATTTTAGGGAATATTTTAGTTTATCTATAATTTAATCGTATAAATGATTAGGTTTGTTTTAGTTTAGAAAGTTTTTCGAATTTGTCTATACATTGAGGACATTGTAAATAGTTTCCATATTTGCATTTGATTTTGTCTGCATATTCGTATACATTTTAAATAATTTTTGTTTTTTTTATCTGACTTTGATTAGTTGCTTGATTCTGTATTGATGGAATAAAAAAGTTTTCGTATTAAGACATTTGTTTTTGTTTATGTTCATGGATTTTATTGATTAGGCTTTTGATTTGAACAATATTAGTTTTCTCATTAAATTGTGCACTTTTGCTCTTCAATCTGAACAATTTTTGGGTTTGGACCGTGATTTAGAAGCCCTTTTCTTTAAGTTCATCAGTCCAATGTTTTTTGTAATAAAATAAACATAATATTAATTAAATCAAAATTAGTGACAATTTGATAATAATTCTGGTAATAATTATTAATAATAATAAGAGCATTAATGATATGATTAATAATTATGTTTAGCAAAATAGTAATAAAGTTATTTGAATGTAAAGAAAAATAAAAGATAATGTAATTTTAAATAATTTGATGAAGAGATCAAATGGGCTCTCAAAAATATGCGATATGGGCCTTCCAAAAAAGGATATGGACTGACCCGATTAAACAAAAAAAAAACAATGTACACCCCTCTTTTACTTTTTTAACCAACAAACGAAATGGGATGGTTGAGAGAGCCTGCTAATTTAATCTTTGTCTTTTAAAATAAAACAAAAACCTTTCTAAAATAAACAAAAATATCAAAAACATAAATGGGCTTTTAAACAAAACAAATTGCTTTATATACCTTTCCTAAAAAAGATGACAACCCAATGGGCCTTAAGAGAACACATTGCTTCACACATTCTTTTAAAACAACGTACCTCCCTTAGCCTGAAATAAAATTTTATTTAAAAACCCTAATGGGCCATCAGATATTGGTGGTCCATTTTAAATCTATACACCCCTTATTCCTCAATAGAAACAAGAATTAAACAACACCTTTTTTTAATAGAAACCTAAACACAATTATAAGGGTAGAGCAAATTTGGGGTATGACACATATCGTAGAAGTATAGTAGCTCACGTCACTATAAGAATCGATAAGAGTCTGATATTTTGAGAAAAAGTTTTAAAGTAAAAAGCCAAATTGGAAAAACGGTTTGAATGAGGTTAATGACTTTTAGTCTTGAGAAAGATGTCAAAGTATGGTTAAATTGATTAAAGTTTGTTTTAGAAAAGATTTTTGAAAATGCATGGACCTAAGTCCAAATTTATTATGAAAGCAGTTCAAGTTAGAAAAACAAGAAGAGTTTTGAAAATGAGAGAGAATATTTTTGAAATTAAAGAAGATAGGAAGAGATGAAGGGATTATCATAAGACATAATGTAAAACTAAGGAAAAGAATAATCTAACCAACAAGAAGCCAACACTTAACATAAGAAGTCAATGTAGAATTCTCATCCTTTGGATTGAAACCAAGCAAGCAAAAATAATAAACCTCTGAGGAATGTCAAGCTTTAGATGAATTAAGTCTTCTCAAAAATTAGGCAGAGTAACGGCTGTATATAGAGGAATTCTTAATCACAGACAAAGCATATAATCAAAATAACCTACACACAAAGAAAATCAACCCAATGCCTTGGATTAAACCCCAAGAACTTCAGACAAAATAACAATAGAGCAACAAGGTCCCAAGTATCAAGGCTTCTAATCCTAAGTCCGAGAGATCCACGACTCCATAATAACAAGGATAGTAACCAGATAGTCCAAGTAATATTACGGCTTTTTAATGTTCAAGTTGATTACTAAGTGTCTTCAAAAGAAAATAAAGCTCAAATGAGCAAAAAATAAAAATGACATAAAGATAAATGCTCATGTGAGCAAAGATAAAATATCATAAAGATAAATGCTCAAGTAAGCAAAGATAAAAATGGCATGGAATATAAATGCCAAAGTAAATGGCACATAAAAAATAAAGGCACAAAATAAAGGCATAAATTAAAAGCATAAAGTAAAGTTAATTGTTAGTGAATTAGAAGTTAAAAGGTTAGTTGAATGACCATCTTGAAGCTTGCATTTGAGAACTCATTAGAAGATTGATAAAATCAAAGATTCTCAACAACAAGTTCCATTTTATTTTTGTCAAGTATATCATTAATTTTAAGTATTCAAAGCAATCCACATATGATCAACAATGTTCAAATGATTCACTTAGACCAAAGTTCATGAAGTTCATCAGAGGATTGACAAAATCTAAGCCTCCTAACAATGAACTTCAAATTTATTGGATCAAAGGGTTCAAATTAAACATGCATGGGCTTGCAAACATAGGTGTGGTCCATGAATGATCATTTTTCGAAACGGGACAAATTTAGCGTTATGTTAAGCAATCGTAAGTGGACTTATGTAGAAGTCACACCTATTTTAAGGTCGGTCAATAGCAATCTATGTACCAACATGTTAGAGAAATGATATGTAGATCATTCTCTAAAATCATGTAGTACAATTCAAAAACAAGAAAGGGATAAGATGAAGAGGGAGAGGGATGTATCAGATGAAACTAAGGTTTCAAATATCATCAACATCATTCATCCATTTTGGTGGATTTGGTTTTTCAACCTATCAACACCAAAGATCCAATGAGGTTGAGGAACTTGTCCCAAAAAACACCCAAGTGTCTCCAAATCAGGACCAATCAAAAAAATTATAAAAATATATTTAATATAAAACAAAAATTTAAATGATTTAAAAAAGAAATAATTGATAAAATACACAACATGTAATAAAACACCAAACAAAAATCCTAAAAAAATATCAGAAGTGAAACATGAGTGAATAAGTGTTGACAAAATTTTCAGAATTTTTTAAAGTCAAAAACTATTTTTAAATTTAAAGAAATAAGCAAAATAAACCATAATTTGTGGAAAATAGTAAAATCAAAAATAAAATGAGGTCACAAATATTTGTTAAGAGGTCATTGGATCCTTCCATATTTTTTTGAGAATTTAAAAATCAAGAAAAGTATTTTTAAACAATTAAAACAAGTCAAATAAAGTGAAAAATCATAAAAAATACCAAATCACAAAATAAAAGTGTGAAAAAATAAAAATCATAAAGAGAAAATTCAAAAGTATTTTTGATAGTTTTTTTCAAGATTTTAGAAGTTGAAATGATTTTTTATGAATTTTTGAAGTTTAAAAAAATTAAAACAAAAATCAGAAAATAAAATAAAATACAAAAAAAATTTGGACCATTTGATCATTGTCAATCACATTAGTAAGCAGATATGAGGGACCTGGCTCGTAGTGCATGTTATAGACCTTATTGAAAAACACACAAAATCAGTAAAAAAAACAAACCAATGAGATTAAAATAATTGTCACACAATCATTGGTAGAAGAACGACATGTAGGTCGTCTTCAACCTCCAGACCTCTGTGTGTTGGGTTTTTATGAGATTCTTCAAACTAAATTGTTAGAAGCTCAAATCGGTATCATTGGATTCGTCTCTTCCAGACAATCCTAACTTTACCCTCGTGAAAAATTTCTTTAAACCATAACTCAGCTGATTTGGAAAAAACCAGAAGGAAACAATTGAAAGGGGATTTGAACATTCATGAGCAAAACTCACTTCCGGTTAAAAACTAATGATGCGGTGAGTATATGAGTGATGAGAGCTATATTGTAGTAATAAATTTGGAGAAAATTGATGGAGGAATCTACCTGTTGAAGCTCAACATCAGAGCTCTGAAACATGACTTGGCTAGCACAATTTATGACACCTCAAGGATTATTTCTTCTTCTGTTAGCTTTAGTGAAGTTCAACGATGAAGAATGAGCAAAGAAATTGGATTGAAAAACAAGGGAAGAGTGAATTTGAAAGATCAGAATTATGATTTATGGAAAGAGTTTGGCAGGGTGATTCTGGCTATCCAAGCTTGCCACAATGAGTGGGATACTATCCTTTATTTATAGCTGAGAAAATGGAATGCTCAAGCGTGTGATACGATGAGATTTTGAGAGAATTCATGTGAAGTTGCAAGCATGAAAAGTGTGACTCATATTTGCTCAAAACTCATCCAAAACTTACATTTCAAGGTGCTAATTGCTGCTGGAAGGTTGCTAAGCATGATTAGAAGTAAAACACACACAAAATTTGTGATTAGAGGCCACATTATTGAAATTTCCATCTGATTGCAAGTGAAACTTCAATTCCAAGGTACCAACTTTGAATCCATGGTTCACACAGCTCAGGAGGCTTTATCACATGATTCTTGAAGCATTTTAAAGACAAGGTCACAATCTTTACAGTGTGCCAAGAAGGACTTCATTTGGAAAATTGAGCTGGAAGTTATCTCCTCTTGAAATCTTGAAAAACAAACTGATTTTTGTACTTAGAAATATTTCTAATTGTTGAACTTCAAAATGACTTATAATGTTCTTTAAAACTACATGACCTTCCAATCAAAATTTGATATTGATTTCTGAAGATGACCTGAAGTAGACCTCTTTAATTGAATTATGGATTTGAGACCACTTAAAAATCATAAAAATTGAAAGAGTTATGCACAATAAAAATTGAAAATCACAAAAGACCTATAATCTTTTAAATTCTTCAACAACTTTCCAGGCAATTTCAAGTCTTTCACTTTGAAACAAAGTTGTAGTAGACATCCCAAAGATTGTTGTGGAAAAATAATGGGATCAAGAAGATAAAAATTAACCAAGTTATGATCATTTGAAGTCAAACCCTAAGATTCAAAGGTTTTTCAAAGAGACTTGTAATCTTTCTTAACCATTAGTGATCTTCTATTCAAAATTTGCCTTAGATCCCTGAAGAGAACTTGTTAAGGACTCTTTTAAGAGAATCATGGATTTAGATTCAATCAAAAATCTCAAAAAATGAGCAAGATATGGTCCTTAGAAGTCAACAAACCCTAGCTCAGAGAGTGTCAAAATGACTTGGACCCCTTTTAATTTTTGATAATTTTTCTTGCACAATTGGATCTTGTTATGTGAAGAGAAGTTAATGTAGATGATGATAAGAAATAATATCAAAAAGAACCAACTCAAAATGATGAAAATTGAGAGAGTTATGCACTTATGATCATTGAATCAAGCACTTGCTCAAATAGGTAAAACTTGTTGAATCAACCTTAAATCTTTTTTATACTTTTTTGCAAAATAAAGCATGATGAATCACAATAGGCCTTGAAATGATTTTATCTTGAAGCACACTCAAAGATGGAGCTTAAGTATCAAAGGAACTTGTTGAAGAAGGCATGGAAATAAACTTAAGAACCTATGAATCTTCTTGATGAATGTCATCACCAACTTTGAGGAAAAGTTTACCCAAATAAAGTGAGGGAGCTCTTTGAACCAAAAATATTTGATATCATAGACATAGCCTTGAAGCTTGAGCTTTTGCAATCCATTGAAGAATCACTTGATTGATAATCAACCCTCAAACCCTATGTTAGATGGTGAGATGACTGCAATTGTGATCACCTACAATATGAACATTCAAAGAAACATATATACATATCTTGATGTTATTTAAAAGAACACATGTACAATATACACATTTCAAGGTGCTTGGTGATCCCTCAAGAGAAAACTTAAAGATAGGATAAAGTAGAAAGAGAGAACCAACCCTAATGTGTGTGTCTTGATATATGGATAAAATAAGATAATGAGAGATCTTAGGGGCAAAAATTGGGGTATAACAGAGGTCACCAATATTTGTCAAGAGGTCATTGGATCCTTCCATATTTTTTTCAGAATTTAAAAATCAAGAAAATTATTTTTAAACAATTAAAACATATTAAATAAAGTGAAAAATCACAAAAAAATATCAAATCACAAAATAAAATTATTAAAAAATAAGAACCAGAAAGATAATATTTGAAAATATTTTTGTGAATATTTTCATAATTTTCAAGTTAGAAATGACTTTTTTATGAAATTTTGAAGTTTAAAACAATTTAAACTAAAATCAGGAAATAAAATAGTAAACCAAAAAAATGTGGACCATCTGATCATTGTCAAAATGCGTTAGTAATCAAATCCAAGGGATCTGGTGCGATGTCCATATCATGGTCATTAGTGAATAACACACTTAATCATTTATTTAAAATAGATTTTTTTTAAAATGTGGAGTCATCTCATTGGTTGAGAGATGACATGTCATCATGTTTAACCTCCAGCCACATGCGAATTGCAGGTCCTGGAAACTATAAATTTAAAAGCTCATACAGGTGCCATTCGCTTCGTCTCATCAAGAAGATTCCAATGGTACCCTCGTGACATATTTATATTAATCATAGCTTAATCGATTTGGAAAAAACCAGAAGAAAAAAATTAAAAAGGGATTTAAAAATTCATGAGCAAAACTCACTTCCAATTAAAAACCAATAATGCTATGAGTATTAGAGTGATGAGAGCTACATTGTAGTAACAAGTTTGAAGAGAATTAATGGAGGAATCTACCTGTTGAAACTCAACTTCAGAGCTCTGAAAGTGGACTTGGTGAGCTTGATTCAGCACTCGATTTTTCTTGCTAAGAGTGCGGTTAATTTCAGAGAAGTCCAGTGAAGCTAACTCAATCAAAATAAAGGAATGAAAGAGCCTCTAAAGGAGAAAATGAATTTGAAATTTTCAGAGGTTTTGTGAGATTCAGGCAACGCTTCTTTGATTGTTAAAGCTTGCGCAAATGAGTGGGATATGTCCCTTATTTATAGTTGAGCATGATGGAAACAAAAAGTGAGAGAAATGATCAAGTATGAGTGGAATTCATGTGCACTTGTATCATGAGAAAAGTGTGACTTATAATCCATCTAAACTCACTTAATTCTTGCATTTTGATGCTTAAACGAGTCTGAGCAAGTTTTCTAAACATGTTTAATTGAAAAACACGCACAAAATTGGTGATTAGAGGACACATTATGGAAATCAAATTCTGACTTCAAACAAAAACTCAGTTTCATGGAGGCAACTTCAAGAGCATGGGGCACACAATGTAGGAGACTTTATGATCTCATTTTTTTTGCAATGGAAAGATCTCACAAAAAACTTCACAATGTACCAAGAAAGGTAGCATTTGGATGCTTGAGCAAAAAGTTATTCCAGTTTGAAATCAAGAAAAACACACAGATTTTTGTACTTAGAAATATTTCTCAGTGTTGAGCTTCAAAATGACCTATAATGTTCTTCAAAATTACATGACCTACAACTAAAAATCAGCTCTTGATCTTTGAGGATGAAATGAAGTAGACCTCTTGAATTAAATTGTGGAATTGATATCACTCAAAAATCATAAAAATTGAAAGAGTGAGATCACAAAAATTGAAAGAGTGATGAACAAATTTGGGGAAATTCACAAAAGACCTATAATCTTTTCAATTCTGAAACAACTTTTTCAAGCATTTTCAAGTCTTGCATATTGAGTCAAAGTTGTAGTAGACATCCAAAATATTTTTTATGGAAAAAGAATGAGATCAAAGAGATGAAAATTGACCAACTTATGATCCTTTGAAGTCACGCAAGAGAATTTGATAGCTTTCCCAAAGGACTGGTAATCTTTCTCAATCATTAGTGATCTTCCATTCAAAATTAGCCTTAGATTCTTAAAGAGAAATTGTTAAGGACCCTTTAAAGAGAATAATGTCTTTGAAATCAATCAAAAATCTCAAAAAATGAGCAAGATATGGTCCTTGGAAGTCAGTAAACCCTAGCTCAAAGAGTGTCAAAATTACTTGAAACCCCTTTCAACTTTTGATGATTTTTCTTGTACAATTGGATATTGTCATGTGAACAGAAGTTGTTGTAGATGATGTTAATAACCCATAGAAAAAAGAACCAACTCAAAATATTGAAAATTGAGAGAGTTATACACTTGTGTTCACTGAATCAAGCACTTGCTCAATTAGGTCAAACTTGTTGAATCAACCTTGAATATTTTGATCTTTATTTTCAAAATAGATAATGATGGATCACATTAGACCTTGAAGTTATGTTGTATTGAATCACACTCAAAGGTGGAGCTTAAGCCTCGATGAAGCTTGTTGAAGAAGCCATGGAAATAAACACATGAGCCTATGAATCTTCTTGATGAATACCACCACCATCCTTGAGGAAAACTTGACCTAAATAAAGTGAGAGAGCCTTTTGAACCAAAAACTTTGATATCATAGACATATCCTTGAAGCTTGAGCTCTTTCCATTCATTGAGGAACCATTTGACTGAGGACCAACCCTCAAACCCTAGGTTAGATGGTGAGATGGATGCAATTGTGTCATCACCTACAATATAAACATTCGAAGAAACATATATACATATTTTGCTGTTAGTTAATCCACCTAAAACACATGTACAAGATACACAATTCAAGATGCTTGGTGAACCCTCAAGAGCAAACTTAAAGATAGGATGAAGCAGAAAGAGAGAATCAACCCTAATGTGTGATCTTGATGTATTGATGATATGAGATGATGAGAAATCTTAGGGGGAAAATTGGGGTATAACATTTTCCCTTATTTAAGTGTCTTCTATCCAGAGATACGAAGGTTAAAATATTTGTCTTGACACGATTGAAGATACTTAAATACAAAACAAACCCTATTTTTGGTACGAAGATGCCATGCTATGCTTATGATTATGACTGCAAATGAACAACTCCGTGGGTTACACGGAACATCGCATGGGAAGCAGGAAATAAAACAAATGGACCAAAAAGAGAGTTTGACCAGGAAAATGAATCGCTGGGGAACAACACGACTCTGGGGTGAAGAAGTGAAAAACACAAGAAGGGGGGGTTGAATTGTAAAACTGAAATCTAATGCAATGAACAAGATATTTTTATCCTGGTTCGTTTGATCTCAAACTACTCCAGTCCACCCGTCAAGGTGATTTCGCCTCTCTCCAACGAGGTCTTAATCCACTATATTCAACTGAATATTACAGACTGCTTTAACAACTGCTAAAGCCTTCTTGATGCAAACCACAACCCGGTTTGTCAAGGAAACACTTTCTTACAAAGAAATCAAATCTAAGTGTGTGAATGTTTTCTACAAAAACTGTATCACAACTGTGATGTATACACAACTTAAAGCTTAGAAACTAGATTGCTAAACAATGATAGAATATCAGAATGTGTAGTGTTTAGCAAAACTGAGAGAAAGAAGATTTTGATCAGCTTTTATGCGTGTAAAGATTTGGAGAGCATTAGCCATTTCAATCTTCAAAGTCTTGTTTATATAGCACTGAGATGTTGAACGTTGGATGCAATATTCTTGATTCAATGCTAATAACAAACTTTCCTTATCAAGCAGATCTTGTCTGGAATGAGGCCGTTGGTATTAATTTGCTTTCAATGCACAGTACCGTTGCTTACTTAATGCAAGTTCTGGCTTGGCTCATTCTGACTCTGCTTAGCTGCTGATGAACTGTTGTGTTTCTTTATCAGAGTGTTGAGCGCAGTCTTGTTCATCAGGCTTCAGCATGTACGTGAGTTGATCATCTGATTCTGACATTCTGATATGGCAACTTCTGATGCTGATGTCAGGAACCAAATTCTGATGCTGAATAGGTGTGTTCTTGCTTATATCAATCAGAGTATCTGCAAATTAGAACATAATAATTTAGGCAGCAGATAGTTCATACATGAATCACATAAATGATATATCTTTTCACTTTGTTATCATCAAAACTTAAATGTAGGGTAGTAGATTCAAACTTTGTTCTAACAATCTCCCCCTTTTTGATGATGACAAAAACTAGATATTTTTTAAATGAAAATAACGTGAAAAAGGTATCAGAGAGATGCATCAGAGTAATAGGTTATCAAGGATAAGGAGTAAAAAGATATCAGAGTTGAGAGATACTCCCCCTGAGTTTATTACTTCCCTTTGATTACACGTGTTCTTCAGGATCAGATCTTTTTGCCTTTCTTTGAACATCAGAGTATCAGAGTCTTTGACTATTAGAAGCTTTAGATCAGCATATCAGAGCGGAGCTTCAGATCAGCGTATCAGAGCTTTTCTTGTCAGAGCTTTGCTTTGGATCAGAGTATCAGAGCGGATCAGAGCTTCATAGTGATCAGAGCTTCATAGCTTTTAGTCTTCAGAGTGTCCAGGAGCTTCCTTGTACCTGTAGACTTTAAGCAAAACAGAAAAAACATTTTCAAGTAATAGAGATAGAATGTTTGAGAATTTCTGTCTTAGTAAACCGTTATTGTTTAAAATATCATTCTTGTTCTCCCCCTTTTTGTCAGCAATCAAAAAGTGTAGGTGAGTGCTAAAACAATTAAGATCAGAAAAACTTGTCATATTAAAAGGGTTCAGAATCAAAACATGAAAATAGTACAAAACATATTCAAATAGTACATCAGAAAAATCAAAGAAAACATGAAAAAGACATGAATGAAAAAAGACTAAGGTTGGGGAGGTAAGCGTGTGAACAGGTTCTCCAGCATGGCTTTGATCTGGTCAGTAGTCTCATTCTGCTTGTGCACCATGCTGACAACAGTGTCAATCTTGCTATCCTGCACATCCATTCTTTCTTTCATCTTCTGGTCGTTTTCATCCATCCTCTGCTGCAGACGCATGTCATTCAGCTTTAGTTCTTCCAGAGTCTGCCTGTCCAAGGCAACTTGAGAAGCATCAGAAGCAGGAAGCTTCTGAGAGCTTTCTGCAACATCTTCTGCTTGACTTTCTTCAGCTTGAATGGTCTTGTCTTCTTCTGGTTGCACCTTTGAAGCTAGCTGTTTCTCAGACCAAGGTTCACTATCCAGAGGGAGCACGTCTTCTTTCAGAATCTGACTTCCAACTTCATTCAGAAGCTTGCTGAAATTCTGTTGTGCCTACTCATAGTTGATATCCTGCAACTTGAGGGCTTCAGCACGTACCCAAAGTCTGAATTGTGACCAGAGCTGATCAGAAGCAGCTGGGTCAATCATTCTAGGACAGACTTGCTTCAAAGAAACAATCCATTGCTGCACACCTGTTTCAAAATCCATAATACCAGAGCCAACATATAGTTGTTTTGGTTTTGGGATGGCAATTTTGTGTTTCAGATCAGCAAGACGGTCAATACTGGTTAAGTCTATGAAGGTCCTGCTGGGGTTTTCAGAGGTTTTCTTGGCAGCAGTTTATTTTGGAGATGGAGTTTCAGAATCAGAAATTATGATTGGACTCGGTGGTGTTTTGGGAGTATTTGGTGGTGTAGATTCTGATGAGGATGGCAATTGTGCCAAGGTCATTGTTGTTCCACCTGGCAGCTGGATTGCCAGAGGTGATGGTTGAGGTGAATGAGGTTCAGATGGTTGAGGAGAAGGAGTTTCAGAGTGATGAAACTCTGGTTGAGGTGATGGTGGATTAATTTCTGGTTGAGGAGAGGGAGACGGAATTGCTGGTTGAGGAGAAGTTGTTGGAATTTCTGGTTGTTCAGGGATAAGGGGTTCTTCTGGAATTGATGAGAGTGGTTGTTGTTGTTCTGGTTATGGAGGAGGGACAATTTGTGGTTCATAGTTCGGTTGATCAGAAGTGTGTTGATCAATGTCAGACAGCACTTTGTCAATTGCTGATGTTGTTGAGATTGTTGGTTTGGGATGTTTGGTTCTGGGTCTTCTGAGTTTTAATGCCTCAGAAGGGTCCTCTTCTGGTACAGTTTCATCTATTGTAGGGATGGGGATTGAGATTCTATGAGAGGTTTGAGGAGGAATAGATGCTGGAATAGTAGAAGAATTTAAAACAGAAGCAGCAGATAAATTACCTCTTTTCTTGGGTGTCTGCTGGGATGATCCTTCTGAAGGTGCCTTCCTCTTCTTCGTCTTCTTCAGAGTCACTTCTTGCTGTGGTTGATGCAGAGCTTTGATAATCAGATTTGGATCTGTACCATCTGCCTTGCATGCATCCAAGTACTTGAGAACCACCTCTGGTTTAGATTCTATCTCAGAAAATAAAGGAAAGTCACTCAGAGGAACTCTTCTGCTGGTGATATCAGCAATAGGAGTAGCTCTGGGTTCCTTTTGGATATTCTCTATCAACTTCATTTTCTTCAAGTTCTTTGCGTTCAGAGGTTTCCCAACTGTTGGTTCAATAGTGCTTAACTCCTGAGCTTCTATCAGATGCTCAATCAGCCTATTCTCTGTCAGAATATCTGATATCAACCTTCCAAAGGGTATCCAATCCCTCTTGGTTCTTTCTTCCTCCCTGGTTTCCTTCACACTTGTTCTGAGGTGGTTGAACAGAAAATGAGCCAAATTGATTTTTACCTTCTGATCAATAAAGTAGATCAGAAACTGCTGATCCACATTTATGTAATCAGGTGAACTGGTTGGCTTCCTATGGTTGAAGCACCCCAGAATTATCTTAGCCCAAACTCTGTAATGATCCTTCAGATCTTTGATCTTTCTGCTGGGCACCCCATGGGTGAAAATCCTTGCAGCTATCACGCCCACATCAGCACATCTTTCAGCCATGTCCACACAACGGACGCCACCGCCACTGTAACCGATTAACCTTGCAATGTGATCCTCAGTGATCACAATCTTCTTCCCCATAACAAAGGAGGTGACTAGATGTGTTGAAGCCTTGGCGTGAATCCAGAATTCCTTGACTAACATAGGGAATGTTGGTCCAACCAATCTGTCAAAATACCTTTCCCACTTCTGTGCCCTAACTTCTTCAGTTAGGTCAAAACCGTTCTCCTTCAAGCTTCCAAAATCAATGATTAATTCAGATAACACTTCAAGATTCTTCACAGGAGTGAGGAGTGTTCTGAATGGCACTTGATACTGCTCAGATGATGCTTTCTTCTGAGGACCTGCAGAAGCACTGCTGGAGGTTGCCATGTTCACACTAAAAGGATTTTGAGAAGAAACTGAGAAAAGGAGGTTTTGCAAGAGATGAACACAAAAAATGCAGAGAATGCTTGAGTATTAGTGAGAAGCTGTAAAGAATTGGAATGAGAGGTTAATGTGTTTAAATAGAGTTTCAAAATATTTTGAAAAAATAAACGTTTTTACGAAAGAGAAAAATCATGATTGTATTTTAAAAGCATGATTACTTTTCATTAAATGCTTGCTGATTTTGGGGGATTTGAGAAAGATACTTAAAAACGGTTATCAGACATGTGTCTCAATGCACCTAATCAGCGCTTTGCCTTCTCAGAAGCGTGCACGCGTTCTGCTTCAGAGATTTGCTGATGATTGGATGACACTTGTTTGATGTAGTGATCAGCACGTCTGTCTTTGAGCTTAGACTCTCAGATCTTTAGACTTGCATCTGATACAATCTGCATGTTCTATCTTTCTGAAGGAAGATTGATCAGAAGTTCACAGTAAAACAATTACATTCTGAAAGTAAATATATGGAATTAAAACATTTTCACTCTGGACAGATTTTCATGCTGAGATGTTTCAGAATGAAATTAAACCTATCTTCTGAAAGGGGTTTAGTAAAGATATCAGCCCATTGATGGTCTGTATCTATAAATTTTAAGTTCAAAATACCTTTCTGAATATAGTCCCTAATGAAGTGATGTTTTATTTCTATATGCTTAGCTCTAGAATGTAAAATGGGATTCTTACTTAAGCAAATAGCAGAAGTATTATCACAGAGTATAGGAATGTTACTCTCAAAAATCTGGAAGTCTTCAAGCTGACTTTTCATCCAGAGCATTTGTGTGCTACATCCTGCTGCTGCTATGTACTCAGCTTCTGTTGTTGATAGCGCAATTGTTGATTGCCTTTTGCTGGACCAAGAGATCAGATTTTCTCCCAGAAACTGGCAGCTTCCGGAAGTACTTTTACGTTCCACTCTGTCTCCAGCAAAATCAGCATCGCAGTAGCCTACTAAGCTGTAATCACTAGATTTTCTATAAAATAAACCCAGATTAGTAGTACCTTTCAGATACTTGAAAATTCGCTTAACAGTTGTTAAGTGAGATTCTCTAGGATCTGATTGGAATCTAGCACAGATACAAACACTGAATAATATGTCAGGTCTTGAAGCAGTCAGATAGAGGAGAGAACCAATCATACCTCTGTAGACTTTCTGTTCTACATTTTTGCTTACCTCTTCTCTTTCCAGAATGCACGTGGGATGCATTGGAATCTTTGATGGCTTACATTCTGAGAGGTCAAATTTCTTCAGAAGATCTCTGATGTATTTGCTCTGATGAATGTAAGTTCCCTCTGGAGTTTGATTGATCTGAATTCCTAGAAAGAATTTCAGTTCCCCCATGAGGCTTATCTCAAATTCTGCCTGCATACACTTAGCAAATTTTCTTCCAAGAGAAGGATTAGTAGAACCAAAAATAATATCATCAACATAAATTTGACAGACTAAGATGTCATTCTTGACTGATTTACAGAATAGAGTAGTGTCCACTTTCCCTCTGGTGAATTCATTTTCTAATAGAAAGTTACTCAGCCTTTCATACCAAGCTCTGGGAGCTTGTTTCAGACCATATAGTGACTTCTTTAGTTTGAAAACATGTTCTAGATGTTTTGTATTTTCAAAACCAGGGGGTTTGTGTACATAAGCTTCTTCTTCTATATAACCATTTAAGAATGCACTTTTGACATCCATCTGATACAGAGTGATGCCTCTATTAACAGCAAATGAAATTAAAAGTCTGATAGATTCTAACCTGGCGAATGGGGCAAAGGTTTCTGTATAGTCTATCCCCTCTTGCTGACTATAACCTTGTGCAACCAGTCGTGCCTTGTTTCTGATGACTTCACCTTGTTCATTTAGCTTGTTTCTGAACACCCATCTTGTACCAATGACGTTGAATCCTTTTGGTCTGGGAACGAGATCCCATACGGCGTTTCTGGTGAATTGATTCAGCTCTTCTTGCATTGCCAGAATCCAGTCATTATCCAGAAGTGCTCCATCAATAGAAGAAGGTTCAATCAGAGAAACAAGTCCCATAAGAGTTTCTTCAGAGTTTCTAAAGCTTGCTCTTGTTCTGATTGGATCTTCCTTTCTTCCTAAGATAGTCTCTTCTGGGTGATCCAAGCTGCTTCTGGGTAATCTCTTCTGAGGTTGATCAGCAGCTGCTGTAGGATTGCTAGCAGTGCTCCTTTCAGACGTTGAAGGAGTGTCTGTGTTGAGAGCTTCTGATGAATTGTCTTCAGAACCTGTAAATTCAATTTCCATACCTGCAAAAACTTCATTCTGCTTTGACTTTTCAGAGTCAAGCTTATCATCAAAACGAACACTGATTGATTCTTCCACAATCTGTGTTTCTGTATTGTATACTTTGTACCCTCTTGAGCGTTCAGAGTATCCTAACATAATACACTTATGTGCTTTAGAGTCAAACTTGTTCAAATAATTCTTTGTATTTAATATAAAGCAAGTACATCCAAATGGATGAAAATATGAAATGCTGGGCTTTCTGTTCTTCCACAATTCATATGGAGTCTTTTCCAGAATAGGTCTTATTGAGATTCTATTCTGAATGTAGCACGCTGTGTTTATTGCCTCTGCCCAGAAGGTCTTAGCAACGTTTGTCTCATTGATCATGGTTCTGGCCATTTCTTGCAATGTTCTGTTCTTTCGTTCTACAACTCCATTTTGTTGGGGAGTTCTAGGACAAGAGAAATCATGCAGAATGCCTCTGTCATTAAAGAATGACTCAAAGTCTTTGTTTTCAAATTCTCCACCATGATCACTTCTGACTTTAACGATTCTAAGATCCTTTTCATTCTGAACTTGGTTACAGAAGGTAACAAACACAGAGTGTGACTCGTCCTTTTGTCTTAAGAACTTTACCCATGTCCATCTGCTATAGTCATCTACGATTACTAACCCATACTTCTTGCCACTGACTGAAGCAGTTTTAACTGGTCCAAATAAGTCAATGTGAAGAAGTTCTAATGGCTTAGAGGTAGAAACAACATTTTTGGATTTAAAAGAAGGTTTTGCAAATTTGCCTTTCTGACATGCTTCACACAGAGCATCTGAATTGAACTTCAAATTAGGAAGTCCTCTGACCAGATTGAGTTTGTTAATCTGAGATATTCTTCTCATACTAACATGCCCCAATCTTCTGTGCCAGATCCACTGCTCGTTGTTAACAGACAGAAGACATTTTACATTCTGACTCTTTAGTTCAGAAAGTTTGATTTTGTAAATGTTGTTTTTCCTCTTACCATTAAACAGGATAGTCCCATCTTTCTGACTAACAGCTTTACATGATTTTTGATTAAAGATTATATCATAACCGTTATCACTTAATTGACTTATGGATAACAGATTATGCATCAATCCATCTACTAGCAGAACATTATTAATAGAGGGAAGATTTCCATTACCTACAGTTCCAGAGCCAATTATCTTTCCCCTCTGATTGCCTCCAAAGCCAACGTGGCCTCCTGGCTTAAGTTCCAGGCTTTGGAACATATGCCTTCTTCCCGTCATGTGTCGTGAGCAGCCAGAGTCCGGGTACCATGACTGGTGTTTCTGACTTGCTGCTAAAGATATCTGCAACATGTATTATTTTATCCTTAGGTACCCAGATTTTCTTGGGTCCTGATTTGTTAGTTTTACCAAAACTCTGGTTGAATTTTGGTTTCACAGAGTGCTTACTGCTAGTGTATTTAATATCATGTGTGTGACCATACACAAAGTGTGAATTCAGAGGAGTGTGTTTAATGGTTAAGTCCATGACATTCTTTGGTGTAGGAACCTTACCTTGGTATCCTATTCCTTTCCTGCCGTTTCTGCTAACTCCATAGATCATTGAAGCCATTCTGCTTCTATCTATGCTTTTAGCGAGGAACTTCTGGAAACTGTGATCATACTCCTTGATGATCTCATCAGCGTTGCTGGGAGTTTCAGAAATTGGTTCCTTCTGAGAGTTTTGTAAAGTGTTTTCTAATTTTGAAATCTTATTTCTCAGCTCAGAATTCTCCAATTTGAGACTCTCAGTCTTATTAGAGTCAGATTCAAGATTCCTTTTCAGGTCTCTGAATTTAACTCTAATTTGCTGATACCGTTCCAGAATCTCATTAAGGCTTTCAGCAAGTTCAGCCTTTGTAAAGTTAACAGCAAAGTTAGGAAATACCTCTTCAGTATCTAATTCTGAGTCTGATTCAGAAGCTTCACTATCTTCTGAGATGTTAGCCATGAGAGCTATGTTTGCCCTCTCATCATCTGATTCTGAGTCAGCTTCAGACGAGTCAGAGTCATCCCATGTAGCCATGAGACTTTTCTTCTTCTCTCTTCCAAACTTCTTTTTGGGCTTTTCCCTCTGAAGCTTTGGGCAGTCACTCTTATAGTGTCCTTGCTCATTGCACTCATAGCAGATGATGTCCTTGGTGTTTGGCTTTTTGCTATTGGAGGAGCCTTCAGTACTTCTGTATCCAGAGGAAGAATCTGTCCTTCTGTATCTGGAGGAAGACTCGTTCTGATCAGATCTTCTGGGATTCCTGAACTTCCTTTGTCTTTGCTTCCACAGTTGATTTACTCTTCTGGAGAGGAGAGAGAGTTCGTCTTCTTCTGATGAGGATCCATCAGATGTTTCTTCAACGGCCTGCAAAACTTTAGACTCAAATTTTTTGTTAGATTTTAATGCTAAAGGCTTACCTTGCTTCTGAGGCTCGTCAGCTTCTAGCTCTATCTCATGACTTCTGAGGGAGCTAATAAGTTCCTCCAGAGTGATTTTGTTGAGATCTTTAGCTAGCTTCAGAGCTGTAACCATAGGTCTCCACTGCTTGGGTAAACTTCTGATGATTTTCTTGACATGATCAGCAGTAGAGTATCCTATGTCGCTGAATCTGTCTCTGTCCTCATTGTTGTCATTGCTGATGTGAGAATTGTTTCCTTCCATTGTGTTTTTCTGACGCTGGATCTTGTACTGACACGGTTAAGTGTTTTAGCTCAGAACCAGGCGCTCTGATGCCAATTGAAGAAGTGAAAAACACAAGAAGGGGGGGTTGAATTGTAAAACTGAAATCTAATGAAATGAACAAGATATTTTTATCCTGGTTCGTTTGATCTCAAACTACTCCAGTCCACCCGTCAAGGTGATTTCGCCTCTCTCCAACGAGGTCTTAATCCACTATATTCAACTGAATATTACAGACTGCTTTAACAACTGCTAAAGCCTTCTTGATGCAAACCACAACCCGGTTTGTCAAGGAAACACTTTCTTACAAAGAAATCAAATCTAAGTGTGTGAATGTTTTCTACAAAAACTGTATCACAACTGTGATGTATACACAACTTAAAGCTTAGAAACTAGATTGCTAAACAATGATAGAATATCAGAATGTGTAGTGTTTAGCAAAACTGAGAGAAAGAAGATTTTGATCAGCTTTTATGCGTGTAAATATTTGGAGAGCATTAGCCATTTCAATCTTCAAAGTCTTGTTTATAGAGCACTGAGATGTTGAACGTTGGATGCAATATTCTTGATTCAATGCTAATAACAAACTTTCCTTATCAAGCAGATCTTGTCTGGAATGAGGCCGTTGGTATTAATTTGCTTTCAATGCACAGTACCGTTGCTTACTTAATGCAAGTTCTGGCTTGGCTCATTCTGACTCTGCTTAGCTGCTGATGAACTGTTGTGTTTCTTTATCAGAGTGTTGAGCGCAGTCTTGTTCATCAGGCTTCAGCATGTACGTGAGTTGATCATCTGATTCTGACATTCTGATATGGCAACTTCTGATGCTGATGTCAGGAACCAAATTCTGATGCTGAATAGGTGTGTTCTTGCTTATATCAATCAGAGTATCTGCAAATTAGAACATAATAATTTAGGCAGCAGATAGTTCATACATGAATCACATAAATGATATATCTTTTCACTTTGTTATCATCAAAACTTAAATGTAGGGTAGTAGATTCAAACTTTGTTCTAACATGGGGATTGCTATAAACATGTAAAGCCAAAATCATGATTAAAGAAAACAAGTGCATATTAAAATTTCAACAACGGAAACTCTTAACAATGCAAGCAACAAACTAATCAAGGAGGTAACCACTAAGAAGGATTATCAGTTCGACTAGAGGAAAGAAACTCAAATCTATTGGAGGAAAATCAACTCCGCTGGGGAAAAGAAAACTCAACTCTACTGGGGGTAAAGCCCAAAGAGGAGACAAAGTATCATCAACTCAACAAATTAGAAGAAACAATGAGTAATATCAATCGATAGATAACTGTGAACTATCCACTAATAGAGGAGATAGAAAAAAGAGAGTAACATAGACCCACAGGGGATCAGAAACTAGCAACCCAAAGGACACAAATAGAAACTATAAGATAATATCAACTCAGTGATAACGGAAAACATAAACCTCAAGACTAGTAAACGAATGATTGACTAGAAACAAATGATTGACATTAGCGCTTATGGTTGGGAACAAAAGTTTGGCATCAGCACTTATGGTCGGGAACAAAGGTTTGACATCGACACTTATGGCTAGGAACAAAATTTTTGACATCAACAATTATGGTTGGGAACAAAGGTTTGACATCAGCACTCATGGCTGGGAATAAAGGTTTGGCATCAGCACTTATGGTTGGGAACAAAATTTTTGACATCAGCACTTATGGTTGGGAACAAAGGTTTGACATCAGCACTTACGGTTGGGAATAAAGGTTGACATCAGCATTTATGACTGGGAACAAAGGTTGACAACAACACTTATGGTTGGGAATAGCTCAACTCTATTGGGGTAAAGTCCAATGAGGAGAAAAAGATAAATTCCGACTACAAACAACAATGAATTACCAACTCAAGGATGAAGGTAGAAAAAACATAGAACCATAACAAGTTTCCAAAAATTCTGGTATTCCACCTAGAACGTGTCTCAGCTTCTTCTTTGATCAAGATATCACTCGAAAAGGGTAAGAACTGCTGTAAGAATATTTCAACTAACTGTCTTTATCATCGAAGTACAACCAACCTCAACAACAAACTATCTCCCATAGCATAGAGACTATCATTCATTGGAGTAAAAACATCTTCTCTGGCATTAACAAACTTATTGGAGAAGTACAGGTTGCTCAAATAAAGAGATTGTCACTTGATGTTACGAAAGGATTACGCTAACACTACTGAGAAATGAATTTTGATTTCATGGGGAAATACCAACACATTCCCGTTGAGGGGAAAAAGTCTTCACGTACAAAATAAATGCACATTCTCAATCCAGGGCTCACAGCCTAGAGAGGATCAAAATCATATTTCTGTCGGGACCAAAAAATCAAACCAGGAACAAAACAGAGTGAAACAGTCAACCAAAACACCGTCCAATGAGAAATAAACTCAAATGGGGACCAAGTTCCATCAAGATAATGAGCTGGGCAGGAAGGCTAAAGAAAAATTCTTCCACGCGGGATAACTCAGTGGAGACATTGAAAGGATATACACTTTCTGCTTAAGGTTGACACTCTATTGGAGAGAGGATAATATAACTCTATAAAAAGGATAATATTCCAAAAAAAATACCAATGAATTCAAATGAGTAATGAATTTAAATTTAGTTATGCATAATGTATGTATGTATGTATGAATGTTATCATGTATATGCTGACAAAAAAACATATCGCACTGGGGATAACCAGACAAAACCAACATGGTTAAGGACACCATTCAGCTAAATCACATCCAGGATGAAGATACCATAAGAGAGTAAGCACCAATTGAGGAAACAAAGTCCTATTTCAAGGCTCAACTTCACTTGGAAGAAACATGGTTTGAAAAATAATCAAAGAAAAATCTGATAGCAATAAACCAATACAGTTGCAGGGATATAACATCCTCCTCCAGACTTCACCGAGGAATATCAAACAGACTTTGCTAAGGAAGACAATGACACATCGTCTAGACTTCAATTGGGGATATTGTATTGACTTCACTAGGGAAAATGAAACCACACACACCGAGGGGAGCCCAAATACATTCTTCAATATAAAGGGTAATGGTTACGCAAACTTCTCTGGGAAGAAATTATGAAACTTCACAGGGATAACACCTTTAGAGGGAAACATCATCTTCGCTTCACCTGAGGAACTAAAAAGTTAACATCACATCAAGAAATCAAATTTATGGAGATTTTAAATCAAACTCAACACTTGGCGAGAGAAAACCCAAAAAATTGATAACTGTCACAACACTTCTTAGAGAATGATACTGCTTTTGTCTGGCTACATGGGGAGCACACAACAACCATAATGTCATAATTAGAGAGAGAAGTGCTCTGCAAGAGATTCTACATCAATACAAAATGGAGAAAGAATCCAACAAATGAGAAAAGGCTTCAGAACATTTCAATCTCCGCTTGATCACAAACCAGCTGGGGAAAGCATCACACTCAACTAGAGAAATCTGCATCAAGACCTAACTAGGGAATATGGGATCACAAACCCAACACCACACCATGTCTCAACTGGAGTGAAATCTATCAAACACAAGTAGACCATGCACATATCAGCAAGAGTAACCCGAGATACTTCTTGGGGAATCTTTTCAAAACTTCAGAGTTCGTCCATTCTTGGAACCACTACTTTTGTCCCGCTTGAATCACAAAATTGAAGTAAAAAGTATTTTGCAAATTCTTTTTAAAAACATTTTTATTATTAAGTTTTTTTGTTTTGAAAATTACTATCAATAATAAATAAAATTTTGGTAAACTGAATAAAATAAGAACTACAAAGAATTGGATAAACGCTCAAACTTTAGTAATAGAATGGTAGTCTGCAAATGGTGAGACTCCATAGATGATTACAAAGTTTTGGAAAATGGTAAATACATGGAAAATATACATTGAAACACAATGACCACTATTCTCCCTAACAACTTTGAACTCCTGAGCATAGGCTTCAATTGAAGTGTGATGAGAATCTGAAAAGATTGTTGCTTTAATGATCAAGTCCTTTCTGACGCAGTTACTTGTCAGGAAATCCCTAACTTTTGCCTAGATTGCCCTTGCGGGTTTTCGACCTACTGGGAAAAATTATTTTGTTTATGTCTCTAAATTTTTCCTAGACCTCCCTTTCAGGTTTTTAGTCTACCTTGACGCTCTTTTTTGCCTAAGCCGCCCTTTCGAGTTTACAACTTAGCGAGCTGTTCTTTTACTTATTTAGGCTTCGTATTTCTTGATTGCATCAACATTCATAGGATGTGGGAACTCCTCACCATCCATAAGTTCAATAATCAATGCACCTCCATAGAAGGCTTTCTTGACAACATATGGGCCTTCATAATTGGGATTCCACTTGCCCCTAGAATCAGCGTTAAAAGATATGATCTTTCTGAGCACGAGGTCCCCTTCTCTGAATTCACGAGGATTGACCTTCTTATCAAAATGTTTCTTCATTATTTTCTGATATAACTGACCATGGCACAAGGTCGTCATTCTCTTTTCTTCAATTAAATTCAACTGGACAAACCTGTTCTGGACCCATTCAGCCTCTGACAACTTGGTTTCCATTATTACACACAAAGACGGAATCTCAACCTCAACAGGGAGCAATTCTACCATACCATACACAAGAGAGTATGGGGTTTCCCCTATTGAAGTGCAGACGGATGTACGATACCCATGCAAAGCAAAAGGGAGCATCTCATGCCAATCCTTATAGGTAACAATCATCTTCTGGATGATCTTCATAATGTTTTTATTAGTAGCTTCAACATCCCCATTCCTTTTAGGCCTGTAAGGAGACGAATTCTGATGAAAAATCTTATATTCTTCACAAAGTTCTGTCATCATCTTATTATTCAAATTTGAGACGTTATCGGTGATAATCCTACTTGGCACACCATACCAACATACAAGATTATTCTTGATAAAGCGTACTACCACCTGCTTGGTGACATTAGCATAAGAAGATGTTTCAACCAACTTGGTGAAGTAATCAATTGCCACTAAGATGAAACGATGTACATTCGACGCCTTGGGTTCAATCATTCTAATCATATCAATACCCCACATAGAAAAAGGCCACGGGGAAGAAATAACATTGAGAAGCATTGGAGGCACATGAATCTTTCTAGCATAAATCTGACACTTATGGCACTTCTTCGCAAATTTATAACAGTCAGATGCCATTGTCAGCCAATAGTACCTGCCTTAAGCATCTTCTTTACCATCGAATGTCCATTGGCATGGGTACCAGAGGAACCTTCATGGATCTCATGCATCAACATGTCTGCTTAGTGTCTATCCACGTATCTGAGCAACACCATGTCATAATTTCTTTTGTATAACACATCTTCATTGATGAAAAAGCTACCTGCCAACCTTCTCAATGTCTTCCTATCTTTGTTGGATGCACCAAGCGGGTATTCTTGAGTCTAAAGGAAGTGCTTGATATCATAATACCAAGTTTTTTCATCTAACGTCCCCTCTGTAGCAATCACATGAGCTGGTCTATCAAGAAGACAAACTGTAATCTCAAGTACATCGTTCCAAGCATTCCCTTGATACATGGAAGCCAAAGTGGATAAAACATCTGCCATCTGATTCTCATCTCTGGGAATATGATGGAATTCAACTTTATTGAAGAAAGGTAATAATCTTCTTGCATAATCTTTGTAGGGAATCAAGCCAATATGACGCGTCTCTCATTCTCCTTTGATATGATTTATTACCAAAGCTAAATCACCACATACATCAACAATTTTGATTATGAGATCTATATCCTCTTCAAGACCCATGATACAAGCTTCATACTTTGCCATGTTATTAGTATAATCAAATGTCAACTTTGCAGTAAAAGGATATGTGACCTATGGGAGTGATAATCACAACACTAATTCCTTTTCCATAAGCATTTATAGCTCCATCAAACACCATACCCCACTGGGGTTCAGGATCAGGACCTTCCTTAGGCAAAGGTTCATCACAATCTTTTACTTTAAAATACATCACATCCTCATTAGGGAAATCATACTTAACAGACTGATAATTGTCAACTGGTTGGTGAGCAAGGTACTCTGCCAACACACTGTCTTTAATATCCTTCTGAGTACGGTATTCAATATCATATTCAGATAACAGCATCTGCCAACGGGAAACTCTTCCAGTAAGAGCAGGCTTTTCAAAAATATACTTAATTGGATCCACTTTGGAAATCAACCAAGTATTGTGATTCAACATATATTTCCACAATTGTTTTGCCGCCCAGGACAAAGCACAATATGTTTTTTCTAGCATAGAATATCGTTACTCACAGTCAGTGAATTTCTGCTCAAATAATAAATGGCATATTCGTTTCTTCTTGTTTCATCTTGTTGTCCCAAAATACAGCCCATGGAGTTATCCAACATAGTCATATACATAATCAATGGTATTCCTTCAACAGGGGGGAGCAAGATAGAGGGCTTAAGCAAATACTCTTTAATGCTTTCAAATGCCATTTGGCAGTTGTTGTACCCCAAAATTTTCCCTCTTCATTTTACTTTTAGTGGCTTATGTTTCATCATATGCATTTCATACATTATGATAGGATCAAGGTTATTTTGTTTCTCAAGTTCTCTACAAGCTATGGATTTTGGTTTTATTTCCAATCAGTCTGAGATGGATCTCATCTTCTCTTTATTTTGATCATTCATGTTACCCTGGCTTTCTAGGCCTCAGGATATCTCACTGATTCTTTGTTTCACCAAAGAATTGAGAATTTCAAGTATTTTAATCTTGAATCATGTTTCTCTCATCTATTGGATTTTGCGCCAGGTTCCTGAGTATTAAAATGGGTTATGTCTTTCTTGACAAAATCCTTGAAGCATCATCATCATGAGTTTTGTCTCAGTATGTTTTCATTCATCAACTAAGGATCATCAAAAGATTATGGTTTTTATCGTGTTTTGTTCATCATCTGAGGTTCGCTGAATTTATGTCAAGGCTATTGTTTCAAAGATATATCATCATATCCATCAATATTTGTTGAGGCTTATCTTCATCATTGCAAGGGTTTCATTATGATCAAATTTTGTTCATTTTTTATTGTTTGTTGCTACCCGATACAAGTTGGTTCTAAATTTGAGAGTTGAAGAATCATTTGATTAAGTTCATTTATCAAAGTTTCCAAGGTTGGAAAGGAAGTAATCTTAGGTTTCTTGAGGCTTAAGTAGCGAGGCTTGCAAATTCAAGGCTACTCAAGAATACCAATTCATCAAAATTTAGCATCCATTTAATGTCCAACTTCACATTATTTCATTCATCGTTTGCAAGTTCAAATTAATTCATCATCATCCATTCATCCATCAAACCTCAACATTGTTCAAAAACTTCACTCAAATTACATAAATACTCATCATTAAAGTTCCAAATACCATTGTTCAAGTTCAATTTTCAAGTTACAATCTATCATGCCGTTACAAATCATTGTACAAAAATAACATTACAAATGAAAGATTTCTAAACCTAAAAATTCCTAAGTCCTAAAGTTGCTAAAATTCCATTTTTCAAAGCTTCAATCTTCATGCCTTTTGCTTCAAGGCCTATCTTTCTATTTTCCAACTTCAAAGACCTCCAAACTTCATGTTTAAGCCACGACCTCTTCATCTTTCAACCTTGCCTTTAACATCCAATCATCATTGCTCATGAAACAAGAAAAGGAGAAATGGTTAGTAAAGCATCAATATTTGAATAAAAATTCCAAACATGAACAAATTTTTAAAGAAAAGTTTCCTTCTAATCTCATCATTAGGGTTGTGAAAGGAATCAGAATTCTAGGGATTAATTCAATCATTGTGCAGCCCAACAATAACCAAAGCCTAATACAAGTTGTTTCACAAACTACAAAATCAGAAGTACAATGTTAATCACATGCCCAATTATCCTACTGTAAATCTCAAACAAACACACAAAAAAGGGGGTTCATTTGGTTAACAGTAAAACATAGTAGTAAATTCACCTCAACCAATTAGAAAGGACAAACAAGACAAGCAAATCAGAACCGACAAAAGCAAGTTACTGCAGTAAAAGTTCAGATTCACCAAGAACCAACAAATAAGATATCAAAATCATGTTAAGCCAAATACAGAATTGGACAAGGCCTGTTAACAGAAAATAGGAAACCCTAATTTCATCGCAGACATAAGCATTCATTCACAGTTATCAAGGGGGCATTGTTCATACAGAAACGGAAACCACAAACCAGTAGCTGTGTAGACAAATAAAAAACCCTAATCCATCATCATCTTCCTCAATACCGAAACCCTTCAGAAAATTGTAAAGAGGAAAAGAGGTCATCATTCATACACCGACGGGGACAATAAATAGAAACCCCCAAATTTTGTTCATCATTTTCTCTAAATTACAAACCCTTCATAAAATTATGAGGAAGAAGAAGAACACACAAGCCTAGAGTTAGAAAGATATTACCGGAAGCCTCAAAAGGATGATAAACTCACGAATTCAGAGCCTACGGTGTTGTTTATGAAACTAGGGTTTTCAAAACCCCTTTTAAGATCTAGGCCAGATCTTTGATTCTCTATAAAAACAAACCAAAGATTAAGACAGAGGAGAGAAATGCGAAGTGATTGATGTAAAAAGTTTTGAAATCTGGAGCTTTCCTGACGGCGCAACCGTGGAGATTCATAGTCGCTGCCACGATCTTCATCGTCTTCGTCGCCATGTTCATATTCTCTACCGTGAATGTTCATCCCTACCACCATGGATCTTCATTGCAACCTCCATAGAGATCTATTAATGTTCATATTTTCTTTTTTTAAAGTTTGTGTTTGAATGAAGATATAAAGAGGTGAGAGAATTAAGACTGAGAGAGAGTTATATTTTTTTGTCTGATAATTTGTTTTGTTTTGTGGAATAAACAAGGATTAAGAAGCTAATATGGTGGTGACATTTGTCACCACCTGTTTGATTAATTTTCAAATCCTACGCGAGCATCCCCACTGTTTCTGTCTTGTTCTCTCAATCATCATTGTCGGATCCCCACAAACCCATATCAGATGCTCCAAAAATCAATCTCACGGTGAACCCAATTGGAGCAGCCACATTGGATCTCCAAGGACCATCTTCTTTGGGCCCGACAGACTGCTTTCAGCACCCCCGGCTTCTACTGAGTCCAGGCCCATTCTAATACTTTGTATTTTTTATTATTTTATTTTTATTTATATTCTGCTTCAAACAAAAAAATCACTTGTTGCTGGGCCTAACACTCACTGGCCCAACGCCCCAATTTCTTTTCATACCCCCTGTTTGATGTTATTTCTGGCCCACTAATTCACTTTCTATTCATATTTTATTTATATTTTCTTTGATATTTCTTTAGTTATTATTTTGATTCCTATCATAATAAAAATATAAAAAATATATTTTCTTATCCTAAATAAATAATTAAACTAAAAAATATTATTTTTATATTATTAATTATTTTGCTAATTAATTTTATTAAATAGATTTTTTTAGTTTAATTAATCGTTTATTAAATTCGATTAGGTTGTATTGATTGTTTATTTAGACTTTTAATCGAACATTTTGATTCGTCATTCCTATTCATAAATTTGTACCCCCATTCCTGAAGCATTGTAATAGCGTAGGACATTTAATTTCCGCAAATTACTGCTTTTCTTATTATTGTTAGATTAATATGATTGTATGGCAAGATCTAAAACAAAGCGCTAGATAACATAAATCCAAGATAAATTAACTGAAATCAAATAAATTTGCACACGCGCACCTCTAGGGTAAGCTTGCTTGTTGCCTTCGGATAAAACAGTCATGTCCCTCGAATGCGGGACGCTTTATCAAAGACCCTCGGTTAAAAGATCGTAGTCCCTCGATGACCCGTTGATGTTGCCTTCGATAAACGATCTTAGTCCTACAAAAAGAGAGAAAAGAAAACATTCAAACACTCTTAAACCCAGAATTCTCAAAAAAATACCATTGTTCTTCCCTTTAAATCAAAGAACATAACATTTCTATTCCGTTTCTTGCTAACCCCGAAATATTCGAAGGTAGCAGCTCAAGTCCCAAACACATGCTTCAAATTCAATGTAAGTCATCCTGACTTTGAACTTTTCATTCATAGCATCACTAAAAATGTAGATATCATAGTGTTTAGATTGTATATATCATTTCCCAAGTAGAAAAATTATGGATCAGGACTTCTTGAAGAAAACTAGGCTCAGAATTAGGAATAAAACTTCTGTAAATTGTCGTGCTTTTATTTTTCTATTTTGTTGTTGTTGAGAAATGAACAAGTTGCAGATGCTATGGCTAATGCAAGGAAGAAGGTGAAGTGTAACATAGAACTTCTAGGCTGTTTTTTTTCTCACTTTTGTAACACAGCACACATAACTTCTAGGTTTTTCTCACTGATGTAACACAACACACAAAACTTCTAGGTTTTTTTTCTCACTGTTGTAACACAGCACACATAACTTCTAGGTTTTTTCTCACTGTTGCAACACAGCATACAGAACTTCTAGGTTTATCTCACTGTTGTAACACAACTCACATAACTTCTAGGTTTTTCTCACTGTTGTAACACAACACACAAAACTTCTAGGTCTTTCTCACTGTTGTAACACCACACACAGAACTTCTAGGTCTTTCTCACTATTGTAACACCACACACAGAACTTCTAGGTTTTCCACGCTGTTTTAACACCCAGAACTTCAGCACGCAGCAACCCAAAACTTCTGGTTTCCTCTAACGTTTCTTTCTGTACTACAGCGTGCCTATCATCAGAACTTCTGGTCCCTCTCATTTTTGTTTTCATCAAAGTGCTGATCCTGTTTTCGTTATTTTTCCTTTTCTTTCTTATTCTTATTATTTTCAGCATTAATACTATTTTTGTTAATATAAAAAAGACATAAAAAATATTTTCTTTTTATTAACTAATTATTTTTATTTTTATTTATTAATACAAAAAACCATTTTCAAAACAAATCATTTCCTTTTCTTGTATTGTACAATTCAATATGGTTGTAATAGATAATTAGGATTTAAATTCTTGCAATCCCCATTTGTAAATATGTATCCCTATCCCTGAAATGATGTAAAAGCTTAGGATTTATTTTTCGCATCTTTATTTCTTTCATACATTGTTAGTAATTAGAGTGTATGGAAAGATAAAAACAACAAGTAGATAATCAAAAGTTAAAAAGACAAAATGCATGCAATCAAACACACTACTCACACACATGCACCCCTAGGGTAATTCCGCTTGTTGCCTCGGAAAAATAGTCATGTCCCTCGAATATGGGCGTTTTAGCAAAGACCCTCGATAAAAGATCGTAGTCCCTCGATGACCCTCAATGTTGCCTTTGGTAAACAATCTAGTCCCTAAACAACATTGCTAAAATGTCTCATAGGTTTCCTTCTATGACTATACAAACGTCCCACGCTTGTCCCTTCACATCCAATAATGGAGCTTCTTACCAAATAAATGGTATGATAGCAACATCTAAAGGAGAAGGAAAAGAACGTTTAAGACCTTTTGAGTAGTTAGGTTTCCCCTTGTTGCTCGCTTGCTCACAACAAAAACATTTTTATACACTAACACTTTCACTTTGAAATATTTTCAAAAGACAAAACACTTTGTACGCGTTCTTATAGAGACGAGAACCATTACAAAGACATTCCTTTTTAAAATACTTTCAAAACCCATATCACAAACACATTTTCAAACAAAAGCAAGTGACCTAGAAAGCAACTAAGATCCTGTAGATAACTACGGATGAAAAGGGTTCTAATACCTTCCCTTTTCATAACCTACTTGTAGCGGTAGAAATGTTTAAGACTAAGCCATTGGATTAACTAGACTTGTACAAATCAAAATAAAAATCGCCACCGCGCTTTATTGTTTCCAAAGGAATGGGAAAAGAGCGAATAACCCAAAAAGAGGGGGAAAGGTTCTAGGTAAGGGGGTTGGTTATGCAAAGGGAAAGTATTAGCACCCTAAACATCTATGGTACTTCGCAGTAACCTCTTTGTAAAATCTGTATATTTTGGATACAAAATGTTGTATGTAAAATAGATGGTGGAGATGAGAGAAGAAATATATTTTTTATGATTTTTTCACCTGCCGCGGTTGCGAATCTTTAGTGCCTACGTACCACCTTTCGTGCAATAGGAGATCAGGGTACACGTAGTTCACCTTTTAAAATTTTTAAAATACAAGTGTAATGGTTAATTTTATGAGATAAGACATCATCGTTATTGTCCGTGTAAAAAAACGTACTTACTACCCACAATCATGAGAAAGGATAATTTGCATCATCTCAAAATGGAGGACATGGCTTGGATTTTAAAATCAACAATGCCTCACTCAACACCCAAGGGGAAAATATATCACTTCACTTCATATTGTATAAGTATACTTGTTTGCATCGCTACAAGGATTAACAAGAGTCTAATCTTTTGAGAAAATTTAAGATAAGAGCCAAAATGGAAAAATGGTTTGGATGAGATTGATTGACTTTTAGTCTTCTCACAAAAATGTCAAGGTATTATTAAGTTGATTGGAGTTTATTTATGAATTTTTTTTTTGAAAATGCATGGACCTAAGTCCAAGTTTATTATGAAAGTGGTTCAAGTTAAAAAAACAAGAAGAGTTTTCAAAAGGAGGAAGAAGAATTTTGAAATTTAAGAAGATGGGAGGAGAAGAAGAGGTTATCCTAAAGCATAAGGTAAAATCTAGGGATAAGAACCATCTAACCAACAAGAAGCCAATACTTAACATTATGAGCCAAGATAGAATTCTCATTCTTTAGATTGAAACCAAGCAAGCAAAGATACTAGACCTCTTGAGAGAACTAAACTTCAAGTGTATTAAGTCTTCACAAAAATTTGGCAGAGTAACGGCTGTATACGGGTGAATTCTATATTACAAACAAAATATGCAATCATAATAACCTACACACAAAACAAACAAACAACCCAATGTCTTGAGGTAAACCTCAAGAACTCCAGACAAAATATCAATTAAGGTCACAAGGTCTCCAATATAGGCCAAGGTTTCTAATCCTAAGTCCAATAAGTCCAATACTCCATAATGCCAAGGACAGTAACCAAATAGTCCAAGTATCATTAAAGTTTTTTTATGTTTCATGTTGATTATTAGGTGTATTAGAAGAGAAAATAAAAGGATCAAGTGAGAAAAAATAAAAATGACATAAAATGTAATGCTTAAGGTAAATGGTACATAAAGCATAAAAAATAAAAGGGCATAAAGTAAAAACAATTTAATAATTAGTGGTTAATTGGATGACCATCTTGAAACTTGCATTTGGAACTTATTAGAGGATTGGTAGAACCAAAGCCTCCACACAATAAGTTGCATTTTCTTTTTGTCAAGTATATCATCCATTTGGAATCCTCAAAAGTACCATTTAATGATCAACAATGTTTAAGTGATCCGCGTTGACCAAAAGTGTTGTAGATCCATTAGAGGATTGGTAAAACCCAAGCCTCCACACAATGAATCTCAAGGTTATTGGATAAAAGAGATCAAATTAACATACTTGGGCTTGAAAACATAGGGTTGGGCCACGAATGATCATTTATTCGAATCAGGACAAAATTTAGCGTTGTGTTAAGCAACCATAAGTGGACTTATATAGAAGTCGCACCTATTTTGAGGCCTGTCAATAGCAATCTATGCACCATTTGTTTTGAGACGTGATATAGAGATCATGATCCAATAACACTTAGTGCAATGAGAAAGGGATGAGATGAAGAGGGGTGGGAGAGAATATACAAACCACATTTAAATTAAACTTAAATCAAACTATTATTAAAATCATTCATCCATTTTTATGGAGTTAGACTCAACACCATGGATCCAATGATGTTAAAAAGTTCATGACCAAAAATTTAATCCAAGATCAGCCAGAAAGTAATCACAAAATAATATTGCATTTAATATATACATTAAAAAGGTTTTAAAAATGTTTTAAAATAGAAATAAAAGAAAAATATCAATTATATTCAAATTAATCAAGAAATAAAAAGTAAGACCATAGAAAAATCAGAAATGAACTATTGATTTTATAAAAATTTTGGTAGTTTTTAAAAGTCAGAAACTATTTTTAAAATTAAGAGAAATGAATAAAATAAACCAAAAATGATAAAAAATAACAAAGTCAGATATAAAAAATAAATTAAGTCACCAATATTTGTCACAATATTGTTGAATCATTCCATAATTTTTTCAGAATTTAAAAATGCATAAAAGTATTCTTAAACATTTAAAACAATTCAAATAAAGTGGAAATTTTTAAAAAATATCAAAACACAAAATAAAATTGTGAAAAAATAAAAATCAGAAAGAGAAAAATCAAAAATATTTTTTATAATTTTTTCAGATTTCTTTGACTAAAAATGAACTTTCTATGATTTTTTGAAATTTAAAACAATTAAATATAAAAATCAGAAAAGAAAAATAAAGCCAAAAATATGTGGACCATTGGATGAGAGTCAAAACGCGTTAGTAATTAAATCCAAGGGATCTGGCATGCTGTGCATATCATGGTCATTAGTGAATAAAGCATTAAATCAAATGTAAATCAGAAATTCAAAAAATCCAAACGGCGATGTTTCTTTGGTTAAAGGATGACACGTTGGTCATCTTCAACCACCAGCCAGTCCTAAAACCAGGTTGCTCAATCTGTAAAATTAGAGCACGAGACCTATGTCATTCGCTTCGTCTCTTCAAGATGAAGACAACCATACCTTTGCGATAAATTTATATAAACTGTAGCTCAAGCAATTTGGAAAGAATGTTTTGAAAAGGGATTTGAAATTTCATGGTCAAAACAAGTTTCCAGATAAAAGTAAGTGTTGCGACTAGAACCAGGGCAGTGAGAGCATCACAATGATATTAGAGTTTTGAAGAATTGATGAAGGAATCTACCTATTGAAGTTGAGTTGCAGAGCTCTGAAGCTAGACTTCTATAGCGCAATATAGGGCACGATTCTCGAACGTAATTATATGGTTAGCTTCAGGGAAGATCAAGGAAGGTAAATTGATGGAAAAATTGGATTGAAAAAGGCTTGAAAATAGATTTCGAAGTTGCAGAATTTTAAGTTATGGAACAAGTTTGCCATGGTGATTCTGGCTATCCAAGCTTGAGGAAATGAATGGGGGATAACCCTCTATTTATGGGGAATCAAATGGAATGTCCAAGCGTGTGAAATGATGAAGTTTGAAGGGAAATCGTGTGAAGTTGCCAACAAGAAAAGTGTGAATTCCAATTTGATCAAAACTCATCCAAAACGCGCGGTTTGTTGTTCTAATCACTTATGGAAGTTCACGAAACATGTTTAGAGGCAAAAACACGCAGAAACAAAGTGTTTAGAAGCTAAACCAATGATTTCAAGTTCTGACTTTTGAAGAAACTTCAGTTCCAAGTTACCAAGTTCAAATCAATGGCATCTCAGCTCAAGGGGTCTTAGGGCATGATTCTAGATGCTTTAGAAAGATGAGGTTACAAACTTTGCAATGGAAAAAGAATGGAATCAAATGGATGCTTGAGCTGAAAGTTGCATTGAGTCAAAGTTGGGAAAAAGAAGTTGACTTTCCATACTTAGAAATATTTCAAGTTTTTCTTCAAAAGTGACCTATAATGTTTTGCATCCAAACATGGCCTTCCACTTGAAATTTTCCCTTGAACAAAAAATATGGAATGAAATAGACCTCTTTAATGACATTTGAAACTTGAACCATTCAAAATCTCCAAAAATTGAGAGTTATGAATTGTTGAAGTTGGCAAAAAATCATGAAATGACCTATAATCTTTTATATCCTTAGGGCATCTTCCATACATTTTCTCACTTTTCACATAAAAGAAGGCATAAAGTTCACATCCTAAAGATCATTGTGGAAAAATAATAGGCTCAAGGTGATAAAAATTGACCAAGTTATGATCATTTGAAGTCACACTTGAGAAAATAGGGGTTCATCTGGAGGACTTGTAATCTTTCTTCATCATCTAGTTTCTTCCACATGAAAACTCCTTGAAAATTTTGAAGTGACTTGTTGATAACCCTTTGAAGAGAAGGATGTTTTTGGAATCACTCAAAAATACCAAAATATGAATAAGATATGCTTCTTTGAAGTTCAAAACCCTAACTCCTAGATCAAGAAAATGCTTTGAGGAACTTTGACAATTTTGAACAAACTTCATGTACCAACACAAATTCTTTGTAAATAGAAGTTGTTGAGGACGAAAATGAGAACTCATAGCCACTAAAACCACTTCCATATCTTGAGAATTTAGAGAAATATGCACTTGTGACCAATAGGAACAAAGCCTTGTCCAAGCATGACAACTTCTTCAATCAACCCCTTGTACTTTTGAATCAAATTGGATAACCTTGAAATATGGTGAACCAAAATAACCTTGCCATGCCATTTCTTCCAAAACAAATCCAATGGTGAGGTTTGAACTTCTCAAGCTTTATTGACTAGGGCAAGGAAATAAACTCATGAACCCATGGAGCAACTTGCTAAATCTCATTGCCTTTACCTACATTAGTAACAAGCAAGACAAACCAACATTGCATTTTATTAATTAAAAGGAAAACTCAAGACAAAATATTCATGACCACAAAAGAAAACAAGTCAAGGTGCTTCGTGATTCCTCAAATAGCAAAGCTAAAGGTAGGGAGGAGGACCAAAAGCCCTAATGTGATCTTGTTGTGATTGAATCAATATGGTATGCTGAAGGGATCTTAGGGGCAAAAATTGGGGTATAATACTACCCCCAGAACTCAAAATAATCTCTAAAGGTATTTCCTGTTCTTTTCAACCTTTCCTTATTGGATAAAAGAAAATTCGGTGGCGACTCTTGCTAACCGCGACAATTACGATCAAACGCAAAACACCCAAGTCAGTTCTCCCACCGTATTACACCCGGATCTCGGGCATTTTAGGTAAGTAGAAATATATCGTGAAACCTATACGGCATAGACCGATATGGTTGAAGAGATGGCTACATTAGTGCGACACATTGGTTTATGCCGGTGTCCTTTGAGTAAGTCAAGGAGAATGATGGGTTGTCGCATGATGTCATGAGAACTAACTGACCCTAGAACCTTAGTTGAGATAAATTAGCCATTATAAAGTAGTGAGTTGGCTGGCTTTGGTGCAAAGTGAAGTTTATTGATACTCGATGCTACACTCATTGAGATCAGACTCTCGGGATATTTCAGACGCAAATCATATGCTTGTGCTGAAACAATGCCTGGGAGAAAGATCGGGGATATGAGATTCCTAGAAGTCGATTACTTCTTTTAGGACATGTTGAGCCAAGTGAACTTAAAAACGGTACTTACCTACAAACTTCATGCAATCCTGAACCTAAGGCTACTTGTGTGACTTGTTTGCATTCATTATCTAACAACTTGAACTCCTTGCAGGGCTTGTTTGTATCCATTATCTAACAACTTAAACTCCTTGCAGGACTTGTTTGTATTTATTATCCAATAACTTGGACTTCTTGTAAATACTTACTTATTTTCATCGCCTTATACTTTTGCTTGGTGCATAGTATACACATCATGACATCATGCCATAGAATTTTTGTTAACCATTTCTAGGATCTCAAGGGCCTGTGATGCAAGTTTATTATGAACCAGACGTCTATCAAGGGGATTTATTTTCCTATAACCAATGATGTCAAAGACTGAAGCACGTTATCTTGAGTCAAAGGCTAGGACCCAATTGACATGGTAAGCTTGATACTCATAGAAGGACGTTCAACGACACGAAGTTCTTCATTTAAAGTTGCAGCCAGACTCAACTTATAACGTTTCACTTTTGTTTACCCCGCGAGATCTCTGAAAACATTGCATCTACATATCATGTTTCATGTCATTGCATGTTTTCTCATCTGCTTATTGTTTATTTCAGTAAAGATGGCTCTAGAACAGACTATCGAAGATCTTTAGATCCAAAATGCTCAATTCCAAGAAATGTTCCTGAACCTATCCAAGGGGAAAGAGGAATTGAAAGCACTCCTCACTAAGAGCATGACCAAGAAGAATCCTAAAAACAATGGGGTAATCAGTGTAAGCAGAATACACCCAAAAGATGATTTATCGAAATCAACATATTATTGGCTTAAGCATTGCAACACATGTTGAAGGCCAAGCTGCTGACATTGAAGGATCCTCCTCAGAAGCCCAATGCTTTTTCTTCTCGTCACAATCCTAATGTAAGGTGCGTGTACCACTCCAACAACCCTGGGCATGACACTGACAACTGTTGGGCGTTGAAACATAAGATTCAGGAGCTGATTGACGAAGGAATTGTCGAGTTCATGCAAGATGGTCAGATTGAGTTCTTCTGTTATCCCCTGAATATCGAGGCTACAAGGCACACTATCTAAAGTGAAAAATTCAGGCGGAGAAACTTTTTATTCATTCAAATTTTAGTTTGTAATTTCTCTAGTTGATTCAAACACTTATCTTTATGTCAGACTTTGGTTGTCCTCATTAATTCATTGCATATGTTTGTCTTGAATTAATCCATTCATTTTCACTATACTTAAACTATGCTTTTACTTCCTTTTTGTGATATTCAACTCTCGATTAAAATCTATAAGCCTTTAGAGGGAGGCTGACGAAAAAGATACCATATTCTCTACAATATGCTTTTGAACAGACCTTACCGACAATGTACAGGCATTGTTTCAAATCGTAAATAGTGGAGTTATAAGGAAGATAATCCCTAGTCAACCCCTTTGAGCCTAAGAAGTAGGACTTTTCTTTTTCACACAAATTGAAACCTTTAATCATAACCTGGAGTAGGGTAGTTTCTCAGTTAATTCAAATGCGTATTCAGTCGCAAGCTTTCACTTCATACACAGTGAATAGTATTAAAAATGTCCTTCCAAATCAAAAGACGATGATGGTTCCTCATAAAACCGGCAATCATTATCTTTCGAAAGAAAAGCCCGCTAAGTCAAAACCCATGAAAGAGGCTTAAGAAAAAAACTGGGGCAACCCGCTGACTGTAATCATAGAAGAAACAGTCCAGGCAAAAGGTAGGGATAATAAAATTAAAAAGAGGTCGCTACAAATCCTCGACAACAGAAAAATGTTACAAAAATGTCTGCCTTCTTAAATAAACTTCCAGTATCTGAACCATCACCAAAATATAATTCCAGACTCAATTAGAATCCAAACGCACAGTTAACTGAGTATAGGGTTAAAGGACATCATGAAGAATGGGTTAGGTACAAATAAAGTTTTAGCCTTTATCCTTTATTTCTTAAAGCATGAATCAGGCCACGTTACAATCATTAAAAGTCCTAACTGAAGTATAGGTTGGTTCGAAAGAATACTGTTATAAAAGATATCTCGACTCCTGTAAGGCTTACTATAAATCCTGAGTTGAATTCATATTCTTACAAAAATTATGTTCTTTACTAAAAATTCATTTTCAAAACTTCAAGACAGCCATAAGCTTTGCATTTTTAACACCACTGTTTGCATATGACTAATTGTTCGACAGCAGAGACATTCGCATGATGAATATTTAATGAATGAAAATCCTCTCAATAAACAAAATCACCTCAAATGGAAAGGCACTTGCAATAACAAGCCTTCCATGATAAAGGGGTATGACATGTTATTGTCCAACTCATCTGTGGCAGTCAAGTCAAGATTCCAAGAATCTCTCAAAAGTGTTGAATAAAGTGTTGAATAGCCAGGGGCAGATCTCCATTTGAATCACTTGGGGCATTGAACATGAATCCCAGAAAGGGTCACATACGACCAAGCAAACATTTTATAGTAGATACCCCTAGAGGACAGAGAAGTATGATCTTTTCCCCGAAAATATTGTTAACCTATGGAGCCGCAATCCTCATCAGAAATCATATTATCAGTACAGCATATAGGAATTCTCTACCTCGACTGAGTTTACTTCTCACACACCGTAAAATCCCTAGCAGAAATATCTTCTCCAGCAGGGCTCACTTCCTTAACAGAGTATTTCTCTGGCAGGGTATTCCTCAGCAGAGTGTTTCTCCAGTAGGGTTTATTTCCCCAACAAAATCTAGTCTCCCCAGCTTAAGTCTATTTCCCTTACTACTACAAATCACCGGCACAATTCGTTTCTCCAGCAAAGGGTAGTTCAGGTTGATATAACCAAAGAGTTGTTATTGAATCTGAAATCAAACCAGATATCATTAAACCTTATTCTCCCTAGACGAGTCAGTATCCATATCAGAAACTCAGTCAGACAGCACCTAGAAAGGTTGCCCATCTCTTTTATCCCCAGTTAGGATATATAAGAATTAAACTCCCCAGTAGAGCAACGAACGAACAATGTTCTTGGACTCTTCTCCCTAAAACAGGAATCAACATCCTCCAACGGAGTTTCCTCAAACAGAAAACAGGAATACCCATCAAGATTGAAGATACACATACTCTTCATCCCCATCAACAGTTAGGGATTTATTTTCCCAAACAAAAATACTGCACGGGTTTACAAATACACTTCAACAACATTTCAGATTCATACGTCATTTATCATAGCATATACATACAAAACTCATATAGCACACTCTCATTTACTTTGAGAATTTCATTACGCAATTCATTTCATACATCATGATATTGCATACAACTAACTCTTTATCTTTTCAGGTAAAGTCTACAAACAAACGAATATCATCAACAATTCTCAAATAGGTCCAAGATTAATTCCCGAAACAAGATAGGGCAACTATCTACGTGACCAGGTCAGAGATTAATTCCCGAAACAAGACGGGGCAACTATCTCTACGGCCAAAAAAAGCATGTTCCACATTAATTCCCGAAACAAGACGGGGAAACTATTTGGATGACCAATCACAAATTAGTACTTGAAACAAGACAGGGAAACTATCTGTGAAAAACAAATTATAGATCAATTCCAGAAACAGGACGGGGCGACTATCTATAAAAATAGGTCCAAGATTAATTCCTGAAACAAGATGGGGCAACTATCTATGTGATCAGGTCAGAGATTAATTCCCGAAACAAGACGGGGCAACTATCTCTACAGCCAACAAAAAGCAAGTTCCAGATTAATTCCCGAAACAAGACAGGGTAACTATTTGGATGACCAGCCACAGATTAATACTTGAAACAGGACAGGGAAACTATCTGTGAAAAGCAGATTGTAGATCAATTCCTGAAACATGACGGGGCATCTATCTAAATGATGAACATTTCCTCGGAGACTAAATTCCGACAAGCATTTCCTGGGAGACTGAATTCCGACAAGCATTTCCTCAAAGATTGAATTCCAACAAGCATTTCCTCAGAGACTGAATTCCGACAAGCATTTCCTTGGAGACTGAATTCTGACAAACATTTCCTTGGAGACTGAATTCTCACAAGCATTTCCTTGGAGATTGAATCCTTCCTCAGAGACTGAATTCTGAAAAGCACTTACCTCAAATTTATTCTGAAATGCGTTTCCCTCAGAGATTTTAATCTTACAAGCATTTCCTTCAGAGACTGAATTCTAAAAAACAGTTCCTTCAAAGACTCATTCTAAATACATCTTCTAAAGACAAAGTCGGGCGTAGACTTAGTCCAATTTTATTATCCATAATTATCCTATATGGCATCTATAAGCCCATCTCCGACTACTCTCCATCACCTCTGGATGGAATCTATAAGCCCATCTCTGACAATATTTCGTCATCTCCAAATGGCATCTTTAAGCCTATTCCCGGTATAATCAACCAACAACGTTACTTATTGCATAGGCGAATGCAAATTTATGGGCACTTAAGTGTTCAATCATCTTTTACCTTCAAGTCACGAATGGTGGACGCGCCAATCTAACTTTTCAGGTTTAAGAAGATTGAACAGGGGCAGCTGTTGTACCCAAAAATTTTCCCTCTTCATTTTACTTTTAGTGTCTTATGTTTCATCATATGAATTTTGTATATTGTGATGGGATCAAGGTTATTTTGTTTCTCAAGTTCTCTACTGTGATACGGTGGCCAGAACCGGGACTATTTTTTAGGAATGCTGGTTTGTGTTTTGCGTTTGTGTTTGCAAAATGTCGCGGTAAGCAAGAGTCGCCATCGACTTTTATTTTATCCAACAAGGAAAGGAAAAAAGCACAGAAAAATTCCTTTTTCAAGATATTTCTGAGTACGGGGGGTAGATTATAGAAAGGGACGGTATTAGCACCCTTTCTATCCGTAGTTATCTACGGACTCTTAGGTACTTGCTCATCATTTTCAAAATTTCTTCTTTGTGTGCTTGTGTGTTTTGAAAAGTTTTTGTTTTGACTTCGATTTAACTCTTGCTTTTGTCTTCAAGAGTGTAATGAAGTGTTTTTGAAAACTTTGTTTGTAAAGGAGTGTAAGTGTGAAAATTTTGTTTTGATTGAGCAAGTACTTAAGAGCTATTCTACCTACTCGAAAAAAAGAATCATTCTATGTTCGTTTCCTTTAGACAACGCTATCCCACTATTAGTGAGTAGGTAGCACCGTCGTCGGAGTTTTGAGGGTCAATTCGAAAGGGATGTACGGTCACTAAAGCAATGTTAGGATGTCTTAGTAGTAACCCTAATGTCTTAGATCAATTATCCGAGGCAACAATATCCGAGGCAACCTTTCCGAGGCAACTTTGATCTTTGGACAAAAGGACGACCACTAAAGCATCCTATACTCAATGACCGTTTACCGAAGGCAACCAAGTGGGAGTGTACCCTAAGAGTGCGCATGTGCGAGTGATTCAATTTCAGATTATTTATCTTTTCACATTTTAGGGTTATCTAACTGTTTTAAAGTTAAACATACACTCTTGTCATGCATCCTAATATCATACATCTAACAGTTTAATATCTTGCAAAATTTAAAGTGCGGAAATTAAACTACGCTATTACAAGGCTTCGGGTATTTACATAGCCAAAAACAAACCCTTAAAAAAATAAAGCGATGAATGAAAATAAAGACCTAATTAAACTATTACAACTTGTGGGCAGTTACAATAATAGGATAAAAATAAATAATAAAACGCGCGCGAGGAAAACTAGATCGAGAGAGAATTAGGGTTTTGACCCTTTCTAACCTAATTAAAAGAAAACTTGTTTTTTTGTTGTTTTTAATTATTTTTAAGAAAAAGGAATTAAGTTTTTAAATTAAATACAAAATTAATTAGCAATTAAATTAATTAATGAAAATAAATGAATAGCCTATTTTTATGTTTTTGGTTATTTTAAGAAAAATAAAATATGATTAAATTTAGACAAAACCCTAATTTTCTAATTATTTTTAATTATTTACAAAAGGAATTAAAGTTATCTAATATTAACAGCCTAATTAAATTAATTAATTTTTTGATAAAAATAAAATCTAAACCTAATTTGTGAAAAGTATTATTTTTTATGATTTTTTGATAAAAGAAAATAATTAATTGGGTTAGTAAATAAAATAAATAAATAAATTAAATAAAATATAAAAAGAAAAGGAATAAGAAACTTGGGCCTGTAAGCAAATTGAGGGGGGTGTGAGAAGAAATTTGGGCCCAAGAAGCAAAGAGGTCCGTTTGACATTCCATGATCTCCTGCCATGCGTTGACTGGGCATACTATGGTCCTTCAGATGATGGCCATCAGATGTGGCCATCTGGCCACTTGGCAGATTGGATGGTGAGGTCACATGGTGGACCTTGGCTTCATGCGCACGCTGGATTATCTACAAGAAAATAACATGAAGAAAGTGGGGGACCTGGGATTCGAACCCAGGTCCTGAAGCATTTTGCACATACCCTGTAACCAACTGCGCCACTTGTTTTTGTCGTATGTAATATAAAACAAGAATTAAAATAAAATAAACAAGCGAAATAATAAAATATTAGCGCGAATTTTCAAACGATCCAATGGGAAGGTGCCAGCTAATCATCTTCTTCCCTTCTCTGTGGGTAAAAGTCCCAGACTTTTACCTACGGACATTCGTCCGTCACTACAAACCTGCGTTCTCTTAAAATCAACCATGAGCAAGATAAATAAAAACTAGGGCCACCAATCCCTCATCTGGACCTCCTGAGTATAATGGTGGCCCTTTCATGGCCTAATTTGCCTGCACGCAGAATTCCCAAATCGAAGTTATCAACCCTAATAATGGTGACACCTTATATAGGCCATGAAAACACAATTAAAGATTACAGAAAGCTTGCATATGTCTTAAGGATCAAGAATATATCATTAATTCATGCTATCAATGTCTAAATCATGCAAACCGATTTCAGAAATACATGGATGTCGTGGTTGACTTACAGTGGTATTCATGGCTTGGGAAGGCTCATTCTTGATTGGTATATGTTGCTTATGATCCCAGGAAACGATTGGAATGATCAGGAAGCTTTGAAATTGCCTGGAACAATGAATTCGAGTTTGCACTTTTTTGTTATTTTTTCAAGTTTGGTTCTGATTCATACGCCTCCTTCTAGCCTACCTTTTGGTCTGCACACCTTCTTTATGTATTGAGGAGTGAATTAGGGTTGTCAATGTGTGCTCAATCTTCCTCCATGATTGCATTTGATTTTGATTTGATACACTTGAATATCCTTCCAAAAATAGTCCAAATCCAATATTTTTATGCACTCCATGCCTTTACACGAATTTGATCTCATGCTAGCTGGAATTTAAGACCTGAAACATGTATCAAATCTTGAGTTTTCAATATTTTGGATTTTCTATGATTTGATTTGATTTAAAATGATTTAATTCAAATAAAAATCAAAATAAATAATAAAAATAAGATAATGACAAGTGGAAAAGGCTAGGGATCGTGGACCATGTTTCCATCTCAAAACCAATGCAAAAAGTTAGGCCCATTAAGCAAAATTTGAAGTTTTGGGCATAGTTGACTTTTGACAATTTTGCAAAAAAAGGTCAACTTCACCAATGCACAACTTCCTCAATTTTGACTCTTTGAAGGTGTTCTTTGACTTTTTAGAAATATTGAGATATCCTCTAAGCAACCCTTTTGGTCTCATATCAATTTTATATTCCATGCTCAAGTATGAAGCTTTGACAAAAAAGGTGTTTTTGTTGACTTTTCATAATAACCTATAATGTCCAAATTCATAACTTTTTGTGAGTGCATATTTTGAACTTGGAAGCTGAAGATGGATTGTGGATCATGGAATCCTCTTCAAAATGAGCTTTGGATGGGTAATTTATCATAAATTATGAGAAAGTTATGCTTGGTCAAAGTTGAGTTGACTTTTCCTGCAAAACCCTAATTTAGCAACTTTTAGTTCTTGATGAATTGTGGGCAATCCTTGATGAATCATGATCAACCCTTGATCAAATGATGAATGATACTTCAGAATGAGGATGTTGACCAAAAATATTAAAGTTTGACTGTATGTGGGCCACAGTTGACTTTTGCCCTAGCACAGTCGATTTTCAGGCTTTTGAGCAATTGACTGAGCAAACTTCCTCTGCAAGGCTTGAAACATGACATGGATGATCTTGAGAACATATTAGGACAATGGTGAGCATTTGGGGATCCCTTGGACTCAAGTATCTTGATGCAACATGAAACCCTAATTTGAGGTAGATTGCCTTAGGAGAGAGCTTGCCTGGTCAACCCTTGGACTACCTTGAGCAACTTGTGGATCTTTCTTGAAATGTTTTGAGAAATATGGGAGGGAAAATTTTGGGGTACAACATCTACAAGCTATGGATTTTGGTTTTATTGCCAATCAGTCTGAGATGGATCCCATCTTCTCTTTATTATGATCATTCAGGCTACCCAGGCTTTCTAGGCCTTAAGATATCTCATTGATTCTTTGTTTCATCAAAGAATTGAGAACTACAAGTATTTTGATCTTGAATCGTGTTTCTCCCATCTATTGGATTTTGCGCTAGGTTCCTGAGTATTAAAATGGGTTATGTCTTTCTTTACAAAATCCTTGAAGCATCATAATCGTGAGTTTTGTCTCAATACATTTTCATTCATCAACTAAGGATCATCAAGAGATTATGATTTTTATCGTGTTTTGTTAATCATCTGAGGTTCATTGAATTTATGTAAAGGCTATTGTTTCAAAGATATATCATCATATCCATTAAGATTTGTTAAGTCTTATCTTCATCATTTCAAGGGTTTCATTATGATTAAAGTTTGTTCATTTTTTATTGTTTGTTGCTACTCGATACAAGTTGGTTCGAAATTTGAGAGTTGAAGAATCATTTGATTAAGTTCATTTATCAAAGTTTCCAAGGTTGGAAAGGAAGTACTCTTAGGTTTATTAAGGCTTAAGTAGTAAGGTGTTCAAATTCAAAGCTACTCAAGCATACCAATTCATCAAAATTTAGCATCCATTCAGTGCCCAACTTCACAATATTTTATTCATCATTCGCAAGTTCAAATTAATTCATCATCCATTCATCGATCAAACCTCAACATTGTTGAAACACTTCACTCAAATTACTAAAATACTTATCATTCTAGTTCCAAATATGATTGTTCAAGTTCAATTTTAAAGTTACAACCCGTCATGCCATTACAAATCATTGTACAAAAATAACATTACAAATGAAACATTTCTAAACCTAAAAATTCCTAAGTCCTAAAGTTGCTAAAATTCCATTTTTCAAAGCTTCAATCTTCATGTCTTTTGCTTCACGGCCTATCTTTCTATTTGCCAACTTCAAAGAACTCCAAACTTCATGTTTAAGCCATGGCCTCTTCATCTTTTGACCTTGCCTTTGCCATCCAATCATCATTGCTCATGAAACAAGAAAAAGAGAAATGGTTAGAAAACCATCAATATTTGAATAAAAATTCCAAACATGAACAAATTTTTAAAGAAAACTTTTCTTCTAATCCCATCATTAGGCTTGTGATAGGAATCAGAATTCTAGGGATTAATTCAATCATTGTGCAACCCAACAACAATCAAGGCCTAATACAAGTTGTTTCACAAACAACAAAATAAGAAGTACAATGTTAATCACATGCCCAATTATCCTACTGCAAATCTCAAACAAACACACAAAAAGGGGTTCATTTAGTTCACAATAAAACATAGCAGTAAATTCACCTCAGCAAATTAGAAAGGACAAACAAGACAAGCAAATCAGAACAAACAAAAGCAACTTACTGCAGTAAAAGTTCAGATTCACCAAGAACCAACAAATAAGATATCAGAATCATGTTAAGCCCAATACAAAATTGGACAAGGCCTGATAACAGGAAACCCTAATTTCATCGCAGATATAAGCATTCATTGCACAGTTATCAAGGGTGCATTGTTCATACAGAAACGGCAACCATAAACCAGAAGTTGTGCAGACAAATAAAAAACCCTAATCCATCATCATCTTCCTCAATACTGAAACCATTCAGAAAATTATAAAGAGGAAAAGAGATCATCATTCATACACGGCGGCGGACAATAAACAGAAACCCCCAAATTTTGTTCATCATTTTCGCTAAATCACAATCCCTTCAGAAAATTATGAGGAAGAAGAAGTACACACAAGCCTAAAGTCAGAAAGATATTACCGGAAGCCTCAAAAGGATGATAAACTCACGAATTTAGAGCCTACAGTGTTGTTTGTGAAATTAGGGTGTTTATAACCCCTTTTAAGATCTAGGCCAGATCTTTGATTCCCTTCAAAAACAAACCACAGATTAAGACAGAGGAGAGAACGGCGAAGCAATTGATGTAAAAAGTTTTGAAATCTAGAGCTTTCATGACTGTGCCTCTGTGGAGATTCATAGTCTTCGCCACGATCTTCATCATCTTCGTCTCCATGTTCATATGCTCCTCCATGGATGTTCATCCCTGCCACCATGGACCTTCATCGCAACCGCCACACAGATCTATTAATGTTCATATTTTTTTTAATGTTTGTGTTTGAATGAAGATAGGGAGAGGTGAGAGAATTAAGAATGAGAGAGAGTTATATTTTTTAATTTTGAGAATTTGTTTTGTTTTGTGGAATATATAGGGATTAGGAAGCTAATCCATTGGTGACATTTGTCACCACCTGTTTGATTAATTTTCAGATCTTACGCGAGCATCCCCACTCTTTCTATCATGTTCTCTCAATCATCACCGTCGGATCCCCACAAACCCAGATTGGACGCTCCAGAAATCAAGCTCACAGTGAACCCAATTTGAGCAGCCACATTGGATCTCCACGGACCATCTCCTTTGGGCCCGACAGACTACTTTCAGCACCCCTAGATTCTACTGAGTCCAGACCCATTCTAATACTTTGTTTTTTTTATATTTTTATTTTTACTTATTTTCTGTTTCAAACAAAAAAAACACTTTTTGTTGGGCCTAAGACTCACTGGCGCAGCGCCCCAATTTCTTTTCACACCCCCTGTTTGTTGTTATTTCTGGCCCATTAATTCACTTTCTATTCATATTTTGTTTATATTTTGTTTAATATTTCTTTAGTTATTATTTTTATTTCTATCATAATAAAAATACAAAAAATATATTTTCTTATCCTAAATAAATAATTAAACTAAAAAATATTATTTTTATATTATTAATTATTTTTCTAATTAATTTTATTAAATAGATTATTTTAGTTTAGTTAATCGTTTATTAAATTCGATTGGGTTGTATTGATTGTTTATTTAGACTTTTAATCGAACTTTCGATTCGTCATCCCCGTTTATAAATTTGTACCATCATTCCCGAAGCGTTGTAATAGCATAGGACATTTAATTTCCGCAATTTACTGTTTTCCTTATTACTGTTATATTAATAGGATTGTATGGCAATATCTAAAACAAAGCGCTAGATAACCATAAATCCAAGATAAATTAACTGAAATCAAAACACTTTGCACATGCGCACCTCTAGGGTAACCTTGCTTGTTGCCTTCGGATAAAACAGTCATGTCCCTCGAATGCGGGATGCTTTAGCAAATACCCTCAGTTAAAAGATCGTAGTCCCTCGATGACCCTTAGATGTTGCCTTCGGTAAACGATCTTAGTCCCTTACAAAAATTGCTAAAGTGTCCTACAAGTTTCCTTTATGACTGTATAATGACCCGCGTCTGTCCCTCACATCCAACGATGGGGCTTCCTATTAACTAATAGTAAGGTAGGACTATCTAAAGGAGGAGGAAAAGAACAAAGACTTTTTGATTAGGTAGATCGCTCGTAATCTCTTGCTCATAAACTAAAATAATTTTCACACCTCACACTTTCAAAAAACAACTACCTTCAAAAACACTTTATAAACAGACTTGGGGACTAATACAAGGGTTATTGTAAAGAAAACTGTCTTACATTGGCATTTCCAAAACATTTTCATAAAAACAATACTTTCTTACAATAAATATTTTCAAAAACAAACATTGTGTATACATTCTCAATGATACGAGAATCATTACAAAATTTCCGCACTTAGGAATTTTTAAAATATTTTCAAAGATACACAAGCACAAAGCATTTCCAAAAAGTAAGCTAGGGATTAAGATCCCGTAGATAACTACGGACGAAAAGGGTGCTAATACCTTCCCATTTCATAACCTACCCCCTTTACTCAGAAAATTCTCAAAGGTCTTTCCTGTTCTTTTTACCCTTTCCTTTATTGGATAAAAGAAAAGTCCGTTGCGACTCTTGCTATCTGAAACATTTGCGATAAAATGCAAAACCAAAATTCAGTTCTCCCACCCAATTACAGCAGTCATCCATCCACACACAACCTTGATCTTTCTTTAACAACTTGAAGATTGGTTCACACGTTGCAGTCATATGGGAAATAAATCTAGAAATGTAATTTAAACGTCCAAGGAAGCCTCTAACTTGCTTTTCAGTTCTTAGTGTAGGCATTTCTTGAATTTCTTTAACTTTATCAGGATCAACTTCAATTCCTTTTTGGCTGACAATGAAACCTAACAACTTTCTTGAACGAACACTAAAAGTACACTTATTTAGATTCAAACGGAGTCGATACTTCCCCAATCGCTGAAACATTTTCAACAAGCCCTTTATATGCCCTTCCTCGGTCTGAGATTTGGCGATCATATTTGTGATATGGTGGGAGAACTGACTTGAAGGTTTTGTGTTTTATTGAAAATGTTGCAGTTAGTAAGAGTCGCCACTGAATTTTCTTTTATCCAAAAGGAAAGGTGAAAAAGCACAGGAAAGACCTTTGAGATTATTTCTTGAGTTCGGGGGATAGATTATGAAAATGGAAGGTATTAGCACCCTTTTCATCCATGGTTTTCTATGGGCTCTTAGTTACTTGCTAGATCACTTGCTTTTTGTTTGAAATTGTGCTTTGTGTGGTTTTTGAAAGTATTTTGTAAAGAGGCCATTGTTTAGGCAATCTTTATAATGATTCTCGTTCGTAAGAATGTATACAAAGATGTTTGATCTTTTGAAAATGTTTTCAAGTTGGAAAGATGTTTTGAAAGTGTAGGTGTTTGTTTTTGAAAATAGAAATGATATTTTGTTTTTAAATTGGGAAAGTAATTAGGAGCATTCTACCTACTCAAAAGTCTTTCATGTTTATTTCCTCTTTCCTTTGACATTGTTATCTTACCATTGATTTGGTAAGTAACCCTATATTTGTATGTAAATGGGAAGGGCGTGGGTCATTGTATAACCATGATTAGCAATGTTGCAAGGTATCTTAGCATTCTCTTTTAGGGACTAAGATCATTTGAAAAACAACATAGATAGCGTTATCGAGGGACTATGATCTTGTATTTTACTTTGTTTTTGCTAAGATACCTCACATGTGTAATATGGCCATTTAGTAAGGCAACCAAGTGGATTTTATCCTAAAGGTGCTTGTGTGCAAGTGTATTGTTTTCATGCTTGATTTTGTCTTTGATTAGGGTTTTCTAGTTGATTGGTTTTAGTCTTTCCATACAAACCCTAATTACTAACATTTGTATATAAAGCGATAAATTGCGGGATTTAAAATCGCTACGCCATTATAATACTTGTGGGAGGGGGGGTGTACAAATTATGAATGGGGATTGCAAGAAAATAAACCTAATTAATCTATTACAACCATATTGAATTTATACAAGAATTGAAATAAATAATGTACATAATGAATAAATATACAAGAATGCAAATGTAAAGTAAATGGATGTTTGTTTGGATTTTTTAGGAAAAGGGTTTTGTTTTAATCTAATTAACTAAAAGAAAATAATTAATTAAAATAATAAAAAGTAAACCTAAATTTACTAGGAAAAGAAATTGAATAAAACCATAATCTATTAATTGATTAAAAGAAATTAAGTTTATAAGAAAAGTATTTTTTGGTATTTTTGTCTTGAAAATAATTTATAGTATTATAAAATATTTTTGGTCTTTTTTAAATAATAAAATAATATATTTAAATGGTGTAAAAGAAAATAACTAAAATCCTAGTTTTTAATTAAATTTACAAAACAATTAGTGAAATAAAATAAAGTATGATTAAATAAAAATAATTTTTATTGAGAAAAAATAAATAGACTATGTCAAAATATTAATCTAATGTTTTTTTATATATTTTCTGATTTTTTTAATATTAGATAAAATATTAAAGAAAATAAATAAATAAAAATAAGAAAAAAGAAATAAAAATGGACCAGGGTGTGTAAGTGAAACAGGGGAGTCAGAAAGTAATAAAAAAACAATGAGGCCCAAGGAGGAGGCCCAGCGCTTGTCCCAAAAAAAATTCAGAATAGGAAAAATGTGAAAAATCCAAAAGGGTACCACTGGGGCTCGAACCCAAGTCCCTCAAGTCACAGGCGCACGCTTCTACCAATGGGGTGGCTATACATCGGTTTATATAAACCAAACCATAAATATATATGATAAACACGTTTCTAAGGCCAACTTCATCTTCAACCTCACGCCCAGCCAGAAGCTCTGTATCTCATTCAAATCTCAACAAAAATGAAAACTGTAAACATGAAACTTGTAGCAAATTTCCGCACAATTTCATAAATGCAAAGCAAAATAATTATAGCTCAAAGATAAACATGAATTTTAATGGCCCTATTTTGAACCCTAAAAATCTCAGAAACTTCAATCTTAAAATTCTCTAAGCTCAAGCAAAATTAATGAAAACTATGGACATGGTTAGCTTTAGGGCAATGATATCTATATTTTTCATTCACAAATAAATCATTGATGATGCTTGTATGAAAAGTTCCAAAGTTAGAAAACTGACCTTGCAAGAGGGTATCGGGTTTAGAGTTTGAGAAGCTTTCAGTGAGTTCCAATGATTGGGTTAGCTTCCTCAAGTTCCCAGGAAGCTAATGGGATACTTAGCTTGAGCTGAAAGTGCCTGAGGAGTTCTGGAGAAGTCCAAGTGCAAAGCTCTATTTTTGAAAATGGAGGATGGTGTTACAGTCTTGTAACAGGGTATGGGATGAGTTCTAAATGATGTTTAGAAACTTTAGGAACCAAAAGGCTTGAACACATGAATGAGATGTGAGTTTCAAACTTTTGGTTAGGTTAGGCAACAATGGAGGTATGTGATGCAGTTTTGAGCTCTTAGTGTTTTTAGGGGTCAAGCATGCGTTGTATTTGTGGCAAATGGTTTGTGTGTGTATTAGAAAAGAGGTTTGAGTGCATTGGAAAGTCAGAAGTACAAGTTTCAAGTTAATTGCTAGGTTATTTGATTTTCAAGAAAAATGGGAAAACAAGTTTCAATGTGAAGTACAAGCATGGGTTGGGTGATTGTAAGTGTCTAAACCATTTCTCTTGTGTTATGAGACATGTATGATCAGAAGAGAACAAGTTCAAGGCTCAAGAATAAGTTTTGTGCAAAAAGTCACTTTATCAAAATGGCAATGTGTACTTTTTTCCCAAAATGGATATAAAGCATGGCCTTGCATTGAATGCTTGAAATGAGACCTCTAACAGATGTGCAGGCAATTAATTATGGAGTGCCTAACAAGTTTGAGGCCTGAAAAGTAGAGGTTATGCAGCATAACTTTGAATTTGAATCTTATTCATCACAAAATGCCTTGTAATTCAAGTGATAAAACCCTAACTTCATCTATTCGATTCTCCCTACTCAAGAATGATCTCAAGGAGTTCTAGTACATTTTGAAATCTTAAAATGTGCTCTACAACCCATATTTGAATTACTTTTGAAGATTACCCTTGTAAATATATGAAAAAGTTCCATGAAGTTGGGTCAAAATCCTGACCAAATTAGGGCAAAAATTTCACTAAGTGTTTTGTTTCATAACCATGTGTTCTTAAAATTATAACTTGAGATCCAAGCACTTTTGGAAGGAGTTGTCTAAAGAAATGTTGTAGGTTTCATGGAGATCTACAACTTTCATGTTGGAAGTTTCTCTTGAATCATCTTGCATCATGGTGAAAATTTTGCTCAAAGTTGTGAAAAAATAAGAAATTTTCAACACTTAGAAAAATTTCTATGTTTAGAAAATTTTAACTTTTCAAAATGAAATCTTGAATTTTTGATTTCTTGATGAATAAGTTTCATATTTTGACATGCTTTGGATAATTGTGATCTTTGACATTTGATTTTGACCAAAAAGTCAACGTTTGACTTTTCAGTATACATTTGACTTTTGATTAGTTGATTGAAAATTCATCTGTCAATCCATTGAACTTGAGCAATGTTTTGAGCCATGTCATTAGGTCAAAATGATACAATTGGACTCTTGAGATCATGCCTTAAATAAATTTATCATTTTCTAGGTCAAAAATCAAAAATTGCCCTTTCCCAATCAAAACCCTAATTTTGACCATTTTGCCCTTTTGAAGATTTGATCAAATTTCTTGAGGAATTATGGTCCAAACTTGATAAAATGATAAATATGAGTTTAAAATGTCCATTTGGATCAAAAATTATGAAGTTTTACTGTAAATTGGCCACGGTTGACTTTTTCCCCAATATGGTTGATTTTTAGGTCAACTGCTCAATTGACTGAGCAAAAGTGTGATCCAAAGCTTGAAACTTGGCATGAGTAATCTTGAGGGTACATAATTATCCATGAAAGTCACATGGGGCATTGAAAGTTCAAATATCCTTGTGCAATCTTAAACCCTAATTTTGGTCATCAATGCTTAAGGATGTGTCTTGAGCTGATCAACCCTAGTGCAGTCTTGAGCCAAAGGAGACCTTGTGAGAAAATTCTTGATAAATGAGAGGGAAAATTTTAGGGCACAACAGTTGCCCATGTTCAATCTTCTTAAGCCTGAAGAGTTAGATTGGCGAGTTTTGCCATTCGTGACTCGAAGGTGGAAGATGATTGGACTCTAGAATGCCCAGAAATTTGCACTCTGTGATGTGATGGTTGATGGTAGGGGGAATGGGCTTAAAAATGCCATTTGGAGAGAAGATGCGAAGTTGTTGGAGAGGGGCTTGCAGATGCCATCCAAAAATGATTGTTGGAATGTATCTGAAAGAGAATCTGAATGAGTGTCAAAATGGCGTATGTGTCTGAAGCGTATCTGAAATGTATCTGGAAGTTAAGTCTGAATGAGTATCAGAATGGCATCCGTGTCTGGAGCATATATGAATGGTATCTGAGAGTTAAACCTGAATAAGTATCAGAATAGCATTCGTGCCTGGAGCGTATATGAACTGTATCTAAGAGTTGAACCTGAATGAGTATCAGAATGGCATCCGTGTCTGGAGCGTATCTGAACTGTATATGAGAGTTCAACCTGAATGAATATCAGAATGGCATCCGTGTTTGGAGCGTATCTGAACTGTATCTGAGAGTTGAACCTGAATGAGTATCAGAATGGCATCCGTGTCTGAAGCGTATCTGAACTGTATCTGAAAGTTGAATCTGAATGAGTATCAGAATGGCATCCGTGTCTGGAGCGTATCTGAACTGTATCTAAAAGCTGAATCTGAAGAACCCATGTTGGATTGCCTTAGTTGGTCGTGTAGATAATTGTCCTGGCTTGTCTTAGGTATCAATTTCTGACCTTTGTAATTTGTTGATGGTAGTCTTATCCTGAAAAGGGTAAAACATTTATTGTATGCAATGTCATGATGCATGGTACAACGAGATTGTGATATATGCATTCGTGTTATTGATGTTTATGATATATAGGTGCTATGTATGCATATGTAAGCTAATCTGTTGCACTGTTGTTGGATTGGGAAAATAAATCCCCAACTGCTGCTGAGGATATGGAGTGTAAGTCTTCATGTTGTGAAGTTGAAGTGTTGGTGAATTTCCACTTAGAAAACTAAACCTGTTGTAAGGGAAATGTCGTGTACTTCCTGTAAAATCCTGAGAAATTTGGTGACTTCTACTGGGGATTGATAACTGGAAGCTTTGTTCCGCTGGGGATTAAATTGCACACTGCGGGGGATTTTATGGAAACATCTTGGAGAGATTTCCCTATCTCTTAAAGCCATCAGTAATTCTCTTTTTATTTTGTTCATTTGTAAACGATAATTACGTTCAAATGCATATGTTCAAAAATAAATCATTGGACGTTTTTTGCAAACAAAACACAAGAGTAAAGAAAAACAAATAGTTTTACACTTTCAAAGAGATATCTTTGTATTGACTTTGAGTAAGTATTTTTGTACAATGAGACAAACATTCTAGTAAGAGAATACCTTCGTAAAAAATGAAATTTGATACAAAGAAAAGATAGCTATGTGCAATAATCCCAAGGGGTTCCCATTCCGCTATAGCCTTCATATCTCTAAGCATCTTGTCTATTTGTTGCCTTGTCCGAAGCTGATTGAATTGATCAGAACCATCGAGTTTGCAGGTTGTCCGTAAGGTGATCCAACAGGACATAGTCATACGCTTTAATTCCCTAACTTTTTCCTGGACCGCCCTTTCGGGTTTTTAGTCCATCGGGATACCCTTTTTTGCCCAAGACGCCTTTTTGGGTTTTCAGCTTGCCGGGTGTACAAATTTTTTTGTTTTATCCCTAATTTTTGTGTGAAACTTTTTGGTTCGCCAGGATGCCCTTGTTTTGCCTAGGTGTGTCAACCTAGAGGGTCTCTTATGCATAGTATCTTTTGACTATGTCCGCGTTCACAGGGTGTGGCAGGTTGTCACCATCCATAGTGGTCAAGATCATTGCCCCACCAGAGAAAATGCTTTTGATCACAAATGGTTCTTCATATGTAGGAGTCCATTTTCCCCTGGGATCACCTTGTGGTAGTATGATACGTTTGATAACTAGATCCCCAACTTGATACACTTGGCGTCTGACCTTTTTGTCGAAATCCTTGATCATCCGTTTTTGATACATCTGACCATGACAGACAGCAGTAAGCCTTTTCTTATCAATCAAGTTCAGTTGATCAAGTCGAGCCTGGATCCAATCGTCTTTGTTCAGACCTGCATCCTTCATGATTCTCAGAGAGGGAATCTGGACCTCAATAGGCAAGACAGCCTCCATGCCATATACCAAAGAGTAGGGTGTTTCCCCGGTTGATGTGCGTGCTATGGTACGATACCCGTGGAGAATGAATGGTAGCATCTCATGCCAGTCTTTCTATGTGACTGTCATTTTCTATATGATCTTTTTGATGTTCTTATTTGTGTCTTCGACAACACCATTCATCTTTGGCCGGTAATGGGAAGAATTATGGTGCTGGATCTTGAATTGCTCACACAAGGCGGTGATCATAGTATTGTTTAGATTCGTACCATTGTCTATGATGATCCTCTCTGGGATACCATACCGGCAGATGATATTATGTTTAATGAAACAAGCTACAACATTCTTGGTCACGAAAGCGAAAGAGGCTGCCTCAACCCACTTTGTAAAATAGTCAATGGCCATTAAGATGAAGCGGTGTCCATTGGAGGATGTTGGGTTGATTTCCCCAATCATATCGATGCCCCACATAGTAAAGGTCCAAGGATTCGTCAAGAAATTCAAAGGAACTGGAGGTACGTGTACTTTGTCACCATAAATCTGACATTTGTGGCAGGTTCGAGAGTGTTGATAGCAATCTGCTTCCATGGTAGACCAGTAATAGCCTGCTCGTAGGATCTTCTTTTCCATCGTATACCCACTGGAATGGGTGCCAAAGGTGCCTTCATGTAGATCAGTCATGATCTTTTCCGCCTCAACCTTGTCTATGCAACGGAGCAAAACAGAGTCATGGTTGTGTTTGTAGAGAATTCCATTACTAAGGAAGAATTTAGCACAGAATCTCCTTAAGAACTTCTTATCGTTGACTAAAGCTCCTTCTGGATATTCTTGAGCCTCGAGATACCTCTTGACTTCGTGAAACCAAGGTTGGTCCACTACTTCTTTAGTATTAATCTCGTGACAATGAGCTAGTTCATCCATTAGTTCAATGGTGATATGGGGAGCCTTGTTATCCCATTTAAGTTTAAACATTGATGACATTGTGGCTAGTGTGTCTGCTAGCTGATTTTCTTCTCGCAGGAAATGCTCGAAGGTAATCTTCTCAAAATGTGGGATCAATGTCAGCACATGTTCTTTGTAGGGGATAAGGTTAGGGTGTTTGGTGTCCCATTCCCCTTTGATCTGGCTAATGACCAAAGCTGAATCTCTGAATACACTTAAGGATTTGATCCCCAAATCTATGGCAGCTTTGAGACCAAAAATGCACGCTTCGTATTCTGCCATGTTATTTGTACAATTTAAGTAGAGTCTTGTCGTAAAGGGAGTGTGACATCCTTCAGGAGATATGAGTACAACACCAATACCTTTGCCGAGTGCGTTGGATGCCCCATCAAAAAATAGGGTCCATCGAGATCCTTGTTCAGGCCCGTCATATGGTCTGAATTCTTCACAGTTATTTACCATCATGATGTCTTCATCTGGGAATTCGAACTTCATGGACTGGTAGTCATCCACAGCTTGATGAGCAAGGTGATCAGCTAGTACACTTCCCTTTATTGCTTTTTGGGTAGTATACTAAATGTCATATTCTGTCAGGATTATCTGCCATCTCGCTATTCTTCCAGAGAAGGCAAGTTTCTCGAAGATGTATTTTATTGGATCCATTTTAGATATCAATAAGGTAGTATGGGTCATCATATACTGTCTTAGATGGCGAGTAGCCCATGCCAGAGCGCAACAAGTTTTCTCAAGCAGTGAATATCTTGTTTCACAGTCGGTAAACTTTTTGCTCAGGTAATAAATAGCATGCACTTTTCGGCCAAACTCGTCATGCTTCCCCAGCATACACCCCATTGAGTTTTCCAAAACGGTTAGATACATGATCAATGGTCTTCCCTCGACTGGTGACATCAAAACAGAAGGCTTTTATAGGTACTCTTTGATCTTGTCGAAGGCAGTTTGGCACTCATCATTCCATTTGACTACTTGATCTTTCTTCAGTAATTTGAAGATTGGTTCACAAGTAGCTGTCAGGTGAGAAATGAATCTGGCAATGTAGTTTAAACGTCCCAAGAATCTTCTGACTTCCTTCTCGGTACGAGGAGCAGGCATCTCTTTGATTGCTTTCACCTTGGCAGGATCTACTTCAATACCTTTATTGATGACAACAAAGCCTAAGAGTTTACCGGACCTCACCCCAAACGTGCATTTATTCGGGTTTAACCTTAGCTTGTATTTCTTTAACCTCTCAAACAGTTTCTGTAAATCACTGAGATGCTCTTCTTCTTTTTGAGATCTAGTTATCATGTCGTCCATGTAGACCTCTATTTCGTGATGTATCATGTCGTGAAATAAGGCCGCCATGGCACGCTGATAGGTTGCCCCAGCATTCTTCAGTCTGAATGGTATAACCTTGTAGCAGAATGTACCCCCACTATGTGACAAAGGTTGTTTTCTCCATGTCCTCAGGTGCCATTTTGATTTGGTTGTAGCATGAGAAACCGTCCATGAAGGAAAACACTTTATGTTGCACCGTATTGTCAACTTGAACATCAATGTGGGGAAGTGGGAAATTATCCTTAGGGCTTGCCCTGTTCAAATCTTTGTAATCCACGCACATTCGTACTTTGCCGTCCTTTTTGGGCACGGGAACGACATTGGTAACCCATTGTAGGTAGGAAGTGATGGCCAAGAATCCGGCGTTGAATTGTTTCATGACTTCTTCTTTGATCTTCACTGACATGTCTGGTCGCATGCGACGGACCTTTTGTTTTACCGGTGGGCAGTCTTCTTTTGTAGGTAAATGATGTACTACGATATCTGCATCAAGCCCTGACATGTCTTTTTACAACCGGGCAAAGACCTCGACATAATCGTGTAGCAACTGAATCAGACGCTCTTTGACAATGGGTTTGAGATTGGCACCCACCTTGACTTCTCTTTTGTCTTCTTCGGTACCTAGGTTGATTGTGTCAACTGGTTCTTCGTGGGGCTGAATGGTCCTCTCTTTTTGTTGTAGTGACCTGGTGAGTTCCCCTAGTACTTCACAATCTTCCTTACCTTCGTCTTCGGCTTGGTAGATTAGATTTTCATAATCACAGAAGGCCATAGCAGAACTGTTACTCATGGGATACCGAATGGATGTTGTGATCGGTGGGAAGAGAACTGACTGTTTTTGGAATACTGGTTCGTGTTTTGCGTTTGTTTTCTCAAATTGTCGCGGTAAGCAAGAGTCGCCACCGTCTTTTATTTTATCCAACAAGGAAAGGAAAAAAGCACAGAAAAATTCCTTTTTCGAGATGTTTCTCGGGTTCGGGAGGTAGATTATAGAAAGGGAAGGTGTTAGCACCCTTTCTATCTATGGTTATCCACAGGCTCTTAGGTACTTGTTCAAAGTGTTTTCAAAATTTTGCTTTTCTTTGTGTTTGTGGGTTTGAAAGGAGTTTTTGTTTTGAAAGGAGTGTAAGTGCGAAAAGTTTTGTTTTGTTTTAAAAGGAGCAAGTACTTAAGAACCATCTACCTACTTGAAAAGGAATTAAACTGTGCAAATGTCTTTTAAATAATGCTATCCCACTATTGATGAGTAAGTAGCATCGTCGTTGGAGTTTTAAGGGTCAATTCGATTAAGGGACGTGTGGTCACTAAAGCAATCTTAGCACACATTAGCGGTAACCCTAATGTCTTAGATCATTTTTCCGAGGCAACTGTTTCGAGGCAACTATGATCTTTAGACAAGAGGGCGACCTCTAAAACTTCCTATATTCAATGACCACGTTCGAAGGCAACCAAGTGAGGTGTACCCTAAGAATGCGCGTGTGCGAGTGTGTTATTTCGGTTAATTTTATCTTTGTACATGTCATGGGTGAGCTATGTTGATTTTAAGTTCATACATTTGATCTTGTCATGCATTCCCTATTATCAAACATCTAACAGTGTATAGTTGCGGAATTTAAATTTCAGAAATTAAATCTAAACTATTACAAGGCGTCGGGTATTTACATCGCCAAAAACAACCCTTTAATTTAAATTGCGGAAAGTAAAATAAAGCGATAAAATAAAGTCCTAATTATAGCTATTACATTCCAGAAGCAGGTATAATAATAAGACAAAATTGATCGCATGCGAGAAAATTAAATCGGGCGCATTTTTTAGGGTTTTGACCCTTTTTTGAAAGATGTGCTTTTTTTGTTATTTTTTTGAATTAAAAGAAATTAAATTAACAATTAACTTAAATTAAATTAATTAATTAATGAAAATATTTTTGGAATTTTTGAATATTTAAAGAAATAAAATAAATTGATTGAAAGTTAATAAAAACCTAATTCTACATTAATTTTAATTATTTTGCAAAAGATATTAAAAGTTAAACCTAATTAATACTAAATTAATTAAATTAATTTATTTACAAAAATAAAAGTGAATTTAATTTTAATAAATAAAAATATATTTTTTGTGGTTTTGATTTTATTAAGAAAAATTTTAATTGGTTAATGCTAATAAAAATAATAATAATAAAACAAATAAATAAATATAATGAAAAGAAAAAGAAATAAACCAAGGGGGGTGTTGGACCCAAGAGGAGGTGAGATTGGCAATTCTTTGGCCCAAAAGGCGCGAGCCTGCATTGACTTTGTTGATCTAGTGGGCGTCCATTGACTTTGGCGTATGGTGGATTTGCAATCTTGGCCATTGGATTTGGCCTGAAGGCCATCTGGCGCCTGGAAATTTGAGATTCATAGTAGGCTGCAATGCATGAGGTACACTGGAATGCTGGAAAGAAAATAATAACAAATATGTTGGGGACCTGGGATTTGAACCCAAGTCCCATTGGACTTTGAACTAACGCGCTTGCCAGCTGAGCCAATATACTTAATTGTTAGTGGAATAAGTAAGAATTAATATATGGAAAACAAACAATTATGCCTGAAAAATAAAAAATAAAACGCGAATATTTTGAATGGGCCAATTGGGAAGGGACGCGTCATCGTCTTCCCCAAAGAACCCTGGTTATTTTTCCTGCGGATTTGAATCCGTAACAAAATCCGAAGCTTGTTCCTAAAATCAATCTCAAGCCATGGAAATTAATTCTAAGACCATAGTCTTGCTCGTCTCCTTCCACTGATTTCATTTATGCCCGTGGTTTATTCCAATTTTTCCTGAAATCAAAATGCCCAAAAATGCATACCAAGAACCCTAGAACCGGCTAGGGGGTTACAAGCTATAAAAACCAAATCAAATATTGCAGAAAGTCTCTAAATGGACCGATTAGCATGATTGTGCAAAGATTTAGGCAAAAGGATGCAAGAATAAGAGATTATAATTCCATGTACAGGGCGGTATTCAAGAAGACTTCCAGCGCAATTGGGGATGTTTCAGAGCTTGATTCTGATTGCTTTAGCCTTAATGGATATCCAGCAAGAGGATGGCGTGGAGTTTTTGTCTTGAATTGGGCTCTAGATGTGATTTCAGTTTCACACTTTTCAAGCTTTTTCTCAAGTTTTGCTTTCCAGATTTTGCAGCCTCTTGGTCCTTATTTCGTATGCCTTGTGTTGTATAAGTATCAAGCAATGTATTAGGTTAAAAATTGGGCTTTGAATCCATGTGAATTGATGAATTAAGATTTGATATGATCTTCCATGAAAACCTTTCCAATTTGATCAAAAATACAATATTTTGTGCATAATAAGGCTTAATACAAGTTTGATCTTGTCCATAATGATATTAAAGACCTGTATCAATAAAAAAGATTCCAATTGATCAAGATTTGGATTTTATTTGATTTTAAATTGATTAAAAATGAATTAATTCAATAATAATCAAATAAAATGGAAACGTTAATAATTTGACACAAAATTGAAGATAGGACACGTGTGTGGTGTGACAAGATCAAATCAAGTGGAAAAAAATGGGCCCATTTGACAAAATTTGAAGTTTTGGGGATAGTTGACTTTTGGCAATTTTAGAAAAATGCCCAACTTCAACAATGCATAACTTCCTCAATTTTGAACTTTTTGAGGTGTTCTTGGACTTTTTAGAAACATTGATATGTCCTCTAACCAACCAATGTGGTCTCATATCATTTTTATATTCCATGCTCAAGTTATAAGCTTTGGGAAAAAAGGTGTTTTTGTTGACTTTCAAAAATGACCTATAATGTCCAAATTTGTAACTTCTTGTGAGTGCATTTCTTGATCTTGGGGTGTGAATATGGATGGTAGGAAATTTAATCCTCTTAAAAATGAGATTTGGATGGGTCATTTCTCATAAAGTATGAGAAAGTTATGCTTGGTCAAAGTTGAGTTAACTTTTCCTACAAAACCCTAATTTAGCAACTTTTGAGTCTTGATGAATTTTGAGCAATCCTTGATGAATCATGATCAACCCTTGATCAAATTATGAATTATTCTTTAAAATGAGAATGTTGACAAAAAATCTTGAGGTTTGACTATTTGTAGGTCACAGTTGACTTTTGCCCTAGCACAGTCGATTTTTGGACCTCTTGAGCAATTGACTGACCAAACTTCCTCTGCAAGGCTTGAAATTTGACATGGATGAACTTGAGAAAATATTAGGACATTGGGGAGCACTTGAGGTCATTTGGATTTAAGGACCTTGATGCAACATAAAACCCTAATTTGAGGTTGACTGCCTTAGGAGATGATTTGACTGTCCAACTCTTGAGCAATCTTGGGCAACTTGGAGATTATTCTTGCACTATCTTGAGAAATATGGGATGGAAAATTTTGGGGTACAACAGTTGCCCCTGTTCAATCTTCTTAAACCTGAGGATGTAGATTGGCTTTCGGGCCTTTCGTGATCCGAAGGTGGAAGATGATTGAACACTAGAGTGCCCAGAAATTTGCACTCGCATGAAGTAGTATCAGCCTTGTGATGTCGGGAATGGGCTTACAGATGCCATTTGGAGATTGTTGGTAGGTGGTCTTGTCTTCTTTGCCTGGATTGGCCTCAGAAAAATCTTTAGGAATCGATTTAACTGGTCATGTCTCTATTGACTGGATTTATCTCCTTTGACTGGATTTGTCTCCTTTGACTGGATTTGTCTCCTTTGACTGCGTTCGCATCAGAAAAATATTTAGGAATCGATTTAACTGGTTTTGTCTCCATTGACTGCGTTCGCATCAGAAAAATCTTTAGGAATCGATTTAACTGGTTTTGTCTCCATTGACTGCGTTCGCATCAGAAAAATCTTTAGGAATCAATTTAACTGGTTTTGTCTCCATTGACTGAATTTGCATCAAAAAAATCTTTAGGAATCAATTTAACTGGTTTTGTCTCCATTGACTGAATTTGCATCAGAAAAATCTTTAGGAATCGATTTAACTGGTTTTGTCTCCATTGACTGAATTGGCCTCAGAAAAATCTTTAGGAATCGATTTAACTGATTTTGTCTCCATTGACTGAATTGGCCTTAGAAAAATATTTAGGAATCGATTTAAATGATGTTTTCTCCATTGACTGAATTGGCCTCAGAAAAATCTTTAGGAATCGATTTAACTGATTTTGTCTCCATTGACATAGCTGAGAATTTTAACTGCATCTTTCCTGAAAGGTAAAGGTCCGTCATATGCAATGCATGAGATGGATCAAGCAATGATGTTCTCAACAAAAATGAGATTGTATTATATGATGCATATATGCATGTATCATGATGTATGGAAATGTAATGTTTTAGCCGGGGAAAATAAATCCCGGATAGTTGCTGGAGAATAGAGTTGGATCTTTCGTTTCCGCTGGGGATGATGAACGAAGATGATAAACTTGCAAGAGAGGATAACTCCGTTGGGGGATAAACTGATGAAGAGATTACTCCGAGGGGAATTACTCTGTGGGGAAGAGATGTTCTGCTGAGAATGTCACTGATAAACTCTACTGGGGATTCCGCTGATAAGCTCCGCTGGGGATTTCAATGATAAACTCCGCTGGGGATGGATTACCATTGCTGGTGATATTAAATCTGTTGAGGATTGAATTCCTGCTTGTGAAAGGAAAGAACTCCACTGGGGATGATCTTTCAGTTGCAACTTGCTAGGGATAACCCTGTTAGACTCTTGTGGGGAGACTCTTCTGAATTTGGCTGGGGAGATTTATTTGTGCTCCGCTGGGGATAAACTTCCAGAGTCTACTGGGGATGATGATTCCACTCTGTTGGGGAAGCTTTTTCAGACCGTGCTGGGAAAATAATGACTCCATTGGGGTATGTTGTGTACTACCGGGGAACATTCTTATACTCCGTTGAGGGATATTAAGACTGTCGGGGATACTCTTATACTTGCTGAGGAATATTCTTATACTCCGTTGGGGAATATTAAGACCCTTTTAGTGCTGATGGTAGACTAACTCTGCTTGGGGAGAGTATTGCTGATTCGTTCACGGTTGCAAGTCTCAGCTGGGAGAGTTACCAATATTGTCTTACTCTGCGGGGAGTGAAAGTAACTTAGCCATATTCTTCAGATGAACTTACCTTTGTACCTGGTGGACAGAACAACTGTACAACTTGGACACTTCTTATTGCCCCTGTTTCTGATATTACCAGTAATTCATCTTTTGTTTCGCATGCAAATATTTATGATCAGCAATTAATGTCAAATGCATATATCAAAAATGAACATTGGACGTTTTTTGCAAAACAAAACAGATAAAGGAAAAACAGTTTGAAATTTCTTTGAAAATGAATTGTATTAATTTTGAAGTTTGGCCTGTAAATAGGCGTTTTTGTACAAGAGGCTGACGTCCTAGTAAGAGAACGCCGCCGAATAAAATTTACACAATTTGTGAAAAGAAAACAAAACAGCTATGTGAATGATCCCACTGGGTTCCAACTCTGCTATTTCCCTTATGTCCTCGAGCATCTCATCACTTTGCTACTAGTTAAAGGTAGATCAGATTGATTAATGTCATCCGAGTTTGATAGTTGATACCGAAGTCTGGATGTAAGGTGATCCAATGAGACATAGTGTTACACTTATCCCTAACTTTTGCCTGGACCGCCCTTTCGGGTTTTCAGTCCACCGAGATACCCATTTTTGCCCAAGCCGCCTTTTCAGGTTTTCGACTTGCCGGGTGTACATATTTTTTTTATATTTTCATCCCTTATTTTTGCTCGAACCCTTTTGGTTCGCCGGGAAGCCCTTATTCTTGCCTAGGCCAATCAACCTAGCGGGTCTTTGATTATGCGTAGTATCTTTTTACTATGTCTGCATTGACGGGGTGAGGAAGGTCGTCACCATCCATGGTGGTTAGAATCATAGCTCCTCTTGAGAAAATGTTCTTAACCACAAATGGCCCTTCGTAAGTAGGGGTCCATTTTCCCCTGGGATCACCTTGAGGTAGGATAATACGCTTGATTACCAGATCCCCAACTTGATACTCTTGTCGTCTGAATTTCTTGTTAAATGCCTTGATCATCTGCCTTTGGTACGTTTGACTATGACAGATAGCAGTAAGTCTCTTTGCATCGATTAAATTCAGTTGATCAAGTCGGGTCTGAATCCAGTCATCTTCACTCAATCATGCATCCTTCATAATTCGGAGAGATGGTATCTGAACTTCAATGGGTAAGACTGCCTCCATGCCATATACCAAGGAATAGGGTGTTGCCCCTGTTGACGTCCGTGATGAGGTACGGTACCCATGAAGAGCAAAGGGCAACATCTCGTGCCAGTCTTTATATGTCACTGTCATCTTCTGCACAATCTTCTTAATATTCTTATTAGTCGCTTCGACAGCCCCATTCATGGCCGGTAGGGAGAAGAGTTATGATGCTGTATCTTGAACTTCTCGCAGAGCTCAGTGATCATCTTGTTGTTGAGATTAGTACCATTGTCCGTAATGATCCTCTCTGGTACCCCGTATCGACAAATCAGATTATGCCGAATGAACCGTGCCACGACATTCTTGGTTACCGTAGCAAAGGAAGCTGCTTCAACCCACTTTGTAAAGTAATAGATAGCTACCAGGATGAAATGATGCCCGTTAGACGTTGTAGGTCTGATCTCGCCGATCATATCAATGCCCCACATTGCAAAAGTCCAAGGAGCCGTCAAGACATTCAGAGGAACTGGAGGTACGTGCACCTTATCAGCATAGACCTGGCACTTGTGACATGTCCGAGAATGCTGGTAACAGTCAGCTTTCATTGTGGACCAGTAATATCCTGCCCGAAGGATTTTCTTTGCCATGGTGTGTCCACTAGAGTGAGTTCCGAAGGTACCTTCATGTAACTCTGCCATGATCCTTTCTGCTTCATTCTTATCCACACAACACAGTAAGGTCGAATCATGGTTACGCTTGTAAAGAATGCCATTGCTGATGAAGAACTTTGCTGCGAACCTCCTCAGAAACTTCTTGTCATTAACAGATGCACCCTCGGGGTATTCCTGAGCCTCAAGATACCTCTTCACCTCATGATACCAGGGCTTTTCTGTTTCCTCTTCAGTCTCAATATCACAGCAATGTGCAGGTTCGTCCAATCTTTCAATGATGATCCGAGGAGCCTCGTTGTCCCAATTGACTTTGAACATAGAAGACATTGTAGCTAAGGCGTCCGCCAACTGATTCTCCTCTCTAGGGAAGTGTTCAAAGGTTATCTCCTCAAAATGGGGAAGCAATGTCAACACATACTCCTTGTAAGGAATAAAATTTGGGTGTTTCGTATCCCACTCGCCTTTGATCTGACTGATCACGAGAGCGGAATCTCCGAAGACACTTAGAAACTTGATCCTTAGGTCAATTGCTTCTCGAAGACCCATAATGCATGCTTCATACTCCGCCATGTTGTTGGTGCAGTTGAAACATAGTCGGGCGGTGAACGGAGTATGAGAGCCTTTAGGAGATATGATCACAGCGCCAATGCCATTACCCAAAGCGTTCGAAGCTCCATCAAAGTACATAGACCATCGGGATCCTTCCTCGGGTCCTTCATCCAGTCCATGTGTCTCACAATCAGTTACCAACATGATATTCTCGTCCGGAAATTCAAAGTTCATAGACTGGTAATCATCCACTACCTGATGTGCCAAATGGTCTGCCAATACACTTCCCTTGATTGCCTTTTGGGTCGTATATTGGATGTCATACTCAGTCAAGATCATCTGCCATCTTGCTATTCTTCCGGACAAAGCAGGCTTCTCGAAGATATACTTGATTGGATCCATCTTTGATATCAACAAAGTAGTGTGAGTCAGCATATACTGTCTCAGTCGGCGAGCAGCCCATACCAAAGCGCAGCAAGTTTTCTCGAGCAGTGAGTATCGGGTCTCACAGTCGGTAAACTTTTTTCTAAGGTAATAAATAGCATGCTCTTTTCGGCCAAACTCGTCATGCTGACCCAGCACACACCCCATTGAGTTGTCGAGTACTGTCAAATATAAGATCAAAGGTCTCCCTTCAACTGGTGGCATCAGAATGGGTGGCTCTTGGATATACTCTTTGATCCTTTTGAAAGCGGTCTGACATTCATCGTTCCAACGTACCACTTGATCTTTCTTCAGTAGTTTGAAGATTGGCTCACAAGTAGCAGTTAGGTGTGAGATGAATTGGGCAATGTAATTCAGACTTCCCAGGAAGCCTCTGACTTCTTTCTCTGTTCTGGGAGTTGGCATCTCCTGTATAGCTTTCACTTTTGCAGAATCCACCTGAATACCTTTTTCGCACACGAAAAAGCCCAACAGTTTACCAGACCTCACCCCGAAGGTGCACTTGTTCGGGTTCAATCTCAGCTTGTACAACTTCAACTTGTCAAATAGATTCTGCAGATGGTCAAGGTGTTCTTCCTTAGTCTGGGACCTTGCAATCATATCGTCGATGTATACTTCAATCTCATGATGGATCATGTCATGAAACAAAGCAACCATGGCACGCTGATATGTTGCCCCAGCATTTTTTAGTCCAAAAGGCATGACCTTGTAGCAAAAGGTACCCCACTGAGTAACAAAAGTTGTCTTCTCCATGTCTTCGGGAGCCATCTTGATCTGATTATAACCGGAGAAACCATCCATTAAGGAGAAGACCTTATGCTGAGCAGTGTTGTCAACCAGAACGTCGATATGAGGTAGAGGGAAGTCATCCTTGGGGCTTGCCCTGTTCAAATCCCTGTAGTCAACACACATTCGAACCTTACCGTCCTTCTTCGGTACTGGAACCACGTTGGCCATCCACTGAGGGTAAGAAGTAACTTCTAGAAAACCGGCGTCAAACTGTTTCATAACTTCAGCCTTGATTTTCTCAGACATCTCTGGGCGCATCCGGCGGACCTTCTCTTTTACGGGAGGGAAATCTTCCTTGGTAGGCAGGCGGTGAACCACAATGTCAGTATTTAAACCAGGCATATCTTCGTAAGACCAGGAAAAGATATCAACATAGTCGTGCAGCATCTGAATCAACCGTTGCTTCACACTAAGCTCCAGATTTGCACCGATCTTGACCTCTCTTTTGTCTGTCTCAGTACCCAGATTCACTGTTTCCACTGGCTATTCATGCGGATGAGTAACCCTCTATTCCTTGAGTAACAGGATTGCAAGTTCACCAGGCACTTCGCAATCATCTTCACCTTCGTCTTAGGCTAAGTTGATCGGATTTTTGAAGTCATAACTGGCAGCAGCAGAGTCGTTACCAGTGAGATCCAGAGTGGATGTGGACCTGTATATGTGAGTGTGTGTAAATAGCTGTTTTGCAATATATAATAAAGAAAAACAAGGAGCGCAAAATTTGAAATGCAAGAACGTCCAATGCTTTTATTAATGATATATGAAAATGACACACATAAAGCCCTCATAAATGAAGTCACGGTGCCCCGGGTAAGACACCGGGTCATAAAGTTTAAAACATTGTCTGTTACATATTCAAAACAAAAGTTTCATTACTGGGTGATAACAGAAACGGGCATAGAATCCTTCGTTGTCCAGTTGCTTAATCCACCATTGGCAGTCGGGTAGATCCAACTGTCGATATCAAACTCTTCACCATCGTCATCCCTGATAGCATTCACTCCTGCATCTTGTTTAGGCTTCTCTGGTGCTCCGAACTCGATCTCTTTCGCATCAATCAAGTCTTGTACTTTGTTCTTCAAAATCCAACAATCGTCGGTATTATGCCCCGAGCTATCAGAGTGATAAGCACAACGGTCATTAGGGTTATACTTTGGTGCTGTTGTATTTGGATTCTTTGGGGCTTCCTTTAGAATCAACAGATTGGTCTTCAGCAACTGTGGCAGAATCTGAGATAAGGTCATGCTGAGACGGGTGAATTGCCTTCAAAGTCTCTCGTCCTTTTGTTGATTATTGTGCTGAGGAGCACCAGTAGGTTTTGAAATAACAACCGCATTGACAGCTTGGCGGTGTTCAGGTCTATTCTGGTTTCTTGAAATGTAGATAGCACTAGACTCTTTCTTAAATGGCTTCTTCTCGGTGCTTGATGAGGCACCCTTCTGTATTTTACCAGCCTTAATACCAGCCTCAATCCTCTCACCGGTCAAAATGAGCTCAGTAAACCCAGACGAGGAGCTTCCAATCAAGTGGTTGAAAAATGGACCAGACAGGGTCCCCAGAAACATGTCCACAAGCTCCCGATCAGCCAAGGGTGGTTGTACTCTTCCGGTGAGGTCTCTCCACTTTTGAGCATAATCTTTGAATCCTTCACCTGTTCCCATTGACATACCCTGGAGTTGGGTACGCGTGGGAGCGAGGTCGGAGTTGTACTGATACTGCCTGTAGAATGCAGTAGCCAAATCTTCCCAACTGCGGATACTGGCTTCGTCCAACTGGTAGAACCACTCAAGCTGAGTCCCTGAGAGATTGTCTTGAAAGAAATGGATCCATAGGTTTTTAGCAGCGGTATACGGCTGAATCTTCCTCACATATGACCGGAGGTGCAGCTTCGGACAAGAAACTCTGTCATACTTAGCAAAGGCTTGTGCCTTGAACTTGTGAGGAATCACTACCCCAGATGATAGACCTAGATCACCAAAGTCCAGAACAGGCACTTTATGAACTTCTATAGCACTCAACCGGTCTTCCAGTTGCTTGTATCTATCCTCAGCAGGAGGATACTGTTCTTCATCGTAGTCTGTCTCGTTGTCAGAGACCACGGGGCTAGGAGCCCTCCTTTCCTCTTGACTATCTTTCCCTCCAGATGAGGTGGTCAGAACAACTTCATTTTGTAGCTTGTTTCCAAACCTGTGCCCTGTGTCAAACAGGACTGTACTCTTCTTCTTCTTCTACTTCTCTTTCAGAATCAGGGTCTTCAGATCTTGCTGACCCTTAGCTAGATTCATGAACAGCTCTTGAAATTGGGCATTCTGGGCCTGTAGGGCCTTGATGGCTTGCTCAGTTGAAGGTTCAGCAGACATGATGAATGCTGAAATAAACAGCGAAGAAGATGAAATACCTGTAATGGGTACCTGTTTATGAAGTGCATGGGATGAAATGCGTATGATTATGATTTCAAAGACAATCAGGAGATTCAAATTTGTAAACCAGAAAGGAAACACACTTTATTCGGTAAACTTTATAATTCAAATACTTCAACAAGTGCCCTCAGGGCGTTACATGAAAGGAAATACTGAAAAGTAAATAAAAACTGGAAAGGAAATCATCAACGGTCAATCAACATTCCCATGGTCTCTTCTTATTAGTGCGGACATAGTCGTTGAGAATCCGCTCGTTCTCCAACTGCCTGGTCAATCTCTGGATCTTCTGTTCTTGCTCGTTGAACTTCTCTCGGTAAGAATCCCGTTCCTCTCTCAGCTGCATCCAAGATCTCTTCAGTGCCCCAATGTCAGTGGGCATATAAGGATGGAGAATAGTTGGAAGAACCCCTTCTTCATTAGCAACTTCAAGAGTGACAGGTCGGACAGCTTCATATGGCATACATAACTTTTGGGCACGGATACGGACCTATCTGAGATATGGCTCCATCGGAAGTGAAGTATTTGGTCCCAGCTCGTGTGGATCAGATTGGTGAACTCTATCCCAAGCCCTTATGAACCTGCGACGTTGCTCATCGCTATCCCCTTAAAAATCAAAGATGATACTAGGCATTAGCATCTCATGAGGTCCTTCTCTTATGGCACGCCCAAACTGACGTAGAGCTAAGCATGGGTTGTAAAAAATTCCTCCATGGGTTCCTAACAGTGGAACATTGGGGTACTCCCCACATTGATCAATGATAGTCACCTCATCCATACCCTTGAGAGTCCAGATGATGTCATTATGCGAGAGAGACATAACCCTATAAGCCCAGCCCATGCCTTCTTTATTCTTCAGCACTGATTTGGGAAGGTGCGAAATAAACCACCTTGCCAATAATGGAGCACAGCACATCAAGGTTCCCCGCTTTCGGGCAGTACGAGCATAGAGCTGATGAAGGATGTCACCCAAGAGAGTGGGTACTGGATTCCGAGAGATGAAGATCTTTATTGCATTGACATCAACAAAAGAGTCAGAGTTCGGAAACAATACCAAGCCATATATCAGAAGAGCCAGAATGTCCTCGAATGCCTTGAAGTCTAGACTATCCCAGAAATAGTTAGCTTTACCAACCAAGAACTTAGTCAGAAAGCCATTGGCTCCACTTCTAGTCTCCCAATTAGCCATTACCTCCTCTTTTGTCAAATGAAGGGCTGCAGCAATCTCTTCGGGCCTAAGAGTCTTCTCCCAACCAGTAAACGGGGTCTGCTCCAGAACAGAGATACCGAGCAACTCAGAGAACTCTTCTAAGGTTAGAACCAGCTGGTAGTCCTGGAAATTAAAACAATGGTAGAGTGGATCATAGAACTGGACTAGGAAACTCATAATCTGTTCTTCCAATTTGAAGGTGACCAAACTGAGAAGATAACCATGTCTCCTGAGGAAGGAAGTAGTATCAGGCATCTTTGCAACCAGATCTTTAAGCAAGGTGGGAACCTGGACAAAATTGATTCGGATGGTATTTCTACGCATGGGCATCATGATGACCTACAAAACAGAGCAAAGATGAATCCCTCCTATCTTTGAAATAGGTTAGTCCTATGCAAGATGTATGCAATGTTATGATGTCATGATGTCATGATAGTAAGCACACCACAAGTTTCCACAAAAAGCAAACATGGTAAAGGCACACAAGTCACACAGGGAGCCCTTAGATTTCAGGCTTGGCAAGGAGCTTAGGTACTACCCTCTTTCAGTTCAGTTGGTTTAAACCTGTCCTAAAAATAGTAATCGGGTTCTAGAGGATCTCAATATCACTGACTACCCTCAATCGGTCATAATTCCAGTTTAACAACCTTTTCTTGCGGCCGGAATCATCGCGAGAGTTTAGTCTCAATGAGTGTAGCATACTGCTACTGTTCTATGGACAAGTTGGTCAATTTAAAGGTTCTAAGGTCAGCTGGTGCTTAATGACCCCTTAGATGACCCATATTCTCCTTGTTCCAACACAAGGGATATCGGTACAATCTAAAGTGCCACACCAATGTAGCTACTGCTTCAACTATATCGGTCTACGTTGTACAGTTCCCTCCCAGTTTATTGCTACTTACCTAAAGGGTATACCCAGATCCGGGTTAGGATCTATAGTAACTCCGATACAAGCCCACAAGGATAAATCATACAAAGCAAACAATTGAAAACACAATGATCTAATCCTAAGGTACAGCCCACTTATTAATATCCCCAGCAGAGTCGCCAGTTCTGTGATCAGTGGGAAGAGAACTGACTGTTTTTGGAATGCTGGTTCGCGTTTTGCATTTGTTTTCGCAAAATGTCGCGGTAATCAAGAGTCGCCACCGTCTTTTATTTTATCCAACAAGTAAAGGAAAAAAGCACAGAAAAATTCCTTTTTCGAGATGTTTCTCGGGTCCGGGAGGTAGATTATAGAAAGGGAAGGTGTTAGCACCCTTTCTATCCGTGGTTATCCATGGGCTCTTAGGTACTTGTTCAAAGTGTTTTCAAAATTTTTCTTTTCTTTGTGTTTGTGGGTTTGAAAGGAGTTTTTGTTTTGAAAGGAGTGTAAGTGCGAAAAGTTTTGTTTTGTTTTAAAAGGAGCAAGTACTTAAGAACCATCTACCTACTCGAAAAGGAATTAAACTGTGCAAATGTCTTTTAAATAATGCTATCCCACTATTGATGAGTAAGTAGCATCGTCGTTGGAGTTTTAAGGGTCAATTCGATTAAGGGACGTGTGGTCACTAAAGCAATGTTAGGACGCCTTAGCGGTAACCCTAATGTCTTAGATCATTTTTCCGAGGCAACCGTTTCGAGGAAACTATGATCTTTAGACAAGAGGGCGACCTCTAAAACTTCCTATACTCAATGACCACGTTCGAAGGCAACCAAGTGAGGTGTACCCTAAGAGTGCGCATGTGCGAGTGTGTTATTTCGGTTAATTTTATCTTTGTACATGTCATGGGTGAGCTATGTTGATTTTAAGTTCATACATTTGATCTTGTCATGCATTCCCTATTATCAAACATCTAACAGTGTATAGTTGCGGAATTTAAATTGCAGAAATTAAATTTAAACTATTACAAGGCGTCGGGTATTTACATCGCCAAAAACAACCCTTTAATTTAAATTGCGGAAAGTAAAATAAAGCGATAAAATAAAGTCCTAATTAAAGCTATTACATTCTAGAAGCAGGTACAATAATAAGACAAAATTGATCGCATGCGAGAAAATTAAATCGGGCGCATTTTTTAGGGTTTTGACCCTTTTTTGAAAGAAGTGATTTTTTTGTTATTTTTTTGAATTAAAAGAAATTAAATTAACAATTAAATTAAATTAAATTAATTAATTAATGAAAATATTTTTGGATTTTTTGAATATTTAAAGAAATAAAATAAATTGATTGAAAGTTAATAAAAACCTAATTCTACATTAATTTTAATTATTTTGCAAAAGATATTAAAAGTTAAACCTAATTAATACTAAATTAATTAAATTAATTTATTTACAAAAATAAAAGTGAATTTAATTTTAATAAATAAAAATATATTTTTTGTGGTTTTGATTTTATTAAGAAAAATGTTAATTGGTTAATGCTAATAAAAATAATAATAATAAAACAAATAAATAAATATAATGAAAAGAAAAAGAAATAAACCAAGGGGGGTGTTGGACCCAAGAGGAGGTGAGATTGGCAATTCTTTGGCCCAAAAGGCGCAGACCTGCATTGACTTTGTTGATCCAGTGGACGTCCATTGACTTTGGCGTATGGTGGATTTGCAATCTTGGCCATTGGATTTGGTCTTAAGGCCATCTGGCGCCTGGAAATTTGAGATCCATAGTAGGCTGCAATGCATGAGGTACACTGGAATGCTGAAAAGAAAATAATAACAAATATGTTGGGGACCTGGGATTCGAACCCAGGTCCCATTGGACTTTGAACTAATGCACTTGCCAGCTGAGCCAATGTACTTAATTGTTAGTGGAATAGGTAAGAATTAATATATGGAAAACAAACAATTATGCCTGAAAAATAAAAAATAAAAAGCGCGAATATTTTTAATGGGCCAATTGGGAAGGGACACGTCATCGTCTTCCCCAAAGAACCCTGGTTATTTTTCCTGCGGATTTGAATCCGTAACAAAATCTGAAGCTTGTTCCTAAAATCAATTTCAAGCCATGGAAATTAATTCTAAGACCATAGTCTTGCTCGTCTCCTTCCACTGATTTCATTTATGCCCATGGTTTGTTCCAATTTTTCCTGAAATCAAAATGCCCAAAAATGCATACTAAGAACCCTAGAATCGGCTAGGGGGTTACAAGCTATAAAAACCAAATCAAATATTGCAGAAAGTCTCTAAATGGACTGATTAGCATGATTGTGCAAAGATTTAGGCAAAAGGATGCAAGAATAAGAGATTACGATTCCATGTACAGGGCGGTATTCAAGAAGACTTACAGCGCGATTGGGGATGTTTCAGAGCTTGATTCTGATTGCTTTAGCCTCAATGGATATCCAGCAAGAGGATAGCGTGGAGTTTTTGTCTTGAATTGGGCTCTAGATGTGATTTCAGTTTCACACTTTTCAAGCTTTTTCTCAAGTTTTGCTTTCCAGATTCTGCAGCCTCTTGGTCCTTATTTCGTATGCCTTGTGTTGTATAAGTATCAAGCAATTTATTAGGTTAAAAATTGGGCTTTGAATCCATGTGAATTGATGAATTAAGATTTGATATGATCCTCCATGAAAACCTTTCCAATTTGATCAAAAATACAATATTTTTTGCATAATAAGGCTTGATACAAGTTTGATCTTGTCCATAATGATATTAAAGACCTGTATCAATCAAAAAGATTCCAATTGATCAAGATTTGGATTTTATTTGATTTTAAATTGATTAAAAATGAATTAATTCAATAAAAATCAAATAAAATGGAAAAATTAATAATTGGACACAAAATTGAAGATAGGACACGTGTGTGGTGTGACAAGATCAAATCAAGTGTAAAAAAGTGGGCCCATTTGACAAAATTTGAAGTTTTGGGGATAGTTGACTTTTGGCAATTTTGGAAAAATGTCCAACTTCAACAATGCATAACTTCCTCAATTTTGAACTTTTGGAGGTTTTCTTGGACTTTTTAGAACCCTTGAGATGTCCTATAACCAAACCTTTTGGTATCATCTCATTTTGATATTCCATGATCAAGTTATAAGCTTTGGCAAAAAAGGTGTTTTTGTTGACTTTCAAAAATGACCTATAATGTCCAAATTTGTAACTTCTTGTGAGTGCATTTCTTGATCTTGGGGTGTGAAGATGGATTGTATGAAATTGCATCCTTTTCAAAATGAGATTTGGATGGTTCATTTCTCATAAAGTATGAGAACGTTATGCTTGGTCAAAGTTGAGTTGACCTTTCTTGCAAAACCGTAGTTTAGCAGCTTTTGAGTCTTAATGAATTTTGAGCAATCCTTGATGAATAATGATCAACCCTTGATAAAATGATGAAATATCCTTAAAAATGAGAATGTTGACAAAAATCTTGAAGTTTGACTATTTATAGGTCACAGTTGACTTTTGCCTTAGCACAGTCGATTTTTGGACCCTTTGAGCAATTGACTGAGCAAACTTCCTCTGCAAGGCTTGAAATTTGACATGGATGACCTTGAGAACATATTAGGACATTAGGGAGAATTTGAGGTCATTTAGATGTAAGTACCTTGATGCAACACAAAACCCTAATTTGAGGTTGACTGCCTTAGGAGATGATTTGACTGTCCAACTCTTGAGCAATCTTGGGCAACTTGGAGATTATTCTTGCACTATCTTGAGAAATATGGGAGGGAAAATTTTGGGGTACAACAGATGTAAACCTGTATTATGAACGTGAGTGTGTGTAAGACTATAGATATCTTTGAAAGGAATAAAAATGTAAAAAGAAAAACAATGAGCACAAAGTTTGTATGCAAAAACGTCCATGATTCATTGATGTCATATGGAAATGAGATAATAACCCTTACAAATGGACCATTGTGCCTTGGGTAAGACACAAGGTTTTAAGAGTCTGAATGGTTTTAATATTACAGATCCGACAAAATTTTAAAGATAAATAACAGTGGGATAAAAGTGATCGGGACAAAATTTATAGCCTCCCAGTTGTTGAGCCCTCCACTGAAAGTTGGGAAAATCCAATCCTCTAAGTCATATCTGTCTTCATCATCCTCCACTGCGCTGACTTCGCGGTTGCTGATCTTCAAGGGTGGTCCTCCGGCACGAGCACGGCGTACAACTTTCTGGGCTCCTGAAGTGAAACCCAAACCAAATTTTTCAGATTTGTATGGGATATTTGGGAGTTGTCCCCAAATAGTGCACCCACCTTCTTCTATCACTACCTTGGCATCCTTCAAAGACGACATCTTGAGCGGAGGCCTTGTAATCTTTGGGACTTGAGAAATAGCCTTGGTTATTGCCACATCTTGCGGGACTTCTTCAAAGTGCTGTAATGGAGTTTCAATCAATTCACCATCTAGTTCCACATATCTGAAGGAATTTAGATGGCTGGCCATATACTCTTCTTCTCCATGAACATTGATGATTTTCCCCTGAATTGGATACTTCAGCAATTGATGCAACGTAGAGGTAACGACACCAGCATTATGAATCCACGGTCGGCCTAAAAAGCAGGAATATGAAGGAAGAATATCCATTACATAAAAAGTTGAATCAAATGTTTGGGTTCCAACTTTTATTGGGATGTCCACTTCCCCGTGCACCATCCTTTTTGAGCCGTCAAAGGTCGTCACTACTATGTTGCTCGGTTTCAATGTCAATCATTCACAGCCAAGCCTATCAAGAGCCTTTTTAGGAAACACATTCAGAGACGAACTAGTGTCAACCAAGACATGAGCCAAGGTCGTTCCCCTGCATTCGACTGAGACACGCAATGCCTCGTTATGCTTCCTCCCCCTTGGCGTTAAATCAGCATCCGAAAAACCTAAACCGTTATCTGCGGTCAAGCTGGCTACACAGTCTTGGAGCTGATCGGCAGATGTTTCTTGGGGTACATGAGCAGTTTTAAGGAACTTTACCAAGGCCTTTGCATGAGCCTCGGAACATAACAATAAAGCCAGCATGGAAATTTTTGATGGAGTTTTCCCCAGTTGCTCGACTATGTTGTAGTCGCTTCTTTTTATGATCTTTAAAATTTCCTCCATCTCTTTTCGGGAAGTCTCCGGGATAGTTATTGATTGTGCCTTCGTCCGGACAGGCTCAACCAGAATACCTTTCCCTCGAGTCTCGGTTGACTCGGCAGTAGGAATGTCAGTAGGGGTGATAACAGGGATTGTAACAGTTTTGTCAACAGGAGTATTAGCAGAGATGATTGTAGGACTGGGAATAGCCCTTGGAGGAGCAACAACAACAGGAAAGATTACAAGTCTAGAAATAGCTTTTGGAGGAGCAATTTCTGGAGAGAAAACCCTTCCACTTCGAGTGATCTTGCTAGTCCCTGCAATATTACTAATATCGGAGTCAACTTTCTCAGAACTTTAAATTTCAGCAGTTGGCCAATCTTGCTTGATACTGTGATAGTAGACATCGCCTCCATAATTCCATGGGATGTTTTTGTCTGACGAATACGGGATTGGTTCAAGCATTATAATTATCAATGAGCTACTTTAGGAACTGATGTAATTCTAACGGGTCTTTCGGTGGAGACCCTGGAAGAATTGTCGGAAATGGTCACTATGGAAACTCATTATAAGAAATAATTGGAATATAAGTCTTCACGAATAAAATCTCCTTGTTATCTATTAGGCATTGAACGCCTGCTTTTAACAAATGACAGCTGTTTGGTGAGGACAAACAGAAATGACAGATTTCATCACGGCCTGGGAATACACCGACATTCAACAAGTTCTTTTTAATAGTCAGGAGTGGGGTCACAAGTTCATCAACTGAAGTAACAAACATATCTTCCTCAACGGCGTTGACATCACGGCCGTGCTTGGGCATAGGGGCAGTAATGACATTGGGCATTTGTGGCGCGTCGAATTCAATCTCTTTGGCTTCAAGAAGGTCTTGTAATTTGTTTTTCAAAGTCCAATAGTTGTTAGTGTCATGGCCGGGAGTCTCAGAATGGTATGCACATCGGGCATTAGGATGATAGTGAGGAGAGGTTGTGTTAGGATTCTTTGGAGCTTCTTTCAAAGTCACTAGATTGGATCTTAACAAATGTGGCAATACTTGAGATAGTGTCATATTAATTCGGGTGAATTGTCTGACTGGTCTTTCCATTCTTGGCTAGCTTCTTCTTTGCTGAGCAGGCGCAGGTTTAGGAATCATGACAGCCCCCACCATTGAACGACATTCAGCCCTATCTTGATTTCTCTAAGGATATACAGCAACCACTTCTTTCTTTCTAATGAATGGTTTCCTTACAGCAGCAGAGGATGCATATTTTTGAATCTTCCCATTCTTTATCCCAGCTTCCACCCTTTCTCTGGTCAATATCGATTCAGTAAAACCCGCTGAAGAGCTCCCAATTAAGTGATTGAAGAAAGGACCGGACAAGGTGCCCAAGAACATGTCTACTAACTCTCTTTCAGATAGGGGAGGCTGGACTCTTCCTGCTAAGTCCCTCCATTTTTGCGTGTAGTCTTTGAAGCCCTCACTTGAAACCATGGCCATACTCTGGAGTTGAGTACGGGTGGGAGCAAGATCAGCGTTGTATTGGTATTGTTTGTAAAAGGCAGCAACAAGATCTTCCTAGTTATGAACATTGGCTCTTTCTAGCTGATAAAACCAATCAAGTTGAGTTCCAGACAGACTGTCTTGGAAGAAGTATACCCATAAATCCTTGTCAGCGGTATGAGGCTGGGTTTCCTCACATAGGATCGGAGATGCATTTTGGGACATGAAACTCCATCCTACTTGGCGAACACCGGTGCCTTGAATTTTTGAGGAATGACAACCCCATATACTAACCCCAACTCCTCAAAGTCCAGCCCATGCACTTTTTGGATTTCCATTGCACTTAACCGTTCTTCCAGATGCTTATACTTGTCGTCGGCTGAAGGGTATTGTTCTTCAGAATAATCTTCTTCTTCCTCTTCCTCTTCTGAATCTGGCTGGGCAACTGCTTCCTTGCCTTTCCCATCTTGATTGTCTTTCTCACCAAATGACGTTGCAAAGTCTAGGGTCCTTCTTGCTTGTCCTTGGAATCTTCTTCCCATGTTCAGAACTCCGGTTATTTTCTTTTTCTTCTTTTTCTCTTCAACCAGCAAGGTCTTCAACTCTTCTTGTCCTTATGCTAGAGTTAAGAACATCTGTTGAAACTGGGCATTTTATGCATGGAGGTCCTTCACCGTTTGCTCGAGATCCATCTTACTGAAATAAACAGTAGAAATATGAGGAGACTTGTTGCAAGAAACCTGCTTATGTTATGATGAATGGTAGATGCATATGCAATGATTTCAAGGATTTTAAAGATTCAAATTTGTTTTAGACAAAAAGGAAACACACGTCATATTAATAAATTAAAGCTTGAGTACATCAATGCCTTTTTTGGGCAACACAAATACAAAAACTATAAGATAAAAAGGTTGTTCGCATTCTCTTTAGTGCGATGTAGGCATTCAAAGTCTGCTCCTCATGAAGTTGCTTAGTGAGTTCTAAAACCTTCTTCTCGCTAGCGTAGAATTGGGCTTCGAAAGTGTCTCGCTCCCCCTTGAGTTGTATCCAATCTCTTTGTAAGTATTCAAGAGAGGTGGGCATGTCAGGATGTAGGATATTGTATGGAACATCTCCTTCCATAACAGGCTCCATGATTATTGGGAGAATGGAGGGATAAGGCATCATAAGACTTTGAGCGCGAGCTCGTACCCATTTGCGGTAAGGCTCAAGAGGGATGGAAATCGTATGCCCCAATGTCTTTCTATCTACCTTGTTCAACATCCTCCAAGCTCGGATAAATCTCTTGCGATGACCTTGATCGTCGTTCTCATAGTCAAATACTAAACCTTGAATCAACATTTCATGTGGACCATCCCTTCGGGCATAACCAAACTGTCTTAAAGCTAAGCAGGGGTTGTAGGTAATACCTCCCCTAATTCCAAGTAAGGAGACATTAGGGAAATCTCCACAACGGTCGACAATGATAACATTCTCTATAGATCGGGAACACCAATGAATGTCTGAATGTTTGAGCGTCATCAACCTTTGTGACCACCTTGAACCTTGCTCGTTCTTCAATACAGATCGGGGAAGATGTGAAATAAACCATCTTGCCAAAAGAGGAGTACAACACATAAGGATACCTCTTTTCCTCATAGTGCGAGTGTGAAAAGAATGTAGGATGTCTCCTAGTAAAGTAGGTACCGGTTTACGGGACATGAAGATTTTGACGGCGTTCACATCTATGAGTTGGTCAGAATTTGGGAACAAAACCATCCCATAGATGAGGAGAGCCACAATTTCCTCAAAAGCTTTCAAATCCAAAGAGTTCCAACAGTTTTGGGCCTTCTCGAATAAGAATTTTGCTAGGAAACCCTTGACACCACTCCTTGTTTCCCAATTAGTTGTGATATCAGATGGTTGTAAGTGTAGATCTTGAGCAATATCTTCTGGCTTTGGATCTCTTTCTGTACCGTTGAAAGGTAGTTGATTGAGAATGGGAATCCTCAAGAGTTGGGAGAATTCTTCCAAAGTTGGCACAAGTTGATAATCAGGAAATGTGAAACAATGGTGTAAAGGATCAAAGAACTGAAAGAGCACCTTCATCATGTCTTCATCAGTATTGGAGGTGACCAAGTTTAGTAGGCGACCATGTCTTCCGGTGAACGGAGAATTCTCAGGAATCCTTGAAGCTAACTCCTTAAGTTGTGGAGGTATCCTTACAAGATTGATTTGAATAGTTTTCCTGCGAAAAGAATCCATGTCCTACAAAACAGAAACAAATATAAATCCCAATATCCTTGAAATGGTTAGTGAATGAGTATCATGTTATGATGTTTATGATGTTATGTACAAGTAAATATACACAAACAAAGCAAACAAGTCCTTAGGCTTAGGCTTGCATGGAGTCTCATAGGTAAGTACCCTCTTGAAGTTTAGTTGGCTCAAACCTGTCCTAGCAATAGTAACCGGGTTCTAAGGAGCTCAATATCACTGGTTTGTTTCCTTGGTCATTGTTTCAGCACAAGCCTCTTTAATGGAGACCGAAATATCCCAAAAAACCAAACCTCAATTAGTGTAGTATCGAGTATCTACCAACTTTGGACTGCACCAAAGCCGGTCATCTCACTACGTCCTAAAGGCCAAGTTGGTCAAGTAAAGGTTCTAAAAGTTCGTTAGTGCTTCATGACATCACTCATCGGCCCCGTATTCTCCTTGATTAACTCAAGGGCTACCGGTACCCACAAATATGTCACACTAACATAGATATTGCTTAGACCATGTCGGTATACCCCGCACAGTTTCTACAACATATTGCTACTTACATATAAGGTATCCCAAATTCGGGTAGAGGATTCAAACCCGAACAAAGAACCATAATGCAGAGCATACAAGTCAAACAATGAAAGAAAGTAAATGTAATATAACCCTAAGGTAACCCCACTTTTAGAATTTTCCCCAGCAGAGTCGCCAGTTCTGTGATACGGTGGGAGAACTGACTTGAAGGTTTTGCGTTTTATCGTAAATGTTGCGATTAACAAGAGTCGCCACTGACTTTTCTTTTATCCAAAAGGAAAGGTGAAAAAGCACAGGAAAGACCTTTGAGATTATTTTTTGAGTTCAGGGGGTAGATTATGAAAATGGAAGGTATTAGCACCCTTTTCATCCATGGTTTTCCATGGGCTCTTAATTACTTGCTAGATCCCTTGATTTTTGTTTGAAATTGTGCTTTGTGTGGTTTTTGAAAGTATTTTGTAAAGAGGCCATTATTTAGGCAATCTTTATAATTATTCTCGTTTGTAAGAATGTATACAAAGATGTTTGATCTTTTGAAAATTTTCTCAAGTTGGAAAGATGTTTTCAAAGTGTAGGTGTTTGTTTTTGAAAATATCAAGGATGTTTTGTTTTGAAATTGGGAAAGTAATTAGGAGCATTCTAACTACTCAAAAGTCTTTCATGTTCATTTCCTCTTTCCTTTGACATTGTTATCTTACCATTGATTTGGTAAGTAACTCTATCTTTGGATGTAAATGGGACGGGTGTGGGTCATCATATAACCATAATTAGCAATGTTGCAAGGTGTGATACGGTGGGAGAACTGACTTGAGGTTTTGCGTTTGTGTTCGCAAATGTTTCGGTTTAGCAAGAGTCGTCAGCGACATTTATTTTATCCAAAAGGAAAGGTCAAAAAGCACAGGAAAGACCTTTGAGATGTTTTCTTGAGTTCGGGGGGGTAGATTATGAAAAGGGAAGGTGCTAGCACCCTTTTCATCCATGTTTTTCTATGGGCTCTTAGTTACTTGTTTAGATCACTTGCTTTGCTTTTCCAATTGTTTGAAATGGTGCTTTGTGTGGTTTTGAAAGTATTTTAAAATGAGGCATTTGTTTAGGCAATCTTTGTAATGATTCACGTTCGTAAGAATGTATACAAAGATGTTTTGTCTTTTAAAAAATGTTTCAATGTTTTGAAAGTTATTTGGAAATGTTTTGAAAATGTGTGTGTGTTGGTTTGAAAATAGCAAGGATTGTTTGCAAATTGATCAAGTAACTAGAAGCTTATCTACCTACTCAAAAGTCTTTCTTACACATTTTTATTCCTTTGACATTGTTAACCTACCACTGTTTTGGTAGATAACCCTATCTTTGGATGTTAAACAGGACGGGCGTGGGTCATCGTATGACCATGATAGCAATGGTGCCAAGTATCTTAGCAAGTTTAAGGGACTAAGATCATTTGTTTTTGGCAACCTTGTATAGCGTCATCGAGGGACTATGATCTTTTGTTTTGTTTTGTTTTGCCAAGATACCTAGCATGCATACCGTGGCCATTTTGTAAGGCAACCAAGTGGGTGAAACCCAAGAGGTGCTTGTGTGCAATGTGTTGTCATTTTTGATGCATTATTATCTTGTATTAAGTCATGTTATTTGTTTGATTTTTGGTCTTTGCATACAAAACCCTAGTTTACTATCATGGTATATGAAAGCAATAAAATGCGTAAAGTAAATCTAAACTATTACAACAATATTATGGGAGGGGAGATACAAGTTTTGAATGGGGGGAATTTGCACAAAATAAAACCCTAATTCACTATTACAACCCAATTGAATTTATATACAATAAATAAATAAACAATTATTTAAATATGCAATAAAAATGTAAATATGCAAAAATATTTTGTAATTGTTTTATGTATGAGAAAAATAAATTATCTAAGTCCTAAAAAATAAGGAAAAATTATGTTATTATTTTTGAAAGGGGAAACCCTAATTTTGATTTAATAGAAAATATTGTTTCCTAATTTTTATTTGTCCATTTTTGTTTAAGAAAAATAATAATAATATTATGTATAAACATTAAAAATTAAATATGTATGACAAATAAATATTTAATATGTATGAAATAATAAAATATAAATATTTAAGTATTTTTATTATTTACAAGTTTATTTAAGAAAATAAAACTTAATAAACTATTTTTATGCCAAAAAATAATAAAAAATAATAAAATAAAATGCAAAAAATTAAGAAAATATTTTTGGATTTTTTAATGTTCAGAAAAAATAATAATAAAGTCAATAATCACAAAAGAAATAAAAAATATGCAAAAATAAAAAAAAAAATGGGCCAAGGGGGTGCAAAAAGGAAACAGGGGGTGCAAAAAGTAAGACAAACCGGCCCAAGGCGCGCCAGGCCCAAAACCTGTCGTCCCTGTCTTCCAGCCAAACAACACGCGCGCTTCTGTGTTCAAAACCTGTTCTTGCTCATGCTTGCATAAAATCAAAAATTCATAACACAAAAAAGGTAGCTCATGAACTCACGATTCCAATGATATAAAGAACATGACCTAACTCTAAAAGACCAAGGAGAATTTTAATGGCCCTAATTTCTGACCTAGTTTTTTCAGCATGTTCAACAACCAAATACTCTTAGCTCAGTTAACATAAATGGAAACTATGCATATGTACAGCTTAAGCAAGTTAAGGACTACATTTTTGCTTCACAAACCTAAGCTTAAGGATGCCTAAATAAGGAGATAGAAACTTGAAAAATACCTTGTTCAGTTGAGTTTGGATATGGCAATGTGGGGACTTTGAGTGAGGCCTGAAGTTCTTGTGAGCTTCCTTGAAGTTCCCTCAAGCTTCTCTAATGCTCATCTTGCCTTGTAGATGCTTGAATCTTGCTGCACGAGTCAACCTGCAAACCTTCAAAATGAAAATGGTGAAGCTTGAAACAAGGCACACAATTGCAAGACAAGGGCCTGGACAGTTTAGGTAGGAGGTATGGAATGTGTTTGAAGTGATTCAAAGCAAAACGCACGAGCCAATATTGATTTGGCCAAGGTTCTGCAGAAGATGCCCTGTTTGGGCAGAAAAATGGGTTTTTTGTGTTTTAGGGTGTTTGAGAAGTTATGAATTCGTGTCTTAGGCTTGTTACAATGTTCTGAGGTTGTTTGAAATGAAGCTAAGCCTTGCCTTTATCAGATACACATGTTGTATTGACTTTTGCAAGTTTCTTGCTTTTGAATAAAAGTTGGAAGTGACAATACAAAAGCTTGTACTTGCTAGCTTATGGACTTCATAGAGTTGGTAAACTTTTTCTGATGTTTATGGATCTTGTTTGCAAAAAGAGATCAGGTCCATGGCTCAAGATTTGCAAAGTTGGAAAAAGCAAGCTTTATGAAAATGGTATTGTACACTTTATGCCATTTTTGGATTAATTCAATGTACAAAGCTTCAAAGATCAAAATAAGACCATTATCCATTGTGTTTGCATTAAATTATGGAGTGTATAAATGATTAGAACCTGTAATATCAAGTACAAGCATGTTTGAAACTGATTTGCAACTTGTAACATTGTGAAAATGCCTTGCACAAAAGTGATAAATTGCCATTTTAATTTCTTCGATTCTCCCTAACCATAAATGATCTTGGAGAGTTCTTGGATATTTTGGAAAGCTTGTAACATGCTCTAAAATCCATATTTGAAATTCATTTTGAGATATCTCTTGGAACTAGGTGAAAAGTTGCCATGAAGTTAGGTCAAAATCCTGCTTAAAATAGGGCAAAATTTCACTAAGTTATTTAGTTTATGGACCCCTATTCACAAATACATAACATGAGATCCAAGTATCATTTGAGAAAACTTTGTGAATCAAAGTTGTAGATTTTGTAGAGGACTACAACTTTCATGTTGGACGTTTTCTTTGAATCCAATTGCATCATGGTGAAAAAGTTAGGAAACATTGGGAAAAAATAAGAAATTTTCATAACTTAGAAAAATTCTAAGTTATGAAAATTTTCAAATTAAAACCCTAATTTTCAAAATTAGGTTTCTTGGTGAACAAGTTTCATGTTTTGACATATCTTGATGAAATATGACCCTTGGCACTTGATTTAGACCAAAAAGTCAAAGTTTGACTTTTCAGTGTACAGTTGATTTTTGATCAGTTGACTGGAAAATTCATATGTCAATCCAATGCACTTGAGATCTTTTGAACTTTGTGATTAGGTAAAGATGATGACATTGAGTCCTTGAAACCATGCTTGAACCCAATTTGTCATTGTCTAGGTGAAAAATCAGAAATTGCCTTTCTCCAGTCAAAACCCTAATTTTGACCATTTTGCCCTTTTGATGATCTAATCAAATTTCTTGAGGAGTTGTGGTCCAAACTTGATCAAATGGTTCATGTGAGTCTATAATGTTGATGTGGATAAAAAATTATGAGGTTTGATTGTAAATTGGCCATGGTTGACTTTTTCCCCAATATAGCTGATTTTTAGGTCAACTGTCCAATTGACTGGGCAAAAAATTATTCAAGGCTTGAAACTTGGTATGAGCAAACTTAGAGGTCCAACATGAAGTATGAAAGTCACATGAGGAATTGGAATTCCAAAAATCCATGTGCAAACTCAAACCCTAATTTCAGGTTATCAGTGCAAGGAGAGGTCTTGAGCTGAGCAAACTCTAATCTGGTCTTGAGTCCAAGAAGTCTTGTGAGGAGAATCTTGATAAAATGAGAGGGTAAATTTTGGGGTACAACATCTGCCCCTGTTCAATCTTCTTGAACCTGAAGAGTTAGATTGGTGATTTTTGCCGTTCGTTACTCGAAGGTAAAAGATGATTGGACACTAGAGTGCCCGTAAATTTACACTTGTCAAAGTGTAATTGAGGGAATGGGCTTAAAGATGCCATTTGGGGAGGTGATAGAATCTTGTTGGAGATGGGCTTGTAGATGCCATCCAAGACTGTTTGTTGTAAATCAGGAGAATGAACATCAGAATGGTATCCGTATCTGGAACGTATCTGAGTTGTATCTGGAGATTTGAATCTGAATAAGTGACATAATGGCTTCCGTGTCTGGAGCGTATCTGGACTGTATCTTGAATAGGTGACAGAATGGAAACTGTGTCCGGAGCGTATCTGATCTGGGGAAAAATTTGAATGAGTGACAGAATGGCAACTGTGTCTGGAGCGTATCTGGACTAGGGAACATCAGAATAAGTGACAGAATGGCAACCGTGTCTGGAGCGTATCTGTATTGTATATGAAATTGAGGTCTGAATGAGTAACAGAATGACTTCCGTGTCTGGAGTGTATCCGTACTGTATCTTGACTTTGAATTCTGAACGAGTAATAGAATGACTTTCGTGTCTGGAGTGTATCTTTACTGTATCATGACTAAGAGATCTAAATGAGTAACAGAATGACTTCCGCGTCTGGAGTGTATCTGTACTGTATCTGAATAAGAGATCTGAATGAGTAACAGAATGAATTCCGTGTCTGGAGTGTATTCGTACTGTATTTGAAATCTTTGAATATTTGTTAAAGATAGCTGTTAATCTTATCCTGAAAAGGGTAAAATGTTAGTTGAAACACAAAGTTATGTTGCATGAAATGTATGATGCAATAAATGTGTTTTATCAATGTTTATGATATATGAGTGTAATGTATGTGCATGTAAGCTGATTCGCTGTATTGTTGACGAAAATAAATCCTTGACAGTCGGGGATAACAAAACCCTTGATTGCTGCCGGGGAAGATAAATCCTTGACTGTTGAGGATGAGAAATTCTTGGAGAATGATGGGGATTAAGAGAAATCCTGACTTCTCCAGGGATATAGAGATCCTTCATGTCTTTGAAGTTGGAGGATGATAAACATTCTGTTGTGAGAATAATGCCAAGTGTTGCTTGAGAAACCTGCTTGGGGAATCCCGAGAACTTTGATGACTATGGCTGGGGATGACAGACTTCATTCTGTTGAGAGTTGATAAAAAACTTTGCATGGAAGAAGTTTATCCTGTTAGGGAGTAGGGAAAACTCTGTGGTGAGTAGCTATCCTGCCGGGGAGATCAGGAGTTTGGGTTGTATGCTAATCTACTGGGGAATTATCCTAAGTTGCCATCTGGTTAGCTGTCAGGCTTCAAAGCAACTTGCTGGGAAATTATCAAGTTTTAAGATAACTCGCAGGGGAACTTGAGGAAACTGGAGGATTTCCACTGGGGTTAAAAGGTTGAAGTTTTAGCTCCCCTGGGGACCTTAATGATATACTGTAGGGATTGCCCCTAGAATAGCCTAAAGACATTTTCCTATACTTTCAACCTGTCAGTAATTAATATTTTCCAAATTGTTTATTTGTAAACAGTGATTATATTCAAATGCATATGCTCATTAATAAATCATTGGACGTTTTCAAATAAAACACAAGTGTAAAAAGTAAAAGACAAATAGTTTTATGCACTTTGAAGTATCTTTGTATTAACTTTGTGTAAGTATTTTGTACAAAGGAGACAAACATCCTAGTAAGAGAACATTGTCATAAAAATGAGAAAATTTTATACAAAGAAAGATGGCTATGTGTAAAAATTCCATGGGGTTCCCATTCTGCTATAGCCTTCGTAACTCTGAATATCTTGTCCATTCAATGCTTCGTCCAAAGATGATTGAGTTGATCAGAAGCCTGGAGCTTGTCTATGAAGAGATTGTCCTTAAAGTGATCTGACGAGACATAGTCATACGCTTTAGTTCCCTAACTTTTGCCTGGACCGCCCTTTCGGGTTTTCGATCCACCGGGAAACCCTTTTTTGCCCAAGTCGCCCTTTCGAGTTTTCAACTTACCGGGTGTACATATTTTTGTTTTATCCCTAACTTTTGCCTGAACCGCCCTTTCGGGTTTTCGATTCACTGGGATGCCCTTTTTTTGCCTAGGTGTGTCAACCTAGCGGGTCTCTTATGCATAGTATCTTTTGACTATGTCTGCGTTCACAGGGTGCGGCAGGTCGTCGCTTTCCATGGTTGTTAAGATCATTGCCCCACCAGAAAAGATGTTTTTGATCACAAATGGTCCTTCGTAGGTAGGAGTCTATTTGCCCCTGGGATCACTTTGTGGCAAGATGATGCGCTTGATCACAAGATCTCCAACTTGATATACTTGTCGTCTGACTTTCTTGTTGAAAGCCTTGATCATCCGTTTTTGATACATCTGACCGTGGCAAACAGCAGTAAGTCGCTTTTCGTCAATCAAGTTAAGTTGATCAAGTCGGGTCTGAATCCAATCGTCTTCACTCAAACCAACATCTTTCATGATTCTCAAGGAGGGAATCTGAACCTCGATAGGTAAAACAGCCTCCATGCCATATACCAAAGAATAGGGTGTTACCCCAGTTGATGTGCGAGCCGTGGTACGGTACCCGTGGAGAGCAAACGGTAACATCTCATGCCAGTCCTTGTAGGTTACCATCATCTTTTGTATGATATTCTTGATATTTTTGTTCGCAGCTTCGACAGCAGCGTTCATCTTTGGTCGATAGGGAGATGAATTATGATGTTGAATCTGGAACTGCTCACACAAGGCGGTGATCATAGTGTTGTTAAGGTTTGTACCGTTTTCAGTGATAATCCTTTCGGGGATGTCGTACCGGAAAATGAGGTTCTGCTTGATGAAGCGGGAAACAACATTCTTTGTGACGGATGCGAAGGAAGCTTCTTCGACCCACTTGGTAAAGTAATCAATGGCCACTAGGATGAAGCGGTGTCCATTGGAGGTTGTAGGCTTGATCTCTCCAATCATGCCGATTCCCCACATATCAAAAGGCCAAGGAGCTGTTAATACATTGAGAGGAACTGGAGGTATATGTACCTTGTCCGTATAGATTTGACATTTGTGACAAGTCCTGGAATGTTGATAGCAGTCAGCTTCCATGGTTGACCAGTAATAGCCTGCCCGTAGGATCTTCTTAGCCATCGTATGCCCGCTAGAGTGAGTGCCAAAGGTACCATTGTGCAGTTCAGCCATGATCTGTTTAGCTTCAATCTTGTCCACACAACGGAGCAGAATGCAATCATGATTGCGCTTGTACAGGATACCATTACTTAGGAAGAACTTAGCTGATAATCTCCTTAAGAACTTTTTGTCAATGATTGAAGCTCCTTCTGGGTATTCTTGAGCCTCGAGATACCTTTTAACTTCGTGAAACCAAGGTCGATCCACTACTTCTTCGGTATTAATCTCGTGACAACGTGTTGGTTCGTCCATCCGTTCAATTGTGATTTGGGGAGCCTCATTATACCAGTTAAGTTTAAACATGGATGACATTGTAGCTAGAGCATCTGCTAGCTGATTTTCTTTTCGCAGGAAGTGCTCGAAAGTAATCTGCTCGAAATGAGGTAGCAATGTCAATACATGTTCTTTGTAAGGGATGAGATTGGGATGCTTAGTGTCCCACTCTCCTTTGATCTGACTGATGACCAAAGATGAGTCCCCAAACACAATCAAAGATTTGATTCCCAAGTCTATGGCGGCCTTGAGTCCAAAGATGCAAGATTCATACTCTGCCATGTTGTTACTACAGTTGAAGCAAAGCCTAGCAGTGAAAGGAGTATGACAACCCTCTGGGGAGATGAGTACCACGCCAATACCGTTTCTAGGTGCATTGGAGGCCCCATCAAAGTACAGGGTCCATCGGGATCCTTGTTCAGGTCCGTCATATGGTCTGAAATCTTCAACGTTGTCCAATGTCATGATGTCTTCGTCGGGGAAGTCAAACTTCATGGATTGGTAATCTTCGACAGCTTGATGAGCCATATGGTCAGCTAGCACACTCCCCTTTATAGCTTTTTGGGTCGTGTACTGTATATCATATTCTATCAGGATCATCTGCCATCTAGCTATCCTTCCAGACAAAGCAGGCTTCTCGAAGATGTACGTTATCGGATCCATCTTAGATATCAGTATAGTGGTATGAGTCAACATATACTGCCTTAGCCGACGAGCAGCCCATACCAAAGCACATCAAGTTTTCTCGAGCAGTGAATATCTTGTTTCATAGTCGGTAAACTTTTTGCTAAGGTAATAAATGGCATTCTCTTTTCGGCCAGACTCGTCATGATGCCCCAGTACGCACCCCATTGAATTTTCTAGGACGGTTAGATACATGATTAGCGGTCTTCCTTCGACGGGAGGCATCAAGACAGGAGGTTCAAGCAAATACTCTTTGATTCTGTCAAAGGAAATCTGGCATTCGTCATTCCATTTAACCACCTGATCTTTCTTCAACAACTTGAAGATTGGTTCACAGGTAGATGTTAGGTGAGAGATGAACCTAACAATGTAGTTTAGGCGTCCCAAGAAACCTCTGACCTCCTTCTCAGTGCGAGGAGCAGGAATTTCTTGTATAGCTTTGACTTTGGCAGGATCAACCTTGATTCCTTTGTTGCTGACAATGAAACCCAATAGTTTATCGGATCGGACTCCGAATGTGCACTTGTTAGGGTTTAACCTGAGCTTGTACTCCTTCAACCTGAAAAACAGCTTTTGCAAGTGGTCGAGGTGTTCTTCTTCCGTTTGTGATCGGGATATCATGTCATCTACGTAGACCTCTATATCATGATGTATCATGTCATGGAACAAAGCTACCATGGCGCGTTGATAGGTTCCCCCGGTATTCTTCAATCCGAATGGCATCACTTTGTAGCAGAACATACCCCACTGTGTAACAAAAGTAGTTTTCTCCATGTCTTCAGGTGCCATTTTGATCTGGTTGTAACCTGAAAATCCGTCCATGAAATAAAATACCTTGTGCTGAGCTGTGTTGTCAACCAAGATGTCAATGTGCGGAAGCGGAAAATCATCTTTAGGGCTAGCCCTGTTTAAGTCTCTATAATCCATGCATATTCTCACTTTGCCGTCCTTCTTAGGCACGGGCACAATGTTAGCAACCCATTGTGGATAGGAAGTAACAACAAGAAATCCAGCATTGAACTGCTTCATAACTTCTGCTTTGATCTTTTCTGACATGACGGGTCTCATGCGGCAGACTTTTTGTTTGACTGGTGGACAATCTTCTCTTGTGGTTATACGGTGTACCACAATGTCTGTATCGAGTCCCGGCATGTCTTCGTAAGACCAGGCAAAGATCTCAACATATTCATGTAACAGCTGAATTAGGCGCTCTTTGACACTTGGCTCTAGGTTGGCACCCACTCTGACTTCTTTTCTGTCTTTGTCAGTACCCAAGTTGATTGTCTCTAACAGCTCCTCATGAGGTAGAATAGCCCTTTCTTCCTGTTGTAGCAGTCTAGCCAATTCTCTTGGCACCTCACAATCTTCCATACCTTCGTACTCAACATGGTAGACCAGATCTTCAGAGTCACTGAAGGCCATAGCGGAATTGTTACCCATGGAATCCGGAATGGAAGGGTACCTACATTTGTGAGTGTGGGTGTGTGTAAGGGATAGCCACCTTTAAACAAATAAAATTTAAAAAAAAAGACAATGAACACAAAAGTTTATATGTGAAAACATCCATGATTCATTAAAATGGCATATGAAGATGAAAAATCAAACCCTTACAAATGGACCTATGTGCCTCGGGTATGGCACAAGGTTAAAAGTGTACGAATTGTTTGAGAATTATTACAAACCAACAGAAATTTTTGAAAGATAAATTACTGTGGTATGAAAGTAATCGGAACAAATTCTTTTGCTTCCCAGTTGCACAGTCCTCCGTCAACAATTGGAAAAATCCAGTCTTCCAGCCTGCTTTCCTCTTCACTGTCCTCCAAAGTATTGACTCCATGATGGGTGATCTTCACTGGTGGCCCTCCAGCACGGCCGCGGCGTACAGCCTTTTGAGAAGAAGAAGTGAACCCCAAGCTGAATTTATCTGATTTGTAAGAAAAGTATGGAAGCTTCCCCCAGATTGTGCTTCCTCCTTCTTCAATCACAGCCTTTGCATCTTTGAGAGACGACATCCGGGGCGGAGGTCTGGAAATCATGGGTACATAAGACATTGTCTTGGTTGCCGCAATCTCCTGAGCTACCTCTTCAAAATGCTGGAAAGGGGTTTCGATGAATTCACCATCCAATTCAACATAGCAGAAAGAATTTAGATGGCTTATCATGTATTCCTCTTCGCCATGAACAGTTATAATTTCCCCAGGACAGGGTACTTGAGCATTTGATGCAGAGTATAAGTGAAGGCTCCAGCATTTTGAATCCAGGGTCTTCCCAACAAGCAAGAATAGGAAGGACGGATGTCCATCACATAGAATGTGGAGTTGAAGGTTTCAGTTCCCACTTTAATCGGGATGTCCACCTCCCCATGGACCATCCTTTTAGAACCATCAAAGGCTCTGATAATTATATTGTTGGGCTTCAAGGTTAAACCTTCACAATCCAGTCTATCTAAGGCTTTCTTCGGCAATACATTCAGCGATGAACCAGTGTCTACCAGTACGTGTGCTAGGGTAGTCCCTTTGCATTCCACCGAGACATGCAAAGCATCATTATGTTTTCTCCCTTTGGATGTTAAATCAGCATCGGACAATCCTAGACCATTGTCAGCTGTTAAGCTAGCTACACATTCCTGGAACTGATCCGCGGAGGTTTCCTGTGGCACGTGGGCCGTCTTCAATAATCTTATCAAAGCTTTAGCATGAGCCTCTGAACAAAGCAGCAGGGCCAACATAGAGATCTTTGAGGGGGTTTGCCCCAGTTGTTCCACAACATCATAATCGCTTTTCTTGATTATTTTCAAAATCTCTTCCATTTCTTTTTGAGAGGTTTCAGGGATGACCAATGGCTGAGCCCTCATCCTGACGGGCTCTTCTTGGATCCCTTTCCCTCTATCATCAGCAGCAGCAGGGGGGACAACCACAGGAGTTACAACTTCTTCAATAATTGGGGTTCTTGCAGATATGTTGACCGGTGCAGGGGTAACCTTAGGAGCAGCTGAGGGTCCAAAGATTGCCTTTAGAGGGGCAATCTCTGGAGAGAAAATTCTTCCATTGCGGGTGATTTTGCTCATTCCAGCAATGTTTCCAATGTTGGAAGTCTCTTCATCAGAACTCTCTTCAGTTGATTCAATTTGTTTAATACAGTGGTAGTAGATTTCTCCACCATAGTTCCACGGTACTGATCTGTCGGACTTGTACGGGACGGGCCCGGGAATGGTTATCTTCAAAGGTGCAGTCTTTGGAGCGGATGTAATCTTAACAGGTCTTTTGGAGACCTTGGAAAGATTGGCGGATATGGTTATTATTGAAACATCATTGACAGGATTCGGTGACACTGGAGTCTTTTCAAAAAGGATTTCTTTGTTATCCATTAGGCGTTGGATGCCTAACTTCAACAATGGACAGTCGGTTGGTAAGGATGAACAAAGGCAGCAATCTTCTTCACAACCTGGGAAAATCCCAGCCTTCAGCAAATTCAACTTGATTATCGGTAGTGGAGTTATCAAATCATCAACAGTAGCAACAAACAGATCCTCTTCAACAGCATGGGCATTGTGGCCATGCTTTGGCATTGGAGCAGAGATTACATTCGACTTTTCAGGGGCGTCGAATTCAACTTCTTTAGAGTCTATTAAATCCTGAATCTTGTTCTTTAGGGCCCAACAATTATTGGTGTCGTGCCCTGGACTCTCTGAATGATAAGCGCACTTGGCATTCGAATGGTAGTACGGAGAAGCAGTATTCGGGTTCTTCGGGGCCTCTTTCAAACTCGCAAGGTTTAACTTCAAGAGATGGGGTAGAACCTGAGTAAGAGTCATGTTTATCCGGGTGAATTATCGTACAGGCCTTTCTACCCTTGCTTGGTTGGTTCTTAGTTGACTGTTTTTGGGCTGATCAGCTGCAGACTTCTGAATCATTACGGCCCCCACCGCTGGTCGGCGCTCAACTCTTCCTTGTCCTCTTTGGGAGTAGACAGTTGATACTTCCTTCTTTGCTGGAAAAGTCTTTTTGATGGCAGCGGAAGCAGATGCATCTTTTTGAATTTTCCCGCTTTTTATGCCGGCTTCAACTCTCTCACCAGTTAGAATCAACTCAGTGAACACCGCAGAGGAGCTTCCAATCAGATGATTAAAGAAAGGCCCTGACAGAGTTCCCGATAACATGTCTACTAGCTCCCTCTCAGATAGAGGTGGTTGTACTCGTCCTGCCAAGTCTCTCCATTTCTGGGCATACTCTTTTAAACCTTCATTTGAGACCATGCCCATACTCTGTAATTGAGTACAGGTTGGTGCTAAGTCCGTATTATATTGATAATGTTTACAGAAGGCGGTTGCCAAGTCTTCCCAATTATGCACATCAGACCTCTCCAACTGGTAAAACCAATCAAGTTGTGTTCCTGACAAACTGTCCTGGAAAAAGTGGACCCACAGGTCTTTGTCAGCACAATGTGGTTGAATTTTCCTGACATAAGATCGTAGGTGCATCTTGGGACAAGACACCCCATCGTACTTGGCAAATAGAGGTACTTTAAACTTAGGAGGGATTACAATTCCAGATACCAACCCTAACTCTTCAAAGTCCAGCCCAGGCACTCTCTGTACCTCCATAGTTGTCAGACGTTCTTCCAAGTTTTTGTATTTGTCATCGGCCAGAGGGTATTGTTGTTCAGAGTAATCCTCTTCTTCCTCTTCTTCAGCTTCCGAATATGAAGGCACTGCAGTCTCCTTACCCTTTCTCTCCCCTTCCTCAAAGGTTGATGGAAAATCTATGACCCTTCTGGCTTGTCCTTCAAACCTTCTTCCCATGGTAGCCACACCAGCTCTCTTTTTCTTCTTTTTCTCTTTTTCTTTCTCTAGAAAAGTTTTGAGCTCCTCCTGCCCCTTGGTCAAGGTCAAGAGTAGTTGTTGAAATTATGAATTCTGAGCTTGCAAGTCTTTGACCATTTGTTCAATATCCATCTTGCTGAAATAAACAGTAGAGAGATGAGGAAACTTGGTGTGAAGACCTGTTTATGCATATGATGAATGATATGTATTCATGTAATGCTTTTAAGGATTCAGAAATTCAAATTTGTTTTAAACAAAAAAGAAACACACGTCGTATTAATAAGATAGAATTGTCAGTACATCAATGCCCCATGGGAAAAATAATACAAAATTCTAAGGTAAAAAAATGTTGCGCATCCTCTTTGGTGCAATGTTGGTGTTGAGAGTCTGCTCTTCGTGAAGTTGACGAGTGAGTTCCAAAACCTTCTTCTCGCTGGCGTAGAATTGGGCTTCAAAAGTATCGCATTCTCCCTTGAGCTATATCTAACTCATTTGCAGATCTTCGAGTGATGTTGGCATGTCAGGATGTAGGAGGGTGTATGGAACCTCTCCTTCCTTAACAGGCTCTATAATCACTAGGAGAATAGAGGGATAGGGCATCATAAGACTTTGGGCGCGGGTTCATACCCACTTGAGGTAAGGCTCAAGGGGGATGGAATTCTTGTGTTCCAAGGTCTTACTGTCTACCTTGTTTGGCATCCTCCAAGCTCGAATAAACCTTTGTCGAAGTCCTTGATCGTCGTTGTCGAAGTCAAAAACCAAGTCCGGAATCAGCATGTCATCTGGGCTATCCCTTCGGGCATAACCAAACTGTCTCAGAGCCAAGCAGAGGTTGTAGGTGATGCCTCCCCTAATGCCAAGTAGAGGGACATTAGGGAATTCCCTACAACGGTCGATGATGATAACATTCTCTTTGGATCGAGAACACCAATGAATATCTGAATGTGTAAGAGTCATCAATCGTTGTGACCACCTCAAACCTTGCTCATTCTTCAAGACTGATTGGGGAAGATGAGAAATAAACCATCTTGCCAGTAGAGGAGTGCAACACATGAGAACACCTCTTTTCCTCATTGTTCGAGTGTGAAAAGTGTGTAAGATGTCCCCAAGTAAAGTAGGCACAGGATTCCGAGACATGAAAATCTTGACAGCATTCACATCTATAAGCTGGTCAGGGTTTGGGAACAAGACCAATCCATAGATGAGAAGAGCTACAATCTCCTCAAAATCTTGCAGGTCCAGAGAATTCCAACAGTCTTGGGCCTTCTTAAACAGAAACTTTGCCAAGAAACCCTTGACATCACTTCTGGTTTCCCAATGACCTGTGACATCTAAAGGTTGCAAGTGCAAGGCTTGAGCAACATCCTCAGGCTTTGGATCTCTTTCCGTACCATTGAAAGGTAGTTGATTGAGAATAGGAATTATCAGGAGTTGATAAAATTCCTCCAAAGTAGGCACTAGCTGGTAGTCAGGAAAGGTGAAGCAGTGATGCAGGGGGTCAAAGAACTGGAAGAGAACTTTCACCATGTCTTCCTCAGTGTTGGAGTTGACCAAGTTGAGGAGTCGACCATGTATTTCAGTGAATGGAGAATACTCTGGAATCTTGGAAGCAAGCTCCTTGAGTTGAGGAGGAATTCTCACAATGTTGATTTGGATAGTTTTCCTGCGGAGTGAATCCATAACCTACAAAACTGGAACAAAGATGAAAATCCAAAATCCTTGAAATGGTTAGTGGATGCATATGATGCTTCATGATGTCCATGATGTTATGCACAAGTATATATGTACAAGCAAGTCACACAAGTTCCTAGTTTAGGCTTTCATGGGGTTTCATAGGTAAGTACCCTCTTGAAGTTTAGTTGGCTCAACATGTCCTAGTAAATAGTAACCGGGTTCTAAGGAGCTCAATATCACTGGATTGTTTTTTGTGTTCATTGTTTCAGTTTATCCACTTTACTGGCGACCGAAATATTCCAAGAAAACAACCCTCAATGAGTGTAGTATCGAGTATCTACCAACATCGGACTGCACCAAAGCCGGTCATCTCACTACATCCCAAAAGGCCAAGTTGGTAAAGTAAAGGTTCTAAAAGTCCATTAGTGCTTCATGACATCACTCAGTGGCCCCGTATTCTCTTTGATTGACTCAAAGGCTACCGGTACCCACAAATATGTCACACTAATATAGCTATTGCTTAGACCATGTCGGTATACCCCGCATAGTTTCCACAATGTATTGCTATTTACCTATGAATGTTTCCCAAATCCGAGTAGAGAATTCAAACCCAAACAATAGAACCAAAGTGTAAAGCATATAAGTCAAACAAGATAAGCATGTAAAGGTGATCTAAAACCCTAAGGTAACCCCACTTTTAAGAAATGTCCCCAACATAGTCGCCAGTTCTGTGATACGGTGGGAGAACTGACTTGAGGTTTTGCATTTGTGTTTGCAAATGTTTCGGTTTAGCAAGAGCCACCACCAACTTTTATTTTATCCAAAAGGAAAGGTCAAAAAGCACAGGAAAGACCTTTGAGATGTTTTCTTGAGTTCGGGGGGTAGATTATGAAAAGGGAAGGTGCTAGCACCCTTTTCATCCATGGTTTTCCATGGGCTCTTAGTTACTTGTTTAGATCACTTGCTTTGCTTTTCCAATTGTTTGAAATGGTGCTTTGTGTGGTTTTGAAAGTATTTTAAAAAGAGGCCTTTGTTTAGGAAATCTTTGTAATGATTCTCATTCGTAAGAATGTATACAAAGATGTTTTGTCTTTTGAAAAATGTTTCAATGTTTTGAAAGTTATTTGGAAATGTTTTGAAAATGTGTGTGTGTTGGTTTCAAAATAGCAAGGATTGTTTGCAAATTGATCAAGTAACTAGAAGCTTATCTACCTACTCAAAAGTCTTTCCTACACATTTTTATTCCTTTGACATTGTTAACCTACCATTGTTTTGGTAGATAACCCTATCTTTGGATGTTGAACGGGACGGGCGTGGGTCATCATATGACCATGATAGAAATGGTGCCAAGTATCTTAGCAAGTTTTAGGGACTAAGATCATTTGTTTTTAGGCAACCTTGTCTAGCGTCATCGAGGGACTATGATCTTTTGTTTTGTTTTGTTTTGCCAAGATACCTAGCATGCATACCGTGGCCATTTTGTAAGGCAACCAAGTGGGTGAAACCCTAGAGGTGCTTGTGTGCAATGTGTTATCATTTTTCATGCATTTTTGTCTTGTATTAAGTCATGCTATTTGTTTGATTTTTGGTCTTTACATACAAAACCCTAGTTTACTATCATGGTATATGAAAGCAATAAAATGCGTAAAGTAAATCTAAACTATTACAACAATATTATGGAAGGGGGGATACAAGTTTTGAATGGGGGAATTTGCATAAAATAAAACCCTAATTCACTATTACAACCCAATTGAATTTATATACAATAAATAAATAAACAATTATTTAAATATGCAATAAAAATGTAAATATGCAAAAATGTTTTGTAATTGTTTTATGTATGAGAAAAATAAATTATCTAAGTCCTAAAAAATAAGGAAAAATAATGTTATTATTTTTGAAAGGGGAAACCCTAATTTTGATTTAATAGAAAATATTGTTTCCTAATTTTTATTTGTCCATTTTTGTTTAAGAAAAATAATAATAATATTATGTATAAACATTAAAAATTAAATATGTATGACAAATAAATATTTAATATGTATGAAATAATAAAATAAAAATATTTAAGTATTTTTATTATTTACAAGTTTATTTAAGAAAATAAAACCTAATAAACTATTTTTATGCCAAAAAATAATAAAAAATAATAAAATAAAATACAAAAAATTAAGAAAATATTTTTGGATTTTTTAATGTTCAGAAAAAATAAATAATAAAGTCAATAATCACAAAAGAAATAAAAAATATGCAAAAAAATTTAAAAAAATGGGCCAAGGGGGTGCAAAAAGGAAACAAGGGGTGCAAAAAGTAGGACAAACAGGCCCAAGGCGCGCCAGGCCCAGAACCTGTCGTCCCTGTCCTCCAGCCAAACAACACGCGCGCTTCTGTGTTCAAAACCTGTTCTTGCTCATGCTTGCATAAAATCAAAAATTCATAACACAAAAAAGGTAGCTCATGAACTCACGATTCCAATGATATAAAGAACATGACCTAACTCTAAAAGACCAAGGAGAATTTTTAATGGCCCTAATTTCGGACCTAGTTTTTTCAGCATGTTCAACAACCAAATACTCTTAGCTCAGTTAACATAAATGGAAACTATGCATATGTACAGCTTAAGCAAGTTAAGAACTACATTTTTGCTTCACAAACCTAAGCTTAAGGATGCCTAAATAAGGAGATAGAAACTTGAAAAATACCTTGTTCAGTTGAGTTTGGATATGGCAATATGGGGACTTTGAGTGAGGCCTGAAGTTCTTATGAGCTTCCTTGAAGTTCCCTCAAGCTTCTCCAATGCTCAGCTTTCCTTGTAGATGCTTGAATCTTGCTGCACGAGTCAACCTGCAAACCTTCAAAATGAAAATTGTGAAGCTTGAAAAAGGGCACACAGTTGCAAGACAAGGGCCTGGACAGTTTAGGTAGGAGGTATGGAATGTGTTTGAAGTGATTCAAAGCAAAACACACGAGCCAATATTGATTTGGCCAAGGTTCTGCAGAAGATGCCTTGTTTGGGCAGAAAAATGGGATTTTTGTGTTTTAGGGTGTTTGAGAAGTCATGAATTTGTGTCTTAGGCTTGTTACAATGTTCTGAGGTTGTTTGAAATAAAGCTAAGCCTTGCCTTTATCAGATACACAAGTTGTATTGACTTTTGTAAGTTTATTGCTTTTGAAGAAAAGTTGGAAGTGACAATACAAAAGCTTGTAGTTGCTAGCTTATGGACTGCATAGAGTTGGTAAACTTTTTATGATGTTTATGGATCTTGTTTGCAACAAGAGATCAGGTCCATGGCTCAAGATTTGCAAAGTTGGAAAAAGCAAGCTTTATGAAAATGGTATTGTACACTTTATGCCATTTTTGGATTAATTCAATGAACAAAGCTTCAAAGATCAAAATAAGACCATTATGCATTGTGTTTTCATTAAATTATGGAGTGTAGAAAGCATTATAACCTATAATACCAAGTACAAGCATGTTTGAAACTGATTTTCAACTTGTAACATTGTGAAAATGCCTTGCACAAAAGTGATAAATTACCATTTTCATTTCTTCGATTCTCCCTAACCATAAATGATCTTGGAGAGTTCTTTGACATTTTGGAAATCTAGTAACATTATCTACAATCCATATTTGAAATGAATTTTGAGATATCTCTTTGAACTAGGTGAAAAGTTGCCATGGAGTTAGGTCAAAATCCTGCCTAAAATAGGGCAAAATTTCACTAAGTTATTTAGTTTATGGACCCCTATTCACAAATACATAACTTGAGATCCAAGTATCATTTGAGAAAACTTTGTGAATCAAAGTTGTAGATTTTTTGGAGGACTACAACTTTCATGTTGGACGTTTTCTTTGAATCCAATTGCATCATGGTGAAAAAGTTGGGAAAAGTTGGGAAAAAATAAGAAATTTTCATAACTTAGAAAAATTCTAAGTTATGAAAAATTTCAAATTAAAACCCTAATTTTCAAAATTAGGTTTCTTGGTGAACAAGTTTCATGTTTTGACATATCTTGATTAAATATGACCCTTGGCACTTGATTTTGACCAAAAAATCAAAGTTTGACTTTTCAGTGTACAGTTGATTTTTGATCAGTTGACTGAAAAATTTATCTGTCAATCCAATGCACTTAAGATCTTTTGAACTTTGTGATTTGTTCAAGATGATTCCATTAAGTCCTTGAAACCATGCTTAAACCCAATTTTCCATTGGCTAGGTGAAAAATCAGAAATTGCCTTTCTCCAGTCAAAACCCTAATTTTGACCATTTTGCCCTTTTGATGATCTGATCAAATTTCTTGAGGAGTTGTGGTCCAAACATGATCAAATGGTTCATGTGAGTCTATAATGTTGATGTGGATCAAAAATTATGAGGTTTTACTGTAAATTGGCCATGGTTGACTTTTTCCCCAATACAGCTGATTTTTAGGTCAATTGTCCAATTGACTGGGCATAAAACTGATTCAAGGCTTGAAACTTGGTATGAGCAAACTTAGAGGTCCAACATGAAGTATGAAAGTCACATGAGGCATTGGAAGTCCAAAAATCCCTGTGCAAACTCAAACCCTAATTTCAGGTTATCAGTGCAAGGAGAGGTCTTGAGCTGAGCAAACCCTAATCTGGTCTTGAGTCCAAGAAGTCTTGTGAGGAGAATCTTGATAAAATGAGAGGGAAAATTTTGGGGTACAACACAAGGTATCTTAGCATTCTCTTTTAGGGACTAATATCATTTGAAAGGCAACATAGATAGCGCCATCGAGGGACTATGATCTTGTATATTACTTGTTTTTGCTAAGATACCTCACATGCGTAATATGGCCATTTAGTAAGGAAACCAAGTGAATTTTACCCTAAGGGTGCTTGTGTGCAAGTGTATTGTTTTCATGCTTGATTTTGTCTTTGATTAGGGCTTTCTAGTTGATTGGTTTTAGTCTTTCCATACAAACCCTAATTACTAGCATTTGTATATAAAGCGATAAATTGCGGAATTTAAAATTGCTACGCTATTACAATACTTGTGGGAGGGGTGTACAAATTATGAATGAGGATTGTAAGAAAATAAACCTAATTAATCTATTACAACCATATTGAATTTATACAAGAATTGAAATAAATAATGTACATAATGAATAAATATACAAGAATACAAATGTAAAGTAAATGGATGTTTGTTTGGATTTTTTAGGAAAAGGGTTTTGTTTTAATCCAATTAAATAAAAGAAAATAATTAATTAAAATAATAAAAAGTAAACCTAAATTTACTAGGAAAAGAAATTGAATAAAACCCTAACCTATTAATTGATTAAAAGAAATTAAGTTTATAAGAAAAGTATTTTTTGGTATTTTTGTCTTGAAAATAATTTATAATATTATAAAAAAAAAACTGGTCTTTTTTAAATATTAAAATAATATATTTAAATGGTGTAAAAGAAAATAACTAAAACACTAGTTTTTAATTAAATTTACAAAACAATTAGTGAAATAAAATAGAGTATGATTAAATAAAAATAATTTTTATTGAGAAAAAATAAATAGACTATGTCAAAATATTAATCTAATGTTTTTTTTTATATTTTTTCTGATTTTTTTAATATTAGATAAAATATTTAAGAAAATAAATAAATAAAAATAAGAAAAAAGATATAAAAATGGGCCAGGGTGTGTAAGTGAAACAAGGGGTCAGGAAGTAATAAAAAAAATAACGAGGCCCAAGGAGGAGGCCCAGCGCTTGTCCAAAAAAAAGTCAGAATAGGAAAAATGTGAAAAATCCAAAAGTGTACCACTGGGGCTCGAACCCAGGTCCCTCAAGTCACAGCCGTGCGCTTCTACCACTAGGGTGGCTATACATCCGTTTATATAAATCAAACCATAAATATATATGGTAAACACGTTCCTAAGGCCAACTTCATCTTCAACCTCACGCCCAGCCAGAAGCTCTGTATCTCATTCAAATCTCAACAAAAATGAAAACTGTAAACATGAAACTTGTAGCAAATTTCCTCATGATTTCATAAATGTAAAGCAAAATAATTATAGCTCAAAGATAAACATGAATTTTAATGGCCCTGTTCTGAACCCTAAAAATCTCAGAAACTTCAATCTTAAAATTGTCTAAGCTCAAGCAAAATTAATGAAAACTATGGACATGGTTAGCTTTAGGGCAATGATATCTACATTTTTCATACACAAATAAATCATTGATGATGCCTGTATAAAAAGTTCCAAAGTTAGAAAACTTACCTTGCAAGAGGGTATCGGGTTTGGAGTTTTAAAAGCTTTCAGTGAGTTCCAATGATTGGGTTAGCTTCCTCAAGTTCCCAAGAAGCTAATGGGATACTTAGCTTGAGCTGAAAGTGCCTGAGGAGTTCTGGAGAAGTCCAAGTGCAAAGCTCTATTTTTGAAAATGGAGGATGGTGTTAATGGTGTTACAGTCTTGTAAAAGGGTGTGAGATGAGTTCTAAATGATATTTAGAAACTTTAGGAACCAAAAGGCTTAAAAACGCACGAAGGAGATGTGTGTTTCAAACTTTTGGTCAAGTTAGGCAACAATGGAGGTATGTGATGAAGTTCTGAGCTCTTGGTGTTTTTAGGGGTCAAGCATGCGTGGGATTTGTGGCAAATGGTTTGTGTATGTATAAGCAAAGAGGTTTGAGTGCATTGGAAAGTCAGAAGTACAAGTTTTAAGCTAATTGTTAGGCTACTTGATTTTCAAGAAAAATGGGAAAACAAGTTTCAATGTGAAGTACAAGCATGGGTTGGGTGATTGTAAGTGTATAAACCATTTCTCTTGTGTTATGAGACATGTACGATCAGAGAGAACAAGTTCAAGGCTCAAGAACAAGTTTTGTGCAAAAAGTCACTTTATCAAAATGGCAATGTGCACTTTCTTCCCAAAATGGATATAAAGCATGGCCTTGCATTGAATGCTTGAAATGAGACCTCTAACAGTTGTTCAAGAAATTAATTATAGAGTGCCTAACAAGTTTGAGGCCTTCAAAGTAGAGGTTATGCAGCATAACTTTGAATTTGAATCTTGTTCATCACAAAATGCATTGTAATTCAAGGGATAAAACCCTAACTTCATCTCTTCGATTCTCCCTACTCAAGAATGATCTCAAGGAGTTATTGGACATTTTGGAAAGCTTGAAATGTTCTCTACAATCCATATTTGAATTACTTTTGAAGATTCCCCTTGGAACTATATGAAAAAGTGCCATGAAGTTGGGTCAAAATCCTGACCAAATTAGGGCAAAAATTTTACTAAGTGTTTTGTTTCATGACCATGTGTTCTTAAAATTATAACTTGAGATCCAAGAACTTTTCGAAGGAGTTGTGTTAAGAAATGTTGTATATTTCATGGATATATACAACTTTCATGTTGGAATTTTTTCTTGAATCATCTTGCATCATGGTGAAAATTTTGCTCAAAGTTGGGAAAAAATAAGAAATTCTCAACACTTAGAAAAATTTCTAAGTTTAGAAAATTTTAACTTTTCAAAATGAAATCTTGAATTTTTGATTTCTTGATGAATAAGTTTCATATTTTGACATGCTTTGGTGAATTGTGATCTTTGACATTTGATTTTGACCAAAAAGTCAAAGTTTGACTTTTCAGTATACAGTTGTCTTTTGATCAATTGACTGAAAATTCATTTGTCAATCCATTGAACTTGAGCAATGTTTTGAGCCATGTCATTAGGTCAAAATTATAAAATTGGATTCTTGAGATCATGCCTTAAACCAATTGATCATTTGCTAGGTCAAAAATCAGAAATTGCCCTTTCCCAGTCAAAACCCTAATTTTGACCATTTTGCCCTTTTAAAGATTTGATCAAATTTATTGAGGAATTATGGTCCAAACTTGATCAAATGATACATATGAATTTAAAATTATTATTTGGATAAAAATTATGAAGTTTGACTGTAAATTGGCCACAGTTGACTTTTTCCCCAATACAGCTGATTTTTAGGTTAACTGCTCAATTGACTGAGCAAAAGTGTGATCCAAAGCTTGAAACTTGGAATGAGTAATCTTGAGGGTCCATAATGATCCATGAAATTCACATGGGGCATTTAAAGTTCAAATATCCTTGTGCAATCTTAAACCCTAATTTTGGTCATCAGTGCTTAAGGAGGTGTCTTGAGCTGATCAACCCTAGTGCAGTCTTGAGCCAAAGGAGACCTTGTGAGCAAATTCTTGATAAATGAGAGGGAAAATTTTGGGGTACAACAATATCATCAACATATACTTCAATTTCCTTATGCACCAGATCATGGAATAGTGTTGTCATAGCTCTCTGTTATGTTGCACTAGTGTTCTTCAATCCAAAAGGCATCACTCTGTAATAGAATGTTCCCCAAGGTGTGAGAAATGTTATTTTTCCATGTCCTCAGAAGTCATCCTAATTTGATTTTATTCGGAAAATACGTCCATGAATGAGAACAATTTTAATTTTGTTATGCTATCAACCAACATATTAATATGGAGCAATGGGAAATCATCTTCCAGACTTGCTTTATTTAAATCTCTATAATTAATGCACATGCATACTTTTCCGTCTTTCTTTGGTACTGGAACAATATTGGAAATCCACCAAGGGTACACCAATGTTACAAGAAAACCAGCATCAATCTGATTCAAAACCTCTTCTTTAATCTTCAGTGCCATGTCAGGATGAGTTCTTTGCAGCTTCTGCTTGATTGATGGACATTCTGGCTTTAGCAGAAAATAATGTTCAACAATATCGGTATCCAAACCAGGAATTTCTTGGTAAGATCAAGCAAAGATATCCACATAGTCTTTCAGCAACTCAATCAACCTTCTCTTCATATTGGGATGAAGCAATGCCCTAATCTTGACTTCTTTCGGATCTTCCTCTGAGCCCAAGTTAATCGTCTCCAACAGCTCTTTATACAACTGAATGGTAATTTCCTCACGCTGGAGCAACCGTGAAACCTCTTTTGGGATTTCATCATATTCTTCTTCTTTATCCACATACACGGGATATTCAAAGCTGGTAGAGGGTGCAGGGTCATTGCATTCAACGAGTTTTTTAATTAATTTTCACATATGATTTATGATTGGTTTTAGAAACTGACACATGTAACAAGTGATTATGTAGATTTTTTTACAGTTATTATTTATTTTGAAAGGTTTTTTCTGATTACCATTTTTCAAGAAAAAACAAAAAATAAAGACACAATTTAGAAATCAAAAACAACTTTTATTAATGATCTTAAAAATCAAAGCAAAATACACGCCCATACATCATTACTTTCACCTTGGGCGGAGTGAAAGACTTTTGAAAAGATAGACAAAAAAAAAACAAATTACTTTGAAATGTGAATGCAAGAAGGAACATCAACAGTGATCCAATTCTGGATTCTGACTCCATGTGTCACAAAGTTCGGCATCTCTTGCTCTTACTCATCTTCGAGAATGGCATTGATCTTTGGAGTAGTCAGATGGAGATATCCTGCATTGTGAAAGATGTCTTGATATTTACTTAAAGCGGACTTTGGCTTCACAACTTCATTCTTCATGGAGAAACCCAAACCAGTCACATTCTTGTTCACAGGTGGATTAATAACCTGCCCCCACACCTTTCTAGGGCCCTTCTGCACTACCTGTTGCGCATCCTTAAATGAGGTGATAGAATCTCCATTCTTCCTTATATTATCAATAGACAGATCTTGGAACTAAGTTCCAACAGTGGCTTCACCAGCTTCTACAATGCTAAAGGAAGAAAAATGAGATATCAACAGAGCTTGCTCACCGTTCACAATAACTACCTTTCCTTCACATATAAATTTTAGTTTTTGATGCAAGGTTGAAGTAACAACTCTTGCTTCATGGATCCATGGCCGTCTTAATAAACAGCTATAGGATGGGACAATGTCAATAACCTGAAAGGTGATTTGGAATAAGTGTTGACATATGTGAATAGGTAAATCCACCTCTCCAATGACAGATTTTCTCGAACCATCAAAAGTTATTACTATAATGCCACTAGGACGCATAAGAGTTCTATGGTACTTAAGCTTCATGAGAGTGCTTCTTGGTATGATATTCAAAGCAGATCCATTGTCTATCAGCACATTGGAAAAAGATTCATTCTTACAATTCATAGATATATGTAGAGCCAAGTTATGGTTTCTCCCTTCATCAGGAAATTCATCATCACAAAAGATCATATTGTTACAAGACGTAATATTCCCCACAACACTGTTGAATTGATCTAGAGACACATCCCTTTTAAAAAAAGCCTGATCCAACACCCTCATTAGAGATTCTCGATGAGCAGAGGAGTTCATTAATAAGGCCAAAATGGAAATCTTAGATGGAGTTTGCAACAATTGATCCACAATCTTTTAATCACTCATCTTTATGATTTTTAACAAATCATTAACATCCTTTTCCAAGGCAGCGCCACTAGACTCTCCTACCACTTTCTTAGGTTCAACATTGTCAACAACATTCTTACCAAAATTAACATCTCCTCAAAAGGTAGGGGCGAAGACACGTCCACTACGAGTTACCCGACTAGCTTCATCAATATTCTAAACATGGGACAAAGGTTAGATAGGAATTTCCACACCATCTTCCAAGATAGTTGCATTGTACTTATAAGGCACAACTTTATCTGATTCATATGGGATAGAACCAGGCAGACAAATAACTACGGGAGCAACAACAGGTTTACTATGATATGTAATCTCTACAGGAGTGGGAACACCAAAATGTGGCACAATTGGATTCACCTTTGCTTCTTTAGAATACTCAGGAATCACAGAATTGTCATAAAACATACTTTCATCAGAGGAAAAGAATTCATCAGTAGAAACATACTCATCATCAGACACGGCCTCAATAGAGTAGTGTTTAATCATATTAACTTCATTATAATCATCTATGTTTCCCGTGACTCTCATAATACCTTTATTTAACACCAATTGAACACCTCTTCTTACAACAGAACAACCATTGGAATCCTTATAGCAGATCTGACAAGACCCATAATGATGTACCTCTTGGCCATCTGTGTGACAAAATGTGTCGTGCAGTTGTACCAGTTCATCATCCATATAGTTTACATCAAAAATCCGGAATTCTCCGGGGCAACCATAAACCATATTCACCTCTTCTTCATATTCAACCCTTGGTCTGATTATATGGATAAGGCCTTCATTCATCATCTCTTGAAGATCATCTCTCACTTTATCACATCCATGGATATCTTAACTACAAATACTACAAACCACATGATTGTGTATATAATAGTTGAATTCACAAAGATCAGCATGCATCTTCACTAAATCACCTCTGATCAGATTGATATCAAAAATCCTGATGTCCCCAAGACAACCAGCAACCATATTTATAACACTTCCACCTCTATGTTTGGGTAGTGGATTATCCTTCACATTGGGACCAACATATTTAAAATATAGGAGACCAGATCTTACCATCTTCTGCACTTCAGACTTCAACAAATAATAGTTTTACATGTTGTGCCCAAGGGCTCCTTGATGAAAAGCACAAGTCTGATCCGCTTTATAATACGATGGTAAAGTTGGAGGTATAGAAGGGGGGGCCTAGTCTGCACAAATTTCTTTTGAATTAAAGCCGAAAATAATTCTCCATAACTCATCGGAATAGGATCAAAAGCTTCTCTCTTCTGACCTTACCCTTGATTACTTTGTTGAGATGCTCTCTGATAGGCCACAACAGTCAGAGCTATATTGAAGACTAGAGTTACTAAAGAAACTTGTAGTTGATGTTGATGACGTCTTCTTGGAGGTCTAACCCTTCTTTCTTCATCAACAACATTTTTTTCACTTTCTTTCTTTTTAGAAAACCCATATGATGATTTCCTTGTCCCACTAGAACCTTTATCTTTTGTCAATCTTCCTTCCCTGACAGCTTCCTCTAGACGGACACCCATACTTACCATCTTAGTGAAATCACTCGATGCACTTGCAACCATTCTTTCATAGTAAAATGAACCAATGCTTTTTAGGAAGACCTTAGTCATTTCTTGCTCTCCCGTTGGGGGTGCAAATTGTCCAACAACCTCACACCAACGCTGCACATACTCTTTAAACGATTCCTTATATTTTTGAGTCACTTCTCTCAACTAGTCACGGTCAGGTGCCATAAACATGTTGTACTTATACTTCACGAAAGCTTCACCCAAGTCATTGAATGTGCGGATGTTGCTACTGTCCAATCCTATATACCATTTCAAGGCATCACCAGTTAAACTATCCTGGAAGAAATGAATAAGCAAACATTGGTCATCAGTATGAGTGGACATCCTTCTGATATACATTACCAGGTGGTCACGGGGACAAGAGTTTCCCTTGTACTTCTCAAATTCTAGCACCTTAACCTTTGCTGGCACTTTTACATTAGGAACCAAGCAGAGGTCACTAACATTCTATCTGAATAACTATTTCCCTCAGAGATCCTTCACTTCTTCTACATTTCATTGAATTGATCCTGAAAGTCATCCATTCGGTCATAAAAGCCTAAACTTTCACTTGGTGGAGGAGAAGGATGATAAACTTCATCATTAATGATAGGCATAGCATTCACTATAGGAGGTGCAGCATGATGAATCTCATTATTAGCAACAAGAGTAGCATACACCACATAAGGTGCGAAAACAACAACAATTTGAACAAATGGAGCAACTTGAGGAGCAGGATTATAAACTTCTGGCATGAAATTCTCAGGTATTCCCCACGGGTAACCGCGAGGCATACGGTTCTGAGTAGCAGTAACTAGAGTAACAGAGATGGGAACTAATAGAATCTTTGAAATAATGATTGTCTGCTGTAGTTGAGTAGCATGAGGATGCTGAGGAGGAGGAGGTGATGGATGATTCTAAGCAGCCAATAACGATTCTACCAAAGCAGTTAGGTTGGTCGTACCAGCTATCAAAGCAGTAACTTCTTTGCACAGCTCACGATTCTCTTATTCAAGGTTTTCCATCTTTTTTCTAGAATTAGCCTAGGTATTGTAGCGATGAGACAGCTTGCCGAATGAATGAAGCAGAGACACAAGTAAGACACCTGGGAAAGATAGGAATGCATGATATGCAGTGCATATGATTTATTTTGTTTATTCAAGGAACTCAAAGAATCATAAACAATTGCAAATATTGAAGAACTACCACATTTGGAAATACTTCAAAATCTCATTTTAATAATAACTTTGGAATGGATTACAACTTTTAGTACAAATTTCAATAATCCTAAGTACAAGAGAATAAAGATAGAATTTAAAAATCCTAAGGAGCCAAAGCTGATAAAAATCTCTCCTCACCCTGATGCTTTCCCTTGAGTCTTGCAATATGAGCCTTCAACTGCTTGTTCTCTTGTGCATACTTGTCGGTAACTTCTTTCCATCCATCAGAACATAAAATGGGTGACCGGGATTTGGCTGAGCTCTAGAGTAAAATAAATCTTCTTACTTCTACATCATCTCTACAGCATGACTCTCAAGAATCTCAATCAAGTCATCTTTCTCTTTCAATTATGTTGAGTATGACACCTCCAAAGTATGGTACTTGTTTTTTCATGCTTCCTTCTCTTGTTGCAACCTAACTAAGGCAATCTAAAGTTCTTCCATATTATCTAAGGGAGGATGAGTAGTCCTCATAAACATATCAGATATAGGTTATTCACAAGAATAAGGAATCTTCAATTGAATTGCTTTTGCTTATACCCAACGGAGATGAGGCTCTAAGGAAATAGCTCCTCTTGGTCCCAAATCTTTTCTACCCTTCCTATGAATATGGCGCCAAGCCTTTTTAATCTCTTATTTAGCTACCTTATAATCTTCTCCTTATTTGAGAAAGAAACCACTCAGATGAATGTTGTTTCGCTTATCTCTCATCAGATATCCAAGTTAGCAGCGTGTAAGAAAATGATTGTAGTTAAATCCTCCCTTTGTACCAAGAAGAGACATATTGGAGATACTACCACAGCTATCAATAATATTCACATTATAATAAGCCTGATGATACCAATGAATGTCAGAATGAGTGAGATCTATAATCTTCATGGCCCAATGCGGTTCCTTCTTGATATCCCAAAAAGCAATAGACCGAGGTAAGTGAGAAATAAACCATTGATATAACAACGGTGTGCAACAGATGACCATCCATCCCTGATAGAAATTCTGAAGATGGATAGAATAATAAGTATCTCCTAGCAATGTAGGGATGGGTTCCCAATCAGAAAGATCCTAATTGCATTAACATCCAAAAATATTTCGATGTTAGGAAACAAGAACAACCCATAGGCAAGCAAAGCAAATATAGCCGCAAAAGCAATTGTACTCTTCATCTAGGCAAAGTAACGAGATTTTTCCAATAGAAACTGAGCAAGTAAACCCCTGATTCCTCCTTTGATAGTCATGTTATCCTCAATCTCATACTTCCTCGAGTGAGTTATGGTGGAAATCTCATGAGACTTAGGCTTTCCTTCTAAGCCGGTGAAAGGAACACAATCATTAATAGGTAAACCTAGTAAGTAATAATACTCCTCCAATGTTGGCATCAGATGACAATCAGGAAAAGTAAAACATCAGCACAACGGATTATAGAATTGGACCAACTTAGAAAGAATACCCTCATTCATCTTGAGCTTCATAAGAGGAACAATGGCTCCATACTTCTTTCGTAAAGTTATAGAACTCTCAATCTCAGGAATCAAACTCATCAGTTCCTCTATCTCAAGATCCTTGAAAATGTACTTCAAGTCTTTCTCCTTCCAAAATCTATGGTCAAAAAAGTACCTGAGATATTTGCAAAATTCAACCTTAAGTTCCTTGAAAAACTATTTAAAAAATGCTCATGGGGTTCATAGGTTCAACGTCATGAGCATGAAGCCAAAGTTACTATCCACAAGGTATGGACTAATGGTTTATCACCTGCCGAACAAGGTTCTAAAAAGTTCTTATAGTCTACATTCTTCCTTCGGATATTACCAACATCCCGATTAGCTCGGTATTTAGCAATATTCTCAAGAAAAACTAGTCTGAGTATAGCATCACGTGACAACTACTTCTGGATTTCTCCATCATAGTCTATGCACTACACCTAAAAGGCCAAGATGGGTTAAAGGTTCTACGTCTTCTCAGCTTCTCGGGCTCCTAGGTTGGAAGCAGTAATGTCTTCCCGATTGTTAAGTAAACAAATACTTAAATCAAAGGGGCCTCCAATGAGTGAGGGATTTCATGTCTCATTTTTTAGGATTCCTCCCTCAAAGTTAAAATGACTATGTCGTCCGTCCTATCTTAAGTTTTCCCAAGTCCAGGTATAGGACTTATAAGAGATCACCAAGCACCCTGAAAACCGGAAGAATCCAAACATACATAATATAACAAATAATATACAATAAATAATGGCATATACATTGATAAATAAAGATAGGCCCAACCCACTTAGTGAATATTTATCCCAAGAAGAGTCGCCAAATTTATGTAGTGATAGAAATGTTGAGACTAAGACATTGGATTGACTTAACTCGTACAGATCACATAAAAACTGCCATCGTGTTTTATTGTTTCCAACGGAAATGGGAAAAGACCGAATAAAACCAAAAAAATAGAGGGGAGAATCTAGGTATGAGGGTTGGTTATGAAAAGGGAAGGTATTAGCACCCTAAACATTTACGTTAATTTGCAGGAACCTCTTTAAAAATCTATGTGTTTTGGCTATAAAAGGTGTATACAAAATAAGATAGTGGAGATGAGAAAAAGATGTATTTTTTACAATTTTTACACCCTCTGCGGTTTCAAACCTTTAGTTCCTACTTACCACCTTATGTGCAATAGGGGATCAGGGTACTCGTAGTTCACCTTAAAATTTTTAAAACACATGTGTATTGGTTAATTTTAAGAGAAGAGACATCATCGTCATATCTGAGTGGAAAACATACTTACTACCCACGATTATGAGAAAGGAGAATTCGCATCATCTTAAAATGGAGGATATAGCTTAGATTTTAAAATCAATAAAGCTCACTCAACACCCAAGTGGAAAATATCTCACTTTACTACATATCATAGAAGTATAGTACCTTGCATCACTACAAGAATCGATAAGATTCTAATCTTTTGAGAAAAAGGTTTTAAAGTAAAAAAGGAAAAGTGGAAAAATGGTTTGGATAAGGTCAATTGACTTTTAGTATTTCAAAAAGATGTCAAAATATGGTTAAGTTGATTAAACTTTTATTAAGAAAAGAATTTTTAAAATGCATGGACCTAAGTCCAAGTTTATTATGAAAGCGGTTCAAGTTAGAAAACAAGAAGAGTTTTGAAAATGAGGGAGCAGATTTTTGAAATTAAAGAAGATAGGAGGAGATAAAGGGACTATCCTAAAGCATAAGGTAAAATCTAAGGAAAAGAACGATATAACCAACAAGAAGCCAACACTTGACATGAAGAAATCAATGTAGAATTATCATTATTTGGATTAAAACCAAGCAAGTAAAAATAATAAACCTCTAAGAAATACTAAGCTTCAAATGAATTAAGGCTTCACAAAAATTGGGCAGAGTAACGGCTGTATACAGAGGAATTCTCAATCACAGACAAAGCATAAAATCAGAATATCCTGCACACAAATAAAGTAAACCCAATTCCTTGGAGTAAACCCCCCAAGAACTTCACAAAAAATAACAACAGAGCAACAAGGTCACCAAGTATCAAGGCTTCTAATCCTAAGTCTGAGGGATCCACAACTCCATAATGTTAAGGATAGTAAACAGATAGTCCAAGTAACCTTAAAGTTTTTTTATGTTCAAGTTGATTATTAAGTGTCTTCAAAAGAAAATAAAAGCTCAAATGAGAAAAGAAAAAAATGACATAAAGATAAATGCTCAAGTGAAAAAAAGGAAAATAGCATGAGATGTAAATGCTAAAATAAATGGTACATAAAAGTAAAGGCACAAAATAAAGGCATAAGGTAAAGTTAAATGTTAGTGAATTAGAAGTTAGAAGCAAGCACAAAAGTTTAGTTGAATTACCATCTTGAAGCTTGCATATGAAAACTCATTAGAAGATTGATAAAATCAAAGTTTCTCAACAACAAGTCTCATTTTCTTTTTGTCAAGTATGTCATTCATTTCAAGTGCTCAAAGCAACCACATATGATCAACGATGTTCAAATGATTCACTTAGACCAAAATTAATGAAGTTCATTAGAGGATTGATAGAATCAAAGCCTCCTAATAATGAACTTCAAAGTTATTGGATCAAAGGTTTCAAATTAAACATACTTGGGCTTGTAAACATAGGTTTGGGCCATGAATGATCATTTTTCTAATTGGGACAAATTTTGCGCTATGTTAAGCAATTGTAAGTGGACTTATGTAGACGTCACACCTATTTTGAGGTCAGTCAATAGCAATCTATGTACCAACATGTTAGAGAAATGATATGTAGATTATTCTCTAAAAACATGTAGCACAAGTAAAAACAATAAAGAGATAAGATGAGGAGGGAGGGAAATGATAGTATAACCAATGTATCAGATGAAATTAGGGTTTCAAATATCATCAACATCATTCATCCATTTTGGTGGATTTGGTTTTTCAACCTATCAACACCCAAGATCCAATGAGGTTGAGGAACTTGTCCCAAAAATAACACCCAAGTGTCTCCAAATCAGGACCAACCAAAAAAATAATAAAATATATTTAACATAAAATAAATTTTAAATGATTTAAAAAGGAAATAATAGGTAAAATGCACAACATGTATTAAAACACAAAATAAAAATTTAAAAAAATATCAGAAGTTAAACATGAGTCAACAAGTATTGAAAACTTTTTTTAAAATTTTTTGAAGTTAGAAATTATTTTTTAAATATAAAGAAATAAGAAAAATAAACCAAAATTTGTGAAAAATAGTAAAATCAAATATAAAAATAAAATGAAGTCACCAATATTTGTCAAGTGGTCATTGGATACTTCCAAAAAAATTTCAGAATTTAAAAATCAAGAAAGGTATTTTTAAACAATTAAAATAAATCAAATAAAGTGAAAAATCATAAAAAATATCAAATTACAAAAGAAAATTGTGAAAAAATAAGAATCAGAAAGATAATATTTGAAAATATTTTATTGAATTTTTTCATAATTTTCAAGTCAGGAATGATTTTTTTATTGATTTTTTAAGTTTAAAACAATTAAAACAAAAATCAGAAAATAAAATAATAAACCAAAAAAATGTGGATCAACTGATCATTATTAAAACACATTGAATCATTTATTTAAAACAGATTTTGAAGAAAAAAACATGGCGTCATGTCATTGGTTGAGAGATGACATGTCATCATCTTCAACCTTCAGCCACACACGAATTGAAGGTCCTTCAAATTGTAAAACTAGAAGCTCAGACAGGTGTCATTCGCTTCTTCTCATCAAGACGATTCCAATGGTACCCTCACGAAAAATTTATATTAACCATAGCTTAGTCGATAACGAAAAAACCAGAAGGAAAAATTGAAAAGGGATTTGAAAATTCATGAGCAAAACTCACTTCAAGTTAAAAACCAATAATGCTATGAGTATCAGGATGATGAGAGCTACATTGTAGTAACAAGTTTGAAGAGAATTGATGTAGGAACCTACCTGTTGAAGCTCAACTTCAGAGCTCTAAAACTAGACTTGGTGAGCCTGGGGCACATTATGGAAATCAAATCCTGACTTCAAACAAAAACTCAATTTCATGGAGGCAACTTCAAAAGCATGGGGCACACAATGTATGAGGATTTATGATCCCATTCTTTGTGGAATGGAAAGATCTCACAACAAACTTTACAATATGTCAAGAAATGTAGCATTTGGATGATTGAGAAAAAAGTTATTCCAGTTTGAAATCATAAAAAACACATAAAGTTTTGTACTTAGAAATATTTCTAAGTGTTGAGCTTCAAAACGACCTATAATGTTCTTAAACATTACATGACTTTCCACTCAAAATTAGATATTGATCCTTGAAGATGAATTGTAGTAGACCTCTTGAATTGAATTGTGGTATTCTAATCACTCAAAAATCATAAAAATTGAAAGAGTTATAGTCTTTGGAAGATGATGAACAAATTTGGGGAAATTCACAAAAGACCTATAATTTTTTCAATTCTTAAATAACTTTCCAAGAATTTTCAAGTCTTGCCTATTGAGTCAAAGTTATAGTAGACATACCAAAGATTAATGTAGAAAAATAATGAGCTCAAAGAGATAAAAACTAACGAAGTTATGATCCTTTGAACCCACCAACAGAATTTGATAGCTTTCCCAAAGGACTAGTAATCTTTCTCAATCATTAGTGATCTTCCATTCAAAATTAGCCTTAGATCCTTGAAGAGAACTTGTTGAGGACCCTTTAAAGAGAATCATGGCTTTCGAATCAATCAAAAACCTTAAAAAAAAAAAGCAAGATATGATCCTTGGAAGTCAGCAAACCCTAGCTCAGAGAGTGTCAAAATGACTTGAAACCCCTTTTAACTTTTGTTGATTTTTCTTGCACAATTGGATCTTGTCATGTGAAGAGAAGTTGTTGTATATGATGATAAGATCCAATAGAAAAAGAACCAAATCAAAATATTTAAAATTGAGAAAGTTATGCACTTGTGATCACTGAATCAAGCACTTGCTCAATTAGGTCAAACTTGTTGAATCAACCTTGAATCTTTTTATCTTTCTTTGCAAAATAGAGCATGATGGATCACATTAGACCTTAAAATGATGTTGTATTGAAGCACACTCAAATGTGGAGCTTAAGTCTCGATGAAGCTTGTTGAATAAGGCATGGAAATAAACACATGAATTTATGAAGCTTCTTGATGAATACCACCACCATCCTTAAGGAAAACTTGACCTAAATAAAGTGAGAGAGCCCTTTGAACAAATAAATTTGATATCATAGACATAGCCTTGAAGTTTGAGCTCTTTCCATCCATTGAAGAACCATTTGACTGAGGACCAACCCTCAAACCCTAGGTTAGATGGTGAGATGGATGCAATTGTGCCATCACCTACAATATGAACATTTGAAGAAACATACATACATATTTTGATGTTAGTTTATCCATCTAAAAATACATGTACAATATATACAATTCAAGGTTCTTGGTGATCCCTCAAGAGCAAACTTAAAGATAAGATGAAGCAGAAAGAGAGAACCAACTTTAATGTATGATCTTAATGTATTGATGATATGAGAAGATGAGAGATTTTAGGGGGGAAATTGGGGTATAACACTCGTACCTGGTACCAACTTTATAGAAAACTCTACCTCGCACTCTGGAGGCAAATGACGGACGTCATTTGGAAACACCTCTGGAAATTCACATACAATAGATGATTCAACACTTGTAGCTTCACGATCAACTTGCAATAATGCAAACATCGCAAACATCAAAGCTTCATCTTCCAAAAGTCCTTCCACTTTCTTAATAGACAGAAACACCAGCTCTCCACTATCACCAAACTTAGGAAACCTCACAATCTTGTTTTAATAGTTGATATGATCATGGTTAAACTTCAACTAGTTAATTCCAAGGATAACGTCAATTTGGTGAAGGGTAAACATTCCAAATACTTAAAAAAACTCTTATCAAATATAGTTAAAGGGCAATTGAAACAAACATAATTAGTAGTAATAGAACCCTTTATGGGAGTGTCTATCATCCTACTACCACTGTTCATAGAAGATAACTTCAATCCCAACATTGTAGCACATTCAAGCAAATTAAATAAATGAATAGCACCAATATCAATAATAGAAATCAACTTAACATTATTAATAAGCATGTACCTCGAATCAGGTTATCCTTCTTGGGGACCTGTGAACCACTCAAAGCAAATAATGTGCCATTAGTTTGAGAAACAGTAACAGTTTTCTCCAGCTTTTGACATTGGGTACTGATGTGACCATGTTCACCATAGTTGAAACAAGTTGGACCGTTATTCTTGCACTCATAAGCATGATGATCTGCCTTACCACATTTGTAACATCTCAGCACCTTGTTTTCACAACTATCAGCACGGCGGCCTTGCTCGTCACACTTAAAGCACTTGAACAAAGTGGGAGCTACTCTCTCACTTACCTTCTTATCATCATAAACTCTCTGATTCCCCTTGTCCGCAGGAGCACTATACAATTTACCACGATCCTAGTTCTTCCCTTTCCTCTCATTATAATTCTTATAAAAAGAATATTTGGCTCTGGAATCATGATCATAAATCCTACACTTTTTCATTAGCACGGAAAACTGGTGAATCTTCTGATATCCAATTCCCTGCTAAATCTCAACGCGTGGCCCATTCTCAAATTTGATACACTTAGATGCCTCAGTTTCTGGATTATTATAATGTGGATAGAACTCCACGAACTCCTCAAACCTGGTAGCATACTCAACAACAATTGAAATCCCTTGTTTCAGCTCAAGGAATTCAATCTCCTTCTTTCCATGCACATCCTCAGGAAAGTACTTCTCTAAGATTTCATCTCTGAGAACAGCTCAAGTGATCTTTGTACCCAAAATCACTATCCTCTGACGTGCATTATTCCACCAGTCTTCAGCCTCTGCTTCCAACACATGAGTACCAAACTGCACTTTCTGCTTCTCTGAGCAAGCCATCACTCTGAATATTTTCTCGATCTTTCTGAGCCACACATGTAAAGCATTAGGATCATGTGTGACCTTAAAGATCGGAGGTTTGTTTCGCTGGAACCTTTCTAAAGCATGGAACTCATCATTTCCTCCAGCATTCTGGAGATTCTACTGATTCTGGGCCATTGCCTGAGTCAATGACTCCAAAGCCTCAATAATTGCATCATCATTACTTCCTCCATCCATTTCTCTATCGGCAAACATCATTAGGGTAGCGAAACATCGATTGTGTTTACACACAAATAGATCACCAGGATACAAACATCATATAAAAACCTGGTCGGACAGACCGACCTACTCTGATACCTTTAATGTAACACCCTTATAACCCCACATGTATTTCTCATATAATTTAAGAAATTAAATCAAATAAAACCACCACTCAAGAGTGTCACACTTCATAGAAAACATCATAAAAACAATCCTGCTCCGTAACACGGGTTACATCACTAACAATATCATCTTATCATGGCTTAACAAAATATTTAAGCCAATTCAACAGATTCATTGTCATAAATAAACTCCTTCATAAAATAAAACTCATAGCATCATAGGCTCAATCAAAAGTTGGAATTCAAATCCGTTTAATAATCAAAATCGTCACAAATTTATGCCAACATCAAAAGAACGTAACATTCACAAACATAGTGTTCCAAACCCGATGTTATATATCAGAGCAAGACACTAATAATGTAACAAACTAAATAAAACACTCTGAAGCTATCATCGATGCTTCTACGAACTAGTCCTGGTCACCTGTGTGTTACCCACGTGGAGGTAATATTCAAACAGAAAGGGTAAGTAATCACAATTCTTATAAAAGATGTAAGGAAAAGATTAGTAGTCACAAACAACCTCATCATTTAACAACACATATTATTCATCAACATGTTATATTCACAGATACATCACAATAGCACTTAGACATCTGTCATCATCAAAATCATCATAAACTCACATGGTTCACAACTATCATCACATTAAAACTCATCGACCAAAATCATGCAATGTCATATTATAGAGGTAAAAATTTGAGACTAAGCCATTAATTTACTTAACTCACAAAGTGAAAATCGTCACAGCACTTTATTGTTTCCAAAGGAAATGAGAAAATAGAGAATAAAACCCAAAATAAAATAGAGAATAAGATACGGGGGCCGGTTATGCAAAGGGAAGGTATTAGCACCCTAAACATTTGTTGTACTCAACGGGATCCACTATGTTTGTTCTAATCAAATGGTGTGTTATCTAAAGCTTAAACTTTCTAAAGGGAATGCATGAATGAATTATTAACAAACAAAAAGAAAGTTTTTATTAATGCGCTCGCCCAAATTTTGCAACTCAGTGCATATGTATCCTCATGGTGCAATAAGGAGATCAGAGTACCGTAGTTCTTCTTAAAAAAATTAGTTTGTTGTGTATTTTTTAATGAACAATGTTAAACTTCACATTCTATTGCAGCTCGACCTTTGGAGACTCACACACTTGTCGTAGAAAGGAGTTAACATGTTCTTTATGAAAAGATTTTCAAAAGAAAAGCCCGAAGGAAAAAGGGTTTGAATTGATTGAGTATTTTTTGTTAGGATAATAACAAATGGATCCCATTGGAGGAACACTTACTACTTATCTGCTTATTTGCAAAAGGGTTTGAGATTTCAACCACATTAAAGACTATGATTGAAAAAAAGCACAAGGTTCAGACTGTACCACATCATACATCTCCCAATACTTAAGGCTCGTGACATATGGTTAGCCTCTTTATTATTAAGATATTTTCGAGTTTGATTAAGAAAAAGAAGTTTTAATTTTAAATATGCAAATGCAAAAGGGAAAGAGAGAAAAAAGTATAAGGGAAACTCAAGTTTGAATGTTGTCATGCAATGATAGACCTAAAGTTAGGATAAAGGAGAAGCTACCTAATGTTAGCATGCAAGATGGACCTATGAGTAAAGATTAAGGGAGCTACCTAATGTTGTCATGCATAGATACCAATCATAGGGTCTACTTTAGTTCAACTTTGAACAAGAATGAACCAAAGAAATCCTATGGGTAACATGTGATCAAACATTGCATAAGATGGCATTATAACAAGCAAAGATCAAAGATAACACAAAGAGGACTTAGACAAGTAGCATTCATGTCATCAAAATAAGATAAGAAGGAATATAATAATTAAACAATCATACATCAATACATAAAAGAGAAAGGTCAAAGCATACAAGACATGAACATCTTTAAACCCTAAGATGTTACCTCACATGAACAAGTAAGGAGGCAAATCAAACAAATAATGATTAAGCGATTAAATAGACATGTCATGATAACATACAAAATAAGTCTAAGTTTGTGCCCTTAAATGTTATAGGTCTAGATCTACCCTAAACAAAACATCAAGGGTCAAGAAGAAGAGAAAACAACCTAACTAGACAAGTAGAAAAGGCAAACACACAAAGGAGGTAAACACTTCAACAATGCTACTTTGAACAAAGAAACAAACAAGATGAGACAAGAGATAAATACCTAAGTCTAAACATACTTTAAGACATCTAATCACATCACAAAAGGTCTCATGTTATCAAATATCACCTAATCAAAACAACAATTTATGGTAAGAAGAGACAAAGCACAAACAAGTTGAAAACATTAACTCAAATCCTAATCACATATCAACCACTTAAAAAGAAGAAAATTCAAATCAAAGTAAACATCAAGAAATGTCAAACAAACCCTAAGGGTCATACACAAGAGGTATGGGCATTAGGAACACAAGAGAAGGAAAACAAACAATCACACTAGCATGTGAAGCTCTATGTGTCAATTGCCTAATCTAACATGGAATAAGAAGGTGAAATGAAGTGAAAGAGAAGCAAAGGCATACAAGTCAGTAGAAAGGGCTTAAGGAACTCATCATCATCATACATTCATGCTTGGAAAAGAGGCACAACAAAATTACACAAGCACATGGTCACAAACATTCCTAAGTGGAAATTAGTCCTCTAATCAAGAAGTGTTAACAAGTAAGACAAAGGGATAGAAAAGTGGTGAATAAGATGGGTCAAATAAGAACAAAAGCTTAAATTTTAAACACATCTCAAAGTTTGCAAAAGTTCACACAAATACCACATTCAACAATGATCCAACAAAGAAACAATTCCATTTTGAAACTAATCTAATTTTAAGAATAACAAACAATATAACAAAGACATATCATATATTGTTACTTTTAACATCTTAAGACAGGTTTAGACAAGTCTTCATCACTCAAGAAGATCAAACAAAACATGCTTTAAAACATGTATGAACAAAATACTTCAGGGTAACTAGAAGACTCTTGTTTACCAATGGTACAACAAAACTAGAGGACTCTTCTTCACAAGAAGACAAAACTGAATATTTCAAAGTACAAATATGTGATAAAGGCATTACATCATCAATGTGACGTCAGCAACATGACATCATCAATATGATGTCATCATAACATAAAGATGAGGCAAGAAACTTGGAACTAGAGGACTTGACCATAATAAAGAATCTAGAGGACTCGTTTCACTAAAAGACATATGTCACTATTTGCAAGTACAAATGATGTCATCATTTTATCAATGATTTGATATAAAGCCTAATGACACATCAAATCTTGTCTTTATCATGATGAAATCCCGATGGCTCATTTTGAAGAAGGAAAGAACATTATTATCACAAAGGCAATGACTCTTCACCAACCACACTTTGTATATAAATACAAACCTCTTCTTCAAGAAAATATGTGGATTTACTCTTGAGAAAAAGGCTAACAAAAATCCTTATCACTCATAAGACCATTATCTCTTATACCATCGCAGAAACGTGTGTCCCCAGACTGTTTAGCGACGGTTGTCAAAACCGCCACACAAATCGTCGCTCTTAGGGGTGTTCGCGGTGCGGTTTGGGCAGTTTTGAAGCAAAAAAATGACCTGAACCGCAAGAGAAAACACATTCGGTTCAATTTGGTTAGGTTGGCTTTTAAAAATAAATCCAAACCAAACCAAATTAATATGGTTTGGATTTGTTCGGATGATTCGGTTTTTTACAAAAAAAATTATTAAGTCATACATACACATATGGAGGAAAATATAATTTTGTGTTTAATTGTTCATACATTACCATAAAAAAATTTCTAATTGTCAAAATAAATTTATAATTTGATACATAAAATTGCGTATTATAATTTTATCTAAATCTAAAGAATGATATATACAAGATTTCTATCTTAAATAAATATTTTACAAAGAATACGATAAAATATATTTTGTGAAAATAGTATTTATAAATGAATAATATTTTATTTTTTATGATTTATAAATTAAAATAAATATCATACAAAGTATGATAAAATATACACATAATACATCTTGATTTCTCTAAAGAATTAAAGAAATATATATTGATTATTAAGATTTTATAACATAATGCGATTTTGTTTAGTTTGCAAAATACAAACTGCAAACCGAACTGCGCGGTTTCTTTAGAAAATGACTCAAACATATCCAAACTAAATACGGTTTTTTGCAATTTCGATTAGGTTCGATTCGATTTTGTTATTTTTTATTAGACCGATTTGGTTTTGAACACTCCTAGTTGCTCTCACTCACGATAGAGAAAACTGGCGTAAACTAAAAATTGCGACGTTACAACCGTTGTAAATTTTCATTTGATTTTTGTTTTCATTGTTATTTACGACGGTTTAAAACTGTCATGACTGTGATATCTTGACTGTTCAAACCGCCGTAATTTTATAGGATGTTTTGCTATTACTCTAAATCTGCAGGTAATATCGCAGAAATTTTTGCAGATAAATCCTTTGGATTTTTCAAATCCGCAAGTAAGTTTGCAGCATCTATATTTCTCCTGATATATTTTCGAACCTACACAAGAATCATATGGAGCTCTATCACTTTTACGTTATAGAAGGGAGAAATAGCCGCGGGGACACCGACGAAAGATCTGGAGCATACTTTCCAAAGCCATTGCACTTCAAATGAATATATGTAGAAGCAATCAACACATTCTTTGTTGTATCATTCTAATAATGCAATACATCACAGACAAGTAGCCATAAGTTATTTGTTATCTATTCCAAAGCAGTAACTGGTAATCACTAATTAAATGACATTAGACTTATAACTTTTGAATTCATTGTAGACAAAAATTTATTATGAGACCATAATTTCAAAATGGAAAATACCTGCAAATGACTCTTGAACTGATCGATCCAATTGTTGAACCTTTTCCAATTTAGTTTCTATCTCAACTTGCATAACTTTTGAAATATCTGCAGCAACTTGTTCAACATTCTTTGCAACCAAAGCATTGTATCTTGCAGTTTCAGGCATTTTCATCCTCCTATAGTATGTCAACATATTCTGATGATAAAGTTTTTATCAACAAATAGCATTTTTCAAGCAATAATCACTAACAATATCACATATGATGCTGATGGGTTGGTGGTAGCGTTGGGTGAAAGAGGGGAGTACAATTTAGAGATCACATGATTCCCTCAACAAGTAAAAAGTTTCTAAAAGCTACATATTCTTGCAACCAAATAACAAGTGCATGAAATTGGTACTAAAAGATCTAAAAAAACACTGAGAAAAACATTGAAATCTGATTATTTTCTAATCATTTCCGAACAATAATCAAGATTAAGATCAAAAAATCCTAAAAATCGAAAGGTAAACCGAAAATAAATAAAACTATTGTGATCGAGAATTTCACAAAATAAAACCATTGAACGGAACAGAACAGTGAACTATTTTGTTTTGTTTTCATTTCAATAGCGATTATTAAGTGTCTTCAAAAGAAAATAAAAAGCTCAAATGAGAAAAGAAAAAAATGACATAAAGATAAATGTCCAAATGAACAAAAGGAAAATAGCATGAGATGTAAATTCTAAAATAAATAGTACATAAAAGTAAACGCACAAAATAAAGGCATAAGGTAAAGTTAAATGTTAGTGAATTAAAAGTTAGAAGCAACAACAAAAGTTTAGTTGAATTACCATCTTGAAGTTTGTATTTGAAAACTCATTAGAAGATTGATAAAATCAAAGTTTCTCAACAACAAGTCTCATTTGCTTTTTCTCAAGTATATCATTCATTTCAAGTGCTCAAAGCAACCACATATGATCAACGGTGTTCAAATGATTCACTTAGACCAAAATTCATGAAGTTCATTAGAGGATTGATAGAATCAAAGCCTCCTAACAATGAACTTCAAAGTTATTGGATCAAAGATTTCAAATTAAACATACTTGAGCTTGCAAACATAAGTTTGAGTCACGAATGATCATTTTTCTAATCGGGACAAATTTAGCGTTATGTTAAACAATTGTAATGGACTTATGTAGAAGTCACACCTATTTTTAGGTCAGTCAATAGCAATCTATGTATCAACATGTTAGAGAAATGATATTTAGATCATTCTCTAAAAACATGTAGCACAAGTAAAAAACAATAAAGCAATAAGATGAAGAGGGTGGAGAATGATAGTATAACCAATGTATCAGATGAAATTAGGGTTTCAAATATCATCAACATCATTTATCCATTTTGGTGGATTTGATTTTTCAACCTATCAATACACAAGATCCAATGAGGTTGGGGAACTTGCCCCAAAAATAACACCCAAGTGTCTCCAAATCAGGACCAACCAAAATATATATATATATATATTTAACATAAAACAAATTTTAAATGATTTAAAAAGGAAATAATAGGTAAAATACACAGCATGTATTAAAACACCAAATAAAAATTCTTAAAAAATATCATAAGTTAAACATGAGTCAACAAATGTTGAAAACTTTTTTTTAGAATTTTTTGAAGTCGGAAACTATTTTTTAAATATAAAGAAATAAGCAAAATAAACTAAAATTTGTAAAAAATAGTAAACTCAAAATTAAAAATAAAATGAGGTCACCAATATTTGTCAAGAGGTCATTGGATACTTCCATATTTTTTTCAGAATTTAAAAATCAAGAAAGATATTTTTAAACAATTAAAACAAATCAAATAAAGTGAAAAATCATAAAAAATATCAAATCACAAAATAAAATTGTGAAAAAATAAGAATCAGAAAGATAATATTTGAAAATATTTTATTGAATTTTTTCATAATTTTCAAGTGAGGAATGATATTTTTATGAATTTTTTAAGTTTAAAACAATTAAAACAAAAATCAGAAAATAAAATAATAAACCGAAAAAATGTGGACCAACTGATCATTGTTAAAACACATTGAATCATTTATTTAAAACAGATTTTGAAGAAAAAAACATGGCGCCATGTCATTGGTTGAGAGATGACATGTCATCATCTTTAACCTCCAGCCACACGCGAATTGAAAGTCCTTCAAATTATAAAATTAGAAGCTCGGACAGGTGTCATTCGTTTCGTCTCATCAAGACGATTCCAATGGTACCCTCATGAAAAAGTTATATTAACCAAATCTTAGTCGATTATGAAAAAACCAGAAGGAAAAAACTGAAAAGGGATTTGAAAATTCATGAGCAAAGCTCACTTCAAGTTAAAAACCAATAATGTTATGAGTATCAGAGTGATGAGAGCTACATTCTAGTAACAAGTTTGAAGAGAATTAATGGAGGAACCTATCTGTTGAAACTCAACTTTAAAGCTCTAAAACTGGACTTGGTGAGCCTGATTTAGTGCTCGATTTTGCTTGCTAAGAGTGTGGTTAGTTTCTTAGAAGTCCAATGAAGCTAACTCAATCAAAAGAAAGGAATGAAAGAGCCTCTAAAGGAGAAAATGAATTTGAAAATTTCAGAAGTTTTGTGAGGTTTGGGCAGAGCTTCATTGGTTGTTCAAGCTTGCGGAAATGAGTGGGATATGTCTCTTATTTATAGTTGAGCATTATGGAAACAAAAAGTGAGAGAAATGATCAAGTATGAGTGAAATTCATGTGCACTTGCATCATGATAAAAGTGTGACTTGTAATCCATTTAAACTCACTCAATTATTGTATTTTGATACTTAAACAAGTCTGAGCAAGTTTGTTAAACATGTTTAAGTGAAAAACATGCACAAAATTGGTGATTAGAGGTCACATTATGGAAATCAAATTCTGACTTCAAACAAAAACTTAGTTTCATGGAGGCAACTTCAAGAGCATGGAGAACACAATGTAGGAGGCTTTATGATCTCATTCTTTATAAAGTAGAAAGATCTAACAACAAAATTCACAATGTGTCAAGAAATGTAGCATTTAGATGCTCGAGCAAAAGGTTATTCCAGTTTGAAATCATGAAAAATACACAGATTTTTGTACTTAGAAATATTTCTAAGTGTTGAGCTTCAAAATTACCTATAATGTTCTTCAAAATTACATGACCTTCCACTTAAAATTAGATCTTGATCCTTGAAGATGAATTGTAGTAGACCTCTTGAATTGGATTGTGGTATTCTGATCACTCAAAAATCATAAAAATTGAAAGAGTTATAGTCTTTGGAAGATGATGGACAAATTTGGGGAAATTCACAAAATACCTATAATTTTTTCAATTCTTAAACAACTTTCCAAGCATTTTCAAGTCTTTCCTATTGCGTCAAAGTTGTAGTAGACATACCAAAGATTATTGTATAAAAAGAATGAGCTCAAAGAGATAAAAACTGACCAAGTTATGATCCTTTGAACTCACCAAGAGAATTTAATAGCTTTCCCAAAGGACTAGTAATCTTTCTCAATCATTAGTGATCTTCCATTCAAAATTAGCCTTAGATCCTTGAAGAGAACTTGTTAAGTACCCTTTAAAGAGAATCGTGGCTTTGTAATCAGTCAAAAATCTCAAAAAATAAGCAAGATATGGTCCTTGGAAGTCAGCAAACCCTAGCTCAAAGAGTGTCAAAATGACTTGAAACGCCTTTTAACTTTTGATGATTTTTCTTGCACAATTGAATATTGTCATGTGAAGAGAAGTTATTGTAGATGATCATAAGATCCAATATAAAAAAGAACCAACCCAAAATATTTAAAATTGAGAAAGTTATGCACTTGTGATCACTGAATCAAGCACTTGCTTAATTAGGTCAAACTTGTTGAATCAATCTTGAATATTTTGATCTTTCTTTGCAAAATTGAGCATTATGGATCACATTAGATATTGAAATGATGTTATATTGAACAAAACTCAAACGTGGAGCTTAAGTCTCAATGAAGCTTGTTGAAGAAGGCATGGAAATAAAAACATGAATTTATGAATCTTCTTGATGAATACCACCACCATCCTTGAGGAAAAATTGACCTAAATAAAGTGAGAGAGCTCTTTGAACCAATAACTTTGATATCATAGACATAGCCTTGAAGCTTGAGCTCTTTCCATCCATTGAAGAACCATTTGACTGAGGACAAACCCTCAAACCCTAGGTTATATGGTGAGATGGATACAATTGTGTCATCACCTGCAATATGAACATTTGAAGAAACACACATACATATTTTGATGTTAGTTTATCCACCTAAAAATACATGTACAAGATATACAATTCAAGGTGCTTGGTGATCCCTCAAGAGTAAACTTAAAGATAGGATGAAGCAGAAAGAGAGAACCAACTCTAATGTGTGATCTTGATGTATTGATGATATGAGATGATGAGAGGTATTAGGGGAAAATTGGGGTATAACACTCGTACCTGGTACCAACTTTATAGAAAACTCTACCTCACGCTCTGGAGGCAAATCACTGACGTCATTTGGAAAAACCTCTGGAAATTCACATACAACAGATAATTCAACACTTGTAGCTTCACGATCAACTTGTAATGATGCAAACATCAAAAACATCAAAGCTTCATCTTCCAAAAGTCCTTCCACTTTCTTAATAGACAGAAACAACAGCTCTCCACTATCACCAAACTTAGGAAACCTCAGTCTTGTTTTAATAGTTGATATGATCATGGTTGAACTTCAACCAGTTCATTCCAAGGATAACGTCAATTTGGTGAAGGGTAAACATTCCAAATACTTAAAGAGAACTCTTATCAAATATAATTAAAGGGCAAATGAAACACACATAAGTAGTAGTAATAGAACCCTTTGCGGGAGTGTCTATCATCCTACTACCATCGTTTATAGAAGATAACTTCAATCCCAACATTGTAGCACATTCAAGCGAATTAAATAAATGAGTAGCACCAGTATCAATAATAGCAATCAACTTAACATTATTAATAAGCATGTACCTCGAATCAGGTTATCCTTCTTGGGGGCCTCTGAACCACTCAAACAAACACTCTGCCATTAGTCTGAGCAGCAGCAACAGTTTTCTCCGGCTTCTGACATTGGGTACTGATGTGACCTTATTCACCACAGTTGAAACAAGTTAGACCTTCATTCTTACACTCAGAAGCATGATGACCTGCCTTACCACATTTGTAACATCTCAACACCTTTTTTTCACAACTATCAGCACTGTGGCCTTGCTCGTCACACTTAAAGCACTTGACCAAAGTGGGAGCTCCTCTCTCACTTGGCTTCTTCTCATTAGAAACTCTCTGATTCCCCTTGTCTGCAGGAGCACTATACAATTTACCATGATCCTAGTTCTTCCCTTTCCTTTCATTATAATTCTTATAAAAAGAAGATTTGGCTCTGGAATCATGATCATAAATCCTACAATTTTTCACTAGCACGGAAAACTGGTGAATCTTCTGATATCCAATTCCCTTCTAAATCTCAAGACGTAACCCATTCTAAAATTTGATGCACTTAGATGCCTCAGCTGTTGGATTATTATAATATGGACAGAACTTCACCGACTCCTCAAACCTGGTAGCATACTCAGCAACAATCGAAATCCCTTGTTTCAGCTCAAGGAATTCAATCTCCTTTTTTCCATGCACATCCTCAGGAAAGTACTTATCTAACAATGCAGCTCTGAAAATAGCTCAAGATATCTTTGTACCCAAAATCACTATCCACTAACGTGCGTTATTCCACCAGTCTTCAGCCTCTGCTTCCAACATATGGGTACCAAACTGCACTTTCTGCTTCTCTGAGCAAGCCATCACTCTGAAGATCTTCTCGATCTTTTTGAGGCATGCATGTGCACCATTAGGATCATGTGTGCCCTTAAATATCAGAGGGTTATTTTGCTGGAACCTTTCTAAAGCATGGAACTCATCATTCCCTCCAGCATTCTAGAGATTCTGCTGATTCTGGACCATTTCCTGAGCCAATGACTCCAAATCCTCAACAATTGCATCATCATTCCTTCCTCCATCCATGTCTCTATCGGCAAACATCATTAGGGTAACGAAACATCGATTGTGTTTACACACAAATCGATCACCAGGATATAAACATCATATGAAAACCTGGTCATACAGACCGACCTACTCTGATACCTTTAATGTAACACCCTTATAACCCCACATGTATTTCTCATATAAATTATGAAATTAAATCAAATAAAATCACCACTCAAGAGTGTCACACTTCATAGAAAACATCATAAAAACAATCCTGCTCTATAACACAGGTTACATCACTAACAATATCATCTTATCATGGCTTAACAAAATATTTAAGTTAATGCAACAGATTCATTGTCATAAATAAACTCCTTCATAAAATGAAGGAAGACATCAACCTTAAGTTTATGAACAAGGGGAATAGGATCTTTTGAACTTGCCTTAGTCTTACTTCAGAGTATTCAGAATGGCTAAGTAAGATGGAAAAAGTGTTGGCCCAAATCTGGAAGGATATGAGGATTTATGACTTGGTCATGTTGTCTAAGACTGGGTTACCTTATTGCCCTCTTATGTTGGTATCTTTGTTGTACTTATGGGATAGTACGCATTTCACCTTCCATTTACCTTATGAAATGGTGACTCCAACTCTTTTCGACATAGCAGCCATTACTGGTATTCGACCAACTGGTGACTATTTCGACCTTGAAGATTTATCTGAAGATGTTAATTGGTTTTCGGCCACGAAACCCACATACACCATATTCATCAACCACTTTCACGACAAGTCTAGTAGCAATGTCTCTGAAGGGGAACACATAGCTTTCCTAGATTTGTGGTTATCTCGCTTCATTTTCTGCACCAAGTCACTTCAACTGACTAAGAAGATGCTCACCCTTGCAACGCAGCTTCATCATGGCTATCCCCTTTGTCTGGATGAATTGATTTTGGACAACATGTATGAGTCCATCAGCAATGGTGTGACTCAGCTTAAAGTTATTGGAGACAAGGCGAGTTTTCTCCTTTCTGGTCCCTTCTGGCTTCTTCAACTTTGGCTCAACACCACTTTTGAATCTTTTCTTTCTCAAAAGAATAAGATTAATGAGAAGGCCCCAGAAGTCCTAAACAGAAGGGTTTAAGGCACTAGATTAGTCCTGTTGACTCCAACTGATGTGGGTAAACAATTCCAGAAAGTGTTTATTAGCTTTGTAATGATGTTTGCAAAGCGTAAGGAATTTGTTTCGACTACGGCTCCCTTCTCCAGTCGAAAGGTTGGTCCAGAATGGTTTATTCGACCATATCCTTCATCTGATGAAGATGACCATGTGGATGAGTATGTGGCTATCTCGGAATCGTTTCTTCGCCCAATAATCATGCCACTGAGATTCAAGAGTTCTAAGAATTAACTCAATTTGACTGCTTATCAACCGAATCTTGTCTCTCGATAGTTTGGTATCATCCAAGCACTCCCTTCTCCAATCTATTCCCGAGAAAAGCTTCAGATGTTTTATAATGCAGACTATTCAGAGGATGCTGCTACCAAGCATATTGGTAGGTACGTCGGTCGAACCGTACTAATTTTGTTCGACTTCAAACTCAATTTCATGTGTTCGCCTATTTTTGAAGACTGGTGGAAGCAGTATTATGACGAAGAATTCTTCGACAAAAAGACTTCGTTGACCACCTTCAAGAGGAGTTTATGCTGGTCTCTGATAAGATCAAAAAGGGTAATCTTTATTTTCAAAGCAAATGTCCTATCATCTTTGATTTAATAATTCGACATCTAGCTTATACTTGTTTATTTTCTAGCCGTCAAGAGGACCATTACCAAGAAAGTCGTTGAAAGCGCAAAGGGAGGAGACCCTTCTGTAAAATCTTCACCATAAGTAAACACTTTCTGCTATATCTTTCTTTTCAACATATTAATATTGATGTTGATGCCTTCGACTCCTTTCTTTCTGGGTATTAAAACTACTCCAAAGAAAAGGAAAGTTTAAGAAATTGAAATTTCCAGTGATGAAGAAGAAGAATCCCCTTTTGTCCCTCTTAAGAGGCACACATTAAAGAAACCAGCCCCTATTCCCGAGCCTCGTCCAAAAACCAAGGTCAAGGTTATAACTACTAAGTCGAGGCCTCCTCCCGTCATCATCAAAGAGCCAGCGGAACAAGAGATAGTTGCTAGGCTGAATAATCCCAGTGAAAGTGATAATTCAAGTTCTGGTGCTGAAGTTCTGCCTAAGGTAAACACTTCGACCCTTTAAGATTATTTATTGAATTAGCCTCTTTTTTCTTTTGCAATAATTCTGATAACAATCTTATAATCCGCAGAACACTGCTGGCACTTATAAACAGGCCCCTATACATGTAGAAGGATCTGTCACTTTAATAAACAGTGAGGGTGATCCCACTAATAGGCCTTCTTCAGCAAAGGGATCCTTTGTGAGCTCAGCCAGCAAGGTGAACCAAACCTTTGGGCATCAAGATGAAGCCATTGAGTAGCCAAATGAAGAAGTTCCTAGTGAGGAATATGAGAATCTTAGGGCTCCACGGGCAATTGATGATGGGCAGAAAGACGAAGAAGATGAGGTTGCTGATGATGTAGTCGAAACAGAGAGGGAAGGCATACCAGAGGGAGAGAATCAAACTGAGGATATTCCGGCGACTGATGAAAGAGAGAACTCTACAAAGGGAGCAAGAAACCCTGCAAATGTTGAAGGTGCCCCTGTCCAGATACAAGATTTTTCTGTCAAAGCAAATGTGACTCGTGTTGCAAATGAGAGAGTCACCTTGATAGGGTCCTGTACTAAGGAAGATTTGGCATTACTAAAAAAATATAATCCTATTGGCTACTTGACTTCCATTCTCGAGGGCAGAGAAAGTTCTTCCGATCAAAGTGCTTCAACTGCGTCTGGAAAATCTACTTCAACATCTCCTCTTGAGGAGGCACTTCAGAAGGTTAAGGCGCAACTTTTTAAAAGAGATTTAATGCTGACCTTATAGGGAGAACCTACTTATCCTTCCTTTCTGAAGACCACTTTAATATTTGTCGACCTTCTTGTTGCCTCTCCTAACATTGCCAGCATTATTTTAGATTTGATTTCAATCATCAATCAGGTCTCAGCTGACTATAATCGTCGAAGGACTCTCAATCGCAAAATTGAAGAGGCCAATGGCCATGTAGCTACTTCCTGGGATGCTGCCGCTGAATCAGCTTCAAAGCTAAAGGAGCTGTCAAATGCACAAGAGGCTAGGCAGAAAGAAGTTGAAGAAATCGACCAAAATACAGCTAGTATGAAGGCCCAGATCAGAGAGTTGGAGGCTAAGATTGTTGCCAATGATAAACAAAAGGAAGAACTTCTCGCTATCAACATTGATTTTGAGAGTCAAAAGGAACACAGTGAAGGATTAGAATATGTTGATCGAGCCCAAACATTATATGCCAAAATCGAAGCTCTTCATCAGTCAAAGGCTTTGTGCGAAAGACGTTTGGAGCTGTAGAAGATAAAATACCTCCAATTCAAAGCCAACCTCCCATTTTTATTTTGACTTTTTATTTGTATAATTATGTTTTTTGTAATGACTTTTAGTCATTTTGGCTTTTTAATGCATTTTCCATTTTGGCTCTTTAATTCGACTGCGATTAAACATTGGTTATTTTAACCTCTTGAGGCACAGGTCTATACTTTTTCAAGTATTTACCATTTACTCTCAAGATCCGTTTATCTTCATTTAACTCTTCGATCTCATAGGCGCCATCGGACAATGTTTGGATAATCTTAAAAGGTCCTTCCCATTTAGGAGACCATTTTCCCATATTTCTATCCTTTGGATCCGTTGGGAGAATTACCTTCCATATCAGATCCTCAGGCAAGAATGTCTTGAGTTTTACTCTTTTATTGTAAGATTTGTCCACTCTTTTCTTTTGTAACCTTAAGAGATCTAAAGCTCTCAGTCTTTCTTCGTCCAAATCAACCAATCCGTCTAACATCATGTTCCAATAAGCTTCGAAAGGGATATCTTGATGTTTCTGAATTCTTATTAATTGCAGACCAATTTCTACTGGTAATACTGCGTCATGGCCATAGGTTAGTCGAAATGGTGTCGTTTTGGTAGCTTCCTTAGGAAAAGTTCGACAAGCCCATAAAATTTGATCTAAAGTCTTGTGCCAATTCTCTGGCTTCTTTCCCACGTGCTTCTTTATTAAGCTAATTACTACCTTATTTTTCGCTTCGACTTGGCCATTAGCTTGTGCATAGTAAGGCGTAGATGTTAATAGTTTGAACCCCACTTTTGTAGCAAACTCTTGCATTTTTCGACCAGTAAAGAATGACCCTTGATCAGTTGTTATTGTCTCAGGGATTCCAAACCTATATATAATGTGCTTTTAAATAAATTCAATGACATTTTCTTGGTCTACATTGACTAAAGGAATTGCTTCAATTCATTTAGTAAAATAATCAATACCCACCAATATGTATTTTTGGCTTTTAGATGATGCTGGTCGAATCTCTACAATAACATCCAAATCCCATCCCCTAAAAGGCCAAGGTTTCACAATTGAGTGAAGTTCGCTTACAGGTACATGCTGGATACCTGTATGTACTTGACATTCCTGACATCCTTTTGAAAACTCAACACAATCTTTCAATATAGTGGGCCAATATAGTCCTTGTCGAAACAATAACCATTTCATTTTATGGCCTACTTGATGTTCTCCACATGCTCCAGCGTGTGTGGTTGAAAGGGCTATGTATGCCTCTGTTTCACTTAGGCATTTTAGTAATACCCCTTCAGGCGTCTTTTTAAATAACTCGTTTCCCATTAGAGTATAACCTAGCACCCTATACTTTGTTTTTCATTCTGTCGAAGCCACTAGATTTTGCAAATAATCCATTATAGGCTTTCTCCAATCTTGTTCTGTTAGATTGTCTATGAACGAAATTTCAATTTTTTCTTGGTCAGCGTGCCCCAGTTTTTTTGTTTCCAAATCTATTGGAGACAACTTAATTGATGTTTCTCTTCCTCTAACTTCAATTACTTGTTGTAATTTCTCTTTCAAAATTTTATACCTAGATGCAATCTGTGCTAAGTCATTAGCCACTTGATTTTCCAATGTTGGTATATGTCGAATGTTGATCATTTCAAAGTTTTTCAGCAAACAATTGACTATTACAAAATACGTGATAAGATTTTCTCTTATGCATTTTTATTCTTTTGTAACTTGCTTTATGACTAACTCTGAGTCTCCCGTTATTTTGACTCGAGTTGCCCCCAATTCCAACAAGATTTCAAGGCCTACAATTAGAGCTTCATACTCAGCCTCATTGTTCGAACAAGAACCTTCGACCTTGTACTGAACGTTGTTGGAATTTGATTTGGAGAAATAATTAGAACTCCTACTCCAGTTCCATCTTTATGACTAGAACCGTCAAAGTATAACTTCCAGGGTTCGATCTCCAAGTAGTTTATTGATTCTTCATTTATTGAGTGGTCAACTATAAAGTTTTCTACCACTTGACCTTTTACAGCCTTAAGAGGCATATAGGTTAATGAATACTCAGTTAATGCAAGTTCCCATTTGCCAATTCGACTGTGCAAGATGGGTTTCGACAACATATATTTGAAAACATCAAAATGTGACGAAACGTAAACATCAACTGGTTTAATATATTGCTTGAGTTTTGTACATGAGAAGTAAAGACATAAACATAGTTTTTCAACTTCAATATATTTAGTTTATGCATCATTTAAAACTCTACTGAGGTAATAGATGGATCTTTCGACACCATTCTCATCCTCTTGAGCTAACATGCTTCCTAAAGTTTTATCAGATGCAACTATGTACAATCTCATACTCCTATCTCTACAAGGCGGTACCAAAATAGATGGCTTGGTGAGGTATCCTTTGATCTTGTCGAAGGCCTCTTTTTTTTCTTACCCCCACTCGAATCCTCCTTTGTTGAGTAGAAGTAGTGGTGAGAAGGCTTGTGTTTTTCTACTTAAGTTGGATATAAATCACCTCAGGAAATTCATCTTGCCAAGTTGAGATTGCAACTCCTTCTTGCTAGTTGGCGCTTTCGCTTCCAAAATGGCTTTGGTCTTGTTCTGGTTTATTTTGATTCCCTTTTTGTGGACCACAAAGCCTAAGAATTCGCATGCTCTTACACCGAAAGCGCATTTTAGAGGATTCATTTTCAGACCATAGCGTCTCATCCTTTCGAAGGATTGTCGAAGATGGTCCATATGATTCTTCCCTGAAACAGATTTGACAACAATATCATCAATATAAATCTGCATAAAATTTTTAATAAAATCATGGAAGATAGAATTCATTGCTCTTTGATATGTTGCCCCTGCGTTTTTTAGGCTAAAAGGCATCACTACCCATTCGTAAGTGCCTAAAGCCCCAGGGCATCGAAATGTTGTTTTTGACACATCCTCTTCAGCAATGAAAATTTGATTATACCCAGAGTATCCATCAAGCATACTCATGTATTTGAAGCCAGCGGAAGAATCGACAAGCATTTCTGCCACAGGCATTGGATATTCATCTTTGGGTGTTGCAACATTTAAATCTCTAAAATCGATGCACACCCTTAAGGTACCATTTTTCTTTATAACAGGTACTATATTTCCAATCCATTCGACATACCTGGTTGTTCGGATGAACTTGCATTTCAGCAGTCTTTCGACTTCCGTCTTGATCTTCCACAAGATCTCTGGTGCAAAACGCCTTGGAGTTTGCTTGACATGCTTTTTTCCAGGCTTTATTAGTAGTTGAAGCTCCACTAATTCTCTGTCGAGACCAGGCATTTCATCATAATCCCATGCAAAGCAGTCTTTGAACTCCTTCAACAATTGGATTATGTCGACCCTGAGCTCTGAATCTATCTTCACACTGATGTATGTTAGTCTTTTCACCAAACCTTCGCCCAGGTCTATTTCTTCTAGAGGATCTTGCGCTAGCATTTTAACATTGTCTGCTAACGGATCCTTTTCAAAACCCAAAGGCTCATCATCATAGATGGCATATAGCCTCTGGTTTTGCATTTCTTCCCCTTTCGAGTCAGGTGGTTCTGGGTCGAAATCCTTCTTAGGGCCTTCTTTCCCTTTTGAGTCAGGTGGTTCTGGTTCAAAGTCTTTCCCAGGACCTTCTGGAAGAAACACTTGCTCATTGTTGATAACGCCATTTGTGATATCGTGCCAAAAAGAATCGTCCCAAAAAGATGAAAATTAAAAGAGTTATGATCATCGAAAGTTGGACGACTGACACTTGGAAATAGGTCAAAGTCCTCAAAAAGACCTCTAATGTACTCAAACTTTTGATGGCCTTTCGCACATAATCAGCTCTCGACTTTTAAAGAGAAGTTGAAAATGATGTCAAGGACATTCATATGCTCGAAGAATCAATCAAAAATACTGAATAATGAAGAAGTTGTGATCATTAGAACTCGAACTTGCGAATGTTGACTTTTGGTTAACCAACTTTGAATCAACTCGTGAACTTGATCATTCTTCACAACTCAAGGCATTCTTAATCACATATGAACTTGAGATAATGAGATTTTGATTAAGCTATATTCACAATTTTTAGAACTTGAGATTACTCGTCGAAGAAGGCATGTAAATAAACATATGAACCTATCTCGAATAGTCTTGAGAATTAAGCAACCAAACTCGCCTTAACCATGTTGAATGAAGCTTCAATATAGCGTGACCTAAGATTATATATCACAACTCTGAAAAATAGGTCTTTGAGAATCTGCCTTTAGCCTGAACAAACCACAACCCTAATCGAAAAACCGTCATCTGAATTTCTCGATTGGAAACCCTTCCTTCTAAAAGAAACGAAACAAACAAGGCATATTTTTGAATTTTGGTTAGAGGTTAGTAAAAATATAAAACACATATACACAATGATACAAAATCAAGGTGCTTGATGATATGGGATGGTAGAAGATCTTAGGGGCAAAAATTAGAGTATAACACGAGGAAGTTGTTATTCTTGTGTCTATAGAGGACAAAAATTGGGGTATAACACAAGTAAACATAAATATTTTAAATTTTTGAAATATAAATTCCTTTCATTTTTTATTTGCATAATTTCAAATGCATTAAATTTAAGGGTATATAGTTAAGGCTATTAAAATACTATACAAAATCCAATAACTTAAAATATATGTTATTGAGATTATTTGAGAGAATACACATGTTAAAATATTATATATAAGATGATATTTTACAAAACATAATAATTTTTAAATTTTAAATTATAATTAATAATATAAGTTTATGGTATGAAACTAAATAAAGAAATGGACAATATAATTTTAAATTGTATAATCATAATCAATAAATTGTTAATCATAATCAAGAAATGTAACCAACTTTTAAATTTCTTTTTAATTCACAATATATTTTTAAAAATGAAAAAAGACATGATATATATTATATATATTTTGGAAGAAATTTAAATTATAAATAAAAATACATATAAAAAGTTTTATAAATTAAAGTCTACCATAATCATATTAAAGATATGTGATCATTATGATGAAAAGTTTGATTATATATTTGTTATTATGGATAAATATTTGAAATTAGATATAATTGATGTTTTTTTATATATTTAATTTTATTAATAATGTTGATATTGTCAAAATTAAGATATTTACTATTGGTATTATTAAATTTTATACTAGTTTTGTATTTAATTATTTTTTACAAAATAATTCAGAAAATATTTTTCCATCTTCCAATTAATTTATTCTTATACTAAAATGAATTAGTTGTCCAACTAATGTGTTTTTCAAAATCTGAAATAAATTTATTATTATAATTGATAGAGATGATGTTATAATTGAGAAGTTGTAAGTGGATTATTTTATGTTTTCCCTTAGATAAATTCTTATAATTAGAAATAGTCTTTCCTTTTTTCTCTTAGATTTTCGGGTAATTATAGTTTACAACTTAAAAATATTTATTAAAATAATTTTTTTGTATATTTAATTTATTAATAATGTTGATAGTGTCAAAATTAAGACATTTATTATTGATATTGTTAATATTTATAAAAAAATTATAATTAATTTTACAAAATAATTCAAAAATTATTTTTCCACCTTTTAATTAATTTTATCACATCCTAAAATGAATTAATTGTTTGACTAATGATTTTTGTAAATCTAAAATAATTTTTTTGATTTAATTATTAGAAATAATGCAAATAATTGAAGAGGTGTAAGTAGAATATTTTGTGTTTTTCATTAAATAAATTTTTATTATTAGAAATAGTCTATACTTTTTCCCTCTTAAAAATTCATGTATATTTTATAGTGCATAACTTAAAATATTTATTATTATCATTATTAATTTTTGTAAGAAATTTAAATATTTTTTATCATGATTTTCATTAGTCATCATATATTTTATTTGATTTTTATTATTTTAAGATATTATAGAAAAAAGGATATGCATTAGAGTATATACAAATATGAGAATTTTAAATGATATAATTGAAATATAATGAAAAAATTATTTAAATTAAATTAAAGATTTAAGGGAAAAATAATTATATTTATTTATGATTAATTCATATGAGAATAGATATTAATAAAGTTGTTGCAAAAAAAATTTAGAGTAGAAGTTGAAGTGATGAAGAATAATTGTGTAACTTTATTGTTAGATCAAATTCTAAGAGTGACACGTGAAATTTTAATTGACGCGACAATATATAATTATGTTGCATATGACATGTGGTGACATAGTTTGTTGCTTTAGATTTAATATATTATAATAGATAAACTCAAACGATTGTAAAGCACAACCATTGTTAAATATTAAGCGTTAAAAATTTCATTACAGTTGTTTAATGTAACCGTTGAGATAGTTAGCGCACAACTTCATTTATAATCACGGTGACACGACCGTGGTGGAAAGCATCGTACTTTCATCCACCTCTACCTCACCACGATCGGTCAAGCGTGATGGTATTCCTATTCCAACTATGATGATATAACTTTTTAAGTAGTAGTGTTTAAATCATAAACTAAAAGAACCTCCTCAATCTACATACCAATGACACAAATATCAATGATCTTTACTTTGTTGTTATCACCATAAGAGACATATCCTCTCTTTTATGGGAATAGAAATAGAAAAGAGATTTATCTTCAATCATATAATTTGAACAACTGTTTTTAAGGTACCAATTAGCATTTGATACCGCAAAACATTTTTCATGATCCTCATAATTTTTCTTGAGACAAATTTTTGCTTCTTCCTTATACGAGGATTTCGTATCATTACCATCTCAAACTATGTATACCGTTTTTTCCTCTTTTTGAAGTTTCTTAAACTTTCTTTGATTTTGATTCCGATTCATTCTCTAAAGGCACACAATCATTTCTCAACTCTTATATCAAAAGTCTTTTTAACCATAGTGTTCAGACAATGTGTCTTGTTAATATGGTGTGAAGTGTGGTACATATGTATATGGATAAAAATATTTATATTAAAGGAGAACATATTCAGATTAATAGATTTAATCATACTTGAGGAAGACACAATTGATGTATCAAGTCTCAAGTTGAATTAAAAGTGGATATTAAATAATAAATAAGTAAAATAACTTATATATGTAATGTTTTGAGATTTTAAATAAATATGTAGTGTTGAATTCACTTAGCAGATCATAACCCAAATACTACTACACTCTGAATATTTTAAACCGTGTTCACACATTATCAGCTGTTATATCAAAATTAGAAAGAATCATTGCCATAACAATTTATCTACAAGACAAGTATACCAATAAATTTTTATAGTGAGTGTGACAGTTTAATGGTGTGTACTCATTATACATCATTTTCATTCTTTAAAACAATAGAAATGTTGGTTGTATCTCATAAAAGACCTTTATTTTGATGTTTCTTTTAACATAAACTTAGTAATCCTACAACCCCTATCCCCACACCATTTAAATAGAATGCCAAAACATCAATAAGGATATATAGTTGTTGAGGACATTCATCTATTTCATTACAAACTTTTCAAATTTTACATTCATTCATTTTTATGACATCTTGTTTCTAATGCACTATTCACATGCTAAAACCATTGACAACTTTATCAACATCCTTAATTTGTTGTTGATATTATTTTATGTGTGTTATTTATTGTTCAAGTCACCACAACAAACCGAACGACAAAGGTATCGACCTATATAAAGTTCAAAAACACATGCATAACAATATTGCGTCTCTTCTTCTGGACCATTGGATATAATTTTTTAAGATGATTGATTTTTTTGCTATTCAAAAACAGTAGTAGTGTAGCTAATTGTCCGTTTGAGTTAAGTTCCTCTATCTCAAGCCTTCACTCTCTGTCCTCAAAAAACAAAAAAATCAGTGCCAACGAAGCTTTTATTTTGTACTAGTTTGGTAACAGTTTTCTCTATTTATTTATCACCACCACCTTCTCTCTGTGCAAAGCTACCCACAGATTCTCTAAGAGCCACATATTCTTCGTTTCGTTATCCAAAAGATGAAAAGAATGGATATCTTCTGTGCTTCACAAGCATCAACAGCAATATGTCTTAGCATGGAACAAGCTTCATGTTCCTCTTCCAATGCCATTCAACTAGGAGGAAGAGTCTTCGATCGCCACAATCCTATTATCAATGATTCAAGAAGAAGCACTTCCAAAACTGTCACTGCTCCATGTTCTTCTTCTCAGCCACCCATTGACCCCAAGAAGAAAAGTTCTTTTTCTTCCTCAAAGTCAAATAATAGAACTAAAGTTTATGAGCAGAAGAAGAAAAAAAGTACAGAAGAAAATGTCAATAACAGTTCTAAGCCAATTGATTCCATTCTGAAAAAGAGATTCGTTAAGTTACCTGCTGATTCAAATTCCATCACTCCACATGGTTCAACTAGATCTTTGCTCAGTGACAAAGCTAATTTAGACCAGGTTAGTTTTCTTTTATCAAATTATTTCTTGTATCAATCTCATAATGTCATAATCTCATAGTTTAATCATGACAAATTTTGAGTCATGTGCACTGGTATGCCTTACATGTCCTCAAAGACGCGTCAGGTCAATGTTTGTGTTGATGTTTCCATGAAACTTAACTGGTGCGCATCCATGAATCTTAATTAAGCAAGTTTCGAAGCTTGTGTTTGTAGAATAACCAAATCTAGCTTTATGAAGTGAATTGAATAGAAGCATTATGAATGTCGAAATGAGTAATTTGAGTAAATATTTGAGCAGGTTGTAGTACTGAGGGTTTCTTTGCATTGCAAAGCCTGTGAAGGGAAGCTAAGAAAACACATCTCTAAAATGCAAGGTAAAGAAATTCATTCTCAACGTTTAAAAATTAATCTATAATTGATTCACATTACATTTTTTAAATAAATACGTGACACATTTAGAGAGTGGAATCTAAATAAATGTTAAATAAATGCAGGAGTTAGTTCATTCAACATAGATTTTGCTGCAAAGAAGGTGACAGTAGTTGGGAATGTGACTCCATTGAGTGTGTTGGAAAGCATATCAAAGGTGAAGAATGCACAATTTTGGCCAACAATTGGATCTGAAATCAATGAAGCAAAATACATCTATTAATGAGAGGAAACTATAGTAATATTTATTAGCATTGATGTATGCTTTAATGCTTAATTTAATCATTGTAAAATTTGAATGCAGATTTTAGCAAGAGGTGGTAGGGCTAAAATCATAAAATAAAATAGTATTTTGTTCTTGAAAAAAAACAAACTACTGTGACTAGTGAGTGATAAGAGGTTTAATTTTCGAGGTGAGACGACAAAATAGCACGATAATAGCGTTTTTGGCAGTATATGTATATTAGTATTATTATCGATACAAAATAAACAGTGACAGTAGAAATGGTGAATTATAGTATTACGTACTTTCATGTAGGCATGTGGCACACTGAATTGTGTTGTCTTTTACTATCTGCTAAGAGAACCAGAAGAAAGGAACGACGTGTCCTAGTTTTTTTTTCTTTCTAATCCGTTTGAGATTTGTTTATAATTAAAGTCAGAAGAAGAGAGTTTAATACTACAACATATTTGTTTAATTATAACTTTTTTAAACATTTTCTTTTTGTTGAACTCGATGCAAATATTAGGAGAAAAATTAAATATAATTTTTTACGTGTGGTTTTTACTATTTTCTAATTAGAATATAAAAATTATAATTAAATAATGTTTATGGAGTGAAAATAGAAGAAAATTGCATGTGTACGAGAAAATTTTATATTTGTCATATTTTTATTAAAAAATAGTAAAAATCATACCTAAGAAATTATATCTAAATTTTCTCCATATAAAATCTTTTCTATGGTTTGCTTACACTAAACATACTTTATACGATGTCATGGATGATTTGTCAATTTGTTATAATAGCTTATAATAGTATCTTGTTAAGTAAGTAAGTAGAAGAGTTGACTAGTTGAGTTTGTTACTAAGTTAGTTAGCTTTTGAAACTAATTTGATCTATGTGTAACACTTATATATAAGGAAGGGACAAGTTGAGATGATTCTGGAACTTCACCAAGATTCTCATCATGTGTCATATCATTTTTCCCTTAATCATCATCATCATTATTAGTTGGAATATTAACCTCTTCTCCAAGTTGTTGATCATCAACATAATCATATGGATCACCATTATGATCATCACCACCGATAACTTCTAGATTATAATTAGGTAACCGAACTGTATCAACATTAGACGACTGATGTCTTTCTAGGATGTAGTCTTCTCTACCTTATCAATATCTTTAATATTTTGGTCTACCATGAATATTACATCGTGGCTTCAGATAACCTTATCCCCTACAGGATCATAGAACCTGTAACCAAACCCATCTTGCATATAGCCGATGAGTATACATTGTTTTGACTTTGCATCCAACTTGAATCTTTCATCTTTTGGAATATGCATAAAAGTTATACAACCAAAGACTCTCAAATGATCAAACTTGACAATCTTTCATTGTTCAAAGCAACAATAGGAGTGAGATTTGTAAGAACAAGAAGTGTTTCTAAATCTGACCTTAAGATTTTGACGATAACTTTACATGTTATCTTTAAGAACAATTGTATACGCTAATGGTTTATTCTAGTGTGTAGCGATAAAAAATGTAGCGGGGGTAAATCGGAGATCAAATTATTGATTAATTCGTCTCACCAAAAGCAAGAGTCTCCACCGCGCTTTATTGTTTCCAAGGGAAAAGGGGAAAGAGCGAAATAAAACCCTAAATATGCAATGTAAATAATACTTTTAAAAGTAATAAAAAATACAAGGCGTTTTTGAAAAGAGATCTATGGTTCGGGGGTTGGTTATACAATGGGAAGGTATTAGCACCCAATGTGTCTATAGTACTCTATAGGAACCTTTTGAAATATCTGTTTATTAAAATTGTTCGTTTGATTGAAAAATGAATCGTTTTGGCCGAAAAAGGGGTACGGACGGGTTTTTGAAGATACGACGACCTAATGTCGAAGTTTTTGCTTAAAGGGTATAAGTTTTGAAAAGATTGAATATTTGAGGAAAAATTATCCTAAGTTTTAATGAAATGCGAATGTTCGCGCGATTAGACTTGAGGACATGAAGTCGACAAATTTAATCGTTTTCCCCTTGGATTTAGAAGTGAACAGAATAAACAAATAAATATGAAATAATTAAACAGAAAAATTATGCGGATAATGATTAAACAACAACAGTTAAATAAATGACTAAATGGTGTAAATATGCATTTTTGGATTTTTGTTTAATATTAATGAAAAGAAAATGCTTTAATAGTTTTCATTTTTTACGCATTTTTAATATGGATAAAAGTAATGAGAATTAATTAAGGAAAACAAAAATATTTTTTAAGTTTTTTAAGTTTCTATTTTTTTAAATATATTTTTAGAGTTCTATATAAGGCATTATTTTTAAAGAAATATTAAATAATCAAACTAAATGAATACCTAAAAGTTACTAACTTAAAACTAATCAAAAAAGGGAATATTTAAAATTACCTAATAAACCTAAAATTAAACTTAATAAACAAAAGGTAAAAAATGATTAAAACGTTTTAATTATATTATTTGACTAAGTTACCAATTAATTTAAACTAAGTTAGTAATATTGCTAAAAACTAAAAAAGAATAAAATAAAAAAAGTGTATTAAAAAAACGCTAGAAGAACAAACATATATGGGCCAAGGGGGTCTGAGGGGCCCAAACCAAAACTGAAGACAGGGGGGTGCAAAGGGGTTTTCGCTGGGCTTAGGCAGTTAAGTCCAAAATGCATTTCATAATTCTTGTCTTAGGGTTAACGCGTTTGGTAATTGGGATTAGGGTTAAGGTTTTTGGCAGAGCGGCGCTCATTTGTACCGTCTTCTTTGTTCTCATCTCTCTTCGCCTTATGTCCTCGCCTTCTTCTTCAATGGCCGCCTCCGACCTGCCTTCACCCGAGCCACCAATGCTTCCTCCTCCCTCCTAGCGTTGCTCAGCGATACAGTGAAGGTGATACTCTCGCTCTTTTCAATGCATTAGGCTTTTTATGATTTTGTTTGCATGTTATAATTTTCAATTTTCGATTCTGACTTCGTGTTCTTACATGATTATTGTTGAGATATTGAAAAGGAAGAAGAGAAACAAGGTTACCTTTATGGAGGATGGAGGGAAGGCGTTATGGAGGCTCGTTGGCGGAGGGGGAAATACAATGAGGCTGTGAGCTTGGAGGTCCTGGTACTCTGTACTCTTTATCTCCTTTGTTGCCTCGATGTATGCTTTTTCTTCTTCTTTCTGCTACTGTATGTTGGGTTGTTGCCTGGATTATCTTTTCCTTCTTCTGCCTTTACTACTGTATGCTTCGCTTATGGCTAATGATGAACATGTTGAGGCCTTCGTATGCTTGGGTTTGGTTTTTGAGCGTGTATGGTTTAGGCCATTACAAGTTGCACTGGTTTTTGATCGTGATATAGTAAGTTTTGGGGCTTGATGGTTTAGGCCATTACAAGTTGTATTGGTTTTGATACTTGAAAGGGTTTTGGTTCTACTGGTTTAGGCCAATGTTGTGTTTAACATGTTATTGGTTTTATGCAGTAGGTGTTGATACAGGTTGTATTGGTTTTGATACTTGAACTGGTTTTGGTTCTACTGGTTTCGGTTAGGCTGGACAACAGGTTATGGTTTTAGGTTCTGATATGGTTTATGCAGTGGGCTATGGTTTTGATTTATGTTGTAGTTTTTTTGGTTTGATGTTTGATGGTGGTGGAGGGTTTTGATAATGGTTATGTATGGTACTGGTTTTCTGTATTATGCAGTAGGAATGGTTTTTGAAATGGTTTTAAGGTTGATGGAAATTTTGTTTATGCTTGGAGAAAAATGGCTTTGTGTCTTTGTTTTACAGTTGAGCGTGGAAGGCTTGTGCAGGTTCTCAACTCTCTTTCTCTCTTGAAGGGGTTTTGTGTTATGTTACAGTTTTGCTTGGCATCTCCTCTTTATGCCACAGGTTTTGAATATTTAACTATATTTCCTTAGCCTCTGCACAATACTGCTTCATATGGTTTGTTTGTATTCCTTTCTTATGCTCCTTTTTTTCTACTGAGTTACTGCTGTAGCTTTGTTTTATAACTCCTTCTGCCTAAACCAAAATCTGTAAAACCATCTTTCTATCTCTCTTCTCTCTCTTAAGTACATTTGATGCATTAAGATGATGTACTGTACTGTATTCTGAAATTGCATAGGCTGGAACATGATGTAAAAGGAAATATATTATGCTTGCAAAATGGTTTTGAACTGCATATTTCTTTTGACTTCTGCATGGCACAGTAGGAGCCTATTTGTTTTGGCCTCTTCCTATGTGCAGGGCAAAGGTTTACGTTGGCCTTCTTTTGAACATGTCATGTTTATGCATATGCTGTTGCTTTTTGTATGTTGTGTATATTTTTGAAATATGCATTTTTTGGCATAAGAAATTATGCATATGCAGTTGGCCCTTTTTTTAAAATGCAATTGATTTTAAATATGCAGTTTTGAAAAATAAAATGAATTTGTGCATGTTTTAAATTGTGCATTCATTTATGAAAATAAAAATTCCTCCCTTTTTTGTGAACCGGGAGAAATCCCGTGATTTGCAAAAAAGGGTAAACTGATTCCAGCCGTTGCTTTTAATGATGAACACTGAAATAATTTTCTGCTTTTAATCATTTATTTATTTCTAACTTTTCTTTTAATTGTTTTTGCAGGTAAAATTAAATGAGCAGACAAAAGCATTGGATAGAAGATTTAGAATTAGAATCTTAGAAAAATAGTTCTATTTTACTTTAAGCTTTTATGTAATTTGTTATTATAAATATTTTGTAAATAATACAATATTTAAATAACAATTGTAATAAAATAGAATAAAGTGAAATAAAATTCTATTATTTCCCAGTCAATTCTTTTTCTTTCCAATTATTTATTTATCGTTTATAATTCTTTAAATTGTATAATAATTGAAAATCAATTTCAATCACTTAAATTCAGAATAATAAATGAATAAATAAACATCATTGGTCAATTAATAATTTCAATTATTTAATCCGTTATTCATAATTTTCTAAATTATAATAATTAAAAATAGAATTTCAATTATTTAACTTAGAATGATAAATAATTAAATAACCATTATTGACCAATTAATGAACTTCTTTTCAAATATTTATTATATTATTCATAAATATTTAAATTATGTAATAACTGAAAATAAATTCCAATTATTTAAATTTAAGATAATAAATAATAAATAAACACTGTCTGAACGATTAATATGCCTCTTTTCAAATATTTATTTTATTATTTATAGATCTTTGAATTATATAATAAATTTAGCGTTCAAAAATAAACAGCTCTCGACCTGAAAAAGTTATGAATTTTTAAAAATCAAAAGATCAAAACACTTGCAATGTAATGATGCAGATGGGAGATGGTATCTTAGGTCAAAATTTGGGGTACAACAGCTGCCCCTATTTAAGTTTCTTCTATCCGAAGATATGAAGATTGAAATCTTTGTTTCGACGAGATTGAAGGTACTTAAATAGATAATTACGCAAATTTTGTCCTAAGATGCCGCCCTTATGTTTGATATGAATGCAGTGATTGAATTCACAGAGAAAGATATTGTATGAAACAAGACGATACTGGAGGAGTCAAACACCAACAAAACACAGAGACGTGGATCATACACTACTGGGGAAACGAGCCATCGATCTCAAATGACAGACTCCTGACGGCGAATAAAATTGAGGGAATACGACCTCTGACCCTAGCGAAGAAGGCATCTTGCATAGGCCAATAAAACAGATTATTTATCCAAAACAGTGAGTTCACAACTCGAAGCCAGCGAATAGACAAAAAGTACCAAATTTACTGATGATGGATTACCGACTTCTGAAGGTAATGATTCATGAGAAGCTTCTCTGCGAGATTTCCCGAGATATACTCATTAATGCTGATATAATAATATTGTAGATACGCAAGTTGTTCAAATAAAGAAACTGCCACTTGCTGTCGTCCAAAGAAAATACCGATAACGTACAAGCTGCTCAAGTAAAGAGGCTGCCACTTGCTGTCGTCCAAAGAAAATACCAATAACATACAAGCTGCTCAAATAAAGAGGTTGCCACTTGCTGTCGTCCAAAGAAAATACCAATAACATACAAGTTGCTCAAATAAAGAGGCTGCCACTTGCTGTCGTCCAAAAAAAATACCAATAGCATACAAGCTGCTCAAATAAAGAGGCTGCCACTTGCTGTCGTCCAAAGAAAATACCGATAACGTACAAGTTGCTCAAGTAAAGAGGCTGCCACTTGCTGTCGTCCAAAGAAAATACCAATAACATACAAGCTGCTCAAATAAAGAGGCTGCCACTTGCTGTCGTCCAAAGAAAATACCAATAACATACAAGCTGCTCAAATAAAGAGGTTGCCACTTGCTGTCGTCCAAAAAAAATACCAATAACATACAAGCTGCTCAAATAAAGAGGCTGCCACTTGCTGTCGTCCAAAAATAATAATGCACAAGTTGCTCGTGAAGAGTTGCCGCTTGTCGTTTTCCACAAGATAAAATGACGTACAAGTTGCTCGTGAAGAGCTGTCGCTTGTCGTTTTTCCAAAAATAATAATAACGCACAAGTTGCTCAAATAAAGAGACTGCCGCTTGCCGCTTTCCAAAATAATAACGCACAAGTTGCTCGTGAAGAGCTGCCGCTTGTCGTTTTTTTTAAAAATAATGATGACGCACAAGTTGCTCGTGAAGAGCTGCCGCTTGTCGTTTTCTGATGATGTCTATAACGTACAAGTTGCTCGTGAAGAGCTTCCGCTTGTCGTCTTCCAATAATAATAACGCACAAGTTGCTCGTGAAGAGCTGCCGCTTGTCGTTTTCCAACGATGATAATATACGTACAAGTTGCTCGTGAAGAGCCGCCGCTTGTCGTTTTCCGAAGAGTAACTCAGAAAGAAGTTGCGATGACCCTGGAAGAGAATAAAATCTTCGTCAAAGAGAATCATGAATCAGTCCATTCCCGAGGAGATCACATATAAATGTGCAAAATAAATGCACCATCTGTCTAGGTCGCGATTTCACTGGGAAAAATCATGAGATAGCCTATGCAAGAGACAACAACTTCATCCAGGAATAACTAAAGAGAAAAACAGTCAAACAAGACTCCACCCAATGAGAAAGCAACTCGATTGGGGAATTCATCCTATCCAGAAATGGACAAGGTGAGCTAAATCAAAAATCGTCCATGAGGATTAGCTCAGTTGGCGAATTTAGCAAGGAAGCACATTTTCTGCCTAAGCTAACCTTCTACTTGGAAAGAAACATGTACGTTATTTGAATAGACAAAGTACAACCCAAAATCGATGGCAAATGTAAATATGTATGCGTGACATAAGTGTGAATGAATAAATGAATGTTATGCTGAAAAAACGAACAGATGGAATATCCTGGAGACGATAAGATGTCGCGACAAGATAGATACTCGGCCAATCTTAAAAAGACGGAAGATAACTGGAACTGGAAACACAAAGCAACGTCTGAGCGTAACACGCCACAAGGCTCAAGTCTTCTGAGGAGAAAAGCACTCAAATCCAATCTTACAAAACCAAAAGACCACTAGCAAGAAACAAAACGTACCACACTTCCGAAATCTCCCAAACAAAGATAACTGAAACAAATCTTAACTGGAACACTTGGGGAGTCACCAAACTTAGTACCACCAGAAACACGAGCTTACACAAATAACACCTCATGATGATTTTGAAACGAAACATGCTCATCATGCAAGGATAAATTACTGTATTGTTTTGCATTCCATGGCTTGACCATCTTCGGAACAACTGTTAATATTCCTTTCGTTATTCACGACACATTTTTTTAAAAATAAGAATACTTTAAGTAAATTTGTTTCAAGTATTTCCACAAAAATTAAAATTTTGCCCATAAAAGGTAAATGCTCAAATTTCATTAATAATATGGTAGTTTGCTAACAATGCGACTCCAGCGGTTTACAAAAGTTTGGGAAATAGTTCATGAAATAAAAAGGTTACACAAAAACAATGATCGCTATTCTCCCTAACAACTTCGAACTCCAAAATGTGCTCAAATGCCAAGACTGGTCTGACCAAAAGCCTGCCTAAGCGAAATACTTCTTGACTGCATCGACGTTCATGGGACGCGGGAGTTCTTCACCGTCCATATTGGTGAGAACCAAAGCACCTCCAGAGAAAACCTTCTTAACGACATACGGTCCTTCATAATTCGGAGCCCACTTGCCCCTTGAATCAGGTTGGAAAGATAATATCTTCTTGAGCACAAGGTCACCTTCTCTGAACTCGCGTGGTCGAACCTTCTTATCAAAAGCCTTCTTCATTCTCTGCTGATATAATTGACCGTGACACAACGCTTTCAATCTCTTCTCTTCAATTAAATTCAACTGATCATATCTACTTTGACACCATTCAGCCTCAGAAAGTTTAGCTTCCATCAACACTCTCAAAGACGGAATCTCAACCTCCACGGGGAGTACGGCTTCCATACCATAAACCAGGGAAAATGGAGTTGCACCTGTTGAAGTTCGAACTGAGGTACGGTACCCGTGTAAAGCAAACGGAAGCATCTCATGCCAATCTTTATAAGTTACCACCATCTTCTGGACAATCTTCTTGATATTCTTGTTAGCAGCTTCAACAGCCCCATTCATCTTCGGTCTGTAAGGAGAAGAATTATGATGTTCGATCTTGAACTCTTCACAAATCTCTCTCATCATCTTGTTATTCAAATTCGAACCATTATCAGTGATAATCTTGCTCGGGACGCCGTATCGACAAATGATCTGATTCTTGATAAATCTGACTACCACCTGTCTGGTTACATTAGCATAAGATGCTGCTTCCACCCATTTAGTAAAATAATCGATCGCTACCAAAATGAAACGATGACCATTTGAAGCTTTGGGTTCAATCATTCCAATCATATCAATGCCCCACATAGAGAAAGGCCAAGGTGAAGAGATAACGTTGAGGAGGGTCGGCGGCACGTGCATCTTGTCCGCATAAATCTGGCATTTATGACACTTCTTCACATACTTGCAGCAATCAGATTCCATTGTCATCCAATAGTAACCAGCTCTCAACATCTTTCTAGCCATTGCATGTCCATTGGCATGAGTGCCAAAGGACCCTTTGTGCACTTCTTGCATCAGCATGTCTGCTTCACGTCTGTCTACACATCTGAGCAAGACCATGTCATAATTCCTCTTATACAAAACTTATTCATTGAGAAAGAAACTGCTTGCTAATCTTCTCAACGTCTTCCTATCTTTATTGGATGCCCCAGGCGGGTACTCTTGAGTTTGAAGAACACGTTTAATGTCGTAGAACCACGGTTTGTCGTCGGTGACCTCTTCTACTGAGAACACATGAGCAGATCTGTCAAGGCGCATAACTCTGATCGTAGGCACGTTGTTCCAACCATTTACTTGAAACATTAAAGACAAAGTAGCCAAAGCATCAGCCATTTGGTTCTCATCTCTAGGGATATGATGTAATTCCACTTTGTTGAAGAAAGTTAACAATCTTCTAGCATAGTCTCTGTAAGGGATCAAACCAGGATGACAAGTCTCCCATTCTCCTTTGATTTGATTAATCACCAATGCCGAATCTCCGTAAATATCAAGAATCTTAATCCTTAGATCCACCGCTTCTTCGAGACCCATAATACATGCCTCATATTCCGCCATGTTGTTCGTGCAGTCAAACCTCAATCTCGCCGTGAACGGGATGTGAGTACCTCGGGGAGTGACGATGATTGCCCCAATTCCATTTCCATAAGAGTTCACAGCTCCGTCAAATATTAAACCCCAACACGATTCGGGATCAGGTCCTTCTTCAGGTAACGGTTCTTCACAATCTTTAGCTTTCAAGTACATAACATCCTCATCTGGGAAATCAAACCTGATGGATTGATAATCGTCAATTGGTTGGTGAGCCAAATGATCGGCTAAAATACTCCCTTTGATTGCTTTCTGAGTGTGATACTCAATGTCATATTCAGACAACAACATCTGCCAACGGGCTATCCTTCCAGATAAGGCGGGCTTCTCAAAGATATACTTGATCGGATCCATTTTGGAGATCAACCAAGTGGTATGGTTAATCATATACTGGCGCAGACGGCGAGCAGCCCAAGCTAAAGCACAACAGGTTTTCTCAAGCAACGAGTATCGAGACTCACAGTCTGTGGATTTCTTACTCAGATAGTATACGGCATGTTCCTTTCTTCCAGTCTCATCTTGTTGACCAAGCACACATCCCATGGAGTCTTCCAATATGGTCAGGTACATAATCAAAGGTCTTCCTTCCACCGGAGGAATCAAAATGGGAGGTTCAAGCAAATATTCTTTGATGCTATCAAAAGCTCTCTGACAATCTTCCGTCCACACACATCCTTGGTTCTTTCGGAGAAGCTTGAAAATCGGCCCACAGGTAGCAGTCATATGAGATATAAACCTAGAAATGTAGTTCAGTCTCCCAAGGAATCCTCTTACTTGTTTTTCCGTCTTGGGGGCGGGCATTTCTCGAATAGCTTTGACTTTATCAAGATCTACTTCAATACCTTTCTGACTGACAATGAAACCCAAAAGTCTTCCAGAACGAACACCAAAAGTGCACTTGTTGGGATTCAGACGGAGTTTGTACTTCCTCAAACGCTGGAATAACTTCAACAAATGTTCCAAGTGATCCTCCTCAGTTTGTGATTTGGAAATCATGTCATCCACATAAACTTCGATCTCCTTATGCATCATGTCATGGAACAAAGCAGTCATGGCCCTTTGGTATGTTGCGCCAGCATTCCTCAAACCAAACGGCATAACCCGATAACAGAAAGTTCCCCAAGGTGTAATGAAAGCGGTATTCTCCATATCTTCTGGTGCCATCTTGATTTGATTGTAACCAGAGAAACCGTCCATGAAAGAAAAGACTTTGAACTTGGCGGTACTGTCGACCAATACGTCAATATGAGGTAACGGGAAGTCGTCCTTCGGACTAGCTCTATTCAGATCTCTATAGTCTACACACATCTGAACTTTGCCATCTTTCTTTGCAACAGGCACTATGTTGGCTAACCACTGAGGATAGACCGATGTAACAAGGAAACCTGCATTAATCTGTTTCTGAACCTCCTCTTTGATCTTGTCAGCCATATCGAGACGAGTCCTTCTCAGCTTCTGTTTGATCGGCGGACATTCAGGTCTCAACGGTAAACGATGCTCCACAATATCGTTGTCCAAACCCGGCATATCTTGGTAGGACCAAGCAAACACATCAACATACTCTTTGAGAAGCTCCAACATTTTCTCTTTAACTTCCGGGATAAGCAATGCTCCGACTTTGACTTCCTTTCTATCTTCTTCATCACCCAAATTGACCGACTCTAAAGGTTCTTCAAACAGTTGAATGATCTTCTCATCATGCTCAAGCAAACGGGAAATTTCAACAGGAATCTCTTCATCATCCTCCTCTTCGGCTCTGAACACAGGGAATTCAAAGTTGGGAGAGGGCATAGGATCACTGTTTTCGATGGTTAAGTCATGGATTAATCTGCACATATGATTATGCTTTATTTTAGAAATCGATTTGTGCAAATAGAACAAAAAGTTATTATATTTTCATATTACTACCAATTAATTTTCATTATCATTTCCCAGAAAAAGTGAAAAAAAATAAAACAGTAGTGGACAAAATAACATTTTTATTCATTGAAGGGAAATACTTGAAACAAAGGGCCCAGACATTTCTCTTTTGCCTTGGGCAGAGCAAAAGGAATTATTTTTCATAGCCCGACACAAAATACTTTTCGCCTTGGGCAGAGCGAATTTTTTCAAAGAAAAACAAAACAAAACATTACTCGGAAATGTGCATAACAATAGGAACATCAACAGCTATCCAGTTTTGGCAAACCAATCCAGGCGTCACAAAATCGGGCAAATCTTCCTCGGAATCATCCTCTATGATAGCATCAACCTCAGGATGTATAAACCCTGCACTTCGGAAAACCTCTTGAATCGGACGAACAACCACTTCTTGCTTGACTCTCGCAGACACAGGACAAAAACCAAGACCTTCCCCAGATTTGTTCTCGGGCAACGTCAACACCTGGCCCCATCCTTCGGCCGAACCACTTTCCACCACTCGCCGCGCATCCTCAAAAGAAGAGATGGATGCCCCTTGCTTCTTCACTTCATTCTTGGCAACAGAAAGACCTTGGAACTGGGTTCCAACATCCTCGTCAGCATCAATAAAAGAGAATGATGATAAATGGCTTACCACCATAGCCTGCTCTCCCCCAATCATCACTAGCTTCCCATGCCTTACAAACTTTAGTCTCTGATGGAGCGTGGAGGTGACTGCCCCCGCATCATGGATCCATGGACGACCCAATAAGCAACTGTAGGCAGCACGAATATCCATCACTTGGAAAGTGATTTGAAAAGTATGGGGACCAATTACTATAGGAAGATCCACTTCACCAATGATTGTCTTCCTAGAACCATCAAACGCTTTAACAATTACTCCACTAGGTCTCATAGGAGCACCTGGATATGAAAGCCGAGATAATGTAGTGTTGGGCATCACATTCAACGACGAACCTGTATCCACCAACACACTTGATAAGGTATCATTTCCACAACTTACTGAGATATGCAAAGCCATATTATGGTTTCTCCCCTCCTCTGGGAGTTCTTCATCACTGAAACCAAGATTGTTACACGAAGTAATATTTCCCACAATCCCATCAAACTGGTCAACCGTCACATCATGATCCACGAACGCCTGGTCCAAGACCTTCATCAAAGCTTCTCTATGGGCACCAGAATCTCTCAGTAAAGCAAGCAAAGAAATCTTGGAAGGAGTTTGCAAAAGCTGGTCTACAATCTTATATTCACTTCTCTTGATAAGCTTCAGAATCTCATCATCCTCAGGGCGAGGGATAGGTTCACTGGATCGGCCTATCTCAACCCTTGGTTCAACATTTCTCACTGGAACTTCTGCAGGTATGGATCTCCTGACTTGAACTTCTGGTCTCTTCAAAGGTACTGCTGCAAAAACACGTCCACTTCTCGTAACTCTACTCACATCAGCAATGTTAACAAAAGACGGTCTTGTTGGTATAGGGACTTCTACCCCATTCTCAATCATTGTGGCATTATACTTATACGGTACAGCTTGGTCTGAGTTGTAAGGCACAGGACCAGGTGGGTAAATAATCAAAGGATCAACAGGTGCAGTCTGACTGTCGTAAGCAATCTCTACTGATTCAGGCAAATTGAATTGTGGTATGATAACATTCACTTCATCCTCCGGATCTCTGTCATACGTAATAGTGATAACTCTCTGGTCTAGCAACTTCTGAATGTCCTCCTTCACAATAGGACAATCAACCTCTCTTGAACAAAATTCACAAACATCATAATCATGTTGATGCTTAACAAAGGCAAGTCTTCTCAAACTCTGATGTAACCTGATCAACGATTCTCTTATGTGTTCAACTTGAAAAACTCGAAACTTCCCCGGACAACCTTCCACCATATTCACTGAAGCTGCCCCATGTCGAGGCAAAGGATTATCTCTAACATTTGGATTAACATCTTTGAAAGACAAGATATCATTCTTAATCAATCTCTGCACGTCCGCCTTCAAAGCAAAACAGTTCTCAAGGTTGTGCCCCGGCGACCCTTGATGATACTCACAAAACTGATCCGCCTTGTACCACGGGGAAGTACTGTTCGGTGCGACATGAGGAGGCTTTGTCGTTATGAGATTCTTTCTAATAAGAGCAGGGAACAATTCAGTATAAGTCATAGGAATGGCATCGAATTGCGGTTTTCTTGGTGAACGGTTCGGATTGTTGAATGGATAAGCCTGTTGTCGAGGCTGCTGCTGAAATGGTCGTTGTTGAGTTGGTGGAGTTTGATGAGCTGGGGTCATCAAAGCTGGGCGGACAGCCGGAGTGACTGCCGCAACGTGAGAGTAACCTCTCCTTGGTCTACCTGGGAACAAAGCGCTGACATCCTGCTCTTTTCTTTTCGGGAAAACACTTCCAAACTTCTTAGTACTGCTAGACAGACTTCCTTCTTTAACCAAACGCCCTTCACGAATCCCTTCCTCTAACCGCATGCCCATGCTTACCATTTCGGTGAAGTCACTGGGTGCGCTAGCTATCATTCTTTCATAGTAAAAGGAACCTAAATTCTTCAAAAATATCTTCGTCATCTCTTTCTCCTCAAGAGGTGGATATATTTGAGCAGCGATTTCACGCCACCTCTGGGCGTATTCCTTAAAAGATTCTCGGTCTCTTTGCGACATCGCCCGGAGTTGATCCCTGTCCAGTGCCATGTCAACGTTGTACTTATACTGGTGAACAAAGGCTTCGCTAAGATCGTTGAAGTTGCGGATCCGAATACTGTCTAAACCCATATACCACTTTAGAGCAGCACCCGTCAAACTATCTTGAAAATAGTGAATCAATAAGTCATGATCATCAGAATACGTAGACATCTTTCTCACGTACATTGTCAAATGACTTCTAGGACACGAATCACCCTTATATCTTTCAAAGTCTGGCACTTTGAATTTTGCTGGAATCTTGACATTCGGAACTAAACAAAGGTCATGCGTGTTCTTTCCAAACAGATCCTTCCCCTTTAACGCTCTAAGCTCCTTCTGCATTTCCTGGAACGGATCTTGAAATTCTTCCATTCTATCAAAGAGACCCAAACTTTCAGCAAGCTCGGCAGGATAAGTAGGTTCATTCAAGTATGGCACGGAGTGGACCACAGGAGCGACAGTTGTCATTATCGGTTGCGGAAAAGGTGTCACAGACGGAATTACTGGCGGCATGGCAGTTGTCTCTGGCTGAGGAAGAGACAAAGCAGGTTGAAACAAAGGTTGTACGGCAGGCTGATACCCCTCTGGCAAAAAGTTGTAAGGCATTCCCCACGGAAAACCTTTCGGCATCTGATGTTGAAGCGAAGAGTTGATTTGAGTCACAGAGGTTGGAACGGTGACAATCTCGGTAACCACTGGAGTTGAAGTCTGAATCTCGGCAGCTGTAGTCGATGGCTGATTCTGAACAGCCACCAAGCTTTCCACTAACGCAGTTAACTTTTCCATCTCGATACGAAGGGTAGAAACCTCCCCACGAAGCTCATGATTTTCCTGTTCCAGATCTTCCATTTTCCTCTGACGATTGACTCGAGTGTCGTATCGGTGAGACAGCTTGACAACCTTTGGAGTGGAAAAAGAAACAAGGATAAGACTCTAGGAAACATGTGAAGTGAAATGTTGAATGATGCATGATGTGCGATGCAAATGATGATTCATTTTAATAGTTTTTCAAGGAACTTCGATAATTTTGCATACATCAATGGTAAAGGAATTTGGAAAAACGAAAACTCAATCCATTAATTGAAAACAGTAAATTACAACTTACAACTTGGAATATCAAAACAATAAATTACAACTTTGGGATAACAACCCAATAATAAAAGCAGTAAATTACAACTTCGAAACATGAAATCCATAATAAAGCGATAAATTACAATTTTAAAACATGAAGTCCAAAATAAAGCAATAAATTACAACTTTGGAGCATGAAGCCCATAAAGCAATAAATTACAACTTTGGAGCATGAAGCTCTTTTACATAGTTTTACAAAATGACATCAATAAAATAAAACTAAAAGCTAAAGATCACTCAGAATCATCAGATGAGGGACCAAACACCAACTGTAACCGGAGCTTCTTGATCTTCTCTTCATAAAAGTCTTCCATCTCTTTCTTCTCAGCTAACAGTCGATCAATGATTTCCTTCTGTGGGTTAGGAACGAGAGCCACGCTTACCGAACCTTCCTTCTTCCTCTTCCTTTCACCAGCATACTTCTTCAGTAAAGCATCCTTTTGACGAAGTTTCTCATCGTGATCAATGAACCAGCCGTCTTGAATAAAGAGTAACTCCTCCTTTTCCTTTAGCTGTCGAGTCAGGACTCGATTCTCATATTCAGACATATTGTACTTTTCTTTCCAAGCATCCCTCTCGGACTTCATCCTAGCCAGATTTCCTTGGTATTCTCCTATATTCGCGATAGGGATAACAACAGATGATGATGCAACGGTAGGGAATAAAGGTTTCTCAAGTTTATAGGGCATCTTGAGAATACAAGCCCTAGCACGGACCCATTGTAGGTAAGGCTCCAAAGAAACGGCACCTCTATGTCCTAACATATCTCTCCCTTTCCTATGGATGTGGCGCCAAGCTCCTTCGATCTCCCTCTTAGCTGCCTGATGATCTTGTCCTTCCTGTAGAAAGAAACCACTCACATGGATGTTGTTTGGCTTATCTCTCATCGGGTACCCAAACTGACGGCGCGCGAGAATAGGGTTATAGTTAATTCCACCTCTCGTACCGAGAAGAGGCACGTTAGGAAAAGCACCACAGCTATCGATGATCTTTACGTTGTAGTAAACTCGATTATACCAATCAATGTCGAAATGAGTGAGAGCCATAATCTTTGGCGCCCATCGCGGCTCCTTCTCGAGATCCCAAAAAATATCAGACCCAGGTAGATGAGAAACATACCACTGATACAACAACGGTGCACAACAAATAATCATCCCTCCTTGATAAGAATTTCGAAGATGGATGGAGTAGTAGGTATCTCCTAGTAGCGTAGGGACCGGATTTCCAATCAAGAAAATTCTGATGGCGTTGATATCCACAAACTTATCAATGTTAGGGAACAAGAATAGACCATAAGCGAGTAAAGCAAACACGTCTTCAAAGGCAACAGTATCTTTTATCTCAGCGAAATGACGAGCTTTCCTCAACAAAAACTGCGCAGACAAACCTCGGATCCCCCCTTTTGTAGTCATGTTCTCCTCTATCTCTGACTTCTTCAAGTGGGTGATAGTCGCTATCTCGTGAGATTTGGGCTCCTCTTCTAATCCAGAAAAAGGAACACAGTCGGTGATCGGCAAACCAAGTATGTAGGAGTACTCTTCTAAGGTGGGCATCAACTGGTAATCCGGAAAGGTGAAACATCGGTACAAAGGATCGTAGAATTGAACCAACTTATTGAGTATGCCTTCCTTCATCTTGCGCTTCATGAGAGGTATAATGGACCCATACTTTCTCTGAAAATCCGTCGGGTTCTCGATCTTCGGAATCAAACTCTTCAGTTCTTCAATCTCGGGCTCCTTAAAACTAAAGCTTCGAGTATTTCTCCTTCCAAATTCCATAATAACCTGAGATGTCTGCAAAAATCATTCCGAAGTTCCTCGAAAAACAAGTTTCTTATAAAGATGTTGATGAATGCATGAATGAATGATAATGCAACAGTCACACACAAGTTCACAAACATGGGGTTCAAAGGTTCAACGTTCAGCATGGAGTCAAGGGTAAAGCCCACCCCAAGGTATGTACTAATGGTTCAAACACACCTGTAAGACAAGGTTCTAAGAGTTCCCAGAGTCTACGTTCCTCCTTCGGATATTACCAACGTCTTGATTACTCAATAATTAGCAATATTCTCAAGAGAAACTCGTCTGAGCGTAGCATCGCGTAACAACTACTTCCGAATTACTCCGTTATAGTCTCCGCGCTACACCTAAAAAGGCCAAGATGGGTTAGGGTTCTACGGTCCTCAACTTCTCGGGCTCCTAGGTCGAAAATAATAATGTCTTCCCGATTACTTGGTAAACAAATATTAAGTTCAAGAGGGCCTTCCATTGAGTGGGGGATCTCATGCCTCCTTCTTCGGGATTACTCCCTCAAAGTTAACATGACTGTACCGCCCGTCCTATTCCTTAAGCGTTACTTAATCCGGGTATAGGATTCGTCCTTTGCAAAAAAAAAACCTAAACACCCCAATTTAAACACATAATCAAACAAAACAAATAATAATAAAATAGATAAAACAAACTAGGCTTAACCCACTTAGGGATGGACCAGCAAGAGGTCAATCTGTCCCCAGCAGAGTCGCCAATTCTGTAGCGATAAAAAATGTAGCGGGGGTAAATCGGAGATCGAATTATTGATTAATTCGTCTCACCAAAAGCAAGAGTCGCCACCGCGCTTTATTGTTTCCAAGGGAAAAGGGGAAAGAGTGAAATAAAACTCTAAATATGCAATGTAAATAATACTTTTAAAAGTAATAAAAAATACAAGGCGTTTTTGAAAAGAGATCTATGGTTCGGGGGTTGGTTATACAATGGGAAGGTATTAGCACCCAATGTATCTATAGTACTCTATAGGAACCTTTTGAAATATCTGTTTATTAAAATTGTTCGTTTGATTGAAAAATGAATCGTTTTGGCCGAAAAAGGGGTACGGACGGGTTTTTGAAGATACGACGACCTAATGTCGAAGTTTTTGCTTAAAGGGTATAAGTTTTGAAAAGATTGAATATTTGAGGAAAAATTATCCTAAGTTTTAATGAAATGCGAATGTTCGCGCGATTAGACTTGAGGACATGAAGTCGACAAATTTAATCGTTTTTCCCTTGGATTTAGAAGTGAACAGAATAAACAAATAAATATGAAATAATTAAACAGAAAAATTATACGGATAATGATTAAACAGCAACAGTTAAATAAGTGACTAAATGGTGTAAATATGCATTTTTGGATTTTTGTTTAATATTAATGAAAAGAAAATGCTTTAATAGTTTTCATTTTTTACGCATTTTTAATATGGATAAAAGTAATGAGAATTAATTAAGGAAAACAAAAATATTTTTTAAGTTTTTTAAGTTTCTATTTTTTTTAATATATTTTTAGAGTTCTATATAAGGCATTATTTTTAAAGAAATATTAAATAATCAAACTAAATGAATACCTAAAAGTTACTAACTTAAAACTAATCAAAAAAAGGGAATATTTAAAATTACCTAATAAACCTAAAATTAAACTTAATAAACAAAAGGTAAAAAATGATTAAAACGTTTTAATTATATTATTTGACTAAGTTACCAATTAATTTAAACTAAGTTAGTAATATTGCTAAAAACTAAAAAAGAATAAAATAAAAAAAGTGTATTAAAAAAAAGCTAGAAGAACAAACATATATGGGCCAAGGGGGTCTGAGGGGCCCAAACCAAAACTGAAGACAGGGGGGGTGCAAAGGGGTTTTCGCTGGGCTTAGGCAGTTAAGTCCAAAATGCATTTCATAATTCTTGTCTTAGGGTTAACGCGTTTGGTAATTGGGGTTAGGGTTAAGGTTTTTGGCAGAGCGGCGCTCATTTGTACCGTCTTCTTCGTTCTCATCTCTCTTCGCCTTATGTCCTCGCCTTCTTCTTCAATGGCCGCCTCCGACCTGCCTTCACCCGAGCCACCAATGCTTCCTCCTCCCTCCTAGCGTTGCTCAGCGATACAGTGAAGGTGATACTCTCGCTCTTTTCAATGCATTAGGCTTTTTATGATTTTGTTTGCATGTTATAATTTTCAATTTTCGATTCTGACTTCGTGTTCTTACATGATTATTGTTGAGATATTTAAAAGGAAGAAGAGAAACAAGGTTACCTTTATGGAGGATGGAGGGAAGGCGTTATGGAGGCTCGTTGGCGGAGGGGGAAATACAATGAGGCTGTGAGCTTGGAGGTCCTGGTACTCTGTACTCTTTATCTCCTTTGTTGCCTCGATGTATGCTTTTTCTTCTTCTTTCTGCTACTGTATGTTGGGTTGTTGCCTGGATTATCTTTTCCTTCTTCTTCCTTTACTACTGTATGCTTCGCTTATGGCCAATGATGAACATGTTGAGGCCTTCGTATGCTTAGGTTTGGTTTTTGAGCGTGTACGGTTTAGGCCATTACAAGTTGCACTGGTTTTTGATCGTGATATAGTAAGTTTTGGGGCTTGATGGTTTAGGCCATTACAAATTGTACTGGTTTTGATACTTGAAAGGGTTTTGGTTCTACTGGTTTAGGCCAATGTTGTGTTTAACAGGTTATTGGTTTTATGTAGTAGGTGTTGATACAGGTTGTATTGGTTTTGATACTTGAACTGGTTTTGGTTCTACTGGTTTCGGTTAGGCTGGACAACAGGTTATGGTTTTAGGTTCTGATATGGTTTATGCAGTGGGCTATGGTTTTGATTTATGTTATAGTTTTTTTGGTTTGATGTTTGATGGTGGTGGAGGGTTTTGATAATGGTTATGTATGGTACTGGTTTTCTGTATTATGCAGTAGGAATGGTTTTTGAAATGGTTTTAAGGTTGATGGAAATTTTGTTTATGCTTTGAGAAAAATGGCTTTGTGTCTTTGTTTTACAGTTGAGCGTGGAAGGCTTGTGCAGGTTCTCAACTCTCTTTCTCTCTTGAAGGGGTTTTGTGTTATGTTACAGTTTTTCTTGGCTTTTCCTCTTTATGCCACAGGTTTTGAATATTTAACTATATTTCCTTAGCCTCTGCACAATACTGCTTCATATGGTTTGTTTGTATTCCTTTCTTATGCTCCTTTTTTTCTACTGAGTTACTGCTGTAGCTTTGTTTTATAACTCCTTCTGCCTAAACCAAAACCTGTAAAACCATCTTTCTATCTCTCTTCTCTCTCTTAAGTACATTTGATGCATTAAGATGATGTACTGTACTGTATTCTGAAATTGCATAGGCTGGAACATGATGTAAAAGGAAATATATTATGCTTGCAAAATGGTTTTGAACTGCATATTTCTTTTGACTTCTGCATGGCACAGTAGGAGCCTATTTGTTTTGGCCTCTTCCTATGTGCATGGCAAAGGTTTACGTTGGCCTTCTTTTGAACATGTCATGTTTATGCATATGCTGTTTCTTTTTGTATGCTGTGTATATTTTTAAAATATGCATTTTTTGGCATAAGAAATTATGCATATGCAGTTGGCCCTTTTTTTAAAATGCAATTGATTTTAAATATGCAGTTTTGAAAAATAAAATGAATTTGTGCATGTTTTAAATTGTGCATTCATTTATGAAAATAAAAATTCCTCCCTTTTTTGTGAACCGGGAGAAATCCCGTGATTTGCAAAAAAGGGTAAACTGATTCCAGCCGTTGCTTTTAATGATGAACACTGAAATAATTTTCTGCTTTTAATCATTTATTTATTTCTAACTTTTCTTTTAATTGTTTTTGCAGGTAAAATTAAATGAGCAGACAAAAGCATTGGATAGAAGATTTAGAATTAGAATCTTAGAAAAATAGTTCTATTTTACTTTAAGCTTTTATGTAATTTGTTATTATAAATATTTTGTAAATAATACAATATTTAAATAAAAATTGTAATAAAATAGAATAAAGTGAAATAAAATTCTATTATTTCCCAGTCAATTCTTTTTCTTTCCAATTATTTATTTATCATTTATAATTCTTTAAATTGTATAATAATTGAAAATCAATTTCAATCACTTAAATTCAGAATAATAAACGAATAAATAAACATCATTGGTCAATTAATAATTTCAATTATTTAATCCGTTATTCATAATTTTCTAAATTATAATAATTAAAAATAGAATTTCAATTATTTAACTTAGAATGATAAATAATTAAATAACCATTATTGACCAATTAATGAACTTCTTTTCAAATATTTATTATATTATTCATAAATCTTTAAATTATGTAATAACTGAAAATAAATTCCAATTATTTAAATTTAAGATAATAAATAATAAATAAACAATGTCTGAACGATTAATATGCCTCTTTTCAAATATTTATTTTATTATTTATAGATCTTTGAATTATATAATAACTGAAAATAAATTCCAATTATTTAAATTTAAGATGATAAATAATTAATAAACATCATTTAAGTCTTGATCAGTTAATAAATTTAGCGTTCAAAAATAAACAGCTCTCGACCTGAAAAAGTTATGAATTTTTAAAAATCAAAAGATCAAAACACTTGCAATGTAATGATGCAGATGGGAGATAGTATCTTAGGTCAAAATTTGGGGTACAACATAGTGTGTAGCTATTGTTGTAATGTCCTGGCTCTGGTATAAAGACATGTGACGTCATCGGGTTCTGAATATACACTACTGGAAGAAAACATGTGGTAGATAGATAAACAGATGATGGGTGGATGGATGGATAGATAGATGATAGATAGATAGATAGACAGATAGATAGATAGATAGATAGATAGATAGATAGACAGATAGATAGACATATAGATAGACAGATAAATAGACAGATAGATAGAAAGATAGATAGACAGATAGATAAACATATAGATAGACAGATAGATAGACAGATAGATAGACAGATAGAAAGACAGATAAACAGATAGACATATAGACAGACAGATAGACAGAGAGACAGATAGACATATAGACAGACAGATAGACAGAGAGACAGACAAAGAGACAGACAGAGAGACAGATAGACAAAAAGATAGACAAACAGACAGATAGACAAATAGACATACAGACAGACAGACAGACATGGAGACAGATAGACACACAGACAGACAGACAGATAGACAGACAGACAGACAGACAGACAGACAGACAGATAGACAGACAGACAGACAGATTGACAGATAGATAGACAGATAGACAGATAAACAGATAGATAGATGGACAGATAGACAGATAGACATACAGACAGATAGATAGACAGATAGACAGACAGACAGACATACATACAGACATACATATAGACATACATACAGACAGATAAACAGATAGACAGATAGGGTTTAAAAATGCAATATATGTGTCAATTTGAAACACGTATGTGTCGACACAGATGAAAAATTTCAGCATGTGTTGACCTGAATGATTGTATGTGTCGACACATATGCAAATGCTTTACATGCTTCATTATTGATCCACATGTGTCGACTCATACATCGTATGTGTCCATACATAGACATGTTTTTCTTGTAAAAACTCATTTTTAATGCATTATGCCTTTTCAAAAAATATTCTAAATGTATTCTAAGATCTCTAATGCAAAGGTGCACATAAAAACTAATAAATACCATTCAATATACCTAAATGCTAAGTTTGTCCTAGTTTTGACACCATGCAAAACATCTAATGGGCAAGTACACTCACACCCACTCTATATAAAATTTCTAATCCACATTTCAACCTGCTTGATAAGATTTATGGGCCAAGAATAAATGAAAATGTTATGGAGAAGCATGCTATGAATAACACTTTTCACAAGCTGGACTCTATCAACAATAAATAAGAGAGAGGTTTTCCAAGATGAAAGTTTGTTTTTGATAGAATCAAAAATAGGATTAAGGTTCTTAGATTTAGGTTTACCCCTAAAGATAGGAACTCCAAGTTAAGTGAAGACAAAATCACCAATGTTGAACCCTAACTTATGAGCAATAAGATTAAGCCTATTATTGGAGATGGATCTAACATAGGTGAAGGATTGGTTTTCTGATCTGAAATGTTAGCATAATTCTCAAATAGGCCCAGTAAAACATCAATGTTAGAAAGTTTTCCTTTGCAAAAAATGACCACATCAATAGAATAAAGAGAGTGAGAAGGAACTTTCATAGCTCTGCAACCATTGGTCAAATCAAGCTTTCCATGCTCAACAAGCATAATGATACCTCTGCTGAGAACCTCCTCAACAATACAAAAATTGAGAGGGGACAAGGGGTCACCTTGTCTGACACCTATCTGACATGAAAAATAACCACGAAGAGCTCCATTAAGAGAAATAGAAAGTTTAGAAGAATGAAAAATAGTGTTGATCCAATTGCAAAAGGTATCATATAAGCTAAATTATTTCAAAACCTTTAAGAGGAAGCTTCATTCCAGCGTGTCAAAGGCTTTAACCGTGTTCATCTTAAGGAACAAGTTACAACCACTAGATTTTTTTGGAAGAAGATTAATTGCTTCAAAAGTGATGCCAATACAATCCCTTATGATTCTACCATGTATGAAGCCCTTTTGCTCCTTAGAAATGATGTTTAGCATAATGGAACTAAGCCTCTCAACATGAATTTTGGAAAGGGTTTTGAATTTGAAGTTAGCCATGGGATAGACCTGAATTGATCCATAATATCTTCATTGTCCTTCTTGGGAATGAGCACAATAAAATTTGAATTGAAGTTGGGAAGGATATAGTTTATTGTAAAGAATTCCATCACAACGTTGACCATATCCTCCTTAATGATATCCCAATAATTTTGAAAGAAATCTCCCCCAAAACCACCAGGCCTAGAAGTATTATTAGGATTTATAGCAATGACATCATTGTGAATTTCCTCAACAAATTGCAAGATGGTTAGCAGTTGATTGATGTCCTGAGTGATGAGCTTAGGAATAACTTCTTAAATGAGGTCACTGTCCTGCAAAATGGAAGAAGAATTAAATAGATTAGTGAAGTGATTTACAACATGATCAACAATATCATTATGATTAGTAAGAAATTTATCCTCCACTCTCAAAGAAATAATTCTTTTAGTGGAGTGATTATTTTAGTCAGTTGATGAAAATAAGAACTATTGTGATCTCCCTTAAGAGCCCATTTGATTCTAAATTTTTCCTTCCAAAACTCCTCTCAAAAGAGAGAGCTTGTTCCAAGTCAATGTGAGCTTATTTTTCTTGCGCAGAAAGAAGATCAGAGTAGCCAGAAGTGTTTATCAAGGTCTGAACAATATCTAAATTGGCCTCAACATTTTTGAGATTCTCATGAAAATTTCCAAATACTAATTTATTTCAAGTCTTGAGATTATCTTTGAGGATTTTGAGCTTTTTGTTTAAGATATATGAATGGCAACCTATGATAGTAGTGTTCCAACTGTCCAAGATAACCTTCTTGCAATCCTTGTGAAGGCTCCACATATTGAAGAATCTTAACTAGGATGAATGCTTGATACTATTGGTATTAAATTAGAGAAGAAGAGGAAAATTATTCGATCTGGATTTTGTTAGAGAAAGGCAAGAAATTGAAGAATAACCTTCAATAAGATCAATATTGCAAATACTTCTGTCAAGTCTATTTTGGGTTTTTTTATTGCCTCTGCAACCATTATTCCATGTGAACTCAATGCCTTTGGTAGGGAGATGGATCAGGTTATAAGAATCAGTCCACAGTCTAAAATCCTCCATATGGGTGGAGGCATGACTATGTCTGCCCTTATATTCATGAAAGCCAAGCACAACATTGAAATCTTCAACAAAACACTAAGGGCCATGATGAGAGGCATGAATAAAGGCTAAAGTATTCCATAGATTCCTTCTTTTGATGTAGCTAGTTGAAGCATATATGATAGAAAATGGAGATTATGGCTATCATTGTTGATATAAAAAGATATTCACCGGTCATCCACACTAAAAACAGTAGGATAAAGGTGGATGGAGCAAAGGCACCAGAAGGCTAAATCAATCCTGTTATTCACTGCAAAAAAACTTGAGGGACAAGTTATTGAGCCAGGATTTAGGAAAATCATTAGCCTTTATCCAAGGTTTAAATGAGAAGATGAAATGGGGTTTATGCTTAAGGATGATCCTTTTTAGGACTAACTTTGTAGGAGAGTTAGTCAAGCCTCTAGTGTTCCAAAACATGTAAATCATTAGGATGATTTGGACAAATAAACCCTTGGCCTTGTGGTATAGGTATTCATATAGTTGGCAGTCTTGGCTTTACTTTTTATCTCTTTCTTGATCTAGGGACAACTGTCTGGAAGTCCTGATTATCAACATCTTAATCTTCAATCTCAGTCATAGCAACCCAAGAATTTTGGAGGAAAATGAGATTTGCATCCTTCGGAAGAGTGGCATCCTTGATCCCTTCAAGGGGTTGAGTTGCATCCACAAAATACAAATCTTGAGTATTATCATCATCGTCCAAGCCTTCTCCTACTAGGTGTTGGGACTGTCTTGAACATGAGAAACTTATGTGTCATGAGTATCAAGATTAACAACCTTTAAATTTATATTATCCACAAGGTCAAAAAAAAAACATCATTAGGTGTGGGAACCACTGTAGCATCATTATTCAGATTATTATATTTCTCCTTGGAAGTATTGTTGTTGTCTTTCTCCTTTTGAGGCCGCGCTGTTAGCAGAGTTTCCATCATTGTTTTGATCAACATATTTGGAAAATATGTTTTCTCGAATAGTTGTTTATTCCTCTGAGCTAGAACATCTTCCCTAATGGTTGGTTCTTTTGTGTATTTGGGTTGTTGTATCTTAACCATTTGTTGGGTACTTCTTACAATGAGAGCCATCATGACCAATAACCTTGCACATGTCACAAAAATCTGGTATGTTTTCATACTCCAACTCTACAAAGAATGCAAAACCTTTCCTTTTGACTAAAACCTTATATCTCGAGTAACTAAGCTAGTTAATATCAACAAGAACCCTCATAAAGTGACCAAAATTTCTATCAAATATGGATTTGTTTATGGTCAAATCAGTGTAAATAGATGTTCCAACACTACTTGCAATAGCAAAAAGGATTTAGGGACGCTAATACTCTTGTGCCAGACCAAATATATGAATCCAAACCTGGGTAGAAGTTTGATGTTGGATGTTTGGATTGAAATCATGAGATCAAACAAAGAGCTTAAGAAGTCCAGGGTTTAGATTCCACGAGCCCAATGACCGAAGTTTTTGCATATCTTCAAGAGAAGAGAAGGAGAAATCTCAAAATGCGTTCCGTAAGGAAGTAACACCTTATTTTTTGAGACCCTTCCATGAAGTTATTAGCTTGTCACGCAAGGCATCAAGCTTCAAGGGCGGTGAGCCTTTGGTCCAAATAACTCTTCAATGTAGATTATGTTTACATGCATCAATACCTGCTTGGTATTCATCTTCTGGGATTATAATAGATAGATGATCACCTTTATACCACCGGTTGAGGGAGTTGACTAACCGAAATATTACAAACGGTCTCAAGAGCTTGAGAAAATGTTTTATTCTTTTGAACAGGAGATGAAGTTTTGATGGGGTTAGGGTGGTGAGAATCGAGACAAGTCCAAGGGATTGAGAAAGTCGTGGGAGGGGAAGAAGGAACCAGACAAAGAAGACAAAGGAGTTAGTCCAACTCAATGTGTTTTCTTCTTTCATGAAAAGCATGATTATGGGCAAGGTAGATGACATACTTTCTATCACAGTAAACAGAAGCAGGCTTAGAAAAAATAATCTGGAAATCATTGAAGATGTATTGTAACCATTGCAACTCGCATGTGAGGGAGGCTAAAGCTCTATATTCTGCTTCAGTTGAGGATCTAGAAACAATCTTTTGTTTCTTAGATTTCCAACACAAGAAGGATGTACCAAGAACAACACAAAAATCCGTGATTGATTTTCTAGCGGTGGGGCATCTTGCCCAGTCATAATTAGCAAAGGCATACAATTTCAAATCACTAGATGCTGAAAAAAGGATACCCTTAGCAGGAGAAGATTTCAGGAATCTCAAGACCTTTGTAGCATCTTGGTAATATGGAACAAGTGGTTTAGAAACATATTGACTCAGATGTTGCACTGCAAAAGAAATGTCAGGCCTTGTATTTGTCAGATATATTAATCTTCCTATTAACCTTCTATAGGAAGTAGGATCAGCTAAGGGTTCACCATCAGTGGGAGATAATTTGAGAGTGGGATCAAAGGGAATAGAAGAAGTTTTAGCTGAAAGGAAACTGTTATCATCAAGAAATTCAATGGTATATTTCCTCTGATTCATAAAAATTCCTTTAGTAGATCTAGCTATATCAAAACCCAAATAAATCTGATTTTTCCGAGATCTTTGATCTTGAACTTCTTATCAAGAATATCCTTAACAAATGTGATTTCCTGAACAAAACTACCAGCTATAACCAGGTCATCTACATACAAGGATGGAAGTAAAATTATCTTAAGTAGATTTGACATATAATGAGTGATCAACTTGAGATTGAGAATAGCCTAAGGAAATCAAAAAAGTTGAAAGCTTTGAATACCACTGTCTACCTTTCTGTTTTAAACCATATAGAGACTTTTGGAGTTTGCAAACCTGAGAAGGGTTAGAGGTGGTGAAACCAGGAGGAAGTGTCATGTAGACTTCTTCATGTAAATCTCCATGGAGAAAGACATTATTAATGTCCAGTTGTGCTAAATGCCAACCCTTTATAACAGCAATGTACAATAGAACCCTCACTGTTGTTATCTTTTCCACATGATAATAAGTGTCAAAGTAGTCAATTCTTTCTAGTTGAGTATATCCCTTAGCTACTAGCCTAGCTTTATACCTCTCAATAGATCCATATGATTTGAATTTAATTTTGTACACCCATCTACAACCAATTGGAAACTTTCCTGGTGGGAGTTCAACAACATTCCATGTTTGGTTTTCTGCAAGAGCCTGTAGTTCAACATCCATGGCTTGTTTCCAACAATCATGTTTAATGGCTTGTAAAGAAGTTTTTGGTTCACAATTAGAAGAGACAGAAGCAAAAATGTTTATATGATGATAAGCATTGATCATATGCAAGAACAAAAGATGAAGGATATTTAACTTGAGCAGAATTATGAGTAGTAGATGAATAGCAGTGAAAGTCTTTTAAGTGATGAGGAGGGTGAGAAGATCTAGATGATTTTTTGGTGGGTAAATGGTGACTTTCTGCAGAAGGTTGAGATGTAGTGATAGGTTCATTAGGTAAAGGAGGGATATGATCTATTATAGGTTCAGATATAGTACAAGGTTCGGAGGTAGATGGAATATCAAGAGTGTTGGGAATAACATTATCAGTAGGGTGGAGAGAGGTGGAAAGGGACAGGTCAGGTGAGCTGTAGGTAGAGCCAGGATTGAGATGGTTAAGAGTAAAAGGAGAGTTAACACTGTCATTTATAGATGTAGATATATCAGAGGATAAAGACAAATCAATGGTGCTAGGTTTGTCAATATGCACGACATGATGAGGGTCATCAAGATTTTGAATGGGTGATATGTTGGAAGGGACAGTGGCAGAAGGTGTAATATTAGAAGGTACACCTTTGTGTTTAAAGGGAAATGTGTTTTCATAAAATACCACATTTCTTGATATGAAAATAGTATGGTTGTAGATTTCATAAAGAATATAGCCATTGGTTTCCTCTCTATATCCTAGAAAGATATCCTTCCTTGCTCTAGAATCAAATTTGGTTCTATGGGCTTGTAAAGAAGTAGCAAAGCATAAACAATCAAAAACTTTTAAATGAATTAAAGAGGGGGGTTAATTGAACAAAAGTTCATATGGACAGTTAGATTTGAGTAAGGGTGTAGGCAGCCTATTGATAATATGGACAACATGTTGGATGCAAAAATTCCACATGTTGAGGGGAACGATGGAATGGAAAACTAAAGACTTAGAAACATTAAGAATGTGTTGGTGTTTCCTTTCCACCATCCCATTTTGTTGGGGTGTTTCAACACATGTCTTTTGGTGAAGTATGCCTTTGGATAGAAGATAGGTTGACATAGCATTAAACTTTGTGCCATTTTCAGATCTCAGGCATTTGAGTTTAGTGTTAAACTGGTTTTCTATGTAAGAAATGAACTGAATAAGACTACTCTTGGTTTGGTCTTTGGTTTTAAGGAAGATAACTCAAGTGTGTCTAGTGTAATCATCCACAAGAGTTAATAAATACCTATGTACCAAAGTAGAAATAGTGGAATAAGGCCCCCATAAATTAGCATGCAGAATATTAAAAGGAACACAAGAATTGGAAATGCTATTAGGGAAAGGAAACTTTCTTTGTTTAACAAAGTGACAAGAGTCACAAGGAACATTATCTTTATTACAGGAAATGAAAGGGAAAACTTTAGAAATAGAATGTAATCCTACATTTGAAATCTGACCTAGTCGTAAATGCCAGATATTACAAGAATTATAAGCAACAAAAGAATTTGTTGACTTGTGGATTGTGGGGACAATGGGATATAGGCCTCTGCTCAAGTTAGCTATACCAATCATTTTCTTGGAATGATTCTGCAAGATATGGTAGTTATTAGCATTAAATTGCACAAAACAATTATTGTTATCAACTAATTTGGCAACAAAGATGAGGTTAACATGAAATCTTGGGATATAAAGCACATTATGTAAGGTTAAGGAAGGGGATATGGCAACAGTGCCAGAAATAGAGGCAACAACTTGGGAGCCATTAGGTAAGCTAACAGGGATATGAACGATGTTTTTAAATTCAACAAAGGATGAGAAATTAAAGGAAAAATGATCAATAGCACCAGCATATAAAATTCAAAGATTAGGGTTATTACCATCAACATTTGAAGCATGGGATTGCATGACAAAGGGTGAAGTGGAAACAAAATTTACTGTGGGATTGGTTTTAAACTGTTGGAGTAAAGCCAAGATGTTGTTGTACTGTTCCTGAGTAAATCCAAAAGCAGAAGAAGTTGAATCCCTAGGAGAAGTTTCAGAAGCACTGTTAATTTATGCAAATACTTGACTCTTGCCTTTGCCTTTATAACCTGGTGGAAATCCATGTTTCAAAAAGCATGTGTCAACCATGTGATTGGTCCTATTGTAGTGTGTACACACCCTGTTGTGACCTCTGGAACTATTGTTCCCCTAATTCCTAGCTCTGAAGTTGTTGCTACCTTGCTTAGCATGAGAATCTCCCTCATGAGTTTGAACCTGTAATGCAGCCACTTCCTCATGGATGCTAGCAGAAGGGACTTCTATAGAAATAAAGTTGTTCATTTCCCTTTCTTGTTGAATAACAAGTGAAAAAGCATAGTTGATATCAGGTAGAGGATTCATCATCATAATTTGGGACTCATAATGCACAAATTTCTCATTTAATCTCTTCAGAAATCATATGACATAATATTGTTCTCTGTATTTCTTAACTGATGCAATGACACCGCAAGAACAGGAAATGGCGCAAGAATAATATGGAATCAGACGATAATTTTCTAACTCATCCCACATAAATTTCAACTGAGTAAAGTAGATAGAAACATCAAGAGTACCTTGACGGAATTCGTAGAGATCTTATTAAATGTCAGAAATGCAGAAGATGTCGTCGTGTGAAAACCGAATTTGCAAATTTTTTCAAACGCCTCCTGCATTGTCAATCCATAGAACATATTTTGCGATGGATTCAGAGATAGAGCATTGAATCCACGCAAGAACCATGGTATTATACCGAATCCATGTAGCATATAGAGGATCTGAAACCAGATACTTGATTAGGGTTCCACCAATGAATCTCTCTTTGTTCTTGGAGATCAAAGCAATTTGCATCGAACGAGCCCAAACGTGATAATTCTTATCATTGAGTGGTGGAGCAACAAGGACTAGTGCTGGATTTTTGTTTGGATGAAGGTAATAAGGATTTGCAGAGTTGGTGGTGAAATCAGCATAGCTCTGGTTCACCATTGAAAGAATCAAGAAAGATGAAAAGAGAACGTGATTGAAGAGGAAGAGAAAGGATTAGAATCGCGAATAGAAAAGGAAGAATAAGATGGAAGACAATGGCTACCAGAGCTCAGTAAGCTTTGATACCGTGCTGATGATTGAAGATCTCATACAGAAAGAGATAAGTTGCAGAGAAAGCAATAACAGAAATATAAAAGAAGGAGAAGTAAAAGGAAAAATTTGTTATTCTTCAATGAATGGGTCAAAGGCAACAATACTGCTATATATACAAGTATAATGGATCAATCCAAAGATGTCACCTTAGCTAGCTAAAATAACATTATCTATTTACAATAAACATGGAAAAGGGAAAAATACACAATATTATTCCAATAGATTTTAAATAGATTCTACATTTGTGCTCTATAGGAATCTTTTGAAGAAAAGCAAACTACCATGTTTGTTGTTTTGGATAAAATCTTTGCTTTGCAAAATGCCATGTTGCTTGAATCAAGAGTTATTAAAGCTTTCTTCATTTATGCCATTTCAATCTTTGTTATCTATATGCTGACTAGCACAAAACAAACTTACAAGGTTAGGCCATTACTTTACCTTGGTAAGTATATCAACAAGTGTATTTAATTTTAAACATTATGTAGTTAATTGACTAAGAATAACATGTTATGAATTGTTTACTTGCAGAGCTTTGTGTTGCTCTCTTTGTGGAAGTATTCATTATTCGTTTAAGTAACGACAATATGGAGCAACAAACATGGATAATTAACAAAGTCCGATTATTTTTCATGCTATCTGCTTCGGCTTAATTTTATATGCAATTTGCACATATAAGTAAGTGTACATAAAATATTTTTTTATTTTTTTATATGTAGTGTATATTTAATAGTTCTGAGAGTTGATTGTTAATAATGGTGTAGGGACTATGAAAGATTGAACGATCAAATACTCCAAACATTGGTCAACAAGATTAACACAATGCAAAAAATAAAGGAGTCTTCTTGGGACTTGAATATAGACGATCATGTGGATGATTGGTCTCAATGGATAGATAAGGATTTACCTGATAATGTGAACTGTGTTGATGATCCTGACTATATAATTCTAGAAGAAGTTGCAGAGAATTCAATCTCAACCGTTATAACTACAAAAAGTTATAATCTACGTCCACTACGCTAAAAAGGGTTTTAGGCAGCGCACCTTAGACATTGTTTTATTCCAAAAGCGTTGCTATAAGTTAAATAAAATATAAAATATAAAAAGTATTAATGAAATTATATAAAAGTGTTGTTAAAAGGCCCATTTTAGATAGCGTTTCTCCATAGCGCTGCTAAAAGGCCCACTTTAGAAAGCGCTTCTCCAAAGGCCCACATTAGACAATGCTTTTTAGAAGTGCTGCTAAAGGACTATATTAGAAAGCGCTGCTAAAAGGTCCACCTTAGACAACGCTTCTTGAAAGCGCTGCTAAAGGCCTACGTATGAAGTGCTCTAAAGAAAGAGAAAGTGATGCTAAAAGGCCTACCTTAGACAACGCTTCTTAAAAGCGTTGCTAAAGGCCCATATTAGAAAGCGCTGCTAAAAGGCCCACCTTAGACAACGCTTCTTGAAAGCGCTGCTAAAGGCCTACGTATGAAGTGCTCTAAAGAAAGAGAAAGCGCTACTAAAAGGCCTACCTTAGACAGCGCTTCTTAAAAGTGTTGCTAAAGGCCTACGTATGAAGTGCTGATAAATGCCCATATTAGAAAGCGCTGCTAAAGAAAGAGAAAGCGCTGCTAAAGGCCAACATTAGACAGCGCTTCACAAAAGCGCTGCATAAAGTCCTGTTATTAAAAAAAATAAAACACGCCCAAACACACAGTAACGTTATTATTTCCATAAGCTTTTCTCACACGAACCCTCTTCGCTCTCGCCCAAGACCATTCAACGCCTGAAGTTCTTTTTTTTCGTTTGATTCTAAACGATAATCTCTCCTATTTGTTCCACATCATTCAAGGTTCTCATCCTTCTTCCATTCAAGACCATTTCATCCTTTCTTCCACTCACAACCAAAGTTCTCTTCTCCTCTAGGTATAATTTTTGATATATTTGATAATGTTGATATATAATGTTGCATTTGGTTTAGTTGATAGTGTTGATAGTGTTGATTTGGTGTTGATTTAGTGATGATAATGTTTATGTTGTGTTTTGTGTGGCATGTAAGGTGTTTGTGAAAATGTCACAATGAGTTTTGCATGTAAGGTGTTTGTGCAAATGTCATAATGAATATTGCATGTATTGAATGAGAGAAAATATGTTCCTATACAATTAATCGAGCTATATATTTTGGTTTGAGAGGTTGTCGCAATAACACTTATAGTGTTGAAATTGAAATCACTTCACATATAATTGAAAATGAAATTGAAAGAACTCATATAGTTGATGGTGTAAAGTTGATAATATAAGTGATTATTTGATGATAATGTAAAGTTGAAACTATATTCGCGTAAATTGATAATATAAGCTCTTGTTGTCTATGTCGCGTTATTCGCATAAGATATAGTCGAGAACCATTCATGGGGCAACAATTCATCTTTTATCGTTGCTTTGAGATTTAGACAACTTTATTGTGTAATTTGATTTAAATTCGAAAGTTCACATGGTTGTGACATCCGGTGCTTTCCCATTTTGTTACGAATCTTCTTGAGTTGAAACTACCGAGCATTCATAACTTGTTATAGTTGTTGCCTGATTTTTGCTTAATCGGATAAATCATGTGTTGAAATCAATTTTCCATGTTCCGATTCTTAAATTGTGGAACAAAATGAGTTCTTTGATTTTATTTTCATTTAAGGATTGGTATCGTGATTTTATTCTCAACTCTATTCATTTTTAATGTTAGTGTGCTTACTAAAAAGTTGGTTAAGACTTTTTTGTATTGGTGTAGTTAGTTGAAGACCATCATCGAATCGAAGAACATCAATGCAATATCATCCGCCGTTGACACCAATAACCCCTCTTCTTTCTTTGGTAAGGGGTAAGAAGGTTGTTTCTAAGAATACCGCGGCTAAAAAAAAACTACTTCCAAGTTTAGATCGTGCCTTGGGACATTTTTAAAAATGCCTGATATTCCAGAAGGAAATACTCGTCTTCTACCTATGGAGTTTTGTATTTTTGGTTTTGAATATTCCGAAACAATTGGTATGGAAGATTTTGATCAAGTTTTACAACATACACAATTAGGCCTTGGTGTTGTTAATACATACATAAGGTATATCCGATCTACTTTGTCTAATTGATCAATTCATTTACTCATTTCAAATGTTAATGAGATCTTTTATTTAAGGTTTTTGTATGAAAAATTGATGCGTCTGAGTGGATTGGAGAAAAGATTCGCTTTCTTATCTCCTTACAATACTGACTTAGGGTTAATCATGCATAAACCATATGAAGCCATGGCGTATGTACTCGAGCGCTTTATGGCCCACAAAGATACCGAAAATTTGTTCTTTTTACCGCTTAATACCGACAACGGGTTAGATTTTCATTCTAAATTCATCTATTATAATTTTCATATTTTGATATTGTGTAGAAAGTTCTCATCTCACATTTCTTTAATCTTACAGTGGATATTGGTTGTTGGTCGCGATTAATCCTATCAGAGAAGTTGTATATTATCTGGATTCTTTACGCAATGATCCAAGTACATACCAAGATATGAAGAATATGGTTGATATGTAAGTGAGATTGTTCTAAATATTCGTGTGTATATTTATTTATTTATTTATGTGAATTATTCTAAATATGCGTTTATGTTTTATTAGCATTATACAAGTTTTTCGAGCATAAGGAGGTGTTCAAGTACCAAAGAGTAAAGCCAACAACATTGCATAGATTATAGTGGAGGTATATTAATTAATTATTATAATTTTGATTATATTAATAGTTATGATACTTGATAATATTTAGGCCTTATCCATATTTTCTTTTCATGTGTAGTGTCCTCGACAGCGTAATGAAGTAGATTGCGGTTTTTACATGTTGAGGTTTATGAGAGAAATCCTTCTTTTGGATCGAATAGAGATTCCATCTAAGGTATGAATTTCTAACTTAGGAGTTATTTTAATATATTACACATATTTTTCATATAATTAAATAGTTTTAACTTAAACATACTATGTTATATTATTATGTAGTACTTTGATGAATTCAAGTGTGCTTATTACTCAAGTTCTCAGTTGGATGAACTTAAAGAGGATTGGTGTCAATATATTATTGAGACGAAAGTTATATAAGGTATATTGTAATCTTATTTTAATTGATGAGAATTTTGAGTATATTCAAGTGTTTCAATTTTTGTTGTTGTTTATCATGTGCTAAATTATATATATTTTGTTTGTATCATGGTATGAATTACGATATTTTGGTGTTGTTTCAGGTTATAGGTGCATATGTAGAAGATAGAGATGAGTAGATTTCGTAATGGTATATAATGATGTTGTTTTGGTGTTATTTTTTTGTAAAAGTATATATGTATAAGAGTAATAGTATATATAAGTACATTGATGCAAATGTATAGTATCTTTTGGTGTTATTTTTTATTGGATTGAAGCTCCAATATTAGTGAAAATCTGGTGAAATTTGTAATGGTATATACAAGTGTAAAATATGGTGAAAACCTGGTGTAAATATGGTTAAAATCTGTGCATATAAAATTGTATATAAAAACAGATCTTTTTCTTCAAAAAGGTTATATAAAAAATTTTGTGGACATTAGACAACGCTTTAAAAAAACGTTGTCTAAAGTCCCCTTTAGACAACGCTTTTATTGTAAAAGTACTGCCTAAAGGGGCTCTTCTTTTATTTTTTTGTTCCAGAAAAAGCATTGGCTAAAGGGGGCTTTTAGCAACGTTAAAAAAAAACACTACCTAAAGGGGGCTTTAGACAACGCTTTAACATTAAAAGTGCTGTCTAAATGGGCTTTTTATTTTTAATTTGTTTTTGTTTCAGAAAAAACGCTGGCTAAAGGGAGCCTTTAACAGCGCTTTAAAAGTAAAAGTGTTGGCTAAAAGGGGCCTTTAGCAGCGCTTTAAAAGTAAAAGCACTGGCTAAATAGGGCCTTTAGCAGCGCTTTAAAAGTAAAAGTGTTGACTAAAGGGGGCCTTTAACAGCGCTTTAAAAGTAAAAGTGCTGACTAAAGAGGGATTTAGCAGTGCTTTTACTTTTAACAAAGCGCTGTCTTTACCTACAGCAGTGCTGGAATAGACAGCGCTTTAAAGCGTTGTCTAAAGCCAAAAAAGACTATGTCTAAAGTCTTATTTGACATAGTGGTTTGTGCAATCGACATCTTCTTAGGTTCATAGCATTCAAGAAGGCATTGATATTTGCTTCCACATTTAGGTTCATGTGTTGTTTATTTGATATGACATCTTATTATTATGATACTTGCTTTGTTTTCATGACACAACTTGGCTAGGGTATGGAGAAATTAGGACATCACATCCTCCTAACCTTTCCACTAATTACCATTGTCATTGCACCGCATTTTATTTTGTCTTCTAAAGTACTATACACTCCCATGATTTTGACTTTCGAAGAGTTTTTGTTTGGTTAAATTACATTCACCCCAGCATTCATCACTCCATTTGATCAGAGGATTAGTGTAAGTGTGTGGAAGTTAAGAGTGATATCATCATTTTTATGAATTTGATGATAGTTATCTGAAGGATATTTTTTACAACACTGTTTATAGTTGACAGAATTGAATTTATATATTCACTTTTATGGAAATTTAAGTTATACAATGCAATGCATATGTTCACTTTTTATGTATAGACACATACGTAATTTTAGAGACAAATTTAACAACAATGCATATGGTCATATAATCTAAAATTTATTTTCTATTTGAAATCAACTAATTTATAATCATTGATTTATGTAGTTATAAATATCTTACAAAATATAAGCAAAGCATAAAAGATGATGCAGTTCAATATATGTTCTTATATTGATATTCAATTTTTATTTATATTTTCTTTATATTAGACTAATTGGCTCTTTTTTTTTTTTTTTGTCAATTAAGCTCGAGAATTCTACCTTGAATCTGGTTATATAAATTCACATATCTATCATTTAAGAAGAAAAAATATTATGAAAAAGACTACGGTACTTGTTCTGGACTGGGCCCGACAGGCCCAAAAGCATTGCCAAGGCCCAATCCAAATAGACTTGCTGAGGACCACGCCGACCAAAGGGTCACAGTCGTGCCCGACGTGCTCCCTGAGGTCACGTGCTCGACCTCTACATCTCCAGCTGAGGACCACGCCGACCAAAGGGTCACAGTCGTGCCCGACGTGCTCCCTGAAGTCACGTGCTCGACCTCTACATCTCCAGCTGAGGACCACGCCGACCAAAGAGTCACAGTCGTGCCCGACGTGCTCCCTGAGGCCACGTGCTCGACCTCTACATCTCCAACTCGAAATCCTGCTGTCCAGCTCGACATCACCTCGAGCACCCCAACTAGGGCAGACTCAGTCCACTGCACTCCCAACGAGGTCCCGAAAAGACCGCGTCTCCGTCCGCCCGCACTTCACGCAGAACATCCAGGAAGGGGACCACGTGCGTGTCCCCACTACGCACGTAGAACCTGGCAGTTCCTCCATTGGGCCAAACCTGCCCGGCCCAATGAAGGAACCTTGGCCCAGCGCTGGGGGCTATAAATACCCTCTGTTTCCAGAGGGTCAGGTATTCATTCATTCTACCCATACACTTATTATTGCCTGCTCGTACTTCCACTTACTTCAGCATCGGAGTGCCTTGCAGGTACCCCCCCCCCCACCTCGTTCAAAAAGCTTTCTGCTCGGAGCCAGCCGTGACGGTCCATTTCTGATCAGGTCAGATCAGTGGCGCCGTCTGTGGGAAACTAGCTTCCCCGTCTTACGAACAACTTAAAAGACCAAAGCTCAAAATTCAACTACCTGTCATGGCTGATCCAGCTCGCGACGAGCAGCACGTCCGTGTCGCCGACACTAATAACGGCACCGCGGACAAGAATGGACACCTCGATAACCCCGGCGATCCCGACCACAGTACCATTCATGTGACGACCGCCCCTGGAACTTCCTCCTACAGGGACGGGGCTACTGCATCATCCTCCCCGCTCCCACCACCACTTGAAGACGACCCGGTAGCTCTCGCTCATTACAGAGCCGCCCGGTTCCACGAAGTCCCAGTTCTCGCCGGGGCAGATGCCACGACTCAGGCACTGTTCGCGGCCATTAATCAGACAAACTATCTCATCTTCGCCCAAGGAGAAAGACTAAGGGCGCTTGAAGATGACAGAAGCCCCCCGAGGAGGCATCAGAGGCCACACTCTCCACCTCCTCGGGTCACAGAAGTTCGACACCCTTCTCCCCCGTGGAGACACTACAGGGAGAACTCCAGAAGCCCCTCTCCCCGGCCAAAGCAGAGGCGCCCCTATTTGGAGAGACAACCCGCCATCCCTGCCGGAGAACCCAGTCGCGACCCGGCAAGGCACGACAAGAGACACGCCGGGGACAGGCGTGTAACATTCAACCACCGAGCATCACGCTCGAGGGAGACTCAGCACGACCACCGTGCTAGACAATACTACAGGTCTCCATCGCTGTCTCCGGAGAGGAGCGACGAGGACGACCCCCGCGGTCCCCTGTCGCAGGCCATCATGGATGCACCCATCCCCCCCGGGCATGGAGAAGCCCCCACACTTGAAGGAGTATGACGGAGTCGCGGACCCGGTCGACCATATTGACGGGTTCGAGGCCATGCTCCATTATTATAACGTCGGGGGGCCCATCAAGTGCCGTCTTTTCCCCACAACTCTCAGGAAGGCGGCCATGGACTGGTATAAAAGACTCGCCCCGGGCTCAATCACATCGTGGCGGAATTTGAAGAACCAGTTCATCAGTTCCTTCACAGCTTCTCGGCGCCATCCGAAGACCGAGGCGGCCCTCGAGGCCATCATCCAAAGACAGGATGAAACCTTGAGGGAGTTCATCAACCGCTTCAACCGAGAAGCAATGCAGGTCCCCTGCGCGGACCATATGAAAAGATACTTCCTGGAGAGGGGTCTCCTCCCCGGCACAGAATTCAGAAAGGCTGTGGGTATCGAGCCACCTCCGACATTTGATGCCCTCCTCGATAAGGCCCGAGCATACATGGACTACGAGGAGAGGGAGGCGGCCAATAGAGCCCGAGACTCCAGGGCTCGGGGTCCCAACAACAGCAGCAGTTCACGGCAAGAGGCTCCTCCCCGACGTACCGGGGAGAAAAGGAAAGAAGATCGACCCCGGGAAGTCCGGGAACAAAGGGGCCCCTCGGGCCGTTTCACCGAGTACACTCCGCTCACAGCTTCCCGCGAGCGTATTTTGGCAGAGTGTGCCAGTACAGATTTCAAGGACGGCGGCGTCAAGCGTCCCCGACCTGCTCCCGCCAAGCCAGGGGCGGATAAAAATAAATACTGTCAATACCATAGAAGTCATGGTCATTTGACAGAGGACTGCGTCCACCTCAAGGACGCCATTGAAACCCTCATCAAGGGAGGGAGGCTCGGGCAGTACAGGCGAAACGACGCTCCTCGTCGTGACGCCCATGAAGCCAAGGAGCCAGAAGAAGACGCCCGACCATCAGACGAGTCGGTGCCTATCCAGACCGCCTTCTCGGTGACCAGGCCCGAGGATTTCGACATTCCCGAGCACCTGCAGGAGCCGCTGACAACGCACAACAGGTGGGAATACTTTCCCTCCGCCATGGTCATTAATGGGGGCGGGTTCAACGACCTCACCATCAATTCAGCTAAGAGGAAGTTGGACGAGCTGGTCGACGCGGCTCCCCCGCAAACAGTAACGTTCGAAAGGGTGAAGGGCAGGTCAGAGCCCATCACCTTCTACCTAGAAGAACTCCCCGGCGGAGCCCCGAACGCGGTCATCCCCTTACTGATAAGGGCAAGAATGGCCAATTTTGACGTGCATCGCATCCTGGTCGACGAAGGGAGTTCCGTCGACGTGATGTACAGCCAGCTGTTCCGAACCCTACAGCTGGACGACTCACATCTCTCTCCGTATGTGGGGTCAGATCTACAAGGCTTCAACGGCTCGACTTCCAAACCTTGGGGTTATGTCGAGCTCCTGGTTACGTTCGGTGAAGGAACGGCTACGAGACAAGTTAAAGTCCGGTTCCTCGTCATTGACTGCCCGTCTCTATACAATTGCATCTTGGGGAGACCGACACTGGCAGAGCTAACAGCGGTGCCCTCGACCGTCCATCTGAAGATGAAGTTCTACACCAGGAGGGCACGGGTAGCTACCATCCAAGGAGACCTAGCCGCTGCCCGAAGGTGCTTCAACGCTGCTTCCAAGGGACGGGATACCGTCGACATAGGGACCAGGCCCGCTAAAAGGACAAAACAGGAGCCCGACAGGAAAGCATCCCCCGAGGAAGAAGTCCAGAAGGCTCCACCAAAGGTCGACTCCATAACCCTCGACACCCGCTTCGATCAGGACGAGCCATCCGGTAGCGAGCAAATCCGACTCCGACCAATTCCGGACGGGGATTTTGAACTCGTTCCCCTCGGCACAGACCCGACCAAGGGAGTGAAGATTGGCAAAGACCTCCCCGACTTGGCCAGGAAGCAAATCAAGGCCTGTCTGCGCGAGAATGCTGATCTCTTCGCCTGGAGCGCTGCAGAGATGCTCGGACTCGACCCTGAGGTCGCCTGTCACCACCTCGCCATTGATCCAGCCGCCAAGGCCGTAGTACAACGTAGGCGTAGGCAGTCTCCAGAAAAAGCGGAGGCTGCTGAAAAAGCTGTAAAAGACCTCCTATAGGCAAATTTTATTTCTGAAGCCCGGTATTCCACCTGGCTGTCAAATGTTGTACTTGTGAAAAAAAATAATGGAAAATGGAGAATGTGCGTTGATTATACTGATCTCAACCGAGCTTGCCCGAAAGATGCTTTCCCCTTGCCTAAAATAGACATGCTGGTCGACAACTCGGCCGGCTACAAAACTTTGTCGTTCATGGACGCCTATTCGGGATATAACCAAATCCCAATGGCCCTGGGCGACAAACACTGCACGACATTCATGACCAGCTTGGGCAACTATTACTACAACATAATGCCCTTCGGACTGAAAAATGCCGGAGCAACTTACCAACGCATGATGAACAGAGTTTTCAACAAACAGATCGGCGACATGCTCGAGGTATACATGGACGACATGATCGTCAAATCCCGAGCAGACACCGATCACGCAGCTCATCTCAAGACGATCTTCGCCCAAGCAAGACAATGCAAAATGAGGTTCAACCCCGAGAAATGCACGTTCGGGGTTAAGGCAGGAAAATTCCTTGGATTCTATCTAACAGAACGGGGAATCGAAGCCAACCCCGACAAATGCCGGGCATTCTCCGACCTCCCAACATCAATGTCGAAGAAATCGATACAAATCATGAACGGCATGCTTACGTCACTGTCCCGCTTCGTCGCGAAGTCCGCTCAGCACGCCCTCCCCTTCTTCAAACTCCTTCGAAAGGAAGCAGCCTTCGAATGGAATGAGGAATGCGAGCAGGCACTTCGCCATCTAAAGCAAAGCCTATCTCAGTCGCCCGTGCTATCTCGACCCGACGACGGGGAACCGCTGTACTTATACTTGGCTGTTTCAAACGAAGCCATCAGCGCAGCTCTTGTCCGCGAGACCCCCGACGGGCAGAAACCCGTCTACTTCACGAGCAAAGCCTTACAAGGGCCCGAAAGCAGATACCAGCAGATAGAAAAGGTCGCTCTGGCCCTCGTCAACGCGGCGAGGAGGCTCAGACACTACTTTCTGGCCCACACCATCATCGTGCGAACCGACCAACCGGTGAGGCAACTCCTTGGTCGCCCAGATATGGCGGGCAGGATGCTGAAATGGTCCCTGGAACTCTCCGAATTCGACATTCAGTACGAAAGCAGGAAAGCCCTGAAAGTACAGGCCTTGGCCGACTTTGTCGCGGAAATGACCACTCACGACCCTCCCCCGGGGAAAGAACACAAGTGGACCATCTTCGTCGACGGAGCATCTAGCTCGTCCGGAAGCGGCGCAGGAATCCTCCTGGAAAACGAAGAAGGCGTAGTAATCGAGCACTCCTTAGCTCTCTCCTTCCCGACGTCAAACAACCAAGCAGAGTACGAAGCCCTGCTCACAGGACTGAGACTGGCTGAGGACCTGGGAGCCCGCGAGGTACAGATCTACACCGACTCCCAGCTCGTCGCTTCTCAAGTACAGGGGAGCTACCAGGCCAAAAACGACAACCTCATCGAGTATTTGAACTTAGTCAAAAAATACATGACAAAGTTCGTACGAGCAGAAATTTCACATGTTCCCCGCGAGCAAAACACGAGGACGGACATATTATCCAAACTCGCGAGCACAAGAAAGAAGGGCGGGGAAAAATCTGTCATCCAGGAATCTCTAGCGCGTCCAAGTATCGAACGATCCTTGACTACAGTCGAGATCCATGCCATCGGGGATGCGACGTCCTGGATGACCCCGGTTTATAATTTCCCAACAAAAGGAGAACTCCCGTCCGTTACCAAGCGATGAGCATGTTCCTACGTGGTGCTCGAGCAGAAACTGTACCGGAGAGGATTCTCCATTCCCCTCCTGAAATGCATCGACGAGTCTACCATCCCCGAAGTACTGCGGGAGATACACGAAGGGATCAACGCCCAGCACATGGGCGGTAAATCCTTAGCAAGGAAAGCCCTTCGAGCAGGATACTACTGGCCGACGATGCAGCAGGATGCCAAGGAACACGTCAAAAAATGTGACAAGTGCCAGAAGCACGGGGACATGTGTTGTACCCCAAATTTTGACCTAAGATACCGTCTTCCATCTGCATTATTCGCATTGCAAGGGTTTTCACATATTTTATCAAATTTTCAAAGCAGTTTAAAAATTCACAACTTTTTCGAGTCGGGAGCTGTTTATTTGTTGAACGCTAAATTTATTAACTGATCAAGATTTAAATGACGTTTATTAATTATTTATTATCTTAAATTTAAATAATTGGAATCTATTTTTCAATTGTTATATAATTTAAAGACTTATGAATAATGAAATAAGCATTTGAGAATGAGTTTATTAATTGGTCAACAATGATTATTTAATTCTTTATCATTTTAGATTAAATAATTAAAATTCTATTTTTAATTATTATAATTTGGAATTTTACGAATAATGAATTAAATAGTTGAATTTGTTGATTAGTCAATGATGTTTATTTATTTGTTTGTCATTCTGAATTTAAATGATTGGATTTGATTTTCAATCATTATATGATTTAAGGAATTATAAACAATAAATAAATAATTGGAAAGAAAAGGAATTAATTGGGAAATAATAGAATTTTTATTCACTTTATTCTATTTATCACAATTGTTGTTTAAATACTATTGTACAAAGTATTTATAATAACCATTACATAAATGCTTAAAGTAAAATAAAACTATTTTCCTAAATTCTAATTCTAATCTTCTATCCAATACTCTTTGTCTGCTCATTTAAATTTTACCTGCAAAAAAAAAAACGATTAAAAGAAAGAAATTAGAATTCGAATAAATAATTAAAATGCAGAAAATAAATTCAATGTTCATCATTAAAAGCAATGGCCGGAATCAGTTACTCTTTTTTGCAAATCACGGGATTTCTCCCGGTTCACAAAAAAGAGAGGAATTTTTAAATGAATGCATAATTAAAAAATAGCACATTTCAAAACCAATTGCATTTTTATCAAAAAAACCCACTGCATATTTCAAATATGCATAAATTCAATTTTGGTCAAAGCTGCATAAAACATACAAAACAGCATGTGTAGTTCACAAATAACAAGCCAACGTTAACCTGCAGCCACATGGAAGATAACATAGACTAATGCAATTCCCACAATATGCAATTTCAAACATGTGCAGTCTTAAAACTATGTATGCAAGCAACCTATATTTCCTTTTTTCATCATATTCCAGCCTATTAGTTTTTCAGACAGCAGTACAAGATATCATATATATATCATTTCTGTACTTGAGGGAGAGAGAGAGAAGAGGTTCCATTTTGCAGGTTCTGGCCTAAGCATGAAATGGGAATGAAATCACATGTAGCAGCATATATGCAGCATCAGGAAAATATAATAATATACTCAAACCTGAGCCATAAAGGAAGCAACGGATATATGAGAAGGGAACCCCTTCAAATATAAGAGAGTCCACAACCTGTCAAAAAAGGAGGCCTCCACCACCAAAAACCTTAAAATACATAGCCTGCTTGCATACTGCATAAAAAGCTATTAAAACCATAACAACAAAACACCAAGACATCACTACAAAACCATTCAAAACCATTTTTCTGCATAGGCAAAACGGCATACTACAGCCAACCATTCAAAACCATCCTGCATATTCTAAAACCTGCATATTCAATAACCATTCTGCATACAAAACATATTCCTGCATATCCCTACAAAACATATTCCTGCATATCTCTATACACCATATCACTGTAAAACTAAGAAAATATAGCCCACTGCTACCATCAAAACCATGGCATATCTCTACATAAAACCTACATCAAAACCCATTCAAACCATTTATTCAATAAACCATAACCTGCATACTGTACCAAAACCATAAAAAAACAGTATAATCCAAAACCACCAAAAAACCAATTATTCATATTTCCAACCAATTTTTAGACGAAGAATAAGAGAAGAATTAGTAGCAGAAAGCAAAAAGCGAGGAGTCTTCGGAGCTTACCTGACTTTGCCGGAATTATACCGTCGGACTAGCTCCGACCATGTGAGTTTCTCCAGCTTTTCGCATAAACCTTTATACCGTTGCGTTGCCTTTGTCTCACTTAATAATACTCTCTTTAATTTCCTGAAATCATGTAGAATGGCCATTTAATATCTTTGCGAATCATCAATACATCAATCCCTATTTAACACCGGCAACAATTCGTTCGATAAATTTCAAGTTTATTAAATGTTGCAAGACCGATACACAATCATATAAACACTGTTACATTTAAAGCCAATTTGAAATAATAAACAAATTCACAAACCTTTCTTAACACAAACCATTATCATCACCATTCTAAATTCAACCAAAACAACATTTCCATCCTAATCCAGATAAACATACTGTAATCTAACTTTCACAAGCTCCAGCCGCACCCTATTTCCACAAACTCTAACAAAATACAATAACAAAATTACCTTGCATTGATTCTTTCTTCATTCTGTAGAAGAATTGTAAATAAAATTTCAGATCACTCTGTTTTTGCTTCAGTCTTCAGAACCTCCATCCATCAACGATTCATCATCACTGTTTTTGTCCAGCTTCCACGGTGCCATTAGCTTTCCGTCTACCTCAGCTCCTCGTCACTATATCGATCACACACAAAACATAGCAACAGAGTAACTTTTCTTAGGAATAATAATCTTACAATAATGATTTGAGCAACATGAACTTTTAAAAATGGCAGAATATTACCAATGTTTGAGGCACGCGCAATGACTCCAAAATCGCACCCGGCTGGAGATCTTCTCTGATTTCGTTCCAGATCCGCAACTGATACAACAAACACCCTCTAACTTTGTTTCCAAACAATCTCCATCGTTTGCCTTCAACTCACCGTCGCTCAACTCACCCTTCGGTTCATCATCTTCCCAATTCTGCTAGCTACCCATATCCGTCATCTTTTCAACGCGTACCCGTTGCCGCCGCTCTCTTTCTCTCCTAACGCAGAGGGATCCGGTCCAACCTAATGCTTCTCCGAGTTCTTCTTCTACTCATAGTAACACACCAATCTCGCATCAACCTACCTTGCTTCATTTACCTGCAAGTGAAAACAGGAAATAGCAATTCCACTCAACAATTGCATCGATGTAATCATGATAATTCTAACAGGCAGACAAGCTTCAAAGAGCTAAGCTAATCGCTGCCTTCCTCGACGACAATACCGACACTGGTCGTAGCTCAACAACACATACGGTGAGACGCAAACAATAGAAGTAGAAGAGGTTCATAATCGCGGCAATATCGAAGAGGAAAAGAAATCGAAGCTTACCGTTGAAACCTCCCCGTAACCCTTTCTGCCTCCACGACAAACTCCTCGCCCTCTCCACCGCGTTACCGGAAAACGTCTCCGCTCCTAACTCCGCCATGATCTCCCCCGGCTCCCACACCAGAAAACGCTTCCGAACAAAATTCATTCAGGATCAGAAAGAAAGATACTGAAATTCGCTGAGAAAGTTGGTTGGAAGATGCAGGAAAAGACGAGGATTGTACCCATGAATTCTGTAACGAAATCTGCGTCGATCGAAGTGTTCTCAAGGTTTGGATGCATAACAACAAGATCACTTTCGCCAAACGCGACAACGGACTCCAACGGCGGCGGTCAGTGCACGGCGTTCCTAGGTTTTCTTCGCTACAGCTTTGTGTTTCCTTTCCTGGGTCTGGGTCTTCCCCTGACCCGCTCCATTTCCCTTAACCATGTTCAATTTCCCTTTTAACTAAAGCCCATTTCTAATTGCTACTCCCACCCCTTTTTCTTTATAGACTCTTTAGTTAATTCTATTCATTTTCTTAACTTATTTAATTTAGATTAATTAGTTTTTAGGAATACACATATGGTTTTAAATAGACAATTTTAATATTATTTACCCAAATCTCATTTAGTTTAAATTTATGTTTATTTAATAATTTTAGTCTTACTTATTTCTAATTCAATTTAAATTCATGGTTTGTAAGTTTTACTTAATTTGAAAAATATTTAATATCTTTAAAAAACATGTGAAAGTAAAAATGAGAAAACTAAAAGACATTTTATTTTATTTTTTTTATTTTACTCCCCTCATTTTGATTAAATACTAATACAAAAAAGACATAAAAAATAGAAACATATAAAATCTAAAAAAACATTTCTATTAATTCTCATTACCTTTTATCATTAAAAATGCGTAAAAAGTGAAAACCAATTAAACTTTTTCTTTTCGCCTATTAAACAAAAATCATCTAAAAAATGCATGTTCACATTTAATTGTTGTATGTCATTATCCGCATAATTTTCTGTCAATTATTTCATCGTACTTGATTATCATGTTTGCACCAATCCAAAGGGAATTGTCTAATTTTTTGTTGACTTCATGTCCTCAAAAACGATCGAGCGAATACTCTCATTCATTAAAAACTTAGGTTAATTTTCCTCAAACATTCACATTACTTCAAAATTTCAACCTTTTCAAGACTTATACCTTTTAAGCCAAAACTTCGACATTAGGTCGTCGTATTTTCAAAAACCCGTCCGTATCCCTTTTCGGCCAAAACAATTTATTTTCGATCAAACAAATCAATTTTAAACAAAACAGATATTTCAAAAGGTTCCTATAGATTACTATAGATACAGTGGGTGCTAGCACCTTCCCATTGTATAACCAACCCCCGAACCATAGATCTCTTTTCAAAAACGCTTTGTATTTGTATTTTTAGTTACATTGCATATTTAGGGTTTTATTTCGCTCTCTTCCCTTTTCCTTTGGAAACAATAAAGCGCGGTGGCGACTCTTGCTTTTGCGAGACGAATTAATCAATAATTCGATCTCCGATTTACCCCGCTACATTTTTTATCGCTACAGAATTGGCGACTCTGCTGGGGACAGATTGACCTCTTGCTGGTCCATCCCTAAGTGGGTTAAGCCTAATTTGTTTTATCTGTTTTTTTGTTATTTGATTTGCTTGATTACGTGTTTAAATTTGGGGTGTTTGGGCTTTTTTGCAAAGGACGAATCCTATACCCGGATTAGGTAACACTTAAGGAATAGGACGGGCGGTATAGTCATGTTAACTTTGAGGGAGTAATCCCGAAGAAGGAGGCATGAGATCCCCCACTCAATGGAAGGCCCTCTTGAACTTAATATTTGTTTACCGAGTAATCGGGAAGACGTTATTATTTTCGACCTAGGAGCCCGAGAAGTTGAGGACCGTAGAACCCTAACCCATCTTGGCCTTTTTAGGTGTAGCGCGGAGATTATAACAGAGTAATCCGGAAGTAATTGTTACGCGATGCTACGCTCGGATGAGTTTCTCTTGAGAATATTGCTGATTATTGAGTAATCAAGACGTTGGTAATATCCGAAGGAGGAATGTAGACTCCGGGAACTCTTAGAACCTTGTTCTACAGGTGTGATTAAACCGTTAGTACATACCTTGGGGGTGTTCCTTTACCCTTGACTCCATGCTCGTGACGTTGAACCTTTCGACTTTATTTGTGACCTTGCTTGTGGTTGTTGCATAGCCATGCATTCATGCATCCATAAAACCCTTTTCACTTGACTTTGAAGGAATTTGGAGGTCTTTCTTTGTAAACATCACCAGTTTTGTCAAGCTCAATGGATCTTGGGTGTTGATAGGGCGAAAACCCTAATCCACCAAAATGGATGATTGATCTTGATGATAACTTGATCAATGTTTGGAGCCAATTTAAAATTCATCTTCTATCTTCATACTTTGATGTTTACAACTTAATATCTTGAGTTCCTTGAAAATCAAATAAAAACTCTCTTTTTCATATCATACATCATTCTACATTTTTTTTGTTTCACTTTCAAAGGTCTTTTTCCAAGTCTTATTTTTTCCTTTGGTCTCACCAGTACAACACTCGCGCTAAGAAAACAATGGAGAATATCAAGCAAGAGGTTTCTGAACTCCGCAGAGAGATGACTATTTTGAAAGCCGGTATGGATCACTCGACTGTTTTGGGTTGAAATTCTGGTTGCCGCCCAAGTCAATCATTATAGGAGGGAGGAAGTGATGATAAAAGTCTTCACTGAAACTCTGAAATCATTCATTCATGAGAAGATGATAATTAATGCGCCTAATGACTTTCCTGACGAGGTGAATGTGGGAGTGCGTCTAGAAGAAGATGTTGGGAAGGAATGTTCATATGAAGATGGAAGCTCAACTAATAGTGTGAAGAAGTTTGATAACAACTTTTCCAAGAAGAGAACCAGAGGAAGAAATAATCATCGTCAGAATCATCATGTTTCTCCTATTCATCAACAGAATCAACAAGTTCCTAATCAGAGGAAAACTCAATTTGATCCAATTCCAATCACCTATACAGAGTTGTTCCCTATCCTGATGCAGAGGAATTTGGTTCAGACCCGACCTCCACCGAAGGTCCCTAAGAAGATACATTGGAACTACAAAGCTGATTTGGCTTGTACTTTTCATCAAGGTGCTCGTGGGCATGACTTGGAGGGTTGCTTCGCTTTGAAGATTGAGGTTCAGAAGTTGGTCCGAAGTGGTATCTTGTCATTCAAGGACGTTGGTTTTGAAGTTCAAATCAAACGGGCGCCGAAGAGTAAACACTTCTGAGGGTGACTTTGAGTTTTTGAAGATGTTTTCGGTAGTTCAAGTGGAAAGCCTTCCCAGATTATTAACTTGTTTCTGCTTTTGTAGCTTTTCTTATTTATCGAAACATTGTTTGCATGTAAGAACTTGTTTGCGTCTAAATGGTTATTTTAATACAATGAGTATGTTTGTCTTGAAGAAATTCATTCGTTTCACTCATATTTGCTCTCAATTTTAAATTTCTTTTGCATTATGATACCAACATGTGGCCCATTCTCTTGCCTAGGCAGAGATTGAAGGGGGGATGATGATCTAAAGAACACAAAATCTTTGGTTGCATGCTTTTGAATAAGATCTTGTTGATGATGTACAGGCATTGTTTCAAATCCCTACACACTGGAGATATAAGGAAGATAATCCCTTGCTAACCCCTTTTGGGCCTTTGAAGCAGAAGTTTCTTTTCTATACGAAAAACCTTGAATTTTAACCTGGGGCAGGGTAGTTTTCAGTTAATCTGATTGAGTGTTCAAAATTCGCAAGGAAGATGTTACCGTCACAAAATCCTTTGAGAGATGAACACTCATGTTGAATTAACCGAACATAGAGTTGGAGAACATCATGAAGAATGGGTGGGCACCAAATATTTTGAGCCTTAAAATCTTTTTCTAAAAAAACCCATGAATCGGACCACATTACAACCTTCAAAAGTCCTAATTGAAGCAAGGTTATTTTGAAAGCATACTTCAATGAGATAGTGTTCCTGACTCCCATGAATGTTTTAAATAGTTATGTTGGTAGCATATGTTTTTCCTATACAAAAATAAATGATGCTTTAACTCGCAAAATTTGTGCGATATCTTTCAAAATCTTCAAGACTTACATGACTGTTGCATTAGAATTTTCATTCTCATAATAAACTTTTCTAACTGCAAAACCTTCGTTTGATATCGAGGAAGCTCACATATAAGCAGCAATGATGAGTTTATTCTTTTAAGGCTGGAAACTATGTTGAGTAATTGGAGAATCATTTCAAGAAAAATCATATCCAGGGGCATGTCAGCTGAAGACCTTAAGCACGAACATGTTGCTTCTCCCAGTTGTTGCTTTTCCCAACTTGGTTTGCTCGTTTGGGGCAAAAATTTCGAAGACTTTGTTATGCCAACTACAGTCAGTCCGGGGCAATCGCGTCAAGATTGGATGATTTCCTCTATAAGTTTGAAGACACCAGAGCATGGTGAATGCCAGGTCTTTTGTAAACCCTCGTTAGACGATTTCTCCTCATCAACCTTTTAGCTTGGGGCATTTCAGAAGTGAAGTTATTCGCAAGAATCGTCGTGCATCATGCAGCTCATCAGCAGTGAGTTTGGGGCATCCAGTTTGGTCCCAGGGGCAATCTAGACTTGTTAGAATATGTGTTAGGTATCGCACGCTTTATCAGAGGTTGGTGTTCCCAGTACCTCCAGCTAAGCATGACTCCTTCCAGCTGAAGCTTTGTTCGTGTTGTTATCCTTTCAATGGATTGTCGACGTTAGAGGACTGGACTTTGGGTTTTCTACTCGAAATATCTTCCTCTCCAAGAGATTTAAGCCTTGTAGAAGGATTTTTACAGCATTGTTGGCTTTTGTCTTCTATCTCCAGTGATGTTCTCCTCCTTTTGAGATTAGCCGAGCATCGGGTTGTACTGTGATGTCTTATCATCTTCTGTCCATCTCCCCCGTCGGTTTTTGTCAGCATACACATGACATTCATTCACACTTGCATCATGCACGCACAGTTGTATTTGTTGATGTCATTGAGTTCGTACACCTCGGTTGTGCCTTTTCAAATAGCACATTTGATCTTTCCAAATAGAGTGCCAACTTAAGCATAAAGTGCGCCTCCTTTCTAATTCCCCAACTGAGCTAATCCTCATGGATGATTTTTTATTTAGCTTACCTTATCCATTTCTGGATAGGATAATTTCCCCAATCGAGTTACTTTCTCATTGGGAGGAGTCTCGTTTGACTGTTTTCTCTCTGGTTATTCTTGGATGAAGTTGTTGCCTCTTGCATAGGCTATCTCAGTGATTTTCCCCAGTGAGTTTGCGACCAAGACGACTGGTGCATTTATTTTGCACGTTAAAATATATGATCTCCTCAGGAAGGATTGATTCAGGGTTCTCTTTGATGAAGATTTTATTCTCTGCCAATATCATCGCAGTTTCCTTCTGAATTATGTTGGAAAACGACAAGCGTTAGCTCTTCACGAGCAACTTGTACGTTAATCTTCGAAAGCGCCGAGCAGCAGTTCTTCATGAGCTACTAGTGTGTTATTTACTTTTTTTGAAAGCGCCGAGCAGCAGTTCTTCATGAGCTACTAGTGCGTCATTTTTTATCTTTTCGAAAACGCCAGCAGTTCTTCATGAGCTACTAGTGCGTCTTTTATCCTTTTTGGGAAACGCCGAGCAGTAGTTCTTCATGAGCTACTAGTGCGTCATTTTTTATTCCGTTGGAAAACGCCGAGCAGCAGTTCTTCATGAGCTACTAGTGCGTCATTTTTTATTCCGTTGGAAAACGCCGGCAGTTCTTCATGAGCTACTAGTGCGCCATTTTATTTTTTCTGAAAGCAACAAGCAGCAAACTCTTCATGAGTTACCAGTACGTTATTACTTTTCTGGAAAACAGCAAGTGGTAGCTTCTTTATTTGAGCAGCTTGTATGTTATCGGCATTTTCTTCGGACGACAGCAAGTGGTAGCTTCTTTATTTGAGCAGCTTGTATGTTATCGGTATTTTCTTCGGACGACAGCAAGCGGAAGCCTCTTTATTTGAGCAACTTGTATGTTATCGGTATTTTCTCTGGACGACAACAAATTGCAGTTTTTCTTTATTTGAACAACCTTCGTATTACCTCAGCATTAACAAGTATCTCTGAAAATCTCGCAGAGAAAGTCTGTTACGAATCTATACCTCCAGAAGTCGGTAATCAGTTATCAGCAATTTGATACTCTTTGTCTACCATCGGCCTTGAGTTGCGAACTCACTGTTTTGGATCAAATCTGTTATGGCCTATGCAAGATGCTCTCTTCGTTAGGGTTAGAGGTCGTATTCCCTCAGTTTTTATTCGCTGTCAGGAGTCTGTCGTTTGAAGTCGATAGCTCGTTTTCCCCAGTAGCGTATAATTCATGCCGCTGTGTTTTGTTGGCGTTCGTTCCTCCAACATTTGTCTTGTTTCATACAATATCTTTCTCTGTGAATTCAACACTACATTCATATCACCGCATGATGACAGCATCTTAGGATAAAATTTGCGTAATTATGTATTTAAGTACCTTCAATCTCGTCGAGACGAAGACTTTAATCTTCATATCTCCGGATAGAAGGAACTTAAATAGGGGCAGCTGTTGTACCCCAAATTTTGACCTAAGATACCGTCTTCCATCTGCATTATTCGCATTGCAAGGGTTTTCACATATTTTATCAAATTTTCAAAGCAGTTTAAAAATTCACAACTTTTTCGAGTCGGGAGCTGTTTATTTGTTGAACGCTAAATTTATTAACTGATCAAGATTTAAATGACGTTTATTAATTATTTATTATCTTAAATTTAAATAATTGGAATCTATTTTTCAATTGTTATATAATTTAAAGACTTATGAATAATGAAATAAGCATTTGAGAATGAGTTTATTAATTGGTCAACAATGATTATTTAATTCTTTATCATTTTAGATTAAATAATTAAAATTCTATTTTTAATTATTATAATTTGGAATTTTACGAATAATGAATTAAATAGTTGAATTTGTTGATTAGTCAATGATGTTTATTTATTTGTTTGTCATTCTGAATTTAAATGATTGGATTTGATTTTCAATCATTATATGATTTAAGGAATTATAAACAATAAATAAATAATTGGAAAGAAAAGGAATTAATTGGGAAATAATAGAATTTTTATTCACTTTATTCTATTTATCACAATTGTTGTTTAAATACTATTGTACAAAGTATTTATAATAACCATTACATAAATGCTTAAAGTAAAATAAAACTATTTTCCTAAATTCTAATTCTAATCTTCTATCCAATACTCTTTGTCTGCTCATTTAAATTTTACCTGCAAAAAAAAACGATTAAAAGAAAGAAATTAGAATTCGAATAAATAATTAAAATGCAGAAAATAAATTCAATGTTCATCATTAAAAGCAATGGCCGGAATCAGTTACTCTTTTTTGCAAATCACGGGATTTCTCCCGGTTCACAAAAAAGAGAGGAATTTTTAAATGAATGCATAATTAAAAAATAGCACATTTCAAAACCAATTGCATTTTTATCAAAAAAACCCACTGCATATTTCAAATATGCATAAATTCAATTTTGGTCAAAGCTGCATAAAACATACAAAACAGCATGTGTAGTTCACAAATAACAAGCCAACGTTAACCTGCAGCCACATGGAAGATAACATAGACTAATGCAATTCCCACAATATGCAATTTCAAACATGTGCAGTCTTAAAACTATGTATGCAAGCAACCTATATTTCCTTTTTTCATCATATTCCAGCCTATTACTTTTTCAGACAGCAGTACAAGATATCATATATATATCATTTCTGTACTTGAGGGAGAGAGAGAGAAGAGGTTCCATTTTGCAGGTTCTGGCCTAAGCATGAAATGGGAATGAAATCACATGTAGCAGCATATATGCAGCATCAGGAAAATATAATAATATACTCAAACCTGAGCCATAAAGGAAGCAACGGATATATGAGAAGGGAACCCCTTCAAATATAAGAGAGTCCACAACCTGTCAAAAAAGGAGGCCTCCACCACCAAAAACCTTAAAATACATAGCCTGCTTGCATACTGCATAAAAAGCTATTAAAACCATAACAACAAAACACCAAGACATCACTACAAAACCATTCAAAACCATTTTTCTGCATAGGCAAAACGGCATACTACAGCCAACCATTCAAAACCATCCTGCATATTCTAAAACCTGCATATTCAATAACCATTCTGCATACAAAACATATTCCTGCATATCCCTACAAAACATATTCCTGCATATCTCTATACACCATATCACTGTAAAACTAAGAAAATATAGCCCACTGCTACCATCAAAACCATGGCATATCTCTACATAAAACCTACATCAAAACCCATTCAAACCATTTATTCAATAAACCATAACCTGCATACTGTACCAAAACCATAAAAAAACAGTATAATCCAAAACCACCAAAAAACCAATTATTCATATTTCCAACCAATTTTTAGACGAAGAATAAGAGAAGAATTAGTAGCAGAAAGCAAAAAGCGAGGAGTCTTCGGAGCTTACCTGACTTTGCCGGAATTATACCGTCGGACTAGCTCCGACCATGTGAGTTTCTCCAGCTTTTCGCATAAACCTTTATACCGTTGCGTTGCCTTTGTCTCACTTAATAATACTCTCTTTAATTTCCTGAAATCATGTAGAATGGCCATTTAATATCTTTGCGAATCATCAATACATCAATCCCTATTTAACACCGGCAACAATTCGTTCGATAAATTTCAAGTTTATTAAATGTTGCAAGACCGATACACAATCATATAAACACTGTTACATTTAAAGCCAATTTGAAATAATAAACAAATTCACAAACCTTTCTTAACACAAACCATTATCATCACCATTCTAAATTCAACCAAAACAACATTTCCATCCTAATCCAGATAAACATACTGTAATCTAACTTTCACAAGCTCCAGCCGCACCCTATTTCCACAAACTCTAACAAAATACAATAACAAAATTACCTTGCATTGATTCTTTCTTCATTCTGCAGAAGAATTGTAAATAAAATTTCAGATCACTCTGTTTTTGCTTCAGTCTTCAGAACCTCCATCCATCAACGATTCATCATCACTGTTTTTGTCCAGCTTCCACGGTGCCATTAGCTTTCCGTCTACCTCAGCTCCTCGTCACTATATCGATCACACACAAAACATAGCAACAGAGTAACTTTTCTTAGGAATAATAATCTTACAATAATGATTTGAGCAACATGAACTTTTAAAAATGGCAGAATATTACCAATGTTTGAGGCACGCGCAATGACTCCAAAATCGCACCCGGCTGGAGATCTTCTCTGATTTCGTTCCAGATCCGCAACTGATACAACAAACACCCTCTAACTTTGTTTCCAAACAATCTCCATCGTTTGCCTTCAACTCACCGTCGCTCAACTCACCCTTCGGTTCATCATCTTCCCAATTCTGCTAGCTACCCATATCCGTCATCTTTTCAACGCGTACCCGTTGCCGCCGCTCTCTTTCTCTCCTAACGCAGAGGGATCCGGTCCAACCTAATGCTTCTCCGAGTTCTTCTTCTACTCATAGTAACACACCAATCTCGCATCAACCTACCTTGCTTCATTTACCTGCAAGTGAAAACAGGAAATAGCAATTCCACTCAACAATTGCATCGATGTAATCATGATAATTCTAACAGACAGACAAGCTTCAAAGAGCTAAGCTAATCGCTGCCTTCCTCGACGACAATACCGACACCGGTCGTAGCTCAACAACACATACGGTGAGACGCAAACAATAGAAGTAGAAGAGGTTCATAATCGCGGCAATATCGAAGAGGAAAAGAAATCGAAGCTTACCGTTGAAACCTCCCCGTAACCCTTTCTGCCTCCACGACAAACTCCTCGCCCTCTCCACCGCGTTACCGGAAAACGTCTCCGCTCCTAACTCCGCCATGATCTCCCCCGACTCCCACACCAGAAAACGCTTCCGAACAAAATTCATTCAGGATCAGAAAGAAAGATACTGAAATTCGCTGAGAAAGTTGGTTGGAAGATGCAGGAAAAGACGAGGATTGTACCCATGAATTCTGTAACGAAATCTGCGTCGATCGAAGTGTTCTCAAGGTTTGGATGCATAACAACAAGATCACTTTCGCCAAACGCGACAACGGACTCCAACGGCGGCGGTCAGTGCACGGCGTTCCTAGGTTTTCTTCGCTACAACTTTGTGTTTCCTTTCCTGGGTCTGGGTCTTCCCCTGACCCGCTCCATTTCCCTTAACCATGTTCAATTTCCCTTTTAACTAAAGCCCATTTCTAATTGCTACTCCCACCCCTTTTTCTTTATAGACTCTTTAGTTAATTCTATTCATTTTCTTAACTTATTTAATTTAGATTAATTAGTTTTTAGGAATACACATATGGTTTTAAATAGACAATTTTAATATTATTTACCCAAATCTCATTTAGTTTAAATTTATGTTTATTTAATAATTTTAGTCTTACTTATTTCTAATTCAATTTAAATTCATGGTTTGTAAGTTTTACTTAATTTGAAAAATATTTAATATCTTTAAAAAACATGTGAAAGTAAAAATGAGAAAACTAAAAGACATTTTATTTTATTTTTTTTATTTTACTCCCCTCATTTTGATTAAATACTAATACAAAAAAGACATAAAAAAATAGAAACATATAAAATCTAAAAAACATTTCTATTAATTCTCATTACCTTTTATCATTAAAAATGCGTAAAAAGTGAAAACCAATTAAACTTTTTCTTTTCGCCTATTAAACAAAAATCATCTAAAAAATGCATGTTCACATTTAATTGTTGTATGTCATTATCCGCATAATTTTCTGTCAATTATTTCATCGTACTTGATTATCATGTTTGCACCAATCCAAAGGGAATTGTCTAATTTTTTGTTGACTTCATGTCCTCAAAAACGATCGAGCGAATACTCTCATTCATTAAAAACTTAGGTTAATTTTCCTCAAACATTCACATTACTTCAAAATTTCAACCTTTTCAAGACTTATACCTTTTAAGCCAAAACTTCGACATTAGGTCGTCGTATTTTCAAAAACCCGTCCGTATCCCTTTTCGGCCAAAACAATTTATTTTCGATCAAACAAATCAATTTTAAACAAAACAGATATTTCAAAAGGTTCCTATAGAGTACTATAGATACAGTGGGTGCTAGCACCTTCCCATTGTATAACCAACCCCCGAACCATAGATCTCTTTTCAAAAACGCTTTGTATTTGTATTTTTAGTTACATTGCATATTTAGGGTTTTATTTCGCTCTCTTCCCTTTTCCTTTGGAAACAATAAAGCGCGGTGGCGACTCTTGCTTTTGCGAGACGAATTAATCAATAATTCGATCTCCGATTTACCCCGCTACATTTTTTATCGCTACAACATGCACCTCGCCCCGCCGCACGAGCTGAGCATATTGTCGTCCCCGTGGCCGTTCGCCTGGTGGGGTATGGACATCCTCGGGCCCTTCGTGCAAGGGACCTACCAGAACAAATTTCTCATCGTCGCCGTGGATTACTTCACAAAATGGATCGAGGCCGAGGCCCTCGCAAAAGTCACCTCGCACAACATCCTCCGTTTCTACAAAAGAAACATCCTCGCCAGATTCGGAATTCCGCGGGCCTTGGTGACCGACAACGGCACCCAGTTCACCGACCACGGGTTCCAGGACTTCGTCACCAAACTAGGGACAAAACAACATTTCACGTTGGTCGAGCACCCTCAGACCAACGGGCAAGCCGAAGCCGCGAACAGAGTCATCCTCCGAGGACTCAAACGTCGACTCGGCGAAGCCAAGAGAGGATGGGTTGAGGAGCTCCACAGCGTCTTGTGGGCATACCGCACCACACCCCACTCAACGATGGGCGAGACACCATTTCGACTGACATATGGCACCGAGGCTGTCATCCCGGTCGAAATCATGGAACCATCCCGACGAACAGAGAACCCCCTCGACAAAGAAATGAACGACGAGGCACTAAGGGACGAACTCGACCTAGTCGAGGAAATCCGATCTGGTGCGGCCCTGCGCGAAGCCACCCTAAAACAACGAGTGGCTCTACGCCACAACGACAAGGTCATCAAGCGCGAGTTCGAAATCGGCAGCCTGGTATTACGTAGGAGCCAGAAGAATTCCCGCGAAGGGAAGCTGGCCGCGAACTGGGAAGGACCTTATCGCGTCCACGGCACCACTGGTACCGGGGCGTACTACCTCGAGCAATTAGACGGAGAGCCATTACCACGACCCTGGAACGCTGCTAAGCTAAAGCAGTACTACAGTTAAAAACTACCAACACCCGGGACCCTCGACCAACGGCACCCGTGCTCGGTCAACGAGGAAAACCGTCCGACTTCGTATAAAGGCTAAGGTACAAGCCTGACATACGACCAAATCGCACAACATCGCTCGACGAACGAGGACAATCGATAGTGCCCGACGTGGACAGCTACACCGAGCGCCACCGTCGTTGTACCCATAAGGCAGAACACCCAGCTCGCGATGGGCAGTTCACGCCGAGGGCGAATAGTCCCTACCGGGCTTCGCGCCCTACTGAGCAACTTCGCTCCCCATGCCCGACAAGTCGTCAAGAATGACGGGCCATCTAAAAGGGTCAAAGGGAAGTCTCTCCCCTCGAGCGCAACACTTAGGTGACTCTGGCCAGCGAAAGAGGGCCGGGCACGTATACAAATGGAAGACGGGCAGACCTGCTCACTAAATCACAGCCACCTACGGGCACTCCTCGGGCCCATGACTTAGGCTAAAATTTTTATGCAAATTTATAAGATTTCAAGCACGGGCGAAACATTCAGATGTAAAACAGCATTCATTCAAATAAAAGGCCCGAAGGCGACAAAGCAAACAATTATAAACCGACCAAGAAGGCCGGCGATGTTCATAACGTACAACCGACGGGCACGCAGGCCCAAAAAATACAAATATCAAAGGCACGCAGGCACGCTATCCTAGTCAGACTTCCCCAGAACCATCATTGTCGACGCCTGGAGAGTCGGGCGGGGGCACGATCACGCCATCCATAATCTGATGTGTGTGGCCCGTACCCTCAGTGACCAGACCAGGGTTTAACAAGGAAAGCTGACCGACTGCAGAGTCGAACCCCTCCTCCAGAGCACCGACGCAATCTGCCTCGAGCAACCGGATGTGGGCGACCAGCTCCGATCGACTCTTCAAAGCCGCTATGTCTTCCGGCTCGTCCTCGGTAGGCAGCATGGCAACGTTCATTTCCTCGATCTGTTGGGCCAAGCGCCCGACTTCGGTCTCCAAGCGAACCCTGTCCGCGCGAAGAAGCTCCCCCTCCTCGGCCAGCTTCCCCGACCTTTCTTTCTCCAGGACCAACATCTCCCTCTCAGCATCCAGCATCGCCGTCTGCTCGCGGAACATCTCCTCGGAGCGTTCCAGGGCAGTCTTCAACTTCCGCGAGCTCGAGGTGAGGGCCGCTTTCTCCTGCTCAAGTTCCTCAATACGGACAGGATCCCCCCCTTCCTCGGACAACACCAGGGCCATCTCGGCCATTTTCACCAGCCCGTCCATGCTGGCGGCCAGATGCCTCTTCCGATCCTCCTTGCTCATCCTTTTAATAGTCTCAGCCTCGTCGGCAACCACGGACAGAGGGAATCTCTCGAAGAAACCCTCCTCTTTGAAACAAGGGGGAAACCCGAAAGACCGGACAGCGCTGGCGTCCTTGTTGATAGCCGGACCACTTTCCACCCGGGTCCTCTTCCTCTGTATCAGGACGGCACTAGGATCGACCTCTTCAACCTCTGGGGTCCCGTCTGACGCGGCCCCCGAGCTGGGCGACGAATCCACCCTCACCGGCTGAGGAGCACTCGGACTGTGTGGCGGACCCATCCTCGTCGCCTGGGGAGCCTTCACGACCCTCCTGCCTCGCTTCTGGTCGCAAGACAACTTCAAAAGCCTTTCCCGTCGACCAGCCATCGAACCTGCACAAAATAAAGGACGGGTTAGTATCGAGCAAGTTCATAAATAAATGACGAGCAAAGAAATTCAAGCAATAAACAACCTAGCAGACGAGCAGCCTGCCTGTACGTCGGGCACTCCACGAGTGCCTTAGTATCAATCGGCCGGGACTCAAATGTCGGATAACCCTCTGCATCCAAGACATCATCCCCTTCCCTCGTGGCCCACCGGGCAGGGTGGAAGCTGTCGACGAACCGACAAAGTGTGGCGTACGCCTCCTCGTCCTCCGAGCACATGTCCCCGGCAGCAGTATGGTAGTATCCAGTCCTGTGCTCATAGTGCTTGAACATCCAGTGCACAGGGAACTTGGCCGTACGGGCCATTACGGGATTCCCATCGTCGCCCAAAACCGCCTCCCCATCATCATCGCTTATGGGAGCCTCCTCCTCGTACAGGGATCCTAAAGCAGAGGTGGTAACTGGCCGCATAACGTACCACTTGTCTTTAAAACCCCTTACGGAGTCCATATACATTTTGAAGAGTCTCCTCGACTGCTTTAAGGAGACCCAGTTGTGTTTCCCCCCTCGGGACTGGCGCTGCAGATGAAAAATCTTGAAGAAGAGCGGTATGGTCGCCCCGATCCTCAGAAAGCGACACGTCAGCTCAAACGCCCGGATAAAGGCGAGTGAGTTCGGATGTAGCTGAGACGGGGCCAGCTCCAGATGGGTAAAGACCCTGATCTGAAAGTCACTGAAGGGCAGCTGCAGCCCAAGATCTTTAAACCCGATCTCGTACATCGGGAAGCTATACTCTGGGTACACCGAGCAGATTCGTGCACGGGAGGTCGGACGCATGACAACGAAATTCTTTTGGAAGTCAGGCTGGCCCTGGCCCGCTTCGAGGACAGCATACGGATTTCGGTCACGCCGGCTATATATCGACGCGATCCCTCGGGGCTCGGCGCCCACCCAATCCAGCAAAGGGTCGTCGACAGTATCAATCAAGCTGACCGACTCATCGGCACTTTGTTCTTCATGTTCGTGGCGCCCAGAGGAGCACGGCTCGTCCGCCATGGTTACCTGCAGAGCACGGGAAACCAGTCAATTGGGCACGAAGCCATACGCTTGACGAACCACGTCGTCCCATGCACGACCACAAAAGTCAGTTTACACAAGTGGTCGCCTCCCCGACATCCAGAAAACTCGATGTGTTCTTCTCCAAACCAACTACGCGGCCACTCTCTAACATGTCGACCCAAGGTATGAACATGGCGAGCAATATCATGAGACCTACGGCCAGGACCATGAACATACCGAGCGCGATCATGAATCAGGCGCCCTGGATCATGAAGACCCCGGGCAGCGCTGCTGATTATCACCTAAAACTATGAATATACCGGCCACAAGCATGCGTTTGCCGGTCCTAAGCATGAATATGTCGAGCTACGTATGAGTTTACCGGGCTAGCCCCACGCGCACAGTCCCTAAAACATCTACAAACGCTGAAAATCATACATTACAAACAAGAAAATGAAGAAGATAGACCACTTACTTGAATCAAAAAGTAGGATTTGGCTACGGAGTAAAAGAATCTGTAACAGAAGATCGCAGCTGGGAAAAATCTGGAAGAACAGCAGCAGTGGGAGCACAAAGAAGTAGAAACGTGTTATGGGACCCAAGGTTCCTATTTATAGTGATGACGTGGAATACTAAACGTCACCTCGGGCAACCACGGAGTTTTCTCCCCGACGCGCTGCTCCCAACGCAATGATGACCCTATCATCATAGGGTGGCGGCACAGTTCCCGAAAGATACCCCGCGTGCTCGACAGACACGCGCTGGTGAGGATCCTCCGGGCATCCACCGCGGAAGATGTCTCCGAGCACGACACGGAGAGGCCCTCGAGGGCCTGTATCTCTATCCCGGGCACGAGACCCCGAAGCGGAAACGACCTGAGTTCAAGCCATGGCTCCTAACAAAGGAACCACGACTTGGGGGGCTCCTGTTCTGGACTGGGCCCGACAGGCCCAAAAGCATTGCCAAGGCCCAATCCAAATAGACTTGCTGAGGACCACGCCGACCAAAGGGTCACAGTCGTGCCTGACGTGCTCCCTGAGGTCACGTGCTCGACCTCTACATCTCCAGCTGAGGACCACGCCGACCAAAGGGTCACAGTCGTGCCCGACGTGCTCCCTGAGGTCACGTGCTCGACCTCTACATCTCCAGCTGAGGACCACGCCGACCAAAGAGTCACAGTCGTGCCCGACGTGCTCCCTGAGGCCACGTGCTCGACATCACCTCGAGCACCCCAACTAGGGCAGACTCAGTCCACTGCACTCCCAACGAGGTCCCGAAAAGACCGCGTCTCCGTCCGCCCGCACTTCACGCAGAACATCCAGGAAGGGGACCACGTGCGTGTCCCCACTACGCACGTAGAACCTGGCAGTTCCTCCATTGGGCCAAACCTGCCCGGCCCAATGAAGGAACCTTGGCCCAGCGCTGGGGGCTATAAATACCCTCTGTTTCCAGAGGGTCAGGTATTCATTCATTCTACCCATACACTTATTATTGCCTGCTCGTACTTCCACTTACTTCAGCATCGGAGTGCCTTGCAGGTACCCCCCCCCCCCCCCACCTCGTTCAAAAAGCTTTCTGCTCGGAGCCAGCCGTGACGGTCCATTTCTGATCAGGTCAGATCAGTACTTTTTTTATATTTGGTCTAATCACAACTTCTCTTTTATTTTCCACTTTTGAAATAAACAAAAGTTACCTTTTTTTATTGGTCCAATCACATGTTATCTTTTATTTTTCACTTTTGAAATCATTTGGCCTAAACACAATACAACAATTCACGACCCTAATCAATCTTTTTTGTGTATCAAACTCATCTTTTCATCTTCTTAAAATCAATTGATTCAATGTTTAATGCTTTTCTGGTGGAATTTCCCATTGTCATTCTTCCCTTCTATAAATAATGCTAAATCAAAACAATTCCTACTTCACTTCTTCAATAACGTTAGAATCATTTTCTTTTCCGTACGTTCTATAGAAAAAATCTCCTTATTTCTTTTCGATGAGCCATATCTGATTTCGTGTTTTATTTTTTCTTAACGACTCCAATCGATTTGTACGCTACGGTTTTTTCTTTAAGCTTAAGATCTGATCAAATATAGTGCTTTAATCGATTTCTGAGAAGAAATTGTGATGGATTTAATGAGATTCTCTTTTTGTTGTTTTGTTTTGAGAATTTTTTTATTTGCTTATTGAAATTTTGGTTGAATAATGAAATTAGACATGATCAAGTAAGGGAAGGAAAAACAGGGTTAACATTCATGATGGTGCTGGTAAGAACAATGAAATTGATGGCGGGTCTGGATGTTGCTGTTAAGACCACTATTTTGTACAAGCTCAAGTTTGGAGAAATTTTCACTATTATTTGCTTCTTTAATATATCAAATATTTTGTCTTTCCTAATCCATATTCATTTCATGAAAATCTGTCATAGGATATTGTTGCTTTTCAGTGTAAAATCTTTCGTATTATGTCCACATATAACTAACATATCTTTGCACACCATGTTATCATCTCACAAATTGTGACTCTAAAAATCTGAATCTGAATATTCTTTTTTAATCTTTATTATTATTTTAATTTAATTATTATTAAAAGATCTTTTAATGACTTACATTATTTTTACTAAAAAAATATTTTCCTTAAATGAATGATTTATTTAATATATACAAAATTTAATATTTTTTTATTTTAAATTATATTATTTATAATATTGTTGTTTACATTTAATCTTCTATTAACATCAATATTCCAATTTAAATTTATTAATATATTTTGGGGTTTTTTTAAGTTATAAAAGCCACAGCTATCAATGAGAAAATGTATTTTTTTGTAAAAATATTTAAATTTTGATGTTTTTTTTAGATTTGTTAGCTAACTATGAAAATTATGATAAATTTTGATAGTGGTAGTGAGTCAAGACAATAAAAGAAACATAAATATTATTTTCTTTTAATGTAAAAAAAGTTTATTATTGATATAATAATATTATTGATATAATAATATTATTGATCACTCTATTTATATGCAACTGATATTGAAAGAATTATTAAGTTGTCCTCAAGATTTGAACATATACAAGAAACAAATACTATATTATATTAAGAAAACAAACATGTATAAATTTTGTTACTTTTTATGAAATTATTCGCTATTTCATTTAATAATAATTGATATATTTGTTTCTAGTAATTAAAAAATAAATAAATTGCAGGAAAATATTTATCATTGGTAAATATTTAAAAATTTTAAAAAATATTTATTTTTAAAAAATATATAAAACAAAGTTATTTCGGGTAAATTTTAAAAATAATAGAACATGTATTTTTACTATATATTACATATTAATAATTACTAACTATGTATTATATATTATTGTTTTAATAATATTAATAGTTTCTAAATATATATTATACATTATTGTTTTAATAATATGAATAATTTAATATTATTATTATATCCAACACTTAAGAATTTGTGAGGATGCCATTGGATATATGATAGATAGGTTTGGTGGTGGAATGGTTCTGAGTGGTGAGAGAACAGTCAAGATTTTTTTATAATTAATTTAATTGGAAATTATTTTTAAAAATAAAAACCATTAATTAATAATTTAATAAAATTAATAAGATTGGTCGAGAGATACCAAAAACATTTTTTAACATTTATTTTCTTCCATTTCAAATAGAAAATACCACAGTTCAATTCTCGCAACTGTGATCGAAAGAGGAGTGAAAATACTAACAACACACTTACCCCTAACCTGTATCTCACAAACCCTTCTTTCTTCTTCCTTCTTCCTTCTTTCTTCATGAGCAACATCTCACTTCTCTGTGGAGATTTTCTTCTATGAATCGTAACCATAGGATTTCTCTATTGAGAATTTCTTCAATAATTCCTTATTTCAAAAACACTTTTTCCATAGGATTTCTCATGTTATTTTAACATATTTTCTATTATTTTGCCAAAAATCATTAAGGTATGCTTAATTTAATGGCTATTAAAGTTGTCTCTCCAGAAACCTATTTCATCTCTCTTTGTTCCGCATCTCGCCGTTGCAAACTAATCCTACATCTTGAATATTTTTTACATTCATGTTGTTGTCATCTCCTTCACCGTTAAATTGAAGTCAAACATTTCAATAGAATTCGTAACCATAGGATTTCTCTATGGAGATTTTCTTCAATAATTTCTTTTTTCAAAAACACTTTCTCCATAGGATTTCTCATGTTATTTTAACATATTTTCTATTATTTTGGTTTTTTTTAAGAATTTATTTAGATTTAATTAGATATTAATTTATATTTAGAAATATCTTTTAGATTGTTCATATCTTTGTTAGAAAATATAAATCTTAGATCTTCTTATATCTTTGTAGAAGATATATTTTAGATTTAATTTGTGTGTATAAATAGTCTAGTGGAATAGGTTATTGTAATTCATTGTAAATCCTTCTTTTTGAAGCTATCATTAAATATTTCTTTTGTTTTTTATCTTTCTTGTGCTCCAACAATTGATATATAGAGCTCCGGTTCGAAATCCACGGGAAAAGAAGTATTGTGATTAAGAATTACAATATTTTGATTCTGGGAGTTTTGAGAAAACATTGATTTGGGAAATTCTGCGTAAATTGCGTAAGGTAGAAGATGAATAGAAACGGCGACGATGTCCATTCCAAGCTTCCAATATTTGATGGCAAAAACTGGAATCTTTGGAAGATCCAGATGCGCGTGTTATTTGGTTCTCAAGATGTGTTAGATCTTGTCACCGATGGCTATGATCTGTTAGAAGCAGACGCAACAGAGGCACAGAAGACAACACATAGGGCGCTAAGGAAGAAATATCAGAAGGCGTCGTTCTACATCCATCAATGTATGGATGCAAATGTCTTTGAGAAGATTGCTGATTCTGAAACAGCAAAGGCTGCGTGGGACACACTGATGAGATGTTACGGTGGTGACACATCAGTGAAGAAGGTGAAGCTTCAGTCTCTCAGAAAGTGTGATCTGGTGGGAGAGAACTAACTGTTTTTTGGTATACTGGTTTGCGTTTTGCGTTTGTTTTCGCAAAATGTTGCGGTAAGCAAAAGTCGCCACCGACTTTTATTTTATCCAATAAGGAAAGGAAAAAAGCACAGAAAAATTCCTTTTTCGAGATGTTTCTCGGGTTCGGGGTAGATTATAGAAAGGGAAGGTGTTAGCATCCTTTCTATCTATGGTTATCCACGGGCTCTTAGGTACTTGCTCATATTGTTTTCAAAATTGCTTTTCTTTGTGTTTGCGGGTTTGAAAAGGTTTTTGTTTTGAAACTTCGTTTGAAAAGTGTAAGTGTGAAAAGTTTTTGTTTTTTGAAATAACAAGTACTTAAGAACCATCTACCTACTCGAAAAAGGAATCGTTCTATGCTAATGTCCTTTAGACAATGCTATCCCACTATGAATGAGTAGGTAGCACCGTCGTTGGAGTTAAAGGGTCAATTCGATTAAGGGACATGCGGTCACCAAAGCAATGTTAGGACGCCTTAGCGGTAACCCTAATGTCTTAGATCATTTTATCTGAGGCAACCGTTTCGAGGCAACTGTGATCTTTGGACAAGAGGGCGACCTCTAAAGTGACCTATACTTAACGACCGCGTGTGAAGGCAACCAAGCGGGGTGTACCCTAAGAGTGCGCATGTGCGAATGTGTTGTTTTCAGTTAATTTTATCTTTGTACATGTCAATGGTTATCTATGTTGATTTTAGGCTAAACATTCAATCTTGTCATGCATCCCTATTATCAAACATCTAACAGTTTATAAGTTGCGGAAATTTAACTAACTATTACAAGGCGTCGGGTATTTACATCGCCAAAAGCAACCCTTTGAAATTTAAATGCGGAAAATAAATAAAGCGGTAAAGATAGTCCTAATTATCTATTACATTCCGGGAACAACTACAATATTGAATAAAATGGATCGCGTGCAGGAAATTAAATCGAATGCGAGTTCTAGGGTTTTGACCCTTTGATTATTAAAGAAAAGATTTTTTTTGGTTATTTTTGAATTAAGAAAGAAATTAATCTAGGTTAATTATTAAATTAAATTAATTAATTAATGAAAATAAATATTTTTGGATTTTTTAATATTTAAAGAAAGAAAAAAAAATTTTAATCAATGTTAATAAAAACCTAATTGTCTAAGTTAATTTTAATTATTGCAAAAAAGATATTAAAGTTATTCCTAATTAAAACTAAATTAATTAATTGATTTGTTAATAAAAAGAAAATACTAAAATTTAAATTAATAAAGAAAATATTTTTTTGGTTTTAATTTTATTAAGAAAAAGTTTGATTGGTTAATTAATCATGAAAATAATTAAACAAACTATTAAATAAAATAAATGAAATAGAAAGACTTAGGGGGGTTTGGGCCTGATTTGGTGGTTTGGAATAGCAATTTTATGGCCCAAATGGCGCAGGCCTGACTGACTTTGAGAGATTCAATGTGCGCCTTTGACTTGGTTCCATGGTGGACGTTCCATCTGGACCACCAGATTTGGCCCTAGGGCCATATGGCACTTTGATGTGTGATGGAACATGATACACCACGCGCTTGGATTTGCACTAGATAACCTGTAGAAAAAATATAACAAAGCGTTTAGAAGACCTGGGATTCGAACCCAGGTCCTGTTGGTCATTGGATGTACACGCCCACCACTCAGCCACTTTGTTATGTTTGTCAATATATTAATCAATAATAATAATATGGGATAATGGATTAATATGCCATAATAAAAAATAAAAACGCGCGAATTTTGAACCAGCCACTGGGGAGATGACACGCCATCATCCCCTACCTCCAACCCTGTAACTTTACCTGCGGATTTAGATTCGCAGCTAAATTCGCAGGTCGTTCTCAAAATCAATTCTAGGCCATGAAAATCAATTCCAAGCGCATGGTTGTGCTCGTCCTTCTCTTTCGGTCATGTCCATGGCCATCAATGGAGCTAATTTTGCCTGTAAAAGAAACGCCCAAAAAACAAACCACAAAACCCTAGATTCGGTTCTTGGCTTCACAAATCAGATAAATGCAATTGGATAATATAGGAAGCTTGGAAATTTGATGAGGATCATGAATATGCAAATGGTTTGTGCAAAAGATGCAAAAATAAGGATATACGAATTCAAGAAAGAAGCGAATTTTTGAGATACTTACAGAGCTTTTGAGCGTGTATGAGAGCTTGCTAGGTGTTGTACCCCAAAATTTGCCCTCCCATATTTTCCAAGAAATTGCCAAGCAAAGCTTCAAAATTCCCCAAGGGTTGCACAGTGCAAAGGTCTCCTATACAGTCAAGATTAGGGTTTATGTTCTGATCAAGAAAATGAAGTTCCCAAAGGTCCAATCAAGTCTCATATGCCTATAAATATGGTCAAGCATCCTCATATCAAGTTTCAAGACATTCAGCTCAAAATTGCATAGTCAAAACCCTAGATTGCACTACAGTCAACTGTAGGGGCAAAATGGTCATTTGACAGTCAAAAGTTCAAATTTTTGGTCAACATATCATTTTGAATCCATAAACATCATTTGATCAATGCTTGATCATGATTCTCAAAATTTGGCTCAGAAATCATCAAGATGCAAAAGTTTCCTTATTTGGACAGCTGAAAAAGTCAACTGAAATTGACCAGGGCATAACTTTCACATGGATTATCAGAAAAATTCCATCCAAAGCTCATTTTTAAGAGAAAAACATTTCCTACAACTCATCTTCATACTTCAAGTCCAAGAAATGCTCTCACAAAAAGTTATCAATTTCAACATTATAGGTCATTTTCAAAAGTCAACAAAAAGGGACTTTAAGTCAAAGGCCATAACTTGAGATTGGTAAATCAAAATGACATGGGACCAAAGACATTGGTTAGAGGACTCAAATACCTTTCCAAAATGTCCAAGAACATGAGAAAAGCTTAAAAATTGAGCAAGTTATGCCTTGTGGACGTTGGGAAATTTTTGGATATTTTGAAAAGTCAACATTGATTCAAATGACCTAAAATTGCTAATGGGCCAATTTTTCTTCCACAATTCATCATTCCAAGCATGTGCACGACCACTTGGCCCAAAGGGAAGTTTTTATTCATTTTTTATTTATTTATTTGAATTTTTATTTATATTAATTCACTTAAATCAATTAAATATGTGAAAAATACTTAACTTAACCTAACAAATCTTTTTGCACATGTTTTAGTCTCAATAATTCGTGCACATTCAAATATGGGAAGATTTGGTTTGATTGGATCCTAATTGACACAAAATTGCATGGAAAAAGATATGGAAATCATGGTGGAAAAATCAAATATTGGATTCTTTAATTCATGGATCTTTGGGCAATTTTCTTGACCTAATCTGATCAATACAAAAGCCTAAGCATAACCCTAATGTTCAGACACGCACAACTGCTCTAGAAAACCATTAACAAACTTGAAATTTTTCTCCACAAAGTCAATTCTGAAAACATCCTTCCAGGGCGATTCAAGACCTAATTTTTGTTCCAATAGCTTCCTCAAGCATCCCTGGACATATTCCAATCACAAACATTCATCCCAGCTTCAAGAATTGGTAACATGAGTGCCGACTGTATCAAGAAAAACTCATAATCGTACATCACGATTCATGCATCCTTTATAGTTTTTAATGCTTGATTTACATTCCTTGTGAAGTTTTGAAGCTAACCAATGCATTCAATTATGTTTTTATGCTGTATACACGATTTCACCATGTTTGAGTTTTAGGGTTTACAGGACCCCCAATTGGGGATTTTAAAACCAAGAAAAATTGGCCTTCAAGAATGCCATGGTTGTAATCAGCAAATCTGAACGATCACAAACCACCCATCGCGCCTAATTTATGGACCTCCTAGGCCTAATCGCTATTTTTCCAAAGCGTGCCTAGGAGAACGGTTAAAAAACCGTGGCTTAATGTGTTTATTTCAGAAAAATAAAAAAGGCCACGAAGAAGATGATTACGTGGGAGGCACTGATTGGCACGTTTAAATATTTCGCGCGTTGAACCACTGACCATTTGTTCTTCTTTATAATATTTATTATTTGTTTATTAATCAGAATGCGCACTTGGCTCAGCTGGCAAGCAGAATTGGTGATAAAGGTACATGACCTGGGTTCGAGCCCCAGGTCTACGTTATGTCCATATTCTTTTCCAATTCATCATCACATGCAGGCATCATATTGAGGACCATCATGTTCCTTCATCATCTATCCATCCACGCGTACGGGGAGACCAAATCAAAGGCTATGAATTGAGAATACGCTGCGCCCTAGTCAACGCTTCAGCATGCTAGTGAAAAAGTCCAACGAGGCCAAAGCTAAATGGGCCTGAATTGCTAGACCATACCTCCTATCTGGGGACTGATACCCCCTTGGTTTGCAACTTCTTTTAATTTTCTTTATTTTTTGTTTTTGTTATAATTTTTTATTTTTCTTTTAATTACTGTTTGTTTAATTAATTATATTTTTATAAAATCATAAAACACATAAAAAAGTCAGAAAAGAGCAAAAATAATCAATATTTTTATTTCTAGTATTTTTATAAATAAATTGTAAATTATTTAGTTTCAAATTAGGTTAATTTTAATTCTTTTCATAATAAAAATCCAAAAATATAGAATTAGGTTTAATAAATTTTTTATTCCTTTTGATTTTTCTTTTTATAATAATATTATTTATTTTATTTATTTTCATAATTAAATTTGCATGTAAAAATTAGGTTTAATTTAGGTTTAATTCTAATGTTTTTCTTAATAAATTAAAATAAAATAGAATTAGGGTTAGCGTTTAATTGCAATTAATTTTTTCTATTAAATCCTGAAATATTAAAAATACCAAAAACATCTTTTTTATTAATTAACTTCATCATTAATTTGATTTTGCAAAAGGGTCCAACGCCCTCGTTTCGATTTAATTTCGCATATTTATTTTATTTTGCTTAAATAATTATGTAATTCTCCCAAAGCCATGTAAATAATTGCTCGCACTTTTAGTTCTTTACCTTTCTTTATTTTTCTGTCAAATCGGGTCCTGGTTAATTTTGGCGATGTGGACCCGCGCCATTTGTAATAGCTTTAGATTTACCTTTCCTCGCATTTTTAACTGTTAATCAAAAGCATGAAAGAATGAATGGACGAAAATAAAATCAAGCGTAGAACACCAATAACATGACAAGACAAATACAAATGAAAATGACACACGAACCGCACACACCACCCCTAGGGTACGCCTCACCGTTGCCTTGCCTCGAAAGGTGATCGTCGAGTAGAGGATGTCTTAGTAAGTCCTCATGATCCGGGAACCTGGCATGAGGGTAGCTTCTAAGGTATCTTCCCATTGCTCTGGTGATCACCATGTCCCGAACCTCGAATTGACCCGAACACCTCCAACGGTGGTGCTACCTACCTCTCAATGGTGGGATGGCACTACTTTAGAGGACATTTACACAGACGAATTCCTTAGGGTAGGTAGACGACTCTAGATACTTGCTCTGATTTCAAAACAAATCAAAAATTTCTTTTCACACCAACACATTTTCAAAAAGCTTTCGAAAGCAATTTTTCAAACACTCTTGAGGACCGATACAAGAGTCGAACTGGAATTTTCAAAGAAACTTTTTTAAAACCCACACTTGAAAAGCAAACAAACAATTTTGAAAACACAAATGAGCAAGTATCTAAGAGCCCATGGATAACCATGGATAGAAAGGATGCTAATACCTTCCCTTTCTATAATCTACCTCCCGAACCGAGAGCAATCTCTTTAAGGAATTTTTCTGTGCTTTTGTCCTTTCCATTTGGAGAAAATAAAAGACGGTGGCGACTCTTGCTTACCGCGACATTTCGCGAACCAGCGTCAAACAGTCAGTTCCAGATCCACCGATCACACTAGGGGTTGGTTCTGACTCAGTGAACCTCCAGCAATTGATTGGTGTCAAGCTTTGCTTCTAAATTTGCCTCTAAGTGTGATTTCAGTTTTGCACTTTTTCCACTTTTTCCAAGTTTTGTTTTCAGTATTCTTGCAGCCTCTAGGTCTCAATTTCGTGTGCTTTGACTTGTATATGTATCATGGAATGTGTTAGGTTAACATTTGTGGATTGAATCTTTGCATATCAATGCCATATGATTTGATTTGATTCACCATTGAAGACTTGCCAATTTTGTCAAAAACTCAATCTTTTTGCACATGGAATGCTTGATACGAGTTTGATGATGATATTGATGATGATTAAGTCCTGAAAATAGAAAAAGATCTCATGTAATCAAGTTTTGGGATTTTATTTGATTTAAATTGATTAAAAATGAATTTATTCAATAAAAAAATCAAATAAAATAATAAAATTGATAAATGGACACAAAGCTGAAGCTAGGATACGTGTGCAATGTGGAAAGTCCAAATAAAGTGAAAAATAATGGGCCCATTTGACAAAATTTGAAGTTTTGGGGATAGTTGACTTTTGGCAATTTTGCAAAAACGCCCAACTTCACCAATGCATAACTTCTTCAATTTTGAACCTTTGGAGGTGTTCTTGGACTTTTTATAAAGCTTGAGATGTCCTCTAACCAACACTTTTGGTCTCATCTCATTTTGATATTACATGCTCAAGTTATAAGCTTTGGAAAAAATGTGTTTTTGTTGACTTTCAAAAATGACCTATAATGTCCAAATTTATAACTTCTTGTGAGTGCATTTTATGATCTTGGGGTATGAATATGGATTGTAGTAAATTTCATACTATTCAAAATGAGCTTTGGATGGGTCATTTCTCATAAAGTATGAGAAAGTTATGCTTCGTCAAAGTTGAGTTGACTTTTCCTACAAAACCCTAATTTAGCAACTTTTGAGTTTTGATGAATTTTGAGCAATCCTTGATGAATCATGATCAAACCTTGATCAAATGATTAAATATCCTTCAAAATGAGAATGTTGGCAAAAAATCATGAAGTTTGATTGTATTTGGGTCACAGTTTACTTTTGCCCTAGCATAGTGGATTTTTGGACCCTTTGAGCAATTGACTGAGCAAACTTCCTCTGCAAGGCTTGAAATTTGACATGGATGACCTTGAGAACATATTAGGAAATTAGGGAGAATTTGAGGTCATTTTGACTCAAAGATCTTGATGCAACACAAAACCCTAATTTGGGGTTGACTGCCTTAGGAGATGATTTGTCTGACCCACTTTTGAGCAAACTTGAGCAATGTTTTGAGAAATATGAGAGGGAAAATTTTGGGTTACAACAGAAAGCAATATGAAAATATCAACATGAAGGACAACGAGAAGGTTTCTGAGTACATCTCTAGAGTGATTCTGATCACTAATGAGATGAAAGCTTGTGGAGAAACTATTTCTGAACAAGTAATTATTGAGAAGATCTTGAGATCTTTAACTTCTCAGTTTGATTATATTGTGGTAGCAATTGAACATTCCAAAGATATGAGCACCATGCGAGTTAAAGAGCTGCAAAGTAGTCTAGAGGCGCATGAGTTGCGTATGATTGCGAGAACTTCTGAGAGGGAAGTAGAGCAGTAGGCTCTGAAAGTAACTTCTGGTAAGAAGTATCAGAAGAAAACTAGGTCAGAAGCCAGGAAGAAAACTAAGGGTGGTCAAAGGTCAGAAGCTTCAAACTCTGATAGGCAGAAGAATGTCCAAAAGGGAAAGAGAAGTCTGACAAGAAGAATGTTCAGTGTTACTGTTGCAAGAACTTTGGTCACTATGCCAAAGATTACTGGTAAAAAAAAGAAAGGAAGTCAGAAGAAGAAAATATAGGTAGAGGAGAGTCAGATGTGAACTTGTGCTATTGTTGGATTCTGAACCTGATGATCTGAATGCATCAGAACGGTGGTGTTGTACCCCAAAATTTTCCCTCTCATTTCATCAACATTTCTCTCTTGGAAATCAAGATCAAGCTAGGGTTTGCTCTGCTCAAGACACCTCCTTGCACTGTTGACCTAAATTAGGGTTTGAGTTTGCACAGGGATGTTTTGACCTATAATGCCCAAAGTGACTTTCATACTTCATGTTGGACTCACAAGTTTTCCCATACCAAGTTTCAAGCCTTGAATCAAATTTTTGCCCAGTCAATTGGACATTTGACCTAGAAATCAACTATATTGGGGAAAAAGTCAACTGTGGCCAATTGACAGTCAAACCTCATTAATTTTGACCCACATCAACATTATGAACTCATATGAACCATTTGATCAAGTTTGGATCACAATTCCATAAGAAATTTGATCGGATCACTAAAAGGGCAAAATGATCATTTTTAGGGTTTTGATTGTGCAAAGGCAATTTTTGACTGTTTGACCTAGCCAATGGCAAATCAATCTTAACCATGGAATCAATGACTCAATGACATTATCTTGACCCATTCAACAAGTTCAAAAGGTCTCAAGTGCATAGGATTGACATATGAATTTTTCAGTCAACTGATCAAAATTTGACTATACACTAAAAAGTCAAACTTTGACTTTTTGGTCAAAATCAAGTGCCAAGGGTCATTTTTCATCAAGACATGTCAAATTATGAAACTTGTTCATCAAGAAACCCAAAATTGCAAATTAGGGTTTAAAATGGAAAAAATTTCATAACTTAGAAATTTTCTAAGTTATGAACTTTTCTTAATTTTTCCTAACTTTGTCCCACATTTTAACCAAGATGCAAATGGATTCAAACAAAACTTACAACATGAAAGTTTTAGTCCATCACAAAGTCTACAACTTTGATTCACAAAGTTTTCTCAAAAGAAGCTTGGATCTCAAGTTATGATTTTTGGAACAATGGTACCTAAAACTTTTAACTTAGAGAAATTTTGCCCTAGTTTAGGCAGGATTTTGACCCATCTTCTTGGCCATTTTTAACATAGTTCCACTTGGAGTATTAAGTTTCATTTCAAATATGGATTATAGTACATGTTGAAATCTTTCCAAATTGTCCAAGAACTCCTCAAACACATTTGTGGTTAGGGAGAATCGAATGCTTGAAGTTGGAAAAAACTCACTTTGTAACCATGGCCAATACATGTTCATATCAAGTTGCAAATCTGACCAAACTAGCTTAGTACATGATTACAGGCCTCTAAACCAATTTACAATCCAAAATCGAATGCAAATACATTGGACATTGGCATTGTTCTGATCAAGAGAGCATTGTACAATGAACATTTCCATTTTGAGCATAAAGGTCACACTTCCATTTTCATAAAGGCAACTTTATGTCAAATTTCATTTTCTTGAGCCTTGGACTTTTTTCCTTGCAGCAAACAAGTTCCCTAATCTCAGGCATAGTACACCAACTTGAGCATGCTTGTAACTAGCCTGTACAGGCCATAGCTTGGTCACTTCACATCTTTGCTTTCAAAACAAGTCAAATGGCCAAAAGCTCATAACTCACACATCTGATATATTAAACTCAAGCAAAGTTTTCAAACAAGTTTCTCATATCCTTGTAATCCAGAAACACGAGTCTTTGACCTCCCAAACCCCCTTGTGCACAAAATCTTCATTTCTGCCCAAAACAGGGCAAGTTCTGCAAATCACAAGCCACAATCAAATCCCCTCGTACGTTTTATCCCAAATCACTTCAAACACATTCTAAACAATACACCTAAGTTGTCCAGACCATTCACAAGCTGCTGTAACTCCATTTATACACATCACCATTTTTGTTTGGAAGCTTTGCAGGTTGAGTTCTGTAGCACGATTCAGGCCACTTTAAAACAAACCAAGCATTGGGAAAGGTTCAAGGGACATCAAGCAAGCACAAAAGAACCTCAGGCCTCGTTGAAAGTTGCTGCATTGTCCAGCTCGAACTCAACTGAAACAGGTATTTCATGAACTTCTATCTCTCTATTTAGGAACATTTAGCCTTAGGTTTGTGAATGAAAGATGTTGTACTCATTGCCCTGAAACCATACATGTGCTTAGTTTTCATTTATATTAATCGTGCTAGGAGAATTTCATCCATGAACTTTCTGAAAAAACTAGGTTAGAAATTAGGGCCAGAGAAATTCTCTCTAGTCTTTGAGAGTTAGATTTAATGTTTTATATGGTTGAAATCGTTGTTTGATGCTCTACAAGTTTCATGTTTTGAGTTTTGTCAAAGGATCACGTTTCCAGGAGTTGGTAGTTTGTACACAGAAGGCGCGTGTTTTTGTTTGAACAGAGGAAGAAGATGAATAAGTTGGGCTGGGTCTGGCTATTTCCTGCTTTTGACACCCCCATTTTCAGTTTCACACCCCCCTGGCCCATTTCTTTGTATATTTATTATTTTTGCATTTTAATTTCATTTCTGACTTTATTATTTTATTTCCAAACATAAAAAATGCCTAAAAAAAATACTTTATATTATTTTGTTTAAACTTAAAAATAATGTAAAAAATACTTTTATTTTCATTTATTATTTTTATTCACATTTGAAAACATTTTCTTGAAATATATACGTTTTTGTAAATAATTTATTTTCTTTTTTATACACTTAATATATTTAATATATATATATATATATATATATATATATATATATATATATATATATATATATATATATATATATATATATATATATATATATATATATATATATATATATATATATATATATATATATATATATATATATATATATATATTATATATATATATATATATATATATATATATATATATATATATATATATATATATATATATATATATATATATATATATATATATATATATATATATATATATATATATATATATATATATATATATATAATATATATATATATATATATATATATATATATATATATATATATATATATATATATATATATATATATATATATATATATATATATATATATATATATATATATATATATATATATATATATATATATATATATATATATATATATATATATATATACTTCATTTTATTAAAAGCATAGAATAAAAAACACAAAAATAATACATTTTTATTTTCATTGGTATTTTATACTAAAAAATACTTTTTTTCAATATAATTTTATTTTTGTACATATTGATACATTTTTGTATATAAATAATAAATAATACCATTTCTTTAAGGAATTAGGGTTTACCCTAAAAATAATTAAAATTAACTTTTTATTTATTTCTTTACATTTCTTTCCATTGAAAATACTTTACATACCTAAAAAACCTTTTTTGCATAATACGTTTTATTTAATATTTATTTATTGTATTTATTTAAATATTGTACATTTAAATATTGTGCCTTGCAAATTCAATTTGGTTGTAATAATTTAGGGTTTAATTTCTTGCAAAATAATCCCCTATTCAAATTTGTACCCCCCCTCCCTATATCATATTGTAATAGTTTAGAATTTAAATTCTCGCACCTTTAAGCTTTCAATTATGCCATGATTAGAGAATTAGGATTTGTATGCAAAATCAAATTAACAAATAGTTTGACCTAATCAAAGACAAAAATGCATGAAAAACAAACACAATGCACACTTGCACCCCTAGGGTTACAATCCACTTGTTGCCTTCAAAAATGGGCCATGGTATGCATGTTAAGTACTTTGGCAAAGCAAAAACAAAACAAAAGATCATAGTCCCTCGATGACGCTATCTGAGTTGCCTAAACAAAATGATCAAGTCCCTCAAGAAAATTGCCAAAGATACTTGACACAATTGCTATCATGGTCTATACGATGACCCGCGCCTGTCCCGTTTAACATCCTAACACAAGGTTGTTCACCAAATACAATGGTGAAGCAACACTGTTAAAAGGGTTAAAAACATAAGGAAGATGTTTGAGTAAAATAGGGTAGATAGCTCTTAGTTACTTGATCAAAGCTTGCAAAAACATCCTTGTTATTTTCAAACACACTTCACAACACAATCCAACTTTCAAACATTGAAAACTTTTCAAAAGACAAAAACACCTTTGTATACATTCAAACAAGAATCATTACAAAGGTTGCCACAACGATGGCCTCTTTTCAAAACATCTTTGAAAACCACACACAAAGCACCATTTCAAAACAATTGAAGAGCACCATTTCAAACAATTGAAAAACAAAGCAAGTGATCTAAACAAGTAACTAAGAGCCCATGGATAACCATGGATAGAAAGGGTGCTAATACCTTCCCTTTTTATAACCTACTCCCCGAACCCAATAAAACATCTCAAAGGTCTTTCCTGTGCTTTTTGACCTTTCCTTAGGATAAAATAAAAAGTCGGCGACGACTCTTGCTAAACCGAAACATTTGCGAACACAAACGCAAAATCCCAAGTCAGTTCTCCCACCGTATCACATAACTGGCGACTCTGTTGGGGAATACTTAAAAAGTGGAGTAACCTTAGGGCTTAGATCACCCTTTGCATGATTATATCGTTTGCTTTGATTGCTTTACATTTGGTTCTTTTGTTTGGGTTTGAATCCTCCACCCAGATTTGGGAAACATTCATAGGTAAATAGCAATACGTTGTGGAAACTGTGCGGGGTATACTGACATGGTTGAAGCAATAGCTATATTAGTGCGACATATTTGTGAGTACCGGTAGCCTTTGAGTCAATCAAAGAGAATACAGGGCCGCTGAGTGATGTCATGAAGCACTAATGAACTCTTAGAACCTTACTTGACCATCTTGGCCTTTTTTTAGGGGTAGTGAGATGACCGACTTTGGTGCAGTCCGAAGTTGGTAGATACTCGATACTACACTTATTGAGGGTTGTTTTCTTGGAATATTTTGGTCCCTAGTTAAGTGGCTAAACCAAAACAATGAATATAGAAAATAATCCAATGATATTGAGCTCCTTAGAACCCGGTTACTATTTATAGGACAGGTTTGAGCCAACTAAACTCAATAGGGTACTTACCTTTGAAACCTCATGCAAGCCTAAAACTAGGGTTTTGTGTGACTTGCTTGTACATATATTTGTGCATACATCATGAACATCATAAAGCATCATATGCATCCACTAACCATTTCAAGGGTTTGGATCTTCATCTTTGTTCTTGTTTTGTAGGTCATGGAATCTCTTCGCAGGAAAACAATTCAAGTCAACCTTGTGAGAATCCTTACTCAACTCAAGGAGCTTACTTCCAAGATTCCAGAGAATTCTCTCTTCAGTGAAAGACATGGTATACTTCTCAATTTGGTCAACTCCAACATTGAAGAAGACATGGTGAAAGTTCTCTTCCAGTTCTTTGACCCCCTACACCACTGTTTCACATTCCCTGATTACCAGCTAGTACCTACTTTGGAGGAATTTTCTCAACTCCTGAGGATTCCTATTCTTCATCAACTACCCTACAACGGTACGGAAAAAGAACCAAAGCCTGAAGATGTTGCTCAAGCATTACACTTGTAACCATCTGACATCAAAGGTCATTGGGAAACCAGAAGTGGATTCAAGGGTTTCTTGGCAAAGTTTCTGTTTGAGAAGGCCCAAGACTGTTGGAATTCTCTAGATCTACAAGCTTTTGAAGAGATTGTGGCACTCCTCATCTATGGGTTGGTCTTGTTCCCAAACTCTAATCAGCTTATAGATGTGAATGCTTTCAAGATCTTCATATCCCAGAATCATGTACCTACATTGCTTGGGGACATCCTACACTCATTTTACACACGAGCAATGAGGAAAAGAGGTGTTCTCATGTGCTGTACTCCTCTCCTAGCAAGGTGGTTTATTTCTCACCTTCCACAATCAGTTTTGAAGAATGAGCAGGGTTTAAGGTGGTCACAATGATTGATGACCCTCACACATTCCGATGTTCATTGGTGTTCTCAGTCCAGAGATAATGTCATCATCATTGATCGATGTGGGGAATTCCCTAATGTCCCACTACTTGGCATTAGGGGAGGTATCACCTACAACCCTTGTTTAGCTCTAAGACAGTTTGGATATGCTCGGAAGGATGGCCCTCATGACATGCTGGTTCCTGACTTGGTTTTTGACTTCGACAACGATGCGCAAGGACTTTGACAAAGGTTCATCAGAGCTTGGAGGATGCCCAACAAGGTGGATAGTAAGACATTGGGGCACAAGAATTCCATCCCCCTTGAGCGTTATCTCAAGTGGGTAAGAACCCACGCCCAAAGTCTTATGATGCCATACCCTCACATTCTCCCCTTGATCAAAGAGCCTGTTATGAAAGGAGAGGTTCCATACACCCTCCTACATCCTGACATGCCAACATCATGGGAAGAATTGCAAAAGAGTTGGATCCAACTCAAGGAAGAATGGAATACTTTTGAAGCCAGCTTCTATGCCAGTGAGAAGAAGGTTTTAGAGCTTACCCGCCGACTTCATGAGGAGGAAACTCTCAACACTTACATTGCACCAAAAAGGATGCGCAATGTCTTTTTACATTAAGAATTTTGTAATATTTTGCCCATGGGGCACTTATGTACTGACAAATTTCTTCTTAATATGACGGGTGTTCTTTTTGTTTACAACAAATTTGAATTTCTGAATCCTTGAATGCATTACATGAATAACATACCATTCATCATATACATAAACAAGTCTTCACACCAGGTTTCCTTATCTTTTTTATGTTTATTTCAGCAAGATGGATTTGGAGCAGACGGTTAAGGATCTGTAAGCACATAACTCTCAATTCCAGCAACTCCTCATGACCTTAGCAAAGGGTCAATAGGACCTTAAAGTACTGTTGGAGAAAAATAAAGAGAAAAAGAAGAAAAGGCCCGGAGTAGCCACTTTTGGAAGAAGGTTTGAAAGCAATGCTAGAAAAGCTCTTGAGTTCCCCTCAACGTCGCATGAAGGGGCTGGTAAAGGAAAAGGAGATGCGGTACCTTCTGAATCTGAAGTTAAAGAGGAAGGAGAGGAAGAGGATGAAGACTACTCCGAACAACAATATCCCCCGGCGGATGATAAATATAAAAATCTTGAGGATCGATTGGAAGCCATGGAGTTACAGAGAGTACCTGGTTTAGAGTTCGAAGAACTAGGGTTGGTCGCTGGGATCGTCATTCCTCCCAAGTTCAAAGTACCAACATTCACTAAGTATGACGGTCTGTCCTGCCCAAAGATGCATCTGAGATCCTATGTCAGAAAGATTCAACCTCACTCATCTGATAAAGACCTCTGGGTACACTTTTTCCAGACAATTTGTCAGGCACACAATTGGACTGGTTCTATCAACTTGAGAGATCGGAGGTTCATAACTGGGAAGACTTAGCTGCTGCTTTCTACCGTCAATACCAATACAATGCTGATTTGGCGCCCACTCGTACTCAACTGTAAAGTATGGGAATGGCTTCTAATGAGGTATTTAAAGAGTATGCCCAGAAGTGTCGTGATCTGGCTGGAAGGGTGCAACCACCATTGTCGGATAGAGAGCTGGTTGATATGTTTTTAGGGACCCTGTCTGGCCCTTTCTTCAATCATCTAATCGGGAGTTCCTCTACAGGATTTACCGAACTAATTTTGACCGGTGAAAGGGTCGAGGCCGGCATTAAAAGTGGTAAGATTCAGAAATTCCTCCGCGTCCGCTGTTGTTAAGAAGACCTTCCCAGCTAAGAAGGAAGCTTCTGCTGTTTATTCTCAGAAAAGTCAAGAAGGAATGGGGCGCCGACCGACGATAGGGGCTGTGATGATTCAAAACTCTTCAAATGATCAACCTCGTAGCAATCAGCCAAGGCCTAATCAGCAACGGGTAGAAAGGCCACAACAACAGTTCACCCGAATCAACATGACGCCAGCTCAAGCACTCCCTCATTTGTTAAAACTGAATCTTACCAATTTGAAGGAAGCGCCAAAGAACCCTAATACTTCTTCGCCATATTACCACTCCAATGCAAAATATGCTTACCACTCCGACAGTGTAGGGCATGATACCAATAATTATTGGGCGCTTAAGAACAAAATCCAAGACCTAATAGACGCTAAGGAGGTAGAGTTTGATGCTCCTGAGAAGCCCAACGTGATATCTGCTCCGATGCCCAAGCACGGTCATAATGTTCTTGCCGTTATGGAAGACCTTCATGTTACCAATGTTGCTGACCTTTTGACTCCGTTACCAGTGATTAAAGAGAATTTGATGAGAGCCGGGATATTCCCAGGCTGTGGAAAAGACTGTTACTTTTGTTTGAACATACGAGCTGATTGCCCAATGTTGAAATCAGGTATCCAACGCCTGATGGATACCCAAGAGATACTCTTCCAAAAGACTCATGTTGATACATTCACTCCTGTTACTCCTGCTACTTTTGCTACTTCAACCAATGACATTACAATCATAACCATCTCCGACAATCTTCCCAAGGCTTGCAAAAGGCCTGTCAAGATTACGCCTGATCCTACATTTGTACCATTGAAAATCACCATGTCGGGGCCTGTCCCGTATCAATCTAACAAAATGATACCATGGAACTACGGAGGAGAAGTCTTCTATCATGGTATCAAACAGATTGAATCAGTCCAAGAGAACTCTGAAGATGAAACCCCTGATATAGGGAACATTGCAGGAACTAGCAAGATAACTCGCAGCGGACAAATTTTCTCTCCGGAGATTGCTCCCCCTCGAGCAGTCTTCGGACCCTCGAAAGCTTCTGTTCCTGTTAAGCCATTTGTGCAAGGCCCAATAATTGAAGAAATTGATGTACCTGAAGTTAGACCCTCTGTTGATACTACGATAGGGGTAAGGGGATACTAGAAGCGCCTGTCAGGATAAAGGCTCAGACTGTGGTAATCCCCGAAACCACCCAAAAAGAAATGGAAGAAATCCTGAAGATAATCAGAAAGAGCGACTACGACGTCGTGGAACAGCTAGGGCAGACCCCTTCCAAAATCTCAATGTTGGCTCTTCTACTCTGCTCTAAGGCCCATGCTAAGGCCCTGATCAAATTTTTAAAGGCGGCACACGTGCCTCATGAAACTTCGGCTGACCAGTTTCAAGAGTGCGTGGCCAGCCTCACTGCTGATAATGGCCTTGGTTTTTCCGATGCTGATTTGACTCCCAAGGGAAGGAAACACAACGATGCGCTACATGTCTCAGTTGAATACAGGGGAACCACCCTCGCCCATGTCTTAGTTGATACCGGTTCTTCTTTGAATGTGCTGCCAAAGAAAGCGTTAGACCGTTTGGACTGCGAAGGATTGACCCTCAAACCCAATAACATCGTTGTTAGGGCCTTTGATGGGTCCAAAAGAATGGTTCACGGAGAGGTTGACATTCCTATCAAAGTGGGCACAGAAGTTTTCAACTCCACCTTTTATGTGATGGACATCCGTCCTTCATACTCGTGTTTGTTGGGAAGACCGTGGATCCACTATGCTGGGGCCATTACCTCCTCTTTGCACCAGATGCTAAAATATCCTGTTCAGGGTAAGATTATAACGGTGCACGGCGAGTAAGAGTACATGATAAGTCACCTCAACTCCTTCTGCTATGTGGAGTTGGATGGCGAGTTCATAGAAACACCTTTCCAACATTTTGAGGAAGTTTCTCATGAGGTCGCAATTGCGAAGATAATGGTTGATGTACCTATCATTCCCAAGCATGTATCTAGGATGGCATCTCTCAAGGACGCAGAGGCTACAATCAAAGAAGGAAAGAGCACAGTATGGGGGCAACTGCCTGATTTCCCCCATAAGACGGACAAGTTTGGACTAGGGTTTACTGCTGCAGGCCAGAAAGCTATGCGTCGCTCCAAGGTTGGAGGACCACCCATCAAAATCACTCACCATGGAATTAATGTTGTAGAATATGATGATGAAGAGGATAACTTTGAAGATTGGATCTTTCCAACCGTCAAAGGGGGTTTAAGCAACTGGGAAGCAAAGGATTTTATTCCCATCACCTTCATCAACCAGTAAATTTATCTTTGAACAATTTCCTATTTTGGTCTGTAATAACTAAACAATTCGTACACTATTTTCACCTTATGCCTTGCCCGGGGCATATAGGTCCATTTGTAAGGGTTTGATTTTCTTCATTATCATATGCCATGTTTTAATGAATCATTGGACGTTTTCATCTATAAACTGTTGTGTTCATTTTCTTTCTTTTTGCATTTTGTTTTGTTTAAGGATGGTTATCCCTTACACACACCCACACTCACAAATGCAGGTACCCATCCACTCCGGATTCCATGGGTGACTATTCTGCTTTAGCCTTTGGTAACTCTTAAGATTTGGTCAATCATGCTGAGTACGAAGTTGACGAAGACTGTGAAGTGCCGGGAGAGTTAGCCAGACTTTTGCAACAAGAAGAGAGGGCTATTCTGCCCCATGAAGAGTTGCTAGAAACCATCAACTTGGGAACAGAGGAAGACAAGAAAGAGGTGAAAGTGGGTGCCAACCTGGAACCAAGTGTCAAAGAGCGTCTAGTACAGTTATTGAACAAATATGTTGAGATCTTTGCTTGGTCCTATGAAGACATACCATGATTAGATACAGACATCGTGGTTCATCGTCTCCCTACAAGAGAAGACTGTCCACCGATCAAACAAAAGTTCCGCCGAATGAGGCCCGACATGTTTGAGAAGATCAAAGCTGAGGTAATGAAGCAATTCAACATTGGCTTTCTGGCTGTTACTTCCTATCCGCAATGGGTTTCTAACATTGTGCCCGTGCCCAAAAAGGACGGCAAAGTCAGAATGTGTGTAGACTATCGGGATTTAAACAGGGCTAGCCCTAAAGACGATTTTCCACTGCCACACATCGACATCTTGGTTGACAACACAGCTCAACACAAGGTATTTTCCTTCATGGATGGATTCTCGGGATACAACCAGATCAAAATGGCCCCCGAGGACATGGAGAAAACTACTTTTGTCACGCAATGGGGTACCTTCTACTACAAAGTGATGCCATTCGGACTGAAGAATACAGGGGCAACCTATCAATGCGCCATGGTAGCTCTGTTTCATGATATGATACATCATGAGATCGAAGTTTACGTAGAAGACATGATAGCTCGATCACAGACGGAAGAAGAACACCTTGATCATTTGCAAAAGCTGTTTGCCAGGTTGAAGGAGTATAAGCTCAGACTGAACCCAAGCAAGTGCACTTTTGGAGTTAGGTCTGGTAAACTTTTGGGATTTATTGTCAGCAAAAAAGGCATTAAGGTTGATCCAGCTAAAGTAAAGGCTATACAAGAAATGCCTGCCCACCGTACTGAAAAGGAGGTTAGGGGATTCTTGGGACGCTTAAACTATATCGCAAGGTTCATCTCTCACTTGACATCTACCTGTGAGCCAATTTTCAAACTGTTGAAGAAGGATCAGGTAGTTGAATGGAACAATGATTGTCAAGTTGCTTTTGATAAGATCAAGGAGTATTTACTGGAACCTCCTATTTTGATGCCACCCGTCGAAGGTAGGTTGTTAATCATGTATCTGACTGTTTTGGATAACTCAATGGGGTGCGTACTGGGCCAACATGACGAGTCTGGCCGAAAAGAGCATGCCATTTATTACCTTAGCAAAAAGTTTACCGGCTGTGAGACTCGCTACTCACTGCCCGAGAAAACTTGTTGTGCTTTGGTATGGGCTGCTCGCCGGCTAAGGCAGTATATGTTGACTCATACCACTTTGTTGATTTCCAAGATGGATCTGATTAAGTACATCTTCGAGAAGCCTGCTTTATCTGGAAGAATCGCTAGATGGAAAATGATCCTGACTGAGTATGATATCCAGTATACTACCCAAAAAGCTATAAAGGGGAGTGTACTAGCTGACCATCTAGCTCATCAAGCCGTCGAGGATTACCAATCTATGAGATTCGACTTCCCTGACGAGGACATCATGACATTGGACAACATTGAATGTAACGGACCGTATGACGGACCTGAACCAGGATCCCGATGGACCCTGTACTTCGATGGTGCTTCAAATGCACTTGGCAACGGTATCGGTGCGGTACTCATTTCTCCGGAAGGTTTCCATACACCCTTCACTGCCCGACTTTGCTTCAGCTGTACCAACAACATGGCTGAATATGAAGCTTGCATCTTTGGTCTCAAGGCTGCCATAAACTTGGGAATCAAATCTTTGGTCGTATTTGGGGACTCGACTTTGGTTATCAGTCAAGTCAAAGGAGAGTGGGACACTAAACATCCTAATCTTATCCCATACAAAGAACATGTCCTGACATTGTTGCCTCATTTCGAGCAAATTACTTTCGAGCATTTCCTGCGAGAAGAAAATCAGTTAGCTGATGCTCTGGCTACAATGTCTTCCATGTTTAAACTCAACTGGGATAATGAGGCTCCCCAAGTCACCATTGAGCGAATGGACGAACCTGCACACTGTCATGAGATTAATACCGAAGAAGTAGTGGAATAACCCTGGTTTCATGAAATCAAAAGGTATCTCCAGACTAGAGAATATCCTGAAGGAGCTTCAGTAAATTATAAAAAGTTCTTAAGGAGATTTGCTGCCAAGTTCTTCCTAAGCAATGGCATCCTTTATAAGCGCAGCCATGATTGTGTTTTGCTTTGTTGTGTGGACAAGGTTGAAGCAGAATTGATCATGACCGAGATACATAGTGGCACATTTGGCACCCACTTGAGTGGACATACGATGGCTAAGAAGATTCTAAGGGCAGGCTACTACTGGTCTACCATGGAAGCTGATTGTCATCAACATTCCCGTACTTGCCACAAATGCCAAGTCTATGCTGACAAGGTACATATTCCTCCTGTTCCTCTCAACGTTCTGACAGCTCCTTGTCCATTCGCAATGTGGGGCATTGACATGATTGGAGAGATCAAGCCTACAGCATCCAATGGACATCGCTTTATCCAGGTGGCTATTGATTACTTCACCAAGTGGGTCGAAGCAGCTTATTTCGCCTTCGTTACAAAGAATGTGGTTTCCCGCTTCATCAAGCAGAACCTCATATGCCGGTATGGTGTCCCCGATAGGATCATCACAGACAATGGTACAAATTTGAACAACACTATGATCATCGCTCTGTTCGAGCAGTTCAAGATTTATCATCACAATTCATCTCCTTATCGGCCGAAGATGAACGGTGTTGTTGAAGCCGCGAACAAAAATATCAAGAAGATCATTCAAAAGATGACAGTCACCTACAAGGACTGGCATGAGATGTTACCGTTTGCTCTGCATGGATATCGTACCACGGCGCGTACTTCCACAGGGGCAACTCCCTTTTCTTTGGTATACGGCATGGAAGCTGTTCTACCTATGGAAGTTCAGATTCCTTCTTTGAGGATTATGAAGGATTCCGGTTTGAGTGAAGACGATTGGATTCAGACCCGGCTTGATCAACTTAACTTGATCGACGAGAAGCGACTTACTGCTGTTTGTCATGGTCAGACGTATCAAAAACGGATGATCAAGGCTTTCACCAAAAAGGTCAGGCATCAGGTATATCAAGTCGGAGATCTGGTAATCAAGCAGATAATCTTGCCGCAAAGTGATCCCAGGGGCAAGTGGACTCCTACTTACGAAGGACCATTTGTGATCAAGAGCATCTTTTCTGGTGGGGCAATGATTCTGACCACTATGGACGGTGACGACTTACCGCACCCTGCGAATGCAGACATAGTCAAAAGATACTACGCATGAAACGACCCGACAAGTTGAAAACCCGAAAGGGAGACTTGGACAAAAATGGGCATCCCGGTGAACCGAAAACCCGAAAGGGCGGTTCAGGCAAAAATTAGGGATAAAAAAATGTACACCCGGCAAGTTGAAAACCTGAAAGGGCGACTTGGGCAAAAAAGGGTTTCCCGGTGGATCGAAAACCCAAAAGGGCGGTCCAGGCAAAAGTTAGGGAATTAAAGCGTATGACTATGTCTCGTCGGATCACTTTAAGAACAATCTCTTCACCAACAAGCTCCAAGCTTTTGATCAATCCAGTCATCGGCGGACGAAGCAGCGAATGGACAAGATGTTCAGAGTTGTGAAGGCTATAGCAGAATGGGAACCCCATGGAATTATTACACATAGCCATCTTTCTTTTGTATAAAAAATTTTCTCAATTTTTACGACAACATTCTCTTACTAGGATGTCTGTCTCCTTTGTACAAAGATACTTACGAAAGTTAATACAAAAATACTTCAAAGTGCAGAAATTTGCTTGCCTTTCTTTTCTTTTTACACTTATGTTTTATTTGAAAAAACGTCCAAATGTTTTGTTAAAGAGGCATATGCATTTGAATATGATCACTGCTTAAAAATAAAACGAATTTGAGAAAGGATAATTATTGATAGGTTGAAGGTGTAGGAAGATATCCTTGTGCTATTTCAGAAGAAATCCCCTACAATACGTCATTCATATCCTCAACAAAGCTAAAAATTTGGAGTATATTTCCCCAGCGGAGTTAAATTTCAAGATCCCCAGTGGAGCCCGAAAACCCTGAAATACCTTCCTCTCCAGCGGAGCCAGAATATTCTAAACCTATTTCCCCAGCAGGTTATCTTAAAAGTATGAGAACCAAGCTGATAACAGTTAACTCCTTGTCTTATCCCCAACAAGGATGATTCCCCAGTAGTTTGGCATACAACCCAAAGCTCCTGATTTCACCGGCCGAGTAAACATTCTCCCCACAAAGTTATCTCCCATCAGATCGAAGATTCTCGGTCTCATTTCTCCAAGCAGAAGCCTCCCAGGTTTTAACTCCACAGTAGAGATTTCCGGAGTTTTCCTTATTTCCCAGGAAAGTCATGAAGGATTCTCATTCCCCGCAGAAGTTGTCAAAGACTTTTAATCCCCAAGCAGTCAGAAAGGATTTCTCATCTTCAACAATCAAAGATTTTTTGAATCCTCGGCATCGGTCAAGGATTTACTTTCCCCGGCAGCAGTCAAAGATTTCATTATCTCCAGTTACCAAGGATTTATTTTCCTCACCAAGACAGCCACTCAGCTTACATGCCCATCCATTACATTTATATATCATAAACATTGATGAAACACAGTTCATTGCATCATACATATCATGCAACATAACTTTGTGTTTTAACTAACATTTTACCCTTTTCAGGATAAGATTAAAAGGATATCATTAATAATTTTTCTGATACAATATGGATACACCCCAGACACGGCGGTCATTCTATTACTCATTCATAATTTCAAGTCAAAATACAGTACGGATACACCCCAGACACGGCGGTCATTCTATTACTCATTCAAACTTCAGCAATCCGATACAGACTAGATACGCTCCAGACACGGCAACCATTCTATCTCTCATTCAGATTCAACTATCAACTTCAAGTTCAGATACGCTCCAAACACGGATTCCATTCTGGCCCTTACACCAGAAGTTTGATTCTCCCCAGTGCAGTCGCCACGAAAGTCATTCTGTCACTTATTCATATCCCAGTTACAGTTTCAGATACACTCCAGACACGGAAGTCATTCTGCTATTCATACAGATCTCAACTTCAGTTACATCTAGGATACGCTCCAGACACGGACGCCATTCTTTTGCTCATACAAACTCAGTCTCCAGATACATTTCAAATGCATTCCAGACACGGATACCATTTTGATGCTCATTCCTCTGACCTACAACATTGCAATTCAACAAACATTCTTAGATGGCATCTTTAAGCCCATCTCCAGCAAGATTCCACCATCTCTAAATGGCATCTTTAAGCCCATTTCCTCATCTATATTTTGACGAGTGCAAATTTACGGGCACTTTAGTGTCCAATCCTCTTTTACCTTCGAGTCGCGAAAGGCAAACTTGTCAATCTAACTCTTCAGGTTCAAGAACATTAAACAGGGGAAACTGTTGTACCCTAAAATTTTCCCTCTCATTTCATCAACATTTCTCTCTTGGAAATCAAGATCAAGCTAGGGCTTGCTCTGCTCAAGACACCTCCTTGCACTGTTGACCTAAATTAGGGTTTGAGTTTGCACAGGGATATTTTGACCTACAATGCCCAAAGTGACTTTCATACTTCATGTTGGACTCACAAGTTTGTCCATACCAAGTTTCAAGCCTTGAATCAAATTTTTTCCCAGTCAATTGGACAGTTGACCTAGAAATCAGCTGTATTGGGGAAAAAGTCAACTGTGGCCAATTGACAGTCAAACCTCATGAATTTTGACCCACATCAACATTATGAACTCATATGAACCATATGATCAAGTTTGGATCACAATTCCACAAGAAATTTGATCAGATCACTAAAAGGGCAAAATGGTCATTTTTAGGGTTTTGACTGTGCAAAGGCAATTTTTGACTGTTTGACCTAGCCAATGGCAAATCAAGCTTAACCATTGACTCACTGACATTATCTTGACCCATTCAACAAGTTCAAAAGGCCTCAAGTGCATAGGATTGACAGATGAATTTTTCAGTCAACTGATCAAAATTTGTACACTGAAAAGTCAAACTTTGACTTTTTGGTCAAAATCAAGTGCCAAGGGTCATTTTTCATCAAGACATGTCAAATTATGAAACTTGTTCATCAAGAAACCCAAAATTGCAAATTAGGGTTTAAAATGGAAAAATTTCATAACTTAGAAATTTTCTAAGTTATGAAATTTTCTTAATTTTTCCTAACTTTGTCCCACATTTTCACCAAGATGAAAATTGATTCAAACAAAACTTACAACATGAAAGTTGTAGTACATCACAAATTATACAACTCTGATTCACAAAGTTTTCTCAAAAGAAGCTTGGATCTCAAGTTATGAATTTTGGAATAAGGGTACCTAAAACTTTTAACTTAGAGAAATTTTGCCCTAGTTTAGGCAGGATTTTGACCCATCTTCTTGGCCATTTTTAACATAGTTCCACTTGGAGTCTTAAGTTGAATTTCAAAGATGGATTATATTACATGTTGCAAGCTTTCCAAATTGTCCAAGAACTCCTTAAACACATTTGTGGTTAGGGAGAATCAAATGCTTGAAGTTGGCAAAAACTCACTTTGTAACCATGGCCAATACATGTTCATACCAAGTTGCAAATCTGACCAAACTAGCTTAGTACGTAATTACAGGCCTCTAAACCAATTTACACCCCAAAATTGAATGCAAATACATTGGACATTGACATTGTTCTGATCAAGAGAGCATTGTACAATGAACATTTCCATTTTGAGCATAAAGGTCACACTTCCATTTTCATAAAGGCAACTTTATGTCAAATTGCATTTTCTTGAGCCTTGGACTTTTTTCCTTGCAGCAAACAAGTTCCCTAATCTCAGGCATAGTACACCAACTTGAGCATGCTTGTAACTAGTCTGTACAGGCCATAGCTTGGTCACTTCACATCTTTGCTTTCAAAACAAGTCAAATGGCCAAAAGCTCATAACTCACACATATGATATATTGAACTCAAGTAAAGTTTTCAAACAAGTTTCTCATATCCTTGTAAGCCAGAAACACGAGTCTTTGACCTCCCAAACCCCCTTGTGTATAAAATCTTCATTTCTGCCCAAAATAGGGCAAGTTCTGCAAATCACAAGCCACAATCAAATCCCCTCGTGCGTTTTGTCTCAAATCACTTCAAACACATTCTAAACAATACACCTAAGTTGTCCAGACCATTCACAAGCTGTTGTAACTCCATTTACACACATCACCATTTTTGTTTGGAAGCTTTGCAGGTTGAGTTCTGTAGCACGATTCAGGCCACTTCAAAATAAACCAAGCATTGGGAAAGGTTCAAGGGACATCAAGCAAGCTCAAAAGAACCTCAGGCCTCGTTGAAAGTTGCTGCATTGTCCAACTTGAACTCAACTAAAACAGGTATTTCATGAACTTCTATCTCTCTATTTAGGAACATTTAGCCTTAGGTTTGTGAATGAAAGATGTTGTACTCAATGCCCTGAAACCATACATGTGCTTAATTTTCATTTATATTAATCGTGCTAGGAGAATTTCATCCATGAACTTTATGAAAAAACTAGGTTAGAAATTAGGGCCAGAGAAACTCTCTCTGGTCTTTGAGAGTTAGATTTAATGTTTTATATGGTTGAAATCGTTGTTTGATGCTCTACAAGTTTCATATTTTGAGTTTTGTCAAAGGATCACGTTTCCAGAAGTTGGGAGTTTGTACACAGAAGGCGTGTGTTTTTGTTTGAACAGAGGAAGAAGATGAAGTAGTTGGGCTAGGCCTGGCTATTTCCTGCTTTTGACACCCCCATTTTCAGTTTCACACCCTCTGACCCATTTCTTTGTATATTTATTATTTTTGCATTTTAATTTCATTTCTGAATTTATTATTTTATTTCCAAACATAAAAAATGCCTAAAAAATCTTTTCATAAATTTTTATATTTATTTGATATTTATTTTAATTATTTCTAACATTAAAATGTTTAAATACTTTATATTATTTTGTTTAAACTTAAAAATAATGTAAAAAATACTTTTATTTTCATTTATTATTTTTATTCACATTTGAAAACATTTTCTTGAAATATATACATTTTTGTAAATAATTTATTTTTATTAAAAGCATAGAATAAAAAACACAAAAATAATACATTTTTATTTTTATTGGTATTTTATGCTAAAAAATACTTTTTTTCAATATACTTTTATTTTTGTACATATTGATACATTTTTATATATAAATAATAAATAATACCATTTCTTTAAGGAATTAGGGTTTACCCTAAAAATAATTAAAATTAACTTTTTATTTATTTCTTTACATTTTTTTCCATTAAAAATACTTTACATACCTAAAAAACCTTTTTTGCATAATACATTTTATTTAATATTTATTTATTGTATTTATTTAAATATTGTACATTTAAATATTATGCCTTGCAAATTCAATTTGGTTGTAATAATTTAGGGTTTAATTTCTTGCAAAATAATTCTCTATTCAAATTTGTACCCCCCTCCCTATATCATGTTGTAATAGTTTAGAATTTTAAATTCTTGCACCTTTAAGCTTTCAATTATGCCATGATTAGAGAATTAGGGTTTGTATGCAAAATCAAATTAACAAATAGTTTGACCTAATCAAAGACAAAAATGCATGAAAAACAAACACAATGCACACTTGCACCCCTAGGGTTACAATCCACTTGTTGCCTTCAAAAATGGGCCATGGTATGCATGTTAAGTACTTTGGCAAAGCAAAAATAAAACAAAAGATCACAGTCCCTCGATGACGCTATTTGAGTTTACTAAACAAAATGATCAAGTCCCTCAAGAAAATTGCCAAAGATACTTGACACAATTGCTATCATGGTCTATACGATGACCCGCGTCTGTCCCGCTTAACATCCTAACACAAGGTTGTTCACCAAATACAATGGTGAAGCAACACTGTTAAAAAGGTTAAAAACATAAGGAAGATCTTTGAGTAAAATAGGGTAGATAGCTCTTAGTTACTTGATCAAAGCTTGCAAAAACATCCTTGCTATTTTCAAACACATTTCACAACACAATCCAACTTTCAAACATTGAAAAATTTTCAAAAGACAAAAACACCTTTGTATACATTCAAACAAGAATCGTTACAAAGGTTGCCACAACGATGGCCTCTTTTCAAAACATCTTTGAAAACCACACACAAAGCACCATTTCAAAACAATTGAAGAGCACCATTTCAAACAATCGAAAAGAAAAGCAAGTGATCTAAACAAGTAACTAAGAGCCCGTGGATAACCATGGATAGAAAGGGTGCTAATACCTTCCCTTTCTATAACCTACTCCCCGAACCCAAGAAAACATCTCAAAGGTCTTTCCTGTGCTTTTTGACCTTTCCTTAGGATAAAATAAAAAGTCGGTGGCGACTCTTGCTAAACCGAAACATTTGCGAACACAAACGCAAAATCCCAAGTCAGTTCTCCCACCGTATCACAGGTGGTATATGGACACAAGGTGTTCAAACCATCTTATTGGAAACAAGAAATGGTTGGTTGATTTTGATTCTGAGAAGAGTACAAAGATCAGATGTGCTGATGATAAATACCTCAATGCAGAAGGTATGGGAAATGTCAGAATCATTCTAAACAATGGAAAAGCAGCAGTAATCCATAATGTATGGTATGTACCTGGCATGAAAAACAATCTGATGAGTGTGGGACAACTGATTGAGAAAGGTTTTTCAGTTACCATGAAGGAAAATCTTTTGAAGTTGTATGACTGTAATCAGAAGTTGATTATGGAGTCAGAATAGGGAAGAAACATAACATTCAAGGTGAATGTTAGAACTGCAGACTCTGAATGTCTTAGTGCAACAAGTGTTGTCAAGGAGAGTGAGTTGTGGCACAAAAGATTTGGTCATCTGAATTTCAGAAGTTTAGGGCATCTGAAACCAAAGAATCTGGTACGTGGAATTCCTACAATCAAGAAGCTTGAAAAAGCATGCAAGGTGTGCGTGAAAGGGAAGCAACCAAGATTACCATTTACATCAGAATTAGCTCCAAGAGAAAAACATGCCTTGGGAGTAGTGCATTCTGATGTGTGCAGTTCTTTTCCAATAGCATCAACTGGAGGGAATAAATATTTTGTGTAATTTGTTGATGAGTTCACCAGAATGACATGGGTATCTCTCATAAAGTTTAAACACGAGGTGTTTGCTGTATTCAAGAAGTTCAGAATGAAGGCTGAGAATCAGAGTGGCCAGACTCTGAAGATTCTTAGAACTGATGGTGGTGGTGAATATAACTCCACAGAATTCAGAAGGTTCTGTGAGGAGAATGGAATTGAGCATGAGGTTACTGCTCCCTATACTCCTCAACACAATGGTCTTGCTGAAAGAAGAAATCGTACTTTTCTTGATATGGTGAGAAGCATGCTGAAAGAGAAGAAGTTTCCTCATACTCTGTGGGGAGAAGTTGTTGCAAATGCATGTTATATGCTCAACAGATATCCAACGAAGAAATTGAAGGAAATAGTTCCTATTCAGAAGTGGAATGGAGATAAGCAAAGTGTTAGTCATCTGAAGGTGTTTGGTTCTATATGTTACAAACATGTCCCAGAAGCAAGAAGACAAAAGTTGGATGATAGAAGTAAAGTGATGTTGCTGGTGGGGTACCACAGTACAGGTTCGTACAAACTTTATTGTCCAGAAACTAACAAATTTGAGTTCAGCAGAGACGTCATTGTAAAGGAATCAGAAGTTTGGAATTGGGGAAGGTCTCGTCCTGACTCTGATGAGAGAACTCCTGAAGAAAAGTCAGAAACACATGTTTCTGAAGCTGGAAAAGACTCCGACTCTGAAGAAGATATATAAGGAGAAGATGATTCTGACTCTGACTCTGATGGTGATCTAGACTCTAAAGACAGTCAAGGTTATGGAGAAAGTCCAATTTCTAAAGCAAGTGCTTATGAAGGGGAAAGTTCTGGTGTCCAAAGTTCTGAAGTTCCAGTTTAGAGGCAACAAAGAGTCAGAAGCATCCCAAGAAGATTTGCAGAGTTTGACATGTTGCAAGACACTGAAGTAGATTCTGAAGGAGAAGTTATTCAGTGTACAATGTTAGCAGACTCTGAACCCGTGAGTACGGAAGAGGCTCTTAAGCAGCAAGTTTGGTTACAGGTCATGAAAGAAGAACTTGATGCTATAGAGAGAAACAAGACTTGGAAGTTGACAGAACTTCCAAAAGGCAAGAAAGCCATCAACGTCAGATGGATTTTCAAGCAGAAGCTAAAGCCAGATGGATCAATTGGAAAACATAAAGCAACATTAGTAGCAAGAGGATTTCTACAGAAGCCTGGGTTAGATTACTCTGAAGTGTTTGCACCTGTAGTGAGACATGAAACAATCAGACTAGTGATTGCAATAGCTGCTAACAGGAATTGGCCTATGATGCACTTAGATGTAAAATCTTCATTTCTGAATGGTCCATTACAAGAAGAGGTATATGTATCACAACCTCCTGGATTTGAGAAAAATAATCAGGAAGGGATGGTGTTCAAATTACACAAAGCCCTGTATTGATTGAAGCAAGCGCCTAGAGCTTGGAATTTCAAGATTGATTTGTTTTTCAAGGAACAAGGGTTTCAGAAGTGTGAGATGGAGTATGGTGTTTATGTTCAACACACTTCAGAAGGTAATATGATTCTGGTCTGTTTGTACGTTGACGATATATTACTCACAGGAAGTTCTGAACAAGAGATAGTTGGGTTCAAGAAAGTTCTGATAAATGTGTTTGAGATGACAGATCTTGAGAAAATGAGTTTCTTTCTAGGGATGAAATTTATGTACTCTGAGAAAGGAATCATTTTGTATCAGATGAAGTATGAACTAGAGCTTCTGAAGAGATTTGAGCTAGATAATTGCAAAGTTGCTATCACACCTACTGATACGAATCAGAAGTTGGACTCTGATTCTGATGGAGAGGATGTGGATGCTACAACCTTCAAACAGTTGGTTGGTTCTCTGAGGTATTTGTGTAATACCAGACCTGATATTTTCTATACAGTTGGAATGATTATCAGATTTATGAGTAAACCAAATTGGTCTCATTATCAAGCTGCTATCGGGATTCTTTGGTATGTGAAGGGAACTCTGAAGTATAGAGTGTTATTTTCGTCTAGAAGAAAGATCGAATAAGAACTTCTGAGTTATTCAGACTCTGATTGGTGCGGAGATAGAGTTAACAGAAGAAGTACTTCTAGGTACTTATTCAAATTTCTGGGAGGTCCTATTTCTTGGTGTTCCAAGAAGCAACATGTTGTTGCACTGTCAACTTGTGAAGCTGAATATATTGTAGGCACTCTAACTGCATGTCAAGTTGTGTGGATTCTGAACTTGTTGTAAGATATGAAGATTGAAGTAGACAAACCTCTGAAGCTGATGATTGGTAACAAGTCTGAAATCAATCTTGCCAAGAATCCAGTGTTGCATGGGAGAAGTAAGTATATTGAGACCAAATATCACTTTCTGAGGAATCAAGTTCAGAGCGGAATATTAGAAGTTGTGCACTGTAGCACCCAGAAGCAGCTGACAGATGTTCTAACAAAGCCTATCAAGACAGATCAATTTCTTCGCTTGAGGGATGAAATTGGTGTTGTCAGTTTTGGATAAAATATAAATTAAGGGATGATATTAGATTTAATCTATATTTTAGGAATATCTTTTGGATATTAATCTATATTTTATGAATATCTTTTAGAAAATATTATTATATCTTTTTATATCTTTGTTAGAGGATATTTATAATTTTATTTTGTGTATAAATAGCCTAGTGAGGTAGCTCAATGTAATTCATTGTAAATTATTATTTCTTATTTTATAGCTGCTATTTAATATATTCTTTTTGTCTTTCATCTATTCGTTGTGCACCAACATTTTTATAATTAAAATAAATACATTCAAAATAATATATGAATCCAAACATGAGAAAAATGTATTATTTTGAATTATTTATGTTATTAAGTAATATTTTTGTTTTAGTATTTTTTTTAAATTTATGATACAATATTTTTTAAGATAATATATGAAAATTTGATATATATATATATATATATATATATATATATATATATATATATATATATATATATATATATATATATATATATATATATATATATATATATATATATATATATATATATATATATATATATATATATATATATATATATTATTGATATAAAACAATTTTATTTTTATTTTAATATTATATTTTTCTTATAAAAATAATAAACCTTTTTAATAAAATAATTTTGTTTTTCTTATTTATAATTTTATTACATTTTAAAAATAAAAGCGTGCATATCATGTGAACATCCTAATATCAGTTAGTTCTATATTATAACCTAAAAAACACAATATAATTGTCCATCCCCAATTTTATAATTCTGTGTACTACTAATATTATAATGTTATTGTAGCTTGATTTGTAAATGATAAATGTTTATGTTTATGTTTTTTTTATTATATTTATGTAAGAGTCAAGACTTATTATAATGTTTTTTTATTTTATTTTAAATTTGTTAACTATTTTCTCTTAAAATAAGAGAAAATAATTTTAAAAAATAAATTATAAAATATTCTTTTACATAAAAAAATATTTATCTCGTGCCTCGCACCGCACACTAATTCTAATAATTTAGATACTAAAATTATACTGTTCAACATTGAATATTTCAAGATGTTGGGACTGTATTTGTTGGGCAAAAATCCAAAATATGATAAGAGCGAACCGGGCCGGTTGCAGTGGTAGGAGTTAGAGCCTGTCAGTGACAAGTGATGAAATTAATTAAATCATTAAAAATTAATTTAATTAAATATTTGAGTAATTTATTTTTATCCAATAATCTAATAATTTGTTATCATGTATAGTTGATTATTCTATGTAAAAAAAATAATAACTAAATATTGGATAGCATTAAATATATTATATTAATAATATATAATAATTAAACTATGTTGTTTGAGTTAAAAAAGTTAAAATCGGTTGATAGCTCTCAAAAGTGATATTCTTTTTAATCCAGTAATAATATTGAAGAAGAAATTACATATCTCAGTTGTAATATTTCAAATTCTTCTACAAATTTCTTGTTCCAAATTTCTACTTAATTATATCAAATTTATTTCAATTTTACTCAAATGTCCCGGATATGAAAAACCGATTATTTTTTTCAATCTCAATTTCTTCAAATTTTATACTTTCACTTTTAAATCTTTTGAGGATTAACCTAAAATATTTTCATAGTAAGTCTTCACTAAAACCAAACTTGCCTAAACTTATTTGATCCATGGCTTGGAAACATAAACCTATTCAACACAAAACAATATTTTAGGTTAAAATACGTATAACATTAGATCTGTTATGTGAAATAATTTTGATGGGATTGGTCCATTCATGCCTCAAAACAAAGTACCTTTAATGAAATCATTTGGTAGGTTAACAACAATGAATCTTATTTTGTACATAGAATTCCCAGACTTTAAATTCATTTCATAATAGTGTAAGAAATTATAAACTACGTATAGGTACATATAATGTTAGAATACATTTTTTGATCTCAACCATCAATTTTGATCCAAAGGCTAATAAGTATTCCTTTCATTCTCATATAAAAAAAACATTCTCATAAGATATGCTCCCAACATTCACTTAGGTTGAAACAATTGTAATATTTTTTATTTTGAGCAAAATAGTCAAAAGTCAAATATGGATCACTTGAATCAAGAGTTATAAGTCTTCAAACAATGTGTTTTATAAGCTTGATTCAAATCACAATTTTGGGTGATTCGAATTAAGAGTAACATGAAAATTTGGATTTTGGCATTGCAAGTGTGATTTGAATCAAGGTTCTGCATTAGTCGAATCAAAGACGCTTTGATATGAATCACAACTATGAACAATTCGAAATATGACTAAATGGATTCTTTTGAAAATTACCTCGTGTGATTCGAATCATGCAATTTCTTTATTCGAATCACATGATTCAGATCATGATCTGAATCAAACTAGTAAAACTCAAAATTCATCACCTTGATTTAAACTCTTTGTCGAAGCTTTCTAAAACTAGTTTAATAGCAGAATTTAACTCATGTTTATGTTCGGTAAGATTTTAACTCTACTTTATTTAATAACAATTAGACTTGAGATCAATTTTAGTGTGTGCATGTGAGCTAGATTTCATTTCTTAGGGAATCTAACTTTAAGATCGTTAAAAGAATTTTGAGGTATCTTAGCGGAACCTCCCATCACAGTCTTTGATTCTCCAAAGGTAACGAATGTAGCTTAGTAGGTTTTTCTGATTCTGATTTTGCAAGATGCAAACTAGATAGGAAAAGTACTAATGGTACTTGTAACATATTTTAAAGTGTTTATTTTCTTGGTACTTTAAGAAACAATACATTGTTGCTCTTTTTACCTTTGAGGTTGAATATGTAGGCGCTTGTAAGTGTTGTGCACAACTCTTATGGCTAAAGCAAAGACTATTATATTACAATTTAAAATTCGATTGTGTTTCAATTAAGTAGGATAACACTGATGTTATGAGCCTCACTAAGAATTCAGTACTACATTCACACACTAATCATATTGAGATTATGGATCATTTCCTTAGGGGTCATGTTGAGAAAAGTGATTATATTTTTGAATATGTGGACACTAAAAATCAACTTACTGATATTTTTACAAAATCATTATACACAAAACCTTTTCACAAAATATGTAGAAAATTGGGAATCCTTAATCCATCTTGCTTTGAATAAGTGTTGATTTTATTTTTTATTTCTCTAACTATATATTTTATTATGGACTAATGATTTCTTGTGTAACAAGTTACTTCTTTACCAAGCTTATATATATATATATATATATATATATATATATATATATATATATATATATATATATATATATATATATATATATATATATATATATATATATATATATATATATATATATATATATATATATATATATATATATATATATATATATATATATATATGTTCATCATGTAGTTGTGATATGACTCCACATTTTTGCATTTAAAATTATTTTAAGTGTATTTTTGTTTATAAGAATGTTGACATCATTTTTGTTATGCCCATGCATTATTTATCCTTCTTTCTTTTTTTTGTGTCTTGATCATTTTGTTTTGCTGCTATAAATAAGCATGTCATTATCGTGCATATTTGTTGGCTTTGACATGTCTAGTAGCTTGTGTTACCTATGATATGCTCTTCTATTTTTGTGCCTATCCTTTTTTATCTATTTTAACTTTGTTTCTCTGGATTATTTGATCTATCTTTGTTGATTATTTGAGTGTAAACTTCTTACTATCTATCTATTTTTTATCTTGACATAGAGGGGGAAGTTATAATGAGATTAATTTATGCCACTTTATGCAATTATGATATGGTGTGATATTTTAGGAGGAGCTTAAGCACAAAGAAAGCCTTGATCAGTATTTGCTTAATGCTTATGTCGACTCAATTTCAATATAAATTTTTCAAGTTTTAAAGCCTCGAAAAGGGGGAGATTGAAGTTTCTTTGCTCTCCTAAGATTTGATGCAAAGAATTTAATAGTTGTCTTAATTGTTATTGTTTACTTTATCCTTTTAGTAATTGAGTTTCCTCTCATTTAGATTATTATGAATCTCTTAGAATTTCGTGTTTTAAAAAAAAATTCTTTTCATTCATAAATTTAAATCTTATGTCTAAAGTCGATGCAAAATAGTTCAAGTTAACAAGTCAAAAACTTGGATCAAGAAACTCATGAATGCTTAATTTAAATAAGACTAATTCTCGATTCACTCATGAACACTTCACTTTTCTCAAAATTTCAATTTTGGAAGTGTGATTCGAATAAGAGTTATGTGTGATTTGAATCATGATATAAGTGTGAAAATCAGGATATGTTTCTGAAAGTGGGATTCAAATCATAAGATCACCTGATTCTAATTAGGTGTGAGCTTGATTTGAATCACATGAAAGGCAAGTTTGAACCATGGTTAGCTTTCAAATTTTGGAACTCCTCTTTGGTTTTGTGATTTAAATCATGGATTTCTTTAATTCAAATCACATGGCTCTAATCATGAGTCAAATTAAAGGTGTAAAACTTAGGTTTTATATTCTTGATTTAAATTATTATCTCATTTGACTTGAATCATAATCTTTTCTCTTGATTCAAGTCATAAGGGTCATTTTACTCAATTTTAGTGCATTAACTCTACCAAGTTTATAATAAAAAAAATGTCTTTCTCAAGATCACAACTTTGAAACAAGTTTTTAAAGAATACAATTTTCACAAATTTTGAAAAACCATTTTGTGATTTTTGTCAATCACTCAAAATATCTCTTTCTCAATTCAAACTTAAAGAATAACTTTTAATTGTTTTGATTTAGCAATTTCTTGAACATTGTTGTGTGAAATTACATCTGAAATCATAAATCTTCAATCTTGCAAATCCTATTCTTCTGAGCGTGCTTCTCAACTTTAAGGAAATGTGTGATATAGTAGAAGGAGGGTCATTAATTGCTAATGTTTTCATATGTTAAAGTTTCAAATCGATGAATCAAGTTGTGACTGCGTTGCTAGGATGATAGTCTTACAAAAGGAAAAAAAGAATGGTTTTCTTCTTTGAGTAGAGCCAATTGAAGGTTGATACAGATGCATTTGGAGTTTTTGTTCCCCTTAATTAGATCAAAGGCTTGAACAAGGTACTTCTTGCATGGTTGAGTGAAGACTGCTGTGGATAGAGATTTGGAGCAGAACTTTGGATATGGGAAGGTGAACTAATTCAAGATCAAGTGAAGATCCTGTGGAATTCAGCCTCATGAGCTATATACGTCAGAAGAAGAAGATTTAGATTGAAGATGCTATCTGTTGATTTAAGTTTTAGCATTACCTGAGATTATCTTATTATATTAAAAGGCACATTGTAAAATTGACATATAGTAGAAGACCTCCGAATTATCAATGGCTCTTTATTAGATATTAGATTAGGTGCAAGCGATGACAAACACGCTAAACTAGTAAAAATACTGATACAATTTTCTATATCTCTTTCTTTAAATTTCTGTATAAATTTGCATAACCTTAGGGTTTATCTGCTTTTTAGCATTGTATGTGACTAAGTTTATCTCTTATAGTGATTTTGTGTAATAAGCGTAAGTCTACGATATATAAAGTAATTGTAAATTTTGTATTTTAGATTTATCATTTAGTTAATAAAGTTAAATTTATTCATCTCGTGTAAATAGAGTTCTGTTAATTGAAGTATTATTTGTTTATCAAATGCATCGTTCATCTTTATTCAAGGTGTGTCACTCATCAAATTTTCTTCTCAATATGGAGTAGTATAAAGTTAGAAGTTTCAGTAATCAACAACAACTTTTGCTTCAATTTTTGAAATGGAGCCTCAATTAATATATAGACAAATATCTGGTGTAACTCCCAACCTTTTCCCAGTTTCTTAGAGCTTCTATGTGATAAGCATTGAACTCCTCAAGCCAAGGTGGTTATCCCAACCTGCTTAGTCAATAACGTTATCACCATCCAGATGGCTAGGAATCAGGCCAAGTTCCAAAACAATAGTATCAACTAGAGAGATGTTATTAATTTGATAACAAGAAGTGTCTCTTTGAGATGAATTATGCTAAGCTTACATATAGGAATTCAATGCTATATTTCTCAATCCTTAAAAAATTTAAGATTGACATTCATCATCCAAGAGCTCGTACCATCATTGAAGTACTTTGGACCCTTCAAATCATGGTTTATTGAAATGCAATACACATGGGGTTCAACCAATTCTTTTTCAGCTAGTGGAGGAGTTTTTATAGATCATTTTGCATACTTTATGATCTGATTTATTGATAATGTTGGAATAAATCTTCATTGTAAGTTGAGATAATTGGTATCTTGCAGTGGAAGCTGAGATAATTGGTATCTTGAGTTATCCAAATTTTATAATTGAACTAAGCTTTGGATTGAAGCTAATTCTTCTTTAGAAATGCAAGCTTTTTAGTCCTACTCCATTGTTCCTTGGTTCTTAAGAAACAAATAGGAAAATTGTTAGTTACTGCTTGGTTTAAGTTTAGGAATCAAATGCATGGTTTTTATGCCATAGCTTGATTAGGAATAAACTTGGCATGTCAAGTTATAGATTTCTTTCTCACTAATTGAGAAGTCTAGTCTATTTGTGTGTTGTTCATTTTGTATCTTTTCCCTTTATCAGTAAAGATGGATAGATACCTTGGTTGTTTTTCTCTTCCTTAAAAAACATTAATATTCTACTCTATTTGTCCCAAAATAAATGTCATATTTTGATAAATTATTTGGCTCAAAATAAATTTCACATTTTAATAAATCATTTGACCCAAAATAAATGTTGCTTTTAATTTTAAATATATTTTTCATT